>OW052221.1:123021692-124426692 GCA_932526605.1 Nephrotoma flavescens | reverse complement strand
GAACAGGTTCAAGTGCCTAGTTTTAAAAGTACTCGTATTATATCTCCAATTTCATTAAAAAAACAAATATTGAATACAAATAATTACAGGGAAATTATTTTCAAGGATTTTGTTTTAAATGATACATTTGCTAATAAATGGTTTTTATCCAATGAAAAGGAGATTATTGCAATGGAATATGTCGTTTCGAATAGCAACAGTATTCAAGTATTCGGGAAAAGACTAAATAATAAACTTGATTTCTATGAAAAGCCCTTAAGGTCATCCTTACTTGACATTTATAAAGCTGATTTATTATTTGATTCTGGTGTCCGATCTTGGCCAGCTGAAAACATAAACACTAAATTATTTTCGTTGCAGATTTGTGACAGTTCATACTTATTTTGCCCCTTGCTTCATTGCAATAATCTTTAGCTGAACTATTTAGTGCCAGCCGAAATAAAAAATAACTAAAATAATGTTATTTTGTCATTGAAATTCGGTGAACCTTTTTAAATCAATTATTATTTACGTAATTTCAGCAAATAGGCTATTCAGCTAAACGGCTAATTCGGCTATTGAACTATATAATATAAACTTTATTTCTATATTACGATTTATTACTACAATATTACTAATATTATAATGTATTGCGTGGTCGAAACCATTGAGCATGGGGAAAAAAATTGTATGGCGGTCCCCCAATGCTGGGTACAAAATGATCGACTGTTTTATCCAGGCCATCGAGAAGTGTCAATTGCGCGAAAAAAATGTACTAATCCTCAATCGGATTGGCTCACGTTGCCTTGCAAGATTTTGCATAACAATATTGGTAAGTTTAATCATTTTAAAACATATCGATATATACTATAAGACTTTTATAATTGTAACTGAACTTTTAATTACATAGATACCCTTTTGAATGCCCTTATGCAAGAGCGGGCATCAGCAATAATTACATGTAGCGAGTCCGACCGCGAAAATCCTCAAAAAAAGCATCCCAACGAAACACTTCCGAACATTACTGAACTATTTGTCCAAGAGTTTGTTGAAAATTCTGTACAGCAGAAAGAAATTATAGGTAAATTTTTTTAAATTCTAATACACTATCAATTTACGGAAAATTTTCAATAATTTACTAAAACTAATTTCAGATAACAGTTTAACAGAAATAGGTATGTCAACTTTAAGTAACACGACTTCATCATCAGATATGCATAATTACATAACTGTAGTTCCTGTCGATAATGATAAATCGCCGATTCAAGATAGTATTCATGTAGAAAAAACAATTGAACCACAACAATTTACACTTGTTTACACGGAACCACCACAATTTACAGGTATGTACGCTTGTTATGGGTTTCACCGCTGTATTATGATGCGACCCACATGTAAAATTTATTTATGCATTATAAACAGATTGTATAACAGTACCCAATGGCAAATAATTTCTTCAATTGGTGTTTTCAGGTGTGAGCACCATGTTACCAACTGTTGTGTGACCTGAACGCGCCCAGTGATACGTGCTCAATAAATCCGATAAACGTAAATCTGAAGTATGCATGCTATATTTATATATGTGCTGGAATGTTAACATCCCCGTTTTGACAATTTATCAAAGTTTATGTCTCGTTTCTGTAGAAAAAAATTTGTCTCTGTTTCAAATTTTATATCATCTACACCAGCTTGCTAAATCAAAACATTGTGATGTTTTACTCAATTTCTATATTTCTATCACTAATAATTTATTTTCAACACTCGTACAAACTTATGGAAATAGATATTGGGCCCGATTCTCGTGGTATAAAATTTCTGTTATGTTATTTTTTGCAAGCTTCCTATTGGGATTTGTATTGAAAAAACAAAAATAACATAAAATAAATATATCGATCCCGGAATCGACCCCATTGTCCAAATATATTTTAGTAGGTTCAGATCGCAATGGAAAAGAAATAATTTATAATCGAAACACTCGTCAAATTATTCGACGCAAAAAGAGACGTAAAGTTCGATAAAACATCGAAAGTTGTGAGATTAGACCTAGCACGGTTTATTTATGACTGAGTATTTATAGCAAAATGAATTTTGCATACAATTTAAATTTGATTATAATTATTATCAAACCATTTATAATCATGGCGAAACGATTAAGTAGAAGCTACATTTTTTAACCCTTCACTATCATTTTAAAATATTTCACTTGATATCAGCCACTTTATGCTACAAAATCAGTGGGCATATCAGACCCGATTTTACTAAAAACAAATAAATTTTACACAGGAAATTTGGCGAAGCCTCACTAAAACAGCCAGAACTTCAGTGCTTCAGTGTGCTGGATATGCCCATGTATAAAGAATTCTACGAATTTGTAATGCGGAATTCTTCAATCCAATTTTCTTATTCATTGAAAATTGATATGGTTCTTGCTACATAAAATTCCTGTTTGAATATTTTATTTGCCCGCTTTCTTTTGAAATTTATATTGAGAAAACAAAATATTTAACAAAACCAAAAATTGAACATCTCGGTTTCGGCCCCAATATAGATTTATTGGAGTTGGTCCGCGAGTTAAAATTTTGTGTTTCATCATTTTCTTATTGTTGCTTTTTTCAATATAAATTCAATTTCATACGATATAGATATGCATGTGATCTTCTTTAATTTCTTGTTGGTATTTTCATAATGTAATTATATTTGTTAATTGAATGAACGATTATAATGGAGCTGATGCTCGCGCATAAAAATAATGTTGTTATTTTATTTTGTAGCTTTCTATTGGAAATTGTATTTAAAAAACCAGATATAAAATAACAATCCATTAAATTTTAAATCCCGAAACCGGTCCCAATTGGTAGTTGGCACACTAGTTTTCTGGAAATTGGGGAAAAATTGGGACAAAATTGGGAACTTCATCATCAACTATCAGATTATTAACAAAAATTCATTAATTTTTTCAGGTTGTGATAATTACACAGGTCAGCCCGGATTTACATATCTGAACAACAAACTCGATCTTGTTTTGAATAGCGTAACACAATTAATGAAATCGCATGCAGAATTAAAGGTATCCGTTGATATTATAATCGAAAAGCTAAGTACAATGCAGCCCAAAGATGGACCTTCAATTTCTCACGAGAAGCCTAAGGGTATAGTGCTTCCTATTGATACGATGGAGGAAATGGACAGATGCGAGCTGAAAATAAAATCTAGCCCAGAATTTAAAAGTGAAATGGTAAATAATTTTGAGGAATATATGATTATCATTTAAATTTTAATCACCTTAAATCTAACTTTTTTAATCTAATTTGTTTTTCTTGTACTATATAGATAGCCTACATGTCGTCTTTTGGAGGGCCAAATTTTAATGGATGTGCCAGAAACATCTTACGGCAATTTATTAAGGATGACGTTCTGGTGCTCCATTCATGGGCTGGCACAGCAGCAAAAAAACCGTTTTTGGCTTACGGCGAAATACGCGCAGTGGTTGTTGCTGCAGTTAAAATTAAATTTCGGGAGTATACCGATCACGACAACAAAACATTTTTAAAAGAGTATTTGAAATCGGCCAGTACTCGAATATCCCGCGCTTCGGAAAAATTATTAAAATAAACTATGTATCGTAAAATGTTTTTTTTTCAAGTGAAGTCTGAATTTTAGTTTTAATTTATATTATAACTTTTATTTATATTATTAAATTTTTTTATAATTTATACAATTAAACTAACCTTGTTTTATTTCAATACCTACATAATTCACCGGTACTGAAATGTCAGTTTTCTGTACCTAAATAAAATAGGGTTTTGAATGGTTTCTATAAAACCTGATAGTTCCAAAAAAACTGTAAAATACAGAGCGTTTCAACCGCTTCGAAAAACTTTAGTTCCATAAAGACCGTAAAAATTCCGCCCAGGAAAGTTTCTATAAAACTATTGGTTTTTTTTAAACGATATAAGGAGGTTTTTAAACCGATACCTAATTCTTTTGCGTTTTTTTGAAACTAAATTTATTAAGTGTGTGCACTGTTCTCATAAAACCTAAAAGTTTCAAAAACCACGATCAAACAAGGTTACCAGATGGGTTTCGTAAGGTGTTAGTAAAGGATTTGAACCTGTTTTTGAAACTTTTTAGTTTTGACACCACAGTTACGAACAAGTATTGAAACCGTATTGAAACCAAAAATTGTTACTTGGGCTGGTTCTTATATACTGGGCCAAACACATATAGTCCTATAGTGCCAATCTCAACATACGGATCGACTTGAGATTTTTATTGTGAATAGTGCTCATGATTTCGAGTCGATACGGCTTGCATCGTTTTCGAAAATCGTGGTTCCTGTACCATAAATTAAACTCTGTTACACTTGGGCCATACAGATAAGAACGTATAGCGCCAATCTCAATATGCAAATCAACTTGGGAATTTTAGGGTAGGCAACAGTCATTATGGGAAGTCGTCACGAAGTGGTTCAATTCACAATAAAAGTCCCAAGTCGATCCGTATGTTGAGATTGGCGCTATAGGACTATATGTGTTTGGCCGGTATACGAGAACCAGTTTTTGATAAATAATGACTGTTGCTTATTCTAAAATTCCCAAGTAGATTTGCATATTGAGATTAGTGCTATAGGATCTTATCTGTATGACCCAAGTGTAACAGAGTTTAATTTATGGTTCCCAGAGACCACAAATTCCGGAAACTGAAGCAAGCCGTATCGACTCGAATTAATTTGGACTATTTACAAAAAAAAATCAAAAGTCGATCCGTAATTTGAACCACTTCGTATTGACTTGCCATAATGACTGTTGCGTATCCTAAAAATTCCAAGTTGATTTGCATGTTGAGATTGGCGCTAAGGGCTCTTGTCCCTATGGCCCAAGTGTAACAGAGTTTAATTTATGGTTCCCAGAAACCACGAGTTCCGGAAACTGAAGCATGCCATATCGACTAGTAATCATGTTCACTATTTACATTAAAAATCCCAAGTCGATCCGTATGATGAGTTTGACGCTATAAAGGTACAAATATTATAATATTTTAAATTTTCTTTTATTTAGTTACTACCTATACTTATTAAAGTTTTATTATTTTTTAATGTAAAATTTTCTGTATTTTTTTCGTTTTCTGGGATAAGTATTCACGTTGTATTATTATTTTTTGCGATGATGTAGATATTTAATCATATTTAATAGAAATTTTAAACAAATCCTGGGCTAGGATGATTATGCAGTTTTTGTGTTGCCTGATGACAGTGTTTTATTTTTCTGGGATGGAATCCTGGGCTAACTTCACAGATATTCTCATCAGAGAATATAACAAAACAATATATGACCGAGTCGGTCAACCATACTTTTGAAATTCAAATTGTTATTAATAACACCCTCTATGTAAGTAAAATTTCTTGAAAAATTTCTAAGTCGCTTATTATAATTCTCAAATCTTTCTTAATCTTAAGCAATAATTTTTATGACTGTTATATTTTTTTATTAAACCGCATGGTGATATTTCTGAGAATTGTCCGGTTCTGGACTGAAATATAAACAAAAATAAATAAAGACCTATGTATGTTGATCCTTTGATCGTATAAAAAATTAATTGGCATCTATAGCCTTTAATATATATAGCTAGTGGTGATCGTTTAGCTGTAGTGTTACAAAATATTAGACGTTCCTAAATATTACACAGCTTCAAATAAGTTCCATTGTTGGAGGCGACACCTACCGTCTCCAAGATAGTCGTAGTGACAACTATCGGTGAGCTCTATAACCAAACGTCAATCCTAAATAAAACACTAACATCGGACAAATCCTTTACGAAGCTGTTAAAAACGATACATTATTGGCAAAAACTTTCTTCTTATCTTAACACGGATAATCAACTTAAATAATTAAATCATTTTCATACTTTCGTATTTTTTCAAATTCCTGCAATTTTGCTAAAACATCCACATTTTAACTGACTAATTCGCACAGAGGTCAGAGCTTTGGCGTTTGGATCGGAAGGTACCGGGTTCGAATCCCGGCGCAGGATGCAAAAGGAAATGTTCATCAACAGATTACGATCTGCGATTAAAAACGAACACAACTACAACCCCCTATCGGCGTGCAACACTCATGGGCCGCCTCATCTTCCCATGTTTCCAGTACTATAGGCTTGAATGGCGCTATGCAATGCGCAGATGGTAGCTTAAAATTGGTACTATAGCCGTAAGTCTTCGATTTGGCATAACTGCGTAAAATAGGACGGGAAAATGAACCGCGAAACAGCAGGGAGTGCTTCGGCCCGAAAACAGAATCCTTTCATTGGCAGTGTGAAGTTTGTGACAAATTGGCAAAAAAACCTTATAACAGCCAATAAGTGTAAAACGAAATTTTAGACACTTTAAATTAAGAATGCTATACAGTTTTTAAATATATTTTGTAATTAAGAACAACAAGATGATTAAAGAAAATTAAAAAAAAATATATATTTATATCAAAATTAAAAATAAAAAAATATACAACATAAATTATGTTTTGAATTATAAAAATTCGAAAAACTCAATCATTAGAAGGCCATTGACAAGGCATCGTAGAGATCGTAAATCGAAGGATGCTATCGTGTAGTACTGACCCTATTGCATGTTGGTACGGTCGCATACGTGATTTAATCAGCATTTGGATTGGCCACCGATAATGAATTCATCAGAATTTGAATGGTTGAATATGCGGCAGTGATTTTTTTTGTGTTACATAGAAAATGTATGCTTTGACGGGTCGCATAATTATGTTGGCTTCTATAAAAGATGCAATAGGGTTAGTACTATAACACGATAGCATACTACGATTTACTTAGATATCTCTACGATTGTCATTGAGGATCGAAGCGCCAGTACACATTCTACAATAGCAAAATTTAAAAATTTAAAAAAATCTATGACTGCTTCCACCGCATAAATATGTTGGCTTCCAGAAAACATAAAGAATTTTCAATTTACCATTGTGAAATTGTTTTTAAACAATTTATTTCGTTTTGCATAACTCGTTTTTTTAAAGTTGTAAAGGCTGTTGTTTTTTGTCATTTTAGTTTGAGGAAACTTCACTATAGTACTTTCAGTAGGGTATCCACGGATATCGCCTACTGTTGGAAAAATTAATGATTTTATATTCGATTGCTGTTGGTTAAATATTTTAATTTAAATTTAAACTGGAATACAAAAGGCAAAACCAATACAGAAGTACAATCACAAAATTATTGTTACACCATCGATCTAGACGTAACTAACAAATTGTGTGCAACCTCATCATATAATTCTAGTAAGCTTCTGCATGCTTTAAACCCTTTTATTTTCCTCTAACTTTGGGTTATCAATAGCAACTTTAAAAAAATTAAATTGATTTCAATTTATAAATTTCAAGCACACACGCACAAAACCAAGATACATATCATGAAAAACGTACACATTTCGAACATATTCCCGTAATTATTTTCAACTTTCCCAACGCAAGAAAAGATAAATTGGTACTGATTACCGATTCCACGCACCAAATTTGTTTTTCGACATTTTTCTTTTTCACACAACAAATTTAATATAAGTTTTAAATTAAAAAGCAGATACCAATCTTATAGCTACTAATTAGTTTAAATTAATTAACAAAATACAAATTAACAATTTTTAGGGTTCCGTATTTTTGTTCTGTTGTTGCCTATCATATCATCGTCATCATCATCATCAACAACAACAATAACAACATCATCATACATGGGTAATATTTCCTTCTTTGTGCCTTTATTATAACAAGTAATAATTTTTAATAGTTTGCTTTTCTTGTTATTATGTCGATGTCTATCTGAATGTTTTCATTCCTAGTTGATAAGTATATTTTTAATGAGATAAATACGTAGACATTTTTCTTATGTATAGAACGTGTAATTAACACTGTTATTATCATAGCCATTATCGTCAAATCTCTTCTGTATGTGATTTCGTCTATCCAAAATTTTTAGTGAAATTTAGAATTTCAGTAAATTGCTAACGATGTTACAAACAGTTCTTCCTGTTTAGAATTAAGTATATAATTGCCACCTCTGGATTATCATATAAGTAGGATATATGAAAAATTTTAATCCAAAATATTTGGTACACGCAGGCGATCACAATAGGGACAATTGACTTTCTTATTATGATAATCATGACAACTTTAAATCTCATTTGTAATTCAAAACGGATTTTGTTGTTGTCATTCGTAACAACATATTTTTCATAATCAATGCACGTTGTGGTTTTGATATTGTCTAACTTCATGAATAATAATCGTGTTTTGCGTGTCGATATCATTATACGTATGGATATTACGAGTATACATAACTATACGAAGTGTAAAGAAGAAAATTATCTCAATTATGTTTTGGAAATTCAATATACACTTGGGAAATGTTTGTTATATTCGGTGCAGATACCTAAAGTATTGCAGATGAACTGCTGATAAAATTTTCGTATATTTAAAAATGTTTATAATTTCAGCATGACAGTTGTTTTTTCTTATCAGCATCGTTAATAATTTTGGCAGTTCTCATCTTGCGAAAAACTTTGTTCGCTAATGTAATTTTTCCATCATCAAAGCAATTTCAACACACAGTATTCACAAAGCTTCATACCATAATACATTTTCTTTATATAAAGTTCAAAACTTTAAGCCCAATATTTTTTGCTTGTTCTGGTTATTGTTGTCAAAAGTTTTCCACTAGTTTTCAAAAACAACTAAAGAAAATTTTTGTTCGCCCTATCGACATACAAGCATAACATATATACACAACATAGTTTGAATATCGATCAATTTAACTAAAAGCATTTTATTAAATAAAAAGTTTCGATAAACGAAGAAACCGAACAAAACAAAGCTTTCAATAAAAGGAAAAGAATTAAAAGTTTTATAATATTTTGTTGTTGTATGGTTAGTATTGAATGGCAAATCGAATGAATGACAATTATATGAAAATATTTTTTCTATTTTGGGGGTTCCGTGGGACAAAACGAAAATCCCTTTTTTTTGTATTCTAAATTTGTTTGGTTTGTGCTTGTTGTACTCGTATACCATGGTAATTGGTTAACCCAAATTTTTCGTACCCCGATATCTATATATTTTAAAGACGGATGCCAAATTATTCATGAATATAATTTGTTGAGACATAAAAGTAGGATATAAAGCAAATACTTTTTATTTACCTACCTTCTACTCTATGGTTTATGGTTTTTAATTAATGGAAATTTAATTTACCCCTGTTATTCTTATATACACGATACCGAATATAATTTGATTTACTTAGTCTTTTATTGTTGATGCTGGTTGGTAAGTCTTAAAACAGATTTTTCATTAGCAAAATTCAAATTAAATTAAACCGACAACAACAAAAAAGCAGTATTAAATATAATTATGTTATAATAAAAATTTTACCGCAAAAAGTCAAAATGGTTTCATTTTAATAAGGGGTGTTCATAGTTCTGTGAATTGTATTTAACATCTTGGAATATTATGTTCTTGGAATCGTATCCGTTTTATAATTTTAAACACAATAAATTTTGTAAGAATTTCAGGGTTGGATTAAATTTATAACAGGTAGGATTTAATTCCTTCACTGGAAAATTTTTCTTAAACATTAAATTGTAATATTCATGATTATAAGGTATTTTTAAATAAAGTTCAAAACGTTTATCCGCTTCTAAATCAAATCACTTTGGACGGCAGTCCAAACAAGTGACGAAAGCACCTACTGTGCTGGAAGTCGAACGAAGTATATTATACAGCAAGTTTCGAACCTTTTCACTTTGAGGCCGCCAGGATCATGTTATATACCATTGGAAAGGCCTTGAAAAATAAACCTAAATAATGTATAAAAGCATGAATTTCTACCAACATTGAGTGGAGAATATGACCTTCCAAAAATTGCCCCAAAAAATCAGTTTTTCGCGTATAACTGCCCCAAAAAATGCCCCAATTTTCTAACTGGCAAATTATGATTGTAGACGTCAATACCAATTCAACGACACCTCAAACGTCCAAAACGGATGATTTTGACCAAAGTTATGACAATTTTAAATTTTTCTATGACGTCACCATATAATCTTGCTTTGGTATATATGTTTGTTTGTCCGTACCTCTTTTATTTGATCTCATATTTTCAGGGGTTGTAGTACTTAAAAAACTAAGCAACTTTTGTTCTACAACTTTTTGATTTGGCAGCCATGTTGGCCGCGGCCGGCCTCTGAACGGCCATTTTTGGCCATTTTGCCACGTCCACAGTGCGGAATCTATTCGACATACCCTGGACATATGCATATCGTTGGAAAGGTATTGACGCCAGCTATCAAATAGCAAAAAAAGAGAATTCAAAAAATTAGGTTGGAGGGTCATTTTGGCCATAAAACTGAAAAATGCGAAATCGGCCGGCCACATTAGGCCGAATTGCTAAAAAATGAGCCAAAGACTTTTGGTTCATATTTTCAGGATTGTTAGCCACAAATCTCACCTACAATATGACATCAACCGTTTGTCCCAGAAAACTCGTATATTTTAGATATTGACCTCCATAACTTAAAAGCCACCTTAATTTTTTGCAAAATTTCATTTTTTGGCTCAAATGCACCCTAATATCGGTCCGTTGCGGTTCATAATGATAGTGAATCAACGTATTACAATGAAACAAATCGTCGCCTCAGTATTATCTTGTCGTAAGTCCAAATATGTGATTTTTGGGAAATTGAGTTTTAAGTTTGAAATTTTTTTATTTAGATAGTACAACATCGAGAAGTGTTTAATTTAATAGAATAATTCCAAACCTATCATACCATATATTGATTACCACTTCCTACACTTTAGATAAACCCACTAGTTTTTCCGGAAAATCACGAACAGTTTTCCAATTTGTCGTATAATTTTCGAAGTTGTACCAAACAATGGACTTACGATAAAAAATTTGCTCATACGACAAACACCTTCTGACTAACAAATACATAAATCACATTAAAATTTTTGGACTTACGATAAAATTTGTAAAAATCTTAGGAGACGTAAGATTATTTTATAAAAATGAACGTTTGACTGTTAATGGTACAAATTAGAAAGCAACTAAAAGATTCGTAAGCATCGTCTGAATGTATCTTTTATTTTCAAAAACAAATATTCAGTTGTTTCAAAATAAAATAACATATTAAAAAAAAAAATTCAAAATAAACAATAGGAAATAAAAAATAACCGCGATTTGCACCATTCAATAATAACCAGGATACTGAATTAAAATTGCGATTAACCTTTATATATATTCCGCTCACGTGGTGGAGTACTGTGATCTTATTGGTTTATTTTGTGATAGAAAAAAATTGGATGTATATCAAAATATTTGTTTATGCTGGAAATACGACATTTGTATTATAAATGTGTGTTAGCGACCCCGTAAAACAATTTTTGGATTTATGACCATAAAAAGAACAAAAATTGACCATTCGTCCATAAAAGATGAAATAAGTCAATTGTCGGTCAATTGTTCAGTCATTTGTGCGTCTAATCCTTGCCAGAAAAGTGACGAACATTTAAAGACATTTCTGTCGCAGCTAATTCGGCCGACTTTTGACCATTGCATTTGGCTAACAAATTACAGACGAATAAGCTTAGTAAAATGACTTTGTAAGTCAAAATTGACAGCCAAAAGGCATTAAAACGGGTAGGTCTTTTGACGGTCATTTCTTATAATAATTGAGAGACGAAATTGATTAGCATTTGCTAGACTGTTTTGGGGCACATTTGTAAGCCAGTTTTTTTAATAGTTTTCGGGTTATGATTTTATAAAATAAAATATATTACATAAAAAATACAAAACATAACAATTATTTTTTCATTTTATTTATTTTGCATCATTTAAATTCCAAACAAATTTAATAATCGAAAACAACAAAATCAGTTTGTGAAGGAAAGACTGACCCATTTCCCATTTAATAAATATTGTAATTTATTGTTTTATACTGCACTAAAGGAAGCTTATTTTCTGGCCGTAATTGTAATTTTGGATCTACAACTATCTGATCTATAAACACAAAGTATTAGGAATCGATTCAATTTATGAAGATTAAAACAATTATTTTCTAGAAAATAAAAAATCCCGATCAAAATATGATATTATGTATAAGTTCACTAACCTGTAAATTATTATTGTTTTATTGCAATATTAATTTAAATTATAGAAATTATCACAACAAAACACTACACTTTCAACTTTATAAAAACCTTCTTTTATAAATTTATTTTAATAAAAAATTTTCTCGACCACAAATTATTAGTAAGTGAGGAAAAAAATTGAAACGTGGCGGTGAACAATTTTAAGTCGAAAATGACCCTAATTTGTAAGTTGTATTTATTCCAAACGGTTGAATTCGTCTCATTTGAATTGCATAACTGTGTCTCGTCCCTTTTTCGTGTTTAACATTTCCATTGCCATGTCTGTTTCGTCTCTATTATGTACTTAGTATTTCAATTGATAGTCGTCTTCGTCTTTTATTTAATTTTGGTTCCTAATTTAACTCAAATTTTATTTTTCATATACTAATTGATATTTATTTTGATTCTGGTTATCAATAAAACTATAATTTCGATTCTCTAGTGCAACTTTCACTTTTTTAAATTTAAGCGCTGGACATTTCCGTTTCTAACACGATATTTCGTCTCTTCTAGAGACGGAAACGTCTCAATGGACGAAAATTGTTTTACGGGGACTTTGTCGTATCTCCAGAATTTGTGGCATACGATACAAATATAAAGTTTATGATGTTGTGTGGATTTACGATAAATAAATTCACTGTAACTCAGAAACCATATAACCTAGGATAAAATGGATTGTAGATTTAGAAAGAGGAAGAAAAACTAAAAATACTAGTATAAAAACTGAAAAACGACATTTTGGTACTTACGACAAGATAATACTGAGCCGACGAAATATAAATACATCATATTATTATCATTGCTAAGAGAAATTTTACCAGTGAAAAAAGATCATAACAAAAAAAATGAAAAAACTGACAAATTGATGTGATCGAAAAAATCACCAAGCATAAAATCGATATTTTTTATCATTATGATGATTTCTTTGAAAAATAGATCTTATCTCCCCTCCCATCGCATGAAGATGGAATATCAGCGAAAGGCTAGCTACCATTAACTTTTATTTCCAACTAACACACTAAAATATGTATATTTTATTGTATTGTTTAAGGAATCAAAAATGAATGGTAGCCGCATGCAGTTAGTGACAAAACAGCAAGAAACATGCAAAAAAAATTGTTGAATTACTCAATCGAATTTCTACCAAAAACACATGCATCTGGTCTAAATTTTTACTACTCTGTAACATACACTAAAAACTAAACTACAAATGTTCAGCCGATAGCCTACGAGAACCGGGTGTGTAATAAGATCACACCCGGCATGACCTGTTTGTGGCATGTGGTAAAGGATTCTGAAATAAAATCTACTAAAAGACTACAAAATGAAAATTGAAAAATAGCATGCAAAATAAAGAAATAGTCTTCCAGACACTAGAAACAGTACACCAGAACGTAGGTTATTGTGCTGAACATAATAAAAAAAACTACCTACCTGAACCTAATGATGAGACCTGACCCTACTTTTCAACATAAAAAAGATAATATAAGTCTTTACTATTTCGAGGCCAAGAGCATATACTTTTCAAACATAAATCGTATTGAACCATTCTTCAATAGAAACAATTTTGTTTTATTATTTTCCATTTTTTTATTGAAACAGTTTCGTTCTATTGTTTTACGTTCTATTGTGCCTCATACACAGACGCAGACCACTGGAGTGACGAATATCGAGAGAAGAAGAACAAATCATTCCCACTCCGTAACACACAGCCGGCAGCTGTGTGAGAGTATGCGTAATTCGTTTTTCGCGAAACAAACAACAATTAAGCTCTGAACAAAGTCTGAAACTCAGATGCCCATATTCAACAAACTACAAAAGATTGTATTGGTTACACTAACAATCCCATGTTAATTTTTTTCTTTCGTACCACTACTTATTAAACTAGTGCCCACATACGATGTACACATATATTCTAATGCAACTATCTATAGTGTAGTTTTTTCTGTATTTGTTGCATTAGCATGGCCTTGTTGTTCGTTTTGGTCATTTCAATGCCGCGCATCTGTGTATGAGGCACAATAACACGTAGCGGCCACTTGTGTGCTATCGTGTGTGTGTGAACTCAAAGTCGAAGTCAAAACGACTGACAACTATAAAACGAATCGCAATTCAATTCATTTTCAATTTGCCTTGCCAAAATCATTGATATCAAATAAAAAAAATGAGTGAGTCCATTAGTACTCTCAAGGAGATGTGTAAACATGGCGTGTGTATACTACGTGGGTACAGTTTACATTGAAGGAAGAAGGAATGCAATTTTACTAACCAGAGTTTTTCATTTGTTTATTATCGTTAAATTGGTCTATTACTCTTTCGGTATAATCGACGCAATTGGATTTTGGTAGCTAAAATAAGATATATTATATACTGTCGACTCTAACTTTAAAAATTTTCATTGAAAAACTGCACAATATGGTCGTCCCATATCTAGTAGTAAATATATTTCGATCTGAGTTCATGTGCAAATCGAATTCGTCTCGCAGGAAGTTTATAACTGGTTCAGCTTGAGGAACAGCAACATTAATATTGAAATCCCCGCTCATAATCACCGGCAAAAGATGATAGTCTCCTTGGAGAATTTTTGAAATTCTTTAGGATATGGGGCAAGGACGAAATGTATGAACTTCATTATGTCTTCGAAAGATTTATTCGGCGAGGTTAATACAACTACAGAAAGCATCTTATTCCCATTGAGAAGCTGAAGTTCAGCCGTATATATATCAACAATGAGTTGTGTTGTTACGGTCATACCGCAGTTGTTTGTCCAACGATGATTTTTTTATGCGAGGTGACTGTATGGTATGAGTATTCTATTTGAATTTTTATATATTGTTACTCCGGCAGCTCACTCACCGTCTCTCTTGAACTGAACGCAGATCTGGAAAAGCAAGAAAATTGAGCATCCTTGCGTGACTGTGTCAGTTAGGTCGTGGTGATGTGTATGACCTTAGACTCTGACAGTTCAATGTTAAAAACCAGACGTCATTATTATCTCGTACAAAATTCGCCATTACAACCTGATCTATAGTTAGCGGATTTGTAGTGAGGCGCGATAGCTAATTTTGAAGAAGACCCATTGAGGTCCCATTTTTACGTCCATGGTAGCCGACATGATCATCGATAGCCGACGTGATGAACAGTCCTTCGAGACTCGATACTCGTGCTAAAGCAATATACACAATTTGTTAACTGTGTCTTTTATCGTAAGAGTATTCGTTGTAGGTACCACCGTGTGATGCATGAATTGTGGTGGCACATGAAGGTACGACGCTTTACATTAATTGTTGTTTATGCTTAACATTAATTGTTGTTTCGATTATTAGTTGAGCTTTTTCTAGAAATGGGCACCAAACATCGGTCGATATTCGTTTTCTGCCCCCATCCAGCTTCAAGCCACCTGACCTTCTTGCCAACTTGTGAATTTGAACCGAAATCCATCCAGAGTCGTTTGACATTTTTTACTGTCGACGTTTTCATCGTTCTCGTTGTCCTGGTTAGGATGCCTATGCATTCGATATACTTTAGACAGCCCATAGTTCCATTCGCCAGTCCATTTGTTACGTCAATATTGGTTTTGAAAAAGTACGGCAAATTATTTGTGTCCACTATGCTCATTTTATGGATCTTTTGACGGAATTGCTACTCCGGCAGCCCACTGACCATCTGTATTGAACTGAAAACAGCATTCAAACGTAGGAATATTAACAAGTTCGTCATTGCGCAGCCAGGTCTCGAAAACCAAATGAATTGAGCATACCTGCGTGACTGTGACCTGAGAATCTGGCAGTTCAATGTTAAAAACGAGATGTCATTATAACCCCATTCAGTAGAAGACATGATCATTGATAGCCGACGGGATGAACAGCGCCTAGAGACTCGTCACTCGTGATAAAGCAATATACGAGCAGTTGTTGACTGTGTTTTTAATCGTTTGAGTATGCAATTTCGTAATCGTAATTCGTATTTCGTATCGTAATTTTTTTTTTGATTTTTCTGATCGATGGAAATGTCGATGGTTTCTATTTCATTCATTAAATTAATTTTTTCATATTCCCTACTATTATACATATACATAAAAGCATGCCATGTATAGTAAAAATTGTTTTTGTTGAGTTTCTTGCTTTTTTTTCAAACGAAGTAGGTATACGTCATTTCCGTTCGTTTCATTTACAAGTTTACTCTAATACAAAAAATTTTGGTAGGCGCGCGTAAAGATGTTTACACATCAAAAAACCTCTTAACGAGGTAAATGTTCGAGTGACGAAAGCCGAATTCAATTCACAAAATTTCTGATATCAAATTTGTGCCGAAAAAAACAATTGTATTCGATTTGTCAACGATTTTTCGGAATGTTAGTGCATTCGGCGCGTTTGTTTACATTTTTCTTTCTAGCTGTCAAAAACAACAACTTGTCAACGGTTTTTTGAATGTTAAACAACAATGCGCTGAATGCACTAACATTCCAAAAAATCGTTGACAAATCGAATACAATCGAATTCGGCTTTCGTCATTCGAACATTTACCTCGTTAAGAGGTTTTTTATTTGATAATATCTAGCTTGAAGTAGATCAAAACACTAAATATTTTGTATTACATATTCCTTAATTACATTAGTGAACATTATTCATTTAAAATTACTCGTGAATACCAACGTGTCGGAGAGTGAACTCTATTTATTTGATTACAATTGTAATGAAACAATTGTAATCAAATAAATAGTTCCCCGGTAACGGACAACGACGAGACAACCATAGTGTAATGGTAGAAAATTTTCTTCGATTTTTCTACGCCACCTTCTACTAAACAACATTGATAACCGCAATATATAAACATTCGAAAAATATGGCAACAAGAACGAGATTAAAAAAACAAGAGTTATGCATCAACATTCTTACACAAATAATTTAACGTTACATTTGAAAGATAACAAATTTTGAACTCTACTCTAAACTGAAATTCAATTTAAAGCCAAAAAATAAAAAATAATTTACCTACTGCCACGCACCTCGTCTGGCTGCAGATCCTCGAACACCAATTATAATTGACAGCCCACGTAATGACAACCTGTATATAAGTTGCACCGCCGACAATAATGTATGCTTCGTTCACCCGTAAACGGACTGCGTGGCAGTGTAGGTTGCAATGTTCTTGCTGTTAATGAATTACTACGTTTGGCCACCCATATGAGTTGCGGCGTCCTTGCCGATAATGTATAAAATGAATGAATAGCCACGCGTTAAAATAATATGGCCACTAATATAAATAAACTGTCGTTCTAAAATTTAAATTTTGTTTTGGTAATCCTCTTGAATCACATCTGCCAATTTTCTTTGTTTTGTCTGATCGTTCGTTCTGAACAGCGATGTGCTTAGAAATGAGTTTGTAATATTATTGTGGATTTCACAAATATAACGTTTAGCTGAATTCTTCTGATCAATATTTAATATTATTTGATAGCGTGGGCCCAGGTAAATGCGATCTTTAGTTTGTTGGACGGGTCTGCAAGCGGTTAATTACAAAACATTTAGCAAAATTTTAGCGTTTACAATTTTGAGAATCGTATTTAAATAAAAAGCACATGCCGTGCACGATTAAATCTAAACACAAAGTGGGCGATTGTTTTGTAAATAAATCCAAAGTAAAAATTTGAGTTTAAGTCCCAAGCAGCGCGATTGCTTGTTAAGATTTTATGTCGAGAAAACCCAACGCATTTCGAGCATTGTCGATAACTGACGGTACGTTGCCGTTTGTCGAAGTCTCGCGTTTAGATATACTGAAGCAAGTACATCACAAAGCTTCCATTAATGTAAATACAGCTAACCCCCGCTTTACACGGTACTCGCATTACACGGTTTCGCTATAGCACGGCTATGAAAATGTGCAAACCATCGGATAACACGATTCGTTTAACACCCCAGCAAACAAACGTTGATAGCAGTATGAAACTGATTGAACCATTTGCACAGGTCGAAGTGAGAAAACAAATAAATTTACTTCTGTTTTTTTTATAATTATATTACATACAGATACACTGCATATTATCCCCACTTATTTTCTTGTTTATCAATTTCATTTAGAAAAGTTTCTATTTCATTTTTATCAGTCTGGAGATTTCATTGGAGGTGTGAGTTGATGCAGAATCTACCTAAATATTTATTTAAGTAGATTCTGGTTGATGTGTAAAATATTCATTGTACATGGTATGATGTTTATTTTACAATTTTTTCAGATGGACAATACATGGACAACATATAAAATTAGTATACAAAATTAAAATTATGTAGTTGTATCTGCGAGTGTGTACACTTGGTATATAGCTACATCAAAACATAAAAATAAAAAATATTGTTTCTAGTTAAACCGTTAAGTTAACTTAGGGGAAATAAACCCGATTTTTCGGTCGGCAAAAATACGAAAAGCATGGAATTAGGTGCATCAATTTGAAGTAAAAATTCAGCGCTCTAATTATAAGCTGTTTATGCGCTCATTGTGCGCTGATTTGTATTACTGGGACGGGTTTCACTTGAACACGGTTGTGAAACTGACTCGTTTAACACGATTTCAATTTTAACTTAAAATCCTCAATCAATTACCGTTAACGTATGTATAGGTATATATGTAAAAACAAAATTTCGGTGAATAACCGAGTTTTATTTAATTATGCTCTCTATTTTACGAATGTAATGTAATGAAAGATGAACAAAAGTAAAGGTGTACGTAAGTAAAATGATAAAAAGTAAAAAAAATAATTTAAACGCACAATCAGTGCACCTAGAATACTACAGGCCACACTGCTTGCTATCTCATTAAATTTATGTCTACAGTTTTTTCTTTGAACTCTAGACGGCAGTCAAGTTCATAAAATGAAAAAACCAAAACAAACAGAAAAAAAATATATTTTTATACGTGTATTAAAAGTAAGGTTATGTCTTCTCGTAAATTATATTAAATGTGTACACATTTTATACGTGTTTACATATTTAACACAATTTAAAGTGCATAATTTTATAATAATGTTATGAATTAATACTTTTACCAATAGCTTTCTGTTAAATTTCAAAATACATTATTAAAATATTTTTCTTGTTGTTTGTTTACAATTTTTTTCTTATCAATGTGACAGCCAAAACAAAAAAAAATCAAAACAATCTTTTTAATTTTAGTGCTGTCTATAATAGCCAAAGAGAGAACTGTCGACATAAATTGACGTCATATAGCAAAATTTTTAAAGCAGTGTGGCCTGTAGTATTCTAGGTGCACTGGCACAATACATACCAAAACCAATGTGTACAACTACATATGTATATAGTAGTTTCTCATTAAACTTATACAAAATGCATTTCTAATTCTTAGTTCTAAACGTACACAAACTGCATTTCTATTTTAGTTAGAATATGCATCAACAAGCTGGTGAACATCATTAAGCTGGTGAGAATTTAATTTATAATGTAAAATTTAATAATTTTTAATGAACATTTTGTTGTTTAGACATTTAAATTGACGATTTTTTTTATAATTGTGGCAAAAGATACAAACTCGAATCAATGGATAAAAAAACTAAGTACAACGTGTTTAAGAGAAAGACAATTTCTTTGGGCGAGAAAGTGGTTATTTTAGACCGGCTACAAAAAGAAGAGGGTACAACTGCTGTTGCTAGAGCGTTAGGTTACAATGAAGAACCTATAATGACAATTAAAAAAATTAAAAAATCATCCGAAAAAGCGTTAAAACTACATCATCAATCAGTTCAAAAAAAACCTCTCGTACGCGAGACGCAAATATGGAAATCATGGAAAAAGCGTTAATGATTTGGATCGAGGACAACGCACAAAAGAGGATGCCATTAGATGGTAATGTTATACGACAGAAAGCGGTGAAAATATACAATGAGTTAAAGAATCAAGCTTCAAGTCAACCGTCCACCTCTACAGCAGACGTTCCAGAATTTTTAGGCAGTAAGGGTTAGTTTGAGCGATTTAAAAAGCGTTTCTCTTTGCATAATGTTAAACTTCAAGGAGAACTTGCTTCGGCAGATAAGGTTGCCGCTGAAAAATTTCCCGCAGAGCTAGCGCAAATTATCCAAAAAATTCCTTTACTGCAGAGCAAGTTTTTAACGCGGACGAGACAGGTCTTTGCTGGAAAAAAAATGCCAAACCGTACGTTTATTGCGAAAAAGAAAAAAAGTGGCTCATGGATTCAAAGCAGCTAAAGACAGGCTCACACTGCTGTTTTATAGTAATGGAACGATATTTATCAAAAAAAAACCTTACTTTTAAAGTGTTATTTCTTTTAGACAACGCTCCTGGACACCCTCAGGATTTCAGGAAGCACCCAAATATTCAGGTAATTTATCTACCACCGAACACTACGTCGCTCATTCAGCCGTTGGATCAGGGGGCAATTTCAACTTTCAAGGCCTACTATATCAGAAGGACTTTTCAGCATATTTTGAATTTAATGGATAGTGATACTGACCTTACAGTTTCTCAGGTATGGAAGTAATTTAGCATTTTGAATTGAGTGGAAATCATTTCTTTGGCAGCTAATGAATTAAAATCACCCACTTTAAACGGCTGTTAGAATCCAATATGACCGGAAATTGCTTCTAAGGACGTTGAAATTCCAGCAGTGAATGAAGAATATCAACAAATCGTTGACCTGACACATGCTGTAGGAAGAGAAGGATTTGAGGAATTAACAATTCACGATATCCACGAGCTGGTAACTCAAGAAAATGATTTGACTGAACAAGATCTATTGGGTATAGTTGATGAAAAAGCACTTGATGAATCAACTGATTCCGAAAGCGAACCGCCAACTCCAAATTTTTCATTAGCAGCAATAAAAACAATATTCGAGCTTGCTGAAAAATTAAAAAATCAAATTTTAGAAAATGACCCATCCATGGAGCGGAGTTCAAAGTTTGAACGGGAATTTGAAAATTCTTTAGCACCATACAAGGAAATTCAGAAAGAACTGCAAAAAAAGGCAGCCTCTGATTACGGAATTTATAAAAATCGGTAAAAGAAAACAAAATGACGACCTCCAAAGTTGCTCCAGTGAAGAAAACCTTCCTTTTAAAAGGACACATACTCAGGATACCATCACTCAGTTCCTTCGCAGAGATAGGATCGAAAATGAAAATGACGAAAGTAGCAGTGTGAGCGATTGGGGTGGAAAGTGCTAATTTTTAACCACACTACATAGAAAATGAATTTTATATGTAGATTTTATATTTTAATGAAGTTTATTATTCCTAAAATATTTCTATAAGAAATTTGAATTCTTTAAAGTTTTTTATTTTAGATTTTATTTTATTTTATTTAATTTTTATGAAATAAGCGGTTTATGTACTTTCTAAAAAATAAAAAACTTACAGTTTACAGTATCAAACAAAAAACCTCTTAACGAGGTAAATGTTCGAGTGACGAAAGCCGAATTCAATTCACAAAATTTCTGATATCAAAAAGAAAAAAAAATACTATTTCTTCATCATTTGGGAAAAATTCACCAAGAACACCTGAAAAACATAACGAGAAAAATATGTTACTTTTGTATGTCAAAATGTCAAAAATTTTGCCATCGAAATTTTTGCAGATTTACCATTCGCTATATCGCCGAAGTCAAAAATAGTTATGTTAAAAAATCTCTGTGCGTATGTAAATGTCTGTTAGTTCTGTACAGCCCAGACCCGATAAAACTTCAGTTTTTCTCATAAATTGTGAGACCCCATTGATTTTTGGTTATAACCGGTATACCGCAAGTAGCTGCCTCCGTAGGGTCATAACTAAACGTTCCAAATAAAATTTGCAACAATTCTGACGAGGAGAATTTCTGAAAGGGATTCAGGGGTGAATTTAGAAAAATTTCGGTAATTCATTATATCGAAAATGCATTGAATGGCTTGTCGAATGGCTTTTGAATAATAATAAAATAACGGATTTCTATATTGTTTAGGAGGCTGTGGGGTGTTAATGTGATCCTTTATACTTTCTTCTAGTAGATTGGAGTTGTGTTGTCTTGTACCTTATGATTGTTGTTTGTCTGAAACCTTTCATATCCTTCGCTCTTGTTATGGGTAAGCAGCCTGTAGAAATGGGACCGGCACATTCTGTCCGGTACTAGGTTCTCTGTCCAATCAATCGTTCATAATAATGAAGTTTTATTTCAGGAAATTTATCATTATAATGGCAACTTAATTAATTAATTAATTTTTAGGATGCTGATTGCTGAGAATTTATATCCAAAAAAACTAAAAATAGTGGTGCTGCCTTGTGCTAACCGTTATACATTATATTTTCAACTAACAATTTATTATTTATTGACTACTTAGGTGTCTTTAACCAGATGAAGTCTATAATATTTAACAACGTTTCCTTCCATCTTCTTATATGTAAAAGGTGTATGGTAGGGCCAGCGTATCAGAGATCCCTGCCTAGTCTTGGCCATACATTCTCAAAAATCAATAAATAATCCTCAATTTTGGTTGCATGTTCATTCAAAATGCATTATAAAAAAAGTACTGAACCAATTTTCAATAAAACAGTATCATTTAAAGTAAAAATCAGGCTTTCAATTATAGTGTCTTGTGAAAGTCGGTTATCGGTTCTGCGAGCGCTAAAGGTTAGATTGAGTCGATTTCATTCTACACTCGCAAGTGTATTGGTGCTAGTTGACAGCCTCCATGTGGCGCATCCTGGGCAATGTACTGCAGATCGAACGGTTGTGGTATCCAATCCCTACGTAGTAGGGAAACAGTATAGCAGATAGTCAACAAAAAGATGAGATGTCGATATAAACAATAACATGCTCCAGGTGGGTCAGAACTCAGATTCTAAATCCTACCCCGATTTTTCGGGCTGCTCCACGGATTCTGGAGGGAGCAACGCGACATTGCAAAGGGAATTGTCGGTAGGCAACCAGGCTGATCCTTTTCCTAGTACTACTGGAAGCACGGAACAAGCGATAAATGAGTGGCCCTTTTGTAGAAGAAGTACGGCACTTCGAAGAATACGACCAACCACTCCAACGCCGGAGATCACCACACTAGGTGAACTTAACAATGAGAAAGAAAATACCTCTTAAATACCTCTAGTTACTAGTGGTCATTGATGTTCTTTGGCGTTGCAATACTTGCAACAGCAAAGAACATCAATGACTCTACTAGTAACTTACAGAAGGCTACTAACCAGATATGTAATTGGACAAAGAAATGGCGAATTAAATTAAATGAAGCAAAATCAATCCAAGTCAACTTCACAAATCTAAAAGTTAATCATATACCAATAATGATAAACTCGATAGTAGTACGGCATGCAAACACTGCTAAATATCTCGGCATGACTTTAGATGCTAAACTTAGATGGAAGGAATACATAAAAAAGAAGAGAGAAGAACTAAACATAAAATTTAGAAAAACGCATTGGCTCTTAGGGAGACAATCTGAACTAGCGATCCATAACAAACTGCTGCCATACAAACAAATCCTGAAACCTGTATATGGACATATGGTAGCCAACTCTGGGGTTGTGCCAAAAAGACAAATATCAAAATCATACAAACTGTTCAAAATAAGATCCTGCGATGTATTGTTAATGCACTGTGGTGCATTCGAAACGACAACCTCCATCGAGATCTAAAGATCGAGCTTGTCGCGGATGACATTAAGCATCATGCAACAAAACACCTACAACGTCTGTACCAGCACGAAAATCTGGACATACGCTGTATGCTGACTACCACACCAACAAGAAGACTGCATAGAACCAAACCACTGGACTTATAGCGACCAGGAGGTCAGTAGACTTACTGTGGCGAAAAATCTGAGGAGGAGTTACACGAAACTGGGGATAATCACTTGATTACGCCGACTAATCAAAATACTTTATTATGCAATTTAAATTACTAAATGGGTGCAAGACTCAGTCGTAATATAAATAAATAAATAAAAAATTTTATTAAAAAAAAAAAAATAAAATAAAACTCGCAAGTGTAGTTAGATTTATTAGCTGAGTCCCTTTTTTGTCCCTTGAATCTGGTTCAACAATTTTTTTTTGTAAATTGGACATCCTTGGATTTTCATTGCATTTTCTTTGCAATTTGTGAAATCCGCTACGGATATTTCACATTTTGACATTTTACACATATACCTGAATTTTTTACATTAAGAAATGTCGTTTGATTTTAATTTTTCCCAGTTTATTTTTGGTATCTGACATGTATATTTAATATTTTTTAATTTACTTCACTGTATTTCAGGCACATTGTAAATTGATAATTTTGTTTTCAAGCGTTGTGGAGCTTTAAATTCGAATTAAGGACAATTTATAGATTTAATTGTTTCCGTTTCATGCTCTTTCAAATTGTTCAGTAGATTTTTTTTTTCTCAAGAAGCCTGGGGCCCTACTTTAAAGGTCCAGTATATTATGATTAAATTTTAGTAACTTTTTTAATTTATACTGATGTAATTTCTTTAATAAAAACAAAAATTAAACAACATTATAATTTATATTGATCACAATTGTTTTCGATTTTGACCTTTCAACGATCAAATTCGATTACCATCATTTATCCTAAATTCTGTTCACACGTTTACCTGGCCTACGGTTATGGTTTTTTCTTTAACTCGGTAATGTTCATTAATATCAAAATGTCGGGTTAGCTTCGTGAATATAGATAGACGATTACTGATAATATTAAATTGAACGTACGAGTAATTTGATATTTAAATATCCAGTAACCATTTAATAATTTTATAATTATTACGATTTTTTGTTTATATTTCTTCATAATTTACTCATTAATTTCATTCTTATTAAAAAAATTACCAACATTATTATTAAAATACTATTATTTATTAGAAAGAAAAATTGATTATACAATAAAAAAAACTAATAAGCAGAAGAAGAAAAACTAAATTTTACTCTTAACTAAATCTACGTAAAAAAAACAACAACAACAAATTTATATTTGTTTCATAATTTCAAAATTAAAACAAGAAAAAATAAAATTATTTTAATAAACAAAAAAAAAGCTTTCAGAATTTTACAAAACAAAAAAATAAATAAAATCTTTGTTCCATCGGATTTAAATTTATTAAAAAGCTGTGTATTTTGTGTTGCTGTGTGTTACTTTTCTGCCATGTTTCCTTAATTTTTTTTTTTTTTAATTATTAAGAAAATTTTTCCAATTATAAAATTAATTGAAAATACAAGAGAAATACAAAATTATGAAAATTATGGAAAATCATGAAAAAGAAACTAAACTTTATGATATGGTTTTTCAGCATTTTCTTCTCGTCTAGTTCCGCAGCTAGTGTACATAGTATCTAGTTGTTGTCGTTAATTTTCTTATTTAATATATAATTTTTGCCACATTGTCTTAATTGAAAGCATCAAAAAAAGGGGGAAGGAAATTATCTCCCAAGTTTATATGTGGGAGACGATTCGTACCAAATTATAATTTTTATCTTTATAATTTATTGAAATTAATTTTAATTGTGCTTATTTTAGTGATTTTACGAGCACAGTGTACGTAATTCAGAAATTAGGATATAGATAAAGGGTTTTTGATTGTCTTAATATTTTATTTATATCGTCTCAACCTTCCAACTTTTATATGTATGTATGTATGTATTTGTGTATTAGGACGTGATAATAATCTTAAATTTAAATTATTTTGTTATTGCTCTCATTTTGGTGGTTTTGATTTATTGATCTGATTAAGATGTGCTTTTATTATTATTTTTTGGTGTACGTATACCGAAAGAGTATGTGGTTGTGATTTATTATGTTAGAAAAACAAAAAATGATGACAAAAAGAATAACATTGTTATAACTGAAGACGAGAGTGTCTTATAAGCATATTAAAATAATTTTATTTGTATTCTTGGGATTGAAGATTATATCGTTTCACAGCTATACATGTTACGTGACATCTGTTTTCTTGTGTGGATGTGCGATTATATCCTAGAGGCGCAAGGAGAGAATTGTTTTTCGTTGAAATTTTAATTCATTTTTGTTGTTGTTGTTGCTGTTTTGTTCGTGGGGTAATCGAATAGATAAACTTAATCTTTATATGTCTGTATGTGTATTTTTGGATTAAGACTATATCATCATATGTGGTTTGACTTCATTTTTAATTAATATTCATTAGATGTGGCGTCACACATACTCTTGATATACATTACTCCTGATTAAAATATAAAATTTGGTTTTTCTATCATGGAAAAACGAATATACTCTGGATTTAATTTTAATTACAATTTAAAATCATGTGGATTAAATTTACTCTACAAAACTCAATTTTTAAGTAAAGATTAATTGGGAGCTTTTGTTATAAAATGCAACACAAAAGGTGTCTAGACCGGAATTTCGTTTTATAGTTTAATACATAACACTGTATAACTTTTATATACAATATACATGCGAATGATCCCAGATAGTCTAAGCTCTGGTCAATGCTTTGATTAAATTATCTTGAACCTGCCATTCTTGTTTGGTAGGCTGTTTTGTCACGGAAAGCTTGGATATCATTTGCTGATCGGTTCAAATTATACATAGGCCATGTGCCAAACTTAAGGTAAAAGTCAATTTTAAGTAAGTTTTTCGGTAAATTCAATTATTTTCCAAAAACTGTATGGCAAACTGATCGAAAAATCTGTCCTAAAACCGGTTTTTACCGTAGTAAACGGTTTACCTTAAGTTTGGCACACAGCCATAAATGGAAATTTTGACATTAATTTTGTTTTAGATGTACAAACTTTGATTCAAAACCTAGTTAATGTTTTCCCGTAATTTCATGAAACTTGAACTGCGCCGCACTTGATCAACAGACGAGAAATACAGCTAATGTAGGTTTTATTTTTAATTACATTTTAATTTCAATTATTGAACATGTATAGTTATTTCTGGATGTATATATAATACAAATTTAGGTAGGTTCAATTTTACTGCATAACATCATTTTAAGCACTAGGCTTGATACATTATAGTGTTACGAGTTTTACTTTATACAAAAACAATACTCGGTGGTGGAGTGGTTAAGGTATAGACTAACAAGTGTGTACGGCATACTAGCAGAAAACTACTGAGTTAGTGAATAAAATTTACTAGTAAAGTTTAAAGCAAGCACTTACTAATTTAATCAAAAATTGCCCAGCATTTACTTAAAATTATGCGAATAAAGACTAAATACTTCTTTTTCATGACATTTCAGCACTTGAAAAATACGAGTAAAGTAGAAAGCAACTGTTAATGGTAAAAAATGAGTAATTTATTAGTTAGAATTAATTTAAGGAAATAAAAATTATCGTCCAGTAAACATAATTATTTAGACAATTAGAAAATATTTAGCGGTCTATACATGAAAATATACAAAAGTTATGTGATATATTCAAAATCCCATGAATGAAATGGGTCCCATTGGTTTGGGATATCCTTTTGAATGGTTGAATGGATGAGTGAATGTGGGAGGAGGACGGGGGTGCGGGGGCGATGTGCTCGAGGAGCCAATGAGCTGGATTAAGGTGTTATGCGATCCGTGCTGATGATCGGCTAGACTGGGGGGCCATTTAACAAAGCCCAGTCGTGAACGGAACCCTCTGGATACCTGGCGGCCTCTAGTTGTATTTAGCCTTACCTGCGGATACGGATCTCTGCGCAGGTGGACCTGTACTTCACCGATACTAGTGGGAAAAACATGGAAGATTTTAAAAATAAAAACAAGGGGACCGGTACCCACCAAAAACCGGAAAGTGTGAATGAGAGGAGTAACTCTAACCAGAAAGGTGGGGCTTTTTCATCTGAGGCATGCGTAAGCGACACCATGGTTCCGAAACCAGGTAAAAGCGGAACCGCCAAACAGAAGAGCGGGGGATTGAGAGAGATCCCCCCAACGAAGCGACGGTACAGGGAGAGACAGTCTTGAATTTTGAAGAAACTTGAAAATTTTGGAGAAACTGGTTGCGACCCCAGAGGGACAGCTTACAGTAGAACAGAAGAAATCTGTGGCATGGGCTAAAAAAACTGTCGGCTGCGATAGCTCGGAGAGGGTCCTGGTGTCTTAAAGACAGAGGTCCCAGGAGGAACTTGAAGCGGGCCAAAGTACAAGTAGACACGACGCCGGGTGCTCTTAAGGAGCAGAAACTGAAGTTATTCAGTGAAATCCTGAAAGAGCACTTGTTGATGCTAGCCGTCATTGACAGAGGTCAAGAAGATGGGAGCATCACGCCGGAGAAATGGAGAGTAGTGTACCATATTCTTGGGAATCCTGAGATAAAATCCGTGATCCCCCCCGTCCTGCAGAGATGCGGGATGGCACCAAGGGCGCGTTAAGTTAACTGCGTGCTCGGACCAGAGATCAGTCGATCTCTATAAAAGGGCGGTGGCCGAAGTAGGCGAGGTGTGGCCAGGCGCGAGGCTTGAGGCGGTCAGCAGAGGGGAAATCCCAAGCAGGCCGAGGGCGCGCGTCTGGTTACCAACCGAGCCAGATAAGCCAGAGCAGGTCATTGAGATCATTCGGGCCAGTAATCCCGATCTTCCAACGGAAGGATGGAGGATTGTGAAGCAGGAGGAGGCTAAGGGGGGCTTTAGATTGGCAATCATGCTGATCAATATAGAATATTTGGATCCCCTTGCTAGATCAAAGTGATCAACTTCGGTTTCTGGTCGATCACTCTTAAAGTTTATAGAAAAGATGAGGTCGATAAGGGCGCGGAAGACCAGCCTAGGGGCGACGGTGAACGGACCCAGCAGGAGTCGGTCAAGCGGGCCGAGGGCGACCAGGGTAGCACTTCCGATATTTCGGGCGAGGAGAGGTTGGTGAGGAAAGGTAGCCTCCTCTCTCTCGAGTCCGATGGAGACAACCCGTCGAACACACGACGAGAGGGGGCTGGTGACCAAATAAATGCGCCAGATGACACTATCCTGATGCAGGGAGAGATGAGTAAGGTAAACTACAATGGTACGCATTGTACAAATAAACCTACATCACACGAAGGCTACCTCGGCAGCTCTCGTGCTCAGACTGACCTGGGGGAACTGATCCGGGAAGCAGGTCAGCGAAAGGTAGGTGTTATACTTGGATGTGATGCAAACGCGCATCACATAATCTGGGGAAGCACAGACATTAACGAGAGGGGTGAGTTATTTTTTGATTACTTATTAATTACTAACCTTGTAGTTTGCAATATTGGGTGTGAAACAACATTCATTGTTAAAAATCGACAGGAGGTTGTAGATGTGACCTTTGTGTCAGAAACAATTTTTCATATGATCAGCGGGTGGAGAGTGGCGAATGATCACTCATTCTCTGATCACCGATACGTAACGTATAACCTCAACATCAAACCTGTTGCCCGGAATGCCTTCAGGAATCCCATATGGTGAAGTGTTGGATGAACTATTGCCGCTGGAGATTCCTGGACTTCCAACAACGGTAGAGGAATTAGATTACATGGTTGATATTGTTACAAACAACATTATTGATAACCAACCTTGTGCTATCTAGATTATATAACCAAGGTTTCCAAATCATCTGCCCTTCGAGGGAATCCTTGAAGTCACGGGTGGCACTGGATTGCCAATCATCTCTTGATGAGATGAGCGAGTATTTCAGTATCCAGAAAATCTGGGGCCGCCCCGGTGGCAAAGTGGTTAGCATGCTTGCTCCAGCGACCGGAGGTCCCGGGTTCGATTCCCGGTGGTGACAAGGAAAAAATTTCACGGCTGGTTTAGGATCAATAAATTAATCACTCATTATCCGAAATGAAAATATGATTATGAAACCTTATTTGAGGCGGTCAAATCCCTCGATGGGATATAATGCCAGAGAGAGAGAGAGAGATAATCTGGGTCACTGGGCACTCGGACGTCACGGGAAACTGCAGGGCAGACAAACTAGCTAGGTACGGTACGACTCTCCAGATGCAGCCCAACATTCTCACGTGCAGGGTAGAAAAACAGGTTTGGCCAAAACTGAACCTGCGGCGCTCCAAGGCACTAGTATCCCTGGGAAAACGAGAGTTAGGATTGGTCGTAGGAATACTGACAGGACACTGCCTTTTTGGGGAACATGCGAGAAGGTTGGGTCTACAGACGAATGACTTTTGTAGAAGTTGTATGGACGAAGAGGAGGAAGAGACTTTAGATCACTTCCTAAAATCCTCCAAAAATCAATTTGATGGCACGTATAAATACAAGAAAAGGTACCACTGGATAGGTATTGAAATAGACTTTGAATCAGCATTAAAAAAATAAACAAATATTGGATTTTTTTTATATATATGAACTTTTGTGACAAATTGAGCAATGTGCGATATTTTTGCACCCAAGTGTATGTCTTTGGGCAATACCACAAACAAAATTATCGAAAATATTGCTTGCATTTAGGGATGGGCGGGTAGATTACGTAAGGTAATCTACGTAGTTGTCGACACGTAATCTAGCACGTAGATTACATACCAATTTTTTGCTTTTCAGACGTCGACAACGTAGACAACGTCGACAACTTAGAAAATGATATTAAAAACTAAATTTTTAATTATTTTACGTTAACCGCACTATTAAAATTGATGAATATACTTAAATTTAATTCTAACATTTTTACAAGCATTTTATAAATTAAAAATAAATTTAAAATTTCTGAACTAGAGGCATCTATCTATCTATCTAAAACTATTGAATATTTCAATAGATTATATGCTTTGCGCGCCATCTTTTATCAAATAGATATATCCCATTTGTGTTTTACTAACACAATTGTGTGGGTACGGCAAAAGTACCATGTCAAAAAATTATTATTATGATTTTTTATTCGCACATTTGTGTGGTTTGGAATTTAATAGAGCCATTTTTTTGGTTGAAAAAGGAATATGTAAACGAATAATTTATCTTATTCGAAGATACTACAATAAAGCAAAATTAAATAAAAAGTCAGCATAAATCATAAACTAACTAATTATGCGCTGAAGTTATGAATAGTAGAAGCTTCAAAATTTCATTCGAGCGAAATCACGATAGACTCAAATTTTATTCAAATCCGCAAATATAATATGACCTTTTTCGATTGTCAAAGAATTTATTTCGATAATGGATAATTTCATAGTTTCATACGAAATTTATGATACAAATGTTAGGCACAGTGTGTTTTAATGATTCATAAATACAGTGCCTCAGTAGTAAAGGCAATTTATGCTGAGTTTTATTATAAGTTTCAATAGATGGCGTAAATTAATATTCAAGTAGTTCTCGACGTTGTCGATGTTTTCGACGAGTTGTCGACGAAATCATGTAAAAACTAGTAGTCGACGCGTAATCGCCCATCCCTGCTTGCATTGGTATGGACGTACTGAATTAACAGATTTAGGAGTTTGAAAAGCGTGGCCATTAAATTCATGTCAATTAAATCCTAAATATGTAAACATTTTAATAATAAAACAATTTAGTTCTGTCAATTTGGTTATGTATAAAACAAAGGTAACTGAGATCCAGCTATTTTTCGAAATAATTCAAATTTTTTCAAAACCTCTTAAACTGAAATAAAATGGAAATATTAGCTGTGTTCCAATGGAGAAAGCAAACTACTCACAAGTACTTGTATCTACTCGCAGCTACCCATGGTCAAATGGTTGTGTAGATGTTGAAAGTAGTTACGCATAAAATTAACGGTAGGTATTTTGGTTCAAAAAATTCTAATAGATGGCTTTGTGAGGGGTAGGCTATGTTGAAATGCCAGGACAAACAATATTTTTTGTTTACTTCTGTGAAATATCAAGCGATTTTTGACATATTCTTCTTTTCGGCCGGCGTATATCATAATCAAACCGTTGCCTTCATTATAAGACCAGTTCTTACTCATTTTTGAGATTTTATTGAGGATTTTAGTTAAAAAAAACTTAATTTTCCAAAATAAGACGACAGCAAAATTATACACATAGCTAACTTTATACACAAAAAAGGTTATGTTTTACTTCTGTCATAGTTTTAGCTCATTCCATTGGTTATCTACTTGCAAGTACTTGTGAGTAGCAAATTTGTCCCATTGGAACGCAGCTATTATAAACGTCTATCTATGTCACTGACTGTCTATGATCACTCGAACGCACTGTTTGATCATACATTTTTTCCCCTATTTTTTCTCCTATTTTATAGGGGTCTATGTCACTCACTCACTGACTCACTCGAGAACGCACAGGTTGACCAAAAAAAAATTCGTCCGTGCGCAATCGTAAAATCGAAAGAGTATGTGTTATTTCCCAAGTAGAAAATCCTCATCTTACAATATTTGAACACAATATTTGAATTTGGCACGACGTGTTTTTAAATTGATATCAAAAATCAAAAGTCTAAAAAATGAGGCAAGCAGAAAAATTTCATTAATAAGATTAATAAGACCTTTCATTAAAAACCAAATTTTGCGAGCTTTCGGCAATTGTTGTGTTTTTTATTAATTTAAAAATACAGAAATTGAATGTTAAAAAATTCGATTGTGAGAAAAACGTCGATTATTGGATTGAAAAACAAAACAAATATTAATTTGACGAGCTGCTATTCATAAAAATCTTTTATACTATACTTAATAAACACATTTTTATTAATCACTTGTTTTTGTTTCGCAGAATATTTTTCAAAAAGTTTAAAAAATCACTCGATCGATTTCGACTTGTTAGGTCATCATCAGGAGTATCTACTCTGAGTAGATACTCCTGATGATGACCTAACAAGTCGAAATCGATCGAGTGATTTTTTAAACTTTTTGAAAAATATTCTGCGAAACAAAAACAAGTGATTAATAAAAATGTGTTTATTAAGTATAAGTGTGTTTCGCCAAGTGCCTACGGCAAATAGCGTAAAAAGTTTTATACTATACTTGCTACTAAAGTAAAACATTTTGCGCTTTTTTCTCACAATGGAATTTTTTAACATTCAATTATTGTAATTTTAAATTAATAAAAAAACACAACAAATCCTGATGATGGCGTAATTGCCAAAAGCTCGAAAAATTTGGTTGTTTAATTAGTATACGGGAGCAAAGCACCCGTATTTTTTATAAATATTTAACTACACTTTGCTGGGAATAAACGGGCGCTAAGCGCTTCAGAACCACCTAGTAATAATAATAATAACCACTAGCCGACCTGTGACTGAATAATCAGTCACGTGAATACTTTTAATTGAATTTTTGGCTAAGAAATGATTAAGAAGATTATTTAAGATGTAAATTCGATGCACTTTTATCAAAAATAAGGTAAATTCATATTTTCATAAAGGTTTTAATACAAATCGCATTAACATGCTCACCCCACGATAAGATTTGTTAATTAAGACGCGAGAAAACAGCAACGGGTCTAGTACCGATCCTTGAGAGGTATTTCGCACGAGGTTTTAAGAAAATCTGAGAACGTGCCAGAACTAAATATAGTAAACTTCCTGCCTGATAAATAACTTTCAATAAGTTTAAAGGCGGAGAGTGTAAATTGGAAGTTACTATCTAATTTCTTGATTAAGATTCTATGAACGATAGAATCGAATGCCTTCGAAAAATTGAGTAAAACTAAAATAGATGCCTTTTGAGAATTAGCATATTGCCGAATATGATCCACAATATTTAATATAGCCGTAGACGTACTATGTCCTTTCCTATATGCTGATTGATAATCATCTAACAGGTTAAAATCATTTAAATGTAAAGTAATCTGATCGTTCACAATCTTTTCATAAACCTTTGATAAAGAAGGGAAAATGCTTATAGGCCGGAAGTCAGACACAGTTTAGGACAGGAATCAGTTTAGCATTCTTCCACGCCTCAGGAATAGATGGCTTAGTAATGATATTATTCATTGAGATATTGACAATATCATTTCTGCGGAAATACCAGATGAAGATGTTGATGCTGAATTATTTCACCTTGTTACTGCTAAAATGATTCATGGCCCATGTGGTGCCTGCTTCTATCAAATACATACGTAAACATGCCCACAAAGATCGCGATATGGCTGTTTTTGGAGTTAAAGGTTTGAACGAAAATGACGAGATCACACGTTATCAAATGGGCAGATACATCCCACCGAGTAGCAATTATCTGAGTTCTTTCAATTATGTCAAGAAAACACTGATTATGGGCAATTTGCAAAAACTTGATTATATGCAGAAATTATTTCACATGGAGCATCATCCTGACATCTTTTCTTACCAGAGACAATACCATAAGTTTCACATCTGTGCTCTAATTCTTTAAAAACCAAGATAAACTGCAATGTGTAAGAGTGATGTGTAGAAGTTTAGATTTATATTGGATATCGTGATGTTTTAGTAAATTTGCATTCTCTAAATTTTTTTCAAGATAAAATTTAAAGTGGCAAGATAAGTTTATGTCAAAAAGTAACACAAGTAATTTATCGCGGAATAACTTTGTTTGAATGTGTAAAACGTTTACGTTTGAATATAATTAATAATTAATTGCAATTTTTGATATTTTAGTTTGTAATTAAATAAGCCAAGTTCTAATAATTTAAATAACTGCGATACTTTACATAAAAAAGTTATAACATTCTTTCCATTTAGAATGTAAAAATGGACTGTTATCGTTGGAATTAAAACATTCTTTCAAGTCAAACATTCGAATATTTTAATCGATCATCTTCACTTTTACCTATACTCTTGCTTAGTTTTATCTCCAGTGTTTCCACAAAAACAACAAAACAAATAAATTTATTATTTATGTATGATTTTGTGTTTAAAGTAGGGAACAAACAATGTACCTATTTATATTAGAAGAAGAAGACTTAAGAGGTAGTACATCCTAGAACAAGATGTTCTGTGGATTACAGCAAAAGTAATTTTAGTTTGTCAATTTTCAAATATAAATGTCAAGTGTTTCAAGTGTCTGATTTGACAACATCTAAAATGAACTTCCCCCACCCACCTTCCCTTCACATAGCAAGCAAAGCTTTCATCTTGGTGTGTACTTTTACTTGATCATTACACTTGTACAATTAAGAAAACGGACGAGTACAATAAATTTGACGGCCTATAGAAAATCTAAATCAGTTAACAAATTTCAGTTTGTTGTTGTTTAATATTTCATTTAGAGGCACTATTAGCTATCGAAATTTGTGTTTGAGAAATTGATAATTAGGACAAATTTCGAACATTAATGAACGAGTACAAAATTTAATTATATTATGCATTAAAACGAACTTTTAACTAGCACTAAGGTCAAACAAGATGTATATTGCATAAAATCGATTTCTAAAGTGTGTCTAATTGATCAAAGCCTCACCTCCTACTCATTACCGATTCTTAAGATTAGCCCAAACATTTTACAAAGATTAAAAATTAATTCAAGTTAAAAACAAACAAATCGTAACGCTAAAACGTCCCTCCATAACTAGACCTACATCAAATACCAGAAATAGTTTCGATTAAGAAGTTTTCGGTGTTATTGTGGAGGCACATAAAAAAAATATTGGCTGAGGAACTCGTGGAGTTCGGAAACTCGCTGTGACTAACTAAATTTGATCGTTAAATGAGCGTCGTTGCTTAAATCGCATAGTATTTTTATAGTTTACTCGAAATACTAAAATTCTAGTAAGACAATATCGGGCTTTCCAAGATCCAACTATTATGCTTAGGTATTCTCAACTCTCATGTGCGGAAAGAGCTAAATAGGGCATTTCGTTTTCAACAACGAAATACACTGAAATTATGGTCTGCTTAAGACAGATATGTTTAGATTTCAAAAACATATCGCATATAATAAATACATAATAAGCGATTTTGCACTTATTATAAGGAATAAACTTTAAACAGATTAGAATACACAGCATTAATCAAAATTCAACGGATCGATCAATAATTGTAAATAAGACTTATATTATACACGTCTTTACCATACGAAGTAAAGAAATTTTTTACCGTTTTAATTAGTGTACCCGGTACTCAGCTTACCCGGCTTGATTTATATATCCGGTTTTAAGATATTAAAAATTAAAACAATATTAAAAATAAAACACATTTAAATTACTTGTATAATAAAAATGAGAAATAAAATAAAGCGTAAATCTTTATTATAGCTAGAACACAGTAGTTGAATTAAGTTTCATTTATAGTAATGGGCATGAAATCATAATAAATTTAATCGATTTTCAATAAATTTAGAAATTAATTAAATAAAAAAGTTATTTTCTTTAATACTTAAAATTTAATAGTTTAAGATTGTGATGCAGAAATAATAATTGTTCAGCATTTCGGGGTAACAATTTATTTCTTCGTTTTTCATAAATAATTCCGGCTTCACTAAACATGCGCTCACTTGGCATACTAGGTATACTGCTTTGATATGAGGAGTCATGTAAGTTTTCTTGACTTTCGGCAGAATTTTTATTTTCATTTTCTTTCGAAATTTCTTCCATCCATGACCATATGTCTTGAACTGTACCGATTGATTTTGATTAGCAAGATCAACTGGTACGGCAGTTGAAGAAGATAAAGTCCTGATTTCCGCTATAATCCAATTTTTCGCACCGTCTTTCAAGTTAAAATTTAAAAATAAAAATTTAAAACGAGGATCTAATATGATCGCAATTACCAGCGTATTTGACTTCAGTGTGTCAATTTTGTACGAAAAGCAACAAGCGCGAGGTGAGCAAACCGGAAAAATATAGTATTGAGCATCTTGTTTGTATTAGTAAGGAGACGCATGCGCATGATCTTGTTTTGATTTTTTTTCTATTGACGTTTCTATGCGAAAACATTTCGCAATTTTAGAACTAAATCGAATTATCCTCATATTTCTGAATTAAATTGAACATAATTCACACATTTGAATATTAAAAATCCTAAAACATAAAATATTACTTCATTTCACCGCTCAAAAGCAAACGAATAGAAGAGGTGAGTAGACGTCAGTATCAAAAAAAAATAAACCGATTCAACCGGAACCATTTATTTTGATACCTACCATCGCAAAAATGACAAATAGAATGCACATATACAAGAGAACAAAACACACAATACAAATATAAAATTGTGTATTATACACTGTATATGTACACAAAAATTTTGTTCACCTCGTCAACTCGCGCTGTCGTTTTGCGTACAAAATTGATACACAGGTGTTCAAGTCTCAATTGTAATGGTTTAAGTAATTATTTCATAGTAATTTTGATTTTTTTCGAGAAAGCGATCCAGTGCTGCCAAATTTGGAATTATCATCGATATAAGAGCCTTTTCACACAGTTGAAAATTTTTCTGATATGCGATGCTATTAGCATCGCATATGCATCCGACATTTGCTTGTATCGAATTTCGATGTAACCTATACATCGAAAATAATTTGAATATAATTTGCTTCGAAATGAAAAATAAAATGCATCGATTTTTTTTCGAAGCTTCTTGCGTTGCAACATAATGTAAGATGCAAAATTAAATCTAATAACATTTCGATGTTACTAACACTGAAAGAAGCGATTCAATGAAAATTGTATCAGAACCAATTTCGATGTTAATAGCGTCAAATACTTAAATTCACATTATAAATGGTTCCTACCAACGAAATTATTCCAATGCAATTTGTATCATATAAAATAAAACCGATGCAAAAACCGGTTAGTTTTATTTTATATACTTCACGAGATTTCAAAATCTCTGTATAAAATTTTAGTTGTCATAGTCACACTCACGACAGACCAGACTGCGCTCACCAAACTGCAAATATATGAAAAACATTTCAAGCTTATATTAAAAGTATACATACTGACTTAGCGAATTATTATAAATTCGCTAAAAAATAAATCACTCCAGATTATATAGAAATTTTCTTTCGACACACTACTGCATTAGTTTTAGACGCAATTGCATCGTAAATATTTTCAATGCATGCTTTGCATCAGAATTTGATGCACGATTGCATCGTATATGCCCCGATGCAAGGGTTGCATCATAAATCGCAGCAAAATTTTTAAGTGTGCAGAGCTCGTTTTAACTGCGAAATTAACAAATTGTTCTAATATAATTACATCGTTTTACATTAATTTTAAATTGGCCCCACTCAAGTGCACTTGGATATTAAATCTTAAATAGTTTTTTGTGAAAATACTCAATCACTAAGCACGAATTGCGGTGCATGGATAAAACATGACTCATTTTTTAAACCAGCAATGTTCGCCCCACTAATCATATTACCTTGCGATGTCTCGTAGAAGTAGATGAATATATATGGTTTTCGATATTTAGGCCCCACGATTTAGGCCTCACTACACACACTTTATCAAATTTGTTAGTGCTGGTTGACCACTGAGACTTAAAAAATTTTCATGCGTTTCGAACAGGTCCATATGTCAGATGTCAAAGAAATATAAACCAAAAAGCTCGCCTTTGCCGGTACCGTCCGATCTCTCTTATAAAACATTGGTCGAAATCATGAATTTTGAAATCATGAACACACGCCAAATAGTCAATTATTTGTATGTTCCATTAAAATTGGCATAATAAATTGCGAGTCCGATCAGCACACGGCCATGTTGTCAATAATCTATGTACATATTTACTTTATTAATGAATTCCTTAGTAACCAAACAAAAATCTGAAAGTAAATAAATTTATCCTTACGCTGAGCCCATAAACAAACACAATCAGCAAATCCAACCAATACACGACGAACCACCAAAACAACCAGCAAAAGCAAAAAAATCCAATTTTCATAAATTATGGTACGTATCGTACAAATAATTTCCATCAAAACAAATATTTAACAAATTGATATGAATGAGGTTGTTTGGAAGCATTAAAAAATCGTATCGTTTATATGTAAATAAGTGAAAGATCTATACGCTCGATTTGAAAATGTTCAACCATCCACAACCTACCAAAATATTATTTAAAATGTTTGCTACAGTACTTGAAAATCTGTACGTATACATTGTGTATACAAATTTATAATTAAAAATTGTCTAGCAACATAACTACTTACTAAAAAAAAAATCTTGTTGTACATCCTACACTAACAATCATCTAATAAATTTAAAATTGAAAAGTTTTTTTGTGTGTGTGCGAAACCGAACCAAACCAACATCAACCAAAAAAAATGGTCGGTAAATCGAAAATATGTGCTTAACATCACTTTACATCCCACAAAACAAATATACAACCCAGAAAATAAGTTTCATAAAAAACGAGAAAACGAATCTTGTGATTTTTGTATGCTTTATGTCATACACTGGAGAAAAAAACCTTTTGGGGATTAAAACTGGCATCACATAAAAAACATATACAAAACGAAAAATATGAAAATCCATAATTTCGATATTGAATTTATTTTGTATATTTTTGGAAAATTTATTTTCTTTGTTGATCAACAATAATCACAACAACAACAATAACAGCAACATCTCTAAACCAACCAGTTAACATTTTATATTTATAAAAGTACATGTAAGCATGTATTTACAATCTATGTACATTGTGCATATGAAAAAGGTTTTTAAATACAAAATTTCCTTTTTTATTCAATGGAAATGAATATAAAAGAAACCAACACAAAAGCAATGAGAAAACTCTATGATTTTCGTACAAAACGGAAAATTTCTTTTCTTGTGTGTTATTTTGTAGTGAAACTTTAAAAATGATTTACGGATTTTAAGTTGAATTCAAACAAAACATAACAATCTTTTTATGGAAACAACCGAAGAAACATTCTCGAGAACATCTGAATTCGATTTGGGGGTAATACAGAAAAAAACAAGTTTGAAAATGATTTTGCTTGTATATATGAAAAACCCATAGTGTGTGGAGTGCTTGCGTGATTTGTTAAATATTTGAATATATCCGTATAAAATATATACGGACAATAAAAATCCTTTTGTGAACGGTAAATAAAAACCTATTTCTAAAGCATACAATCAAATCTTTTAACATGTTTAGAATTTTATTTTGATTCATGAAGCATAGACCGGAAATATTACGATTTTGTTTATCAACGTATGCATCATGAGCTTCTACAATTATATATCGGTACTTTGGACATTCATCACCTCCTCCTGAGTATAATGTAAATTATAGGGTATAATATAATTCTGATGAAAATAACAAATAGAAATTTCGGAGATGCAAGGTGAAATTTTTTACAGCCAACTATTTCTAAACATTCAATGGATTCTTATTGTAAGTCAAAATATGGTACAGGGGTAGCGCTTGAGTGTTACTAACCTCACGCTGCTGTAGCAACCTAACGGTTACTGAAGTTAAAAAAGTTATCGAAATTGAATTCAAACGCTACAGTTGTATTGTCTTGTATTTGGCTGGAAGATCGCAGCCAGCCATTGTTAATGAGCTACAACATTTACATGTAAACAAAATGTTTGTGTATCGGACATTGTACGTTTCAATAATACTGGTAGCATTAGAAAACGTCATGGAGGTGGACATCTAAAAACAGCTACATCGCCAGAAATGGTTCGAAACGTGAAGGCTGAAATTCAACGTAATCCACGACAAAGCGCAGTTCAATTACTATAATTTGAAGCCTTACAAATTACAATATTTAACACCTGCACAAAAGGCAGTTCGCCTAGCAAGAGAAAAGGGGTTAAACCCTTGCACGTTGGTGGTGAGCTTGAGGATTTGATATTTTCTGATGAGAAAATTTTTACTGTTCAGCAACATATACATAGCAACAAAAAAACTGCATTTTTCAACCATTTTTTTTCCTTTTAGTTCATTCCGAGGGCGATTTAATGCTTAATAAAACCTCGTTTGTTTTTCCTAGACGTTTCTGAGAGCAATTATGATGCACGCCGCGAATTTCCAGTGTTTTTGGAAAACTCTTGTAGCAAACGACAGTGGGCTTAAAAAAATCTGAAAAAAAATTTTTGTATACTTTCAGTTAAATAAAATGTCAATGGAAAGTTTCACTAAGATATCTCTTTTTATTCCAAAAAAAAAACTTTGAAATTTTTTTTTTTTACAATTTTGAAGGTGCTATGTCCCCTTAAGGATGGACTGTACAAAGAAGAGATAAGATCTGGGTAACCGAAAACTAAAGCTAGACTGGAAGTTATCACAAAAGATGTTTGTTCGAACAATCATTAATCAAGTTATCGTATTTCCTAGTTTCTTATACGATGTTTCTACACTTCAAAATAATTTTTATTTCAAATTATACAAGTTGTACTAGGAGTTTAACTTCTATAGGAGTTTAACTATCTATACTGCAATATTAAACACATGATAACAAACCCTTGACTAAGTTTACCTAATCATTTGTCCGTGTTGTTGAAGTTCTAAAATCATAAAACTTTTAGTACTTCATACATATTTGCCCCGAAATTATTTACGGGGTAAAAATTTCTTAAACGAAAAATGTGTATAGATCTCAAATGCACCATGATCATCGAACTTGTGTGCCAATAAGTCGGATGTTTCCTGACTTGTATGGCATGTGGACTACAGCTGAAAAAAAATTAAGAATTAGTAATAATTAATCGCTGTGACTAATATAAAAATTGAAATTTTATTTTTTGGGATTGTTTTAAATTTTTACGAGAGTTATATAATATTTAAAATTGAAATGTAAACCTTTGTGAAGATAGCCTAAATTTCTATCCCCGAAAATCGAAAAACTTACTTATGGCAATACCATACAAGTTTATGTATACTATTGAAACATTTAATTAATAATTATAGAATTACTTTAAATTCGGGTATAAACATTTGCGAATAACAGCTAAATAATAAATAAAATGGTTAAGAGTTTAATAAAAACAACAAAAAATAAATAAACAAAAAACAACTAAATTCTACTATCCAATAAATATTCTGACAGCGAAAATCAAAAATTACTTTAAATATTCCTCATTTATCAAAATGCAATATTTTTACTCTCAGCCCAGAAAAATGTTTGTGTCATGATAGTTTTAGCTGTCATGACAGTAACTATTTTCGAGGCTGAGAGTCAAAAACTTGATATACAAGAATATATAATTTATAAACTTGATATACAAGTATACATAAGTTCTCGACTTCTATGGACTATATCTGAACTACTAAACATAAAAAAATTCTAAAAAAAATCGCACATGATCCTTAAACATTCACCTATCAAACGATGTGCACCGCTAGTTGGGTCAACGAATAGTTCTCGACTTCTATGGACTATATCTGAACTACTATACATAGAAAAATTCTAAAAAAACCATTAGGCATACATTCTCAGTATTATATCTACTATCAGCCCCGAAAATTTCAACTGTCATAACATTTTTAACTATCACGATAGCAAATATTTTCGGGGCTGAGATTAAAAAAGTAAAAATGTCAACTGTCATGACATTTTTTAACTATCATGATAGCAAATATTTTCGGGGCTGAGAGTAAAAATGACAAGATTTTTTGGACTGAGAGTAAAAAATGTCGTGATAGCAATAATTAGTGTTGCCATCGCTTTTTTCGGGGATGGAATTTGGGCTATCTTCACATACATGAAATGTAATTCCATTTTAAATATTTTTTAACATTTAATTTGATATTTATTTTATGTACGTAATTCGTATTATTTTTATTTATTTTATATATATTTTTTTAATTAATCATCGTTTATTTATTAAATCAACTAAACTATTAATTTTTGAATAGTTGCTTTGAAAACACCTAAAATAAAAATTATTCAATTACAGTCTTACCTCCCAAAAGTGACCCCTCTACATTGTGACCACCTCTATACATTGACCACTTTTTAATAGTACAGAATTATTTTCATATCAAACGTACGCAAAAATTATTCTCTATATTGACCACCTCTATATTCTGTTATGTGACCAACATTTACAGAACAAAATGAACTTAACAGAGGAATTTTTACTCTGTAATGTGACCAAAATTTTTCACGAGGTTTTATTACTCGAGATGATTTTAATTCGGATGAGTGCGGTCTTTTTTTAAAGCTATGCCAAATAAAAGGTACGTTTTTAAAGTTGAATCTTGTAAAGATGGTAAAATTTTAAAGGAAAGTTTAACCATACTTTTATGCACAAGTGCGACGGGAGAAAAAATTAAGCCGGTTGTTTTAGGTAAAGCGAAACGACCTCATGCCTTTAGAAATTTGAAAATTTACCGGTATATAGATTTATGTACACTATAAATATATTTTGTGAATTTTTAATTTTGATGGATCTTTTTTAATAGGCATTTACAATACTAAGGCATGAATGGCAGAAGCTATTTTTGAAGAATGGTTGAACATGGTCAATTTAAAAATGAAGCTCATTCTCGAGTGGATGTCAAATGTAACTTTAAAGTTTCTGCCTCCTAATACAACTTCTGTTATTCACTTTTAGACCAGGAAATCTTCAAAAGTTTTAAAACATTACTATAGATATTACTTTGTCAAATCAATTGTGGCGGAAACGATTATCGTAGTTGTCTCAGAATTCACAAAAAAACGTGCTAGATGCAATTCAGTGGATAAGTTTAGCTTGGGATTGAGTTAGGAGTCAAACGGTTGTCAAGTGTTTTAAAAATGCCAGGTTTCAGTTTAATTTAGACAGACATAATGATTCTGATCAATCAGCTCTCGAAATAATAATACAGGAGGAATCATCTAGATTACAACTTACAACAATGAAGCCTATTTGTCGAATGACGATAATTTATGCGTGTACGAGGATTTACAACAGGACACAATTTTCCAGTCGGTTATAGATGAATTAAATATCTCGACTAAAATAACACCGACGATAGGAAAATTGATAAATTACCAACGCAGGAGGTTAATTAAATGTTGCTCACTTTAAAAAAATATTCTACAAAAAAATGTCCTGCTTTGTTTGGATCCGTGTCTAATGCTTGAACATTTTTCAGCACTTACGCTTACGCAGCTACGAAGTCGAAAATTTAAATGACATTAGATTCATATCTATCGAAAGCCTTATAATTCTTGTTATGTACAACATCTTGTGTGTATTTCGTGTGATTTAAGAAATTAATTATGATTTAGTTACCATTTACGTATAGAATATGAATGTACTCGTAAGTGCGAGGTATGTTTTTACAAAAATTAACATAATTGAGTAATATTTACATATAAAGGGTGTTTTTTTAAGCCCGATAGATCTTGAAATAACACAAAAAATTAAATTGTAATCAAAAATTATTTTATTCGAAAGATCGATACATGGCATTAATATTTGAAAATGATTTCGGAATATGGGCCCCGTGGCTGTTCTTGACGAAACGCATTCTGGACGTCCAATTTTGGGCTACTTTTTTGAGCACTGCTGGCCGTATGTCACGAATAACACGAACAATGCTTACCTCCAAAGCGTCAATTGTTGCTGGTTTATCAGCATGATCCAGTGACTACGTACCTCCACAGGAAATAATCGAGAGGTGTAAAATCGCACGACCTTGGAGGCCAAATGACTGGTCCATTTCTCGAAATCAACTTATCGTCAAATTTTGATTTTAATTAGTCGGTTGCGGTCGCCGTATGGCATGTAGCGCCATCCTGTTGAAACCACATCTCGTCCGGATCAATGTCATCCATATTTTCAAACAAAAAGTCATTGATCATGGTGCAGTAACAAACTCCATTGACCGTACCGCGATCCCCGGCCTAATTTTTGAAGAAAATAGGTTCGACAATGCCATCAGCGTTTAAACCGCAACGTGCATTTTTCTGGATGTCATGGAGTCTGTAGGGTCTCTTGGGGATTAGTCTCACTCCATATGCGGCAATTGTGTTTATTAACAAACCCGTTAAGCCAAAAATCGCTGAACACAATTTGACGATATAAGTTGCGCGAAACCACGACTGATTTTCAAAGTAAATTTTAATAATTTCGTAGCGTAATTCAATTTCAAGTTCTAACAGGCTTAAAAAACACTCCCTACATATATTATGTTCATATGTATTTTTTCCTGTAAAAAACGACATTTTTTTGTTAAAGTGACCACCTCTAAAAAGTGACCAGTTATTCCAAGTCACTTGAGTGGTCACTTTAGGGAGGTTAGACTGTAATTTAAAAAGCAAAACATAACAAAAAACTTTGCGATTTTGCTACAATACAAATAATAAAAATAAAACTAATAAAATTAATATAAAAATAATTTTTTTAAATACTGTACTAATTATAATAATCTAATCTTTATTTCTTCTTAGAGTTATGCTGTGCGCCTCAGGTCGATTTTTTCGGCTATATTATGAACTAAGCTATTTGAGGTGACCTTACGCTATTCGCCGCTAGGTTACACACGAAGAGTCTCCTCGTGAGGTATTTTTTCAATTTAGTTGTCAAATGTCATTATTTGGTGTTTAATGCAAATGTGTTATTGTGTACAAATTTTTAAATGACACTTTTTTTTGCAGCATTTGCAAATAATGCAACTTTCATATCATCTTCCATTATTTTAATTTAATTTAATATTTCTTTTAACCACGAAAATCGACGATTTAGTATTTCGAATAGTCAAGCACAGCTTGCTTTGTAATGTAACTGCCACCTATGAATGCTTATTGTGAATTACTGAGACAATTTAGTTTAGGTACCATATAAATGAATGGATTCCATTTTTGTTTCCTTGGCTTTTTGTTACGAATTAATAATTTTATTTTTATTTTTAAAAATGTGTAATTTATCAAAAAATGTATATTATGATTTTTCATATATAATTTTTTAAAAACAATAACTTTCAAATATAAAACTTTTTTTAAAAAATAGTATAAGAAACTTTCTTATATTACAACAAATAATTTAATATAAAAAAATTTAGGAAAACCGGTTTCTGAAATTCGTCCTTCGTCAGTTCCCTTTTTTTCGATACTACTCAGATTCTTCGATACTACTACTTGAGTAGTATCCAAAAAAAGGGAACTGACGAAGAAAGAATTTCCGAAACCGGTCTTCCTAAAATTTTTTAAATTAATTTATTTGTTGTAGTATAAGAAAGTTTCTTTTACTGTTTTTTTAAAAAAACTTTTTATATTTGAAAGTTGTTGTTTTTAAAAATAAATTATATGTATGGAAAATCATAATATACATTTTTTGATAAATTACACATTTTTAAAAATAAAAATAAAATTATTAATTTAGTTTAGTTCATAATTTAGCCGAAAAAATAGACCCGAGGCACAGAAAAGATAATTATAGATTAAAAAATTATTTAAGTCGGGGCCTCAAAAATAAGTTAATAAATAATGAATTTCAATATTTAATTTATAATCTTAACCAATAATTTTAATTAATAAAATACTTTTTTATAATAGAAAATACTTACTATATTTTCACTACTTATACCTTTGACCTTGACTATATATTTAATGCAAAACTTGTAGTGTAATTTTTTTTAATTATTTTTATTTTTTTTTCGAATGGCATGAGTGATTTTCAAGATATATTACAATAATAATTGTCAATATCATTACAATTCAATACAAAAAAATTAATAAATTGTTTTTAATAATTTTAGCAATTTAAAATAAACATCATATACTTAAAAATTAAAAATAAAATATGTATATAATGTATAAAACCAAAAAAAGTTATGAAATTTTATTATGAAATAAAAATTTTAAGAATTATTTTTTTATATTTCCCATTTAATTTTAAATTAAAAATTTCTTTGTCTTTGATGGTTCTATTCTTACCTTATTTTACTATTATTAAAATTTTTAAAAAAGAAATAGAACAAATTAAATACAAAAAAAAAATTTGTGCAATCACTAATTAAAATATAAAGCTGCATACTTAAATTAAATTTAGATTTTGTCTAATGAGTAAAGTTAAAAATTGAAATATGACTTTTTGTGAATGTTTTAAATTTTAATGATGGTTATACATATCGTCGCCTCATGACTAGAGTACCCTAACCACCAAATTGACATTTTCTGGGTTCTGATGGTTTCTTTGGTTTCAAACTATTCTCATTCATTTGCGTGTATTAACGTTTTAATCAGACTACTCGTTTTTGAGGAAATTGGTTTTGTGTTTTTCGCTATCCTTCTCCAACATTTTTTAGCGACCAAATTACGCTAAATCCTATTTAACGCTAGCTCCACATTGTTTTTTTCTGATATTAACACTAAGTGCATTGCATAATCTGCGCTATCTCCAAAAGTTGAAACCTTACAATGATTGTTTAACAAAATCAAACTAATTTTTAAGCTACCTCCACGAAAATTATTTCATAATCCAATTACGCTAAATCCTGTTTAACGCTAACTCCACTTTGGTTTTTATGATTGTAGCACTAAGTGCATTATAATTGAGTTTTTTAAGCGAACTCCAATTTTCATTCCTATTCAGAAAAACGGTATATCCAATTCATGCACTAAGTTGCATCGATAAAATTAATTAACGAAAACGCATTATAAAAACTACGCTGTATACGAAAAAAGTTTTACATTATTAGGCTATACTAATTTAAAAAACGCTATATCCAAATTCAAATGAATTTTTGTTGTCATTTTTATTGAAATTTTTTCAGATGTATCTAGCCGTTGATATAGTTTTCGATTTTTTGATTCGTTTATATTTTTTACTAGTTAGTTTATTTCACTAACGGTTCTACTAAAATCTATATAAAGCTCAAAAATAATTCGCTTTTCGAGAGAAATTTAAAAGAGTGGTCATAAAACACGTGTTTAATTTTTTCGAGTTTTATGTACTAGGATTTGATGTTGATCAAATCAGGTAAGTGTCAGAAAATGAGTAATTAAAATTTAACAAAATAAACTTCATTTACGTTTACTTTAAAATTTATTGAATTAGCTAGAACAAAATGATAGTTCAATGAATACCTCATGTACCATAATTTCATCAACACTTGAAAATAGCAAAAATTCGGTGAACCCGACTATAGAGATTATTAGTGCAAATTAGAGATTATTAGATTTATTGAATGAGATACAACAAAACGATTATTCAATGTCTTCCTCATGCACCATAATTCCACCAACACCTGATAATAATCAAAATTCGGCGAGCCCTACGGAGAAACTTATAAGGGAAAATGAAGATTTTGATTCTAGAGGTGTTTTTCAATTCTAAATATTGGGATGTACATATTATCAAAGTTCTCTTACAATTCATTGGTTCTTGATTCGGATCTTGAAAGAATGATTGACATTTTGCGTAATGTTAAGAAATTTATAAAATTTAATGTTTGTATTTATGACTAAATTAGCTAATATTATCTTAGATGTACCAGGCTGCTCTAAAACATTGACCAGTAAAAGACTTAGGTGTTCTGAAGAACGGAAAAAAATGTAAGAACCACAAAATCTCAGAGAGGGGAATTTACTGATAGCATGGGATAAATCGTAAACGACGAGAAATGAAAATGATTTGTGGGGAAACTTGTGCGTATGGCTGCCATCAAGAGTTCAATTTATCTGAGAGAAAATTCATATTTGATAATTTCTGGCAATTAAATTCAAAATCCAAGAGAATATGCCAATTATTTTTTACCAGAGCATTGGATTTAAACAAAACGCGAATTCATTACTGTTTCGCTCATTTAGTAGATCCAAATACCACTGCGTCAAAGTCCCCAGCTAAAGGCAGACACAAGAAGAACGAATTGCCACAAAATAAACTGGATGAAGTTGCAAGTCATATTGGTGGATTTATAACAATGGATTCTCATTATTGTCGTTCTTCATCTACCAAAAAGTATTTGGAAGCACATTTTAGTATAAAGAAAATGTACGAGTTAAATTGCAACGAAATGGACGACCCTGTTATGTTTTGGGCATACAAGCACATATTTGAGGCGAAATTTAATTTGGCTTTCTTTTTTCAAAAAAGGACTTGTACAACAAATGTGAAGACCATAATATGAAGGTAAACAACGGTGAAATATTGAGTGAAGCAGAACAAAAAGATTTTTTTTCCTGGAATGAAAAATGCTAGGACGAGGTGAAAACGAATTAGCGAGTGCTTTTGTGAAAATTTTGCAAGCATAGTGATGTCAGATTTTCCACAAACGGAAACGGAATCTGTAACTAAACTATTACGGAATCTGTAACTAAATCAACAAGTTCTCGAAGAGCCAGAAAAAATGCCGGACAGGTTCAAACGGATTGTATCTTTGAAATGCCGAGATTTATGGAGACTTATCAAATTCATGCCTAACAGTGATCAAAACTTTTATTATACAGTAATGAAAACGGAGTAAACCCATAATCGAATATTGCACAAAATGCTCTATTTAAACTTAAAATCAATAATTGGCGAATTTTAATTAAATTTACATTTTTAACGGGTGAAATATTATAATTTTGTAACATTTTATTTTCTATTTTGGAATAAAATACGATTTATTTTCAGAAATTGAATTTAATCTAAATACCGAGCCAACGGATTAGCAACATCGTGTCCAATTATACCAATATTAGTTTTGCTTTTTATCATAATAACACAATAAAGAAAATGATTTTTAACAATAAACCTAGAGTTGATCGCCTTTCCAAATCTGGCGTTTATAGGATTAATTGCAATGATTGTAGTTTCTCCTATATTGGTAAGACTGGGCGCAATTTTGGAGTTAGAGCTAAAAAACATTTATCTGGTTGCAATCAATCAACTTTCCATAACCATTTAACTTCAGAAAATCATACAGCTAGCTTGAACAATTTAGACATATTACATATACAACCCAAAGGCAGACGTTTAGATACCTTAGAATCTTACGAAATTCGAAAATCAATATTTCTTAACCAAAATATCCTTAACGAACAGAGAGAAATCCGGTTCTCACCAATTACAGACCCCGCCCTTTTCTATTCTCACGTACGCAATAATATACCTTGAATTTTGTTACTCAACCTATGACTCATCGCCTACCTGCGCGATTCGTAGATTAATTTTTATTGCTTATTTTTTCCCTCCTTCTTTTATTTTTATTTATATTTTGCTTTTTTCTACTATATAACAAAATTTTTACTAATACAAATCAGTAGATACTCCTGATGATGACCTAACAAGTCGAAATCGATCGAGTGATTTTTTAAACTTTTTGAAAAATATTCAAAATATTCTGCGAAACAAAAAACAAGTGATTAATAAAAATGTGTTTATTAAGTATAAGTGTGTTTCGCCAAGTACCTACGGTAAATAGCGTAAAAAGTAGTAGTTTTGGAGCTTAGCGTAATCTAGTCTTTGGACGACGATGTGTAGTAGAGCCCTGCACGGATACGTTTTCTCGTATCCGCATCCGATCCGCTAAAAAAATATGATAAATTTATATTTTTTTTTTGCATCCGCACTCGCGAACAATTTTAAAATCCGCATCCGCACTCATCCGCTTCCGCAAAATCGTTGATTATGAATTTGCTTTACGTAAAGTCCCAATCAATGAACACAAATAGTTGAAGTTGTATTCTTTTGGACCATTTGCATGATCGGTACGACCACGAGTATTTTAGGAACCGATTGTTTAATTTTAATGAGAAGTCTATACAATTTTGGTGGGACGGCGCATAGTAAAGTGAGAAAATGACCACTTCACCATACACGTCAACAAAACATTCTTTTCTCTAGTAAAAATTAGGGTGGCCGCACGGAAACAGCACATAAGCAATCGGTAAAATGGAAGGAGAAAACAAGGTCATCCCGCCCCCGATATGTCAGTATGGAAATATGTATCATCCAGCAGCAGTCTGCCCCTTCCAACGGCCTTGGAGTTTGGCTAGGATTTAATGAACTTATCATATTTATTTAACAAAAAATTGCTCATTTAAAGTAGCATTAAAGAAGCTTATAAGAGTTAAGATTTTGTACGTTTTTCTCATTGTGTATGGATGTCAAATTCTCATGAAATTCGCCAAAATGTTTACCGATTTAATAAATGTCATCAGTTAAAATAAATCATGAGAATTTTTCCTCTGCACGCGAGCGGTTGTAATTATAATAATATATAATAGTGAACATTTTTAATTGTTGTGTTTTTTTAAGTGGAAATATTTGGAAAATTATTATAATGCTCTGTGCCTCAGGTTGATTTTTCGACTAAATTATGAACTAAACTAAATCAGTAATTCACAATTATCATTCATAGGTGGCAGTAATATCAATAAAGGAAATATTAAATTAAATTAAAATAATGGAAGTTGCATTATTTGCAAATGTTATTATAAACTACGAAATGTTAAAAAATAAAAAAATGGCCACGTAAAAATTTGTACACAATAACACGTTTGCAGTAAATACTAAATAATGAAATTTGACACATCAAAAAGTGATAATGTTGGTAACCCAACTTTTTGATGTGACCTCGCTATTCGCCGCCAGGTTACAAACAAAAAGTCTCCTCGCGAGGTAACTTTTCACTTTAGTTGTCAAATTTCATTATTTAGTATTTAATGCAATTGTGTTATTATGTAGAAATTTTTACATGACCGTTTTTTTTAGTTTTTAAACATTTCGTAGTTTATAATAACATTTGCCGGTTAGCCACATTATCTCGCAATACACAATCTATTTTACAAAATCCCACATTACAAAATCTCGCATTACAAAATCATCTCACTTATGCGCTTATCTCCCGTAAATATATGAAATCGTGCGCGCGCGATAACAGGTATATACTCGTATACTTATGGTTATTTTATCTTTTATTTTGTGCGAGTTACATATAATTTCTTATAATTAAAACAGATCTAGAATATTATACATAAATCATGAATATCGACATAGTCAAATTTAACAAGGGCAATAACAAATTATTTAGTAACGGATATTGTTATCATTAAAAAAAGAAAATCCACATTTAATTGGGTTTGCGCCAAGCAACAAAGTTATAGTTGTAACTCACGTTGTGCATAATAAACACAATTTTTAAAATCGCCATCTGTGCATTCTCATTAGCTGTTGGCATCGGATAAAGTTGTAGCTGAAACTAAAAGCGCCCTCAAATTTAAAGCAAAAAATGCTGAGCAGCCACCATCGATTATAATGAGAGATTCCGTAATCAACACTTAATACGAATCCCGCATTTATTTGCCATCAGAAAAAGCTCAGAGAACTAAAATTCAACGAGTCCACCACAACAAAGTGAAAGAGCCCGAAAACTTTGCAGATATTATCATTCCCGAAAACATTCGTTATGTCGAAGGAGAGTTATTTGTTTTAACCGAAGAAGATTTCAGCTATTTTTAATACATGGACGTATTGACGGAGAAGTGCTACCATTGGTATTTTGTTTGATGAGCAAGAAAAGTAAAAACGTACACGAGCAATTGTTTTTCAACTTAAAAAAAATTTGTTTCGAAAACGAAATTCAGTTAAACCCGAAAATAATAATTTGCGATTCGAAAACGCAATAGTACCATCAGTATCATTTATTTCCGGAAACCGTTGTTTAGGGCTGTTTATTCCATTTCGGCCAAATTATTTGGCGTAAGATCCAAAAAGAAAGGTTGGTACACAAGTACGGGAACATCGAGTCATTTTCATTGCAAATCAGAATGATGAAAAGCCTAGCTTTTGTACCAGATCATGAAGTTGTGCGTATTATGCCAATGAGTTCAATGACACAGATATCAAAGTAATTGGATCATGGTTCAAAAGAATTTATATTGGCCATGGTAACCGAGCACCAACATACAAACCGGAATTCTGGTCTAAAGCGGACTCAGGAAATGCTAGTGAATGTTTCTCTCGCACGCAAAATAGTGTGGAAGCTTAGCACCGTCGTTTAAAAACAGTGGTCGGCCAGCGGCACGCAGGAATTTATAAAATAATACATGATTTATAAATCCGGTGTCCAGTTCCCAAAAACCGGAAAGAAATTAACAAAACTAAAAAAATACAAAGAATAATAAAGAAAAAGGCAAGACTCACTCCAGCAGAATTTTTAAAAAATATTGCATATAATATAATATAATTGGGATTTTGCAATACGAGATTTTGTCATGCGAGATTTTATAATGTGAGATTTTATAATGTGAGATTTTATAATGCTAGATTTTTTTCGAATTCGAAATTTTGTAATGCATATTTTGAGGCGCTCCCCAAAAAGTTTAGTTCATAATTTAGCCGAAAAAATCGACCTAAGGCACATAGCATAGATTATTTCCAATATTTTCGGGAATATTTCGGAAGCGGTGAGAATCACGAGAATTTTTATTGTCATCGTCAAAGTCTAGAAAGATATTCACAATTACTGGATTCGGCGAACCGAATCTGACAGGGCAAATTCGTAACAAAATGAATTAATGAAATACAATTTAGATGATAAACCTACATTTTAAAAATCAATTTATTTTGTTAATTTTTATAGATTTTTTGTTTTTTATTTTTTTGTTTTTTTTTTTTGTTTTCACTGATTTTAAATTCAGAATATCGGTAGCAACGTAGCCGCAACCGTGAAACGTCCATTATGTGAAGTTGTAGATTGTTATTTAACTGTATCTTGTATTATTTCAAAGTCATTCAAATCGAGGTATAAAATGACTGGCTTACCAAATGTGGTACAGAAATTCACGCGCTTTAACGATTTCTTGAAAATCCTAAAACATCATTCACTAATAGCTTATAAGCGAATATAAAATATTTCAGAAAGCTTTTGCAAACGTGCTTATCAAATTTAAATACATACGAAAAATACTTTATATTTTGGGTTTAGTTTTTTACTTAAATTAAACGAAATAAATGACTTTTTACCTTATCAAAATACACACATATATACATACATACATACAAACGAACTACGAAACATCTTAAGAAAAACCATGAATTATTTGATAACATTTTTCATTCAGCATTATCTTTCTAAAATATATATATATTTTTAGGCGTATATACAGACAGATCTATGAAAATATTCTACACTATAAATGTTATAAATAAATAGAACATCAGGTGGTTTTGAGGATTCTTAAGTTATAGATTGCTTCGGTTATCTTTATTCACAACACAAGCATCAAAAATGTATTTAATATAAACCTAACGTAATGTAGAAAAAAATTCTTAAAGGTTACGATTTTATAAGATATGCAATTTTTCAAATAGTTTGGTTTATTTATAGCTTACATTGTTAGATGGTGTATGTATGTGAAAATATTTGAGAAATATTATACTTGGTAATGGTAGGTGTATGGGGCTGTTAATTTCGTGCAAGGAACGTGAATTTAACTAAACTTGAAAATAATTTTTATTGGCTAAACCCAACTCTGCAGGTAGTTTCTTCTAAGCAGGTTTTTAGCGGTAACACCACTTTTAGCGGTAAGTGCACGTTTGTTTTAGTGCTAGTTATTTATATACAAAGTTCCAAAATTTTAGTATATACAGATGCCACCTTTGGACGGAGTATTTTACTCTAGTAAATATATCTCTACCAATCCTTCTATAAATCAAACCTATGTCATTTACCTCTCAAATGAAATAAGTTTCATTTATAGAAGGATTAACTAGTTTTTAAAATCATCTGATAATAATGATATTTTAGTACAAACTCTGTGATATATTGGCTGTTAAAAGTTAACCATTCAAATCAACAATGAGTGGCCCGAATGAGTTGTATTCTAAAATCTTCAAGTATTAACCCATTTAGACCGCCGATGTTATTTGTAGGGTTTAGCCCATTAGTGTTATCTGCATATGATGCAATTTTAGTAAAAATTCTACGGCATCCTGTTATCGGCCATTCAAAGTGCTCCAATACTCACGAAAATCAATCGCTACAACTAGTTTTTAACTCAAATCTATGTCATTTGAAGAATTAAGCGCCGTAAAGGAATCATCCGATAGATGTGGCATTTTGGTACAAACTCTGCAATGTCTTGTTATTTGCTGGCAAAAGTAAAACCACTCAAATTTTAGGGGTGCCCTGAATTAGTTCTAGGAATTAGTTCTTCTTGAGAATGTAATTTAATAGTTTTATTTTTTGAATTTTTTACAATATTTATTAATTCTTCCTTATAGTGCTAATAATTTTTGAATATTTGATTTTTAAAAGATCGGTTTCTTAAATATTCCTTTTTCAGCTTTTTAAAATAACTATTACATTTTATAATTTTACGTTGGTCCTATACTGTGGCTACTCTACATTTTGACTCCTTCTTTCTGTATTTTTATTATTAGGTCGTAAATTCTATAGGTTTTGGTGTTGACTTTGTTATTAAGCAAATTGTTATTGTGTTTTTCTTTATATATTTCAAGTTCTTCGAGCCTGTCTAATTGTTATCCTTTCCTAATTCTGTGTAATATTGTTAAGTTTGTATTCATTTATGTCAGTATATTTGTGATTTTCGTTTTTAATATGTAATGGATTTTTTTAAAATTATTTATTTACAATGCAATCTGTTTTGGGGCTCCAGGCTCATCCTGCACTTTCTTGGCTCTTTTTACGTCTTTACTTTACGTATACTCAGCCCGCTCGAAGACGTACGGCTATAGGCTTGATTTAAGACCATCTACACATTGCAAGCCCCATGCCAGCCTATACTGGCATGGAAGATGGAATGTGCCATGGGATTTGCACACCGACAGAGGGTCATAGATGTGTTACATTTCACTTCAGATCGTAATCTGATGATGAAATTTCACTTTGCATCGTGCTCCTATCGGGATTCGAACCCGGTACCGCCCGATCTGAAAGCCAAAGCTTTAATCACTGCCTAGTAGCACAAAGCACCACTCAATGAGCGCATAAACAGCATATAATTAGAGCACTCAATTTTTACTTCAAATTGATGCACCTAATTCCATGCTATTCATATTCCTCGACCGCAATTCAAATAAATTTAGCTCTCTCTCTCTCAATACGAGTTGAGTATAACATAGAACATGTTAACTGTTTAACCCGAAAATAATATTTTTGTATTATATTTTGTTATGTACCAAATGTGTATTGTAATTCAGATACAACTACACATATTTTAATTTTGTATGCTTACTTCATAGGTTATCCATGGATTTCCATTTCCATCTAAAAAACATTTTTTAAACAAACATTATAATAACGTACAATTTCAATACTTTTCTTATGAACGCACACCTATTATCTTCAGCTGAAATTTGAAGACTGATGAAACCGAAATAACAATTTTCGAAATGAAACTGATAATCAAGAGATTACTTGGGGGTAAAAATGCAGTGCATAGAAAAAACCAAAGTAAATTTATTGGTTTTCTCGCTTCAACGTGTGCAAATGTTTCAATCTATTTCATTCTGCTATCAGCGTTTGTATTTCTGGATGTGCCATTTGGTCGGTAGATTTCGGTTATGTCGTTGATATGTTCTTTGTACTTTTCTGGAAAGCTCCTGCCTGGTTAGGTTAGGTTAAGTTTCAGTGGCTGCTATCGCACACTTAGGCCCATTGTGATACCACAGGATTGGACATCATAAACTCCTTTAAACCCATTTAATACTATTAATATTGCGTAAAAGATCTCGCACATTACAGCTTTCAAGATCGCAGAGGCTGTCCATGCTGTATTTGCCCAAGTGATCATGCCTTCTACCAGCTAGCACGGGACACGAGCAGAGGAAGTGAACAAAAGTTTCCTCCTCCTCGTCCCTGCCCGGTAATTATCCTTACAATTCTACCTAAATCACGCTTACTCAGTCTGCTAAGGATCTTGTATCGATTCAAGTTCAGCTCAGGCCATACTTGTTTTGACCCTGCTAGTTGGACAGGCATTTGCCAAGGCAACTGCTTCCCTATGGCCTGCTGCTTTCAGCACAGACATAGGCCTTCCTACACTTTCTCTCCCTGATTCCAGTTGGAGTCGAAGCACAAACGTGGTGTTTTGTAGTCAAGATTCACCAGTTCATTCCTCACTGAATTAACTGTTGTTGTGTGCCCTTTTTGCAGGCACTTCCAACCCGAAGTCGCTGATAGCCGGGGGCTGTGTTAACCGCCATTTGCTTGCCGACAATATCCAACGGGATCCTCTAGGGCACAATTGGGTTCGTTTTCAGCGCCCCACTAATAAACAAACAGGCTGCCCTCTGCTATATGATACTTTTTCCGGAGCAGGCCACCATAAACTCACACCATACAGCAGTATGGGCCTTACAACTGTCGTGTAAAGCCAGTGCACTTGCTCCGGTTTCAAGCCCCATTTCTTTCCAAAGGCCTTTTTACAAGAGTGGAGCGCCACATTGGTCTTCTTTACTCTTTCTATCGTGTTTGGTTTCCAACTGAGCTTACTGTCCAGAAGAATCCCTAGGAATCTCGAATTATCAGTGAGGACCAGTAAAGTACCATTCAGGCTTGGTAAAACCATTGCCGGAATGTTTTACCTCCTAGTGAACTGCAAAAGTTCTGTTTTAGACGGGTTAATCCCCAATCCACATCTACTGGCCCACACCGCAGTTATTGATAACGCATTTTGCATCATATCCCTGATTGTACCCAGGTGCTTACCCGAGACAGCTATCGCCACGTCATCGGCGTAAGCAACCACACCTATTCCTTCCCCTCCAGTTCCAATAGTAGTGTATTGATGACTACATTCCAGAGGAGGGGAGAGAGGACACCTCCCTGGGGAGTTCCCCGAACAACCCGTCTTCTGACGGAAGCTTCTCCCATCCCCACTATGACCCTTCTGCTACCTAGAAAATGAATAATTAGCTTGATTACTGGGTCTTTGATCTCCAAAGGTAGCAATCCTTCCATAATTGCGTCCACCTTCACGTTATTGAACGCGCCTTCGATATCGAGAAACGCCACCAACGAGGACTCTTGAAAATCTAGTGACTTTTCAATTCCACGGACCAGAGTATGTAATGCCGTATCCACGGACTTACCCTTATGGTACGCATGTTGAGACTAACCCCAGTTTCTAGGTGCAATTTTTGAGTGAATATAGACATCCAGCATCCTTAGGATATTGGTCTAAAATCCTTAGGTTTGCTGTGCTTCTCGCCTTCGGGATGAAGATCACCCTATCCTCCCTCCATTTCTCACGGATGTACTCCAGCTTCAGACAACCTTTGAAGATAACTTCCAGCCGGGAAAACAAGACCCCCAGGTTCTTCTGAATTTCTGCTGGTATAATCCCATCCTGACCAGCTGACTTAAAAGGCTTGAACCCTTTAATAGCCCATTTTATTCTCTGGGTGTTTAGAATATTCTCTGTACACAACACCTGGACCCCGCAGTCATCCCTAGACCCACAACCATCCAAAGGCTCCGCAGTCGACAGGTCCTCACCACCCGGGAAGTGAGTTTCCATCAAGAGTCTCTTCACTTCTTCACTAGAAATCATCCATTTGCCATCCGTTTTTAACAGAAAGCCTGGAACTGCTGGATTGGTAGAGATAATTTTCCTTAAGCGTGAGGTTTCCGAGACCCCTTCTATTCTATCATAGAAGCGCCTCCACGAATTCCCCTGCACCTTGCTTACCTCTCTTTTGTATACTCTGCGGCTTTCCTTATAGAAGTCCCAGTCCCGACTGTCTCTAGATGTTTTCGCTCTATTGAAAGCAGACCTACTAACTTTTCGGGGCTCCGCAAGTGCCGGGTTTCACCAAGCAGGTTTGCGCTTCCCCCTCAGCTTTGTTAAAGGACAGGCTAACCTCACAGAGGTATTGCAAGCCCTAGTCAGAGTGGCCACTACTCGTGTCGTTCAGTCCTGGAACTCTAGATGGAATAATGCCCACCACTACCTCCCTATATACATGCCATACTATACTCCTGGGATTACTGAACACGTACTGTTTTGTAGTATTGAGATTAAGTTTAAACGTTATATAACGATGGTCGGAGAAGGAAAGCTCCTGGGTCTATTTTTTGGGGTATTGCTTTAAATTTGAGTTTATGTTCTAATTTTTTACTGTTTTTGTAGGCTGTCATGTATCCGAATGTTTTGAACGTGTCTTCTATTATTTTGTGTTCCATTTTATTGTACTCTCCACTTATCAATGTTTTTTCTGCATTGTTGTCGGTATTTTGTAATGTGGTAAGTTTTGTTGGTATTTTCTCGCTAGTTATGTGTTGTTCCTTTATTTTCCCAAATTTTATAGTGGGTTGTAAATTATTTATGTATTTTTGTAATTTGTCTAGTTGTATGTTGATGCCGCTAAATAAATGTACCAGTATCTTTGTATTTGTTGTTTTTGCAATGAGTGGAACGTTTTTCTATATGATTCATGAATATTTCTACTAATGTACCTGATATTGGACTTCCCATTGGTAGGCCTTCATTTTGTTTGTAAAAGTCGCTGTTATATGCGAATTAGTTTTGTTTTGTGCTTTCTGTTATTAGGTTTGTTATTTCTTGTATGTCTATTGTATTTACACCGTTTTTTGTTTGTACGTTTTTGTTTATTTCTAATGTTTCGTCTATCGATATGTTCGTGTACATGTTAGTTACGTCAAAGGAGGTTTGTTGCTTGTTTCTATCACTTAAAATGTTGTTTCAACGGTCGACGATAATGTATTTAATTTTTACATTAAATTCTTTGGTTGGACATGCTTGGAGTTTTTCAATATTGTTTTTTCTGATGTATTAATCTATTTTTGGTTGTATTCTGCAGTTTTCATTATTATTATTGTGTTTTACCTTTATCAGCTTTGGTTATCGTGGCTTGGTTTTGTTTCAATTCAATTTTTTTTGGAGTTATTTGGAGTTATTTTGGAGTTGATGTTGCTTTAATTTCTTGTTGATGTTATGGGTTGGTTTTTAATATAGCATTTTCAATGTTCAGCAGGTTTTTGGTTTATATCACTTTAATCTGTTTAATTATAATTTTGGTTGCACTTTAATTCCTTTTGTTTTCATTATGGATTCATATTCTGGCTGATAGTGATGTTTTGATATTATTAGTTGTAGGTTGTATTGATTGTGTTAACCATATTTGTTCAGTTTTTGTTTTACAATTTGAGCTTCTTTTGATTGGCTTTAATTCTGACGTTGCTGTATTTCGGATTAATTTTATATATTTTGCATGTTTTGTAATTTTAATAATTTGTGATAGTATTTTTCACACTTTTAACATTTGGTTTATCAACATTTGTTCCATGATTAAAGCCCGAAAAATAGACACACGAGTATACAAGCATACGACGAATGAGCAAAACTTTACATCGGACAAACAGGTACAACCTTTCCAGAGAGGTACAAAGAACATATCAACGACATAAAAAAACAGAACCGAAATCAAATTTGGCATTGCCTAGCAGAAAAATTGAAGTCGTGCATTGTTAGCACTAGGTAGTTTTAGTCGTGCATTGCTGGCAACAAAATCTGCAATACGCCTAAAACATCAAAATTCGTAGCAGACAAACTTGAAGTTGTACATTGTTTGGACTAGGTGGTTTTATTTAGGTTACTCAATGTCCAACTACGCGTGGAAAATGTGGGAATAGCCGATAATGGTCTTCCAATTTAAACATAAATGACGCCCTAGATGATTTTAGTTTGGTGACCTGATGCACGATCTCCGGGAATGTCCTATATAATGGCACTCCAAATTTGAGTAAAAATTACATCAGTGCACCTAGGGGATCAACTGCTACGTGTACTGATATCACTATCACATAAATTTGGATGGAATACTGTAGTAGTCAGACATGAACCACGAAGTCTGGAAATAGCCAAAACGGCCATTCAAATTTATGATATAGTGATATCAGTACCGCCCCGGTGGCACAATGGTCAGCATGATTGCTCCAGCGACCGGAGGTCCCGGGTTCGATTCCCGATGGTGACAAGGAAAAAATTTCACGGCTGGTTTAGGATCAATGAACTAATCACTCATTATCCGAAATAAAAATATGATTATGAAACCTCATTTGAGGCGGCCAAATCCCTTGATGGGATATAGTGCCAGAGAGATAGATAGATAGATATCAGTACTCGTAGCAGACAACCTGAAATCGTGCATTATTTCCAATAGGAGGATTAAGTTACGAGACTCGGTTTACTGATGTTGATTGTTCCCAAATCGATTTGTTGTTTTTCCTCAAGTTGATCATTGGATCACCTAATTAAAAGGACCTAGTGCAAATAATGCACAACTTCAGTTTTTCAGCTTCGAATTTTGATCTTATAGGTTTACTGGTGTTATTTTTACTGAAATTTCGATGGTCGTTATCGGCCATTCCCGTTAATCGTGATGCAGGTCTGGCTAGTACATGAGATCATTAGTCATCTAACTAAAGCCACTTGGTGTTAACAGTGCACTACTTCGGGTTTCTTGCTACGAAGTTTTATATATAAATAAATTTATCTGTATAAATAAATTCTCCTTATTCCTACACAAAACATGATTGAGTCTGTTTATGGTTCGAGTTTTATAAAATATTATAAATGTTTAGTCTTTACAATGTAATAATTCTCATTTCGATTATTGCAGTAATCATATATAAAATATTGTAAATGATTGGCTTATTATGTGCCTTAACAAACGCTCAACGATTTTTTTAAAATGATTATTGATTATCGAATAGACTTAATATTCGCCGAAGCCATGACTAAAATACTCCATTCTAATCCACTTTCCATCACCCAATGCTCTACGCTCCGTCCTTATTTGAGCTTGGTTGTATTCAATTTTGATAAAATAAAAGCATTCAAGGTTAAAATAACGGCTGTATCTAAATATTGTTACCAGGTACATAAAAAATGTTTCCACAAAATTCGTTTATTATAATTCTTTAGTTAAAATCAGTAAGAAGCTTCATCACAAACTTCTGATATGAGATAAATAAAAAAACAAAATTTGCTTTATCTGAATCCTAAGTTCATTCAATATAAAAAAAATATTTTTTTTTGTAATTTGTGAGAAGAATGAAATATTCAAGTCATTATTCAAATCGCTCGTTAAATTATATCCAGATAAAAGAACAGATTTGTAAACGAGGTCAACAAAATATGGCATATTCTAACGATAATGGAAACGTCTGTTTTGTTAACATAATGGACACTGACGAGAAGAACAAGGTTTTTGCCCTACAAAACGAGAAACTCTGATATCTGGGGAAAATCATTATGCCTACTTAAGAAAACAAACAGCAGGTAGTTGTAATATGCGCTTATCATTAGAAGAATGATTCGAAATATCATATATATGATTTAGGCATCATTCAAGTTTGTCTATAATTAAACTTGTATTTTATTTGTTCTTGGTAATTAAGAGCCAATCCATCTGGCGCTTTTACTTTAGTTTTTAAAAAAATATAGGGTTAGGAAAGTTCGTGGCCTTTTTTGGGTGACATTGAAACAAAAAATTTTCTTATTTCAAACGAACTTTATTAAACCGTATATGTGCCATTTTGATCGATTATCTTTTTTCTGGTAGGGCCATGATCCGTCGTGGTTCTGCATGGACCGGAACAAATGGTATTCCGATGATGTAAGGTCAAGACTATATGTAGGGGCATCAAAACTTCCCAGCCAAGCTCTTTCAGTTTGTGTGAACGTTTTAACTGAATTGCTTGTCTCGCAATGCGTTAGTTGCTGGTGGCAGCAACACGTAATTAACGATTCCTTTCCAATCCCACCAAACACAGCATTTCCTTTCTTGGCGTCAATCCTGTCTTTGATACCGTTTGGAAAGCCTTACCTCGCTTCATCTATGGTGTTTTTCACACAACAGTGTCGTATCTTATCCACTTCCAAAAACGGCTAGATTTCGTCTCGTTTCAACAGCGTTTCGCAGATAGAAATCCGGTCCATTAAATGTTTAACTGTTAATTCATTTCAAACTGTTTTGTGATCAATATTTAGTTCTTTACCAATTGCATGGCTGCTTATATGCCGGTCTTCTTCAATTAACTGCATGATTTCATCGACTTTTCCAATGTTCGTTTTCTGCATAATTTCATGCCACTTTCTCATCCATATTGCCAGAACAAAAGCGCGCAAACCATTTCTTTGCTGCTGATTTTGATAAAGCTCCTTCTCCATAAACAGCACAAATTTTTTCGCAAGCCTGCGCGGCGTCTTTACCGTAATAAAATTGTAAAACATATCGAATTTGATAAAATTTTGTAACTTTTTATTCACTTCGCCGACATTAATGTTTTGTATGTCAAAGTCCAAGTTAAAATGTCACCGATCCAATGGTTACTGAGATATGTATATGAATGTAATAAACAGTTTGCTCATACATGCTTTACTTTTCAAAATATTTACAAAAATCAAATATGCTTCTATGGTGGCTTCCAAAAATTAGTGTTTTTTTGTGGAATAAGAATGAAATTTTACCCCAATAGTCAATCCCGTGGTCTGGGATCTGAAAAGTAACAACCGTGACACAGCAACTTCAGTGATATAGGCGATTTTACTATGTAAAAGAAAAAAAATTGAACTGGGACTACTTATTTTGGGTAACTTTGAATGTGAATTTTAATTACTAAGTACACTGAGAAAAAACACAGTAAAAATAAAAAGTATACATATAAAATCAAAAAAATATACACATATTTTTTAGGCGAAAAGTCTCGTTTTTAAAATCAAAATGATAATCTTTTTATTTTTAAAATAAATTTTCTCGCCAAATTTGTTTATAAAAATAAACAAAATTGTTAAATACTTTCTTTACTTATGTCAAATAAAATATGTCTCTTAAATTTTAAGAGATTGTTTTTTAAAAATAAAAAACTATTGGCTAGTTTTAAAAGATTTATTTTAGTTTTTAAATAATTATTTTTTAACAAATGCCACACAATTTTATTAAATTAAATTAATCCGTAATACACTTTACAAATACCATGACATTTACAATCTTTGCGAATTCAGACTGTTCAAGCCAGCAAAAAAACAAAGAGGTCATAACATAATATATCTACCACAAAAAGTAGAAAATTAACTCCCCCTCCACAATTGTTAACCACCAGACCAGGATCATTATGTAAAAATACACACAACCCTTAAAAAATATAATGAGAACTTGCTTAAGTTCTTTCTTTGCAGTTTGGTTTCGTGCTGATAAAAAGTTAGTCTACTCATCAGGTTGCAACGACCAAAACTAAACTGCAAAAGTTCAAACCTTCACGGTTAAAAAAAAAAGAATAAAAACCATCCTTTTCGTATCCTTTTGCAGGATAACTATACGTCCATCCTTTTTAAAGGTTTAAAATTATTCTTCACGAAAGGTCAACATTCATTCTTGTTATTTAATAACAATTTCGTCCATTTTCTACAGAATAATACTCTTATCTAAGAACATAAAGTTTGTGTTTTTACAATTGCAATAATTGCTCCGACTGAGTATGAAAACGAATAAATAAAATAACTGACATACATCCTATCATAGAACAATTTAAGATATTTTTAGAAAATAAAATCTAAGTTTTGCAGAATAAAATTTATTTTTACAAACGATAAATCAACCCAATTATTTTATACTTATTTAGATTGCAATGAATACTTTAAAGTGTGAAAATCGACGGAAAGGTGAAACAGTAATTATTCGAGAAAAATAAAATTTGTCCTTTCGCAAGGATTTCAATACTTTTAGACATAAGAAAATGATGTTTTTAAAGACGAGATAGATAATTATAAAAAACAAAAACTAGTCTGTCTATGAAAGAATTTTGATCTTAATTCGAGTACTTTATTTTCTTAAAGGGGAAATATCACTAGACCAAGAGTAACAATTAACTGTTCTGAAATAAAATTTATAGACAAAACAAAGAACCATATAATTTTAGATTTTAATTGTATTTTTTATTTATTTTTGATTTTATTTTATTTTTTATTATATGTCTTCACTTATTATAAAATTAGGTTGCAATTATTGCACCATTCAAAATAAAAAAACATTTCTTCTAATTTTTACATTTCTTATAGGTAATTAATTCAGATATTTTCTTATTATACTAACTAAAAATATTAGAAAACATAAAGTAAATCATCGAGTTTGATCAACCTGCTTATTGCACATTTAAAATAAAATTAAATTAAATTATAAACATAATATCGCAAATATTTTATATTTTTTCTTATGTATAACCTTAACATTTAATAATTTCTAAATATTAATTAAAACTTTTAAGCTCTTCATGCCATGCGTAATGTGTGCGCCCGGGATTTTGTAAAACGTATCTTGGATAAAATTAAAAAACTGGACATGTGCCGGATCATAGTGTATTTGGAAAACGAAATGTACATCGATACATGTAATACACTTCGGGAATAATAAAATGCTGTCATCCACTTTGGTACCAAAATAAGATATTGCCTTTTTATTTGCACCAAAGGCAATAAATTGATCCTGGCATGTGCATTGGCTAGCTATTTCAGCTTCGGGTGATGTTAACGGACAAAAACAATCAATTTCTCCACTGCATCTAAAGTCGAAAATTTCTTGAACCGCTCTTTAGTGTTTACTGACGGCAAAAGGCTCAACAATTTAAGGTAAACTTGAATATCCAAACTCCATTCTAAAAATGAAAATAAAAGAAATTATATATTTATGTACATATATAATGTATTATATAAGTGAAAGAGTTTTAGATTGACCATATAATTAGAAACATATATTTGTTAAATAATTATTATTATTTAAAATCGAATAGAAAACAGTCTCTTATTAAGCTCAAAATGTGTGGCCAATAATAAGGGAAATCTCAAAATAAAATGAACTAATAACCGTTACTACAATAAGTTGTCAATTTGTTTCAAGTAAGAAGCTTTTATAAATTAATTACTAAGAAAACGTTTAAAGTAACTAAATTTATTTTCAAAACAGTACTAATTTTTAATTACATATTTCATAATCTTAAGTAGATGGTTAAACTACTTTCAAGTCTTTTCCAGAATTTGATTGTAATCGTCTTATTTCAAAAATTGTTTTAATGAAAATTATTGGATCTAATTATTTGGTCGGCTTATTATTTTGCTATGATATATGTTTAACTAATGAGAGCCGTTTATACAAGATTTGAAAAAAATTGGTTTCATCAAAACATCTTTGGCAAATGTATATTTCACAAATTATCGTATCATCAAATTTCATTCACAAAAAAATGAGTAATAAACCGAACCTTCATTTAGAAATAATATAGACGTTTCGAAATCTGCATTCATAAATGTTTACATTTTTTAAAATAGTTTTATATATTTTGCGTTAATGCAGCGCTATGTATTACACATTTTTATATAAATGTTTTTCGAATTACCCTTTCGCAATTCTGCGATTTTGGTGGTGCATATTGATTGTTCAGAACTTCTGAATAATAATTTGGTCCTATGTATTTCAAAGAGAAAGGCTCGATTTTCTGATATATTGGACCATATGGAACTAGGTCATTTGCCCAACCTATACTATCATACGACTGCTACTCATTGTAAGCCCTTACTTTTTCCAACTCAAAACAGTATCAATCATTTCTGGCATGTCATATTGCTAGGAGAATGGCTGGATTATTAATTTGTATATTAGGCCATATGGAAGTTGACAATAATTGTGCGAATTCTACCATAAGACTGGTACTGTTCGATTGGCCACAGTTAGTCCGTACCATAGGTTATTCAAAATATAAAGAATCATTTCCAGGAAATCATATTTCTAGGAGAATGGCACTATTTTCTGTTTTTCTTATATAGGGCCATATGGAACTTGGCCATTTACACCAATACGGCTGGTACTGCCCTATTAGTCAATGTAAGCCCTTATACTATTTTCAACTCAAAACAGTAGCATTCACTTTCTTTAATCAAAACAAACTATTATTACCCACAAATCATATTACTTAGAAAAAACTAATTATAATCATTTTTTTCATACGTACAATTACACAACAACAATTAATGAGGGGGTGGATATTGTTCTGTAAAAAAGTTTAATTTTTTTTCGCCTTATACAAGTTTAAATGGAAAAAACTGGGATGACATCAAATAATATTGTTTTGGGATTTTTTTTTCTGGAATGAAAAACTGGGCTAACTTCATATGCTTCCTCCATAACACTAAGCCACATAGTGTTTAGAAGCGACCACTAATCTACATAAGTGCTAACTGCTAACTATGCCCAAGGTCGTATTATTGATTAAGTGTTAAGAAGAATAAGTGAATCATTTTTTCAGTTACATATTATGCTATTTGGTAAACAAATATATTTTTATGCACATTAGATTTAAATTGCTATTATTTTGTATGCTTGGCTGTATTTTCACTTGTCTCTAAAACCAAAAATAAGGGATGTTATCATTTGTAATTATATCTTTGAAAACACACTTCTAGAAAATTGAAATAGAAAAAATAAAATAATATAAATCATTCATCAGATTTCACTTCGATTGTTTCACATTCATTTCATAAAATCTTAATTATGTACTTAAATGCAAATTACTACAACAAAATTTTTTTTTTTTTTTTTTTTTTTTTTTTTTTTAATAGAATATTACAACTGATTCAGAGATCATCTAGTAATTTATCTTTCTTAAATTAAGTTCTCGGGTTAAGATGAGTAACCTATTGGTTACTCATTTTATAATACTTTCTTCTAAACCAAACTGCCCAGCTCCAGAGGTTTCTGCCTTTGGAGTCTCCTCACGCCGTTAGTGGTGTCCAACATATGACGGATATCTGCATTTTCGTGTGGAGATAAGCGCTGTACGTGTTTCCTTGCATGATTCTTTATTTCATCGGTGACGTATTCCATCTTCAAGTCTCTATGGATGTTGTCATTCCTAATGTACCATGGGGCGTTCACAATCCCTCGTAGCACTTTATTTTGGAAGCATTGTATCATTTGTACATTGGTTTTCTTGGCACAACCCCAAAGCTGGATACCATAGGTCCATACTGGTTTTAGCATTTGCCTGTATAGAAGCAATTTGTTGTGTATTGAGAGCTCAGAGTTTCTACCCATGAGCCAGTACATTTTTCTAAATTTGATGTTTAACTCTTCTTTTTTCTTCTTGATGTGTTCTTTCCATCTTAGCTTAGCATCGAGGGTCATGCCAAGGTATTTAGCTGTATTTGCATATGGAATTTGGTTTGAGTTGAGAACCACGGGAATACAGTTTACATTTTGATTTGTAAAGTTGACGTGTACTGATTTGGCTTCATTTAATGAGATGCGCCATTTTTTAGTCCAGTTGCTCACCGTGTTAACTGCACTTTGAAGTTTGCTTGTTGCTTCCGAAATATCTTTTCCAACTGCTAGAATAGCTGTATCGTCTGCAAATGTTGCTACTGTGGTACCTTCAATATTCGGTAAGTCTCTCGTGTAAAGAATAAACAGAATAGGTCCAAGTACGCTACCTTGTGGTATACCTGCTGATATTCTTTTTATTTCAGAGTACTCATTTTCAAATTTGACTCTAAAGTGTCGATCAGCTATGTACGATTTAAGAATTTGATAAAATTGCTTAGGCAGGTCTCGATGCAGTTTAAATTCAAGCCCTTGGTGCCAAACTTTGTCGAAAGCTTGAGCTACATCTAAGAAAATACTGGAGCATATTTTCTTATTCTCGAGTGCATCCTCAATGACATCCGTTATTCTGTGAACTTGTTCAACTGTAGAGTGGTTTTCTCTAAACCCAAATTGGTGTGGTGGAATTAGGCATCTCTCTTCTATTATAGGTTTGAGTCTTTTCAGCAACAGTTTTTCAAATATTTTTGATATGATTGGAAGTAGTGATATCGGTCTATATGATTTTTTATCGTTTCCTGGTTTGCCTGGTTTAGGAATCATTATTACTTCGGCCACCTTCCATTGTCGTGGAACATATTTCAATCTGAAAGCTGCATTAATTATTTGATTTAATTTACGCAAACCTTTCTCGGGAATGGCTTTCACAATTTGCCCAGTTATTAAATCATAACCTGGAGCTTTTCTGATACTTAAGTTACTATTGATTTCAGTTTTAAGCTCCAATAAAGTCACAAGCCTTATGTCAAGATCATCTGCTTTGTTTACGACTGTTGTATTTTCATTTGCTGTTTGCCTCGGCAACGGTTGAAAAGTCTCTTCTAAATAAGCAGCAAATAGAGAGACTTTCTGTTTGTCACTTTTAGCCCATGAACCGTCATCGCATTTGATAGGCGGCACATGCATTTTGGATCTTTTTAGTCCCTTCGTTGCTTTCCAAAGCGAGTAATCGTCATCCTTTAATTCAGAAAGACCTCGTAGTCGCTTAGTTATGCTTTCGTTCTTTATTTCTTTTATTAGTTGTTTTAATTTGTTGCACAAAAAATTTAGAATAGTTTTGTGTTGCGGTGCACGAGAGTGCTGCCAGATTTTGCGAGCTTTCCGTTTCTCCCTAAGTAGCTCTCTGACTTCAAGAGGATAGTTATGTTTCATTATAGCGTTGGTATGAGAAATCGGTGAACTTTCCCAAGCCGCTTGTTGGATGATGTTATTAAATATTTCTAGTTGATCTTCCAACTGCACCTTCGTTCTAATTGGTTCGCCGAGATTTGTTCGATCTTCTACTAATTTCTTAAATAGATCCCAATTGGTTTTATTGTTTGTTAACTTAGGTGAATTATCTTTTTTTATTATCATTGTACTCAGTGTCATGATCACAGGTGAGTGGTCAGATGATAGTCCTTCACTATTTTCAATGCATGTGTAGTCCTCTAAAACTCCTTTTGTTACAAAGAAGTCAAGAAGATCTGGAATTTTATGTATGTCAGCAGGCCAATATGTTGGTTTATCGCCAGAGAGGAATTCACAGTTGTTCTCGCGAGCTGCATTAAATAACTCTTTCCCTTTAGAGGTTGTAAGTCTAGATCCCCAATAGGTGTTCTTTGCATTAAAATCACCGCCTATGATAAAATTTGATCCTAGTGATTTAAAAAGTCGACTGTAGTCTTCTTTTTTTAATTGATGGCGTGGGGGACAGTAAATAGAGGAGATACTGAGTTCCCTATTATATATTGATTCAACTATTATGGTTTTAACCTGCATAATTTCTTCCTCAATGCCGGGCACTTCGTAATGTTTAATATTATTTTTAACAATTACGGTAGACCCGCCTCTAGCGTTTCCTCCTGGATGAATAGCATGGTAGCATTGATAGTTACGTATTTTAATAAATGAAGTTTCTGTTAAATGAGTTTCCGAGACAAGACATATATCTATTTTTTCTAAGTTTAGAAAAATTTCTAGTTCTGGAACATGCTGTGGTAATCCATTCGCGTTCCAAATAACAATTCTAAATGATCTATTCATTTGATTAGTATAGCATTGATGTAAGCTCATTGGTAGCTTCTTGTCTATCCAGCCGCTTATATATAGCTTCTAGACCACGTTCTTGTTTTGCTAGGCGTGCATTTATCGTTTCTATACTTCGAAATATCCTTTCTAGTGGATTTTCTTCAATAGTATTTTGTTGCGTTATCTGAGAGTAGGATCTCCTCTCTGGCCCTATGGGCTCTGGTTGAGTCGGCGCTCTAGTTGTAGTTGGAATCCTTTCTCTTCTAACATTACTGTTTTGAGTCGATTGGCGTGTTTTATTTCTTAACCTTTGCAGTTGTACCGCTACTTCGCATCCTCTATAGTTGGCTGGGTGTTGTCCTTTACAGTTTATACACCTTGCAGGTTCGGTTCGACTAAGAGAACAGTCTTTCGCGTTGTGTCTGCCGGCACATTTTACACACCTAACATCTCTCCCGCAATATCTTTGGGTGTGGTTATAAGCTTGACATTTCTTGCATTGAGGTATTAATCTCGTGTTCTTTTTCAGTGGTTCTATTTTAACCCTCATATTAAGTATTGCTTTGATATTAAATATATTTTCAATTTTTTCGCTTTTGTTGAATGTGAGCATGAATAGCGGGAGCCCTCTTTTAACGATCTTGGTTCCTTGACTATTTTCAACTTTCTCTCGTTTAAGGATATTGACTGCGTCTTCAATTTGCAGTTCTTTCATTTTGAGATCTTCTATTATATCCTCCTTCCTGCAGGTGGGATGTAGACCTCTGGCCATAACCTTGATGTTTCGGTTATTTTTGTCTTCATATGTATACCACTCTTTACCTTCTTCAGTGAGCTTTGTGGCTAAAGCTCTGTATGCATCGGGATCTCTTGTGTTTATCTTCCAAACATTATTGTTTAGTGCAACTACTCTATAGTCGTTTGTGGACACTGATTTCATTAGAGCTTGGATATTCGCAAACTCAGTAATGCCTACCACATTAATTGGCGGTGGTGCTTTGGTCTTCATTGCAACCTTTCGTTGTTCTTGTCGCTGGTGATGTTGGGGTACAGGCACTGGATTGACAGTTTCATTAACTTTTGCTTGCGAGAGCTCCTCAACTTCTGGCGAGAATTCTGCTCTTCGTTTTTTCCTTGGTCTTTTCTTCTGTTTGTGTATCCAATCAGTTTCTCTTGCAAGTTCCTCCTCATCTGTGTGGAACTCAGCGTCAGTACGGGCAAGGGTACTGGTTTCGTTATAACAAGTAAGAGGAGTTTCCACAACCTCTATCAGATTGGGCTTCTTTAGCTCCTCGTTTTCTTTCTTTAACTTAGCGATTTCATTGCTAAGTTGCGATGCGACTTTTTCTATTTCACTCAGTCTTCTGCGTAGTTCAGCATTTTCGATTTCCTGCTGAGTTGCGAACTCTATTTGTCTAGGTGGTGACCTAGCTAATTTTGAACTTCGATCGAATGGGAATAGCAATGGTTGGCTCACCCCAGAATCCTTTGAGCCGGCCTCGTTAGAGGGTGGATTAGCCAACTGAGCAGTTGGTGTACCACCTGGGGTAAAAATTCCTTTTTGTTGAAAACTCATTGCATTATAATGACTGGTTATTGAAGCAGCTACCAATCTAACCAGTGAAATTGGCAGTGGGTCAGTGGAGAGAACATCATTTACTAGGTTCTCGGTGTTCGGTTATCCCGCCGTTACTCGGTCGCCAGAGCCTCGCCAGAGCCTACAACAAAATAACTAAAATAATAGAATAAATTGCATATTCAAACTCAATACATCAAATGATTTTTCGTAATCTATATGCTTTTCATGAGGTATTTTAATATTTAATGAGTCATAATCGATAACATTAGAATCCTCCCTATAGATAATTCCATAACAGTGACGGCTACTACTAAATGAATCAGTAATCCATTTGTTTGTTAGAAAATATGTTTTATTTGTCATGTTAAAAATTTCAATTATTTCTTCAAATACGGGGTGACCATTCTCATTAAATGAGTTGCACACGAGCATCCCTCTTTTATATAAGTACAGTTTAACCTCTTTAATCGGACACCTTTGGGACCGTTTGAAAATGGCCCGATTTAGAGGTGGTCCGATTATAGAAAAAAAAATTAGAGCGATAATAAAACGATAGTCCATTGGTACAAAAAATATAATTTTCTTTTATTTCATTGTTATGTACGTATGTACATACATACATATTGAATAGTAAGTACATTTATCACAATTCAATCACATTAACATTTAAATCATAAGTACGTTAATCACGAGTAGCTTCGAAAATTTTTATTAATTTGCCGCAGGTTGGGTAAAATAGGACGTAATTTTTGTTTGCGTTCTTTTTATAGAAATTTCCTTTTCAATTAATTTTTGTTCAGATTTTTCCAAATGGAAGAACATTTCGTCCAAACCTTTGACACTAGCATAATCTTTTAATTCTTGAAGTTTTTTTTGCACTTCAACAAAAGTTACCAATTGTGTAAGTGCTACGTTCCCAACAATATTTGGTTCGTCTCCGTCGGATGATGAGCTCTCATAAGGAGAAACAGTTTGTGCTGGCGTGCTAATGGATAAAAACAAAGTTTCTTCCCAACTATCTGGTAACTCTTCGAAAATTTGCAAATTTTCGAGAAACTCCACTGCTTCGTTTGGTTCAGCAACAACTTCTATTTCCGGTTCCTCCGTTCCGTCGTAAAATCCCGCTTTTCTAAAACAATTACGAATTGTTTCAATTGTAACCTTGGCCCAAGCCTCGGTTAACCACGAACAAGCATCTAAGACGTTGATTTTTTTTGACAACTCTTCAACACTATTTGATTCGTCAATAGCTAGGACCAATCGATTCATTAACAGCTTACGATAATGAATTTTACAGCTTCTAATTATTCCCTGGTCTAGAGGCTGTAATGAAGCTGTGGTGTTGGGGGGAAAAAATTGAAGTTTCACATTGCTGTACTCTTTATCTGAATGGCAAGGCGCATTATCCAAAAACAGAATAACTTTGCGCTTTTGTTTTGCCATTTTCTTATTAAAAGAATTAATCCATTCTTGAAAAATGATCGACGTCATCCATGCTTTTTTGTTGAATCGCCAGAAAATGCCGAAAGTATCCTCGATATTTAAGTTTTTAAATGCGCGTGGTTTCTTGGCTTTCCCAATAATAAGAAGAGGTTCCTTTTCTCCAATCATGTTACACAAAAGAGCGATAGTTAACCGGTCTTTGCACATTTTACCTCCAACACATTTCCCGTTCTTTAACTTTAATGTTCTAGATGGCGTCGCACGGAAAAATAGTCCAGTTTCATCCAGATTAAAAATATTATTAGGCTCGTAGTTTTGAGTCAATGCTTTTAACGTATCGCGGTAATTTTCGACAACAGCCATATCCACTGATGCACCTTCTCCGCTTAAGGAAACGAAATGCAGATTATGCCTATCTTTGAATTTTTGTAGCCATCCATTTGATGCAGTGAAATCTGGCAAATCTAATAGTTCACCCATTTTTAAGGCTTTGGACTGTAAAAACGTTCCAGAAATTGGTAAATTTTTAAGACGGGCCATCATTAACCATTGATACAGTTTTTCGTCTAAAACTCGGTATTTTGTACAGGATGCTACACGCTTTCTTTTTAATGACCCGAAACTTTCAATTGTTTCTTTTATATTCGATTTGTTTGCCAATATCCTTTGTACTTGAGTTTTACTAATCTTAAATTTGTCACTTAATTGCCGTTGTGACAAATTTTCCTTCTCTGCAATTTCAATAAGATTTAATTTCTCCGATAAATTTAATTCCTTGTACTGCTTCTTTTGTTTACTCATTTTGCTGTTAAAATATGTATATTATAAATTAGTAAGTACATGTCATGAAAACGGTTCCAATCTTATGGTACTTACCTCACAAATCACTTACTATAGTTGTAAATTTACCACCTGTTTCAATCAAATTTTTATCACAACTGAGAAGTAAACTGTCGAAATACTTACGAGCGCAACATTTTTACATAAAACAATAAAACCGTTATATTTTATATACTGATTTTTTCTATTAATCTTACATATACATATGCACATACATAAAATGCATATGCATATTGAATAAAATAAATAAATAATAAATGTATGTATGCATTTTCAAAAATCATATGCCTGTTTTTTTAGTGCCCGTATGTAATTATACATGTAAAGTAGATGCATTTGTAAAAAAATTATGGTCGCATTGAGAGGTAAAAAAACTCGAAATGAAAGGAAAAATGTGGTCCATAGGTCCAATTTGGAGGTGGTTCGATTACAGAGGGATATTTTTGAGAAAAAACAAGTTTACAACAATAAGAGTGGTCCTATTTGGAATTGGTCCGATTAAAGGGTGGTCTTATTAGGAGGTTATACTGTAATTGCTTTTCATCCAAGACGCTACCTCTACTTCAGTGTTTTTTGAAATATTTAAATGTTTTGCAATTTTTTCTCCTGAACTCACAATGAAATTAATTTTTTTTTTAAAACACTAAATTCCTTTCCAGTTTCCATTAGGATTCGTTGATCTGCCATAAATTGTTGATGCCGGATTGTAAGTGTTTTGCATATATTTATAAAGTTATTTAATTTTGAAGATAATTTTATAAAAAAAAAAATGCTTTGATTCAGATCTCAAGCATGAAAAATGTGCAGACGGCCCCATTTTTGTAATAATTGTGGGATAGTGAATGAGCATATTGTGTTGCTTCGGTGATAAATTTAAATTATACTGCAATTTAAACTCTTCTAAATAATCTTCAATCATATATTTCAATTGAAAAACCAATGACGATTGACGAAGTCAGCTTAGGTGCAAAAACAATATTCATAATATCGAGTAATAAGTAGATTATATTAAACTTTACTTTTAAGTGTTCAGGTACTAAATCTTTCACTATTATTGGCAACATTCGAATTAAACACCAAGTTTGAGCAGCTTTCTGACCTATTCTTGGGCCTTCTTTTTCAATAATTATTGGGCTGGGCTTATTTTTTATTTCCAAATGGCCATAATCGAAGTAATGAATTTGATCGTTTATTAATTTAATTGCACTTTTATCTTATAACAGTTTCACAAATCGCTTTATTGATAATTGGGCAACACCTTCTAATATATTGTGCATTACATCCACTGTCATTAAATCGAATAATGTGAAAAATTTTAATTCTGTCAAAGCACTTTTACTTTTTATTCCACAAGCGTTTAGTATCTTTGGATTAGCCAAACTTTGTAATTTGTCACAACATTCATTATAATGTTCCATGGCATTCCTCTTTAAGAGAAACACATATTCTACAATAGTTTAGACTGGAAAAACTTTCTACAAATCCAAAAAGGCTGTTCGCCCCCAAATTGTCACAGCATATGGAAACAATTGTTCCGTGTATTAAATTTTCATGGATCATCATTCCATTTTCCTCTAAATCCTTTACGTCTTTTATTATAGGTGATAATATATCGTTATACGTGCAAGTGCCGGACTTGATATCGTTTACATTAAACAGACATAGCAAAAACAAATTGTTTCTTTTTGAAATCATATAGTTTGGGAAATTGCGCAATGTGAAGTAACATTTTGTGGTCCACATTTTGATCCTAATGGATTTGTACATTCGAAGTCATCGTAGTAAACTTGAATAAACAAGTTAAATTTATTCTTCGAAAAATGTTTCCATGATTTAAAATTTTCTCCATCGCAGTAGTTCTCTAGGAATCTTGATTCCTTTTTATTTTTAAATATTATATCAAAAAAAAATTTCTCTTTAAATATCCATTCAATGGTTGACTTGATAGGTAGGTACGTACATGTATGTCGATTGAGTTACATTTAACTCATAATTGTTGCTTTTTCTATTTATTTTGGTTTCGAAACGAACTCCAATACTTAGTTCAATGGGAGCAACAAACTGATCCAATTCTTGAAACATTTTCTTTCTCATGTACGGTGACTTGAATTTTTCAATACCCATTTTAATTGCTTCAATTAGAGGAAAAACGTTAGAATTTTTAGAATTAATAATATCTTGCGGTAAAGCTTGTACCAATATATGAAGTAAATTGTTCGTGTATTCTGAAATGATATTTATAGTACAGGTTATTTGAGATTCTGGTAAGCCCATGGAATTTAACTGTTGAATGAAACACGCGATTTCATGCTCATGCCCACTTGAGATGATATTTAGGTCATCACAAAGATCAGATATAACACTATCATTTTTCAATATTGAAATTTCATTTTCCTCCGATGGAAGTACTGTAGAACTGTTTAAGCTGTCTGGTAATTTTTCATTCTCGAGATTTTTATATGTATTCTGGGATTCTGCCAAGTCATTTGGCGGTTGCAGCTCTTGTTCATTTGTGATTATATTTTCCTCACCACACGCATGTGAAAAAGCATGACTATCATTTTCAATGACTGGAGCCTCATCTACCAACACGAGGTTATCATCTTTTTTATATTTATTTTGCCGACCAGTGTGTGCAAGGCACTTTCCCGATTTTAGGTGTTTCTGCAAACTGTCATATGAGGAAAATTCAGAATGACATTCTTTCGTTATACACCACTTAAGAACTTTAAATTGACTATTGAATCAAATATGTATATTTTATATGGAAAAAAAGACTAGTTACATTATAAAATTGATCATTGCATTTAAAACAACTATATTCTTTATGCTCCATTGCAACAATTTTTGATTTCAAAACTTATGTAACGCAAAGAAAAGCTTACAAATATTAACTTTGATGTTTGTCTTTCGACTACTCGATCGAAACAAAAACTAATTTTGTTTTTACATTTATTCTAAATAATCTAAAATCTCCAAACTGTAAAATCTCGCACGTTTTATTGGATAACGTTTAAGTTAAGAAGTATAAAAATTAAAAACAAAAGTATAATGTTTGGCGTTGACTAACACTTAGACAAAAGAATAAAATTTAATTTAACAAAAAGCATAAATTTTGTACAAATTTATTATGAAAAATGCTAAATCGCTAAACTTAAATTTTAGGTTTCGGAAAAGAATAAATTTAATGTTACCAATTGACCAAAATTCGTACAAAATTATTTTATCCTTAGGGTAAAAATGAATTTTTTCCTTCCATTTTTAACCGTGTTCATACCTTTAGTATAAAAAAAGAACACATCGGTTTGGCGAGTTATATAAAATATAGACGAATTGAAAAATTAAATAACGGGATTTCTGGCAAAACAATAAATATAAACATTTTCATAATTTGTCATTATCAAAAAAATTGTTTTAAAATTGTAGAACTCTTCTATTGAAATAAATTATTCTGTTTAAATAAATAAACTTTTTTAATTTAAAGTATTTTACAAATCATTTTATAAAATATGTTATTAAAATAGAAAAAACTATTTATTGGCTTGTAAAAATCTCATTTAATTTCAAAAAAGTACTTTTTAAATTCAAAAAAATTTGTAACTTTTAGAAATTAAAAACTTGGTTTTTTAATTTTACAAACCAAAATTTTTCTCAGTGTACTAGTAAATAAAATTACTGATTGGTATTGGTAAAAAATTGGAATACTGGAAAAATTTTCGAATATTTTAATTCCGGAAATTAAAATATTTAATAATTTAGTTGCATCGAGTTGCAAGAACTGGCCATTGTTAACAGATTACAAGAACAAGAAATGTGATAATTTTTATATTAGGAAAGACCATATTATTTCGTACAGATAGAAAATTGTTTTGGCACTTCATGCATTCTTTTATGTCTGGATCGTTAAATATTACATGAACCATATCCTTCGTTAATCGGCAGTCAGGCACGTCACTTAGTTTCGGTGGTGTTGAATTTATCCGTTCGTTCTGCGTTAGAAATGATGGACTATAATATAAATGATATCCGCCGCATTTTCTGATGCAGCAGGGTGTTGCCAGCTTGCGATATCTGAGAGCTGTTGAATCTTTATAAAACGGTTTGAAAAAAATGTGGTGAGTTTATTAGGTGATATTCCGTACCATGCCAACGAAAGCGCTTTAATAAAGCTCTAACTTTGGATTTGTCAGTTTTGTGCCATATTTTGGTGCTACCCTCGACTTGGAACAAAAGACGACGCCATTTGATGATAACTTCATCAAAGGATGAGTTTGGCTGCAACGCATGATGTTTATACTGCAGCGTGTTAGGTTAATGTATTGCTCCTCGATATGTTCGCCTTCGCGTGAAAATCTGTTAGGGCAAAGCTGAATCCAACCTTATTTTTAGCTCCTTATCTCTTGCATGCAAAGTTTTTCTAAAGTAATAACAGCTGAAACTAATCCTAGCGGATCAAAAATGAGAAAGATATCTGAGAGTACCGTGCGTCTGGTTGAACGGAGATGAAATAAAAACTCTAGTACGTTGTTACTTTATAGGGCAGAATTCTCGAAGCTCTATCCCGGCCCTGCTTAGCATTTCGATAACTTGTGATTTGTCAACACACATATCGTTTTTGATTACCTCGGACTCTCGTTTCTTGCTGGTATGGTCTCGTTGAGTTAACAATTGATGACACATTGTAGCCAACTATGGAGCACTATATCGACACATTTTTTTATATCGGCACGCCAAAACAAACTGGTGTATGCGAAAGCGCAGTAAGATCGAAAATAGGTCCTGCTGTACGGCTGGCCTGACGATTAGTTTGTCATGCAATAATACTCCAGAGTTTGTTGTTGAACTGTGCTCCTTTATGAGGCAGTGATGCGGAAGAATATAGTGATTTTGTGGAAACATATCAGATGTAATACTATACCACCATACTCACCATACACTTTGTATACTCACCATAAACTTTGCGTATTCTAGCTTCCGAGCTTGGTTTTTATTCGAACTTCTTTCAATTGCATATAAGCGATGTGTTGCATTTGTATCGAATCACCTAAAACAGATGGAGGTTTCGACAAGGGTAGCGAAACCGCAAATTTGTCATTTTGATTTCGATGTCCATATTTCATGAAATGTTCTTCGATCGTTCTTTCTTTGGTCGAATAATTTTGAGTTGGCTTTTCAGACGTTTCAATTTGAAAGATTTTCTTGAGCTGATGATTTCAGCGGTAATCCAACCGAGTAGTATAATTTGGAGAAGCGGCAAGTTGTCAGCCACCCAAATTTGGCCTACAGATAGTAATTTGAAATACACCCAGCTCCACTAAGAAGGTATATTTTTTATGGTTTGTGATCTGAGGTCACAAAAATTTATATTGGCATGCATTGACCATTGTCGATGTTAATTGGTGAATTATCGGCTGCACATTTGTGATTTTAAATAGCACACATGTTTCGATATTGGCCGAGAAGTTATTTACTCTGGATCTGATTACAAAGTGAATCTTTAATTTGGAATTCGGTGTTGCATTTCCGATTCCGAATAATTGTGTTGCTGCTTGCTGCTTAAGCTAAGGCCTCCGTTATAAGATTGATTAGTGAGCCACTATTTAGAAGAGCACGACATAACACCGGGACACGATTGATCTCAGTTTCAGTGATTAAAGCTGTACCCAAAAAACGTATGACTGTGTTTAAATTGTCAGCATTAACAGTTTTTTGCGCGTATGAAGCTACTGTTGAGTCATTAAGCATGAGAGTTTGTGTATTTTTAAAATCGACTTGAGCCTTTACGACAGTAGATTCGTTTATTATTGGCTTTCTGCGTTTAAGCGAAACTACTAAATTGAACGATTTAAAGTTAGGGCTCAATGGTTGGATCATGCAATTTCGCAATGGCATCTTACGTTTTGTGCACTAAACTATAGAAAACGCTTATAAAATCTAACCATTTTGTGTAGTTATTCGAAAATGTCGTAATTGAAATTTTAGTGGGTTCTACGGTACAAAAACGTGATTTCTGATCATCTTGATGCGCCGTTGTATTGGCGGTTTGAAAATTTTCCTTTGTTGTTGTTACATAATATTTTAAAGGCCGGTTTTATAACAAAGAATTGCTCATCGAATTCGGTGCGATTTGCGGTATGTAGGGGTTCTTATATCCAGTTGGATGCTCGTCGCATGTTCCGCCTTTATTTGAAGAAAATCTCTAGCTCAAATTAACTGTTCGTTGTTTTTCAGTTTTGCTAGTTTTACATCAATCAAGTGAAAGGAAGATGTTCGCTGTGCCTGTCTCTTTGACATCCCTGTAAAAAAAAATCAGCTCCAAAAAACATTGGTTATGTTTCGTAATAAAGCGTGTTTTTTAAGCATGAGAGAACTTGAAATTGTAAAAAATAAAACAAATAATTAAATTTTTATTATTTCTTCAAAAATGAGGCCGGGGATTGCGTTACGGTCAATGGAGATCGTTACCGCCGCATGATCAATGATTTTTTGTTTGAAAATATGGAAGAGATTGATCCGGACGAGATGTGGTTTCAACAGGATCGCGCTACGTGCCATACAACGACCGCAACAATCGACTTATTAAAATCAAAATTTGGCGATAAGTTGATTTCAAGAAATGAACCTGTCAATTGGCCTCCAAGCTCGTGCGATTTGACACCTCTCGATTATTTCCTGTGGGACTACGTAAAGTCACCAGCAACAACTGACGCCTTGGACGCCAGCATTGTTCGTGTTATTCGTGACATACGAAAAACGTAATAGGGTAAAGTCTACAAAAAATATAAGTAAATTTAGCTTGAATTCTCTGTTGAAAATGAGCCTAAGTAGCGCTAAGTTTGAAATGTGAAATTAACTTCATGCTATGTAAGAATATTTTAATTTGTAATATTTATTTCGCATTTTGTTGACTTATAGCAAAATAAAATACACACTATAACACCATGGTTCTCTTGCATGATAACATAATATTTGTTATCACATCGAGATAAGGTCTCACCTTTTCAAACCCAATGAGGTAAACATTTTGAATCTTTTTAATTAAAAGATTGGATATCTTCTCCTCATCGGATTATGTAGATATCAAACTACGAAAATAATGTTTCAAACTTTAGGAATTTAAATGAAGTAAAAAACAGCAATTGAATTAGCGAATTATATTGAAAATGCAATAATAATTGTAACCCATCGCCAATGTAAATTTAACCTAAGCCTCAGTAAATTTTACATGTTAATGATTTTTAAATTTGATATATTAGGTTATGAAGAAGTGAATTCAGGTATTTATATATACGCGTAACATTGTACTGTTACATTGTTAAGTAAACATCTCGTGTTAGTAGCAGGGACGCCGCTGAAAATTGTAATTTTAACTTATCTCTTAAATCCATCAACCTTTCCAAAAATTATATTCTACCATCAGATTAGTAAAATTAGCATGTCTCTCGGTTAATTTTACAAACCTTTTAGTATTTTTCAAAAAATAGTTTATTTTCCGAAAATTATTAGTTTACTACATCAATTTTGTTAAGTTGACCAAGCATATGTTAATTTGTATTATAAAGATTAGGATAAATTAACTGTAACAGGCTGTTTTCACAATTTTAGGTTTACCTATCGATTTGCGAAATATCTTTCTTTGCGTGTAATTTTTAAAATATTTGGAAGAAAACAATCAAGCTTCTGTTTAAGGTGCCACTTTCGGTGAACCGATTCCGCCCCGATTAGTCAATTTAGATGGATTGACTGTACAGAGGACACTGACACTTAGTCAAAAAACTCGAGGCCAAAAAATGTCATGATTATGAACGGTGTTAAGCATTAATCTAGCAAAATAAAATACTACTTTTATAAAAAAAAGCTTACTAAAATAAAACATAGATCAAAACCCTATTGCAAATTTTAATTTGTTTGTCAAAAGCAATGTTACGTACGGTGAGAGTCGAAATCGGAGTCTGCATGCTGTTCGTATCAGGCCACGGCTAAGATTTTATGATGGATCACGCTATAGGCTACTTTCAGAAAAAGGACGTATGTATGGATTTGCCATTTATCAAGTCGTAAAACCATTTATTGTTGCTTTATGCAAAAATGTTAATCCAAATTGTAAAGCAAAGCTTTCACATTATTCACTGTCTTAATCCACGAATTTATAAATTTAACCTACGACCATATTTTATTTAAAATGCACTTGATTTCTGCTTCTTCAACATTTGCAGTAATAAAATTGCAATTTTTTTTTTTATATATAATTCGCCTAGAATAAAATCGCGATTTTTACAATTTTTCTATAAAAAAAAATCGTTTATACGTTTTTTTTTATATAAATAAATTGTTATTTGTCTGCTTGATTGGTTTAAATAGCAATATTTTTAGTTGTGAAATTTTTTTAAACAACAACAAAAAAATTGTTGTGTAGTTATATAGCAGTGTTGCTGGTGCTTAATACTTTAGGATATGTACGTTATATTTATAGTGTTATTGGAAACAGCTTCTGTATGGTGTATTGTTAATAATACAACTATATAGTTGTTTTATTATTCAGTTAAATAATACAATACAGATGGTATAATATAGAGCGATATAGTTGTATTATATGTAGTTAGTTCAAAATGATATAGAAAAATAAAAATGAAATAAAATTTTTTGGATACAAATAAATAGATAAATCATCCAGTAAATTGGAAAATATCTGTTAATACACGAAAAATAAATTTGGATACAACAAATGATATTTGATTTGGATTTTTTTTGTTATGTCTATTTATTATTGTTACTAATACTATTTTTATTTATTTTCTGCTTCGTTTGGGATTCCCTACCAACACAAAAATTCTAGCTTAAATTTAAATATTTACTTCTTGACGGGTCGATAATATTGTTCCTATTGAGTTTATTGCTCCAATACTTTGAAAACTTTTACGTAACACTTTTATCCCGCATTGATCAGCTACTGCGAATGCGAGTACATACCTTTTTTTTACAATAAATAATATTTAACCTGACATATCTAACATTGGAGATCAGCCGCGTGTTGTTTATGAGGCCATAAATATTACTCGAGTATTTTATTATGATGTCTGATTTGTTCTCATATCGATGGCTTAGAAGAATACCAACCTATATACATATATGCAAACAATTACAGAGCAAACGAAATTCTCATTGGGCTTTAACCCTGAAATAGTCGAGGTGGTTTTTATTTGTTATTTCAATAACAACCCCTTATATTGAAGTTCAAATGAAATACTATATATTTTCGAGTTTTGAAATAAATAAACAAAAAATATTTTATTTATTAATTAATTTTAACAAAAATTGTACTTTTAGTAATATAAAAAAGATTAAAAATTCCTATAAAACTCCAAATAATAATTCGGTATAACAACTTTGGCACATAAACGTACTAAACATTTTTTATTCATCCGGCTGATGCCCGTTTTCGGTGTGTAGGCCTTTCTAAATTGGTCAGCTAATTTTTTAGCTCGTGAATTTCATATAAGAAGTGGCACAGTTATAAAATCCTTTCCAGTATTTTTTTTATATACATAACAGATGCGCCAGTAAAGTCATCGTAACACATTTGGTGCGCTGTGTAGGGCCTACCAGTTTTTTGCAGATCGTATAATTGTAAGCCAGACACGTAAATTATAGAAGCCGATTCTGTACCATTTTTTATCTGTCTTTTTAAAACAGAATGAGCACTTTCTCCTTGGTCAGCACAGTTATTGGAAAAAAACCTAACATCTACAGTTTGGTTGGAACCAGCCGTGTTTTCTGTGCTTGGACCAATTCTAAATATCGCCAAACATACATATGTACCGTCCAAATTGCAAAGTGGTTAAAGCGGTCTTCTATACCATTTTAGGCTGGCATGGAGCTATGCAATGTGCAGATGGTGATAAAAATCGGACCTATAGAAGTACGTCCTCAAATTTTCTGGCAACGGCATAAAAGTATGGACAGAAAAACCAAATCGCTAAAGAGTTGGAAGAGCCTTTGCCGCAGAACAGATGACACTGACAATAAAAAAAAACATACATATCTGCATATTTCATTAGTCCTTCTTTTTGCGTACTAAATCATAAGGATATCGTCAAATTAAAAACGTTTAATTTTGACATGAGTACAACGACGAATACAATCGCGATTGCGAATTGTGCAATTTTTTCATTCTTATCCGAATTAAGTGGAAGCAGAGTTTTTTTAATTTGAAGATAACAAATTAAATTCTCTGTTTAAAATGTTTTAGTTCATTGAATAATTTGAACATTGTATTTATTTTTCCTGGCACAGCTTTTCAATATACTATCTGGTAGTACTGATTTTCTTTATTTGATTTTGCGATTTCTACGTGATTGTTATGTTTCTCCCTAGAATCTGAAGCAATTATCCCTGCTTCAGAAGAAATACTTTTTCCCCTTCACAGTACGAATTATTCTCCGAATAATCCTAAATTTGCGATGAAAAATAATATGTTTACTCTTACTTTAGCATCACTTCATTAAAAATAAAATGCGCTGTTTAATCGAAGATAGAAGCATGTGAAGTTATCCCAGTTTTTCATCCCAGGATTTTTTTATTATTATTTACACGAAACTATTCTATTCCATCCCAGTTTCATTTTATACCTCTATAAGACGATTAAAATTATAAACACAACAACAAAATATCCCATCCCTCTTTTTTTCGTTTATTTGTTGTCATGTAAAACAATTACATGGAAATAATGTATTTACATATTGTGTTTTGGCAATAGTAATTCTGTATATTTTAAGTTCGAAATAATAATACGCCATATTATATGTTTAAAATATTAAGAGTAACTTATAGTGAGCGCCCCAATACCAGCCGTATGTAAGGATTGGCACGATCTTCCAGCTTCGATATGGCCTCATATAAATTTATATGAAAATCGTCTATAACTTCCAAAACCTTCCTGGGCCCTTATTTAAAACCTGAGATTTTTTAACTTGGCCATTTCCTCAAATTTGAACATACGGCTGGTGCTAACCACTTGGCCAGCAATTACTTAATTACGTACCATCTCAAAACATTAATCACTCTTTCCGGCCCAGGAAGGTTTTGGAAGTTATAGACGATTTTCATTTAAATTTATATGGGGCCATATCGAAGCTGGAAGATTGTGCAAATCCTAACATACGGCTGGCACTGGAGAGCTCACCATAGTTTGTCTTTGGTGCTGACCACTTAGCCAGCAGTTACTTAATTACGTACCATCTCAAAACATTAATCACTCTTTCCGGCCCAGGAATGTTTTGGAAGTTATAGACGATTTCCATTTAAATGTATATGGAGCCATATCGAATACCACCATAGTTTGTCTTTATCATTACCAACTCGAAACATAAAGAACCATTTCCGGCCTAGAAAGTTCTTAAGAGATATAAATTTTTATTTAACTTAACCTGGGATTTTGTAACTTGGCCGTATCCTCAAATTTGAAGGAAAAGGCCAAGTTCCAAAATCTTGCATTAAATTACAAAAAATTGCATGCGTGTGAAATACGTCTCAAAAATTTCTCAAATTTTTTGCATGCAAATTCCAAATTTATTGCACATAGTTCTGATGGTCCCGGTAAAGGACCATATCATAAGCATTCCAGAAAATTTACCCACATGTCAATCTTTTGATATTTGTTGAACAAATTTGTTAATTGCGATTTGTTGCAAAATTCTAGAGATTTTGAAACGTTTATAGCATGCAACAAATTTGGGTTTTTTTGGGACATACTTCACTTAGGTAAATTTGCCTGTTTTCTTATGTTTTGTATGTTTTGAGTTGGTAACGATAAGAGCAATCTAAGAAAGAACGTGAAAAGCAAACTGCGAAAGAGTTGGGAGTTTTTCGATACCAGAAAAACAAATAATAGTAAACGGTACAACGCCACTGTTTCGATGTCGCCCCATACTGTATCGCTCAAAAGTCAGCGGTGCATTTTTCTAACTGTTTATTTTTTTAAATATGTCAAGAGTTCCAATAAAGAATCATTATAATGAGCCAACCTAATTATTTCCTATTTCAGACATGATTTAAGCCAAAATTAACTTAATAATTTTTTTTTTATTTTTACGTTGTTGTTGTTGTTTTTTATTGTAATGGTTTTGTTTTGTGATTGCTCCGTTCATTGGTCTATTTCTTTATAAAATTAAATTCTAAATTAACAAACTTAACCTGAGATTTTGGAACTTGGGCATTTCCTCAAATTTGAACATACGGCTGGTGCTGACCAATTGGCCAGCAATTACTTAATTACGTGCTATCTCAAAATATTAATCATTATTTCCGGCCCATGAAGGTTTTGGAAGTTATAGACGATTTTCATATAAATTTATATGGGGCCAAATCGAATCTGGAAAATCGTGCCAATCTTAACATACAGCTGGGGCTCATTATAAGTTACTCTTAATATTTTAAGCATATAATATGGCGTATTATTATTTCGAACTTAAAATATACAGAATTAAGTGGGAACTATAGATAGAATAAAAATAATAAAAAAAATAACGTAAGAGAGCGAGAGATAGGATTTAAATGTATACGACCATACTCAGAATAACAAAAATAAAAAGTTTAAGAGAAATTGCGTTTTAATTTTGCTGTCACGTAAAAAGAATAGCAGAGCGAAAATTTTCGTGCAAGAATAAAAAACTTAACAATTACAACAACAAAACAAACAAATTTTTGTGCGTTACAAGTAATATGCATTTTTATTATTTTATAAATGGGAATTTGGAATAATTGGTGTATTTTATGTTTCCTATTTATAAAATATCCATGTACACATATACTAATATGAATATAAAATCAAAAATAATTTTCACTACACTGTATAATTGTATTTTTCTGAAGCAGACCTAAAAAAATAATTTATCGAATTGCGGTAATTTAAACCGCATATAAATAACTTTTGTAATTTTAAACACATATCTTTGTTGAGATATAATTCGTTCATACTCAAAACTATTGTAGTTTCACTCAATATTTTAGCAAATACATTAAAAAAATATTACATGAAATATAAGAATGAACTTAATATTTTAAGTAATCTATAGCCGAAAAGTCAAATTGGAATAATATTTTTTTGTCTTCGTTTCTTACGTTTTTCTGTTATTTTTTTATTCTATCTATAGTTGGCCCTTTACTATTGCCAAAACACAATATGTAAATTATTTTCGTGTATTTGTTTTACATGAACAACAAATAAACGAAAAAAACTGGGATGGGATATTTTGTTGTTGTGTTTATAATTTAAGTCGTCTTATAGAGGTATAAAATGAAAAAACTGGGATGGAATAGAATAGTTTCGTGTAAATAATAATAAAAAAAATCCTGGGATGAAAAACTGGGATAACTTCACATGTTTGAAGATAGCAGTTTTTCCTTACACAGAGTCTCCTGTAATAATTGTTAACATCACGGTATACAATCTCGGCGAAACTTGATGGTATCGATATGGTAATAAAATTTTGGCAGATCCTCGAGAACAAAAGGGCCTCATTTAACTTTTGGTGTCCAATTTCAAATACATATTGTGTAATTTGTGCTGGAATATAAATTCAAAATTATTCAAGCGAACGGATAAGAAACTTAATGCGTATCGCAAAATAGCCGCGGAAATTAAAATAGACAAAGAATCGCGTATACGGCCGAATGAAAAGATACTAAATTCAAAAAAATCTGGAGCTGGCTTAGAAGAAATTGTGAAAAGCAGCCTATTTTATTTTGATGCAATTAGTTTTCTGGATCCCTGCATTTTATATAGAAAAGGCAAGAATAATTTAAATGTAAGCTATATTATCAAACTCTTATAAATAATTATATAGCCTGAATTTTAATTTTTTCTAATTGTTGAATTTACTATTACTCAATATACATATAATGTGTAATTGAATTATTTTAAAATTGTAAATAAATATATCTACGTATATTGCTAATGTATATCTTGAAGTTCAATTAGAAAGTTGATTTCCCTTAAAAAGACACGAAATATATTGGGAATCAACTTTGTAAATAATAATAAGTACTAGCTAAAGTACCCGGATTTGCCCGGACTTGACTTGAACTGCTGAACTTCAATAGGTGTTTTTTTATTTTATAACTAATTAAAAAATATTTTGTTGGATTTACCGCCATGCTTGTTTGTAAACCACATTTTTTGATTTTCTCCATAGAGGATCAAAAGTTTGCAAATACATATTGAAAACTCCTGTTTACAGATGAGCATGAGGAAAGTGTAACATTTTTTGATCAATAACCCCTCTACGTTTTTTTTCAGAACCCTCCTATGTTTTTTCTCGGCTACCGAAAAGTATTCGTGCAAAATTTGGGAGCAATCGCTTGAGTGGATTAAAAGTTTTTGTTTAACAAACATAGTTACATATATACTTTTCTTCTTTGTATATATAGATAGATTACAATGTTTTATAGTTTTGTAAATCGTTGCAAATAAAATTCAAATTATAAAAAAATAAAATTTTACATTATTTGATATAAGAATGGTTGTATCTTATAATATAGGGTGTCCCAACAAGGGCGCCGAATTTAAATTTCCCGCCATTTTGATAATACGAGTTTTACGGTGATTTTTTTTGACATTTGTCACGTACAGACCATTCGATTTAAGAATGTAGAGAAGTGTTCAAACCTACAACGTATTATTGTAAAAACACATTACAAAAATGGTGAAAGTTTTGCGAAAATAGTTCGCCAATTACGTCAAGTTTTCGGTCGCAATAATGTGCCAAATGAATCGACAGTGAGCTGATGGATGAGAACATCATTGTTCGTTCCTGATTGGGTGTTGGAACGTCATCAAATTAATACGGATTTTTCGAAGAAAACCATTTTTTCAGATGAGGCACATTTTCTAACACCGATGGACTTTTTTCTTTGAGACTAAGTGAAGGAGAAGGGGTATGCGAATAAGCCTGAAACAGTTGAACATATTAAAGAGGAAATACGGCCCGTTATTGGTGAAATACAGCCACATTTATGCGAACACGTTATTGAAAACTTCAACGAAAGAATAACCCTGTGCAGAGGTTTAGTGGTGGCCATTTGCCTGATGTTGTATTTCACGTTTAATCGGAACTATTTTTCTTTATGTTGAAATAAATATAATTTAAAAAAAATGTGTTTTTTCTTTAAAATTAAATCCGGCGCTCTTGTTGGGACACCCTATACATAATATATGAATGATTTGTTTATGTTTATAGAATTTCGACGTAAACACTAGTGAATTCTCACAAATTTCGAGTGAATCTCAGCAAACCACTGAATATTATGCTTCAGAAGAAAGTTATATTGAAGAAGCGTTAATTAAATTCATTTCCACCTTCAACTGTGAACCCGCAAGAGATCAGTTTAACATATTTTGGGAATCTGGAGCTACGCAATTAAAACAAGTGCCTGAAATTCATGCAGTTCAGTGTATGGGGGAAATTTATCAGCACCAATATACGCGTACGCGTACTTAATGCGACAACTAACACATCAATATCTCATCAACAACCTCATCATCAGCAATTTACGTTCAGCCAGAATTTACAAACACCATACACAAAATTTTTATTACAATCCAGTACACCAATCAAATCACCGTTAAGTTTGCATTCAAATAACTTGAAAAGAAATTAAATGATGATTTTCTTTACATTTTCCGTTCTTTACTAAATTTAGTTGGAAAAAATCACAAAGTTTGGTTATCATTATCGTTTCACAATATCCACAATATCACAAACTAAATATCGCTCCTTTGAATAAGTCTATAATATTTATCTTAAACTTCAACAACAAAACTTGTTTCTTCTAAGAAAAATATTCAACTTATTTGACATTTCAAAATTAATGCCTCAACCAGCGAACACTTAGCTTAAGTTGCACGCTGTCTGTACCATTTCGTGCCGCTCCCGTAAGTGGTTCAAACGGAGTACAACTTAAGCTCTAAAGTTTTCGATGGTTGAGGCTTAAGCACAATAAAAAATCATGGTCTACTAGATTGAAAATGGATTTATTTTTGAAAGTGGAAGCAGTGTTGAATTTTTCCATTTCGAAAATTTCAAACAGCTCTACCCCTACCGTAAATAAACCAAACTATTCCAAGACACCATAAAGAACATACACTCACAACACACCGTGACATTTCACTAAATAGAGAATTTCACAGTTTAAAGGATTTATAATAACTAAATGTGCGCCAGTGTTACTGGTCTGCCATTTTTACGTACGATTTGCAATTTTAACATTCTAGAATATAAAAATTTGATGGTAATGCGAACATTTCATGCAAAAAAGTCAAAATAAATTTTTTTTTGAGTTTTGCTGGTATTCTTCCAAGGCAGCGTTATCGTAAACCGCACGAATGTTATAATTACATTGCATAGCAAAAATAATAATTTCCAATAAAATAAAATCAATATTGTCGATAGTATGCATTTCGATAGTTCAATTGTAATTTCCCAAGAAGAATTGCAATCATAACGAACGAAGTAACGTACAAATAGGAAAAATACATTAGAATTTCATAAATTTTATCTTACCTGTAGTTGTGACGATCCGTATACTAGTGCATAGCTACTACTATCTTGATAGTACAATTTAATGGTAATAGAATTAAATAGAACTGTACACCAGAAATAAAACTGACCAGAGAAATATTACTTATACCTTAAACCAAACGAGCTTAGATACACCCAGTTTTTATACGGAAAATGCTGGATAGAATATTCCTAATGAAATATTAAAGTCACGTAAAATAGTAGTAATAGTGGTTGGTGGGTATTCCATTGTAACTTAATATAGATAGTTCTTTCCGTACATTAAACCGCACATATTCATACCGAATAAGAAGAGTACAATGTAATATAAAAAAAGTTTAATTTCTTTCGTAACTATCTCGATATGTACAGCTTTTATGGAACTTAATGGATTTTTCTGTGCTTTTTTGTTGTTCTACTACCTCTATTACTATATATCTCTTCTTGGTTTCTTAATTTATTTATTTATTTCGATTCTTTGTTGTTGAAGTAATTGTTGATTATACAACTATCCACTTCTTTTTTGTTGTTGTGTCTGTGGTCACGATTAGTAAAAGGCAGCAACAAAAAATATATGGAATAAATGGTTACTGTTCATTTCAGCTCTATAATTAGGTTGTTTTAAATTATCGATCCTTGTGGAATTCAATAATAGTGTTGTTTTACAAAACTGTATGAAAAATTGCTACTATACACGTCATACATTTATAATTAAAGTTTTGTACATGAAGGGATACCCTCGGTGTAAAATTATGAATTCGTTTTTATGATAAAAATCAGTCAGTCAGTAATAAGAGTAGTTGACTTTCCTTGTAAATAATTATTACCGCTGTCCTGACCTGGGTTGTAGAGTTCAAGTCAGAAGTTGGATTATTTTATTATTGAAAAAAAAATTAAATCAATGTTTATGAAAAAGGTGAATGCAAAAATATTTTTTTACTTCAAAAATTAATTAAACAAAATTTACACTTAATATGTACCTAACTACCATTGGGGTGCACATGATAAATAACTTTTTGGATGAGGTTTAGAGAATTATGGAGCAGTTTTTTAGAGCTCTTATTTTAGGTGACTTTAATTTAAATATCTTGGATGCAAGACACCTCAAAAAAGGAATATATTTAAACTTAGTACCTGGTTGTGGTCTCATGATTTTAAACACGATGGATTTAATAAAACATGCTATTTTATTTGAGAACGTGTCATTTTCTGACCACAGAGCCATTCTACGCGAATGTGCGTATTGTAGTGAATAAGTAGCAAAGTTACAATATTTTCTGGGACAATTTATAAAGACACTAAGAAGTACTTCTCTCTGAACTTGAGAATAATTTTCTCTCTTCTAAATCATATAGAGAGAAGAAGCATTAAATCTTCCGTTTACGTTTGAAATATCCATGGATGACAAACGAACTACATTGAAACATTCCGACTGTGAGTACCTACGATAAAGGTTTCATAGCCAAAAAGCATTCTAGAATTCGGAAAGCGAAACAGAATTTTTACTATTCGAAACTCGGAAAATGTAACGGGAATGCTAAAGAATTCTGATATTTCTAAGACTTGTTGTATTGAATAAAATAAAACAACCAGCCACAACGCCCTCTGAATCTCTAAAAAAATATGACTCGGTAATCAACGTGGATGAACCTGTTGTAAACAAGATGATCACAGACAAGTTTACCAGTTCCAGATTATAATTTAGATCTTTAAATTAAATTTTGAACAGTAAGCGACGAAGTGGTAAGTCAAATTATTAGTGGCCTGAAACCATCTGTAACCTTGGGATGGGATGAGATATCAAAAAAGTTTCTTCAGGACAAACTTTCAGGAACGTTTCTAGATTAAAAGTTTAAAAATAGTGCCCATTTATTACCCTTTCAGCACCGTTCAATACAATTGTGTAGGCACCCAACCTTCATATATACAAATTACGACAAACTAACCTAATTGGGTATCAAAATTATTGATACCATATTGTTGGGGCTAGTGTTGCGATGATACAAATATCCGATGTGGTTGAGGCAATTGACTATTGCGTTGATATTTGTATGTTGCGAAACGAAGGCAATAATAAACTGCATAAATCCCAAGTTTTGATTGATTATAAATTTTATTTTAATTTATTTATAATTTTGTATTTTTAATAAACTTATGTTAATGGAGTGTAAATTGGAAAGAGAAATGTCAAAAATGGTTTCTCGTATTTATTAGCGTAGATGACTCCGAAAATGTTGTTTAGTAAAAGCGCTCAAACGCAGGTAGCGTATTTTACGCATCGAACGTAAATTCGGTATTGAATCATGCACTGAACTGAAGATACAGCACAGGAATTCGTCCACCAATTGACACTTGGATGGGTGACGTTTTGACATTTGGATGTAAAAAATAATTTTAAGTAAGTCGAACGTAAATTCGGCATTGAATCATGCACTGAACTGAAGATACAGCACAGGAATTCGTCCACCAATTGACACTTGGATGGGTGACGTTTTGACATTTGGATGTAAAAAATAATTTTAAGTAAGTATATAAATATAAACTTTACAATTATAAATTATGAATTAATGCTTAATTAATTATTTTAGGAGGATCAAATTGGTATTTATACAATAATAAAGGGTAAGTATAAAGTTAATTATTTTATGTATTTACATTTGTTTGTTTTTTAGGTTAAATGTATTTCAGAGTGAGATATTTCAGAGTGATATATTAGGTAAGTATTTGTTATGTTGAATTGCTCCAACACATATAATCCAAAACCAAGAAAAATATTTTATGAGTTCTCGACCATGTGCCACAATTGTGTATCAAAAATTGAAGTAGTCCTCAGAACTGTGAGAATTAAAACAAAAATCGTTTGGAGGATTTTGTTAAAAACTATAATGCTGTGACTCAAATATTTGCAATTTTCAAATTTCATTAACAAATTTTAAGTAGTTTGGCCGTGGGAGCACCCACAAAATCGTGTGAGTTGAATTCAAAGTATCACCGAATTGTTTAGACTTATTCAAGTTCGTTCAATAAAAAATAGATACAAAATAAAACTTTATTAAAAAGCACATTTCATGTTATCAAAATTCATTCGTGGTGAAATATCATTCGTTATTGTTGTGATCATCATTGTTATGATGAAGAAGATCAAGAAAACTATCAAGAATATCATAGTATGATAAAATCAATCATTTAAATAATTGTATTTAACATACAATGGTGATATTATGAATGCAATCATGTATTTATGATATTTTTTTTCTGAGTGTAGTAACAACAAAATTTTTGAAGCCAACTGGGCGAGGCTTTCTATTAACAAATTGTCGAGCAGATATGCGGCCACTGAAGGGAATCATCTGCTCATCAATAGAAAATGTCACGATTTCGTGACAGGGTCATCTGACTGAGTGAATTATCGGCAGTGTCTTCCAGAAAACATTTGTTATAGGATCGGGTACGTTTGATGTATCTAAGAAATGAATGGATGCCCGTAAAACTTGAAATCTTTGTCTTGGCATGCTGTTGTACAGTTTTGGAAAATCCGATAGTTTGATTCCAAAATAAATGTAGTCTGTGATAAGGTTAATTTTTTACCGGTTGTCTCCATGTAATACATGTCAGTATAAAGAGCAGTGTCTTTGGAATGTTGATCATTGAAATATTTGTAAAAATATTCAATCGGGTTTAGGACTACAATTTTATTTTCACAGGTGTGTAGAATTGGCAAAATTCTCCTAGGCAAAAATGCTTCTGTCCACACTGAAACTGTCAGATGAGATACATTTTCCGATGAAATTTGAGGTAAATCATCTTCATCATGTAATGATCAGAATCGGATGGAGGTCGTTCATGGCTCTGATGAATTGGTGGCTCAGCTCTTAATCCTCATCTTCAGAAACATCGGAATTTTCGAGCAGTCTTTGTATTTCCTCCTGGTCTATACCCCATTGGCCGGTGCTCGAGCACAACTGGAATATAATTTATATACACCTATGAATAATTTATAATATTTTATCGATATATAAAAATGAATTTCTGTTTGTTTGTTTGTTCCGAATGGGCGTCTCAGCCGCTCAATGATCGCCATGAAATTTTTACCATATACAAGTTGCATATCCAGAACCAACCTTATGATATTTTGGAAGGGGCTAGACCCCGGGGTCTAAGGGCTGCGGTACAATTTTTTTCGTAAATTTTAATTTTCTTTAAATTTTTCCACGAAAATGAGTTTATGGGGCTGGTTATATGAAATTAATGACATGTTCGAATCCGAGGGGCCCAGCCCTGGATGAAAAATTAATTTTTACATGTATATAGATACAAATATTTGATTATTCCAAAGTGACTTCTCAGTCGCTCAACCGATCACCAAGAAATGTTTACCATGTAAATGTTGCATGTTCAGGAGCAATCTTACGATATTGTGAAAGGGGCTGGACCCCGGGGTCTAGGAGGCTATGGTACAAATTTTTTAAAAAATTTAAATTTTTTTACGAGGAGTTTTGGAAAGGGGTTATATGAAATAAAAGACACGTTCGAATACGGGGGGACCGCCCCTGGATCAAAAATTCATTTTTTCATGTAAAGAAACAATTATTTGATTGTTCTGAAATAACGCCTTAGCCGCTTTACCGATCGCCATGAAATGTTTACCATTTATATGTTGCATGTTCAGGACCAAGCCCACGACGATACTTTTGAGGGGCTGGACCCCGGGGTCTAGGGGCTGTGGTACAAATTTTTTATCGAATTTCAATTTTTTTAAGATGTTTTGACGGGAATGACTTTAGGACATGCTCCAATCCGGAAGTCTGCCCTGGATCAAGAATTCATTTTTACATGTATGCATAGATACAATTATTTAAATGTTCCGAAATAGCGCCGTAGCCGCAAATTTAGACACCAAAAAGGATATCTAGCGTGCGATTGTTATACACAAATCATACCTCTACTATAATTGAGGCTTAACTTTTGACAAATGCTTATGCTGGAGTTACCACATCGAAACAGTTTGTAATCGAGTAATTTTTTTATTAAGAATGTTATGGGCTACCACGAAGTGCTTTAATACCAATCTTAGGCTCCAATTGGTGAAATCTTACATCCTTCCACATTTTTTGTACGGAGATATTGTCTTCTTTGAATTAAAGAAGAAGTACTTTAATGAATTTCGATTGATATTTAATTGTTGTGTGAGATACGTATACGGGCTGAGAAAGTACGACCACATCTCGAATTTTACTAATTCATTACTTGGTTGTTCTCTTGCTGAATTCTATGAGCTTCGAGTTTGTTTATACATTTTTAAGTTCTTAAAGTAAAAACAGCCTACCTATACTATAGGGAAATTAGTTTCGTCTTCCAATCGTCGCATTCATCTTTTGACTCCGGCTATTAATAAATGTTATCTGATGAATTCATCATTTTTTGTGAGGAGAGTTAGCCTGCGGAATTCGTTAAGTAATAACGTTAAGAAATCTAAATCCCCTGCTGTGTTTCTGAAAAAATACTTTTCTTCAGCTTAATAATATCAAAATTGTAGTATGTTGCTGCACACCTATAGGTTAATTTTATAAATAAAATTAGAAATAAATTAAAATTAAGTGATTTGCAACTAATGGAATAAGTTTATAAGAACTTCATACATTTATATTAAATAAAATAAATAAATAAATAAATAAATTGATTTAATTATTCAAATTAATTTTATTAATTTAAATTTAAGACAATCTTAAAATAACAAATGTCAACAAATGACAATAGTAGAATCATTATTTGGGATGAATGTACCATGGCACACAAAAAATCATTTGAAGCGGTTGATCGTACTTTGCGCGATTTGCGACAAAATAACCGACCAATTGGAGCAGCTCGAACACTACTAGCAGGTGATTTTCGTCAAAGTTTGCCAGTCATTCCACGATCAACACCTCTTTGGAAACACGTTACGAAAATCACACTATCTACAAACATGCGTGTGGATTTACATCACGATGGTACAGCTAAAACATTTGCCAGGCAGCTTTTGGAAATGGGTAACTCAAATTGCCAATTGACCCTGTAACATGTGAGATATCGTTCCCGCCTAATTTTTGTTAAATGCTGCCATCAATACAGGACGTGGTAATGAAAGTATTCCCAAATCTGCCAAATAACTTCAAAAATCATGATTGGCTGTGCAAACGTGCACTCCTAGCTCCCAAAAATGACGGCGTTAATAAATTAAATAATGAAATTCTATCGCAACTACCCGGGCCACTAATGAAATACAAATCTATCGACACGGTTACTGATGTGGATCAATCCGTCAATTATGCAATAGAGTTTCTTAATTCTTTGGAGCCACCTGGTATTCCACCACACATACTATTTTTAAAAGAGGGTTCACCAATAATACTGCTCCGAAATTTAGATCCACCGAAATTGTGCAACGGAACACGGCTTTGTGTGAAGAAATTGATGCCGAATGTGATTGAAGCAACGATTATTACCGGTAAAAGTAAAGGAGAAGATGTGTTAATTCCGCGCATTCCTATGATTCCCACCGATTTGCCGTTTGAATTCAAACGACTACAATTCCCATTACGCCTTGCTCCTTGATTTACACACCAAATGGAAAAACCAAAAATATTGTTTATCAAAAGGCTTTATAATAAAAAATATTAACTAAAATATCTTTATATTTATTATTCACTTTCATCTGGTTGAAGGTTTGTAAAAATGGAGTATAATTATTTGGCAATTGGTAACAAATACCAAACCAAAATTAATTAATTATCCTCACAAACAGGATGTCCAATAATATCATTACAAAAGTTCGCCAGGATGCATTGACGGAGGCACCCGTTACTGAATACAGCTACTTATAATTTTGTTTTCATATGTGATTGCAACTACAGCGATGTAAAGAGAGAATTCTTGCATAACAATCAAGGTATTCGAATTATATACCTCCCGCTCCCGTGCAACGCCGCGTAACTCAGCTAGTAGTATGATAAAATCAATCATTTAAATAATTGTATTTAACATACAATGATGATATTATGGTAAATGCAATCATGTATTTATCATATTTTTTAACATCGAAGATGTTTTTGGCGTCGCATTATAATAAAAATGCAACGAAATTTTGTCCCAAGAATATGCAACGAAATAAAAAAAAATAAAGTAAATACGAGAGAACCAAAACACGCTGGCGCACCAATTTTATTTTTGTGCACCTATTTCTCATCTACGATATCAATTAGTGAGCGTAATATAACTTATGTTTTTTTAAGCCTGACAGAACCTGAAATTGTAAAAAATAAAACAAAAAATTAAATTTCTATGAAAAATAAACTCTGGCAAATCATCATGAATATAGACTGACGCTTGAACAACGCTACGAAATTATTAAAATTTATTTTGAAAATCATTCGTCGATTCGCGCAACTTATAGACGACGTCAATGGAGATCATTACCTCACCATGATCAATGATTTATTGTTTGAAAATATGGATGACTTTGACCCAGACGAGATGTGGTTTCACCAGGACGGCGATACGTACCATACGGCGACGGCAACCATCGACTTATTAAAATCAAAATCTGGCGATAAGTTGATTTCGAGAAATGGACCTGTCAATTGGTCTCCAAGGTCGTGTGATTTGACGCCTCTCGATTTTTTCCTGTGGGGCTACGTAAAGTCACTGGTTTATGCTGATAAACCAGCAACAATTGATGCCTTGGAGGGCAGCATTGTTCGTGTTATTCGTGACATACGGCCAGCAGTGCCCGAAATCATTTTCAAATAGTAATGCTATGTATTAATCTTTCAAACAATAAAGTAAATACAAGAGAACCAAAACACGCTGGTGCGCCGAAAATTAATTTTTGGGCTCAAACTTTTTTATTTTTTATTTTTACTATATAAATACAAGTACTCTAGCCCAAAACAAAGCTTTTTTATTTAGCCATTAAGCAAAATTTCAAGCCCCATCTTCGATGTTTAAATTTTTAGCCTTAGGCTCAAACTTGGGTTTTTTTTCAGAGTGAATTTGTACATTAATTTAAAATTTTAAATTACTTGAGTTTGTGTTTTACTACGACGATGTTGTATCGGGAAATGAAAAAACTCAAATGAAAGGGACAAAATACTTTTTCTAAATTATAAAAAAGTACTAGAATTATACAAATAAAATAAAATACTGAACTAATTAGGTGAACTATCTGGCTTACATTAGTGCAATGAAAATTATTATTAAGATTAGTTACCAAATTGAGGTTGTACTAAACATATTTGACTAACCGTGCGATTCTGGCGTATAGTCACAGAGCTCTTAACTGCAATATTTCGCATAACTAAGAGATTTCTCTTACTTAAGACTATTTCGCGATTCTGCACATACTGATCAGTTAAGAGGTTCTCTTGAAAACCTCTTAGCTTAATACCTACCAAGTAAGTGGTCTTAAACATCATAAATGATACAATTTTTATTATGTTGTATGAAAACTAATAAAAATGACGATTATGTAAATAAATAATTCATCAAATTATATTTTACACTACACAAACTGGATTTTAGATGTAATATTTTTATAAAAAAAAAATATTCGGACATTACCATTTCGGGTGGAAGTAAATATTTTGTTGTTGTTTATTTTCTTTTCCCGTACAATTAATTTTTTGCCTAATTATTTAATTTCTCTAATTTATTACAATAATATGAATATTTAAACAATATTTTTCACAAAAATATGTCGTATTTTATCGTTTATTTAGCAATAAAAATACAATTTCAATGGCTCGCATTAATAAAAATCTCAATTGACAGGTCTCCAAAAATATTTGGAGAGTTTTTAATAGAAATTGTAAGACTAGTACTAACAGAATACCAATTAAGAGATTCTCTTACAAAAATCTAACATAGTCTTAACATCAGAATCGCACGGTAAACTAAACAAATGAAATGCAAGGTCTCAAATAAATGTAATAAAATTTTACGTTATGTCAAAAAAATGGTAAATAATTAAAATTTAAATATTTAGATTTATGAATTGTATAATAATAAATTAAATCAATATATTATTATTTTTTAGGCAGAAAGGATAATTTATTGACAGGTACCTTCAATTTGTTGGATGATGTTTTACAGTAACCACTCGAATGTTGTTGTCTCGTCCAGGATGCTGCAGCTCAACATCACGTCCAATTTTCCAGAGAGTTTCTGGTATGTTTTGTTCATGCAATAGTAGTACTATGTCATTCAGGTTAATTGCATTTGCATTTGATTGCCACTTCGTTCGTTTTTGAAATGATATCAAATATGTGAATAAATGGTTGAGTTATATGGTTCAAATCATATTCGGGTAAATAACCAATTAACTGAAAGTGCCCTGGCATTGAGAATTCCCTCGATTTGTATTTAAATGGCTGCCATTTCCTCATATGTTAGTGAGGCTTCTGCTAATGTCCGCTTCAGATGGTATTTAATGGCTTCAATTCTGCCTCGTGTAAACCTCCGAAATGTGAACCGGTTGGTGGATTAAATCTCGAAATAATTTGTTTTTGGGAGAGAAAATTAGCTATTTTACTATCGATTACTATATGGAACAATGCATTGAAGTCATTTTTAGCCCCAATGAAATTTGATCCATTGTCACTTATAATTTCTTGGCAAAGAAATGCAGCATAATGCAGACAAAATGCAGCAATAAACGAGTCTGTTGATAAGTCGCTGGCTAACTCGAGGTGAACAGCCTTTGTGCTTAAGCATATTAAATCAGTTACGTAGGATTCGTCAGGTTAAAGGACTCGTCGTTTAGATGGTTGAACGTATATCGACTCAGCGTCATTTTGATTCTGGATAGTTGAGCCATTTTGGTCCTGTCCACCAGAGGTGATTACAAATTCCGAGGGTGGTGAGAACTTATTATTGTCTGCATAATAGGACTGCTATTTAGTTGACGTATTTTGTATTCGATTGATCATATTTTGAGAAAAGTGAACTATATTTTAATAATATTAATAAAATTAGTAATTTTGTTAATACATTTTAGTAATTCTAAATAATTAAAAACCAAAAATTTACAATGTAAAGTCCGCATGTACAAAAATTTTTGCCGAACGCATTTGGCAAAAATATTTTCGCCACACTAGTGCTGGATCGTGTGCGTTGAATGTATCTTACATTTTTGTGTCGTTTTCGTGCGCCGCACACGCCCACACTTCCTAATTTGCGGCGAAAATTTTTTCGCCTAACGCGTTCGGTGCAAATTTTTAAAAATGTGGACCCACCGCAAGATTTTATGATAAGAAATTTTGAATAAATAAATTCTTAACAATATAACTAATTTTTATGTGAATATGTTATACACCAACATATATTGCTACTTCAGAAATGTTTATTACAAATTCGATAATACACGTTTCATAATAGGATAAATCCGTGGCGGATCGAATATTTCCGTTAACGGAAAAATCGGACACGGATTTTATGCTTTTCCTAGTGTGTTGTTTTGATTCATGGTTTTTTGATGCTCTTCATATACTGTACTATATTTTGTCACACTAAAGCGCATGCGATTCAGTTTCTTCTTCCTCACGAACAATTCATCCTCTATCCGGAAACGCTAAAAAGTGATCTTGTAATTTTTACAACCGTGTATTGACACTCATGAGATCGATGGTAACATTTAATTTGTTTGCGTAGTATCGAATTTTCCAGTAGATTTTGAAGTTTTTGTAGTAAATTTTACTTAACTTATTAATCTAATCCTTAGTCTGTTTAGGCTATAATGTGTAATTAAAACGAGTATCTCATTATTGACATCATCGTCATTATTAAAATCGTGGTTGTTTAATTTTTACTTAAATATAACCAATAACATATGGTTAATTTAATGGATAGAAGTGGAAAATAATCAGTGACCAACTATTTTGTTAAATTAACCAAGGGAGAAAATTATTTGACTATTAACTTGTTAATTCTACCAAATTTTCTTAGTATATGTAACCAAATTGGCGGTTAATGTTGTAAGCATTTTAAGTTGAACACATTACATCAAGGTGAGGTTACCGAACCAAAACGTTGGAAGTTGGATTTCGAATTAATGAAACATTGTATACTTTATATTAAAAAAATCTGTCGTCTCATCAGAATGCAGTTACCAAACTACAAAATTATTCAAAATACTTTGAACTTACATTTGTATAATCACAATGCCTTAGCGGATTTGATTAATTCGCTACGCAATTGTCAACCCAATTGTAATTTTTAACAAGTCTTAGTTTATATGACAAAACTTATAGGCCAAAATAAGTAATTAAAATAAACCAAAATACTTGGTTAGTTAAAACAATAATATTGTTCACTTAAACAAAAACTTATTTGGTTAAATTAAACAAAATTCGTATCAACATCCTGGTGACTCAAATTTCACTCACTTTTTGTAGTAACCAAGTAAGAAAACGCCAAATTTCTAAAACAAATAAGAGATTTGGTTTATCTAGCTCAGAATATTGTGTTAAAAAAACTAAATTAATTTAGGTTAGGTTTCAGTGGTTGACACTTAGGCCATTTTTGGCCCATTGTGATACCACGCATTCACGCCACATCATTAACCCATTCACATATTCACCTACTCACACAACTATAGTATACCACCTGCACATTGCAAGCTCCATATCAACCTGTACCTTGACATGGACGGCGGGTCGGCGCTGAATTTTGCACTCCATCAGAGGGTCTTAGTTGTGTTTATTAACATCACCAATTGTAATCGATGATGAAAATTCGATTTGCATCTAGCCTCTGATGGGATTCGAACCAAGATTAATTTAACAACGTAATCTTTTTTCTGTGTGTAAGTTACCTACCTGAAGCTTTTCTGGCAAACAACCATTTAACTACTGTTTAATTTTTAGCAGTTCGAAACCATACAATAAAAAACTTGTCAGCGTAGCATTTACAAATTAACCAAATGGCATCACGGAGAAATTTGGTAGCAAGATGAATTCTAAACTACAATTTAGCAGAAATTGCAATTGTCCAAGGCGGCATTAGTCACATTACAACACTTTCAAAAATCTGTTAAATGTGTGTAGTCACCAAAAGTGCATAAATTTTTCGTTGATGTTGCCACTCGAATTGTGATTACAATTTCCTTTAAATTAAAAATCATTTTTCTCCCACACATATCAACGAATACTAAAAAAACTTCAAACTAAATACAAAAAAAAAACTCAGAATTTTACATTTGATTTGCTTTACAGAATTATCAAACTTTTACTTGCTTTTCCACATTTTTCCAATTAAATAAATTCTAAATTATCTAGAGATACACGAAACGTTTTTTATACGCATGTTAGTAATTCTGGAGATGTTGTAGTTAATTGATAAAATCTTATCTATCTACATTATAAATCTGGATCTACCTACATCCCATATGTGTGCTTCGAGTAAATAACTTTATTTTTTCTTGCTTTTATTACATTTCCACTTCTTAAATTCACTTTCCCATTTTCTTTAAATTGATTGATACAAATGTAATTATGTTGAGTAGGTAGGTGGTAATATTTATATGTAGTGTTTTAGAAGAAAAAGAAAATCTTACCAATTTAATAAAGAACTTCTACTTTGTAACATTAAATGTTATTTAATTGGTAATTATCCAACTCATTATTTTTCTTTTTTTTTTTTGTAACACCAACACAATAAAGTTAAACTTGATATTACAGTGTACTATTTGAACTTTTTTTCCCTGAATTACATAAACGTTTTTCTTATATGTGGAATTAAAAGGAATTAAAGAAATATTGCTGGTAAATTGTTATTGTAAATTTAAATATTTTTTGCGGCTGACCACGGGTGAGATATAGTTAAACCTTAATTCTAAAATATTATTACAAAAATTTAATATTGTGGGAATTAAGAATATTTATTTTGTTATATCAATCAGTTTATGGTACTAAGAACGCTTCGGGTTTCTCTTTGCACACCTAGTTAACTCTAGGTGCACACCTAGTGCACACCTAGTTAACACCTAGTTAACTCTCGGATGGCAGCGTCACGAGGGGTGGGTACTGAATTGTGAAAAGTTGCATTATGGAAGAATTACTGGGTTTCGATAATTCTGTGGTAATTAAAAAAAACACATCTTTTATTAAACAAAGTTTCAGCTCCTGATAGCAAGATCGTACAATAACAAACATACTTAATTCGAGCTCTTTCGCTAATTCTATGCCTTAGAGCATGTAGCGATTCGTCAAAGGTCACTTAAGTTCATCTCGCGAATTCAACGAACCGTTAACAGAATATCGGTGCAGGGACTTCTGATCGGTAATTTGTAGCCGGCTAAAGCTCACGGGAGGTCGTGGGGGTTTCAGAAGTATGCACCGATCATGAATATACCGCGGGAAGTACAACGGATCACCATTTCTGCACGTTAATAACCTTCTACCCAACATCAACAGTATTTTTTTACATTTTCACTTAATCATTTTTTGTTATATGAAAATAAATTTTACCCACAAATCACCAAAACCTCCAAACAAAAAATTAACAAGCAAACCGAAATGTGAAAAAATGCGCAGGCTAAAACAAATTAGAATTGGACATTGATCAAATATCGCAAGAATAAATTGTTGCTACCAATTTCTGATAACATGCTTTATATTTTTTTACTCAAAATTGAATAGCGGAACAAACTTTTTTTTTCTTAATAAACTAATTGACCTAACCGAAAATTTTACAAAAAAAACTCAATTTTAGAATCTTAACTAAATTAACTCAAAAATCGGAGGAAAGTCCGGACTATACTTTTCCATATTAAAATTAAGGTTAACTATAGTAAGGGTTGATATATACAATTAGACAAAACTTATAATAAAAGTAATAAAAATTTGACCTTAGGTGAATGAAGGCGATGATCATCGGAATTGATTGTCTAATTATCCAAAACAGCTGTTGCGATTTATCGTACTGCCGGTTTCTGCATACGCGTTATTAGGATGTATAGGCACGGTTGTAATTAACTTAGTTGTTGTATTATATATTGTAGTATTAGGGATTATTGTTGTTTTATTTATTTATGTCGTTACACGACTTAATAATTTATTTAAATTTTTTTTTTTTGTAATTTCACTGTTTATAACTGAGTCCATCTAGTTAATTTTTATGTATAGAACGTCGCGAACTTTTTTTTTATTAACCTTGTAGTATTTCTTAGAGTTAACTTTATTATTACTATTTTTATTTAGGTTGATAATTAGACACCTCTTGGAATTACAGATATCTTAAAGTCTTAACATACGTTAATCTTACCACAATAATTAATGGCAGATTCGTACACAATCATACTTGGCGCAGAATTTAGTCTTGGGATTACCCGTGACGGGTTATTATTTTATTGTATATTTTTTTTATTTTGTTTTTTTGTTTTTTTTAACACACTATAGCTCACTGCGCCAATTTTTCACATGTGTGTGTTTTTTTTGTAACACTCATAAATCGTGATCGCCATATTTTCGAAATTATAATTAAGCCCATACTGAGCTTCAACACCGAAAACAAACACAGATTCACCAAAACTTAGTTTACTCGAGGACAATACTGCGATCCGCGATCCCTTACGTTTCTTTACAATTATTCTCTTTTTTTTATTTAGACAGGGATTCTTACTCGCAATAATGAAATTATAATTACACTTTAAGCTTCGAGCAGCAAAGTAAACTAATCACAAATTTTACTGTACTATTTTTATTCATTACAATTTAACCAAAAAGAGATCCAAAAAATACTAAACCCGACTACGTCCCAATTTCGTTATTTATATCTTTTTTTTGACACGATCGATAATTAGTATAGCCAGATGGAGACAAAATATTAACCTAGGAAGTACTAGTCAATAAAAATGGACTAAATAACGATTGGAAAATTTTCGCCGATCTTAAGAAGGCGCTACACAGGTAACGTCGTCAGCCAACGCTGGCGTCGTTACAAGCATTCAAGATGAACCTTTATCAGGAGAGTGACCGGAATAATTTGGAAAAGGGGTAATTGTTGTGATCTACGTTGGGTATTACAATGTAAAGCGTAATTAGTTAACGAGTTTGTCGCCTTCTTTCATCTCGGGTAGTACTTCGCCATGAGTGTGAGGCATAACGCTTTGCAATCATGCGAGCCACATTTTTGTAGATATGACGATTGACCGGTTCTCGTAATCGAGCACGTGCTACAAGCCCAATAGACATTTTGGATTGCCCGCGTTACACCAGCGCACACAAAATGAAACATCTTATCACACTGCACGATATCGTCGGTGTCTACAATTTCGCACATACTGCAGTTCGATTGCGTGTATTCATTTAGCACCTGTTGTGACGATCGAGCTGTTTTAAACGGTTTACCGAAATTGTTCACTACATCCATTGTGTATGTCGATTTATAATACACTGAACTTCACGAGTGGTATAATTTCCAATCAAATAGTCTGGGTTAGTTAAAATCCAAGGTAACGTTGTAGATTGATGTTTGCGGAATTTCTATTCGTGAAGATAAGATGTTTGTTGATCGACTTTACTTTGTGACGTCTCTGGATCAATTAAAACAAACACTTTATCTGTTAGCTCGTATATTCTGTATTGTGGGCTGTAGTTTTATGTATTACAGAAAAACCTCGATTTAACGGACTAATTGGGCTGTCCGTTAAACCGGAATGTCCGTTAAATCCGATTGTTTTTTAATTTAATCGACTATATATTTTGCACTTGTTCTGGAATATGGCCAGCTAGGACACCAAAAACTTCTTCCAAAAATCATTTTCGAATCCCATTTCAATCCAACATACCCAATCCCATCATAATCGGTTAAGAATTGAATGAGTTCCGCCTCAGATGGCTATATTCCAGAACTCAGATGGCTATATTCCAAAAATCATTTAAGAATCCCGTTTCAATCCAGCATACCCAATCCCATCATATTCGATTAAGAGTTAAACGACTTTCGTCCCAGGTGGCCATATTCCAGAACAAGTGCAAAATCTAAGGTCGATTAAATTTAAAAACAGTCGGATTTAACGGACATTAGGATGTAACGGGCTCCCCAATTAGTCCGTTAAATCGAGGTTTTTCTGTGCTTGAAAACAAATAAAAAAATTTACTATGAAGTCACTTGAAAATTTTATGTGAGCAATTTGGACAATATTCTCACTCACCGCGCTCTCACGGCGAGAATCATAATACTAAAATTGGAATTCGGCGACTTGAAGTCACTGAGTGACTTAAATGTGAGAACCATAATAGGGGTATAAGACTATATTTTTTTCTTTATAAGTCTTCTTTATTAGATTTTTTTTTCGCAACACGAACGCATCAAAAACAGCCTACCTGGGTGGTCGATTTTGTGCAAGATTCGACAGTGTTGACGAAAAAACCGAAACTATATAATAGTGGTATGTGTGGTTGGCTTAGTGCGAATGCACGCACTTTACATTTTTTGAATATGACATTTGTAGACGTTAGTTTTAGTCGTGTGTTTGATAAAGTTAGATGTGATTTAAAAATATTTAAATATAATATGTATGTTATAATAAAAATAAAAATTTAAAGTTTCTTTTCATTTTATTTAAATGATCATAAAATATTCGTTGTTAAAATAAATTTTTAAACTTAAAACAATGGTTTTTTTATTTCGATGTTTATCTGAGAAAAGTGTAGGTGCCGATGAGGTCTTAAGACAATATAATTTTACGAGGTGGTCCGGTTTATGGTCCTTGTTGGAGGCAAACATAACAAGTAGATTCTGTACTTTTGGTTCATGATGTTTTCTTACTGCAAATATTTGTCTTAAAATTTGTTAAGTAGGCGAAATACCCGTTAGAATTTTACGCTTTAGCTTTTTATTCAATAACTTTAATATTCTTAGTTGCATATCCGTTATTCGTTGCTATTTGTAGAATTATATTAAGCTCTATGTTATAATTTGAATTTGTCAAAGGGATGTGTATTAGTGTATCTATGAGTGAGTGGAAAGCTCACATTTTAATATTATGAGAATGGTTTGAAAAACTTGGATTCCACTAGGTCTTTTAAGACTTTGTCAGTAAGTGTATCAACCAATGCCAAAGTTGTTTGATGGAACTGGTTGGAAGAGATTTTTCATGGAAAATATTAAAAAAATAGTTCAATTGTGTTCTGGTAAGTACGATTTGGTGACAATAATTCATAAATGCCATGTTCTGTATTATTGGGTATGTTGTTTGATTCTTCAGTGTGAAGGGTATTTCGATAACCCGATCCAGAAACAGCTGTTGGTTCCCCATCTTGTATGGTTTGAAACACAGTTGACGATGAAAAATTTTGCATATTCAGAACTGATTTTGCACAGTCGGAATAAGCACTTATTATAGGAGAAGTGGGTTGGAATTGGAATCGAATAGCATGATGAAGAATTCAACAAAATTTGTGGTGATGGTGAATTCTCGTATAACAAATTGTACAAGTAAAGGTGGATTTCAGAAAACAGATGGTGCATAATGCAGTCGTGCTACAAAAATTTGACAAAAGTGGTGACTTCGATGTTGCAGATAAGGAACGTGGAAAATATCAAAAAATACGAAGGTGTAACATTGCAAGCAATGATGGACGAAGATGATTGTCAAACATAAAAACAACTCGCTGAGCAATTGGGCGTTAGTCAAGAAGCTGGGGGTCTATTATGAAATTTATCTGTCTCACATTTTCCAGTTAACGGAAATATTCTATTCGACGCGGATTTACCCTATTATGAAACTTGTATTATCAAATTAGTAATAAACAAAATTTATTTTTATTTATTAAAAATTGCTTTTAATAAAATATTCTAAATTTTTGAGTTTTAATTATTTAGAATTACTAAAATATTATTAATTTATTTATTTTATTAATACAGTAAAAATTCACTTTTTGCATGTTCACATAACGCAATAATTCGCATAATGCAACTACACACAACGCATTTTTTTTGACAACCTAATCCACATAACGCAATATTTTTTTTATCCTTTGTTTTTCTTCTCTACGCAGTAGATATAAAAACAAAAAATAAAAAATATGTATATACATATATGTACTAGTGAAGTGATAAGCAATTTGCTACGCATACATGCATACTATTGGTCCAAAATTTAAGTTAAAACAAAATATTTAAAATCATATACCAAACGCATAATTATTTAGTTACCGCATAGTTTTTGAAATTTTTTTGAATATTTACTGTATTATTAAAATATAAATCACTTTTCAATTTATTTTGATGAAGCGTCAAAATAAGTTCAATTGAATACAAAATACGTCAACTAAATAGCAGTCGGATTTTTTTCTAGTGTACTCGAAAAAACCGATTTGATTTTGCTTTTTAGGTTCATAATAGCACGAATTTATCCGTTAACAGAAAAATCCGAAACGGAAATTTTTCATAATAGACCCCCTGTTTCTAATTGTTTACGCAAGGTGGGAATAAACCGATAGATGGGTACCACATGAGTTGAACGACAGGCAAATGGAATAGCGCATAAACACATGTGACATTTTGCTCGCTCGGTCCAAAAGGAAAACGTTTTTGCATCGTATAGTTACAGGGGATAAAAAGTGGATTTGTTTTGAGAACCCCAAGCTCTAAAAATCATGGGTGGATCTAGATGTACCACCCACATTGACCGCAAGGCCGAATCGCTTTGGCAGAATGACGATGCTCTGTATTTGGTGGAACCAGAGGGGTTAAAACTTGGGGAAAAGGTTAATTCTAGACGTTGCCAACAACAATTGACCAATTTGAATCGGTCGCTACTTGAAAATTTGCCAGAATACCGAAAGAGCCAACACAAAGTCATTTTCCTTCATGACAACAGTTCATCTCATACATCAAAACTAGTTGGCGACACGTTGGAATCACTCAGCTGGGAAGTTTTACCCCTGGCGGTTTACTCACCAAACTTAGAAATCCTTCCGATTAATGCTGTAGCGGAATTTTGACAGTGGAAAATAAACGATTACGCTACTCGCCGCAAGTGGCAGCACTATCACTAAAGAGAATACATTTTTTTATGTAATTACTAGCGGAAATTTCTCAACATCTCAGCAGAATAAAATATTAAAAGTGATCCTTAAAATGGCAAATTGATTGATCTCCGAAGTAAAGGAACTCGGTATATGAAATGTTGAAATTTAACAATATGTATTCCGTCTTTTCGGCATTTCTTCTACTAGTACCCAATACTTTCGGTTGTTTTTCTAATAGCTTAGGTTATACTAAGACTATATGGAAAGTTTGGGGAAAATTTATGGACTAAAATATTCACTAGAAATTTTTGATTCCATATAAGTTATTTTAAGTTTTTGGCCAATATCACAAAAACTTCCACTAGTAACCAATACTTTCGGTTGGTTTTCTAATAACTTAGGTCATACTGAGACTATATGGAAAATTTGGGGACATGGACTACAATTTTCACTAGAATTTTAAGATTTTCTGTGGCCGTATAAGTTATTTTCGGTTTTTGGCCAATATCTCTAAAACTTCCACTAGTACCCAATACTTTCGGTTGTTTTTCTAATAGCTTAGGTCATACTGAGACTATATGGAAAATTTGGGGAATATTCATGGACTAGAATTTTCACCAGAATTTTTCGATATTCTGCGGCCATATAAGTTATTTCCGTGTCGTCTGGAAGAATAACATTTGCTTCCTGCTTTGATTTAAATTGATTTCATTCGTCAAGTTTCAAGTTTTACTTCTACTTTTTAGATTCCCGGTCCAGGCACGACATACCAAATGAAATGTCGTGCCTTTAAGAAAAACAATTATTTGAAATATGGCTAACTTGAAAAAAGAGTCATTGGAGCCCACCAGTTCGTTCGTCCAATTGGATCTAGTTAGACTGGAAAATAAATGCAAATATTTTTTTCTATAATTCAAACATAAGTTATTAATTAAAATAATGTTTGAGTATGTTTCTTGCAACTGGGCTAACTTTCAGGTCACTTTCATTTACATTTAGATTGGTAAATCGACTATTGTAGACATAGTAGAAGAAACGCGAGAAACTCTTTGGGTAGTGGTACATTACATATGCCGGAACCAAAGGAAATACATTTGAAAAATACAGCTGAAGATTTCTAGAATATTTGGAATTTTCCGAATTGCGTAAGGGCTATTTATGGTAAACACATTCGTCTTCTATGCCCGGCGCATTCGGGAACTATCTTCTATAACAAAAAAAAAACTTTTTTTAAATCAAATAAAAACTTTTTTACTCAATTATCCTTCAAGCCGTGACTAATTCTTAATTATAGAAGTTTGAGGGTATGGAAAACAAATCGATGGAGGAACATTTAAGACGTCGCAATTAAACCAAATGATGAGCTGCAACGAATCAGAGCTTCCACCTAATGCTTCTTAACCCACAATATCCATTAAATTGCCACAGTTTCTCTTTGAAATGAAGCATACTCACTTCTTGAAAGACTTCTTATACCATACCCTGGAAAAAACTACAGGTCAGAAAATGAATATTTTATTGCACGTCTTTCTCGAGCAAGGAAACGCCTTGAATGTGCATTTAGGATAATTAATTCTGAATGGCGTATTTTATTTAAAGCCGTCAAAACAGCTCCTAAATAAAAGTGTTTTGCACAACACGATAATACATAAAAATGGTTCAGAAATCCATTTGAAAAGAGCAGAAGAATATATAACACGACCAAAAGCTGGTAATAAAACATCAATAATTTCACACCAATTTTTTTCTACCAAACCACTAACGGGATTCTTTAATATACCTCACTTATTCAATCTTTTTAATAATTAATATTTTTTCACCTTCAAAATAATAAAAAAAAATTAATGCACACAATTATACAACACTATGCAAAATGGCCTTATTAAAGTTAGCCGCAAGCTGTCAGATTAAAGTGAAAAAATCGATAATGCAGGTTGTATCTGGACTACATCAGCCGAAAGTTAAAAAAAATATGTATTATAAGAAAATATCCCACCCGAAAGTAACTAACCTAAAAAATCAGCCGAAAAACAAATGTATCAAGAGAAAAAACAAATAAAATTTAAATACCGATAAGTAGTTTCATGTGCATACAATATGTATGAAACGTATATGCGTAAATTTCAGGGATGTGCAACGTCAACAAACGTCAACGTCGACAATTATTGTTGGCGTATTTTTTTGGAGTCAACATAAAAAATCAAAAAATAGTAATTTATTTGCTTCTTTTTATTTTTTTCATTTGTAACATAAAAATTAAACATAATAATATAGAAATCATATTTTTTTTTTAATTAACTGAATTAATTTATAAATATTTTTTGATAGTCATTGGTGAATTGTTCTGTGATTTAATGATCATGATCATTATTTATTCTAATACATATATTCTGATCATTAAATCGCAGAACAATTCACAAATGACTAACCAAAAATATTTAAATATTAAATCAGTTAATTAAAATAAATTTTAATAAAATAAAATGAGTAATACTAAATTACTTTCTGTCTCCAAAATCTTACTGGTAAAATATATAAATAGAAGTTTTTGCGATGTACGATCGTCAATCTATTCCGAAGGTCATTATGCTTATATAGGCTCCGTTAGAAAAAAATCTTTTTATTTGGCCGGAATGGCTGGAATTTTTAAAAATTTTCTGGCCAAACTAGAAATCTCAAGATCTTTCATGTAAGCCGTATTCCAAAAACATTTTAATATTTTTTTTTATTAAAATATTTAAAAATATTTTTGTTCTCTCTAAAAAAAAAATAGTCACTGGCTTAGTTTGGTCTTTCGCTAAATTGTTGTTAAATATTAGAATCAGATAGTAAGCTGTTAACAAAGATTTATTTAAAATCATTTCCATCCTATGTTTTACTAAAATTTGGAATTTGTCTTCGGAGTATATAGAATTTTCCGATAACTGAAACCATAACTGCATCGCATCCGAAATATTGCAATCAGGATTTTGCGATGCATTAATTGGCCAACTGAATCCAGTATTTTTAGCGACTGTTCTGAACCAGCGGCCAGTTTTTTTCATAACTGGAAAATTTTATATTTAAACGGTCAAAGCTGTCTCTATGCGAAGACCATCTTGTGTCGATTGGTGATTTCATGCGAATGCCTCCATTATTTACAACAGCTCTTTCATAATCCGGATGCCTGAATTCTTTTATAATATTGTTGAGATTCACTATACATAATTTAATTTTCTGATATAGTCTTTCGTTATGCCAAAAAAGCAAAAAGGAAACCAACTCAATAAAAAATTAGCAAAATAATTTTTTTTGGCACGTCACAGTCGACTTAAAAATTACGTCGACGTAATGTTGATGAATTATTGACGCGTCGGCGCACACCCTTAAAATTTCATTTTTTTTTTAAAATCTTAACGTTAAAAGTGTTAAGTTATAGTTGGAAAAAATTTCCAGGTCAACTTTCATGTTGAGAGTCCAGGAAAACTGGGGGAGTGAAATACACGTGCAAATTTCAAAAAATTTTAAGAACTTATCGTTTAAAGTCTTAAGCCTTTAAATTTTATGTCTGGAAAGGTCTCGTTTGAATCAGTACGTCGATGGTTATCGCTGGAAAATTTCCCAGGTCAAGTTTCACGTTGAGAGTCCGGGAGAATTATGAGTAATGAAATACTCGTGCAAATTTCAAAAATTTGTAAAAACTTAACGTTAAAAGTGTTATGTCTAGAAAATTTTGTTTTGTTAAGTTTTTCCAATTTTTCGAATATTGCACGTGTATTTCACTCCCCCCAATTTTCCAAGACTGTCAACATGAAACTTGACCTGGAAAATTCTCCAGCGATAACCATCGATAAACCGATTCAAACGGGGTCTTTTCCAGACATAACACTTTAAACCTTAAGTTTTACTCATTTTTTAATTTATACGTATTATATGCACATGAAACTACTAATCGGTATTTAAATTTTATTTGTTTTTTCTGATAATACATTTTTTTGGCTGATTTTGTAGGTTAGTTACTTTCGGTTGGGATATTTCATTATAATACATCATTTTTTTAACTTTCGGCTGATGTAGTCGAGACACTATCGATTCAGTCACTTGCGGCTAACTATAACAGTATTGCAAAATGTCTACAATTTCGCGAGAGAACGAGTGACAAAACTCAACATGTTCAGTTTTATCGTTTTTCCACTTTGAATCTCGCGTTTACTCGCTTTCATTTACACCTGACATCACTTTAACTGCGGACAGTTCTATTTAAAGAGACGCGTGCGTTTTCGCGTCGCTTTTCGACTCGCATCGGCTCCCGCTGCCTAACTTTTAAAATTCATCAATTACATCGGTAAGCATATTCGATCCCGAAAACTAAAATTTACCATAAGGATTATAAGTTTTTTGTTCGATCATTTTAAAAATATTTAACCTAATTTCACTTCCCTATTGTACCGTCAAACAAACCAAATCAATATTCTAATTTAGATTTATAATAGTTGTAAATTTGATAAAATGTGAGATTATCATCAGTCAACCATATAATAAATTTGTCCCCCGGGTTGACACAAAGTGTTTCCTACGTTTTATTCCAAATTAAAATCATTTTATTACCCCTAATACATTCGGTTCTAGTTAATTAAAACACATTTATTATCAACATCCGTTTTGTTCGTACGTAACTACGAAACAAAAACCCCATATTGAAAATATTGTTGTGTACAAGAGGTAAAGTGTTTAGCTTGCGAGGATAATAATAATAGTGTTTTGTTATTATTTTTAACGCGATGTATACACAAAACACAACTTTGACATTTTCATCATGATTTACCACTATTACACACCGTTGTGATAATTAACAGGATATATACCATAAATCGTTTTTGATTGACTTTGAAACCAATTCAGTTTACATATATAGGAACGTATAGTAGGTAATTAAATTTGCATGTTTCGGCGACGTAAACGACATGTTAGATATACGGTTTGGATCAAATATATATATATATATTTTGTTTTGTTGAATTTTCATAAATTTTCTCACTTCTTTATACAATCGTGAGCAACTAATCATGCTTGTCGGTATATATGTATAATTCACATATATAGAACAAGGCTTTTGGATTATTCCGTATCATTTGGTGTAAATTCTATACCGAATCCTAAAACGAAAGCAAATCAACAGCAACGACGACACAACAAAAAAAAAAAAAACTAAAAATTGGAATACATAATAATAAAAGTAAAATCAACCGGAAAAACTCCTTGCGTGACAAGCAATTTTATCCAATAACTTTTTACCAGTGTTGTTCCTTTTAAACAACAGACACATACCCTTGGGGCATAATTAGAATATTTCAAAGACTTAAATATATTTAAATATAAGAAAACTGTCACAATTATTTTCTCTTCGTAAGTACAACACTACATATGTACATATACGTATCTGATCCTCTACCTTTGACACGAACAACATGTGATGGAAAATTCTACTTAATTCATTGTGTTGTCATTGGTAAAATTTAGAATGAAAAATTGAATGAGGGAACATAAATTGTGCCAACATTTTTTTTATTTCATTTTATTTGTTCCTGTATGTCGGCACGGTATATAGGTAGGTACAGTTCGATAGTGTCATGTTAAGATAGAATACCCTTTTTCATTGTGCACGTACGTAGTATATATAGGTAGAATGAACCACAAGTTGTAAGACTTTTGTACAGCTGTGTATTTAAATATACCAAACATTGTGTATAATTAAAATGTTCGGTTTTGATTTGTTTTCTAGTTTTGATCTGATAGTGTTTTGATTGAATTAAGATATCAACGTCAATCAAACACATTCATACCGCCTTCGAGCATATATAATCAATGTGTTGCTTTCTGTTGGTGGAAACCATATAGAGCAATCACCAAGAAACGTAAACCAAAATAACCTCACAACTTGTTTATTTACTCGAACATTATTATGAATACGTACTGTACATATAATACATACTCACTACATAAAGAGTCGAAAGCTTTAAGATAAAAACCACAATAAGAGCTTTTTAATTAAGTATTTTTTGTGATTGTTCGTTTGTTTTTTTTTTGAAACTATTTTCATAATTAAAACCAAAAAATACTTAAATTAAATGGTTACGAGATTTTTGTTTTGTTCGTTAAATAGAGAAAACATTTTTTTTTCTCCAAAAGAAAATTAAATTTAAATCTGTCATTTTCTATTAAACAACAATTCGAAAATAAAATAAAATATTTTTCCAAATTCCAAAAACCAACACAAAAAAAACAAAGAGTTAGAAAACTAATAATATTAGATAGCAGCAACAGCAACAACTACAACCATCTCATAAAAACTAATCTAAGAACATTACAAAAATGAAATTCTGTGACAAACTTTTTTTTATTTGGCTTTCTTTTTGCTAGATTTTCAATTAAAAAGACACAAATCTTCTCGAGTTTGTATGTACATACTTTGTGTTCTCTGAATGAGAAAAGCACATTAAAATCAAGCAAACAAGAACAACTTTTGTCTGGAGTCGGTTCGATATGTTTCGGGTTTAAAATTGCAAAAACTTTCGAAATTGTCTCATTTGTTTTTCTATTTGATTTGACTTTGGTTTTTATTTTAACCATTTAACACTAGTTACGATTATAAATTGGATTAAATATTTATGTTTGTCTGAAAAATATAAATAAATAGCATGATGAAGAGATGGGATGGCTCAATTTCGTTCCGTTTCAGCAGCGTTTCGCAGATAGAAATCCGGGCCATTATATTAACTGTTAATTCATGAAGTACTCAAACGTCAAGCTTTTTTTTTGTATCCAACCATTTTCAAATGGTTTAAAACTGTTTTGTAGTTGGTCTACCAGAGCGAGGCGCATCTTTCACATTCATATTTCCAGAACAATAGCACGCAAACCATTTCTTTGCTTCTGATTTTGATACAGCACCTTCTCTATAAACAGCACAAATTTTCTTGCAAGCCTGAGCCGCGTTTTTACCTTTGTCGTAATAAAATTGTAAAAGATATCGAATTTTTTCATTATTTATCTCCATGTTTAAAATGTTGTAACTTTTTATTCACTTCACCGGTTTTACTTTTTTGTATTGCCCGATACAATCAATGGGTACTGAGATATATGAATGTAAAGCCATCTACTGGGAAAAAGGACACGAACTCTCCCTCTACCCTTTATACATTCTTTCTAAGATGTAACTTTACTAGTTGCATGTGTCAACCTAAACATTAGTGTTCTTTTATAAACTGCTTGTATATCTTAGAAAATTTTAAAACCCTGTGAAATCGCTACTCAAGTGTTTGTAATCACTTCAGTGCAGTATTACAAGCAGTTTTACTAGGAATCTGTTTTTTCATCGCCTTTAGTTGTTTTACAAATTACTTCCTCACATTTCTTTTCCTCTTCGGATCTTTGTATCTTCTTTGATATTCCCAGACTTTTCAGAACCGGCGAAGGCTACGATTTATATCAAAGAGAATACTAAACTTTGTATTGTGGAATGATAATACTTTATTTTGTGTTATGATTGCATACTCTAAAGGTCTGTAGAGATTCTTTTCCAAATTTTAGTTTCAACAATGCGAGTTGTATTCAAATCGATTTTTCTGGCTCCGAAAGCCAGTAGGAATCTTTTTATCACGTACTAGCTTATTTTGCGTTATGGTTGTACCTTTTAATCTCTATAGAACTATTGATGAATTTGTTAAAAAAATTATTCCAATCGTTTTTGTTGAAATCTGACCATTGGTTAATCGTATTTTTAATTTTTTTTTTCATTTCCACTTTCAAGACGATATCCCAGTATAACATCAACACATATACATGGTTAAATTTGGGTTCCAAATACCCCAACTTCTTCGACAATTCGTAATCTACCTTCAATACTGGGTGTCTCAAAAAATTTACTTACACTTCGAATGACGAAGAAAACTTTATTTATGAACATAGAGAGAAGTTGAATTGGTTCAAGTACAGAAGACAAATGTAATTGAATCATGTTCGCAAATGTTCAAATAGATGACCATTATGGTCCAGACAAAGCTGACAACGCGCACCACGAGATTCGCAAACATCACGATACAAGTCATTTGGTATTTCACGACATTGTCTTTCAATTTCCAATTTCATTGCATCAGTTGTTCTTGGTTTGGTGCTATAAATTCTGCCCATGAGATATCCACACAAAAAGAAGTCCAGGGGCGTGAGGTCTGGGGAACGCGCAAGGTATTCAATGCTACCCTTTCGTCGAATCCATGTGTCTCGAAAGCTGCATTGAGGTGAGCTCGTACATAACATTGTAGCATTTAGCATGATGGGAAGGGTATTCAATAACAAAATTTTAATTGATCCAAAAAAAATTGAAAATGAAAATTTTAGCAAAGAAAAAAAAACTGGAAAAAACCCCAACATGCTAGTTATAGAATTTGACCTACTCAGGAATTCAAGCGGTTGTTGCGCGGCTAAGCGTCACGGAGTGGGGTGGGATTAAGAGTGTGAGTAGGCCAGGTTTAACCGCTGTTAAGAAATGCTAATTACCTATATATCGACCTTGATACTCACCCTAATTCATCCTCGTTCAAATCTATCTCAATTCAAAGTTTAAATGAGAAGACATAAAATTTTTAATTTTAAATGAAAATGACAAATTATTTATTGATAGAAGAACCAAAATATGAAGAAAATATAGTAAATAAAAATTGAAAATTAAACCTAAACTTGCTAATCCTAAATCCCTAAACGACTTAAATAAATTTACCTGACACCAGATTAAGAAACTAACAATTTTCTCTAAATTATAATTAAAAAAAAAACTCGTAAATGTAATAAATGTATAATTCACGTGATCATAAAAAATTTAATTTATTTAATTTTCAAAATCAGATGAGAAAAAAATGTTTTACTGTTTTTTTGAATGCTGTATTTGTTGCGTGATGATGATGCGGTGACTTTATTGGCTTATGGATTATTTTATGTTTGTTGGGTTTTATTATATATACACATTTCTATTTTAAATATTTTATCTATTTATCGTCTTATTATTGTAGTACAAATTATACAATCACCATATGCTACCAATTAATTTTTTTCTCTGTTTTATCGAGGGATTGCCACACAAAATCTCGTTAGAATCAGTCCCGTTTTGCCGGTATCTTTTTATAGCTACAATTTATCTTACATTTTTTTATAATTTGTTTAACGACACTCCTGTATTATTATATTTTTGTTTTAATTTGTATAGTTTTTCTCACAAACAAAATTAATTCACTGAATTTTTATCAAAATACTTGAAAATAAATTGTCTGTCTTTTTGCAAAAAGTCCAAAATTATTATCACAAAACGATATACTTAAATTATATTTTAATTCTTAAACAATTCCATTAGGAAATTCTAAACTTATATCCCACTCAATTTTATGATTTTTTTCTTTCACCATTTTTTTATCATAATTTTAAGTATCAAAAATCAAAATTTTTCAATTTCATAATTCGAAATCAAATCGTAAACTGATCTTCAAAAAATCAAAAAAAATCCATCTCGCTAAAAAAATCCAACAAAAAAAAACCCCAAAACGATCTCAATTTTGCTAAGTCAGTTATTCTCGATATTTTTTCTAAAATTGGTCGAACTGCCTTATCGATCAATCGATATTATTAATTTTCGTTCTTCAATCATTTTTGGCCTACACAATATCATAATATACATTTAGGAGTTATAGTACGCTGAGTATGGCAGAAAATGTAATCGAATACCACAAGTAAAAATACTTGGAACGAGACCATTTGGAATCGTTACAACTTAACATTTCAGGAGGGAAACTTCTTTTCGTCCAAGCTGGGAGATGTTGATAAGTTGATTTCTTGTCATGCTTTTACATTAATTACACCTGCAAAAAAACAAACGCTTGAAAAATAAAACCTTAAAAATAGCAAACAGTTTTACTTATAATTGGATTTGTAATTGCGTACGGGCAATAGAAACGCATCTTCTGGTGGCTGGAATATTTTCGCTGGACTAGTTAGCGACAGTCAAAGTGTTGGTATATTTTTTTGAGACATCCCGTAATGCTCTTAATTTATACGACTCACAAATGCATATCTTACTTTAATTTCTGCACTGTTCTGCAAGCTGAAGTAACCTTTTGTGCTATATATAAATAAAGTTGTGATTCTCCTACTACATTAATGGCTTTAATATGTAGAAACTACACTGACCATTGGCTCCATATTATTCGGACTAATCACTTCATGAAGGAGTATGTGATGTTTTTGCAATATACGAAGAGTTTAGATAGTTGAAACATGTCTCTATGACATGTATTCTTCAATGAAACTAACTTCTTAGGCTTTAATTGTGCTTCTTTTTGTGATACAAAGTGGCTAATTAGCGCTGCAACATTCAACAATATTTTTTAGATATTGAAATTTTGGTGCATGACTTAATGAATCTTTGTCATGGATGGCGGGGGTGTGCACATTATAATTTATTGCCACTCAACGTACTCTCCTGGAAATGGCTGCTTAATAAGATCAGTTGGGTTTACTTACATCTTTAACCAAAACGCATCAATATTCATCTTATGTAGTTTGCGATTCTTTAAATTCATATGTGATCCCTCCCAAGTCATTCTAATTCGCTACCTACACTATGTAACGAAAGTCATCATATTCTTTGATTTTTGAGAAAAATTTACAAAATACGAGTATAAGGATTATAGAACTTATTTTGCAGTTTTTAATTAGATTAAATTATTTTACAAATTATCAAATCAAAACATACAAAATAAAAATTAATTTACCGTTTATAATAAAAAACAAATAAAAAATTAAGAATTTTTTACAACGAAAATGATCATACTTGATTTTTTTTAAATCATTTAAATAAATTATGTTTCATAATTACTTTAATATCGAATTGGTCCTTCTTTTATATTTAAAACCTCTTTCATATTGAATACAGGCGTATACAAATTAAAATGAAACGATTGCGATGCGTTCGGCTGGTGTTGGAAAGGAAACTACGCACGAACAACGCCAAATAATAATTAATATGGAACTTACTGGAAAACCTGTGCGCGAAATTGGAAAAATTGTTGGCCGAAATCATTCTACAGTGTTGTAAATAGTATCCAGATTCAACGTCACACAATCGGTCGAAAACGGGCAGCAAACAGGGCGAAAAGCAACATTTTCCAATTGGGACGAGCGAGAGAATTTGGATTTGGTAAGAGAAAATCCAAAAACAAACGCTCCATAACTAGCTTCAGAAATAGGGAAGATACCTAATAAAGCTACCCACCCCCAAAATATTAGAAGGGTTTTGTGGAAACTTGGATATCATGGATATCAATTTCGGATGTCCAAAAAAAGAATTTAAAACAAAAGACTTCAACTTCTGAAAGACGGTTGTTTTTACGGATGAAAGTAAATCCAACATTTTCGTTGTCGATATGGAAGAGGTAAAATTTGAAAGAACCCTGTAACAGCGCTGGAGCCAAAACACATCATCAACTATTCAACATAATGGTGGTTCGGTTATGATATGGGGTTCAATGTCGGCGAGTGGAGTAGGTAAACTTGTCTTTATAAATTGAAATTTGGAAACCATCCTTGGAACAATTGAGACCCGTGTTATCATGGACCTTCCAGCAAGGTAACGATTCTAAGCATAGGGTACAAATTGTGTAAAAATGGATTCTGAATAACGTTCCAAACCAGTCACATTCGCCACCCCAATCGCCTGACCTCAACCCCAATAAACATTTATGGGATCACCTGGAACGCCAAATTAGAAAATACAGGATTACTAGCAAAAAAAACGTTGCAAGAAGCAATAATGAAAGAATGGGATAAAATTTCACCGGAAGTTACCAAGTAGTTAGTAGAATCAATGCCTAGAATACTGAAAGAGGTAATAAAAATATAGGAGGACCAACTCGATATTAAAATAATTATGAAACATAATTTTTGTAACTGATTTATAAAAAATCAAGGATCATTCTATAAGTGTATGATCATTTTCGTTGCAAAAAATTCTTGATTTTTTTATTTTGTAAAATAATTTAATCTAATTAAAAACTGCAAAATACGTTCTATAATCCTTATATTTTGTAAATTTTTCTCAAAAATCAGAGTGTATGATGACTTTCGTTATATAGTGTATTTCGCACATGATGTGGAAAGTTACACAACTCAAAAATTTAAATTTTTCAGGAGAGCATAAAGAAAAATACAAATTACGTTATTCAATACCAAATACCGCTATTTATTTCGCGCTCTGTCATTTTCGGAAAAACAAAAATGTTTTTATTGCAGGATATGAAAAATAGCATTGCGCATCTTTCTAGTCAAAAAGTTCATTATGTCTACACTCATAAAGGTCATTATGTCGGCCAGGTTTTTAGATTTTTACTTCTAAATATCAAAAACACGGATGGACGAGCACATTCGTTTTATATTTTATACTTACAGTCATTTCAAACACATCAATAAATAAAAGGCTGAATTCATTTCGTTTCAAAATTTAATTAAAATTAATTTTTATTTATTTTTTCCAGTTTTATTTTAATTTATTTTTTTTTCTAATCAATATTTTTTTATGTTATCAATAATAAATATTTTTTTATATATATAATATTTTTTTTTTACTATTTACAAATTAAATTAATTTATTTATTTATATTTTGTAATTAAATTAAATTATTATATTTTTTTTTGTTTTTGTTTGTTAAATATCATTGTTTTTAATTTATTATATTATCCTTTTGTTATATTTCGTAAAGTATTTTTTTTTATTTCACAATAAATAAATTAATTTATAATTAAATACAATAATTATTGCATATAATAATCGTAATAAATAATTTAATGGAAGTTTTCAAAATAAATTTTTGCTTATTAATAAAAATTTTTTTTTATTTTAAATTTATTTTAAATTTATTTACAGACAAAAATTTTGTATTTTTATATTTTTTTTTTTTTCATATTTAATTTAATTTAATTTATTTAATATAATTTTTTGTTATATTATTTACTTTGTATGTACATTTTATTTATGTATAGAAATAAAGAAAATGCAATGTACTTTGTTCCAGTAATCAAAGTGAATTTTTTATTTTGTATTTAAAAGAAAAGAAATTAAAATACATAAATAAATATTAATAATAAAGCTTTTTCTTTGAAAAAGCACAACTTTTTTATTCTCTCTTTTGTTTTTTTGTATTTTTTTTCTATATAAATTTTAAATTTTGTTTGTTTTAGTTATTTCTCATTTTTTCTAGTTTGTCTTGGGGGCACAGGAAGTCGGAAATTGGGACAACCGATAAACTTTAGCAAGTTTATACAAAGGATCAAGAATATTATCATTATGTTGGGGACGGATTTTTCAAAGAAGAATTGTTTATGTTTGTAAAATAAAAATTATTCGGGTAGGTGTACTGTTTTTGTGCTCAAATCAATTATACAATATTACAATTTCAAATTGTCACTTACAGTTAAAATAAAAATCACATTTAATCACATATCCGCATACTAGGTATGTGCTATATGTATGTACCACGTACACCATTAGAATAAATATATTTTGTTTAACTATAAAAGGGTTAAGGGGGAAAAGTATAACTTTTGTTTGATATGGTTTTTCTTTTCTCTCGCACATTATTTATTTAGTTTAGTTTAATTTATTTATAAAAATTTACATAATTGAATTTAATTTAATTAATTAAATTTACTATGGTTTAGACATTTTAGTGTCTAATGGTTTACATTACATTCTATCTATAGATTTATTATACCTTTATTATTTTTCTTATCCGAACGTGTATCTCGAGAACTTAACTTATTTGTTACTTGGATTAATAAGAAATTTCTTAATTAATTTAAATTTTATTAATTTATTTCTATATAAATGATTATTTGTTTGTATTACGGTGGTGGTTTAGTATTACCATCATGATTTTGGACCCGAGTAACGACAATATGATCGACCCAGAATATCTTCCGGTGGTATTAATTGATCAACGGGTGGCATTCCCTGTGCCTCTAGTTCATCCCTTACCTGTAAATAAAAAATACATATTTTATAATTTTTATAATAATTCCCAGTAACTAAATTAGATGGATAAGAATGCCAAAAAAATTATCATCAATTTTCTTATAACTCGCGTCCATGTGTGGTATTTTACTAACGAATTTTCACCAACTTCTTGACTTGCTAGAGCATTTTGAATAAATTAGTTTTCTACTGCAGCGACCAAAAGAAGCACTTTATTTGTTTAAAAATCAGAAAAATCATTACCGCCTATGTCATAAATGTTCACGGGTTCTCTTTCACATAATCAAATAGGTCAGGAAATTGTTGATCAATATTGTGAAAACGGGACACGAATTATGACTCACCATTTTTAAATTTTTAATTTTCAATCTTTTTTCGATTGTGAATTTTGGTATTTTCGATAATTGAAATTTTAGCCAGGTGACATTCCAATATAAGGTACGAGCTTGATTTACTGTAAAAACAATGAAATACCTGAAATCCTAAAGACACTTACAAGGTCACGTTTATATTTTTGGATAGCTCGGAGCTATGATTATAATACAGCAGAAATAGGAATATAAATAGAATTAGTTGCGAATGTCAATTGTGTAAAATTGCAATTAACAAACCGTAAACGTAAAAATGTCTCTAGACAAGTTAAAAATCATCATAATTAGACAGCGTTCACCATACTTATAGGGTTTTGACTTATCTATCTGACCATGTACGTGAGATCCCGTGAATAAATCTAGGATCGGTGACATTAATCGGGGCCTCAATTATAAAATTCTAAAAACGAATCCTCCGATTTAGAATTTTATTACCCATTTATTTTTTTATGTTTATTATAAAGCAGCGCTCAACACGAAAACGGCAGCGTAAGGTTGATAAGTGGAAAGTAACCGTTCGGAATAAAAGATGTCAAGCCGGTTCAGAATTTGTAAACAACGGAGGCCAAGTGACACCTAAAAGGAAATTAAAATTTTCAGAAATTGTATGTCATATTGCAAAATGCGTTGCTCTGTACAAATATCTGAAAATATGTAAACATAAAAATATTTTCGAGGATTCATAGGAGACACGTAGGAAACTACAAACGGACAAGGTGTCACGATCAAAATTTTGTTTTTATTATTATTTTAATACTCATGGAAGCACGGGTGTGAAGTATTCCAGACTTTCCATAGATGTTATGTATGTATGCGTATCACATTGTTAATTCACATTCAAATAGGAAAAAAATGAATCGTATTGGAAATTTTAGTACAATCATATTTTTTTAGAAAATGTATCGAAAATCGTAGAAAAATATATCTTATTTTCTAAAAAAAAAAAAATAAACAAACTCAACCACGTATTGTGAAAAAATTATCGAGATTTTTATTAAAATATATTATAACTTTGAAACGATTAGAATGAATCATAGAAAATAAAACTTTGTTTCAAAAAAACCCGAAGCAAAGCATTGTAAGCAACAAATGGTTGATTTAGGAGACTCAATGACAAACTTCATGTACTATCGACTGGAATGACCGATAATAGCCAGCCAAATTTGAGTTAAAATGACATCTTAACACCTAGAATATAAAAATTCGCAACAATAAATCCGAGGTCGTGAATTATTAGCAGTAGGTGGATTTAGTTAGAAGACACAATGACCAACTTCGTGTACTAGCCCATCACACATATAAAGGCCATCCAAATTTGAGTAAAAAAGACATCTTAACATTTAGAACACCAAAATTCGTATCAATAAACCCGAGGTCCGGCATTATGAGCAGTAGGTGGTTTTGGTTAGGCGACTAATTGACCAACTTCGTGTACTAGCCAGACCTGAATCACGATCTCTGGGAATGGCCGATAATGGCCGTCCAAATTTGAGTAAAAATGACATCAGTACACCTAGAACATCAAAATTCGTAGCAATAAACCCGAGCTCAAGTATTATTAGCACTAGGTGGTTTTGGTTAGGCGACTCAATGATAAACATCGTGTACAAGCCAGATCTGAATCACGATCTCTGAGAAGGGCCAATAATGGTCACCCATATTTGAGTTATAGTATATTCTGAAGACCGAAAACATCAAAATTCGTAGCAACAATCTCGAGGTCGTGCATTACTTGCACTAGGTGGTTTTTGTTAGGTGACTTAATGACAAATATCGTGTACCAGCCTGACCTGAATCACGATCTCTGGGAATGGCCATATTAATTTGAGAAAAAATTATATCTGAACATGTAGAACATCCGCCCCGGTGGCAAAGTGTTCAGCATGCTTGCTCCAGCGACCGGAGGTCCCGGGTTCGATTCCCAGTGGTGACAAGGAAAAACTTTCACGGCTGGTTTAGGATCAATGAATCGATCACTCATTATCCGAAATGAAAATATGATTACGAAACCTCATTTGAGGCGGCCAAATCCCTTGATGGGATATAGTGCCAGAGAGAGAGAGAGAAATGTAGAACATCAAAATTCGTAGCAATAAACCCGAGGTCGAGCATTACTTGCACTAGGTGGGTTTGGTTAAGTGACTCAATAACAAATATCTTTTACCATCCAGACCTGAATCACGATCTCTGGGAATGGCCGATAATGGCCATCCAAATTTCAGTAAAAATGACATCTTAACGATGTAGAAGAGGTCGAGCATTACTTGCACTAGGTGTGTTTGGTTAAGTGACCCAATGATCAACTTCTTGTACTAGTCAGACTTGGATCACGATCTCTGGGAATGGCCGATAATGGCCATCGAAATTTGAGTAAATATGACATCTTAACGATGTAGAACACCAAAATTCGTAGCAATAAATCCGAGGTCGAGCATTACTTGCACTAGGTGGTTTTGGTAAAATGACTCAATGACCAACTTCGTGTACTAGCCAGACCTGAATCAGGATCTCTGGGAATGGCCGATAATCGTAGCAATAAACCCGAGGTCGAGCATTACTTGCACTAGATATGTTTGGTTAAGTGACCCAATGATCAACTTCTTGTACTAGTCAGACTTGAATCACGATCTCTGGGAATGGCCGATAATGGCCATCCAAATTTGAGTAAAAATGACATCTTAACTATGTAGAACATCAAAATTCGTAGCAATAAACCCGAGGTCGAGCATTACTTGCACTAGATGGTTTTGGTTAGGTGACTCAATAACAAACATCGTGTACTAGCCAGACCTGAATCACGATCTCTGGGAAAATTTGAGTAAAAATGACATCTTAACGATGTAGAACATCAAAATTCGTAGCAATAAACCCGAGGTCGAGCATAATTAGCATTAGGTGGTTTCGGTCAGGTGACTTAATGACAAACATCGTGTACTAGCCAGACCTGAATCACGATCTCTGGGAATGGCCGATAATGGCCATCCAAATTTGGGTAAAAATAACATCTTAACGATGTAGAAAACCAAAAATTCGTAGCAATAAACCCGAGGTCGAGCTATATTAGCAGTAGGTTGTTTTGGTTAAGTGACATCGTGCACTAGCCAGACCTGAATCACGATATCTGGGAATGGCCGATAATGGCCATCCAAATTTGAGTAAAAATGACATCTTAACATCTAAAACATCAAAATTCGTAGCAATAAACCCGAGGTCGAGCATAATTAGCAGTAGGTGGTTTTTGTTAGGTGACTCATTGACCAACATCGTGTACTAGCCAGACCTGAATCACTATCTCTGGGAATGGCCGATAATGGCCATCCAAATTTGGGTGAAAATGACATCTTAACATCTAAAACTTCAAAATTCGTAGCAATAAACCCGAGGTCGCGCATTATTTGCAGTACGTAGTTTTGGTTAGGTGACTCAATGACCAACTTCGTGTACTAGCCAGACCTGAATCACGATCTATGGGAATGGCCGATAATGGCCATCCAAATTTGGGTAAAAATGACATCTTAACATGTAAAACATCAAAATTCGTAGCAATAACCCCGAGGTTTCTATCTCACTTTTATTTTATTTCAATGATTTGAATTAAAATTATGTATAAATTATGTAATTTATATAAAAATTTGTTCTATGCTTTCTAAACTATTTAAAATAATGTAAAATCAAACATAATATTTTACTTTTCATTAAGAATTTCGCAAATTAAAAATCATAACAGTGTACTCCACACAACTACATAGAAAGGCTTTAAAAGTCCAATTGGAATTAGCATAATTCCAATTAGATTTGTATACGTATACGAATTTAATCTATGGAAAAATCTATGGAATATTTCACGGGCCCTATGGAAGCAGGATACCGGCGTGCAAAAAGTTTTACTTAGGTACTCTGCCTATTTCTCAAAACCCAATTTATGCTGTTCATCAGAAAACGAGCGTAATTGTAACAGTTGCAAAAAGAGAGAAATGCACGAAACACACAAAAGCAATTAGAAAAGAAAGGCAAGACTTCGTAATAATTTATAAACAGTTTTACATCCGTAAAACGCATAAAAATATTTGAATGCGAATTTGAACATATGCAGATTGTACGATTTATACATTAAAAAGCATTTGTAGCTACTACCGATACATTTTCAGTTACATAACTTTGATCCGCCGCGAGTAAATATCGATGAATATCAACAGCATACCACCTTCAAAATCGCAATGCGTCAGTTAAAAGAAGCTCACTAAAAAACTGTGAGATATTGATTCTTTGTTTTCACATGCAGAAGGTAAAAACAAACCCAACAGGCAATATTGACGTGACGTATTGCTCAAAGCAAAATGTATACAATCGTATGGCACATTTGCCCACTAACAAAACATGTTCTGTGCCATATGGAATGGGACTACATTGGGCCGGACGGGCAATAATATCGCACCCGCATTGTATAAAATACTAGAACCGATGTTTAACGAGAATATGGTATTACAAAACATATTACGTGGAATACTGGGTGTGTGCCTCATAACAATAATTCACACATGGCTTATGCTGTGCAGTTTTTTATTTAATAACATCCAAACCACTCAAGAAAACGTTGGCAAAAAATGATTTCTTTTTTCAATTATTACGCGGTGTTCTATTAAGCGAAAACGGTCATATTAAGTCATTCAAATGAAACCGATATGTGCTAAAGCTTTTAACTATAAAGTGGTACCCTCCAGTTTGGTGAAGATGAATCGGTTTACACACAACACTTTTTTATAAAACTTATACGCTGACCTAAACTAATTCTCATTGGGCATAAAAGAACGCGATTTTACAATACTCGCCGCAACGTGTCATTATGTGAACACGAGGTCAATCTTAACAACATGCTTTTCGTGCACGGTTGGTATAATGAACTGAACACTTTTTAAATTTCATCATAAATAAAAACTAAACACAGCATTGGTTAGTTTTTATCACAATAAATAAAAACTAACTCATATACTTTCTTGCTGGTCTACCTGCCCGATTTAATTTATCATCCATTCCCGTTATTCAATTCATTCTCATCCCTAATGTACCCGGTTAACATTTACTTATCTCAATATATTTGGAAGGCTATTAAAATAACAAATTATATAATGTTTTCACATTTAACTGCAGTTTTGATTAATTAAGAAATATTTGTCAGAAGTTCAGCGAACAAAACATTCATAGTTCAACTCCAATTTTTTTTTAGTTTGGCCAAATGACAGTAGATTAGATGTCAGCAAAATATATATGGTTAGATTTTTTTAACATTTTTATGGAGGTGAGCTTAAAAAATCTTGCAATGACTAGTATGAAATAATCACCAACTTAGTTAGTAGGGAATTTAAACAAAAATATCGACATCAGGCACACAGCATTAAAAACTCTAATAACACAAAGTATTGATACCGATTTTTTCGACTAAATTACTTTCTAAACTAATTTTATGTTAGTTTTTAACACCATCAACAGATGGTGTTATTCATAAAGAACTGAAATTTTATTATAATTCTTTATAGTTTGAGTTTTATCAATTGTCGAAGTAGCACTTTAGGCCTAAATATTACGCCAAGTACGTTTTATGTATACAATACTAACTAAAAATCACTAGTCCTAACTAACGGCAATTTAGTTTAGTTAGCAATTTAAACTGTGTGCCTTAGCCCATTTTTTATCTAATTTTCCGACTAACAAAATTAATGGTTAATTTATACTAGTCTTTCAAAGATGGCGCAAAACGTGTCTGATACTTAGACTGTGTGCCTGAGAGCGATTTTTTCGTCTAAATTGCCGACTAAACTAAATTAATGACTGATTCATATCATTCATTCAAAGGTGACACTAGTATCTTTTAAATATGCTGTCCCTCCGATTGTAAACTAAATTGTAAACTAAACTAAATTATGACTTTTCATACGTCATATTATTTTCAACAACACCGGTTTGTTATTATTTAAAATCAAGGAAATAGAAAAAATAAAACAAATATTAATATGGAAATCGCATTATTTATGAATGTGATTATAAATTACAATCGAAATTTAAGAATGAGCGAATTTCCTTTTAAACATTTTTACTCGTATGTATTCGATAAAAATATAATAAAAACAAAAAATGAGAATGACAATTAAACAATCAAGTAAACTCAGCAAGAGTCTAATTAATAAAAACTGGTGAGTAATAGCTAACTACATTTTAATTTAGTTTAGTCGGCAATTTAGTCAAAAATATCGCTCTCAGCCACACAGTCTTACTACATAATTTTCTAACTAAATTATAGTTTATCAATTTCTGCAATATTTTAATCTACTAAATCTGAACTACAGACAGTATTAGAAGAAAAAAACGGCATGAGCAACGCAATAAAAATTACTTGAAAATATGTTTTATTGTATTAATCAATACTGGTAAATTATAAGGGTTGTTGACGTTGTCTACGAGAAGTCTACTTTGTCGACGAGTTGCCTACCCGATGACACAAAAATTAGTAGATGACGTGTACCGTAAATGCCCATCTCTACCTACAACTAGGAATGAAAGTCGCCCACAGAAAACTCCATCAAGTGTTGTAGGGATCGTGTCGTCGGATCTTATAAGTGGTAACTGCAAATTAAAAAACAAAATTTAGGTGCAATAAAATGTTCGAGCATATGCCACGGCAATATAATGATTGTTATAAAACTATTTCATAACCAAAATTTTAAGACTGATCTAATTGGTAAGCGTACTCTTAACTAAGAATACATTATACACAGTTTAAGAGGAAATTACAATGCAACTTACGATCAATCGGAACATTTTGTTTTATGTAATTCAGACATAATCTAATAAAATATATCTTGATTTTTGAAATTTGTGTTTTTTTCTACCAAATATAAGGAGAAACCCATCCGTTTTAAACAATGAAACTTATAGTATTCACATATCAAATAAAAAACCTCTTAACGAGGTAAATGTTCGAGTGACGAAAGCCGAATTCAATTCACAAAATTTCTGATATCAAATTTGTGCCGAAAAAAACAATTGTATTCGATTTGTCAACGATTTTTCGGAATGTTAGTGAATTCAGCGCGTTGTTGTTTAACATTCAAAAAACCGTTGACAAGTTGTTGTTTTTGACAGCTAGAAAGAAAAATGTAAACAAACGCGCCGAATGCACTAACATTCCGAAAAATCGTTGACAAATCGAATACAATTGTTTTTTTCGGCACAAATTTGATATCAGAAATTTTGTGAATTGAATTCGGCTTTCGTCACTCGAACATTTACCTCGTTAAGAGGTTTTTTATTTGATATCAATGATTTTGGCAAGGCAAATTGAAAATGAATTGAATTGCGTTGCGATTCGTTTTATTGTTGTCAGTCGTTTTGACTTCGACTTTGAGTTCACTCACACACGATAGCACACAAGTGGCCGCTACGTGTTATTGTGCCTCATACACAGATGCGCGGCATTGAAATGACAAAAACGAACAACAAAGCCATGCTAATGCAACAAATACAGAAAAAACTACACTATAGATAGTTGTATTAGAATATATGTGTACATCGTATGTGGGCACTAGTTTAATAAGTAGTGGTACGAAAGAAAAAAATTAACATGGGATTGTTAGTGTAACCAATACAATCTTCTGTAGTTTGTTGAATATTGGCATCTGTGTTTCAGACTGTGTTGTTCTGTGTTGTTCAGAGCTTAATTGTTGTTCGTTTCGCGAAAAACGAATTACGCATACTCTCACACAGCTGCCGGCTGTGTCTTACGGAGTGTGAATGATTCGTTCTTCTTCTCTCGATATTCGTCACTCCAGTGGCCTGCGTCTGTGTCTGATTCACAATAGAATGTAAAACAATAGAACGAAACTGTTTCAATAAAAAAATGGAAAACAATAAAACAAAATTGTTTCTATTGAAGAATGGTTCAATACGATTTATGTTTGGAAAGTATATGCTCTTGGCCTCGAAATAGTAAAGACTTGTATTATCTTTTTTATGTTGAAAAGAAGGGTCAGGTCTCATCATTAGGTTCAGGTAGGTAGTTTTTTTATTATGTTTAGCACGATAACCTACGTTCTGGTGTACTGTTTCTAGTGTGTGGAAAACGATTCTATTTCTTTATTTTGCATGCAATTTTTCAATCTTCATTTTGTAGTCTTTTAGTAGATTTTATTTCAGAATCCTTTACCACATGCCACAAATAGGTCATGCCGGGTGTGATCTTATTACACACCCGGTTCTCGTAGGCTATCGGCTGAACATTTGTAGTTTAGTTTTTAGTGTATGTTACAGAGTAGTAAAAATTTAGACCAGATGCATGTGTTTTTGGTAGAAATTCGATTGAGTAATTCAACAATTTTTTTTGCATGTTTCTTGCTGTTTTGTCACTAACTGCATGCGGCTACCATTCATTTTTGATTCCTTAAACAATACAATAAAATATACATATTTTAGTGTGTTAGTTGGAAATAAAAGTTAATGGTAGCTAGCCTCTCGCTGATATTCCATCTTCATGCGATGGGAGGGGACTATTTTTCAAAGAAATCATCATAATGATAAAAAAATATCGACTTTATGCAAGGAGACTCAAATGTTCAATGTTTTTGGTGATTTTTTCGATCACATCAATTTGTCAGTTTTTTCATTTTTGTTTGTTATGAAAAAAGAGTCACTGGTAAAAATTATCTTAGCAATGATAATAATATGATGTATTTATATTTCGTCGGCTCAGTATTATCTTGTCGTAAGTACCAAAATATCGTTTTTCAGTTTTTTATACTAGTATTTTTAGTTTTTCTTCCTCTTTCTAAATCTACAATCCATTTTATCCTAGGTTATATGGTTTCTGAGTTACAGAGAATTTATTTATCGTAAATCCACACAACATCATAAACTTTATATTTGTATCGTATGTCACAAATTCTGGAGATACGACAAAGTCGCTAACACACATTTATAATACAAATGTCGTATGTCCAGCATAAACAAATATTTTGATATACGTCCAATTTTTTCTGTCACAAAATAAACCAATAAGATCACAGTACTTCACCACGTGAGCGGAATATATATAAAGGTTAATCGCAATTTTAATTCAGTATCCTGGTTATTATTGAATGGTGCAAATCGCGGTTATTTTTTATTTCCTATTGTTTATTTTGATTTTTTTTTAATATGTTATTTTATTTTGAAAATACTGAATATTTGTTTTTGAAAATAAAAGATACATTCAGACGATGTTTACGAATGTTTTAGTTGCTTTCTAATTTGTACCATTAACAGTCAAACGTTCATTTTTATAAAATAATCTTACGTCTCCGAAGATTTTTACAAATTTTATCGTAAGTCCATAAATTTTAATGTGATTTATGTATTTGTTAGTCAGAAGGTTTTTGTCGTATGAGCAAATTTTTTATCGTAAGTCCATTGTTTGGTACAACTTCGAAAATTATACGACAAATTGGAAAACTGTTCGTGATTTTCCGGAAATACTAGAGGATTTATCTAAAGTGTAGGAAGTGGTAATCAATATATGGTATGATAGGTTTGGAATTATTCTATTAAATTAAACACTCCTCGATACTATCTAAATAAGCTTTCAAACTTAAAACTCAATTTCCCAAAAATGACATATTTGGACTTACGACAAGATAATACTGAGGCGACGATTTGTTTCATTGTAATACGTTGATTCACTATCATTATGAACCGCAACGGACCGATATTAGGGTGCATTTGAGCCAAAAAATGAAATTTTGCAAAAAATTAAGGTGGCTTTTAAGTTATGGAGGTCAATATCTAAAATATACGAGTTTTCTGGGACAAACGGTTGATGTCATATTGTAGGTGAGATTTGTGGCTAATAATCCTGAAAATATGAATCGAAAGTCTTGGGCTCATTTTTTAGCAATTCGGCCTAATGTGGCCGGCCGATTTCGCATTTTTCAGTTTTTTGGCCAAAATGACCCTCCAACCTAATTTTTTGAATTCTTTTTTTTGCTATTTGATAGCTGGCGTCAATACCTTTCCAACGATATGCATATGTTCAGGGTATGTCGAATAGATTCAGCACTGTTGACGTGGCAAAATGGCCAAAAATGGCCGTTCAGAGGCCGGCCGCGGCCAACATGGCGGCCAAATCAAAAAGTTGTAGAACAAAAGTTGCTTAGTTTTTTAAGTACTACAACCCCTGAAAATATGAGATCAAATAAAAGAGGTACGGACAAACAAACATATATACCAAAGCAAGATTATTTGGTGACGTCATAGAAAAATTTAAAATTGTCATAACTTTGGCCAAAACCATTCGTTTTAGACGTTTGAGGTGTCGTTGAATTGGTATTGACGTCTACAATCATAATTTGCCAGTTAGAAAATAATTGGGGCATTTTTTGGGGCAGTTATACGCGAAAAACTGATTTTTTGGGGCAATTTTTGGAAGGTCATATCTCCACTCAATGTTGGTAGAAATTCATGTTTTTATACATTATTTAGGTTTATTTTTCAAGACCTTTCCAATGGTATATAACATGATCCTGGCGGCCTCAAAGGGAAAAAGTTCGAAACTTGCTGTATAATATACTTCGTTCGACTTCCAGCACAGTAGGTGCTTTCGTCACTCGTTTGGACTGCCGTCCAAAGTGATTGTGTATAAGAAAGGTGTATGTGGCCAGATAGAACTTTCATAATTTCCAATTTCTGCCTCAAAATTTAGAAAACATGGGAAGTGCTATATTATTTTTACTATTTCTCGGCTAATTATTAAATTTTTTTAGGAAAAAGGAAAAATTAGGAAAGTTTAATATTGGCTACATATATCGATATATTCAAAAGACAAAAGAAAAAATCAACTGCAAAAGAAGAAAGAGCGTTTTCAATGTTTAGCTGGTGTTTTCTCGAAATTATGAAAAATTATCAAACAACGGGTTGGGGTTGTTTGCTCGACTTAGAAAATCCCGAAATCAAAATCTTGACCCGTGATTTTAACCGACTTTCAAAATTCCGGCTTTTAAAATCCTGACTTTCATAATCCCGATTTTCAAAATCCCGATTTTCAAAATCCCAATTTTTAAAAACCCGATTTTCAAAAGTCCGATTTAAAAAAATATATGAATTCGGGCGATGGTGGGCCGAATTCATAAAATAATCGGATTTTAAAAATTCTTTTTGTAAGGGGTGCAATGTAGTAACGGGGTTGGGTATGATTCGTCAAATTCAAAATTCTTTTAAAAATTTTAAAATTCCAAAACATTCTTCCTTTTTCCAAAAATTGGATTTCTTTTTCGAAATTTTATTACAATTTATAATTAGGAACTCTTTAATTAAGGCTTAATCAAAGGTATCTTGTAATTTGCTAAAACTATGACAGTACTTATTGTATCATGATACATAAGTTTGTTAGTGGGTATTATTGGTATGTTTGTAGGGGAACGGTTCGGTATTCCAATAAAATCCAACCTTGTTTTCTAGAATCACAACAAGGGTAAATCAATCTGGTAAACAATCCTCACACTTCCACACCAATCACTACGAAAGAAGCAAAGTGTGGAATGGCCGAATGGGGATCATGTTTGAGAGTATTTTCTAAGAACAATTAAATTAAATTTAATAATAATAATTATTAAATTAATCGAACTAAATCAATTAAAATTTTTGCGAAATGCTGCAAATATTATTAAACTAATGAAATAATGGAATTTTGTATATGGATTTTTTATTTTAAATAGATAAATTTTGTCAATTGGAATTAAGAATTTTGATTTTTATGTTATAGTATTTTGTAAAATCGGATTTTATATTTTTGTTAATTGGGGTTTTAGAAATTTAGGCCAGTTGGAATTTTTTCTTTTGGATAACCGAACCGTTCCCGTGATAACGACTTAAAATATGAAAACAAATATATTTTTAACTTGTTGTTGTTTTAACATGTTATGTAAGTAATATTTTCTAAAGGGTTAAAAATTATTTAAATGTTTTGGTATAACCAGATGTTTTGGTATAACCGTAACAGATAAAACAAGTGGGAGTAGCCGTACAGGCAATTTTAAAAACTTTTAGAATATTTTTACGACAAATAAAATTGCTTGTCTCCTTATTTTTCACAATAAAAAAAAAAGCTTTTAATTTACGAATATGTTTTAATTCGAAATATATTTCGACTTAAATTGTCTTCATCAATGGCATAATCTAATGTTAAAATTGTGTACATTGAGTTAAAAAATGTGAATTTAATTAAAATCATAGTTATTGTAAAACAACTATTAACTTGCACAATTTATTTTGGATGTTCATATACCCACACAATTTAACAATTTATGTATAATTTTACACATTTTAAAAGATATATGTCGACATACATCTTTTAAAATGTTAAATTATATTTTGTTAAATATTGGGTAGGTCAAAATATGAACACCCAAAATAAATTGTGCAAGTTCATAGTTGTTTTACAATAACTATGAAGTGTGTGAAGTTATCTCAGTTTTTCATCCCTGGAAAAATAAAAATGTTCATCAGGTAACACTAATTTCATCCCATCCCAGAATTTTTAATATCATCTCATCCCAGGATTTTTAAATCACACAATTATTTAGGAATGTGATATTTGTTAAAGGTAGTGAAAATTTTAGATTACCGCTACGCTCATTTGCATATGGCCCTCCATATGAAATTTGAAGAAAAAACTCAATAATATTTCACATCAATAATCATGACCAGTCAAAATCAAAAATCAAATCTTTAGGCAATTTATAGGTTTGAGAGAATTATTAATTTTTTTATTGAGTTTTTTCTTCAAATTTCATATGGGGGGCCATATGCAAAAGAGCATACAGCAAAAATCCTAACATACGGCTGATATCCAAATTTTTATCAGAGTTAGTAGAAAACATGATGAGTCAAAATTAAAAGTCAAATATTTAGGCAATCTATAGATTTGAGAGAATTATTAATTTTTTTATTGAGTTTTTTCTTCAAATTTCATATGGAGGGTCGTATGCAAATGAGCATAGCGGTAATCTAAAATTTTCACTACCTTTAACAAATATCACATTCCTAAATAATTGTGTGATTTAAAAATCCTGGGATGGGATGATTTTAAAAATTCTGGGATGGGATGAAATTAGTGTTTTCATGATGAACATTTTTAAACTGGGATAACTTCACACACTTCAACTATGATTTTAATTTAATTCATATTTTTTAACTCAAAGTACATAATTTTAAGATAGATAGATTATGTCACTGATGAAGACAATTTAAGTCGAAATATATGGCGAATTAAAACACATTCGTAAATTAAAATCTGTTTTTATTGTGAAAAATAAGGAGACGCTTAATTACGTTCAATAGCAGCGAAACTCCATTGTCGTATTCTCGACAAATAAAATTATTAAAATGTTGGAAAATTATAAAAAGCAATAAAAAACTACCACTATTGTTACTCCCACTATTGCGTCATTTGTCTAACCAAAATGACATGTGACGTTCACAAAAATCTACCTGTAACTAGCAGGTTTTAGTTTTTTTTATAAATATTGAGTGATTTTAGTATTTTGATTTTAGTATTTGTGACATTAGTATTTTGTAAACCGTATTATCGATACAGTCTATGGAGTTCCAATTGTGATAAAATAAATTTTATTAAATGAGTAAAAAAGTGTTGTTTAATAAAAAATTTTGTGTGAAATGTTTTAGTTTTTAAAATTATAAAAAAAAATTAAACAAGATTAAATCTACATTTAAGTATTAAATATTAAAACTAAAAAACAATGCAAAAAAAACAAATAAAAATAATAGTAAAAGGAAAATGTATAATATCTCACTAATCAAAACGAACAAAAATAAAGACAAGATGATTATTGATGGTTACGCGCTTACCATCTCGAAAAGATAGGAGAAAATCAAACTTATCGACGGTCTTGCGATCAACCGAAAAACCTGTTGTGTAAAGCAAGAGCAACCACAATACTACGAGAAGGAAAATATGAATTAGAAGATCATAATTACACTTCAGTGGCTTCCGAAAAACGTGGTTTTAAGGCAAATGAAGCTTTAAAAAATTTGGCAGAAATACCAGGGTTGCGACCTTCTCAAATAATAAAAGGAAGTATTGTTGAATACCAGCACGATTGTAGATTATATTTACCTTCAAACGGAGCACAAAAACAAAAAATTGCTCGAGTGAAGTTTGCAACACTGAAAGAGCAGGACAGTTTAAATGAAATTTCCAATCCGGAAACGTTACAGTTGATTGACGAAAAGCTCTTTGTTTTACAAAAACATCTTTGATGTTGCTAGCAGAGGCTGAATACTGGCTCATGGACGGTTTATTCGAGCTTGTACCGTCTATAATGAGACAGTTATTCTCGATCCATGGTAAAATTTGCGACCAGATCGTGCTATTATTATTTTGTATAATGAGCTCAAAATCAACACAAGCTTACTCGGAGATGTTCTATGAACTTCATAAAATTGCTTGTGATTGGAGCATCTCGTTAAGTCTAAAGAGAATTGTGTCAGATTTTGAAAAAGCAAGCGTAGCTGCAGTTACATATTTTCTGTTGGCTGAATACTAATGGGCTAGTTGGGCACTTATGTCAAATTGTCAAAATATTTTATATTTTGTATAAATTTATATTTTTGTATATTTGTATTTTGTATATTTCAATTTAGTTCGCCATTTATAAAATGGATTTTCCAAGCTAGTTTTCATACACACGAGAAGTAAACATCAAATTATATAAAATTAAAAACAAATATGAAAATGTCAAAATCGTTTCACCAATTCGTCTATATAACCATATTTCTTTCGTTTCATTTCAGTCCGTTTCGTTTTCGTCTATATAACTAGCCCATAAGGAAGTAAACGGTTCCAACAAATTATATAAGGTGTGTTCATGGATTCCATGGAAGGCCCCAATACAGTCCAGAGTTCTGGATTATATTCCAGAGCTATGGAGACAATTTCCCTAGAACACAAAACTCGGTTGAGGCCTGGCACGCCCGTGTAAAAATAGTAATCGGAAGACCTCATAAGGGTCTATAAGTTAATCGAAGAATTGGGAAAGGAGATGATGATATGCAAAACATGCATTGAGAAATGGAAAGCTGGTGAACGCGTCCTACTAAAAAAATGTGGCAACAAACAGAACATTTTTACATGCTGTTTGATTTTTTATCTTTTTAGTTGAGATGCACACCGACACCGGAATTTTTGTGAAACTTTTCTTTGGTGAGTAGTATGGATTTCCGTGTACATAACATGGTTCATTCCATAGAAAAAGTGTGGTTTTAGAACGCGAATGCAAATGGAATTCCATCGGTATTGCATATTCGGGTTTACACGTATAGAGTGATGCATATAAACCTGCGGGAGCGAGTGCGATGGGTTTGCGAGATGTTAAGTTTGCAATATGGGCGATTAGAATATTGGTTTGCAACATTCTAACCGTTACCTATTCCTTCATATAGGTAAACCCCGTGAACATATATGATCAGAGATATAAAAATAAAAACATTTTCTAAAATAGCCTCTTTAGAATTAAAAAACTTTTAGAAAATTGTATCACAATTTTCTCACTTCGCAAATTCTCACTTCACAAATTTACCAGTGTAAATTTTTGGAATTATTTTTGTCGGACAAACGTAAAATATAATTTTCATACAATAAATTTTCATTCATAAATTGAGGAAAAACATACTAGTCCCTCCTATAATTCTATATAATACAAAAAAAAATACAGAGGTAGTAATACAGTTCAATAATATTTGTGTTGAACAACAAATTTAATAAAAGAAAGAAAATATTCAAAAATTCAAGGTCAAGTAATTCAGCTAACATATTCCTGTCAGTCATACTCATTGCCATCCGCAAAATATAGTGGCTGAATTTGTGCTGATCCAGAATTGGCCTAATTCCAGTGAAAAACAAAGACCGATGAATGGACGGATTTCTGACATAAAGCGTTCTAGGAACCAATGAAGTTGGCTCTTCTGATTGCATATTTCTACTTCATATGTTCATTGCCATAAGAAAAATAAATAGTCAAAATTTCTGTTTCACCAGAATTTACCTATTAACATTGAGCAATAGAAGTGCCAAGTTTATTGCCACATTGTTTACTTGATGTCAAAAAATCGTTCATTGAACGTTGTCTTTGTTGTTCAATGGGATTGGTTCAGATTGTTAGTTTTGGAAATGAACTGTTTCGATATATGCGGTCTTCAGGTTCCAGGTATTGGAATGAAGGTATGTATTGGTTTTCTATTAAGTGCGATTGAGAAATCAAAGTCGATGATCCGTGCAAAAAATACGCGACCATTTCCGAACCTAACTGTTGAATTCGATGTTCATTGCCGGTCCATTGCATGGTTTCGAACGCTATCCGTTTCCTATAGCAGACAAAAGAAAAAAAAAGAAAACTGTATGAAATTTTTACTATTCTTTTCTCTTTTGTTTCCACGATTACTATAGGAAAACGCTAGCCAACGAAAATGAACGTCGAATTCAATGGTTACGCCCCTGGTTTGGGTCATTCTAATTAATTCAAAGCCAACTTAGTCTTGAAATCTGATGCTACACCAAAATATTTCAAGGCATATCTGTTGCGTTTGAAGATATGAAAAAAAGTTTATAGAGAAATTGGCACATTGGTTTCACTTGGCGTTCATCAAATAATAGAATTCAGTCAATGGGCCGCACTCATCCTCGACCAGTATCCAATTCAAAGAACGAAGTGTTATTTTAGCGTCTGCAAGAAGAGAAACGATTAAGCGGCGCATATTTACCATTGGAACTTGACGCGGTGAATCGAAAGATCTGATGGTAGTTTCGACTCCAGTTGGACTATTCCAGTACCAAAAATTGTCGTTTGGACTAACTAGTGCGCCAGTAATATTTCAGCGAGTCATTGATCAGATGGTGACGAATGAAGAGTTTGTTACTAGTTACTTGGGCGACATAATTGCAACAAGTTGAACCGAAGAAAAAAATCTCAAAAATCTGTAACTTGCTGCTGCTAGCTTGAAATGTAATATGAGCAAGTGCAAATTCTTCCAAAAAAAGTAATAATCCAGGGCATGTTTTGGATGACTCTGGAATCCGACTATCATCCGAAAGAGTTCGAAAGGTTGAAGATATAACTGGCCATCAAAATGTTGCCCAAATAGCAAAAGATCTAGAATTTTTTTTCTGTGAAATAAAGAATTAAATTATGAAGCGTCTCAGCTTGTCCACTGTCAGCGTGACTGTCCACTCTTGTTAGAGACAGATGCCTGAAGTTACGGAGTAGAGGCAGTGATTTCAGATATTTACTCTGATAGAAATATGTATCCAATAACTTTTTCTTCGAAGAAAATTGATGATCATCAGAAGAAATATAGTCAGGGGCGGTATGTTGTACCATCACTTGGAATCGAAAAAATTCGTAATTCGAAAAAAGTCGAATCGAAAAAATGAAAGTTGTATCATTTTTGCTTTTCGAAAATGGTATAACATACCGCCATTCGACTATTTTCGAATTTCGATTCGAAGTGACGGTACAACATACCGCCCCAGATTGAGAAAGAAACACTTTCGATCGTCTATGGCTGTAAAACGTTTTACCAATATCACAAGCACGAAATGAACGAAGAATATCATTATTATTTGACAGCATTATTTGAATAAAGCAACTAGTCAATAGATACTGTTCGTGTTCGAACATCGAGAACGAAATGGAAACCACAGTAAAATAATGTCGAACGTTCTCGAAATGTCGAGTATACTCGTTTCTAGGTCGTATGTGTAGATAGTTTCTATCGATATCCGTACTTCATGAATATGTCAGACATTACTACCAAATATACGGTTTGCATGCTACAAGAATTTCTTGCAATTGAAAGATAGCCAGAAAACAAATTTTTACGATTACTGTCGAAGCCATGATATTGACCACTTAACAATTACGCCTTTCTTCGTTACATGGGGATTCAGAAAGGTTTCTGATATTTTCAAACCGATCGTGAACACAAAATTGGGAGATGGAGATAGTGCTGATCACGTGAAGATGACGTTCTTTGGCAGCTACCGATTTTCGCACAGTCCTGATGGTAAATCTCCAAGCGAATTCTGTTATCTCTCTTGCATCCGAACACAACTTCAACGAAGAATAGGTGGACAAAGTTCATTGTGGACCAGCCTAAGCAGGTGCTTGGCAGAGTGACGGATATTACACAGAATGGTTTGGTTCGATGTGTGATCTTGTTTGTGGTCGCTGGAATTTTGAATAATCATAATCATTATCAATCATCGAGTGAGGTTGCTGCAACCAGTCCTTCACGTTCAATTCGTTTAGGCGTTGATGCATGATGTCAAGTTTTTTTATAGCTTTCTCAAACCGATTGACTATTTTTGTAATATTAGTGCATTAATTCAAGTTGCGTGAATATTCTCATTTTACGTCTTTCACGAGTTACAATTTTGTTCTCCAAATATTTCAAAATAAACCAAAAATAAAAATCTCCAACTCAATGTAATTTGAAGCCATTCCTGGCTGAGATATATATATATATATATATATATATATATATATATATATATATATATATATATATATATATATATATATATATATATATATATATATATATATATATATATATATATATATATATATATATATATATATATATATATATATATATATATATATATATATATATATATATATATATATATATATATATATATATATATATATATATATATATATATATATATATATATATATATATATATATATATATATATATATATATATATATATATATATATATATATATATATATATATATATATATATATATATATATATATATATATATATATATATATATATATATATATATATATATATATATATATATATATATATATATATATATATATATATATATATATATATATATATATATATATATATATATATATATATATATATATATATATATATATATATATATATATATATATATATATATATATATATATATATATATATATATATATATATATATATATATATATATATATATATATATATATATATATATATATATATATATATATATATATATATATATATATATATATATATATATATATATATATATATATATATATATATATATATATATATATATATATATATATATATATATATATATATGCTATAGCATAAAATAATTCGAGTTTTAAAAATTTTATCTATATAATTTAGTGTTGTGGCAAAATTAGAAAATGTCAATAAGTCATAGAAAGTACAAAAACAATCATATGTCAAAAAAAAAGAATCGTAATTGTATTCTTCTTGCTCGATTAACTGCTAGAAAATATCGAGCTACAATTTTTTTCTGATATTTCTTTTTTTTCTCATGGCTACTATGTGTACACTCATGGCTGGTCTCCACTTGCATATTTTTCTCTTGGCAAAAAATTAATGGCTTCGGCTCATGACATTATTAGTATAGTATACTTACTACTACACTCTTCAAAACTAGACATATTTTCTCTGTTTTAATTACCTAGAAAAAATGGGTTGCTTTGTCATTTTAGATAGTGTGCTGTGCTGTGATCCTAACAAACAAAACATCCACGATTTCTTAATATTAAATGTCAAAATAATATAATGTGCGCTCAAAATTGAACATAAAACACAAATTATGCTCAATTGGCACAACATCATGACAAAAATATTGAATATTTTGATCTTTTCCTCTTTTGACAAAATTTAAATGCGCGTGCTCAAAACCATTTTTGCGTATGTATTTTGGAAAATGTACTAAAAAATGTCACAAGAAAAAAATAGACTAGATTTTTTTTCCGTCACGAGAAAAATATGTGAGTGGAGACCGGCCATCACTTTCATTAAAATTATGTATACCTACTATTTTTCTCCCTTCATTTGGTTGCGCTTTACTAAAATATGGCAACATTTTGTTTTTATTTAAAGAAAAATTAATTTTTAAATCAAATGGCCTCCGCTCCGTAACTATGGCGCTATCTTATCACACAGTAGTATTTTTTTTTATAATTCCTGTTTCCGACTTCTTTTTAACATTTAATAGCATTTCAAATCCTATCCCCTCATATTATACGCTAAATACATCACTCAAGTAATGTCAAAGAATTTTTTTTTGTACTGCTGAAGAAACTTTTAATCTCTTATATAAATCACAATTTAGCTTAAATTAAATCAAGAAACGTAATAAGAAATAAACTCTAGACATAGTATTTCATATGTTTTGCTCTTCTTAGATCTTAAAAAAATTGTCATTTTTAAGATTTTAGTTTATAGAAAAAATAACAAGATTAAAACTTTATATAGAGCTACTCGTATACTCGTACTAACACTAAAAAAATTGTTATAATAAGGTTTTTAGTCTATTAATTTGTTTCTAGAGCATACAGTTGTTGGATACGTACGAGACCTACCCAACAGAGAGACAAAAAAAATGGTTTTGAAGCTCACGTAGGAAATTTATGTGTTCAGCTCATTGTAAAAAGTGGTAAAGTAATTTAAGACCAATCAGTGGGTTGTTCTAGTAAAACACCATACAATATACTTTATGGACAATGTGTGCTTATGTTATGTTTTTATTGAGGTTTTGCAAGTTTCGAATTGATCATAACACACAGATTAAATAAATCTTAAATATAAGCTTTTTTTTTGTATACAACATGCGATGATAAAAGCTTCCATGGTTACCGAACAAATGATAAGTGATTCGTTCAGCGATTTATGACACGTGTTGTTCGTGTTTCATTAATAATTTTCCAATATTAATTTAATATTTCTTTTTTATTTTGTTGCTGTGATTAATTTAATTTCATCAATCATTTATTTCATAAAATATACTTAGTTCGATATATTGTTGTTGCTTTAATTAATATTTTTCAATTTATTTAAATCAAAACATTAATCAAGAAATGATTAAGCATTACATGTATATGGGTGTGTCTGTGTATGTACTGTACATGTTGTTTATCGATGTATTTATCATAATCAATTGAACGAAACTGGAAAATTTGGAAAATATAACCATAAATCATACAGTAAGCAACAACAAAAATTTATTAAATAGAAATCGATTAGAAATGGGAAATTACAAATAATATAAATTGGAGATTTTTTGGGGGGGTTCCTGTTCAATGAAGATTTTAATCCGATTTTTCAACACAATTAGAAAGGGTGGGGTAATATCAACTTTCGTTTTGAAATAGGAAACCGTGTAGCGTATAGATTAAGATTTGAGCTGTTTTTTGTGTTATTATTGAATGAATATTATAAAACTGTTATATTGTAAGAGAGTCGAATAAAGGCGACGATTATTAGCTCAAAACGATGGAACCTAATTTTTTTCGTTATCAATTCATGAACCCTCGTTATCAATTCATACGATTCTTAATAATTTTGAACTAAAATCACTTAACTTTGAAACATTTTATTGATATTGCTCTTTTAATGATATCATATTCATCAAGAATCAGTTATTGCTAACGGCAGAGTAAATAAGTTACAAAAGATTTATTTTATATACGTTGTTGTTTCGTTGAAGACGGTAAGGGGTTTTGTAAAATTCCGCAAACGTTATAAATGAACATCTTCAGTGCTTGCGTTATTTTAGCTACATATTTCACTACATCAGTTAAACACAGCTTTAGCTATTAATAGGATGACAGATTATGACACCTTGCGATATTCCGATGGTGGGTGCGGGAATTCGCGTTTCTGTACTTGTGATATCTGTTTTGAACGATTTGTTTATCAGGGAGTTGGTTTATATCTCACTCCGTACAGAATACACTGTTTGATATAGTTAAGCCTACACAATTGTCTTCTATGATCTAACTTAAAGCCTTGTCACATTTTGCAACCTTGTAAACTACACTGTATATTAAAACTTCTCAACGGAGTTATTCTTACTCAGACACTACACTTCACGACTCATTGCAATTAACTATTGGTCGACCAACTAAGGAATTACGTTGAATTCTATACCCAGAAGTAAGAATGGCTAAACTTAATCAGAATTTCTAAATTTTAGATAATTATAATACTCGAAAATTTCTCTCTCTCTCTCTACACTTTTTTATTTCTTTATTCAATACTACAACTGATCATCTCGTAATTTATCTATCTTAAATTAGTTTCTTGGATTAAAATGAGTAACATACTGGTTACTCCTTTTACAATAATTTCTTATTCTAATTAGTACGGCCCAGCTCCAGCGGTTTCTGCCTTTGTAGTCTAGCTGTACTTGATAATCGCTGTATGAAAAGTTTAATTAAAAATTTAATAAGTTTGAGTTTAGCCGTTTTAGTTTGTGGGTATAGATTTGATTAATAACAAGATAAATCTTTCCACCGCCGTTCAGTTTTTTGCTGTCCGAATCAATTGAATTAATTTTAGTTGCACTTGTTCGAGGTAGATTGCACCGACAACGACAAACGCGTAGCAACTAATAGTGTTTCGGTCACTTGTCCTTCCTTGGTATCAAACCATAGAGACCGAATAAGATAATTGTTTAAGATCTAGTTATTTCGTGATATTTAGTAGGTTCAATATGCATGTAACACACCAAGCAGAGGGAATGTCTGATCAGGGTGAAATTTAATACTTAGGATACGAAACTTCACACGTAAGCTTTTTCCATAAATTCGGTAAGTAGCAACTTCTAACAGTGCCTTTTTAGTTTCTGCATATATTTTGAAAGGCATATCAGTTAATAGCAAACAACTATGGATTAAAAGGTTTTAATAAATTTTGTAACAATATCGGTCCACACCGCAGTTTTTCAAAATTATTAGCGGAAATAGCGATTTTTGACAAAAAAAATAGGTTTGACAGACGGATTGAAAGGTCGGGATGAATATTCATACTTAACCATTTTTCATAAATTGGCAGAAATCGCTTTTTGAAAATGATCTTTAAATGTTGATTTGAGTCGAAGGTATACCAGACTGGAAGGAATTGCCAAAAAGAACGATGATATGATAAGTTTGCTATCTGGTCATCGGTAAATGCAACTCTGGGATAATTTTTGACAAAAAACTCTTTAACAGTCATTTTGATTGCCACCTTGTATAGAGTTACGTAATTATGAAGATTATATCATATTCGACTAAAGTGACCACATTTCGAAGCGCGCCACAGGCTATAGTGAATACTGAATAGTCACAAATCGATAATGATGATGAGCTTGTGGATATTTCAGTACCTCCGTCGTTTAGAACCCATTTCTCTCAATCCCAATACAAACATTGTTTAAGACGATTGATACGCACAAGAAGATTCAGAATTGCCTTTCTTTGGCAGAAAATGTTGTTTGTTTTAAATCTCAAAGACGACCAACGACTTCGAGATCGCCAAAACATGTGCTGAAAGTGAAGGAGTTTGTTCAGGATTAACTGGTATCATCTATCAGCTCTTCACAAGGCAAGGACGTGTAATTTCACCATACCGAGCTGATTGCACAAATCAACTGCAATGATCTTCAATGGCAACACAATATTTCTGCAGTGTTGGTCGTCGACGGAGATGCCAACAGGATACGAAAACTGTGACAACATTTAAAGCGCAGAAACTTGTAGTACAATATTCGTTCGTCGTAAGCCATAACTTCATGATTCGTGTCAACGAAATGATGATTTTACCAAAAGCGAACGATCGGATTCTTGAAGAAAAGTTGATTGATAATTGGTGGTGCATTGAATTTCAGAATCGTGGATAGCCTTATGTTCACATGTTGATTTAGGTCGAAGGTACACTAGACTACACTACACCAGCGAAGTCATGAAATATGTGCTACTTGATGATCAAGCAATGCAAGTTCTGGCGTTCAACGGTATTACAATACTGCGAGACGTGTGCCAAAAACAAATTTGTATAGAAGAATATCGCTTCACTCGTGTTTCCAGCCAACAGGCTCACATTGTGTCCCACACTTCAGACGAGTAGTTGCGACTAAAACAAAAATGGAGTCCAAATGTGCATTTTGAAACGCAAACTAGAAGAGAATTTTATCAACAATTACACTGTCAAGCTGCTGAAATGTAGGGTGGACATCATAGACATTTAACCGACTGTATGTAAAAAATATTAATTTTAGCGTGGTAAGCTCTGTTGTCTGCTGCAACCAGTGAATAAGTTTTGCTCATTTCCCTTCAATCTTAATTATTTACACTTATTCATCTACTGTTCTGTTACCTCTTAATAGAGCAGAACTGCTCAGTTACTTGTTGCTATTTTCAATTACGAGAGTCAATCAATAAGTACCTGTGTTTGAAATAGGTGGCGTTGCTGAGAGAAGTTAACATTACCATCGTGTACTATGTCATCTGTCAAACGACACCATTCTAAATTTCAGTCTAGTTCACAGACTGACCGTGTTTCGTGTTTTATATTGGTTCAACGAATTTAAACGTGGTTGTACGTTTGTTTTTGATGCAGAGCGGCCAGGCCGCCTGGCAGACGTTGTTACCGAGGAAATCGTTGAAAAGGTCTACGACATGATTCTGGCTGATCGCCTAACTAAAGTGCGCGAAGTAGCAGAGATCGTAGTCGTGTCGTACGGAAAGGCAGTTCATATTTTCAGTGATAAGTGTGAGAAAAGTGCCAGCCCGATGGGTGCCGCGATTGCCGAAATTGCGATTCGGAATTGTCATGACCAAATTTCATGAACTGCGCTAGGAATTACTGCCGCGTCCGCCGTACTCTCCCGAATTGGGTCCCTGCGATTTCTTTCTTTTTGCTCAACATGAAAACATGGCTTGGAGGGAGGAAAAAATTCAGCTCAAACGTGGAGGTTATCGCCAAGATAGAAGCGTATTTTGAAGTTTGAGAAATCGTATTTTTTGGAGAGGTTAAAGAAATGGCAAAGACGTTGGAAAAAGTGTATCGACCTAAACGGAGATTACGTTGCAAAATAATAAAATAAAATTTTAAAAAGCTTGTGCATTCCTTCCTAACACTTATAGTATTAACACAAAATTATGACTTTCCAAAACCTATTCTCGTTCCTTTGTAACACCTCGTAATAATCCTAAAATCAATAAATTTGTTTAAGAAACGCATTAAAGAGCTATGTGATTTTATGAAATTCAAATTCAATTCATCAATTGTAAAATGGAATCTTACAGCGACTGACACTTAAAAAACATAGTTCGACCATTAAGGAAGCACTACAATAAGGAGCTTCCTACTATGGTACAATCATCAAGAATTAAGTGCCGCTATTATGTCACCCTCCTCTCCCAGTTAATTATTCCTGTCATTCCTCATTTGTCGGGGAAAATATTATTACGATATCACATATTGGTTTAATGAACACTTAATTCAGCATGGGCTAGCAATTTATTCAACAAAAATTACTCATTTAAGTTTGAGAAATCGCCGGAGAAAATTGTAATTGGCGGAGGAAACATGACCGGGAAGAAGGGTGTAAAGTAGTAATTGACCGGAAAATAATGGCGGAGAGTATAATGTTCAGGAAGATAATGTTATAATGTTACGATGATACAAATATGTTTTTAGTTTTTTTGCCTTCTAAATGTGTATATTCATTCGCTCATAATGCAATATCTCTTCTACAAGTTTCGTGATAAGATAGATGTACACTGTGCAATTTTTAGTGATATATTTAGCATTAAAACTAGTACTAAAATTCTAGGATTTAAAATATTGACGTAATTGTATACAAAGGTAACAATTGGAGTATAAAAATTAAAACCTCCAACTCAACAGCAGTTTCCAATTTCTACCAATTATTTGACATCAAAAGGCAATCAATCCGCCCATACACCTGGAAAATGTAGGTAAACCCTAATAATTTTTTCGTTATGTAAATATTAACTACCTGCTGCAACGAAAAGAAAATCATTTATCAAAATAAATCATACTAGGAGAAAATGGCAGAATCGATAATAAGATAATATTTTTCTTTTGTTTTCGTGTTTCCCTTACCGTTTGGTATCAAAATACATCATAAATCCAAAGAAAATAAATACAAATCTAGAAAAAATATTCTTAAGTGGCTCCAACCATATAAGCATATACATACCTTACTTCTCCTACTTAAAGCGCACTCAATATCAATTTCAATAATCTTGACATTTGAATTAAAGAATTATTATTATTATTTTTTCTTGTGTTTACTTGTTTGGCTTTCAAGATAACAAGTTGGAAAATTATGATAATTTATTTTCTGTTTTATTTTGTGTGTTTATGGTTTATCGTTCGGCACAAATAAAAAAAAAATTGTGTGTATTCAAAAGTATACGTCATAATCGTTAAAAATTTGTTTAGTCAATTTTTATTGGGGGTTTGGGAGGGCGGCAAATAAAATATATGTGTTCAACCAGAAATATATAAGACGTTTGTTTATCTTTCACAAAACAGTAAAGTTTAAAAGAAATAAGTATAATCTTGACAGGTTTAAATAATACACGACTATTCCAAGAATGACTCATTTATTCGTAATTTTTTTTTTATGAATGCTGCGGATTTCATTTATAGAGGAGTTTTTATGCGAAGATTGACGAAGCTCAATTTTAAACCATCGGTGTTCACTTATTCATTTTGCCCTTCTTTTAATATTCCCACAAAATGTTTAGTTTACAAATATATACACAATTTGATTAATAGTAACTTTAAAAAATAAAAAAAAAATATAATTGAGAAACAGTTATAAGAATATAAAAAATTACGCACAAATTACTCTTGCTTCCCTTTCCAGAATCATAAATAAAAACAACAGATGCAATCATATATACAGTGACTCACAGCTTATTTGATCCAGTCGCATTTTATGAACAAAATTGTAAATATCTTACGATGTCTTATTTTTTTTTGAAAAAAGCTAAATGTAATATAAAAGCTATATTTATTTTTATTATAAAACACGAAAAATAAAATAAAAATTCTAATGCATATCAAAATTACATTAAAAAGTTCATTATTTCAACCCAAAACCAACTCACAGCTTAAATGATCCACTGCCACAAACATACTAATACCATCAAATTTCGTCAAATTAATCTTGTGAAGGCGCTTTCACGGTTGCATTCGTTCCGACAATCTGCCGTAACAAATATATTTTAAACCAATCCATAATCGTCAAAATGACGATATTTTTTGTTCGGAGTTTTTTCTATCAAGTTGGATTAACTTTATCTTTTTATCTGAATGAACACTGTGAGAAAGAGATGGCACAATATCAGTGAAAAAGAGCTAGTAGTAATCGTTCAAGATTTTTTTTTTCTATTTGTTTGAAATTTGAAAAATGAAACAAATTTTGAAATCAAATGAAACAAAATTTTCATATTTCATTCTGTATACGTTTGTATACAAACAATAATTCGCAACTGTCAAATAATTCAATAATTACGGACGAGATGGTAGCAAAATCGTTCCGACAATTTGTCGTCAACTATGAAATCATAAAGACAAAATTGATTAAACGCGGAATGATCATGTCACGACAGATTGTAGGAACGAATGCAATCGTGAAAGCGCCTTTAGTTTTGCGTTTTTATGGCATTTGGCATTATTGTTGTTGGTATCGATATAATGCATAGGAAACAAAACGTAGTAAAACAAAACAAAAATAAAAACCAAGAAAAATATTTCCACTACGAGTACAACAAAAGTAACTAATTTTGGTTTCACGATACAGTAAAACAAATTGCATACAGTGTGCAAGAAAAGTTTCTGAGCACCCGTCGCTAAATGTACTAATGGTGATATAGGTAGTCGATGCTTCCAATTTATCGAAATTGTTGTGCGAACTTCCATCATATTCCTAGTCATACACAAGCGACTTTGATGCTACTGCAATCGAAGTTCCTATATTTTCTAAATTTGAATTTGTTGATTAGTTCCGTGTAACAAAAAAAAAAAACCAAAAAAAAAAAACATCAAAATAAGATATCGCGAAATATTTACAATTTTGTTCATAAACTGCGACTGGATCAAATTAGCTGTGAGTCACTGTATTTCGTGGTGGAATGAAAAGGCCAATAAACATTTCCATAACGTAACTGAGCCTTGCATATTTGCTTCATTGGGTCATCCAATTTCCTTTGTCGAGTCGACCCAAATTATGATACTTAAACAATTATTGAGATGGGAGATCAACTCCTCCATGGTCCTTCAATCGGAAAAAATCAACAGGCGTATGCTTGTTATATTTCGCAGTTCAGTTTCTTTTTTTCATGCTTCTGGAGGGCCGAATTTTGGTCAAAAAATGGGAATAAAAATTATGAGGATTACAGTTGTTCTACTTACCTACTAGGCCTAAAACATTAAATCATATATTTGTTTGATACAAAAGCGGAAAAATTCAATATTTACGTCTAGTACGTATGTGAAACAAAGGTAAAACGCATAAATTTTATTCCCGTTTTTCGACCAAAATTGGGTCCCTGGTGTGCATTCGGAAGTTTATTTTGTCACATTTTACTCAAAATTCACACTTTTGAGTTTCATTCTCAAGAGTTTATTTCACAAAATTATTAATAAAATGGCTGCATCAAATATTGATATTGCGAGGCTACTCACTCTTTATTCAAGAATTCGGCCCATACATCTGATTCGTACAAAAGATCGGATTGGGTCACATATATCAGATATTTTTTATTGGACTGTGCTGGTGTTTGCTTTTGGATTCTTATCTTTTACGAATGATGGTCTATTGAATGGCTAAAGAAGAAAGCTTTTACTACTTTACTCATAATAATGTAGTCTGTCACGCTTTGTGATTTCGAAACTCCCAGTTTTTGCGTATACTACTATATTGTAGGCAAGGTCTTCGAGATGTTTCTTTTAATTAATACTACCCTTTTCGCAAGTTTCACCAGTAGTTCGGTTGGTCCGCGTCTAAATCTGCTGTCTATTGTCAACAAAAAAGGTAATATATAGGTGTAGTCGCTATATACAATGGGGATGTTAGGAATAGTCCGCGGGTGGTGAACTATTTTTGTTAAAATCAGTTCTGCTGTCCTGGTGGCAATACCTAAAATGAGTTTGCAAGTAGTATTAATCTGAATCATTCCCAACTAGAGAGTTCTAACATACAAGTTCCCGGTTATAACTAGACGAGGTCCTGTTATGATTAAAATTGTATCATACAAAGCCTCGAGTTTTAATCCAAAAATTGCAGTCACTCCATTTATGCGGTAAGCACACAAAAGAATAGTATTCATTCAAATGTGACTAATTTGTAACCTGAGCCTTTCTACTGTTTTTAACGAGCATTTTTGCCTTTCGGATTAAGGAATGCTTTGGAGTTATGACCGGTGTTGAAAAGACCTGAAGGTAATGGCTAGGGGTAATGGCGGGTATGTAATGGCTGGGGTAATAACCTGTGGAGTAATGGCTGGGGAGTAATGGACTGGGGATATTCGCAATGGGTATTTTCAGTAATATAAGGAAATAAATTCCTATATTCCTATACCCAGGTATCATACTCTAAATAATAGATTACAAGAAATTCGTGTATTTTACAAAAATAAGTAAAATATACTTAAAACACGTGAAAACTCTCAAAAATAATTAAACATCAAAAATCATCATAAATTACAATAGTTTAATAATTATTTTCCACTTTTAGTTCAGGTTCAGGTTTCAGTGGTTTGACACTTAGGCCAATTTTGACCCATTGTGAATACTACGCATTCACGCCACATCATTAACTCATTCACCTATTCTCCTACCTACTCACACAACTACAGTATACCACCTGCACATTGCAAGCTCCATGTCAGCCTGTACATTGACATGGACGGAGGGTCGGCGCTGAATTCTGCACTCCATCAGAGGGTCATGTTTATTAGCATCATCGATTGTAATCGATGATGAAAATTCGATTTGCATCTAGCCTCTGATTGGATTAGAACCCAGTACCTCTCGGTCCAAGTGCCGAAGCTTTAACCACTGCACCACTTGTCCAGTCCACTTTTAGTTATTAACTTTGATTTAGTTATGCTTCACGAAAAAAACAAAAAGTCAAATCCCAAGAAAAACCGGACATGTTTTTTTTTGTATTATCTCTGCAATCTGTTCTGGGGCTGAGATTCTACCAACTTTATCTGCACATTGCATAGCTCCATGCCGGCCTATACTAGGGGGCTATTATGAAATTTTTCAAACCCGATTTTTTTCGATATCGAAAAAAATTCGATTCGACGCGGATTTGCCCTATTATGAAATTTTTCGATTTCGATTTTTTTCGATATCGAGAAAATTCGATAAGTCGAGGATTTACCGTAATAAAAAATAATTTTGACTATGATTTTGTTATTTCGTTTTTCGTGTGTGATTTATTAATTAATTAAATAAAATTAATTAAAAATATTAATTAAAATAAAAAATATTTTCTTTCTTTTGTGGGAGCCATTTCAACAATTCATTAAAGATTGAATATAGACAGGATCGGGTTTTTACACATTTAATTGATGAAGATTCTGAAGATGACGTAACGCAAATGTACATGCAATGAAAATGTTTACGCACAGATTCAAACCCTTTTGATATAAGTAAAAAAGTAACAAATAATTAACAACTTTGGAAAAATTCGAACGGTCGAATACAACATTCGTCAACTAAACGGTCGTCGTAGTACATTCGGAAAAAATCGCTTTAATGATTTCTTTTAGTTTCGGCGACAGGGCGATTTTTTTCAATAACACGGACGTTCGAAAAAATTCTCCTCGAACTTCCTGTTGTAAGGTTCATAATAGGGCGAATTTTTTCGATATCGAAAAAAAACGAAATTGAAAAATTTCATAATAGCCCTCCTGGCATTGGAAGATGGGTCGGCCGATGAGTTATGCACTCCGACAGAGGGTCATAGATGTGATCCATTTCATCACAGATCATAATCTGTAGACGAAAATTCCATTTGCATGCTGCCCGTATCGGGATTCGAACCCGGTACTTCCCGATCCAAACGCCAAACCTTTACCACTGTGCCATTCGGTCAGTATATTTTAATTTAATCAAACTCGATATGTTCACAATTTATTCGATTAGATTCCAGCCAAACAAGCTATTTATTTGTTATTCAAAATCGGTATTAGCCTGAGTTTAAAGCTAAGCTTCCCAGCAGTTGAAGGATAACCAAAAAATTCCGGGCTGAATATTATAAATATCATGACAGCGTATCATGCCACTTTTTATTATCGCAATAGTCATATTTTTGGGACTCTAATAAAAGACTGTCCCGATAGTGCTAGATTAGAGTTGCTATCGGGTAGTTTTTAATGTATCTTGTGCAAGTTTTACATTGCCGAACAATTGCTTTCTATCACAGGCACTAATCAATTTAGAGATCATACTTAATCAGAAGAACTATGCCAGGTTAACTGAACAATAAATTAAGAAATTAAAAATTAAACTAACCTCTTCGACTTGTTTAAAAACTCGTATTAAATTTTTCCCCGCTAATTTGCCTATGTCGTCCTCACTCCATTTTTCCGATTCTAATAATTCCGCAAATAGATATGGATATTTCGATACATCTTCTAATCCTTTAGGAACTCTGCAATAAAACAAGAAAAGCACAGACATTTTTAAAGTTGTCATAAAGCCACATTGTTGTACATATATTGCTATTTGAACTTTCCCGTCACGTTTGGTTTTTATACATTTTATAAGCATGCAAAATATACTTACAAATTAACGCCATCATAACCAGCACCAATGCCAACATGATCTATTCCAGCAACGTCACGAATATGATTTATATGTGCTGTAATAAAAAATAAATTTACATTACAATATTTTTTTTTTTTTTGTAACGGAAAAATTATGATTGATGTCTGTAATTTTGTGGTGCGCGGCTTCTTATATTTGTTGTGCGAAAAGCTCGCCATTTTATTATTATCATTATTATTTTATTTTTACATAAGCATACAAAAAGTGAAATTACATTTAAATTTATGATTTTGTATTTATGTACACGGTATACGGTACCGTATACAAAAAAAAAAATTAGTACATTTTAATGTTTAACAACACAAAATTTTCCATTGCTTCACCCAAACACAATGGTAGCTGCTATAGAACGGCGACGAGAAGTACAACAATGCCGATATTTTTTTGTGTGCCCCGCTCAACACAAAATAAACAGAACCAAGTGTGTTGTTACACAATTAGGTTTTCTGGTTTTAAAAATTATAGACAGTGAAATAACTTTATGATGTTACGACGATATTGATCGAATTCCGTTTTGTTCAGGGCTTGTTTTGAATTTTACGTATTTTTCTGGTGAAAGACAAAATCATCATCAATCATGTTGAAAAAAACACATTCTACTCAACCAGAAAGCAATAAAATACTCTTGTACAACCAAAAAATATAACAAAAATTGTTATGTTGGTTAAAAGTTGAAAAATGCGTTATGACGGTGGTTTAACATTTTCCAAATGATGTGTGAGTTTTCTGATCGTTGATGGAGTGGTTGTCTATTTATGTTACTTGTTTGATTTAGCTGCGTATGAACATAATCGTGAGTTCCGTGAAAAAATCACTTCCAATAAATCCGCTGTTTTAATACAAGCGCCAACGCAATACATAAAAAATCAATACCTCACGAAAACCCTTTTATGTACCGGGATAAATTGTTAATAATCTAAATCAATCAAATTCAACTTCATTGCGAACACAAATCAAAAAAACCAAACAAAAAATCTAAACAAAAACACCTGTTGCTGACAAGAAAAATTAAGCTTAATTTAATAATTGAAAAACGAATGAAAGAAAGTTCCAACAAAAAGGAAATTTTTGTATAAGATGTCACGTCTTGCGACGTATTTCGAGATGGAAAAATCGAAAATTATATTTAGTATAATTTTCTAATTCATCAATTGATCCGAATATACATAGAACAAAGCTACATCTCGTTAATTAATTTTCATTAATTTCCATTCGTCTGTTACACGACAAACGCAAGAGTAAAATCCCTAAATCGGATATGTATATCGAAAATTTCCTTTCGTGCAGAGAATAGAAAACGAAATCGAAAACTATAATCAATCGTCATCTCGCAGTTGTTACCAGCAAACTTAAACTTATTTATGTGTACAGTAAAATGAACGCAGCCAAGAAAAGCTTCAAGCTTTTTTATTTTTTTATAATAATACGATTTTGAGAATAAGAAAGCAAAAATCAATCAAAATGCGACAAATTGAAATCAATTTCGTCCAGATGGTGGTTTTGAGATATTTTTTTGTCGTTTCTTTAGCATTTCAGCATGAATTCGAATGAAAAGCTTAAAAGCACACACTCTTGTAGTATAAGGAAAAGGGTTTCTTGTTGTTGTTGCTGTTGTTGTTGTGTAGTGTTCGCCAAGCATTTGCAATAAATTATACGATCCATTTATTCAATCATCCATGAACGAGAAACGAAAAAATAATCAGAAAGGGACAAAAGATAAGAAAAAAATGAGAAAATGTTTTTTTGTATGTACTGTGTACGTATTTTCCGATTTCATTCACGACATCATGAAAATGATGGCAAAAAATTGTTTTGAGATTTTTATTTTATGTCATGATGTTGCTGAAAATGATGATGATGATTATGAAAATGATTATAATCAATTCGAGGCGAAATGAAAATGAGAAATAAAGTATTGGAAATTCATAGAGAAAAATGGGAAATTAAGTGATTGTAAAATAATTTTTTTGTCGTTTTTGAAATCTATGAGAAAATGGATTACAGTATACACGTGTTTCTTTTGTTTTTTTGTTTTCACTAGAAAATTTTGAGATGATGATGGGAACGAAATTTATTTTTTCTCAAAATTGTTACTGGCTTGTCTGTGGTACGCGTATGTGCAATTACATAGAAAACCTTTATTGACTTATTTTTGTAGGCTTTCGCAGTAATTGTGTTTTTGCACTTAAGTTTGTTTAATTTGTATACACTCGTAGCTGTTTATATCTGTTGGCCCTTTCTCATGCAATATCCTAAATATTGGAAAGATTATAATGCTCTGCTGTGATTCCATTCTTACAAGACCTATCATGAGTATCAATTTATGAAACACTATAAAGTGTATCAAAATCAATATGGAACTGTGGACCGTATATAATTCTTTTACCTAAACCAGAATCTGATGTACTACGTAGTTCCTTTCATCATGATTCTATCCGAGATCAAAAAAATTTGCATCAGGCAACACCACTCAATAATTAACCCTAATTGCCTTGTGTGAAGTTAACTCAGCACGAATCTCCAAATAATTAGAAAATAATTGTAAGATTGCAACTTGCCGAAATTGGATTCTAGGCCAGATAAATTCATAAACCTCATTATTTTATTTTGACATATCAAATCCTAGATCTATATGTGTAAGGATACGGAGCAGGCTTTTTACAAAGTATTTGAACTTTAATAGATTTGACACAACGGTCTTTTTGGGTACAAAAGGTAACAGTAATGAGTAGTGTTATATATAGTCGATGGTAAAATTCGGAAATAAGAAAAATGTTGAGAAGAATTCCTAACCAACGAAAGAAACTTTTGGTAAAACACTTGCATAATCAAAAACTTTTCCCCTGTTTAAATTTCAGAAAACCAACAAGGTCAACCATTGTTGGTTGAAAATTTAATCTTTAAAATCAAACTGCATTGAAGCGGCCACTTCCGGTACACAAATGTCTACAAATTTCGCAAGGATCTTCCAATTAATCTAGAAGGTTAAGTATGAAGTTTGAGTCCGAAAATGTAATCCACCTGAACCGTAGAGAAGCTGAATTTTGGTGAACCAAAGTCTTTTTTTATCAAAACTCGTCATTTCCGGTAAAATTTAAAAAATGATCTGAATAAATTTTGTTTGAAATTAAATTTACAATCTTTTTGTTTTCAATAATTTTTCGTAAATGGTATAAACTTTTCAAAATAATGGTCAAAACCAAAAAAGTTAAAAATTATTTTATGGAAAAAGCTTCAGTATGGGGTTTCATCCCGATCTATCAACCAATCTGGGCTGTACAGGGCCAAATATTTGCTGAAAAACAGTTGTTTGCCAAAAGTCTTCAGTTCCGAAAAAATTTTTAAAAATTGATCTGGGCTGATCGTATTAGTGCAAATTTAATTTAGAATCTTTCAGTTCATAGTCGCTTTCCTTTTAAATGATATAGTATATAAAATATTCGTGAACAACGAAAAGCTCCGGTCATTTCCGGTAGTCCGATTTCAACCAAAAAATCGCTATGAATCTCCCAATTAAAGCAATACTCTTATAATATGTAAAATTTATCCCGATCAGATAATCTGTGTAGGGTTCACAGCTTATACAAACATAAAATCGTCACGTAACCACATATATACACACAAACAGATGATCTTGGTCAAAAACCAGTTTTTTGACTTCTGCGATATAGCGAAAGGTAAATCTATATAAATCTCGAGATCGAAAATTCTCATGATTACTATACTACGTAAAAGTATATTTGGTAAAAAGAAGTAAAATTTAACGAAGAAATCACATTCTTTATCGACCGAACAAGTTTTTGTATTGATCATTTTTAAAAGATAAATAACAGGTCCAATTTTATCCCGAACAAAAAAAAATTAAAAATTTTGAACTCGAGATTTTCTCAGCTCGAGAAATCTCTGTGTGTGGTGTCATGCAGCTTCTCTATAGCCCCTACGGATCGTGAATTGAGATGAAATTTATTCTTAAGCTCTTCTCATAAATTGGATCTCAATGAATTTTGGCTGAAATCGGTCCACCAAAAGTGACAGTCTCCATATCAGCTTTTTCGCTTTTTGCAAATATTTTGAAAAGTATATCAATTACAAGAGAAACGATTAAGAACATAAGATCTGAAGATCATAATTAATATTGCAACAACATTAGCCCAGATCAGCTTTCTAAAATTTATGGAGAAATGAAATTTTTGATAAAAAATGCTTTTCATTAAAAATTCGGCCCCTGTACAGCCTAGACGGATTGTTTGATCGGAATTAACTTGCGCTGCTTAAGCTCCTACCATAAATTGGAAAGTTCGAAATCGGTCCACTGGAAGTGGCAGCTTCCTAAGGAGCCTTTTGGTTTTTTGCATTTATTTTGGAAAGTATAGCATTTACAATAAAAACGTTAACTTTTTAAACTAAAAGAATCTAAACTAATTTTGAAACAATATCGTCCCAAATCCTATAGTGGTTTTTAACAGAAATCAGTTCACCGGAAGTGGTAGTCTCCATAGACGCTCTCTCGAGTTTTAAAAATATTTTGAAAAGTATGTAGCATTTTCGAAAAAACGATTAAAAACTAAATTTGTTCAGATTTAAGCGGAAATGTAAACGTTTGATTAAAAAAAAAATTAATTTCACTGAAATTCCGCAACAGATCCATGTGAAATGTGAGGGACATATGTGTATCACAAGTGGCAGCTCCCGTAGAAGTTTTCTTCAATTTTTGCAATGAAGACTAAATTTTCAACCCACATTGACCTTGTTGGTTTTGCGAAGCTTAAGCAGGAATATTTTTGATTACAAACAAGAAAATTTGTATCACAATTCTAGGTAGGTTCAATTTTCGCTTTAGAAATTAAGTGTGAGATATTCGAGGTCTATATACAATTGTCGAAAGAGAAAGTCAGCTGTTGTTGGGCACAACATACACATTTCTTCATTTTGATCTAGCTAGGACTAAGCTAGTACAAGTGGCGCAGTGGTTAAAGATTCGGCACTTGGACCGGGATGTACTGGGTTCAAATCCCACCAGAGGCAGGATGTACAGCGAATTTTCTTCATCGATTACGATCGGTGATGATAATAAACACAACTTAGACCCTCTGTTGGAGTGCAGAATTCACGCCGACCCACTGTTCATGTCAGTGAACAGGTTGACATGGAGCTTGCAACGTGCAAGTGGTATACTGTAATTGTGTGAGTAGGTGAATGAGTGGGTGTGTGCGTGAATGAAAAGGAGAGTATTAATTGACCTTCAAAGAACATTAAATCCACTGGATGATTAATACCTTTCTTTTTTTAATAAAAAAAAAAAAAATAAAAGACTGATTTTTAGTAAGTAATTCAAAAATAAAAAATCCAAAGTTCATTTTCTTGATTGTGAACAATAGTGAATAAACATGTGCATACACTTCATATTCGAATAGTGTGATAAAGAAGAGTTTTCGGCAATAAACGAATCGTTTACTGAATTCGAAGAAACATATTTCCTTCATCTTTGCACACTACAGAGCGCTTCCGAGCGCAAGATCAAGAAAACACTTTAAAAATATCAACACGAAAATCACTTCAAAGTCAGTCGATACAGTTTATAAAAGCTGAAGCTGCCAAATTGTCACAAATTCAGGTAAAGACATTTAATTGTGATCCAGCTTAGTGTGTTATGTTTAAAGACACGTTGTTTTATAATGTTTTATAATGTTTTATATGAAATGTTTTATGTTTATGTGTTTATATATATTTTTTATGTTTATATATATTTTATGTTTGTGTTTATATATATATGATTATATGTAGACGGAAGAATGATTTAAATTTTAAGGGGATGAATTATATGATTGAATTGATAGGAATACTCAAAGTGTATTTCCTAATTAGAAAATAAATATTTTATAATATTTTATTATATGCTTTGATTACTATTTTATGATCGTATGTTTTGAGATTTGAAGTTGTATGAGTGTTTTGTAATGTGATGATTGTTTTTTAGTTGTATATAAAAAATGTTTTCTTATAAATGGGAAATTTTTTCTGAATTCAGATTTGATATTACGTGTTTTCGTATGTTAGTAAGTACGTTTTAATTATTATATTATCCTTATATAATTGATCGATTTAATTCGATCAATTATAATTTGCGTAAATCTTTCCCTGGAGCAATAACCACCATGTATCGGGTCATGTATCAGCTGTGCACATCTATTGCAGCTGGGATAGATTAACGGGATAATGTTGCGGGAGCTTATTATAAATTATTTTGTTATTATTTGTTATTTGAGTATTTGTCCGTTTTCGGTTGAGCTTATGGTGATTGAACACCTTTGTTAGTAAGTTAAATTTTCAGCTGGTTATGCCTATTTCAACTCACTACCCTTGGCTTGGGTAGACGGACTTAAAGGTCTAGTCCGGTGAGTACAGACGTGTATATGATATTATTATACTTACCAATGTTGGAATCTTCTTCACTTTTAAAAAAATTTATTTATTTTTTTATTTTTTATTTATTTAATTGGATAACTAACAACTCTAGATGTCAACTAACAACTCTGGATATCAACTAACAACTCTGGATATCACTAACTTATTACTAAAAATCTCGCGGTTTATATACAAATTTAGTACCCGCTCATTCCTTTGATTTCATTGGTTTACGAGTACATTGATCGCGGCTCGCGTTGTCGGTATATTTAATTTTTTTGTTTGGTTATATTTAATTACATATGTTCATAAAAATATTTGTACTTAAATGTTTAATCTCTTTTTATTTAAAAATGTTCCCGATTTGTGATTTATGAGATTTTGAAAAATCTTCTAATTTTGCTATCTATGATTTTTATGTTCTACTAGAATGCTCTTTATAGTTAAATTATTTCATTTTTATGTCCTTTGATATTTTGGATTATTTGAAGATGTTAAATATCGTGTTTGAATTTTTTGTTGTTCTTATGTTAGGGAAATTATGTTTCTATATTTTTATGATGTTTGGTAGGTGATGATACTTTTATGTTTTAGAGAAGTACGTTCGGGTTTAGTCCTTTGTAATTTAATGGATTCGATTTTCTTATCATTAACAAATTATTCATGATCAATATTTTACGACTAACAATTTTATATTTTATTTATCTTCGAAAATAATTTCATCTTTTATGATATTTTAGGAAGTGATTTTATTTTGGTACTTAGGAAATATTTTTAATTTTGTTTCTTGTAATTTAAGCGGTTCGATTATCTTATCCTTTTTAAATGTTCATAGTCAATTGTTTTATGACTAACAATTTTATATTTTATTTATCTTCGAAAAATATTTTATTTTTGGGAAGTGATGATATTTTTATGTCTAAGAAAATATGCTTGGTGATCGAATATTTTGTGATTTTGCTTAGAATACTCTTGTTATGGTTTTTTGTGTTTTTAAGGAATTTATAATCAACGTTGGGATCGATATCCTGAAAACACAACAACGTATATCCAAATGCTCATAATTATAACAGGGTAACTAGCACTGTAAAGTTTATCTTCTATTAGGTATGCCTGAAAAGCATAGAACATTTTACTCTAACATCCACTGGTTATGAACAAACATGGGCTAATTTAATTCACACGTGCGATAACGCACTTCCCATCTGGAAAGAGACACACAGGCATTAAGCAATATTAGGTGAATAGATTTTGATTCATCTTATTGTAAATAAATTGGACGTTCAATAGCGTAAAAATTATAATTTTGTAGTAATTTCGATTAAATAGGGTAAAAACCAACAAATTTTCTCAAAAATTATAAAAGGAATAAGGGTAAGCTCTTTCGTATTATCGAACGAATGTTCAACGGCCCTCGGAGTCAATCAGTTTAAACGTCGCATCTCAAGGGACAAGTTTTGTCACAGCAAATATCATCATTTGATTTGTTGTCAAACAATTGTCAAATTATCGTTTAATGATCGATTAAACATTTGTTAAAGAACTGTAAATCAAATTAAGTAAATTTCGGTAACTATCATTAGTGTCGAGCACTCTTTGATTCAGGTAGTGAATCTCACTTTAATATTTCCTCCTTAGCAAATAGATTTGGTATCGATATATACACGACATACCCAATTTAACGAAAACTGATATTAAACAGACCAAAACAACACCTCGACATAATTATCAAATCTTGTTACAAGCTTTACCATAGGCTCTTAAAAATAGAGACTCTTAAACACAGTGGTTTCTCATTTCTGGCTCTCTGCCACAAAGAACGTTAAATAGGTTTTAAGCTTAATTTTTAAAATCTCCTAATATGTTCCGAAGCTTTTGACGACCTACCGCAACAATTAAAAGATTTTGGAAATTGAAAACATCCCATCAGTTCATAAAACGAAAAGGAAAGCGAAAAATTATTTCTGAAAACTTAATTGAGATAAAACGGAAGTTATTAGTTATTCTGTGTCACTTACAGTTCGCATAGATGCTGAACTAGGAGAATCAAGGAACAATGCATTAAAAAATTTTAGTATTTAGAAAAGAAAGTGACTAGTTCACGAACCTTCGCTTATAGAACACGTGAAAGAAATACTATAACATATATTTTTTACTACTCCACGCAATCTTCAGGCCGTCAGTTCTAGCTCAAAGCTTAAAGTTGTTAAAGGCGCTTCGGCTAAGACGTCGAATAATCTTTCGCTAAGTAATTTATTTCTCGTTGGCCCAACCGTGCAGCAAGACCTCTTGTCAAGTCTTACGCTAACAAAATCACAGACCTTATAGATTTCTACATCACTAAAGCCATATCGGAACGCTAAATCTTCTTATAAAATGATTAAAGTCCAATATTTGATCATTCTCCGGTTATTGAAAATGTAGTAGAAAAAACAAATTCACCACAGCTCACAAACAACAAAACAAATAGGGAATTATTTAAGCAGTTAGTAGAGGAAAAAATAGAACTTCACGTGCAAATCAAAAGTGCAAATGGAATAGAAGAGGAACTAGGTAGGCTCCTGGATGTCATACAATGGTCGGCTTGAGAATGTGCCCCCAAACTATCATCATCAGAACTAGTGCAGGAAAAACGAAAAGCCTGAAAGAAATGGCAGAATACGCGTGCGCCGCAAGGTGAAAACACCTTAAAAAACTTGTGCAGCAAGCTTAAGGCACTCATAAAAGCACTCAAAAATGAAACAATTGGAAAATACCTTTGATCTCTAGCTCCAACTAAAGATACCGACGATTCCCTCTGGAAAACAACAAAACAGTTAAAACGACTAAAAACACAGATCCCCTCAATCAAAACAAACGATGGGAAATGGGCCAGAAGTGCGAAAAATAAAGCTGACCTGTTTGCTGAACATCTTGAAGAAACATTTCAACCTCTAGGTCTGCAGACCAGTTACGAAAACACTGATGATACGCCCTGCAATTAAGAACATAAAAGCAAAGAAAGCTCGTGTTTATGATCTGATAACAGGGCAAATGAGAAAGGAGCTGCTTGAAAAAGGCACCCGTAAATTATTGCACATAATCAATGCGATCATCAGGCAAAAATATGTACTAATGAAGTGGAAAGTAGCAAAAGTAATAATGATTCCGAAACCGGGCAAGATAACCGAATGATAGAAAATTTTACCGGCCAATTTCACGTCTACCAACCACTAGTGAAATTGTTTGGGAAGCTGTTGCTCAAAGGATTAAAAAAAACATAGAACAAAGAAACCATATCCCAGAATATCAGTTTGGTTTCAGAGAGAAACACTCAACTACTGAGCAGATTCATAGGCTTACAGATGTCATTGAGAATACATTAGAGAGGAAAAAGGTTCGCTCTAGTACCTTCTTAGATGTGGCACAAGCCTGTGATAAGGTGTGGCACATAGGATCAAAATAAAAAAATACCAAAATAATACAAACTTTTCAAAACAAAGTGCTACGTGGTATAGTTAACGCCCCGTGATACATTACGAATGAAGACCTTCATAGGGACCTAAATATCCGGTTCAAGAAGAAATAAAAAAATTTGCAGAAATTCATGGACAACGAATTTATCAACATGTAAATGAAGAGTTTCGTGGTAGCTTGAACACTTCACATGCAGTAAGACGATTACAGAGTACGAAACCAATTTATTTATTGGATTAAGGCCAGCAATGCAAAGACTACTTCATTAAATAATATTTAAATGGAGCTGGCCAATGAGCCTCTTCTCATTCACAAATGACTAAATTAAGAAAGAAACAATGCTACCTGCATTGTATTCAGTTGTAATAATTTAAAAAAGTTCCGGGTGTTTTAGTAAACAAAATTTGTGAAGAGGTTAATTTGCGTATCGTATGGTTTTTCCGAGCGTTTTTCTAGTAGTAGCAAAACCGCGGATCAAAACTAACAGATAAACACCGTTCCATAGAAAAATCTAGGGGCCCCGGGTGTCTGAGCAAGCAAAATTTGTGAAGAGGTTAATTTGCGTATCGTATGCTTTTTCCGAGCATTTTGCCTAGTGGTAAAAAAACCACTACCAAATACAAAGCGCACTTTTGAGTTGTTCTGGAACAAAACCAACAGATAAACACCGTTCCATAGAAAACCTAGGAGCCTCGAGTGTTTTAGTAAATAAAATTTGTGAAGAGGTCATTTTGCGTATCGTGTGGTTTTTCCGAGAACTTTTCCTAGTGGTAGAAAAACCGCTGCCAAATGCTACGCGCACTTTTGAGTTGTCCTGGAACAAAACTAATAGATAAATAACGTTCTGTAGAAGTATCTAGGGGCCACGGGTGTTTTAGTAAACAAAATTTGTGAAGAGATCATTTTGCGTATCGTATCGTTTTTCCGAGCATTTTTTCTAGTGGTAGAAAAACGGCTGCCAAATACTAAGCGCACTGTTGAGTTGCTCTGGATCAAAACTAACAGATAAACACCGTTCCATAGAAAAATCTAGGGGCCCCGGGTGTCTTAGCAAGCAAAATTTGTGAAGAGGTCAATTTGTGTATCGTATGGTTGTACCAAGAATTTTTCCTAGTGGTAGAAAAACCGCTGCCAAATACTAAGAGCACTTTTGATTTTTCCTGGGTCAAAACTAAAAGATAAGACCGTTCCATTGAAAAATCTAAGAGCCCCGAGTGTTTCAGTAAGCAAAAATTGTGAAGAGGGTAATTTGCGTATCGTATGATTTTTCCGAGCATTTTTCATGGTGGTAGGAAAAACCGCTGCCAAATTCTAAGGGTACTTTTGATTTGTTCTGGATCAAAACTAACAGATAAACACCGTTCCATAGAAAAATTTAGGGGCCCCGGGTGTTTTAGTAAGCAAAGTTTGTGAAGAGGTCAATTTGCGAATCGTATGTTTTTTCCGAGCATTTTTCCTAGTGGTAGAAAAACCGCTGCCAAATACTAAGCTCACTTTTTAGTTGTTCTGGGTCAAAACTAACAGATAAACACCGTTCCATAGAAAAACCTAGGCGCCCCGAGTGTTTTAGTAAACAAAATTTGTGCAGAGGTCATTTTGCGTATCGTATGGTTTTTCCGAGAACTTTTCCTAGTGGTAGAAAAACCGCTGCTAAATACTAAGCGCACTTTTGAGTTGTCGTGGAACAAAACTAATAGATAAATAACGTTCCATAGAAAAATCTAGCGGACCCGGGTGTTTTAGAAAGCAAAATTTGTGAAGAGGTCAATTTGCGTAACGTACGGTTTTTCCGAGCATTTTTCCTAATGGTAGAAAACCACTGCCAAATACTAAGAAACCACTGCCAAATTTGAGTTGTTCTGAATCAAAACTAACAGATCAATAACGTTCCATAGACGTCCCATACACCATAAAATTCGGATTGCATACAACCGAAATGGTAAGAGGTACCCGCGTAATCAAGTCGGTGAAGTTAGCCCGAAATTCCATCCCGAATTTTTTGGTGCATTTCTTTGCTAAAGTGTAGTCAACCCGAAAAAAGTGTAGTCGTTACAAAAATGTAGTGCTATCCCGAAACCCCGAACTTTTTGAGTATTTCTTGCATAAACGCAATCGTTACATAAAAATGTAGGATTATCCCGAAATTAAAATCTAATACAAATTTAATTTTAATTTACACATTTTTAATAAACATTTTTTGAAAACTGTCGAAAATTGTTGGAACATCTATTGAAAGCCTATTGGAATAAAACATAAAAAAAATAGGATTAGAAAATTAAGCTAAATCGAAAAGGGCATTGGCAATTCATGACAATAAAATAAGCAAACCATAATACGAGAGATAAATTGCACTAATGGCATATACGACTATTTAGGTCTTGGCTGGGCTAATAAACCCTGCGAATTTCATTTTCATATAAGGTGGAAAAATGATGTATATCGATCATTTGCTGCAACAGTGACATAACTCAAAATCTTTAATTTTTCAGTAGAGCGATTTGAAAATATCACTCAAAATTGTTTGTAAAAACGGCGCTTTTCAAAAGTAAATAAAAATATATTCTGATTACTAAAATATTTTTTTTTCTACTCTTACATCCTCAATCGGATCTTAATTTTTATAATTCTTTAATATTTTGCAAATTTTCTTAGGATCGTTTCCAATATCTTACCGGACAAGTGGTGCAGTGGTTAAAGCTTCGGCACTTGGACCGGGAGGTACTGGGTTCGAATCCCATCAGAGGCCAGATGCAAAATTGAATTTTCATCATCAACAATCGGTGATGTTAATAAACACAACTGAGACCCTCTGATGGAGTGCAGAATTCAGCGCCGACCCACCGTCCATGTCAATGTACAGGTTGACATGGAGCTTGCAATGTGCAGGTGGTATACTGTAGTTGTGTGAGTAGATGAATAGGTGAATGGGTTAATGATGTAGCATGAATGCGTGGTATCACAATGGGCCAAAAATGGCCTAAGTGTAAACCACTGAAACCTAACCTAAAAACCTTCCAATATCTTAAAATGTTAACTCCTTTTGCGAATTAAGTGATTTTTTATATGGAATTTTACCTATGTTTGCTGAAAATAACTACAAAAGAGAGTATGTTTGAAACAAAATAATCAAAATATCAACTATTGGGAATCGTTTGATTCGAATATCTCAGAAATGATAAATTTTGAGTTGTGTCACTGTTGCAACAAATGAGCGGATGTGTATTTGTGTGGATAAAGACTTCTCGAGTGAGAATATCTAGTAAACTTTAAAATTCTATGTAGCAAATACCAGAGATAAATTGCACTAGCGGTATATACGGCTATTTAGGTCTTGGCTGTGCTAATAAACCCTGCGAATTTCATTTTCATATCAGGTGGAAAAATGATGTATATGTTGATGTGAATCTATTATTATTATTATTTATTATTATTTTTTAAATATTTATTTCAATAAATTTTGAGACAAAGTAGAGCTCCTTTAGACTTTATGTCTGTAGTGGAGCAATTTATAAAAATTAAAATTAACATTTAAAAAAATATAAATAGGTTACAATTTTTAATGAACAAATACTATTTATATACAAGCTCAGTTTTTATTTTAGTTATTTATTTTCCGGCTCATTAGGATATAGTATAAATGATTAATTTCATTACTAAAAGTATTGCTCAATATTATCAAGGATAAGCAGCCAAATCCGAACTTCCCTGAAAAATTTATGTTTCTGCTCCAATGGAAGCATTTTAACGCGATTCGGTAAATCTGTATGGATTTTATAGTTTACTAGAAATTCTCACTCGAGATGTCTTTATCCACACAAATATACATCATACACATCATTTTTCCACCTGATATGAAAATGAAATTCGCAGGGTTTATTAGCACAGCCAAGACCTAAATAGTCGTATATACCATTAGTGCAATTTATCTCTCGTATTATGGTTTGCTTATTTTATTGTCATAAATTGCCAATGCGCTTTTCGATTTAGCTTAATTTTCTAATTCTATTTTTTTATGTTTTATTCCAATAGGCTTTTTAAAATTTTAAGAATTTTTTTTATTAAATTATAATATTGCACAGTTAGTCCACAATAAGATGTTCCAACAATTATCGACAGTTTTCAAAAAATGTTTATTAAAAATGTGTAAATTAAAATTAAATTTGTATTAGATTTTAATTTCGGGATAATCCTACATTTTTATGTAACGATTGCGTTTATGCAAGAAATACTCAAAAAGTTCGGGGTTTCGGGATAGCACTACATTTTTGTAACGACTACACTTTTTTCTGGTTGACTACACTTTAACAAAGAAATGCACCAAAAAACTCGGGATGGAATTTCGGGCTAACTTCACCGACTTGCGTAATCGACGCCCGGGAAAAAATCGTCACAGCCAAGCTAGCTTAGCGAAGGTTATGGAAAAATTTGTTCGCTAATTTTGGTTGTACCGTTGTACGGTATAAAAAAGCGCATAAAATTTATAAATTTTATCAAAGTTATTGCACCCAAGTTATTGTTGGATAGTTTTTATGTTTTTTTGTTTAGTTTTTAGTGGAAAAAATTAAAAAATTAGATTTATTTTATTTGGTGAAAATAAGAAAAATATTATTTTTCAAAAGAAAAAGAAAGCGAAAAACGAAAATCAAAAATTAATAATGTGCGATAATAGAAATTTATATTTTCCGTCATGTCGTATAGGTACAAATACACAGGTATACCACCAGAGCGCTCTTGGGAGGAACCCACCTACATAATAACCGAAGTTTTAAAACAAAATAAAACTATTACTTTCATTGATGAAATCACACACAAAAAATTAAAACAAAAACATAAAAAATAAAAAATAAACCAAGAAAATTAAATCGAGGTAAATAAATTATAATAAATAATTAAATTCTACGAATATCGATGGTGGAATAATCTATTTCTTATTTCTACATGTTATCTAAACTTATCATGTTGTTATTTTTTTTTTAAATTTAATTTCAATTTTCTTTAATAATCATATATTTAATTATTTATTAAGTAAGAGTTTATAAAAGTATTAAAGTTAATTTCATGGGGAATGTTAGACATTATGTTTATTTGTACGAAGTGTTCTTGAACAATAGCTCTAAATGTTAGGACATGGAAAACTTTGTGAAATGTGTAACAAAATTTGATACGGCATAACTGGGTCTCAAGAATATCTTGGTTCCGAAAATTAAAATTTTCTACTAATGCCTTTGTTACCGAAACTTATATCATTAATTCAGAGCTTTGCGTGGTTTTTCATTTTACCGGCTAAGGCTCAGGGCCTGGGGTGGGGTTTTCAAAGATGAATTAATGCTTGTTTAACCACGAGTAATTTGAGTTTTCAAGAAGTTATTATGTGAAACATTGCCTCGATGATAATGTATGACATGTCCATTCCAGACTTCTACCTACCTACGCCGCAACTCCTCCATCGAGTATTTTTACTCGCTCATTTTAATAAAGTAATAATGATAAAAAAAAAAATTCAAAGAAAATTTTATGTTTAACGTTTCCATAATTATTGAAAATACTTTCTTCAAATTAAACACTACATAATTATGACACTATTTAAGAAAAAAAAACAAAAACAAATTTGACTTACTAAGATTAACAAAATTATTAAGATCTAATATAAAAAAAAATCATCTTCATTTAATCTTCAACTAAAACTAGGTAAATATTTATTATTTATCGCAAATTTTAAAATTTTAAAGAGAAAAAAAAATATCTTAGAATTTAAATTTTGTGTTAGAATATTAAATATAGATTTCTTATGTGAAATTAATTAAACAAAACTAAAATAAGCACAGAATAGTTGTTTTAATTAATTAAAGAAAACAATTTAAAAAAATTTATATTTAATCTTCACAATTTTATATTCTATACTAAATTGTAAAAAAAATTATATATAATAAAAAAAATTTATTTATAAAAACCTAAGTATCGTTGGGCGCCATTAATCCATAAATAATTTTTGATTATTTTCGAAGTCATACATTGTATTATATTTTTTTTTTTTCAGATTATCACTTAATTAGTGTTTTATAGATACTTTTTTTTCTAATCTATTTACTTCAAAAAAAAACACTCGTCCTTGCACCAAAACTGTCTATAGTAAATTCCCAATCGTGATATAGAGGTTTAGGGAATTTCACTACACTTTTTAAATTCGAAAAAAAACAATGTTTATTTAGTTTTTAGCTTTTACACATATAAATAATTTGTCTCACGTTCATTAAATGAAAAGGCTACTTTGACTTTTCGTACCTTTTTCGTACTTATATTTACTGATTCCGTATGACCGGTATATGTAACCTTAACGGTCGGAATTACAGTGCTATTTTATTATTATTTAATTATTTATTAATTTATGCTTTATCATTTATGCACGAATTTATATATCAGAAACTTATTTTTTTTATTTGATTATTAAAGTTTTCGTGTAATTATTATCGTTATTTATGTCGTTATCCAAGAGTATTATTATTACATTACTGCTTTGTTCACCGTTAAACGTTCGTATACTCGACGCTTAAGAACATTTTTCGTAAAAACCACGTTTTACAGACTGTCCACCATTTTCATGTTCTTTCACTTTATTAATTTTCACTTAATTTATTTTTATATTTTTAGTTTACGTATTTATTATTAATTTATTTTCACTATGATACTTTTAGTATATTATTTTGTTATGTCCTTAATTAATTTTACTATTTTCACATACTACTAAATTATCTTAAAATTATTTATTTTGTTTCATACTTGAAACATTTTAATTTGTTCACAAAAAAAATTTTTATTTTCTATTTAATAATTAAATTTTTGAGAGATGGTTACTCTTCCAAATTAAACGATCAACTCCCTTATCCGTCCCAATTATTTTTTTTTTTCATCATCTTTTCAATCGATTTGCGACCAAAAAAAATACACACGCACAAATCAAATATGCTAATCACTATCATTATTGTAAGTATTGGTATTTGGAGAACTGGTCGATTTCCATAATTACATCGACATCATGACATACATAGTATTCGGAGTTGAGGCGGCGTATACCGCTCATCAAGTTTATCAATCTATAAATATTAATCTGCCTTGTCAATATTATGTGAACCAATAACGAAACTTTTGTTAATGTCCGGATCAAATTTATGCTTCCATGGGACGATTCTAAGAATCGTAACATATGGAAACAAGAGGCCAATGAAATACTTAAATGAACGACCGACGAACATACCAGAAAAATACCAGGTCCGGTCTCTAAACCTCGACCTTTCATTAAACTTGGTTTGAAAGTAAACGTCAAGAAAACAAAACTCGTATCGTCTTCAAACCGAGGTCAGACCTGTGCTGCCTTTCAGAAACGGGGCCTGGACTCTGACCTCTACCGACCATAGAATATAATCGCGACTGTACTGGCGAGAGGATGAGCGTCTAGACGGCAAAATTATTTTACGGGATGTGACAGCCAGAGAGAGAGAAAGAGAGAAATTGCCAGATTTCCACTTGCATACGGAACTACTTTCTAGATCCGATAATTTATATTAAGCATTGTGCCTGCAGACCGAGTTAATTGATATGCTAAAAACAGATGGGTTTAAACTTAGGCTGTGTTCGCACTAGCAAAGTTATAAGAGGTTGTACCTCCAGAAAATCAAGCGAAGTTTAGGAAAACCAATTGTGGCAGTACTCAATTTACAAAAAACTTTAAGTATTTAATGGCAACCTGACTAAAATATATTCCTATATGACACATCTCCTCAAACACAGTATCCGATACCGAACAAGCAAATCATTTTTGGAGAAATCGCGAAATCGAACGATCATTTAGGATTAGATGGCCCAATCGTTGGAAAACTACAAATTCGGAAGAGCTCCCTTCACTTATTCACGCTTTTCTACTGATTCATGTACACATCCCCAGTCATTTGTTCTTTCCGATAATAATTACCGTGCAAAGATACTGGAACGATAAAAGAACAATTCGTGCAAATATTTCAAAAACCTATCTTGCCGAAGATGATGATGAACGTCCGTACGCTGACGTAATAATACTATTACGCCAGCATTTTCGTCCACTGAATATCTGAATCTCATTGAAATTGATACAGCAGAAAATGAGAAATTCAGGGGACCCACATTTATTGAAAATTATCCACGATAAAGTGATATTCGACTTTATATAGATGAGAGTTAAGCAATTAGAAATAGTCACGGTAAAACGTAGCCAAATTCAATTTTCTCTCTCTCTCACTCTCTGTCTCTTTGGCTTCCACATCCCATGAAGCGATTTTGCCGCCTGCACTATGATCTACCATCTATCTCGATCCATCGCTTTCGTCCTCCAGTTTCGACAACTAAATATGCGTAGATCTCATTCAACGTCGTCACGCCAACGTAGTCGGGGTCTTCCTCTACGACGCACTCAGGCTGGTTGTTGGTGAAACACTTTATTGACCATCCGTTGTTGTAGGGACCTTGTAACGTGGCCGAGCCATCTCCGTTGGATTTGATGAAACCGATGATATCGCTGCCTTTGAGAAAGATTGGGCGAATGACCTTCCTTTCGAATGTAGATAATAATCTACAATCGTTAGAGGTCATGGTCCAGCTCTTGCTTCCAAAAGTCAGCACAGATCTTATGAATTCTTTATAAAGTACGAGCTTGCAAGCTCAATTACGAAACCAGAATATGTTCAATCGATAGCAAAAACACGTAATAATTTATAAAAAATGGGGAATTAGTTTTTTTTCTTTCCTTTTTTACAAGAAAGTATTAATTATGCCATAGATTTTTTGTTTAAGGTCAATTAATACCCTCTTAACATTCACGCACACACCCTACCATTTACCTACTCACACAACCACAGTATACCAAATGCACATTGCATGCTCCGTGTCAACCTTATACAGGTGGGTCGTCTGACATGGACGGTGGGTCGGCGCTGAATTCTGCACTCCAACAGAGCGTCTTAGTTGTGTTTATTAACTTCACCGATCGTAATCGATGACAAAAATTCGCTTTGCATTCTGCTTCTGGTGCGATTCGAACCCAGTACCTCTCAGTCCAAGTGCCGAAGCTTTAACCACTGCCTCACTTGTTCGGTAAGTTTCAATCAACTTATTATTATACGAGTTCCCCGATTGAGCTCCGGGCTCAAAACAGATAAAATAATCAAATAAAGCACAAGAACGTAGACGAAATAAAAAATGTTAAATCAGCTCGCTCACGCATCAATTGCAGTAACGATGGGTAACCATCAAAAAGGCAACCGCGTGGGGAACGGATTAGTATCTGGCACATTTCTGAACTGAATGTGGTGGCTTCACGAAGTATGTACATTTACATAAACCCGAAGTCAAACTATCTAAACGCCAACAAGGACAACGCCTTTAACACGTTTACTTGAGCGTGGTGTGTAGACGCTAGGGGCCGCATTCTTGAAATTGGTGGAAATTTCCCCAATCGGAATACAATTTGCCTTGAAATTCTCTATTCGCGATTTCCAACAAAGTAGCTGACATCTGGTGAACAAATCGCAAATCTCAGTTTACTATGAAGCAAGGAGGATCAAAACTGTCAAAACAATGGATTTGACATTTATCGTCCCCTTTGTAGACGTAGAAACTAACGCTATCTACATTCGATGGAAATCGCCAATACTCTTCGAATTTTTCGCCTGCTACTTTAATCTTTTTTTAAATTTCGTTTCTTTTTTTAAATTAGAAACATTCTAACTGGGCAAATCGACTCGAAATTATTCCCTTAGCAGGGAGACAAATATTAGTAAACTTGGAAACAATTTTAAAAAAATGATTAAAGTAGTAGGCGAAAAATTGGAAAAGTATAGAAAAACCAAATTGTATTCCGATTGGGGAAATTTCCACCGATTTCAAGAATACGGCTCCAGAAAGCAAAATCTTTGGAATATGCAAAGTTTATAGCTAGTTGGTTGTGATTTAATTGAGTCCTAAGGAATCCTACGGTTTTATTTAACCGTCGGCGCGAAAAAAGATTTTGTTGTTTTGTATAAATCTAAGAAAAAATCGATATTGAAAACTTATCCTACTGCACCGTTTTTACGATTCTTAAAATACATAAGGATTAAATATAAATTAAATAGATCTATTTGGGTTTCAGGTAAAGCCGGATATCATTAAATTTTGTACAGAATAAAGATTGATTTTTACACGACTGGACTAAGGAAAACAGAAAGGCGATCAAATTTTCATGTTTTCATTCTACATACAAACCAATCCATCTTAATTTTTTTTCGTCCCCAATAGAAAGACTGTAATCTACTGTCAACATGTCACACTGCTGATACATATAGTAAATTTTATTGATTTCACTTTAAAGAAAACTCTTAAATCTTGTGTACATATCTAATGTCACTTTGGCTACAACAACACAAGTTCTTTCGTCTTATAAATAACACTTGTTTCTCTTGTTGTTATTATGTCATCAATACGTAATATAAATTTACTGTTTGTTAGATGATTGAAGAAAATTGTCTGAGTCATGTTCTGAGAATTTATTTCATATATGTTTGTATTTTGTCAAAATTTAACAAACTACACATACACACCATATTATACTTGTGTACAACATGTACGGTGTTGACAAAATTTCAGGATGTGAAATGAAATGACTTTTCCTTTCATTACATTATTATTGTGTTGTAAGCGATTCGATTAATCTTTTTTTATTAAATGAACAGGTGTAATAATCGACGGTGACTGTGTATAAAGGAAATTATCCATATAGGAGGAATGTTTCACATTTTGTTAGTCATTAATCTTACAGCGTTGTGTGCGACGTCATTTCAAAACTATTTTCATGGTGTCGCACGTAATGTTGTGTGGCAAACGACTTTGCGAATACAAACAATATATACGTAAAAAAAAACCTGCCTTTTAATCCTTTTAATCAAACAAAAGTCACAAATTTTAGGGTTTATATATAATACGTATACCAAAAACCAATTCAACATGATCCAATTTCACTCTAATTTAACGAATTCAAAAAAAAAAAAACTACCGTCATGAAAATGTAATCAAGATGTGGAAAATGTTCCGAATAAAATTGTTACACATAAAAATTTCATTTATTAATCTGATCGAACAAAAACGTTTCATAGCTAGCTCTAGCTACCGTACAGTACTCGTCCTATTATAGCGTATACACAAAAGAGTCATATTCGAACAAAATTTATGATGATTTCCCGCCAAAATACCAAGCGTTTTGGAAAACACTTAAAATGACAAAACAAAATCGTACATTTAATGAATATTTGAGGCAATAAAAACTGGCACAGACGAAATTATTTGGGCAAATAAAAACAAATCTAAAACGGATTAATTTGGTGCGGGGGGAACAATAAAATAAAAGTATCATTGCGCACCACACATTTTTTTGTTTGTTTGTGGACGACTAAATGTTTAGAAAATTGTACATATAAAAAATTGTGTGCACTGATTCGTGTGTATATTGCGCGAGTTTTGACTTTATCTTTAACCCCCTTTGGATTTCACGTATACTTACGTCAACCCTATTTTTCAAAAGGGAATGTATAAATTAATGACTTAATTATTATATTTTGTATACCTGCTTGTTGCCTGCCACTTTCCTTGAAAGACGTATCTGTATATAAAAATGTTAATTTGAAAATTATATTTTGTTTAGATTTGTTTGCTTTGTTTGTATTTAAAGGTTGGAATTTTAAATACGCCAGGAAAATTAATTTTGTTCCCAACGTAACTCTTTTATTTTATTTTAATTTGAATAAATTATGAAACACCGAATCCAATGCAAACAATTTGTTTTATACAGGGAGGGCTTTTTAACTAGATGAACAATATGGAGAACGTATTACTAAGTTCGGCATTTAACGGTTTTATTTTATTTTCAAGATTTTGTATTTTTAAAAATAAAACTGTTTACTATTGGAGGAAATCCAAAATCTTAATTTTCTCTTCGTTCAATATCTTGATCCAGGACGAAACTCGGTTTCAAATTAATTTTGTATGTCGAAAGATCGACAAATTCCGCGTCCAACGAGAATCTATGTCAAATTTCTACTCTACTAAAGGAAAGTTTCCTATTTTCGTCTCATCGAAGTCGTCATTTTCAATATATAATTTTCGTTTTTCTGCATTCCTCAATTCCCAGTTTTTAGAAATTTAAATGGAAAATTCATTGAGGTTTTTGGAAAATTTTTAGCTGGTTTTTGGGAATGAAAAGCCATCACATCCTTTATATAAACCAATAATTTGTGAGTGTTTTCTGGTTCTTCGAAAATTCTGCGACAAACACAATTAGGCGACAAACAATTCATCGAAAAACATATATGAATTAAAACTACAATTTTACAATAACCAAATGTGCGTCAAAACAATTGAAAACACAATCGATGAATCAAAATTTTTCATCTAAAACTTTCTTTTCAACATCAGTATTTACAAGTACAATTTCCTATGGAAATTTTACAATTCATGTTAAATTTTACAGTTATTCCTCTATTTAGAACAGTAAGCTGCTTGAGGATTTCTTAAGTAGTAGGTGACTACTCTGGAACAATATATTCACTCCCTCCCCTCCCTGTTATTTCCAACATATGTATATTATCCAACAATCATCATGAACATTTTCAAGGGAAATCGCTAGGCTATGCTGAGCAATTACGCAGAACTTCATTTTTGCTTAAAATCATGGGAAACTGCCGAAATCTGAGCCAACAGTTAGGAATTTTAGTTATTATGAATTTCGTATTACAATTCGCTTTCGCGCATTTTTCGGGTCCCAAAGGAATTTACTATGGAGCTTTTACAATTCATCGAAATAAAATTATATGGATATTGAGTAGTTTTTGAAACGGATTATTGTTTATTTATTGGAATCAAACTGAATTGCTATTCGTTACTAAATTCGAACATTTCGGGTAGTTATGGTGCAAGTGGTTGGCCCCAAGTACTAAAATGAAGGGATCATCTGAAGTTTCAAAATCTGAAGCTTAAACTACGACACACTAAAAGTCGCAAAAATTCCAAATCTGTGTTAAATTACTATAAATTCATATTTTCTGTCACGCGTTGGATCGATTGCAAATTTCCTAAAAAATCAGTGTTAATTCCAGGTAATTCACATAACATATTTATCATAGATATGCTATAGTTCTTACTTTATGTAGAACAGTAAGCCGCTGGCTTTCTTGAGTAGGAGCTGAGATATGAGTATTCTCAATAAGGAATGCTCCAAAATCAACGAATACTCTTGAACAATATATTTCGCAAGAAAAAGAACCAATCGCGGTAAAAATTCACAAAATTATTTTTATTACAATTCTGAATAGATAGACTCGAGGCAACAAACGTTCAGGTTGGGGTTTATTTGACAAAGCCTAAATGCCACAATCGGTATAAGGATCACAGCACAGGTGAGCCGATGCTTGTGGAACTATGATGGGTAAAAAATGTATATTTAAATTTAATAAAGCCGAAATCATCGGCACTCACCAAAGGCGAGAGTAATACTGGGAAGTGCAAATTGCAAGTAGCTCCGTCGCCGAAACGACAATACGGAAATCGGCAATCACTCTTTAGAATCCGGTGCAGGTTTAATGTTTGAATGGTGGCACAAGTAACCCCGAAGCACAATGAGACCGTTAAATGAACCGTAGAATGAGGGGATCCAGGATCAAAGCCGACACGGGGAGGCGGGTTGAGGTTAAGGTCGTGTTAAACTGGCTCAAAGCGCAGCAAGTGCAACGCTTGCGGTGGTGCCAAGAAGGAAATTCCAATTAAATCAAGACCACGCGTTTGCCTTTCAACCCAGCCAAATTTGGATAAAATGCAAGACATTATTTATGGTGTGTAACGAAATTTCGGTTTTCAAAATTCCGGTTTGTCAAAATACCGGGATTTTTATAAATCTCAATTTTCAAAATCCCGGTTTTCAAAATCCTGGTTTTCAAAATCCCGGTTTTGTATATAAAAAAATCCCGATTTTTATTAAATCCCGCGGGTTTGAATTTTTTAAATTTGACATGAGGGAAAATGGGCTCCATAATGAGTTTTTGACAAAATTCAAAAATAAGTTTGCGATAAAGTTCTAGAAAATGACTAATAGGGATGGAGTTTGGCCATTTCTTAATAGATTTTGTTGAAATCCTACACGTGCGATGGAAATGGGTTTCTAAAATGATTTTTTGATAAAGTTCTGAAATATGGCCATCGCTATGGAACTAGGCCATTTTTTAACCGATTTAGTTGAAATTCGACAAGTGGGTCCTAAATGAGATTCAAAAAATGCGATCTTCATAAGGGTCTGGAATAAGGCGGATAGGGATGGAGCTAGGCCATTTCTCAATCGATTAAGTTGAAATTTATCACGTGCGGTGGAAATGGGATTAATAATATAGATTTTTCGATAAAGCTCTGCGTATCTGGACAAAAATGGCGAAATGATTTTTTCACTAAGTTCTGAAATAACTTAGTGAAAAAATCATTTTAGAATCTTATTTCCATCACACATGTCGAATTTTATATCAAGAAACAGCCAAGTTCTGTCGCCATGTTTTAGAAGTTTATCTAAAAATCATTTTAAAATCCCATTTAAACCTTACTTGTAGAATTTTAGCATAATCAGTAAAGAAATGGTCAAATCCCATCCCTATCGACCGTATTCTAGAACGGTATCAAAAAATCAGTTTTGAATTCGAATCATTCACTTAGAATAAAATTAGTAATACTGCTCCTTTATTTCCGGCATGTTTTTGAACCCCGCTTTCCTGAATTTTTTTTCTAAAGGCCCTCGGAGGGGTAAACGGAGGGGAGGAGCGATGCAACTTAAATGTACTATGCATTTATAAATGACAAATATAGTCACACCAGTTTGATCTTTAGGGCTCGCAGTAACAGTTTAATAGTCAGTCAGTCTGCAAAATTTCTGCATTTTAAGGCAATCTGTTTCCCCAAAATCTGTCCAAATTGACCGTCAAAATCGGTTATTAAAACCCTAAAGGTTGATTTATATTATCCGTTCCTTTCAGTTGCTACATATCGAGTCAGACATCATCAATACGTTTCAATTCAGACATTTTCGTGCGGATTTCCCTCGTATGCTTATTGCATCAGGCATAATAATATATTTTAACATATAAATAATATATAAAGATATATTATTTATATGTTAAAATATATTATTAATCCGGCCGGCCAGAATTAATACAAAATATTATTTTCAAATTCAAGACTTCAGAACTAGAAGAAAACAAAAGTGGGATTTTGAAAACCGCGATTTCGGAAACCGAGATTTGAAAACGTGAAATTTGGAAACCAGGATTTTGAAAAGCAGGATTTTGAAAACCGGGATTTTGAAACCGGGATTGTGAAAAGTGGGATTTCGTAGTACACTCCATTATTTTATCAAACAATCTTTATCTTCCGACCAATGATTAGAAAACCGTCACACAGGGGAAACAAAAATGTACAAACATGTTATATTTCGCTATGAATACAATAATCCGCATCAAATTATTCTTAATACCCATACAATTTTATTGTTTAGCCGAAGTTGTCATACTTTGCTTTCCGTAACACAAAATTGAACCATTATAAGACAATTGATCAATATTTTTTAATATGCAATAAAACTCTTTTCGATGAATCGTTTTTTCTTTCGCATATTTGATTTTTTGATAAACTGTTCAGTGTAGAATTATTTTAATGTAAAATTGGTTGTATTGTATTGTATCTTCTCTGAATTCATTTGTAACAATTGTTTGTCGTACTTTTGTGATTATGGTAAATTGTGTTGTGCATAATTTTCAGGTTGCCGTACTTAATTAACGGTTAAAATACAACAACAACAATTTTCATTAATATTTATTATTAATTCAATTTTCACAATTTACAATAAATCTCATAATTTATGTCACTTTAATCACACATATTTATATATCGCGCTGAAATTCCATTATCTGTCATGACAGTTTAGTTGTGTAACTTTTATAAAACTATTTTTAATGCTTAAAGCCAGAGTCCCTATTTTTCATAACCCATTAAACCTGTTCACAATTGATTCACAAATTTATGCCGAATTAAACATACCGAGTGAAAAAACCACCCTGAATTACGGCCAAAAGTCGAAATCGTAACATTACCTCGGACCTAAGTCTTTTCGTTGCGAACAGAACTACCATCTCTGTATAGTGCCAAATGCACTACCTTTTGTTTCCTTTGCTGTCCTTTCTATTGTCCGTAAACTACATCATGTATCTTAGAGATGACACTCTGTGGCCCTTCTCAAGACGGTTGGAGTTTTGGTGATAACCCTTTACTTCGTTGCGAACTGTAGAGCTAAACCAGTTGTTTTTTTTGTAGTTTTATTGTTAGTCGTCATTTTGTATCCCATTCAATTTCTGGTTTCGTTTTATCCACATAATTTAGACAAAACCGTCAACGCCCATGATGGAACCACACTGACTTTAATATCTAGATGTGTACTGCTGATCGATACGCCATCAGGAATAATTGTATATGTTGCTCCCAGTCACACTGATTTTTATTCACAACCTTTGCTAAATATTTCTCCAGTGAACTATTAAACAATCCCACCATACCATTTCATTGAGGATGCGCAAAGAGTTCTTATCTTTTTTATGCCGAACAATTAGAAATTTCTTGAAATACCACTGAATCAAAATGTTTGCACCGGTGCACTCAAAATGTTTTCACCGGTTTCAGCAGAATTTTTGAGTAATATTCTATAACTCGCTCTCGACTCCTTCTATACCACAATTGCATGCATCGGCATCCAAAATAAATTTCACCTGGGGTATAGGGTACACAGCTATTGGTGCTGCGCATGGCAGTTTCCGTAATTCAACGAATGGTTCCTGGTGTCCTTCCTTCCATTAAAACGGTATGATATTCGGCGAATCCCAAATAGGTAGACAATCCAAAGAAGCTTTGTAATTCGTGTAAATATTTGGGTCTTGGCCATTCTTCCAAATACTTTACTTCTGTCCTGAAGACTGAACATTTCTTGGGACTTAATCTTTACCTATAGCGGATTGTATTCATTCGAAGACTAGCTCCTTTCCTTGCGACTTTCCTCTGAAACTTTTACATGTCAGTAGCCACTTCGAATATCCTATGTGGATAACATTCTAGCGCCCGTTTTCGGGTCGGATGCTGTGTCAATTCAGTATTTTACCACAGTCGTCCATCCGTTATTTTATGATGTATCGAAAAGAAAAGGACCGAGAAAATAAAAATGTACCGGTGTAGTAATCGCTGCGCTTTATTTTCTACTCCTGAGTAAGATCTTTGGCCCAGTTCTGCATAAGTTGTCCTATTATTTCCTTTTGTTTTACTATATAGTCTTTTCTCTCCAGATTTTTCTGTTCGCATTTCACTATGGTCTCTTCACATTTTCTGATGATTGTCCCTTTCTTGATTGTTTTTAGCGTATCCGAGAGATTTAGAGCTCTAATTCAAACTTTCTCTTTTCGAACCGCTCAGTCGAAGTTGCATTTTGACGTTACGGTAGCTTAAGGACTCTCGGCCAATATCCAATACGAATCCATTCATTCTCAGTATTTCTTGTTCAAACTAGGATGAGTATACTGTTAGCAGTCTCTGTTTGCAGCTCCGACCCATTGTTTCTAATATGAGATCCTTTAAGCCACGTGCGTTGCTCGTGTGTCTATAACGTAATCACACCGCTATTCCCATCATCACCATCTCTTATTGTTATGCTGTCACCAATTCGCGCTCTGGAAATTGGAATGTAGGTTATGAGGCAAATAGTTGTGAGAGCCAGGTTTTGCCCCTCGTTGAAGTTAAAAAAACTTTTTACTTGGGTTGTCGTCTTTTGCGTATGTGACCTTTCTCGTTTTCGTCGGTTTTCTTAGCAATCTCGCGTGATGAAATTGCATCTTCTCAGATATCCAACACGTAATCTTATTGTCACGGAATCTGCGTGTCGCTCACTTTATATTCCATTCGGTGCTATTTCAAGCCGGTGTACCTTGATTAAGGGGCTTGCTTGTGTGGTCTGATAAATTAAAGCACAAGCAATGGTTTCAGTTAAAGTTCACAAAACATCGATCGTACTCCTGAACAGCTTCTCCGACCTCCTCGCTTGTGTTCCCTTCCGTATGTCAGATCTAGCGCCTTCATCATTATCGCACTCTAACTGTTGCGTTTATTTTCGGCAATTGTATGCAATGCCTCGCCAACGCGACGGACCAGAAACTACCTCCACCATCTCACGTTTATCATCTAGAATTTCCTCCGTTTAGCCATTGCTTCTGAATAACCACACGTAATCGCAATACTAATCCATTTTTGTAACCACTCCACATCCCACTACATTCATGAATTGTGACGAATTTACCCTGTTAAATCCGGTTCGTATCACGAACGACAGAGTGTGATTCTCGTAATTATACCGTCTAATTCTCGTAATTATACCGCTTCCGGAATATTCCCGAAAATACTGAAAATAATCTCAGAATAATTTTTTAAGTATGGCAAAATCATAAACCGGTGACAAAACTATAATTGGCTATGAGTAAACTACTTGGAATGACCACGAGCTGAGTACATTTAAAAGAAAAATGTAAAACTGGAAGCATCAAAATTTCGACTTATAAAAATAAGTAACTCGAAATTATAAATATTTACGAGTGAAACCAAACAACAAAAACCTCTAATATCAATAACATCAATAACGTATCAATAACATAAAGCGCTCTAATCAAGGTATTGGCTGTATAACTTAGTTTTTTGGATTTTTTAAGGGATGGCGTAACTTTAGTACTAAACACTTAAGGCGTTTTAAAGTGTTGACATTCCACATTAAAATTTAGTTTGTCATTATTCTTCAAAGCGTAAACAACACATTTTTAACCCGTTTAAACATGTCGTATTTCGTACCAACAAAACTGCATTTGGGGGAACATTACTTTTTTGCTTTAATAAAAAGAAAAAAACTGCTGAAAGTTTTCGTTTGCTTGCACTAACTCAACAAACTTGCGGTAACTGGTTTAAACGATTCAAAAGTGGTAATTTTGATGTCATTGACAAAGAACGTTCTGGTCAACCAAAAAAATTCGAAGATAAAAAATTGGGAGCATTATTGAAGAAACTCAGCTCAAACAGAAAAGGAACTTGCAGAACAGTTAGATGTCCCTGAAGCAGCCATAAACAAACGTTTACATGCCATAAAAATGATTGGAAAAGGAGGAAAATGGGTACCACATGAACTGACTAAGCCAACATTGAAAATCATTTAATGGTTTGCAATTCTTTGCTTACAAGACACCGAAGATGGCATTTTTTGTCTCAAATTGTGACTGGCGATGAAAAGTGAATTTACTACCATAACCCTAAGCGCAAAAAATCATGGGTTCATCCAGGCAGACCATCCATATCAACAGCAAAACGAAACATTCATACAAGTAAGGTTTTGTTGTGCATTTGGTTCGGATCAGAAAGGAGTGGTGTACTATGAGCTGCTAAAACAGAGCAAAACTATTACTGGTCAACGTTACCAACAACAATTGATAGATTTTAACCATGTATTGAACGAAAATCGTCCGAACCATCCAACAAACAGCGTGATTTTGCTGCACGCCAATACTTGACAACATGTCGCAAAACAAGTAAAAAATACGCTCGAAGTACTCAATGGGAAATTCTACCGCATGCTCCTTATTCATCAGATTGTCCCCCATCAGATTACTATTTGTTCCGATCAATGCAAAGCGATCTTTAAGACCAGCACTTCAGAACCCACGAAGAAATCAAAAAATGAATCGACGAATGGATCGCATCAAAAGACAAATATTTTTTTGTTCGATGGAATCCATAAATTGCCAGAAAGATGGTCAAACGTCATAGATAACAATGGAAAATATTTTGATTAAAATAAAATTTTCCATTTCTTAGAAATAAACGTGTTTTTTCTGCAAAAAAAAAATCAAAAAACTAAGTTATACTCCCAATAATTAAAATATCAACCGGATTATTCCTCCGGTTGTTAACCAGTTATGTCTGCGATTATCATCACAAATAATCGTATCGAAATTGTAGTAATTAGTAATAATTCCAATCACCCATTTTTTGGGCAAATAGTATTTAATCAATTTTACGTTAGACACGCAGCTCAACAGATTTTATTTATTTATTCACAAGAACACACCTTTTATACCATGCGTCCTTATTCAATTGGCACCATGAAAAACACTAAAACTGATTTTATATGTACAAATCACTAAATTTACGGCTCATATAACTTTTATTTTATGAACGAAAAGATAAAGCCGTAAAATTTCGAATTGGTTAAGGTATCAGTTCTCTGTGTATTAGACACAAAAACACCTCAACCAAAACGTATACTGACTTGAATTGTTAAGGTGATTTTATTACCTCTATCTATGTAATGTTTTTTTTTATTATAAAATAGCAAGTAAAAAGGTACTTACCTACAACATCACGCAGTGTAGCCGATTCCCCGCAGCTAACAAAATGTGGATAAAAGGCAACCATAACAAGTCCACCATTAACGGCCTTAAGTAGTCATAAAAATAAATAAAACAAAAAGAAAATTAAAATTTTTAGTGTGCGACCATAAAAGAAAATCAATTTGGGTTCTGCTAGCTACTTACAATACGTTTCAGCACATGATCCGGTACATTTCTTGAACTATTACATATTGCGTGTGCTGACGAATGCGAAAATATAACCGGCGCTTTTGATGTAGCAAGCGCATCAAGCATTGTCGGCACAGATACATGACTTAAATCGACTATCATACCTAATCGATTCATTTCGGTAACGACTAATGTACCGAAATGTGATAGTCCACCTATGTGCGGCACACGGCCCGGCTCATCTACTTTACAACAATCGGCCCACGGTGTATTACACGTATGCGTGAGAGTTAAATAACGTGCGCCCAATTGATAAAACATTCGTAATACACCTAAACTAGTGCCAATCGCATGGCCCCCTTCTACCCCTATTAAACTTGCTAATTTTTTACTTTTATGGCTATCTTCGATTCCTGAAATGAAATAGCAACAAAAAAAAACATTGCATATAGGTTTAATTTTTTAACATTTTCCCACCAACCCCAGATTGCTTTTAGTGTATACCATGTAAAATTTTCATGGAAATTATCTTCATTAGCATCACCATAAAATCCACTTTGAACCATCATTAAAATTCAATTTTTAATTTAATTTTTTTTTTACTGTAAATTTAGAGTTAAAAAGCGTATGGAAAAACGGGAGGAAAAAAATTTAAGTGAAATGAAAATGTAAATCATTCAAAGTAATAAAAGAAAATGGTTTTTCCTGTAACAATAAAATAAAATAAAATTAACAAAAGTTTAACCCTCATTCATTATCAAATGGCTTGTAATGATTTTGGTTTTCAATTTTTTTTATAACATTTTTTTTTTCTATATACAAAATGATGATGAACATGATAACCACAATGACGGTGAATATTTATATAATGATGATGGTGATGATGATGATGATGGTGTTGCTAATGGTAAAATATTCTTTAGTTGAAGTTAATAAATTGCTTAATATTATTTACCTTTTGCTGTTGTGACAAGTGACATGTGTTGCGGATATAGATTTACTAAACGACGTATTAAATCTATTTGTTCGAGTGTCAGCTGTACAGCATCTAAATGTTGTGAGGAGCACGGTACATAGGCAGACCAAAACTGAAATTAGAAATTGGAAAACAAATTGTGAGCGTCAGTAAAATTAATTTCATTGAACTAAATCAACTAAGCTTATCTATGTCTATAAATAAAAATCAATTCAATTGCCGCATCTACGAAAGATCATCACTTGAGAACGGTTGTTTGATGGTTCGGCTGTCACATGTTTTAATAACAGCAACAAATTCAAAATTGAATATTGCTACTGTGCGAAGAACAAAATTAAATTTAAATCGATAGTTCAGTGTGTTAACGGTGGTGAACATATCTTTCGTGCATTCAAAATTCATCAATTTGCATTTATCTAAGTTCGTTGTAATTTAATTTGTTGCAAACATTGAATTGATGTTGGTCGTGGTTTATTTTTTTTAGAAAAAATGCCACCAGTGAGGCGTCAAAATATCGGTCGGCGTACGTATAACGCAAACCAACTAATTGATCGTCGAATCAATGAGATGGATGAAAACCGTAGACAGCGTTGGACTAGCGTGGTCCATTATGACTCTGGAAGAACGGATAAAGTCGAGTTCAAAGCACTCTTACACACAAAACAATTTCGATCAGACAAAACAGATGGCTAAACGTGACAATTCGATATGAACGTGGTTGTATCGGTCAACATTGCGATGCTTAAAGGTTTCGACACGAACCGCCAGGATTATGTTGTAAGAGAAGAAAGGTGAAATTACCACAATTGGCACCGCCACCGGGGTCACTGGCATCACTGTTTTATGGCTAAGAACCTCGATCGAAGCAGTTCATTTTGGATTATAACACATCACATTCCCAAACACACCACACAAAGCCACATATACGATTCACAATGTTTCACTGCTGTCCACTAGGGAATAATGTGAACCTCCAAGGCTCATAAATTAAAAATTCGTCTTCAATTTTACAGATCCAAGGACAAATTCACCAGCTTGCAGGAGCATTGTTGCCGCCAATGAATGCTGATGACAAATCTATTCAAATTTATTTTCTTGGAAATTCTGATGATAATATCAATCACGGATGTGCCATCAGTCAAAACGTTGAACATCAAAAATATGGAGGTGGTAGTCCATCAAATAGGTTTGTGAGTACGTTACAAAAAGAAGCGACATGACTGTATTTAATATTGGAGCTCCTGATGCCAATGGGGAGCCATATGAGAAGATATGTCAAGAGCAATAAGGCGGTTTGGAAAATATCTTCATTCTACATTCACGAACGTCATCCCACTGTGGTTCTTTTAGATGTACACTTGGAGAATGGATAATGAGTACATATTACGGCAGCGCTTACAGCTGAACGACCACCCATGACAACGGCAACATTCTTCTTTGCAACATGTTCAATTGGTACATATGAAAAAACAGTGCTTTACTCTGAGATGCCGAGATATATCATATGAAAGGCATCATAAAAAAAATTATACGTTGGAAACACGGACAGGCTGTCCTTAAATCTTCTATTTGGTTAATGTACATGGAGCGAGTTCATTTGAATTTTTACGAACTGTTAATGGTAAGTTGTGCCCAACATATCGAGAAGCCTGTCAGTGTTTACATTTGCGCGAAGAGGTCACTCATTATGATCTTATACTCGCTGATGCTGTTATCTTGTCTACTACGTACCAAATTCGATCAATCTTTGCCATCATCATTTCAATGTGTTTTCCATCGAACCCACCAACAACGAATCCCGAACTTGAATTTAGGGAGAATTTCTCCCTGATGATGTCCGGCAAGATGTTGCACGAAGTAGCGATGCCAGCACCGAATCATCCCATGCACGATGTATTCAATCGAGAATTTGAACAAGAATGGCAATACGATCGAGATATTTTGAGTCAATCAGTACGAACAAAATATCAACTTTTGAATCAGCGGCCGAAAGCTGCATATACAGACACATCGATGGTAACAGTCAACGACGGCTACGGAAAAATCTTCTTCGATCCGTACACACAGTCAAATAGCGCTAGTCGTAGCATCATCTGAGATCACTGTCACATTGTTAGAAGGAGGACGAACAGTTCGTTCTGCGCTGAAACTATCGCAGATTTTGCAAACGAAGCTTGAACCGACGTGCAATATTTCCAAAAAATCAGCAATGCCAAAAGTACTACATAATTGCAAAATAATCATTTGGGATGAATGTACGATGGCGCACAACGAGAATTGGAGGCCCTCGATCGGACGTTGAAAGATTTGCACAATAATTGTGACCTCTTTGGAGGTATGATGATTCTGCTGGCTGGCGATTTTCACCTGCCAGTCATTCCAAAATCAACAGATGCTCATGAAATAAACGCTGGCTTGAAATTATCGAATTTGTGAAGATACGTGCGTGAAAACTGAAAACTCTAAGTTAACAACGAATGTGCGAGTCGCGTTATAAATTGACGAATGGGAGAACGTATTTCCAAACCATTGAAAAAATTGAACAATTGAATTACTGAATTCATTGGATTTGGCAGGAATGACCCAACCAAAGCGATGCTATTGAACAAGACACGCTGTTAAGAGGTTGATGAACAACGATAATCATAGGAAAGTTCAAAGGCGAGGATGTTTTGATTCCAAGAATACCAATTATTCCAACCGACTTTCCGTTTCCATTTAAGCGTGTTCAGTTTCCGGTTCGCCTTGCAATTGTTGAAAGTGAGCGGAATAAATCTTGAAATGCCGTGTTTTCCCATGGGCAGTTGCACGTGACGTGCTCGAGAGTCGGTAAACCATCAGCGCCATTTGTTTTCTCTCCGGACAGAAAAACAAAAAATGTCGTAAATGCGGTGAACGCATTATTAATTGCATGCCGAGGTCGTCAGCTTTGACAACGCTCGATCCCTTTCAGAAGGGTTATTTAAAGTTACTGGATTATGCTGATGAACCAGTAACAATTTTAAAATTTATAAAGTAAATAGCATAATCTGGCAAACGAAATGCGATTTAATTTCACATGCTTTTTGGCAATCCTAAATCAAAATTATTTATAACAAAATTTGCAGAAAAATCCTGTGATAAATAATAAGAATGAAAGTTTGTAAATGTGCAAGTCGGTCTGTTAACAATCTACTCCCGCGAAGGTTTCTGCATCTGAAAAACCAGAGATGGACCACGGGATCTAGGGGCTCCGTACAAATGTTTCCTAAAATTCCAATTTTTTGTCAGTTGCTTCCCGAGAATGAGTTTAGGAAAGGGGTTATATGAAATTAGTGACATGTTCTATTCTGTGGGGTGCATCCCCTGAATCAAGAGAACATTCTTTTGCGTTCCTGTGCCTTTCATTTGATTGCAATGAAACGTTAAAGATTGGTTGCGTGAACGCCCGCGAAGGATTCTGAGTTGGTAGAATTAGGGATAGGCCCCTGGGTATATGGGCCCCTGGGTATATGAGCTGATGAATTATTGTCATCTACGCAACTACAGTGACATCGAGAATTTGTCTGCAAAATATCAGTAGTTCAAACTAATTGTAATTTCTTCCGTGCAACGCCTAGCAATTCAGCTAGTTTAAATTATAGTTCGAGGAGGAAGTTTAGTTTTTTAAGTTTTTGTAATAATAACGAGACTATTAAATGCAATTTATTAAAAATAAAAAACCGGTAAATAACTTCTATGGAAATTAAGTACCGGTTATCGGAAATATACCAAGAATCTCCAGTATGCAACCAAGATAAGCATATTTACTAACACCGAGTTAAATAATATTTAAAACCCTATACGAAAACATCGACCGTTTAAAATAGTGTAAAACCAATAAAGAGTAATTTAACTTTAACTTGGAGCTCGAAAGGTTTCACTAATGTGTTATCCCTGGGCTTAAATGGGCTACACAAAAATTAATGTAAAAATCTATTTTGTAAGGAGAACCACGGTTCTTAGGAATCTATTATCGACCGACCCATTTTTCAAATCATCAGTACTATAGCTTGTCATATTGAGTTATGCAATGTGCACAAGGTAGGACGTGTAAAGCCTAAAACTAACAACTAAAGCCTAAAAGGTAACACTAAAACTTCAATGATACTTCAGTTCAGAATTGAATATAACGAATTTGTTCAATTTCGATATTATATTCTAGTTCAGAGTGTCGATTTTGTACCAAAAACGACAGCGCGAATTGAGCTAACCGGAAAAACATAGTAGTGGTGATTTTATTAATATTGGTTTGCTTGAGCGCATGTGGGTCATTTTGTTTATATATTTTTTGTAATTGATGTGTCAAATGCGGTTTCGTGTTTTTCAAATATCAGAAAATGAAAAATCAAATCACATAGCAAACAATCGGTTCCACTGCTCAAAAGCAAGCGAATAGAAGAGGTGAGGTATACGTCATCATTATAAATAGTCAACCGGTTCAACCGGTTGACTATTTGACCCGGTTGACCGGAACAAAATACACAGACATATTAGGGAAATAATACAATACAAATATCAAATGTATATTATACAGTGTATATGTACACAAAATAATTGTTCACATCGCCAGCCCGCGTTCTAATTTTTGGTACAAAATCGACACTCACAAATTGAATTCAAATTTTAAGTATTAAAATCATAACTAAAAATTATGTAGACAATCTAGAATATTTCTTTTTTTGTTTTATCCATCTTTGTTTAGTACGAGGTTGTCATTTTATAGTTTTCCAGTTCAGAATGGAGGTTTCGGAAGTTAAAATTCACTTTTACAAAATAAATCAATGAAAATAACACGTGTAAGATAATTCAAGATAATTATTACAAAAATTCTCAAAGTTTTTTATTCCAACATTTTTAAGCATTTTTGTTAAAAAAATGCTATATGGTTTCGGCTTGCTGTCCGTCCGTCTGTGTCTACGATAACTTGAGAAGGGATGGAGATATCAACTTAATTTCTTCACTAAAAGTTCAAGCAATTCATGGGACTGAGCCATTGATTTGGACATTTCTGTGTTTAGGGTGTTCGGAGATATGTTAACCCCCCTCCTTAAAATTGATAGATTTTTTTTTTCTATTCTACTTTGGTCTCTATGAAATGTGAATTGGAACAAAAATATATCTCGTGTGGATGTGGGTGGAGTGGTTATGGGGGTGGTAGGAGCGGTGGTATGGAAAGTGGAGGGGGTGGGATGAAGTGTTTTGGGTTTGGTCTGGGGATTTGGTGGATAAGAGTTTGTGTGGGTGGTGTGTGTGTGGGAGGGGGTATGGAGATGTTAAAGGGTGTGGTATTGGGTGGTGCGGGTGAGATGGGTTTTGGGGTTTGAATTGGATAGTGGGTGGAGGTGGTAATAATGTTTAGGTGTGGTGGTTTGCAGTTTATTGGAGTCGTTTGAGTTATGGTGGATTGGGGTCGGTTGGGCTGGGAGTAGATAGCGTTAGGTGGGTGTGTTGTGATATTTGAAATACGGAAATAGAACCTTCCGTTCTTACACATAATAATACCAAATATTTATGTTTTTTATTTTTCACATAATTTATTCTCTTTCTTTTTCCGGACGTTACTGCAATTTGCAAAAGAATAATATGGCCGTTAGTTTTAATATTGAATAATATCAACTAATAAATATACAACACAAATTAAATACTTTGGTATCAAGATAATTTTATTTCTCTTAATATGTATTATGTCCACTTAGTTCTTTTCTTTTAATATTATATCCACTAGCAACAAAAATGCTTATAGAATTTGGCTGCGAACCTTTTCCGTCTTTTTACTTTTCTCTGTAACTCTTTTGACGTGTGAGGCTACACCAAGCCTTTCATCAAAGTCAACTCCCAATCATTTTACCGATAACGCCGTCTATATTCTCCTTTCCAATTGCACCCCAATTTAAACACAGTACTGTTTCCTTGTGCGCAACTAACTGGCAATCGGGGAAAATTCCAACCATTTCACTCGGACTTTGTTGAGTTTAACTTAGCCAATTTTTGCGCCAAAAACAATCTGGGTTCTTTAATTCCAGCATGTGGATTATTCGGTTTTGGTTGAACAAAATTTAATTGTGAACACGCTGCTCGATATCTCGGAACATCTTCAATTTCAATAAAATGATCTCATCGATTATACTTTCATGGTTTGGTAATTCGAACACTCGATCTAATCCTTGCAATAAGCTTGGCAGAAATGTGATATAGTTGAGAGTAAGTATTAACGGCGAATCGCACAAAATTTGTGTCAGCCATTCCAACAGCTACAACCTTTTTATACAAATTTGCTGAAACCTTTCCCACATTTGTTTTCAAACGAGTTAAGTCATCCAACGACTTCACAACCTAAACAGTGACAACAACATCAAGTCCGTGTGTGAATACAGCCAACTGCAATACAATTTATAAACAAGACAACTTCGAGCTTCAGCGATGCAATCCTCGAATACATGAAGAAATATGTGTAATCGGCCGGATTGTCTTCGAGCCGGTTGATGGTTTGAACTGTGGTAAGATTCCTTTAGCCACTTTCTCTCGTGCCCGCTTGTTATGATCCTCCAGCGCCGTAATAAAGAGTCTAATTTCCGGAAAACGTCGCTTAAATTTTAGCGTATAATATTTTTACAATTGTCGAAGCGGCCGTTGCTGTTTTATTGCAGATGAAACATATTCTGGGAAAACGTTAACATCGATTTCTTGAAATTTAAATTTCTTTTTAAAATTTTTTTTTTAAATTTCTTGAAATCATATAAAAAGTAGTAGTCGACGCGTAATATCGATGTTGTCTAGGCCTGGCACTTTACCCTTTTTCGTGAACATGATGGTAATCGTGGCTACTTCATGATTAACATATTTCATCCGATTCGTGTTTGGTGCTATGTAGCGTTGAGCATGGTATATTGTTTACTGTGTCTGTTTTCTCACAATCATCCGGGGAGAGAGTGTTCAGTAGACATATAATAGAGACTTCTCAACTTTCTGTAGCCTGACCACTACCGTCTACCAATGTACCAAGTACTTCAATGTGTTTAGGTTCTCCTATGATGAATTTTTACACGAAGCCCTTGCATTATACCATGGTCCGTAATGAATTGGTTAAAGCTGCTTTGGCTCTATAAGTTAATGCTTTTAATGTATTTATTACGGCACGACACACAGTGCCGTTTCGTTTGCGCACGGTAAGATCGTTTGAACACCACGCCGTTTAGTCTATATCTAATTTATTCCCAGAAAGGGTTGAGAACCTATCTTAGTTAACAAGAGTGTGTACCTTATCCCTTAATTCGCCCGTGTATGACGAGGAAGCCGCCTCACTGACTCCCTATTATGACTACATGTACTTGGTCGTGCAACTTCATTCACAACGAAAGCTTACTTCGTGTAATAATTTCTACAGTGACGGTTTCTCTATCATTTTGTCACTATTTAGCAACAACGAGACCGCTATCAAAATTACATAAGTCATCTTGAGATATGCTGTGGATACTAGGCATTTTCATATAATATTGGCTTACACAACCAGAATCAGAGAACAAATAACAAAGTGGTAGTTCTTCCAAAAAGTGATTTAATGGGCTCATCAAATCAAAAGCAAGACCAGTGGCTTAACTTTAAGGTCATATTTTAATTACAAGTTTTACAAACACCGCCATAATAGCATCAGTAGCGAAAGTCAAAATAAATTTTAGTGCTAAAAAATATGCCAGAGGATATTAATTCCCATTACAATAACTCAAAATGTTCGGGCATACCTTCAAACTACATAGTACAGTTAAGGAATTAACACATTGGACAAAAACAGTGCAGATGAGAATAAATATAATAATGGAGCACTTGGCTACTTTGAAGCTTAAGGTAGATCCCACTAAATGTGCTGCAATGAGGTTTAGAATAAATAGCAGTGAGATCGATATTTGGGTAAATGGATTGCTCTACGAAGTGAGGGTTAAGAGTAATCAACGTCGGAATGTAGTCCAAAAATTGACGAAACATCATCTAAGCAAACCTTAGCAAGATGGTTTGCTCAGATTTAACCTGTATCAACCAATATTTTACCACACACCATATAACCCGAAACAGCTATTGGAGCATCTAGAGACAAAAATAGTATTTTGTTGCTTGAGTGGAGCGTTTGTTGGCCGAGAGCGACAAAATCGGTCGCGCTCGAGTTGCACTTGCACATATACTATTTTTTTACGACTTCAACAGCAGTTTCACACGCATTTCTGTTTCACCTATTTTCAAAACTTGCAGCGGTTGGAACTAAAACAATAATTTTTCAATACAAACCCGCTAATTGGAGTGAAGTTTGTGTCAAAAGAACAAAATATACTGTGACCTATAAGTATGTACTTAGAGTTAAAGAAACACTCAAACATTGAACTTTCATAATAATATTTAAAAAAATTTAATAAACACAAATCACTCATTTGCTGGAAGAGTGACACAATTCAAAAATTTTATTTTTTCAGTAGAGCGATTTGAAAATATCACTCAAAATTGTTTGTAAAAACGGAGTTTTTCAAAAGCAAATAAAAATACATTCCGATTAGTAAAGTAATTTTTATTTTCTATTCCTACGCCCTCAATCCGATCTTAATTTTTATGGTTCTTTAATATTTTGTAAATTTTCTTAGGATAGTTTCTAGTATCGTAAAATGCTAATTTCTTTCGCGAATTGAGTGATTTGTATATGAATTTTATCTAATTTACTACAAATAACTACATAAGAGAGTATGGTTTGATACAAAATAATAAAAATATAAGGAATTATGTGATTCGAATTCTTAGAAATGAGTGAATTTTGGGTTGTGTCAGTGTTGCAGCAAATGAGCGATTTAGTTTTTTTGAATAGTTTTGAGTGAAATTTATAAAATGAAATTTTTTAATACAAAACAAATTCAAAACACTGAATTTTTTTGGTATTTGTTAGGAAACATCATTGAGTGTTAGTGTTATACGAAAATTCTTAAAATTTTGAAATTATTGCACTCGACCTCTACGGATCGCACAACATCTTTGAATGTAATACAACAATTATTAAACATTTGAAATATTTAACTCGGCCTATACGGATCGAACAAAGCTAATCGATATGTTTTTGAATTAGTATTGGATGTAAGAAAAAAAATCTTACGTAACCATATCGCTCATTTGCTGCAACAGTGACACAACTCAAAATTCACTCATTTCTAAGATATTCGAATCAAACGATTCCCAATAATTCATATTTTGATTATTTTGTATCAAAACATACTCTCTTATGTAGTTATTTCTAGCAAATAAACGCCGGAGTAACAAACAATTTTGAGTGATATAAGAAAATGGGCGATTTGAAATTATTTAAGAAACAAATTTTACTTAACCACATCATTGAGAACTTCATTGAGTGCAATACAACAATTCCTAAACATTTGAAATTAGTTAAATCGGTCCCTGCGAATCGGACAAATGTGATCGAAGTGGATCAGAATTAGTATTTGAAGTAAGAAATCAATCTTATCCGAAGGAAACAAGTTACTTAAATTATAATGTTTCACTCAGCAAAATTTTTCTCTAAAATAACAAAAATCTTAGAGATGCCCGAGCATGTCGATAAAGAAGATTGGTTTCTTATATCAAATACTAACTTGTTTAGCAATTTTTGTATTGTACTCAATAATGTTCCCTTTCAAATAACCAAAATCGACGTTTCCGAGCATGCAGTTAGGTAAGATTGGTTTCTTATATCAAGTACTAATTCAAAACCGAGCTACGTAGTTTAATATGTTTAAGAATTACCGTATTACACTCAATGATATTCTCCCTCGAATAACAAAAATATCAGAGATTTCGGAATATGTGAATAAATAAGGTTTCTAACATCTAATTCAAACCATTTCGATCACCTCTGCGCGATCTGTAGAGGCTAAATAATATAAAATGTTTAAGAAGTTTCATATTACACTCAATGATACTTTCTCTCAAATAACAAAAAACTCAGAGATTTCCGAACCTGTGGATAAATATGTTTTGTTCTTAAATCAAATACTAGTTCAGAACAACCTCGATCACCTTTGTGCGATTCGTAGTTTTAAAAATTTTCATTTTATAAAATTCACTCTAAACTATCCACAAAAAATATTTTGTACTTAATAGTGTGGAAGTATTTGTGTTTATTAAAAATTTTCAATGAAAGTGAAATTTTTGAGTCGTTTCTACAATTATAAGTACTTGAACCCCACAATGTTTATTTTAGTTTTTTGGCATAAATTGCACTCCGATAGCAGGCTAACAATATTTAAATATTCGAAATACAAACGTACGACAAAATACTTTGTACATACCTTTTAATAGAAGATTTTCGCTACATAGTTTATAATTCGAAGTCTGCCAATAGTAAAATTTTAAAATCATAACGAAAACGAATAACTTAAACTGAGATAAGTACTTCGCTAAACTGGAAAATTTTGGTGCAAATTTTCTAGAAAATTATAGATAAGTTATAATGTTTCAGGAAATAACGAATACAATTTTTTAACGCCCAAACAACTTTGGAAACAATATCATTTTGTTTTGACAGTTTTTTGCTTTAATTGGGAGATGGTGCTGTCTGCCTAACAAGAGTATTATTTTTTAAAAAATCTTAACGCATCAACTAGTTGTTCATACTTTTTAGGAACGTAAATGTTTTATTATAAGAAATCGAATTCGGAGAAATTTGTCTGAGACATAGATCAAATTTATGTTTAGGTCGTTAGTTTCATATCCGGTACACTGGTTCTTAGCTTCATATTGCAATTTAATAAAATAACCTTTTTTATGCCTGATATTGTCGTATGCCTGATTTTTATTAAGTTATAGCGAAATATAATCAAATACGAGAGCAAAATCACTAGACCTAATGTTGTATTCCCCGATCAAATTCGCTACAATCAAAATTTTATTATAACTTTTTTTTTTTTATAAAACCTGCCCAATTTATTATCGTTTCATCTTATCAGGTATGAAAATATGAACAGCGATATTAGGCGAGACATTTTTCCTTTGAGAGATTTCACATATATTTTGCGCAAACCTGAATACAAAATAAAATCTTGTGATTTATATATTTTTGGTAATATTCCCAAAAGTTTTATCTTTTAGTACAACACGAAATTTAAATTCATAAAACATATCCACAATCTCGTTAAATCAATCTTTGATATTTTTTATGTTCTCTGTACTCGTCTTCAATTATCCCAAAGAGCACGCAAAAAATATCCACACAAACAAACAGACAAAAATCTAAACAGAATATTTATTTTTTTCATAAATTGTCGTTGTTTTATTTGGTTTGCTGTGCGGCTACTGCTGCTGTACCATTTTCATCATAATCAAATTTTATCCAAATCTAATTCTATTCAAATCGGTAGGTTTATTATTATATTTAAAATGTACATAAAATAAAATCAAAACGAAAACCAAAATCTGTTACTTGGAATGGTACTCTGTACAACTGACAAAACACAATTAGAATTATAATCTTTTTGCCTCCCAAAAATAAAATAAAAACGCAAAACCAGAGGAAAACACAACCAGAGCAAGAACAAAACATAAAAAAAAAATCAAGAACCACCGCAAAAAATATCCTCCTCAAGGGAATAATAGTCAAGTCAACCATGAATATTATAAGGAAATGAACAGTGCATAAAAAATATCTGCTCTATATAAACACACATAAAACTGCTCTCGCTTCGTTCGTACATTATGGTTGGGCGCTGTGTGGGAAATCCTAAATAAAATGCCGGGTAGAAGAATGAATCTCGATTTTTTTTTATAATGGAAATATGATAAATTTTCCTTATGGGAATAACAATATTCGCAATGAGAGGAGTTGGTTGTAACAATTTGGAAATAATGTAAACGTCCCAATTTTTTTTTGGTTGGTAACGATTTTAATGTCTGTTAACTAAATTGTCATTTTTCCATATATTATACATATATACATATATGAACATGCGGGTTAAAAACAATGAATGGGTTTTTAATTTATTTTTTGTTAAGTAATATATTATCCTTGATATGAAATGTAGCAGTTTGGTTATAATATGATATATTCCATTGTGAATTGGTTGGAACATCACCAAAATGCTATTTAAGCTTTCGTTGTGTAAATATTGAAAGGATAGCGGTTTAAGTAACTACACGCACAGTATAATATTAATGAAGTAGGGAATTCATGTGGAATTATTATCGGAAAAAAGTATTCCCTCCAATTGTACAAGAATTCCCCGATGCATTTGATTAAGCGATTTTCGAAATTTTTTACTTTCCATTATTTTACGCAAAGCCACATTTGCCGTAATGTTTTAATAATAAAATACTAAGCACTCAGTATTTTTCTCAACAGGTCCATAATTGCTGCTTCATCTGCAATTATTAATATGCTTTCCACTGCCATAATCCTTAATATTATAGATAATCGATCCTAAACAAACTTATAACAACTCTTTTTTGCCTTAACGATTTTTAAATTTTTGTAAATTTAAGCATTCTTTAGATACTTATAAGGGTCGCGTTCTTCATATTTATACAATTAACACGATTTTTATGATTCATATGCTTGTTATGATTTATCTTATGCTTAACAAATATAAAAATAATTGTAAGAATCATAATAAAAATCGTAATCGGAATCATATGGAATGACTCATGATAAGAATCATAATAAGAATCAAAGTAAGAATCATAACAAGAACAATAATAAGAATCTTGATAAGAATCAAAATACGAATCATAATTAGAATCGTAATGAGAATCATAGTAAGAATCATAATAAGAATCATAGTAAGAGTCATGATAAAAGTCCTAATAAGAATCACAATAAGATTCATAATAAAAATCATAATAAGAACCATAATAAGAATCATAATAAAAATCATAATAAGAATCATAAGAAGCGTAAGCATCATAAGAACCATAAGAATTATAAAAATTATAATATTTATAAGAAACATTAGAATCATAAGAGACATAAGTATCATCAGAACCCTAAGAATCATAATAATAATCATAATAAGAATCATGTTAAGAGTTATAATAAGACGCATAATAAGAGTCATATTAAGCATCATAATAAGAATAATAACAAGAATCATAATAATTATCATAATAAGAATCATAATAATTATTGTTATTAGAATCATGATAATAAATTATAAAATATAAAGTTATAATAAAAATCATAATAAACATAATAACAAGAATGATAAGAAGTATAATAATCATAAGAGTCATAAGAATCATACAAGTCATAAGAATCATGAGAATCGTAAAAATCATAAGAATTAAACGAACCATAAGAATCAAAAGAACCATAAGAATCAGTGGTCGATTTTGTTCACAATCCGACAGAAAAAACATGACCTTTTCGTATACTTATAAGGAGTATAGTATACAATTTTATATTAGTGTGTGTAATTTTTCTGTGGTAATGTTTTTTCTACGAATGTAAGCATCAAAAATTATGAGTCGGTACAAATCGGTTCAGTTTTTTGGTGCTTATGTCCTTTCGTCGTCTAACTTTTTTGACATCTCACCAAGTATTTGAATGGCGAGTTAACACGTTCGTGCAAATGACTGTTATAGCAGTCATACAATTTTTTCGTTTTTAGCACGTTCGTGCAAACATCTTTCATTTTTTAAGGAATAACTCGACATATTTTTCAATTCTCACAATACATTCCTTTCCGCGACGAAATATCATTGCAATTATAAAAGTTATCAAATGTGTTCCTGAGTAGCACATACATTTAGAAAGTGTGCGTCAATGTGTTGAGAAAAAAAATTTAACTACACATATTTTAATTTTTTTTTCAATGCGATGTGGAATGAATGTTTTGTTTTCGCAGAAACACAGAATTAGAAATTAGTTTGAAACTAAAATTAGATAATTAAATAAATTTAATTTTATTTAAAATATATTTGCATTGCATTTACAAATTTTAAATTATAAATGGAAATGATATCTAGAAATGTCATATCCAAAAAAATTAAATGGTGCCCATTCGCACTAGCACAAACACACATACCATTACTATATATTTGCGGTTATATCGTCAACTTGTCGAATTTTGAACAAAATCGACCCCCAGAAGAATCATAAGAATTATAATAATCCAAAGAATCATAACAATCATAAAATTTATAATAACCATAAGAATAATACGAATTATAATAATCATAAGAATCATTAGAATCATAAGAATCAAAAGTACCCTAAGAATCATAATAATAATCAAAATAGGAATCGTAATAAAAATTATACCAAAAATCATAATAAGAAACATAATAAGAATCATATTAAGAATCATAGTAAGAATCATAATAAGAATAATAACAAGAATCATAATAATTATCATAATAAGAATTGTTATAAGAATCGTAATAAGAATCTTAATAATAATCATAATAAGAATCATATAAGAATCACAATAAGATCATAATAAGAATTTCAATAAGAATCACACTAAGAATCATAAGAATAATACAAATCAAAAGAATCATAAGAACCGTACAAATCAACATAAGAATCATAAGAACTATAATAATCATAAGAATCATACGAATCATAAGAATCATAAAAATCATAAGAATTAAACGAACCATAAGAATCAAATGAACCACACGAATCATAAGAATCAGAAGAATTATAATAATCCAAAGAATTATAATAATCATAAGATTTATAATAACCATAAGAATCATACGAATTATAATAATTATAAGAATCATTAGAATCAAAAATACCCTAAGAATCATAATAATAATCAAAATAGGAACCGTAATAAAAATTATAACAAAAATCACAGTAAGAAACATAATAAGAATCATATTAAGAATCATAGTAAGAATCATAATAAGAATAATAACAAGAATCATAATAATTATCATAATAAGAATCACAATAAGATCATAATAAGAATTCCAATAAGAATCACAATAAGAATCATAAGAATAATAGAAATCAAAAGAATCATAAGAACCGTACAAATCAACATAAGAATCATAAGAACTATAATAATCATAGGAATCATAATAATCATACGAATCATAAGAACCATGAGAATCAAATGAACCACACGAATCATAAGAATCAGCAGAATTATAATAATCATTAGAATCATAAGAACCACTTGAGTCATAAGAATCATACGATCATAAGAATTAAACGAACCATAAGAATGATAAGAATCATAAAAATCATACGAGTTGTAAGAATAATTTCATCATTATTAGTTCATTATTAATCAATTTACAGATTAACGTTTACTTATTATTTATAGCAAATATTTTTAGCATATTTTATTTATAGCAAGGATTTTATATGACGAGCAAAACATGCGAAAACATTAATTCGGCATAAATAAGCGCTCTAAATATTGAAAAAATTGGGAACGATCAGAGGAATCATTACACAATAAAAAAATCCATTTTAATAGAAAAGGGAGCAAAGAAGTCTTATTCAACTCTTAAACAAGTGATAAGCCTACGCTGGATGTCTCTAATGCATTACTTCATCCTGATAACAATCTAGATAAGGTTAATTTGTTTGCTGATTTCTTTGAGAGCGTTTATAATCCAAATTCAGGTTCAAATTTCTGCAGCTTGAATAATGTCACGAGTAATAAGAAATTTTCAATGTTTCGTTTGGAAATTGATACAATCTTATCGGAATTATCAAATCTTGACATTAACCATAGTGCCGGCTTTGATTCGATACCGCCTTTATTTTTAAAATTGATCGGTAACGCAATTGCCGCCCCGGTGTGCTTTCTATTCAACAGAAGTCTAAGAGATGGATATTTCCCTACTCTTTGGAAGCGATCGCTTATTAAACCTATTTTCAAATCCGGGATTCGTGGTAATATTGAGAACTATAGGGGTATTTGTATAATTTCAGTCTTACCTAAGTTGTTTGAGAAATTTGTTAAAGATCAATTATTCTTTCACCTGAAAACTTTTATCACTCCAAAACAGCATGGTTTTTTTCCAGGCAGATCAACTGTTACTAACTTACTCTTGCTTACAAATGTTGTTTCTAATGCCTTACATAGGGGTAAAATTGTCCAGGTTGTGTACACTGATTTCTGTAAGGCCTTTGATTAGATTGATCATGACATGTTGTTGAAGAAACTTGATTCCTTGAATTGTAGCTTTCTCCCACTGGACTGGATCAGATCTTATCTTGATTCCAGAACTCAGATAGTAAAGATTGGTGGTTTCACGTCCAGAATTATTGATGTCACTTCGGGTGTGCCTCAAGGTAGTCATTTGGGTCCTATGCTTTTCATATTATTCATCAATGACGTAGTGGATTGTTTGAGTTATTCCGACATCCTCATCTATGCGGACGACATTAAAATTTTTAAAACCATTTCATGCACCAATGACACAAGGGACTTGCAATCTGACTTAAATAATTTCAGTATGTGGTGCACAGCTCAGAATTTGACCCTTAATATTTCCAAATGTAAAACAATCCGTTTTACCCGTACGATCACGCCCGCTAGTTTTGATTTTTTCCTGGATGGCCATATTATTGATAATGTTGATACGTTTATGGATCTAGGTATAACATTTACGTCGAACTTATCGTTCAATAAGCACATAGATATTTGCATTTCTAAAGCGAATTCCATGCTTGGGTTTATTAAAAGGTTTTCGATGGATTTTCAAGATCCTTATTCTATTAAAATATTATATATTTCGTTTGTGCGTTCGTTGTTGGAATATGGTGCAGTAATTTGGAATCCGTTTTATGGTAACTGTTCAGACCGAATAGAAAGTGTTCAAAAGCGCTTTTTAAGGTTTTCTCTGCGAATGTTGCCCAGAGATCGGAACCTACCCGCTTTTATACTCCCACCGTATCGAGGTAGATGTAAATTAATAAATATTGAGCCGCTCTTTATCCGCAGAATCGAAATTGGCGCGTTATTGGTTAGAGACTTGTTGGTGTCTAAAATTGACTGTCCTGAGATTTTGGTGTTGTACGATATATATACTCCGTTACGGACCCTTCGCGTTAGAGATTTCCAAATTAAGCTGCCTTATATTAGGCATAACTACGGTAAATATGAACCTGTTTATCAATCTAGTGTTTCTTTTAATAAAGTTCGATCGGCTTTCGACTTTAATCTATCCAGGGATGCATTTAAGAATTTAATGTCTAATGTTCTTTTAAATTATTGGTAATTTTTCATGTTTGTTTAATTTTACTTTTTTTATTTTTTTTAATTAAATTTTTAGTATACTATATTAATGTATTTTTAAAATTGTAACCAGATTGTATATAAATATAGAGTTGGTAAATAAATAAATAAAAAAAAAAAAAAAAATGTTAACCATGGATTTGTGAGACCAAATCTCACCACCATTTTACAAACTTTTCCTCAGCGAGTATCGCCATTAAATACTGCTACAAGTGCGTTTTCGTCACCCGGACTACCACATCTGACCATCGAGTATAGAATTGAAAAATTAAATCCGATAGATCTTCTTTGGGAATGGATGTAGAAGATGTCTTCATGAGAATTGTAAATCTGGTCTTAACGCACATAGACAATTAACTCAATGGCTTAACGATATTACATTTTAACTTGACAGCCCTGTGGGATGACCTACCTTTCTCATTTTTATATCGATTCCAAGGCAATCGAATAGATATCGACATCCAAAAGTTAATAAATAATCATTGTAACATAAAACACAGGATTAACCAATTATCCTAGATTTTATGATCTACAATTGTTATCTGAACCTTCTGATGGTAAACCGATCACAGCTATTCATAACGGTGGGCCTGTAAATTGTAATCCTTTGACTCCACTCCCCAATTGTTTGTAGGGATTATAAAATACTGGGCCTTGGGGAACTCTAGCTTTATTGAACTCTCATTCTATAAAGTACACTGAAAAAAAATTCTAGGTAAATATAAACAAAAACATTGGTTATTTTAAACGAACATGTGGATTGTTTTTCAGCCAACTAAGCGCTTGTTTCATAATACTAAAATGAATAGTTCATTTTCAAATAATAACCAATGCCAATTATACCTATTTGCTCAATATAACTAAGCAAAACGTTAATACAACTTAACACGTCGGTTAATTTAAACAACAATTTAAACCATCCGCTAGGTTATGTTGACCTACAGCATATGTTGACACAACTATTATTAAAGTTTAATTTGACCAATAATTACAACTTTACGTATAACCAATCATGTAGGTTAATTTTAACAAAAATTTGAGCCAACACACAGTTTAAACTAAACAACAAAAATACAATTAATATAACTAAGCACGTAGGTTAATTTAAACCGAAGCTTTAAACTTTCACTAGGTTATATTAACTTTCAGCGTATATCAACATATTTTGAACAGGTTAATTATTTTACTTTAGTTACTTAGTTAAATTAACCTTCAGGTATTTCGAACCCTAAAAAAATAATGAGGACCTCCTCAAGTTCTTTCTTGGCAGTTTGGTTGCATCTAAAAGTTGGTCTACTCGTCATTTGTCAGGTTACACCGACCAAACTGCAAAAATTGAAATCTGCCTCATACCTATAGTATAACACAAGAACATATCGATTTAGCGAATTTTATCCATTATCACCGTTTAAATGTCCATAGTTTAAACTATTGCTATGTTATTTCATATTAAACAAATACGGTTTAATCTGTTAAATTATTGTTTTTAAACAAATGCTTAGGTTAGATGACATATTTGCAAGATCAAACTGTTATGAGATGAATTTGCCTATGTTCAGATTAAACCAAGCAAATAAATTGAATTGACTACCAAGCTCAGTTGATTTTACTTTTACTTGGTTTAGTTTAACTATTCCGAAGTTATCAAATAAATGCTTAGTTTGAATTGACATACAAACAAGTTCAGTGTGAAAGAAAATAAAGCATTATTGATATAAATTGAAATTAACTTAGCCATTTTTGTATTATGAAACATGCATAAGTAAAATAAACCATGGTCATTTTTACCTAAAGTAAGCAAAATCTGGGTTATAATAACTAAAACAAGTTGAACTAGCTTAAGTTCAAAATAATTTTTTTCAGTGTACGCTAGAAATGCGGAAACTTTGTCGCCGAAGCTGAGGGTGCGCATTTCATCTCGTTTTGGCCAATGGAATCATGAATCAAATTTCATAATGACAACACCTTCGATCAGTCTGAAACTTCCGACACTCCCATCATCGTGGGTTCCACTTTCGATAACAATTATTGTTTACTTATCGTCAATCCATTGTAACCACCAAGAAAGTTCCTCGTGGAATCACAAAATACTTCAAAGGGAAAGACAATTTTTATTCTACGATCACGGTTCAATTTTAAACGGATACTCCCAACATTTATTAATACGAATTGAAGGACCGAATTTGTGATTTACTAAACAGTAGTGCTTGCAGCATGGCCCAAAAGGAAGAATCCATGTAATTTATTAAACGGCACACTCATCATCTTTCCAAGTTCGTCCTTAGGTAAAAGGACTTCGTGAGATCATCGCCACCTGGTAATGTTACATTTAACGTTGCCACCAACAAAAGAAAATATTTGTAGTTCCGTCTCCTAAGTATATTTTGTATAGAGTTATAGGTCGATCCAGTTCAGTTGCCAATAAAGAATTAAAATTACATCATCTTGCCGTACAAACCGTACAAACCCCAAAATTTTTTATTTTAATGTAGTTGCATGTGGCAACATGTGTAAAAATTTTAAGAATAAAAGTAATGAGCACAAGTTGTTTGAAACATTTAAAGAGCCATTTTTTTAATAAACTGGAATGGAAACCAGTTATAATCACATTCAAAAATACGCAAAAAAAGGTGAACTATGAACCAACTGCAAGCCAGAATACCCCAGAACATACCGAAATGATGCCAAGATAGCACAAGACTTCAATGAAAAAATTGGAACAAATAACGTCGACCTGATAACATTCATGGGTAAACAAGCTTTAGACTCCGTGTGCAATAGTAACGGAGAATAACACTTCGACGGCTGCCTTACAAACCAGCATTTAAAGGAGGTAGTAGATTTTCAGGCAGTACATTCACTCTAATACTTACATGGACATGTAAAAACAAGAAGCCGCAATGACAAGATGTCAGGGTAATGGGGGGTGCAGACATTTACAGGGACCATCAACTGGTAATAAATATCATAGATCCAAATTAAGCCTGTCGAAAACGCTTTATGTAAAATCGGCAGAATTTAACACCGACAGTCGACCCAAGAAACACTTTCAGCAAAGCGCTCAAGTTCAGTCTCCAAACTAATGAAAAAACAGTCATCAGTCTATGAAAATTTAAGAACGCTAACAACCGAAGTTGCAAATGCACCAACAAAACACGTCGGAGCTGAAACGTCAATACGAAGATACGACACGAAAAATCATGAAAATAACAGAGTGACCGTACGCGATAATATTGATCTGCCATTCCACACAGGGTTTTTGGTATTTTGGTATTTTTTTTTCAAGGAAAACTAGTCGTAATAGATAATGTATATATGTATGTGTGTTTTGTTTTGTTTTGTTCTGCTCTCTCTTAAATAAAATTTAATCTAAAATGAGTCAAAAATGTCCTTGAAATATTTTTTATTTAATTTATGTTTGAGTTGTGTGGTTGCACTGAAAATTTGTTTAAGCCGCAATTAAAACTTGTATTATTAGTAAATGGGGAGAGAAACGAAGAAAAATACGGTTTTTTACGTGTGCCATCAACCGATGGCATTTTTAGCAAAAAGTTGGTATATTCCATTTTTTATTGCTACATTTTTCGCTACTTTGTGTAGCTACACTTTTCGTTAAAAAAGGTCAGGAAGACCAACCTTTTTCTAAGAAAAATACTAGAACAAATGAAAACCTTAGTTCCGATTTTTGTATGTCTGATGCTTCAAAATATAAAAAAAAATAACTTAGACTCTTTTTGAAAGAAATGAATTTTTCTGGAGATTTAAAGTGTGCAAGAGGTCATTTCTTTGAATCGGTGGTCTCCATAAAGAACATTCGGCATTTTCCGTTCGTATGCAAGTAGTTACTTTAAACAGTATATATAAATAAAAATAAAGAATAGTGTGTATCATCTTTCCATCCAAGACATAACCTAATGGAGGAAAACAATTCCACATTATATAAATCACTTTGATCAAGCTTCATATGATCTCGAAAAGAAGGCTGTAGGCGTCCTGCCTATGAAGTGTCGAAATCGTCATTAAGTATGCTATTTGAAGATCAAAACCTCGACTTGCGGTATTCAGCTCTCGGCTACATTAAAAATCCAAATGACAATATTATCCAGTCAACCCAAAGCAAATAACATAAGAAATAATACATAAGAAATAACAATCGCCATAGAGACCTAAGGATGGATCTAGTGGGTAATAAAGAAAGACATTCAACGCATTAGTCTACATCAAAATGGTGAGAAACGTCTTATGTTGGACTGGAAACGAAGGAACAAACCCCTTGATCTACTAGATCCAATCTGGATCAATTAAAAATATTTTAAAATTTTAAGAGGACTAGCCAAGGTGCTACGACGCTCCAAACGAAAATATAAATTATGCCAGAACATTACAAGATGATTTGTGAATTAAGTTTGCCATAGTTTGTCTCGGTCGGTCACGATGCACTCTAAACTCAACTGGACTGAACGCATTTAATCAACAACTTTATGGTATTGTCAAATTGAGTAATTTTTAAAGATTTAAAGAACCATCGATACATTCTACTCGTAAAATTTTGTAGAAACAACGTCCCGGCCCGTCAAATTTCTTCTGATTTTAATATTGATTTATCCTCCATCTATTAAAGTACGATAAAGTTTATGAATTTTGGAAATGCGTGAGTGTGTGTCAATTTTGAGAATTCGTAACAAAACAAAAATGAAAATAAATAGAATATTGATGTGAAATTTTTGTATAACAGGGACTAAAATACCAACAAAAGTTGGTTGGTAAACAAAATCTATATACAGACAAATAAATGGTTTTACGTTTCCAGATATGTGAAATGTATTTTCTACTGATACTGATAGTGATTTATAACATTTTCCAGTATGATAAGAGAAAAAAATATTTTCTATTTTACGTTATTTGGTTATAACAGCATATCAAATATTTACACGACACATATACTACTACCAGGGAAAAAAACGTGGCACTTTCGAAAAAAGTTGTATATTCGTATTTTATTTCGTTTGGTTGTGCAGGTTGGTTGGTTTGATTTCTTTGTCAACAGCACATACTAAAAGTATGATGAGGATGAGGCCCGTAGCTACCGATGATATAAAATGTTTTTCAAACAAGTACATATTTCAGTTTTAAATCGATGGTGTCTATCTACCAAATTTAGTATTAGCGTAGTTTACCAGAAACGTGTTTCAACAATTTTAAATCATCTAAAGGTCCTTTTAACTTTATAGTTTATGTATCGTACAACATAAACCGACACCCTCTTCGAATCGTCAAATTAACTGTATAAACTAATAAGTCCACTGGGCTCGATGAAACCGGTTGCAGTATTGACTATAACGTCCAATTGCTTTGAATTATTCCCAGTCATAGTTTACTACCGGTTTATAACCAGTAAGGACCTTCTTAATTCATTTATTGAAACTCCTCTTAACACAGTTTACTTTATGATTTTGATAGTAACTAGTGCCAAAAATGCTATGGACATCTCATTAGTAAGGATTGATACTTTGGAACTAATTAGATACTTATTAAATATTGCATCTCAAAAGCTTCGTAAAATGATTGCAAATAAAAAACTATAAATGGGCTACTAGATTCCAATACCGCTTTTTTTTGCTGTCGCTGATTCGATATTTGATCTTACTTCCCAATCCCATTTCGATCAAAAAAGTTCACCAGTTTATCCTAAGTTTTGGAGAAGATCTATTAACATAGCACTGTCTGTCCCAAATGTCTGTCTTCTCACTACAGCCCAGACGGATTGTCTGATTGAAGTGAAACTTTATACACAAGCCTTTCTCATAAATAGGAAGTGAGTATTTTAGTGAAGCTTCCATAGGAGCTTTTTCATTTTGATTTTTCTAATATTTTGAAAAATATATTCTCCTGAGAAAAACGACTATGCACTGAAAGATTCTAAATTAAATTCGCAAAAAGATCGGTATAAATTGGGGGGGTTCCAGTGATGTTTGGTGAAAATTAATACCGCAAGTGGAAGCTTTCCAAAATTAACAAAAAAAAAATGTCCAACAAAATTTCGGGCTTCGATGAAACTTCCTTCATAAGCCTTTTCAGAAAGTGGCACTTTGCAAAACAGCTTGATAGTTTTTTTTTACAAAAATATGGAAAATTACATCAATTATGAGAAAATCAACTAAACTGAACACGGGAATAGCGACGTTTATGAAAAAGACAATTAGAATCAAAAAGATTGTAAATTATGTCTGAACATTTTTTAAATGTTGGCGGAAATATTAAGTTTTCTAATAAAAACTTTATTTCACTTAACTTTCCATAAATTAGGATCCTTGCGAAATGTTGTGGAAATCTGTGTACCAGAAGTCGCAACTTCCATAGAGGCTTTTTCAAATTTTGTAGTGATATTGAAAAGTACAGCGTTTACAAAATTTACTAAAATTAGAAGATTCAAATAAATTCAAAGATCAAATTTTTAATAAGGGTTAGGTTAGGTTTCAGTGGTTGACACTTAGGCCATTTTTGGCCCATTGTGATACCACCACGCATTCACGACACATCATTAACCCATTCACCTATTCACCTACTCACACAACTACAGTATACCACCTGCACATTGCAAGCTCCATGTCAACCTGTACATTGACATGGACGGTGGGTCGGCGCTGAATTCTGCACTCCATCAGAGGGTCTTAGTTGTGTTTATTAACATCACCGATTTTAATCGATGATGAAAATTCGATTTGCATCTAGCCTCTGATGGGATTCGAGCCCACTACCTCCCGGTTCAAGTGCCGAAGCTTTAACCACTGCACCACTTGTCCGGTTAATAAGGGTTAACATAGTTGATTTTCTGAAATTTAAACGGGAATAATGATATTATATACAGACAGTTTTTATCAAACGTCTGGCAGGTTTAATTTCTCGCTTTAGAAATGAAGAGTGTATTCGAGATCTAAGAACATTCGTGGTAGAAGAAAGTCGGGTGTTGGTACATACATATTTTGTTATTTTTAAGTTTTTTGTTATGTCCGAACGTCGGTTAATCGTCACGTTTGCTTGAAAAAAAAATCCGTTTAGTATTTAATTTGTAATTTTGTTAAAACAAGTACCAGTTTTCTCAGAAATGCATAAAAAGACACTTTTCACATAAAAAGACACCTTTCAAGACCACATTCACTTAGGTTGATTAATAGATTTCAGTGCTAATGCGAACTCCCGATTTAAGAAAAAAGTTTAAATATAAATTTTCATTCAACACACACTGACAAAGCTCTATTTGAGAAGTTTTTGCTTGTCAACGATGAAGAGAATAGTGCACCTACAAAAATATTGAAGTCGTAAAATTTCATGAAATTACCTTGTACAGAAGGAAAAATGGATTGCTGAAACTATATTCCAGTCAACATTAAAATTTATTGCTTTTAATTTATGGTTTAGCTTATAAAATATTTTTTTATAGTTTCTGAATAGTTTGTATATTTTTATTTAGTTACCGATAATTGTAAGTACTGTAACTGTATGTCTGTGTAATAAATTGTTTTATTATTTTATGTATTGGCTGTGTTACAAATTTTGGGATACTGACATATTCGGATTTGAAGACTATTAAACGAAAAATTTTAATTTTGAAATTTGGTTCCTTTTTTCCTTACTTAATAATTTTTAATATACGAAACGGTGCCTCTTTTCATGGCTTTTTTTGATTATGACTTAGTTTTCGATTTACGACTATAAATATTCGATATACGGTTTACATAAAATTTGTATATAAAAAAAATTGCTTTATGGCATTTCGATTTATAGCTACATATTTAGGAACCGATTTTGTTCGTATATCGAGGTATTGGTGTAAACAAATAAATTTTGTAAAAGCTCCTTTGTTTGAATGAAAGTCTTGAATAACAAGCATTAACTGCAACAGATAGGGGACGAAAAGAACGGAATTTTCATTGAGGTTCCGTCCTGTTTTTCGTATGACCAAACCCATGAACCGACCAATTTACATTTTAATAACGAAGTTCATATCATGCATTTTCTTTAAATAGATTTTAAGATAGTTTTTAGAACACGTTTCTTGACGTCACAATTTGTGTGGATTTATTGAGGGTTGGACTAGCTAGTATCAATTACAAAAATTTTGATTGATTGATTGGAATGAAACTTCGTACTTAAGCTTATTCTATAAATTTGGAGATCCTATTGGTGTTAAGCCATCCTGGATTTGATTTATTCCACGGAAAGGATGTAGAATATCTTCACTTATACAGACTTTGTATTATTTCTCAAAATCATTTTGATTGGATGGGAAGCACGTTTACAGTATGACTACAAATAACGTGCGTATTTGATGTGGTTGAGCAGTATTCGATGCATCAGCGAGTACGGTATACCAATGTTCTTGTTTTTTAAGAATGTTTAATTCATGAGCTTCACAATAAACTACATATACTTGTCCATGTACTGTTCTCAATATTTTGATAGATGTCAGTCCACGAACGTTGATTAACAGTACAATCACAAATAATTTTGAAAGCAGAGTTTTTTTCTGCTTCTCACACAGTGTGTTAGTGATTCCACAGTTGAATCTCAAAATTCTACAAGAGTTCATCCAGTGTATGGGATCTTTGTCTCACAACAATCCGCCATTCCATGAAAGCACATGCCGAGGCTGAAATTGGGAACTATGCCTATAACCTGATGACCAAAACATCACCGCAAGTCAGACAGCAGATAAGAAGTGTTTGGCATTTTAACGAGCTTGACAATGACGGTTTACGATTATTTTTTCAACTTTCAGGCAGCATACGAATTCCAGGCGATCCAAGTCTCGACCTAATTTATCGCTTTTTCGTAAGCAGCAAAGTGCTGCCCGGCCAGGCCATGACCAGTCATCGACCGGAACAAGTGGTAGTCAGAAAGACCAATGTTTGGTGAATACGGCGTGTGGAGTAGTACATCCCATTGAGGCGCCTCCAAAGTTTCCTTGACGACTATTGGAACATTTGGCCGAGCGTTGTCGTGCTGAAAGATCACTTTGTCATCTGTTTTGTTGTATTGTGGGCGTTTGAGCTTCAATGCTCAGCTTAATTGCATCAATTGTTGTTGATAACATTCTCTAATGATGGTTTCATTAGGCTGGAGTACCTCATAGTATATCTCTCAGAACCGATCCCATCAGATGCACAGCACTAGCTTCTTACCATGAATATTCTGGTTGACGGTTGAAGTCACCGTAATAATAATGCCTCCAACTCAGTTTCTTCAAACTTTACTGGTGTTCCTTGTTCTTTGCACTGGTGTTAAAATCTCCACTTTTAAAATGGCAGAACCAATACTTACACGTTTTTATGTCGTCCCAAAATGGACCTTATCAATATCTCGGAGGAAATTATCTTCACAAATCTGAAGACAATGAACGTAAATAAGAGCCGCGGCCTCAACGGAATTCAATTCGAATATTGAAGGAGTTTGCCTTGACTTGGCTCTAATATAAATTAAAACTCTTCTCCAATCTCTTATCTAGGGTAAATACCCGAACGCTGGAATAGTGGGATGGTAGAACCAGTAACCAATTTTGGAACGTAATTGTGATAAAACTGGCCCTTCAAACTACTGGTCAATATTAACTGTGTCAGCCGTCGCCAAAATTTTTGAGAAGTACATTGAGAACCAACATCTTAGTGAAGTATCTTGAAATTAATAAAATAATTTCAGATGAACAGTATGGCTTTCGAGACAGCCGTTCCATAACCGACCTTTTGACGTATTTCACAAACAAATAGGATTTTGCCCTAGAACAACATAGAATGGCCATTGCAACCGCTTTGGATTTATCTAAGGCTTCTGGCATGAGAACCATATTTGTATACTTCTGGCATACCAGAAGATCAATTTTGTGTTCTACGGGAGATCATCAACGACACAATCGGCATTTGGATGCCGGACCAATAATTTGCTGGATAGGAACTGTCAAAGCGCCACCTTTCAAAAAAGTAAAAATGTATCCAATTGTTTTAAAAAAATGTCTCGATTTTTTTTTTTAAATATGAAAATTCCTTTAAAGATTTTCGGCTTTTTTATAGACAAATATTATTTTCTATGGACAATGGACAATTATTTTCTATGACATTCACATTGTCTATGACATTCACATTGTTTGAGACCTTTCAAAAAAATTTTTGTAGTTTGGTCGTTGCAACCTGATGAGTAGACCAACTTTTATCGGTACGAAACCAAACTGCCAAGAGGAAACTTGAGAATGTTCTCATTTTTGTAAAGGGTTGTGTGGCTCTGTACACACAAATACCCTTGGGGTTAATGGGGGGTTGAGTGAATTTTCTACTTCTTTTAGTAGAGTATTGTAATTAAATGACCTCATTTTTTGGTGGCCCGAAAGGTCTCAAACATTGTGAATGTCATAGAAAATAATATTTGTCTATAAAAAAGCCGAAAATCTTTAAAGTAATTAATACAGACGAATTTAAAATTTCTTAATTGAAAATTCCTTTGTTTTTTACTAAGGTATATACATATACATATTTAAATTAAGGGCATCACAATTTTCTCATTTGCCAGACTGTACCATCACATTTCTTTACATTATTAACGAAAATCACATTCGGTGCATTCAGGTTTCCTATCATGATTAATGACATCATTGCCAATTTATTTTGAAAATTTCATAGTGCTAGGCTTATAGCACTCATTTTCATAAAGTTTGCTTCGATTTTACACAGCACATTCCCAACTGATGGGTGCCCTGAAAGCGCCCATTCTTTCTTAAGAATAAACTCATATTAAACCAAAAAAAATTCATTGTTGCAAAAAACCTAATTAAATAAAATAATTGAATATATAGAGGATATATGTAGATAGATAATTAAATTAAAATAAATTCCGCGATATCCAAACCACACTCGATTTATTTGATCTGACCGATTTTCTCCCCTCTTCTGATAATAACTCTTTCGCGGCCATAATTGGCCCTTTCCACACTGAGCTTCTTTGAAACACTGCTTCATGCTTCAAAATGGTGGTAATAGATTTTTTATTGCTCATTTAAAACCGTATTTTATATAGTTTGCTAGTTCGTGGCCTTTTTTGTGTGATATTGTACAAAGAATTTTCTTATTTCAAATAAACTTTATTAAACCAAATATGTGCCATTTTGATCGATGACCTTCTGCCATTTTTCTGGTAGAGCCATGATCCCATCACTGTAGAACTTCTGTGGTTTAGAGGCGAAAAATCGAGACACCTCATTTTTGCAGGCCTCTTAATGTAAAACCATTAAATGGTTCTGCATGAACCGGAGCAAATGGTTGGTGCAAGGTCAGGACATCAAAACCTCCTAGCCAAGCTCTCTCAGTTTCTGCCGGATCATCAATGATGTGTGTGGTCTAGCGTTATCATAATGGAACGCAACGCCCTTTCTGCTGATTAATTCTGGACGTTTTGAATTGACCTATTGAATCAATTGTTTAGCACGGTGGCAGCACCTTATACTGCACGATTTCTTTCCAATCCCACCAAACACACAGCATTACATTTCCTGGCGTCAATCCTGGCTTTGATTCCGTTTGGGAAGCTCCACCTCGTTTAATCATTCGCTTTAAAAATGGCTCGATTTCGTTCCGTTTCAGCAGCGTTTCGCAGATAGAAATCTGGTCCATTAAATTTTTTCCGCATGATTTCATGGAACTTTCCAATGGTTGGTCGACCAAAGCGATGTGCATCTTCGACATCCATATTTCCAGAACGAAAGCGCGTGAACCATTTCTTTGCTCTTGATTTTGATAAAGCGTACCTTCTCCATAAACAGCACAATTCTTTTCGCAAGCCTGAGCCGCGTTTTTACCATAATTAAATTGTAAAAGATATAAATTTTTTTCATTATTTATGTTTAAAATGTTGTAACTTTGTATTCGCTTCACCGATTTTAATGTTTTGTATGTTCGAACAAATTAAAATGTCAACTTTCAGCCTGTTTAGACGAGTACACACTACATGATGTATTTTCCTCGTCTCTTACTCCTTTACCTATAAACTAATTTTAGAGTGGGGATATTTGTGTTGTACTTTTTCCTCTAAAATTTTTATTGCGGAACGAGTCGTTATTCACTAATACAATGAAAAAGCAATAAAAAAAATTTCTGGTTTGAATTTTTTGTTTTTGTGTTTCGCTGAAAACTAAATTGAACAACCACAAACGCTATAAAAGATGGCGGCCACTGTCAAGTTGTTATTTTTACGTAACAAGAAAATGGTCGATACGTTTCGTCTCTAAGCAACATACAAAATAAAAATAATTTTACGCATACAAACACAAGTTGCAATTGGTGTGAACAATTTTACAGTTTACGTCTAAATGCAAATGATGTAATAATGTCATGCACTGTTGTCATGTACTACATACTCGTGTTGAAAGGCACTTTCAAACACGCATAAGAATTGCCCGATACGATCAATGGTTACTGAGATATATGAATGTAAAGCCATCTATCGGGAAAAAGGCCACGAACTTTACACCTATTATTTAAACACAAATGTTTTTTGTATTTTTTTATGCTGCTCTCTCGAAACTTCGCCGAAAAAACTTTTGTTTGAAAATGAGTCCCAATTTAAACCGGTTTTAAACGTATACGGGGAAAAAGACGAAAAAGAAGTAACTTCAAAAGAAGTTCGTGTCCAACGGCGGATTCACTTGTAACTTGATCGACAATAAACTTAAGCTGTTTTGCTTTCGCAAAGCCGATTAGCTTTAATGTTAGAGGCCAATTTTGCTTTCAGCAATATTTGTTTTGAATTTCCAGTAATGGAAAATAATTGTTCATCATAGTGGGCTTTTTTGTCAGTAGTAATTGTAATCTGAATCGGTTTTACGAAAATCTTTTTTTTTTTAGTTTTATGTAAAAGCCAACTCTACTTTAATTACTACTGATAAATTCGCCAACTATGATGAACAAATATTTTCGTTACTGGAAATTCATAAACAAATATTGCTGAAACCAAAATTGGCCTCTAACATTAAAGCTAATCGGCTTTGCGAAAGCAAAACAGCTTTAGTTATGTTTCGGTCTGTAGCAAATACAATATTCAACCCTAGGAGCATGTAATTCAAAATTCGATTTGAATTTCAATAAAATGTATAGTTTTACAATAAAAGTATCCACTGTTAATAAAATGTATCCATTTCAGCCGTTTTCTGTTTTTCATGTATCCAGTATTAACTTATTAAATTTTTAAAATAATGTATCCAAATGGATTCAATTGTATCCAAGTGATGACCCTGATCTATAGCTTTACTGATGATGCCAAATTACAACCTTCTTTTTTATTCGAGGTTGAGCCTACTTCTTTAAGAATAAGCGCTATATGGCTAGAAGTTGTCATCCCGCTAGTCCCGGGTTGAGTATAATGTTTAAGTGGGGAGAAAGAATCCAGATCAATTCTAATGAAGAAAAACAGAAATATGCACATACTAGCGTAAAAGCAGTCACAACAAGTACCCTTTTGTGCTAAAAATTCGTCGATTTAATTGTTCTGTAAAATGTATGAAAATGTATTAAATAGGGAAAAGATAGGATGAAGCTGGCCAAGTGGGCAGCACCAGCCATATGTTCAAATTAGAGTAAATGGCAAACTTTAAAAATTTTAGGTGATGTTTAATAATAACGTGTTTCTCTTTAGAACTTCCTAGGCCGAAAACGGTTCTATAAGTTTTGAGTTGGTAATGATAAGGGCGAACTGGGAAGCTCGTGGAAGTTATCGTCGATTTTTATATAAATTTGTATGGAACCATATAGAAGCTGGAGGATTGCGACAATCCCAAAATATGGCTGATTCTGACGGACCCTCCATAGTTTACTCTGATCATTATCAATTCAAAACATAAAGAACCATTTCCTGCCCTGGAAGTTCTGAAGAGATACAAATTTTTATTTAACTTCACATGAGATTTTGGAAGTTGGCCGTTTACTCAATTTTGAACATACGGCTGGTGCTAACCACTCAAGCCAGCCTTCACCCTATAACATACCATCTCAAACGAAGGTCTTGAAATTTATAGGCGATATTCATATATAATATTATATGGTTCCATTTCAAAGCTTTACTCGGAAGTAATTCTGAGTAAAGTATGAGAATGAATACTCCCAACTCAAAAGAATAACAGCAGGAGTGCCACAAGGGAGTGTTCTTGGGTCAATCCTTTATCTCCTATATACCAGAGATATTCCAACTACAGAAGCAACAATGGCGGCTTTTGCCGATGACACAAACTTGCAAGAGCAAAGAACATCAATGACTCCACTAGTAAGTAAATTAAAGAAAGCTACTAACCAGATATGTAATTGAACAAAGAAATGGCGAATCAAATTAAATGAAGCAAAATCAATTCAAGTCAACTTTACAAATCTAAAAGTTAATCATATACCAAACAACTAGCAAGCAAACACTGCTAAATATCTCGACATGACTTTAGATGCTAAACTTAGATGAAAGGAACACATTAAAAAAGAGAGAACAACTAAACAAAAAATTTAGAAAAATGCATTGGCTCTTAGGGAGACAACTGCTGCTATACAAAACAAATCCTGAAACCTGTATTGACATATGGTAGCCAACTCTGGGGTTGTGCCAAGAAGACAAATATCAAAATCATACAAACAGTCCAAAATAAAATCCTGCGATGTATTGTTAATGCACCGTGGTACATTCGAAACGACAACCTCCATCGAAATCTAAAGATCGAACTTGTCGCGGATGAAATTAAGCATCATGCAACAAAACACCTACAGCGTCTGCACCAGCATTAAAATGTGGACATACGCTGTATGTTGACTATTACACAACAAGAAGACTGCAAAGAACCAAACCACTGGACTTATCGCGACCAGGAGCTCACTAGACTTACTGTGGCGAAAAATCTGAGGAGTTACACGAAACTGGAGATAATCACTTGATTACGCCGACTAATCAAAATACTTTATTATGCGTTGTAAATTACTAAATGGGTGCAAGACTCAGTCGTAATATAAATAAATAAATAAAAATTTTATTCAAAAAAATATAAAATCAAAGCTGGAATATCACGCCAACCCTACCATACAGCTGGCAATGGGGAGCCTATCAAAGTTTTCAATTATCATTACAAACTCAAAACATAAAGAACCATTTCACACCTAGCACTTCTTAAGAGATATATATTTTTATTTAACTTCGCTCGAGATTTTGGCGAATTACTCAAATTTGAACACATTCGGCTGGTGATGGGCACTTAATCAGCATTCACTCTACCACGTACCATCTCAAAACATCATTTGCCATTTCCGCCCCAGAAAGTTCTTGGAAGTTATAAACTTTCAAATAAATTTATACTGGACCATATCTCGAATATACATACAGGGAATATTGTGAATATTGGCCTCATTCCAAAATATAGAGAACCAATTCCGGCTTACCTGAGATTTTGAAAATTTGCTATTTAATGAAATTTGAACCATTTGGCCATTCACCCTATACGGTACCATCTCAAAACACCAATCACTGTTTGCTGCCTAGCAAGGTCTCAGATGTTATAGGAGGGCATTTCAAAGCTGAAAGATTGTGCAAACACAACAAGGCTCTCACTGGACAGCTCACTATAATTTACCAATATATTTTAAAGTCATAATATGTCGCTAAAGAAACAAAAAAAACGGGAATAGGATATTTTGTAGTTGTGTTATTTAAAAAATTGTCTTGTAGAGTTATAAAATGAAAAACTGGGATGAAATAGAATAGTTTCGTGTAACTAATAAAAAAAAATCATGTGATGAAAAACTGCGACAACTGCATATGCTTATGAACTAGAATCTTTTCCGTGAAAAACATTTTCGTGGTGTTTGTCCTAACTTGTACTAAACCCAACATCAATTCCCATGGAAAAAATTGACTCTTGGCACTTTAAAGTATTTTCAATTAATTATCAATTTATAATATTATATTTTAATAAATTAGTTTTATTTATTTTATGTCTTTTTATTAAGGCTACCATTTCAGATTTTATCATTGATTTTATTTTATTTTTAATTTTTCAATTTATCTGAAGATCCTCTGTTCAAAATCATAATATTTATTTTTCCGAAAAATATATTTTACACTGTTAAACTTTAACTATTAATAGGAAATGTTATTGGTGGGTTTAGGACAAGTTAAGACAAACTTCCAGTCCGTTCAAAAACGCGTTTCAGCAGGTCTCATAATATCGCAAAATCTTTCCAACAACACTTAAAAAATATAAAGGAAGAATGTTATATGGAGGATCTAAAGGCATTATTTTTAAAACAAAAAATTTGAAAAATTCGTATGATGTAGATAAGCAATTATCGAAATAAACCTCAAAATTTTCACCATCTTTAAGAAGCCATATATTTACCTGTAATTACATAAACAAGTCTTCTTAAACTCAGAATTTTGCGAGAAACGAAAGGTAATAAGTACTACTTAATTGCGAAACTAATTTCTTTGCATGCCATTCGGTGGGTAACGGTTAGGAAATAAAAAAATCATTAAACAATACCAATAAGTGAATAATTCGATTATGTATGTGCATTTAGAAACAATAAAGTTTTGTAAAGTTAGTTCTGGCCTTGGGCCAGGTAAATCCATTTAACCCATCCCTGAAGAAAGCCTGCGATTTAATTTGCCATATTAAAAGGCGTATTTTTACACCTTAATTTTAGAAAAATTAGAAACCACTCGTATCGTTGTAACTATTTGAAAACAAATAATCTGATTACTTAGATATATTTATTTATTTATCCTTCGTCCGGCGGCCTAATCTTACAACGCTAAAAGTGTTTTACAATGCAAAATCTACTCGATCCCCTATATCTAAAGAGACTTGAAATATTTTTCTAAAAGAAGGTCTAAATGGTCCGGCAAAAAAATGTAGAGATCTCACAAAACTTTACCCCTCTCCGGCTTCTACAACAAGATTTATTAGTATTTAAAAACGGAAAAGGTACAATTGTACCTATTCCGCCTGACAAGGGATTTATTCAACATAAAGGATAAAGCATAGCTTTTCTATCCATACAAATTAATAATAAAAAGTATAAAAAAAAACTAAAACATAAATTAAAATCTATTTTTAATAGAATTAAACAATAATTTTTTAAATTTAGTAAAACATTCACACGTCTAATCTCGGGTATCACTGGGAATCTTTTTTAAAAATCAGAATTCAGCCAGTACATAGGATAGATCCAAATTAATATTGTTAAAAGTTCCCAATATATTTTCACCACCAAGCTAAATTTGGCAATCATCAGCATAAATGTGACATTTGAAGTATTTTATTGCTTTTGGTAAGTCATTAATAAAAAGGGAAAACAGAGTAGGGCCATGTATTCCTTTAGAGTTCCTTGCAATACACCTATTGCCCAAAATTAAAGAAAGTAGTCGAATGATTTGGAGTAATCCAACAGTATAGAACAACAAATGAGTTTTTTTTCCTTAAGACTACATGAAGCAGGATAGTCGTTGTACTGTGGTTATTACGGAATCCGAATTAAAATTTATTTAGATAATTACAGATAGCCAAATGATGGTTGATTTGATCACAAAGAATAATCTCGAATACTTTAGATAAAATGGAAACTAAACTAAGCGGTCTAAGATCATCCAAAAAATCGATTTACAATCGGAATCACACTGTTCATTTTCCAGGAAATTCAGAACGCATAATACAACTGTTAATCAGGTATGTCAAATTTGATACAATATGTGGTAAAACATTCTTTAGAAATTTTAAGTTTATTTTAACGTAACCGGATGAATTGGATTAAACCCTTCCATATGGGAGTTAAAAGTTTCAATTACTATGTGAGTTGCGGGAGTAGGAAATTAAAGAAGAACTTTAAAGTGTGTCATATTGTTTTTAATTTATTTAAGTAATAGTTTTTTTTTAATAAAACAAACATTTTTAAATAGTAGTTTTATTGTTTTTTATTTTAGTATTTTTTTTTTTTTTTTTTTACAAAAAAGTGTTTCATTAAAAATTTTGTCGTGTGTGGTATATCTCGAAACACGAGTCCATGCATAGTCAAGCTTCACAATCAAAGCACCAGTAAATTGACTGCTCCTGCGTTCACGTTTCTTGCAAACAAAAAATCTTTTTTGTGGGTCAACTTTTCGCAACGTGTTTTTAATCATTGCTTTGTAAAATATGTCAAATACACCAATACAACGATAACATGGAAATAAATGGAAATTTTTTATGTTTTTTTTGTTTTATATTTTTTTGTGTTCATAGTAATGAGAAGTCTATTATGAATGTCTTTGCTATAAGTACCACAGAATTAGTATGTATTTACGTAAATCCTTTTTTTAATTAGAAATAGTAGTATTTTTAATTAAGTTTCTAATTTCTGTTGCAGAGTGACGTCGAACAACGCCGATGTCTTATAACATTGGTTAACCAAGGCATGCAAGTTGTTATGGTCAACCTAATTTCCGATTACACCCAAGGGTAGGGACCATAATAATATTGAATGGCATTGGTTAGAAGAGGAGGAATAGCATAACGCTTTTCTTTTCCTCCTCTTATCTATTTATTTTCGTGGTCAAGTCGATTACTGATAATTATTTGACAAAAATCACTAGTCCACCTGAAATCGTTTCGATATAATCAAGTGCGAAGGAAACAAAAACAATATAAATAAAAAAATAATAAAACCAAAATTTTGTTGTGTTTGTTGAGTGTGTTAATGACTGAAAACAACATAAATAGCTAAATAGATAAGTGCACTATTATATCGTAAAAATCAAGCCATTTACTCAATTGTATGGGTGAGTTTGAAAGGAGTGAACCAAAAGGAGATAAGATTCACCAACGATTGATTGCTTACGCATGTAAATCGGATGCGCGGTAAGCCACTTTTTTGGTTAAATACTGTTTGTGGTTTAGCTAGTGATAATACAGTTTCTTTCGTTCTGATGAAGGTTGAGTACCGTATGATTCGAGAGATTGGCCGTGTTTATATCGGACACGTATACTCCTTACGAAACTTGAGCTGCCCAGCCCAACGATACGAAAGGATTGCCTTAGTAGCGCCTGGTCGACAATCCGGCTGTGCAGGGGAGCATATACCTTATGGTGAATTGGTCCCATTAGCAGTGGGGTATAATAACGATTGGGTGACATTAATTTTTTTTTTGTGTTGTGTTACGATATTCGAATATAATTGATAAATTGAGTTTTAGTTTCATATATTGAAATATTCATTGTTTCAAGGAAAAGAAAAGTATTTCTTACAAAAAAAATAGCTTAATCATTAATATTTGTTAAGAATTTTTTTATTAGTCCGTTAACTTATAATATATCATAAAAAGCCGGCAAAAGATGAACATATTTAAAAGTGAGTGCTCGCGAGCGTCCTTATTTGGATTATTTTTTTCAGCTTCAACCGTCCCGGGAAGGCCTTTACGGAGGAGGGTGACTAAGTGTTTTTTTTATTACATATATTTAATCGAAATGTGGATACATATATCTAAATATACTCGTACTTATACAAAATAAATTTATTCAACGAATTTGCCCCATTAGCGTTAGGTTATACCATTAAAACATAAAAAATACGTTATTATTATATTTTGTTGGTTGTTCGTTGTAATGAACATTTATATTATGTTTAAGTAATGTTGCTCTAAATAAATTCAATAGTTGAGGTGTTATAAATTAGGAGTGAAGTGTGCAACGCGGTTTATTGCGGGTCGGTGAATCCGAAGCATTTTTTCCCGTACATGAGTTAATATATTGGCTGAACATCTAAATAATGCTGATCAAGATGAACCTCCCATCTGGCGAGCCTACCCAGTCCCAACCATAAGGAATGATCAACAGGTGGTTACCACACTGTGCGTAATTGAAAGAAATAATTATGTATATTCATCGAAAGAGACTTTTTTTTAATATTTGTGCACAATGTACTGGTACTTTATACAAATATTATCTAAAATAGTTCACCGTGTCTTGTTAAAGTTGAAATGACATGCACGTGTACGCCACTCCGCAATAGACATGTTTTTATGCATGACGTACACGTGTACGGCACTCCACGCGGAAGGGTTAAGATACACGGCTTTGGAAACATCTAATTCACTTATGCTGCAGAAGCAGAGAAAAGTATGCTTGCGTAAGTGTCATAAGTGTTGACAATTGAAGAGTCTAAGTCAGCAGAAAAACCAGAATTACTAGTCCCCAACCTAATATGCTTGAAATTGATCCAAATGCAACTATTTTTGTTTGGAAATCCTTATCAAGCTAGTTACCTTATTGCGTTATCTACGATATAGTTCTAGGTTCCTTACATCGCCTGTTCTTTTGTACTCTGCATACGCATGATAGCTTGCAAGCATACTGCCAGCAATATTACAATTAAACCATGGGGCAGCCGATTGGCAATTAACTAGTTGTTTTATTTGGCACACAATTGTCATGAATATAATACAGGCAACCAGAAAAGGATTTGAAGAAGGAATTGACATTATCAGGCGCATGCAAAAAGCTCCAGTTAATGTCAGAAAAGTAATTCATTATCTTTTCAGAATCTAACTGAGTATAGTCATGGGTAAGCTTGCAGTCCACTTTAACCCGTTTTGATCAAAGGTCAGAAATGACTCATGGTCGGACTTGTCAGTCAAAAAGTATGGGCTAGACGCCAATACCCTAAAGTAAACTGACTTTGGGACAATGTGTTGATCGAGCAATGTACGGTAATGAATAGGTGAGAACGGGACTAAAGCTGAATGGTTGGCTTTTAAAAGATTATGAAATTAATGGAACTTATCAAGCATATTACAATTTATATCGCAGATTATAATTTAAAATATAGAGGATAGGAATTCCTGAAAATCATATAAATCGGATTGCACTGGGGTTGATGGATTGTAGCAAACCACACTCAGTACAGTCATAGATGGTAATATCATAACTGCCTTTTTATTTGTTTTGTCGAATCTCAAGGTACCCATTCAGCGAGACATATTCGGTATTAATCTTATTTGTAATGTAAACCATGTTTCCGCGATATAAAATACATCGAGATCTTTGCGATCGATACATTTTCTCAGTTTATCGATATGGCAAAACAGACTACGGGCATTAATGAATCCAAAATTAGCACATGTGCTATCCCGATTCACAATCGTAACATTCTTATTTGGGAGTAAGGATTCCCACGAAATAAAAAAAAAAATATTAGAACGCAAGGTATACAAATTATGAAACTTATAATTTAATACATAACTGATATTACAAAAGCTCGAAGTGGTGAATGAATTATGATTATCACTGTATAATTTACTATGATTGCAGTATTTGTGTAGCGCTTGATCTGGCCCAGAACCCAATTACACTAAATGCCAAAAGCATGATAGTTTCTGATTTTGTCAAAAGTAAGGTATAAGTGTAAGGGATAAGGTATCAAACCATAAAGGATTTAATCTTACAGATTTAAATTTTTAACAAGTCCATCCGAAATGCAATTTCATTGCAAAAATGTGTTACAATGGTATATCTGGCCCAGAAACCAATTTATTATATGAGATGCCTGAAATTTATGACGTGTTTTTCACATTAACTATTTAAGGAGTTGTTGCTCTAATTCGCTTAAACCAGTTCACCGTAGAATTTTTTTTCTTTGTAAAAATTCAAAAATGTACGTTTTCTGCTTATGAAAATCACGTTTTAAACTGATACTAGAAACGTATTAACCATTTTGCAGTTGGTAGTTCACAGCAGATTAGTTATATTATATTATATTCGTGGTCGTAAGGTATTGCTAACTCACACTGCATTGTGAAAATCCACATATTATAAAATATACGAAATTTCTAGACATTTTAATCAGAGTATTAATTATGTCCTCGTTATGTTCATAACCTAGTAATGATTTGAATTCTGAAGGTGCGAGTACAATCATATTTGTAATACAACTAAACTTCCTTGGGCTATTACCCTACCACTTGGAAATATTCTTATCATTGGCCGTACTAATTAAATCATTAAAATCCGTAAGAATTGCTTTTAGATGGAGAAATCGACGACTTTATTTTCATATGCACATTGGGAAACCATAACCCATTGTCCATTTCAAAGTTTGTTTTATTTTTTTTTTGCTAATATTTGCTTAAGAAAATCATTTTCTTTATTTTCTACAATTTTCATTTACGTATTTCCCATGTTCTTTGGTTATTTATTTTATCAAAACATGAATATTTATTCACCATGTTTCTATTTATTCATATATAGAGCATAATATACATAAAAGAAAATCTAAAAATAATAATAGTAATAGTAAGGAATGATAGTAATAGTTACGTATATACGAGTAATAACAATAATAATAACGAGAAAGTACAAGTTTTTTGTGTGCTTTTATTTCCTTCACTAGGTTTTGGAAAAATTAGTTTTGTGCTTTCCTTGTTTTTGTACCCTAAGGGGGTGTGATTGTGGGTGTGGGTGGAAAATTTATGTATTTAGAAAAACTAAAATATAAATTATTTTAATATCGGAAAAATTGTTATGTTATTTTTTTTCTGTTTTTTTATGTAAATTAAATTAGAAAAATATAAATATTTTCGTTTGTGAGTGTGTTTTCCCCTTTTTCTAGAATTTCAGTTTTCTCAAATATTATTAAAACAATGTGTACAAAGAACAGAAAATAACGAAAAAATGAAATTTGTAATAACTTTATGTTTCATTTATAAATTTATTTACACACTTTAAATAGTTTGTACTAAAAACAGTTTTGTATTACGTTCGACCCATCTCCCTTCATATGGTCTTTAGTGTAAACACTGGTTCATGATATTGTTTATAACGTAAACATTTAAATTTTTGATTATAGTTAAATAGCTCGAAGCTTATCCTATTTGCTTTTATTTCACATAACGAACGAAAACCAAAAATGAGGGCGATACAGATGGGTTTATTGTTTTGTGTTGGAAGACAAAAGCTTTAAGAGCAGTTTTCTCCGTCTACACATAGATAAAAAAAAACTTTTATGTTTCAGCAAAATGTTTTTAATGCTTCTTTTTGGTACAGTTTTATATGGCATGACGATATGCTTACATTTAAAAATGTACATAATTTTTTGTTTGGTTTTATTATTATGATTAAAAAACACTTTTTATCACCAATCTTAATTTTCTCTTGTACTTGACCTGGTAACGTAACACTAAAAGGTATATGCATTTTTTGTAAAATTAATAGCTATATGTAATTAGTAAAATTTGCCGGTAGGCAATTTAATTTTTAGACTTCACGTAAATAGAGCGTGGTATGGATATAACACGTTCATTATTTTCAAATTGAAATTGGCTGTTAAACCAAACCAAAAGTCACATTTTTTAAGGAGTCGGATCTGAATGAGCAAATTAAACGGATCAAGTCGAACTATTCATCGTTATTAGCCGGTTTTAACGGAACTGATTAAGTCAGATCTAAAATGATTTCACCAAGTTTAGAATACCAGTGCCCTAATACTCTAAAACATAATTTAGAGTTAAACGTCACATATCGAAATAATAAAATATGATAATTATGAGTTTGCGTCAGTCTTGTATTCCATGAAATCTATAGCTACACTGAAGGAATCAGTTGAACCATGGCCAAAATTATTTATTTTTGACTGATCGACAAAACAATTTTGGTGGAGGAAAAACGTATATGGAAGCCCTATAAATGAACAATAATGAAAATAATGAATACTTCCATTAGGCTAGGATTTTTTCAAAAATAAATCCACTCCATGCTACTACCCTCCATATTGAGCACAAGCGCATTTATTATAGAGGAAAAAGACTAACGGAGTTAAACTGCACTATTTAGGTGGCCACATTACTTCGCCGCCACGCGAGACAATCATGCTCCAGAATGTCCATCGTGACATGCACTGTGTGGCATTTAACACCGTCCTGTTGGAACCACAAAAGTCCCGATGCAAAATTTCTCAAGTTCTTGTGAACGACAAGAAATATACTGCCTCGGGTTTTCTCGTAAACTCTCACGCACTGCAGCGATATTCGTCAGACATTACGTTTCGGAGACGTAAAATAGAGACAATTTGACAAGTAATAAGAAAATAACAGGTGTGCCATCTTTTATGTCGGTATGTAAACACTGAATAACTTTGAAAAAAACAACCGATTTTTATATATCGATCATTTGTTGCAGCAGTGACACAACTCATAATTAACTCATTTCTAAGATATTCGAATCAAACGATTCCCAATAATTCAACTTTTGATTATTTTTGTATCAAAACATAATTTCTAGCAAATTTGGTAAAATTCCATTTAAAAAATGACCCAATTCGCGAAAGAAATTAAAATTTTAAGATATTGGAAAGTATCCCAAAAGAATTTGAAAAATATTAAAGAATTATAAAAATTAAGATCCGATTGAGGATGTAGAAATGCATAAAAAAATATTTTGCTAATCAGAATGTATTGTTATTTATTTTCGAAAAACGCCGGAGTAACAAACAATTTTGAGTGATATTTTCAAATCGCTGTACTGCAAAATTTTGAATTATATCACTTTTGCAGAAAATGAGCGATATAAGGTCCTTGAGCTCGTCAAAGGCTTGCTGGATGGCCAGTCAATGTCGCCTCTTTTTGACATCAGACGTACAGGGACTTTTCGTTGCAGAAACTGAATTTTTTGATGTGCAGTGTAGCATGTGAGGCGTAATTTTACTTTACGTATACATTGAGAAAATCAGTATATGGATTTTGTCTCGAAATGTGTGAAACGAAATGAGTGTAACCGGAAAGATAGTACTAGCATTTGTGTTTGTGTTAGTTTCGTGCGTATGATTGTTTTACTGCATATGCAAGCCACGTGTCATTCTTTTTTTGTTTATTCATATTAACCCTTCGAGTGCCAACATGATTTTGGCTAGTGTATTGAGGAGCACGATCACTCTTTTTGGCACTCAAAGGATTAACCATTGTAAATGCCATATTTTTTGTGTTTTTCATGTTTTTCAATTTTTGTTATAGTTAACATTTTATTTTTAAAATTTATGAAATTTAAAATAAATTTATTTATAAAATCTTATATGTTTTAATAAGATTTTATAAATAAATTAATTTATGACAAAAAATTAAATATAAAATATATTAGCATGTGCTGAGAAAAGGAAATAAGCACCATAACAATTAAACCGATTCGCCCGGGTCGCGTTATTTTGATACTGTTCATCATACAAATGACACAAATCCGAACAAAAGAAAAATACAAACACAAAGACATAATTGTGTATTATACACAGTGTACGTATTCGATTTCTTTTGCTTCACTCATTTTACATGAGTAACCCACGAGACAAAATCTTTGAAAAATTTTAAATGCAGGATTGATTACTATCAGTTTTAGGCGGGGGAACCTAAATTTTATTCGTAAAATTTTTTGGTTTTCAGAAGTGTTTATTTTTTTTCAATAATTTTTTTAAATTTCCGTAAAAATAATTAGTGCTTCATCAGCCTTGCAGACACAAAGAGTTCAGAGATAGAAGATCAAAGAGTTTCTATCGCTCTTATCGCTACTTCTGATAATGCCACAAATGTTAAAAGAATCAACTTTCGGAAATATAATTTTTTTTTAATGTAATTTATACAATTCTTCAAGTGCCAAACTAAGTAAAAAAAAAAAAAAAAAATTTTCCTGGAAAAATTGCAAAATTTTCCCGGAAAAATTACTTGTACTAAAATTATACATTTGTATTTTGAATAAAATAATATACAATTTTTTTTATAAGTAAAATTTTTCCCGGAAAATGGGGTAGTTTTCCGGAAAAATTTAGTTTCCTCCTCCTATAAACTGTTGATAAACAATCCTGCATTTAAAAATTAATACTCCTTACCTGATTTTTTCGATGAATACGTAAAGTAAACTTTAGCCGCATATCGCACCGTTTTGTTGAACCCAGTAACCGTCAAATCTTTTTCGCGCAGTTGCAGGCAGATATAATGAGCCAACAGCCACCGATACCGATTTCCATTGGCTGTTTCGTTTTCTCTGAAAAATTATGACCCAATGATTGTTTTGGCGCAAACGCCGGCCCAAACAATCAGTTTTTGGTCCTGCAATGGCGTTTCATGAACCTCGGTGAGGACTCTCCGTTCCTCGAATGCGGCAATTTTGCTTATTAACGCTGCCAGAGATTGTGAAATGGGCCTCGCCGGTCCACAAAATTTGCTTCCAAAAATGAGGTTCAGTGTCAACCATTCGAGCGACTGTTTGACCGTATTCCAAGCAACGTGGACGGTCTCTCTGCAATCTTCTTTGCGTTAGTTGCACTTTTGATCTCTCACTGTCCCGTGTTGATCAAAATTCGACACCAAACGACGAATGGTGTTGTTAGACGGTGCCTGGTGGCTACGATATTTTTCACGATGTGCCACGTTGAGTTAATACAACTGAACGACTATTTGCAACGTATAGCTTATCTCGGCGCGTTGTTTCGGTGTGAAGCGATTCATGGTTAAAACTGTACTGAATTGACGTTTCAAAAACATCTTTAATCAAGTTATTTGGTTGGAAAATGTCACAGTTATTCAATGTTTACATACCGTGATAAAAGATGGCACACCCTGTAGCAAGTGAAAAAATTCGAAAAGAAGTCAATCATCTAGAGGTATTGAAGATCACGCATGAATGTGCAGGAGGAAGCTTACCAAAGTGAACTTCGCCATGTCATTAGAACTGATTTTGTGTAAGAAGAGAGTTAAAAAGGATAAAAAGGAATGAACTTAAAAGTGCAATAAAATAAACAAAAATCAATATTTTTCCAAATATTATTGCTTTATTGGCGATGCAAACTTTTCGATTATTGATGGTATACCACTTTCAGTACTTTTTCGATGAGTTTTGGCTCCAGCACTATTATGCTTAAAATCTGAATTGTTTGTGGATTGTCTGCATAACATCGGTCTGTCGTGGAGATTAATTACCACCACTGGAATGGCTGATTACACGATTACCGAATTTAGTCTGCAAAAGATGGATTGTTTGATGGATGATGAAATCCTGCTGAAGCCAAAGATTTACAAGTACATGTCTTCAACTTCTGAGAACCAAACATCGGTTATTATCGCTCTGTAGCATTCTCCATTGCCTGCAACGGGTTTACTTAACATGAATTACTTGTTATCCAAATTTATTCGTAAATGCTATACTTTTAAAAATATTTAAAAAAAAACCAAAAAAATTTCTCTTTGTAATAGTATAAGCGCTTCCTTTCTGCTGAATCAATGGAATCGTTTGCACTGTCGGGCAAGTGCTGTATATGTCTCGATCGATTTTACTATCTTGTACGCGTACCTATTGCTGTCCTTGCATCGAACGATGGAATGACATCACAAAACAACAAATAACAAAACTTGCTCAATATGCATAAATTTAATAATACAGATGAGGTATGGGTATATCGGCGTTACCTGATATGCAAGAGAACAAAAAGAAATTTATACAGAATTAATCAATTTATCTAAGGACTAGAGGTCGTTTTCCATATGTAAAAAATCCTAAAAGTAGCTTAAACATTTCCCTCAATAATACATACAAATTTTATGTAAGTTCTTAATTTTTAAATATTTAATACTATTCTTTTAAATAAATGATAGATGGTCTAAAAGTTTCCGCCATTTTTTATTCAAATTTGAAGCATACTTGAACGCCTTGCGATTTGTCTTTTTAAACCTTTATTCATACTAGTTACAAACGTTCTTTTGCTTTTGACTGAAAACTGAAATTATTTTTACTTGTCTCTTTAGAATACAATTTTAAGAGTTCTGTAGTGAATAAAACAAATGATAGTCTGATGGTGCACATTCGGAACTAAACGGTGGTTGCATCAAAACATCTCAACCAAATTTTCAAAACTGTGGCGACCACTTCTAGCCGTTTCCTTTTAATTTTTTTCTGTGGAAGTTTAACTGTTGACAGATCGCATTGCAACGCTTTCCGGTAGTTTAGCACTTGATATGATACACAATTTGTCCGCAGTTGGTAATACCACTGTTCGACATTATTTCCGGCCAGTAAAGGTTTCGTGAAAGCTTCGTGGTATGAGCTATGTGTGATCCTTTTCAAACCATATTTGCTCCAATTTTATCCAACTCAAACTCATGAAAGTGTCCCAACAAGTAACGATATTGATCGCTATCCTTATGATTTTGAATCCAATGTGGTGCTCATTTTTACTATATTATACAAAAGAACAATCCTTTCTCCCCTTGCTTCTATCGAATTTGAGTAAAACACAAATTGTTTTGCAGTATCTTAACAAACGTTGTGGTGACTTTCCCAACTCTTGTATACGGATTCTTTTTAAATATTTTTGAAAACTTTTTCTAGAAATTGCCTTAAGATTCAGATTGTTTATACGAGGAACATTTTCATACTGATGTATATTGTATATGCTGCACAGAAAGAAATCGTGATTTTTGAATTAAAAAAATTAGTTTTTAAATTAAAAAATAGCCAAATTCAAATAAAAACCGCGTTAAGATAAAAGAAATCTCTTTTAGATAAAAAAAAAATAGGTTTTTTGATTTTTGAAAAAGATTTTTGAATAATTTTTTTAAATAAAATGGTGATATTTTTGAAAAAATTGTCAAATTCAACAACATTTTTTTTATTTCAAAAGTGCAATCTTTTATTTTCATTTTAAAAACGAAATTATTAAATATAATGGTATTATTTTTGGTTTATATGACTTATTTTACAATTCAAATTTTTGAATTAAAAGCAATATTTTTATTTTGGTATTTTTTTTTTGGTATTAATGCTTTCAAGAATATATTATTTTCGTACTTGCATAATACGCTATAGCTAGTTTTATAGTATCATTGCTAAATTTCTGAAAAACAAGAAAAGCGCAATGAGCCATCTGAGATCCACATATTTTAAAAACATTTCATTTGGTAGAAATATTCTCAATACAAATATTCATAAAAATATAAATAATTATCTTTCGATTCAAGAGCAAAAAATTGCATTGATAAAAAATTATTTTTAAATCTAAATAATTTGTTTTTTAAATATTAAAATAAAAGTTTTTACTTTGAAATGTTTTTTGTACAAGTAAAAAAAATTCCATTTTAAATAAAAAATAATTTTTTAAATTAACTTTTTCTTTTTCACTGTAAAAAAAACTATTTTTATTTATAAAATATTTTTTTTATATGTGAAAGGAGCACGCTACGCATCTTCTGGAAATCGCCATTATACGTTACATCAAAGTGGTACCGTCCGGGTCAAAGTGATATATTCAAAATACTCAAAAAATAAAGTTTAAACAAATAATTATAGAGTGTGAAGTGATCAAAACTAAAGTTTTAACGTGTTTCAATTGTTTAATCTAGTATTTGTAGTGGTGTAGTGGTTTAAATAAACTGCAATTGTTTCAAATTTCCGATAATTATAATTTTTGACGGTAAAGTATACACTATGCACTAGCAGTTTTAAATGCTTTAATTTTTGGATGTTTCATTTGCATTTTGTTAATTTTAATTGTTTATCATAATTCATAATAAATACATACATATGTACATGCATATCTCATCATTCATGACTTATTATTATATGCGTATGTTTCTGTATTTGCACAAATATTCACATACATAAAACGTATATACGTTCTAGTCAAAAAGGAAACCCGTTAAAGTATTACCCGTTATTTTTTAATAAACCAGGCAAAAATAATAGTTATAATTACAAGAACTATAGAATATGTTATAAACCTTTACTCAATATTTTCATAAAAAACGATTACACTAATTATAAATTCTTTTAAATTGGATAAATGTCGATCGGTGGAATGAATCAGTTCAGTACGATCATCAATTTGGATGAGTTGGAGGGCAATTATATATGTGTGCCGCAGCCGGATAATTTAATAACTGTTGTAAATAACGTAAGTATTAAATAAATTTAAAACTCAGTGCAAAATTCATATGATAGTTAGAAATTTGTTTAACTTTATAGAATAACCTACACGAGATTAACCACAGCATGGATAAAACCCAGAAGCAAACAGAAGAAAATCCTGAATTTAATTATGCGCGTCTAGTAAATAACACGTTAATAGAAGAAAACCAGAAAAATTACGATGTCGAACTCAAAGATGCTTTAGAGGAAATGGATTTTATTGAAGTGGAACAATATTTAATCGGTAAACAATTTATTTAATATTTACAGTATAACGCGTAACAAAAGATTCATGCTTTATTTTTTTTGTTAAGGTAAACAAATTAATCGAGAGCGCCTTAGACTACTAGATAGAGACGATTTAAAAGAATTGATCCCCAGCCATGCGTTCGGTGTAAGAGTCGAATTTCGTGAAAAACTTCGAAAATGGAGAAAAAATATGTTTGGTGACGATACGGTTACAAATCGGTCGGCGATTGAATCGTGGTTGGAAAAACATACCCACAATAATTCCATAACCAGTGTAATTTCGACGGTTATTCCTGATGCAGCTGGTTCTCTAAATTGCCAAGATTGTTCGCCAATTGTATTTTTTTTAAATAATATTAAATTTTCCATGATTTAATTAATGATTTTCAATACAGGATATCCGGAACATTTTGAATAAGAAAGGAGAAGAAATTTTGTTTTACTATAATGAGCATGGTGTTTTAACTGACAAACACCGATCCAAGCTAGTGAAAATAATAATGGAGACTATTCACTTCAACAAAAAAGATCTTAAGTCACACGATTTCCAGAATATCGCGGAACAAATAGTCGCACTATTTCCAATGGAGAAAATTGTGAGTAAATATGAGTAATTTTTTTTTTATTAATAATCATTTATTATATTATGTAATCTAAGCTTTTCAATTATTAAAATTGAATAATTTTAGCCTTTTTTTCGATAGGTTTACCACTTTACTATACATTTGCCCAGTTTTTAATAAAATTGATATACGAACCTGCTCTGTAGTCATTTTGACTAAGAAGATTGATTATTTCAAGTGCACCGCTAAATTTGTTGGTTTCAACCAAAATACTTTTATCAGCGCTCATTTTTTCAATTTCTTGTACTCGTATGGCTCTAACCCCATTTAATTTGACAATTTATACATTCGTTTAAATATTTACAATCCATTTTTGAAAAGAAAAATCATCTTCAAAGCTCTGCAACTTTGTCTCATTATTCCAAACTGTATATGTAATATTAAGGGACGGTTTCTTGTATTCTCCTCAAAACGCCCCCGAAGTACTTTTTAAATATATAGAAACCCTAGTAGAGTTATAGTTTAATTACATATTGCTTTTTAGAGTGTTTCTTAATTGTCCCAGCTACTGTATCGAATTAAAGAACATAAATCTAGTTAATTCATTATGGGGTTCATTTTAAATCTATGAGTAAATAGATAATTACTTATTTAAAACAAACATAACTTAGTTTAGATCTCGATATCAACAAAACTGTTTTTCGGAGGAGGTTTGGGGTGATAATAAGGCACTATCTCTCAACATTAGGTGAAGTTTCCTGAAAATTGGTTTTATCCAAACCCACCTAATTTTAGTAGTTTTTGACTTAATTAAATGGGCTTACAAAATTGTGGAAATTGCATTAAGAGACGAGAAAACGGGCTTCGGTAGAAGTGTTTTAGTTTAAACCCACTAATCTAGTGGCAATCTTAAAATTGGTGTTGATGTCATATTTATGTATATTGAATATAATATTTTTCTCTTGACAGACTTTAATTTATTAAATCCGATTTAGCTAAACTTGTTTTCAATTACAGTTAATACACTTATGTATACTGTTTTTGTTTTCATAATATTGGTAAATTAATATACTTCCATTACATGTTTTTAGTAACTAAAAATGATAGTAAATCTAACAACTGCTAATTTCGACAATTCACTAAATCGGATTTATTAAACCGTCTGTCTAGGACATTAGGTTCTGAAACAGATTTCAAATGGAAGAACAATTTAAAAACGAATAACTCTAGAAGTAGTGTTAGAGTGATCAAATTTTTTTGAAACTCCATTTTTTATTGATTAAATGCGGTACAGCTAAATCGTTTTTAAAAAAATGTTAAATGAAACATAAGGATGAAGTCTTATACTGATATCAGCATTAACCTTCCTATTACCTTTCGGGTTTATATGACCCGAAGTGTGTTTTAGATGTTTATAAATTGCATTTTTTGAATCGAGTACGGTTGACTATTCACTAATTTTTATCAAATACGTTATTTTACATGTCACATATTTGATAAAAAGTCACTAATAGTCGTAATCTATTCAAAACTAAATGAAGGTTAAATAAATGTGTATATAAACCAAAGATCAAAAGTCTACATCATCCTCAGTAACCTTTTTATACTGTAGATCTTTGAAAAATTGTGTCCTTGAATGTACTTATTATACAACATGTTATTTCAAATACTTTTAGTCTACATATTATTGTTCCGAAAAATCGCCCCAAAATTATCAGGACGATAATGATAAAAAACGAAAACGGCAATCTGGCAAAATCTATTATGCTTATGTGAACAGTAAACATTACAATAAAAGCACAAATCAACCGCCTTTCGCAACACACCAACAAATTGAAGCAGGTCCTTCCTCCCGGAATTCAGATGGTGATTCGGAACTTAAGTCATGGCTTTATTACAACGGTTGCAATAAGCCAATTAACGAGGTTTTAGTCCAGTGGAATGCTTGTTACCATTTGAGGATGGATGATATAAAACGTTTAAATAATGAAGAATTATTTAATCAATGGCCACTTTATAAAAATCAAATTGCACCACAACTAGTAGGATAAAAAGCAAATGTGTGTATTGTTTGTAGTTTTGCTAATGAGTTTATCAAAAAAATTTCAGATAGAAGCTGACTTTGAAAACTGCTATCCTGGAAAGTCAAACTGCTTGTTCCAGAAATGGGAAACTTTTAGGAAAGATATTCTTAAGATTTTCAAAACCAAGATTAAAGATTTACCAACATTACTTTTACTTAATCAAATCGAAGCATCCAAAAATGAAAGTGTGTATTTTATTTATTATTTTGAATACAATAGTACAATCCAAGTTAGAAAATATTTTCGTTGCTAGTTTTATCAAAAGTAAAGATATAAAATCGGTTGGTCGTGATTCGGCATTGTACGAACTTATAAGTCAAATAAAATCGTTAGAACAAAATGGCATTTACATTAAATGTAATAATGAAAACTTCCTCGTCTACTTTATTCTCGGTTTAATATTAGGAGATAATTTAGGATTAAATGAAAACCTTGGATTCTCGACGGCGTTTAATTCAGATGGGTTTTGTCGTGCATGTAAACGAAATAAAAAAGAGACACAATCCGACTCCTGTGAAATTGCTGATGCAATGAGATTCAAATTAGAATATGACCAAAGTTTTATAGATAAAAATCTTACAGTCGGCGTTAAACAAAAATGCGTATTTAATGAAATTCCTTCTTTTCATGTTATCAATAATTTTGTTTTTGATATTATGCATGATCTATTTGAGGGAGTCTGCATATATGATATTTGTCATGTTATACTATTTTACATTAATACTAAAGTATTTACTCTGGAAACCCTAAATTATCGTAAAAGATGTTTCAATTATGGCGTAACTGAGACTGGAAATTTATCAGTACCAATAACATCAAATAGATTGAAAACTAATAATTTAAAAATGTCTGCAAGAGAAACCATGAATTTTATTCATTTTTTTCCTCTTCTGGTTGGTGACTTGGTACCAAGAAATTGCCAAGTATGGGTATTCTTCACTTATTTACTACAAATTATAGATATGTGCCTACTCCCTGTGATAACCGAAGTTGAAATAAGAAATTTAGAATATTATGTTAAAATGCATAACCAACTGTATATTGAACTCTTTAATGAACCACTTAAACCGAAACATCATTTCTTAGTTCATTATCCTACTGCGATAAAAAAATGCGGACCCTTAAAGTACCAAAGCTGTTTTCGTTTTGAATCGAAACATAAAGAGTACAAGATTTATGCCGCAACCATAACTTCTCGAAAAAATATTTCATTAACACTTGCAACTAAAAGTGCTCTTAAATTTGCCAATTCATTATTACAAAATTTTAACTTCTCAGAAAATACAATTATTTCAGCACATTCTATAATTTATAAAAATACCAAGTATCAGAAAAATTTATATTTGACAAAAGTAAACGATCCAATATTGCTGTACAGAATAATTTCGTTTAAAAATCTTGATAAAGAAATTATTGTTATCTGTAATGAAATACAAATAGTACAATATGATTCTCATTATAACGCATACGAAGTGGGAAATAATCAAAATACGGTTGTTGAACATCCAATTCACTTCTTTTCAAGTCCGCCATTGGATGTCTGTAAAATAGCGAATGGAAAGTATTACTTAAGAAATAAAATTATAAATTTAAACTAGCAAATAACATGTGATGAAATGATTGCAAATTATGCAAAATTGTATTAGTTTTATAGTTTTATTGAATAATTTAATAAACGTTAATTTTTAATAAATTTGATTTGATTAAAATATAATAAACAATGTCTTTCATTTCAACAAGTTTCTCCCTTAAAATCAACAATCCTAAGTTTTTGAATTAAAATATTTGTATGTATTTTATTTCAAATACGTTTACTGTTGATTTAAAAAAAATTTGACATTTGCTTTAAAATTCAAAATCTCTGGAGCAACTATCAAAGCTTTTAAATCAAAAATTTACTTTTTAGTTCAAATGTTACTTACTTTTTAAAACAAATGTATTTCAACATTTGAATTAAAAGTATTTTATTTAATTTAAAATTTTCAAGTTTTTAAAAAAAGAAATTTAATTTTAATTTCAAATGTTATTTATTTAAAATTAAAGTTTTAGATTTTTAATATAAAATATTGAGATTTTTAATTTAAAAAAATACTGATTTTAAAAATAAAAAAAATTTCGTTTGATATGAAAATCTATTTTTTTGGTTTGAATACGCCAATTTTTGAATTAAAAAACTAATTTTTAATTCTTAAATGATTTTTAAAATAAAAGTAAAATGTTTTTTAAATTAAATAAGAATCCTTTTGGCGAAAAATCATGTCGCATTTCATTTAATTTTACGGAGTTTTTATTTAAATCTAATGTGTTTTTTTCTTTCTGTGTGAGAGTCGAGTAAAGTTCAACCTAGGTAGAACCTCCATTGAATAACATAATTTTGAAATTATCTCGAATCGGCTTAAAAAAATTGTAGGGCCGAGTTATTTCAACTCTAAAATATATACTATATTCATACTCCCCGTATGGGTCAGTCAAAAAACAAGAATAACAAATTAAAGAAAAATTATTATAATTTTAATTAATTATTTAAAACATTTTCAATATAACAAAAATCTTAAGCAAAATAATTTTGTTTTGACACAGAAGTTGACAAACAACAACAAACATAGAAGTTAAAAGTCATACAATCGCATGATGTTAAGTAGATTTATATTTTTATGATTAGTAGCGACAGCTGTGAGAAATAAGTTTAAATTTCAATATAAATTTCTCATTCGGCTCCGGATATCGCTCGAATAATAAAACGAGACTATTGGCGAAAAGTGAAAAAGTTCTAATGGAAGCATCACTTTTGGTACACCGATTTTTGATTTTATCGGAACTTAAGTATGAAGTTGTCTGCCGATCAAAACTTATTTTTTACCAAAAATAAAAGTTTTTTGTCAAAAATTTCCGTTATTTGTTACTAATTTAATTTTGAATCCTTTTGCTCTAATCGATTTTTCGCACATGCTATACATTTTAAAATATTTGAAAAAGCTCCTATCAAAGCGGCTATTTCTGGTTCCATTTGTCTTGTAAAAGTAATAATTACGCTACACTTGGTGAAGCAATGGCTTATTTCTGCTCAATTTAAAGAACCCGCGGTTTTGCGACAATCAAATTTGATATTTTCGTAGTACCAACCGAGTTCCATCCTGCTCGTTTGAGAAAGGTCATCATTCCATACAATTACCATTTTCAGCTAGATTAATCGCATCCATTTCGATTGAGACATGGCATAGTTCAAGTTTGGAACGAGCCGCAACGTAACGGCTAAACCGGAGCGCCTTCTCACAAATTTTCCAAAATCATGATCCAATGCGTTTCTTAACACTCATCTGAAAATAACTTCACTGAATTATTTTTTTTTTTCAAAATTGTTCGAGCCGATTTATTATATAGGGACCCAGATCACATTTGAAAATCCCCCAAAAGAAAAGTTCATGAATTTAGAACGAAATCGGCACTCGAAACGCCTTTTTATAAAAATCGTTCGACCTGAAAAAACGCCAAGGAATTTGCTAATACTAGAACCCATCGCAATTATCACCGCAATCGTTCGTGTCGAAAAAAAATTAAAAAGAGGGGCTTGGGCCCCACCAAGGGACCACCTAAACAATTTTTCCGAAACTAGCACCTATCGAAATCGATTCCTGACAGTTAATACCTTAGCGTTCCCTTCACCAATTTTTATCAAAATCGGGCGAGTCGAAAAAATAGTTAATTTAAAAAGCCAGTCCCACCAGCCGACAAACATCGTTTAAGATGGAAGAAAATGTGAAAAGAAGGACAAGTTCAAGACGTTAATTAGATAGCAAATGCTACAAATCAATATTGTTACTAATAACAAATAAATTACCGTTCAAATGGCACAGTAGTTAAAGCTTTGGCGTTTGGATCGGGAGGTACCGGGTTCGAATCCTGATAGGTGCAGGAAAGTGTATTTTCATCAACAGATTACGATCTGTGATGAAATGTAACAAATCTATGTCCCATTGTCGGGGTCCCATTGTCGGGGAGCTTGCAATGTGCAGATAGTCTTAAATTGGTCCTAAGTCGCACGTTCTCGAGTTGGCAGAATACGCACGTAAAGTAAGGACGTAAAGCATAACTGCAAAAGAGCAGGGTGAGCATCGAGCCCCAAAACAGACTCGCATGGTAAATTAAAATAAAAAAATTTGGGGTACCGAATTAAAAAGTCTGAATTAAAAAAGTTTTTTAAAAATGAATTAAAAAAGTTGATTTTTGTATGAACATCTGCGACTTATTTTAATTCATATTTTTAACATAAAATTATGAATTAAAAAAAGCGATTTAGAAAAATGAGAAAACTCAAGTTAAATTAACAAAGGCTTTTGCTATTTCATTTTTAAAACACCTACCTAAATTCATTTTCAAAATGAATTAAACAAGGCACATTTTATTTCATTTTAGTTTTAAATAAAAATGAATTTAAATGTAATATAATATATTATTTGTTTTCTATAGATTTCTATTTTTATGATTGTTGCCTCGTTTATTTATTATTTAATATTTAATTAATTTTAGTTAAATATCTTCATTAATGAAAATAAGATAATGTAATGTCTGATTTTCAGGAATGAAAATATCTCTGGAAATCAACAGTTTTATTTGCTTTTTCATTAATGAAAATACAAATCAAAAATTTTCCAAATTTTTACGTGCCAATTTTTTTTTTTTTTTTTTTTTATAAAGAAAGTATTAATTATCCAGTGGATTTAATGTCCTTTTAAGGTCAATTAATACCCTCCTTTTCATTCACGCACACACCCACCCATTCTCCCACTCACACAATTACAGTATACCACCTGCACGTTGCCAGATGTCAACCTACACATTGCTCCATGTCAACCTACACATTGACATGAACGGTGGGTCGACGCTGAATTCTGCACTCCAACAGAGGGTCTAAGTTGTTTTTATTATCATCATCCTGCCTCTGGTGGGATTCGAACCCAGTACCTCCCGGTCAAAATGCCGAAGCTTTAACCACTGCGCCACTTGTACGTATTTAAATTTAAAATCCAAAAAAATTCATTAATGAAAATAATAGTTGCATGGATTTACATTGCCTTAGAGATTATTAATGATTCAAAAAATTTAAATGTAAGGATCGGAAGGATTCAGTAAACAAAATTATTTCGTATTTCGTAATTCCTAACAGTTTAAATATATATTTATTTTACAAAAAATATTTTAATTCATATATAAAACGAAATAAAAAACGCTTATATTATTTCATTTTATAAACATTTATATTAATTCATTTTAAAAATGAATTATGAAATGCCTTTTTAAATTCATTTTATTCAACTTTTTTATTTCTTTTCTAACTCTGACTTTAATTCATTTTTAAAATGAATTAAAAACACTTATTTTAATTCAGAAAAAAAAACTTTTTTAATTCAGACTTTTTTAATTCATGTAGCCAAAAATTTCAATAAGACGCGATTAGTGCAACCATGCAATACCACGGTAATACACAAACACAACTTTGTGCAATATTCTTCAATCTGATGGTATAAATCGCTAGATATCCAATTAATTAAGGACACAAGACCCATCACGAAGCAACATGATACATACTCGCGCAACATGGTGACTCATCACATTCAATATTTTTTAATATGAAGAAACATAGTGATCCTCAACAATATGCAACATCAAGCAACATAGTGCAACATCACGGTACTTGGTACGTACGTAACTTGGTATATACAACATAATGCAACATTCACAATATGATGCAACATAACGCAACATTATGGAACATCACGTCATGTTGCACCATTATGTAGCGGCCTATACATTTCATAATAAGATGGAACATCACATCATGTTGCATCATCGTGTAGCGGCCTATACGGAAGACTAATAAATGAATAATCCTGAAATCAGAACTTCTTGTAGTCGTTTTCTTGCATTCGAAAACCCTGTCCCGCCAAATTTTATCAAACTCGTTGAATCCAAATAAAATGTTAAAAGAAAGTCCCAAGCAAACACGATGCAACATAGTGGGACATCACACAACATCTTTGCTACACCAATATGGTGCAATTTGACGCACAATGATGCTACATTTTACGATACAGTGCAACATATCTACTGGGCATAGGCGTACTTCAGCTGAACTGACGGACGCAATTTTAACAAGTGGATCATATAATAACTCATCAAAATATACGATCTAAGGAGTTATAACCACCGAAAAAATATCCCAAGCCACGAAAACTGAACTTCAGAAACAAATATATCTGTTTCACCTACAACTTATAATTTTAAATTGTTAAATTTCCAGTTATTGCAGAGTGAAAAAATAAGAGCCCATTCCATTTAATCAACAATCCTTGAACATGGCATTCTAGAGAATAGAATCAGTTCCTGGAAGTCAATTAATGGTTCTCATATAATCTCCTGGCAAATTGTCCTTTTCAAAATGCCACCTTTAACTCCTAAACGGAGACAGGCCTTATGCAGAATTAAGAGCGCCAGATCCTATCATAAAACTCTACCACAAGACTCAAGCTCTATGGCAAATTTAAAAACCGCCATACAATGTTTAGCTAAAGCGAATTTCGACCTTGAGTGGCCAGGAGTTTTTTTACAAAAATATTTCAATGTGTTAAAATTTGTTTAAAACTTTAAAACAACGGGTGATGTTAAAAATCGATTACGATTGTAATGTCTTAACATTTCTTTTGATTTGTTTATTTTAGTTAGAGTGGATATGCAACTGGCTGGATGCTTTGATATGATAATTCAAAATGTCAAAAAACTTAGCTGCATTACAATCAATTCCATTTTCCCAATAGAAGATAGTTTTTAACCATGTCACAATTATTGCGAATGCTATCACAACTTTTAACAGTGGTTCTTGTTGGTCAGTAATAATAATATTTCATTTTAAAACAAATAAAGGGGAACCAATAATTTTAGTCAACAATGAAATTTAAAATAAACAATTTAGGCTTACGAGTCCTGTTCCCTCTGTAACCGACAAACAAAATTCTTTCGTTTCCATGATTGGATCGAATTTTTATTTTACAAACAAATAAAACAGTTTTATGTATACCACAAGCTCTAAGCAAACTACAGAATTCCAGCAAATAAATAATTGAAATTAAAAATCTTTGTTGAAATGGAAAAACCATTTGTATCGTTTAGTAAATATTTTCCCTACATATCAAATTGAATTTTCCAATTGTTTTTTTTTGGTAGGTATAAATTGAAAAATGTAAAAATATGATTCATTTGTATCGAAGTTGTAATTGATTGAATTTCAATTTAATCGATTCACTACCAATTTTTTTTGTACCCTAAAATATTCCAATTTTCTTCTGCTTTTTTTGTTTTTCACATTGAGGTTTTACTTGTTTTGATGAAAAACAATATTCAACAACAGTAACTGGTATAATAAAACCACCCAAATATACCAGCCAGACATTTACTAAGAAAGGAAATTTTGATTTATATCTTTGTTTATTTATAGTGAACGGTGGTAGGCAGATGAGGATATCATAACATGACGTATTATAAATCCCATTGATGTAAATACATAAATATGTTGCACAAGTATATATGTATGTATGTAACTACTACGGAAAATCATTTCCTTATGTACTCATCGTACATGACAACCCGTCTGTGGGCTGGCAAACTGAATTTTCTTGTAACGATTTTTGTTTTGGTAAAAGCTTACATTTCTGGAACAAAAAGTTTAGAATTTATAAATTGATTGGATTAATTAAAATGGATTTGTTACTGTTCTTCTTTATTTTCCTTATTTTTTTTTAGTTTACTTTCTGATCAAAATAATTCAAAAGTTTTTGATTAAGGAAATTGAATCTTTAATTTAAAAACTCGTTTTTCATCATCAATGATGAATTTTCCTTTTTTTCTTTATGAATAAACTTTAATAGAATCAAATTTTGTTGTGTAGGTTCAAAATGGATTAAAGTTTTGTGTTTGTTTATAAAAGTTCTAGGGTTTGTGAGTCTTTATGTTTTTGGATTGGGAATATCTATATTATATTATTGTAGTATTTGGTCTTACATTTTCATTTTAGTTTCCTTTTCTGGGTCGTACAAACAGTGACCAATTCTTACTTAACCCGATAGCAAAAACTGAAATTAAATTATTTCAAAGTTTAAAACTCAAAACATAAACTGAAACCAAAATATTTCGGATTATATATAAAAAGTGTAATTTCGCGGGTTGTAAGCCCTTGCCCAGCAAATGAGTTGATAACCAGGTCTGTATGACTGTTATGCACTATTCTTAAAAATTGTAACGTTAAATATATTGTATTGCTTCGAGGCGTAAGACAGGTAGCTGTTTAAATCCGATGTGAGACATGAAATTTCGATTATTTGGAAAAAGTGTTGGGCTGCAATATCGGTACTTTACGGCATATGCCATTATTCAGCGCTGTTGCGGCAAAGGTTTGTGTTGATATTTTCGTCATGTATATTTCGGTGGTATGCCCGGGAGACCATGTTTGACCTTCGACGAGAATAGCCGAACATACAAAACGGAACCCACTGAAATACATTTTATGTTTATTTATTTTATTTTGTGGCGTAGTAGTAATGATAGTGTATTGTAAGTTTTATTTGTATGTCCTTATAAATGGATGTTGTTCTAATACAAACAAAATCAGAGAAGCTCTTTTTGATTCTAAATTTCAATATATTTACACGACCTTTAATTAAAAATTCTTAATATATTGTTACGATCTCGCCTATTGGGTGGATGGACAATTAGTTCGGCATTGGCGAGACATTTTTTTAACAAAAATTTCTCATTAAAAGTTTAGAACATTACTATTTTTGTGAGATAGGTGATATCTTTAGTTGAGTAGTGGCACTAAAGGTGGTTTTATAACAGGTCTATTGTTTATTGGATCATAGTAGTCTAGAACGTTGTTTCTCAACCTTATTTTTTACATCTTAATTTTCAACCTGGGGCGAGATTTTGTAAAATCACATTTTCGATACTTTATCGAAATATATGTCCTATATGTCCTAAACTGAAATTGGCGTCTGTTTCGTTTATAAATTATTTCTTTTCTGTTGCTATCACAACCTACTAGAATAAATGTGTCAATTATCTCTTTCTCTAATTTCGTTGAAGTATCGTAAACAAATTATTTGGTGATAGAAATCGAGTAGATATATCACAATTTTCTAATCTAGCAGGCTTGAAAATGATATAAAATATGAAATAGTATTCCATTTTATTTGAGAGAAGCGAGACATATACTTCGAAAAATTATCGAAAATTGTGATGTTACAAAACCTCGACCCTGGGCTGTGTGCCAAACTTAAGGTAAATCGTTCACGGCAAAAACCGGTTTTATATTAAATTTCTTGATCAGTTTGTCATAGAGCTTTTGAAAAATAATTGAATTTACCGAAAAATTTACTTTTACCTTAAGTTTGACATACCGCCTTAATCTCATTTATTATATTAAAGTTAAATAAAATTGTGTTGGCATAATTTTCATTGCTTGATTAAGTCCAAGGGCTCCTAATTTAAGAATTTAGCATATGGCTCTTCAGATATATGGTATGGTGTGACATTTGGGAGATTCGGTATGTGGATATCTTAAGGATAAGGATGCGCGCCAATTGTCAAATAAATCGTTTACTATGGTAAAAATCGGAATTAGAACAGATTGTTCGATCAGTTTGCCTTACATAGAGATTTTGAAAAATATATGAATTTACCAAAAAATTTCTTAAAATTGACTTTTACCTGACAAAAGCGAAAGTGAATAGCGGGGAAATCATAAGTGGTGTTAAGTGAAAATAAATGGTGTACTAAAAATGGTGTAGTAAATGAATTAATAAAAGTGTGGAAACTATTTGTTGTTGTGATTTAATGTTGGTGAAATAAAAGGGGGAAAATTATTGTCGGAATATTTTGGGAATATTCCAGTGGTGGCGAAAATATTAGGTAAATATTTATTTGAAAATTATACAGAAATTATTTCTGATATTCGCGAATATTCCGGAAGTATATACCGACATTTACAATCCAGTGATACGAACACGTTAAGTTCGTAACATGTGCTGACAGCAGTGGGATCGTGAATATCAGAAGCTTTAAGCCCAGAAAATTTGACGAATCTACGTAAATTGGGATTTTGTAAAAATTTGGTTTCGGCAGCTCTACAAAAGTCTTTGGAGAGTTTCTAATATATTATTTAAGACTACTGTCTTCAGAATTTCAATGAAGACTTTAGTCTTAAAAAATAAAGTCTTAACAAGAAACTCTTAGCTAAGATAGTCTTAGTAGTCTTATCGTCAGAATCGGGGGTTAAGCTAGCAGAGCCCATTCAGAAGAACATAACAAGACACTATGGATATTTGAATTAGAGGCTAACATCGGACAAATTAAGTGTTTCAAAATTTTGGGCTTCATCTCTTCATTCCCTATATCAAAAATGATTTTAAAAACAATTGGAAAAGTAAAGCCCAAATTAAAACCAATTAAATTCCCCTTGCTATTTTTTTTCCGTTCGTTCTAGGAAAAGGTATTAGGCTTTTGCACTTCAGAGTTGGCAGAATTCAAATCGAAAATCAGACCAACACCGATATTAGAACACAAACCAAGATCTATTGACATACTAATAATTTAGGATCATACTGGCCTAATCAAATGACCCATTAAATAATTTAATTCCCCACGAATTCCTGATCAAGCTTTTGAGCCAAAATCAAAAATCGAACGAAAACCGAAATTAAAACATAAAAGATCTATTGACATACAAATAGTTTTAGGCTCATATTGGGCTCGCCAAATTCCCCATTAAAAAATTTTGGACTCCACTAGAACATTATAGTCATTTAGTTCAAAGCTGGCAGGGCCCAAATCAAAAATCGGATCAATGAAAATCGGACCATTGAAAAGATCAAATGACATTCAAACAATTAACCCTCTAGCAGGCCAATTTTTTTTTAAACTGGAGAAATTACGGCATATAAATTTTAAGGTGAAAAAGGCAAAATTTATTTCGAAAACTACCTGAGGTACAAATTGCGAGCTTCAAGTGCGAATATAGAGGTAGGCCGTCAAAAGAGCCTAAAAATTAATTCAGGAGATACACATTATTTTTCAAATTTTTTTTAATATAATTAAAGATTGAAAATAATTAATAAACAAAACGTCTTATGTAAGCAAATTATACAACGCTTCTAGGAAGCATTTTTTTTTGCTGGCGACCAACATATATTTAAGTTGTATTTCATGCAAAACGTTTGGGTCTCAGAGTTGCAAACACGTAATTTACACTGTTTTTTACCTGTTTCTTAGACAGAACAGGCCAGTGAACAAAATTATCCAACCGAATATCTCGGTGGGATACGATCTTTTTGGTGGACCATAGTCAGTCAGTCTTCAATCGAATGTGGTAACGACTGAGCAAGCCGTCCATTAAATCTACCTCTCCTATATAATAATTATATTCTTTGATTATGTTAGGACAATCCAACTGCAAGTAGTTTCTTTTTACTACGATCATATCTAGTCGCTTTAACTCGCTGCGGTTCGGCTGTGGATTTGAATGGAATTATTCGGACATAAGTTGAAGCCAGTCTTAAACCTTTAATTTTTCGTCCTTCCATAAAATGGTTGAGTAGTGAGTACCGTCTAGGTTCTCTTTGAAACTCTTTATCTCAGTTGCCTGGAATTTTGCAGTTGTTTATGCGACTCGTGCGAATTGTGCCTAACGAATATGCTCCTGGACTTCGAACGCAAATTAGTAGAGGTAGTGACGCATATAAATTATCAAAATAAAGTATGTGGTACTTAAAGTCTCCAATTGACTGCAACAAATGAAAAACAACGCCAGCACATGCGCATAAAATTGGTATATTTGGAAGCACTACATTGTTTCCAGAGCCAGTATATATTGTATTGCAAATTTATGCAAAAAACCATATGAGTCACATAAGACAAATAATCTGAAGCCCCATATATGTGGCTTGTTTCTCGCATATATTGACGAAACCTAGATTTCATTTGCCACACATTTGTTCATTCGCGCAAAATCGTGGCTGTTTTGGGATTGAGTCAAACGTATGATTCAAACGATCAACAACTCGGTCGGATTTTAAATAACGGGTCGTAGCCAGTTTGGTTCTAATTGGGTCGAATGAACACTGCCCCCAGTAACGTCCCAAACTTGAATACCGATAAATGGACATATATACCAAAAAATTTAATAATTTTATTTTATTTAGAAATTCGAAAGAGCCGAAATATAGAATTTATAAATTAAAAAAAATTATTAAAAATTGTTGGTTAAGTGCAAATATACGTTTATATATATACCAAAATAGCGGTATATTTTTCTATGTCAAAAAAATTTACTGTAAATTTGGTTTCAATGTCCTTTTGGAGAGCATTCAGATTGGTTCCTTCGGCTATTTTTTCGAACAACTCATCATTAAAAAAATAATTAAAACAGGAATATGGTGTTTTGAGATCGGTAAAACTGGCTGGAAGTTTCGAGCCTGCTCTGAATACAATTTCGTTTCGATAATAAACAACAGGTAAAGGAGACCGAAGGCGCTTTGCGGGTTTCGTTGGAAGCTGTACTATTGTTACTGATTAAATCGACTGCTGATTAGATCGTATACTCGGCTGCAAAAGTTGTAAAAGATTTTAAAAAATGTAATGAAAAATTAAAATTTTTTATCAAAAATTGCTTTTGCATACGCTCAAACCATTTATCGAAATACTTTTGCCAGTCCGAAGTATCAGCTCCAAAACATGGTTTTTGAACGCTTTAATCGCTTCTTCAGGCGATAAAAACCGTTGTCCACACATTTTATTTTTGATTGTTGGGAACAGGAAGAAGTCATTGGGTGCCAAGTCAGGGCTGTAATGCGGATGACCCATCAATTCGATCGTTTGAGTGCTGAAATACACGATTTTTTTGCGTCTGTCAACAAATGTGGAATCCAACGTGCAAATGGCAAATGTTCATGTAAGATCGTATGTACGCTGGTGTTACTAATGCCTATGCATGCCTCAATTTCACGATGTCACATGACGATCCTCTTCAATCAGTTTTCACACAACATCGTGAACGTCGTTCGCGTTTAAATTCATTGTACCAATCGTCAGGGGCGGTGCTTCATCGTCAAAAGTCGAATGAAGTGATTCGAAGCACTGTTGTTGCGTTAGCCCGTTTCGAAAATTGTAACAAATCATCACACGAAAATTTGTCACGCGATAATTCCATTTCTTCACTGAATTCAATTTTTCCAGTAAATATGAAAAAAAATGTTGCGTTGTGAACTGACAGATGACTTCTGAGAAACATAACCTCTAAAAATATTACACTTTTTGACTGACATAGAGATTGGCATCGGAAAACACTAGTACATATTACCATTTTCTAAAAACGTTTACGGCAGCTCTCGTATATCTGATCGTTGTAAATTAATTGACAATGTTTCTGGCTGTGGCTCATCTTATATTAATTGTGCTCGTTGTCCTAGTTGATTTTGTTTCATTGTTGCTGTTTGTGATAACGATTCAGCAGACGATAGATCTAGACTCATATTTATATTATTGCAAAAAGTTTCGGCTAGGGTGTTACTCTCTAACTGAGTGACACAGAAGTTTATTTCATAATAATCTTCAGCTAGTAAATTATAATTGGAATCAGCAATCGAATCATCAACATCATCAGTTTCACTATCACGTGATGCATACATAATTGAATTCCACATACTTTGAATATCCTCATCTGCCATAGAGCTAGATACACTAAACAAATTTCACAGTCACCAAATATATTAAATACCACCAACTTACCAATAATTTTTTGAACAAAACAATCCCACTCTAATTAATTTTTATTTATTATTAAAAATAGCAGTGCACACAAACACAAATTAGAACACAAAATAAGGTCTACTAAAACATTTTGAGCTGTACTCGTTCCTGGCTAACTTTAGATCATTTAATTTAAAGCTAACAGAACCTAAATCGAAAGTCGAACCAAAACCGAAATAAAAACGCAAACCAAGATCTAATGGCATACACATAATTGATGGGCTCATTATAAATTAAATGGCCTAAAGCGTGGTCAAGAAGGAATGAAGCCTATAATTTTTTAATGGGACATTTGATTAGGCCATAATGAGCTTAAAATTATTTGGATGCCAATAAATCTTGTTGCGTTTTAATTTGGCACAATTTTTGATTTGGGTTCTGTTAGTTTGAAATTAAATGACCTTGGGTGGCCAAAAACGAGTGGAACCCAAAATATTTTGTTGTTTGTATTTCAATTGACCTTGTTTTGGGTTTTAATTTAGGGTTTGGGGCGATTTTCGTTTTGTGTTCTGCCAGCTTTGAGGTGGAAAAGCCTAATTCTTTTAGCCCCATTACTCTTAAATTATCTTTTAATTTTCCAATTGTTTTTAAATCTTTTTATGATATGTGTTCTGCAAATTTTTTGTAATGCTAGCACAACCCATCGTTTTAGTTGCAATTGGGGTGGAGCCAAAAATTATTTAAAAGAGCATTTGCTGAGGTCCTTCATTAGCATATTATTAGGAAGTAGTAGCGCATTTATTACCTTACAATTTTCCATAGTATTTTGTAATATTCTGCTGAATGAGTTCTACTAGCTTTAGTGACGGACATCTTATAATAAATTTTTTGGGCTGAGACTTCGTGTATTCTTGTTTTCAACTTCACTACGGTTCTATTCAAGAATGAGTTGGATGTTTAGTTCCCGAACTCCTTTACCAAAATCGCACCATGAAACAGACCATGTAGAGGAAATTTCTGGTTGTGCCGCTGTTTTAATCAAGAAAATTGTATATATTATCACCCCCACTATATATTGTTTCAGTATGCTTAACGTTCCATTTCACCATAATGCCATAATAAAAATGTTTAATTAAAATTTCTTATTTTATATACAACATTTTTTAAACCCATCGTTCATGATAACAAAAAGAGAAAATATTTTTTTTATTTTTTTTAACGACATAAACATATTTGTTTTTATGTATGATAATACATGCACTCGAACGTAAGCGAGACGATTTACATTCAATGAAACAACCTTAAAGCAAATTTAAAGGCCAGCACGATTCAGAAATTAAACAATATTTATCAATATAGATTTATAGAAAATCATCTTACCTGCGCCGATACCATTCCTTCTTTCAGCCTTGCTAAATCTGTGTGACTCCATGCGCTCGTCGACCATGGAACTATATCGCGTAAATCCTCGCCAAAACGAAAATCGCGCAATTGATTTTTTAAAAATTTTCTTATATTCCATGGCAAATCGTTGTGTCTGCAATAAAACAAGAACAAAAATGTCCGCTTAATAAATAAAACTAAAATAGATTTAATTGTATTTGGTTTTAAAAAACTACAATTTTAAAATAAAATCTCTCAACTGAATTTTACCAATTTTCCAAAGTGTCAATCAAATCATAGTATTGCGCTAAAATTATTTGCAAATGGAAATCCGTTTCAAATTTTTTGTCCGTCCGTTACATATTGATTTATTATTTATGGGATTGTGACCATATCTTAAAATGGCATACGGTTATGGCGACCGATTGTTCATGCACATCAAAACAATCAATATTGTCCTGACAAAATTGTGTAATCCAGCAACATTTAAATTCAATGTGATGCGACACTATACAATACGAAATTATATTCATGTAATATGTAGGCATCCGGTTGGATGTTATATGCCTTAACAATAAACTCGTAATATAAACATAAAAGCGTCGCAATTCTTTTACTCTAAACCCGTTACCCATCTCGTGCATATACAAATGCGAAACAATGAAAGCTTTTATGTTTTCAAAATTTCAATGTTAAAGCTTTATATATTACGTACGTACGTACGTACGTACATAACTGCGAATATACATATACGAGTATATGATACATTATACCGTTGAATTAAAAATTGAAGTGAATATTTTAGCTGTTGTGCGAAGAAGAATAGAATTTGAATTGGTTGTTTCTGTTATATTACTACTATATTGTGCTGTGCTTTTGGCATTTTCCGTTCATTTTAGAACCGAAGATTTTTGTTTTTGTATGTGTGTGTGTTCTGTTCGAAAAACGAGTGCGACACAATAGGTAATGTGTATAAAATATTCCTCATATGGATATAGTCACCCCAATTCCAATTTTGTCTCCAAGATTTGTTTTTTTTTTTTTTTTTTTTTTGGAATCTTATGGGTTATATTATCTCTCTTATATTATGTCTTGTATTTATTTAATATTAAAATAAAATTATGTAAATATTATAGATATCTTCAAGATTTTTCTTCATTCTTATATCTGTATTCACCATCTCCAACCTACATTTTTTGGTGTAGAGGGATGTGTACATTTTCGAGATTATGTAATGTTAAAATATTTATATAAGATATTAAAAAAAGATGGATTTGCATCCGAAAAAAGGGTTGACAGAAAATTTGTTTAATGTTTTAGAAATCTTTTTTGTGTACACATAAAATATGGTGTACACAAAAGGCATACATAACACTATGAGAATATTAAATGATGACTTTTAAACCTGAATTCATGAGGAAATCGTAAATGCTCGATATGACGGATTGTTGTTTAACAACTAAATGAAATATTGATGTACGTTATAGTGAAGCACATCATGCAAAACCAGAAGTCGCCTCAGTATTGCTATGTCTGCGATTGCAAATCTAATTCTCAGTTCTGGCCATAGATTACACGGATTCGCAACTAATAGCAAAAATACCATAACGGATGAGTATTGTTGACTCATTTAGTGTGATGTATCTGAAGTTAGCCCAGAATTTTATCCCAGGAAAATAAAAAAAAATCTTCGGCTAACGCTAAAACTGCAATGATATTTCAGCCCAGAATTTAATATAAAAATTTGTCAATCTTGAAATTTTATATAGCAAAGTTTTTTTTGCAACTTTTAAATATTAGAATCAAAATTAAAAATTAAGTAAAAATTATAATTCTGTGATTTGGAAAAAATGTGTACTATACGATCTAGTGTCACATAGAATACATTCAGTCAATGGCCTTTTACTGATCATGTTTAATATGCGACACTGAATCGTATAGATAGGCTCCAGTATAGAAAGGGATTCAAAAAAGTTAGCCTGTCTAGATCACAGGGACCGACCAATTGGCATTTTTATATTACGAGTAAAGTACATACTAAGGTCTTCATAAAAAACCATGTCTATATATGGGACTTTTGACTTCTGTAGAACAAAATTTTTCATTGAAGTTTCATGCAGCAGCTGTTGCAGTTATTCCTTGTTATTGATATGACCGACCCCGGGGACCGACCATTTGGCATTTTTGTATTAAAGGGCATACTAAGGCCAATATAAAAAACCATGTCTATATATAGGACTTTTGACTTCTATAGAACAAAATTTTTCATAGAAGTTTCGTGCAACAACCGTTGCAATTATTACTTGTTATTCAAATGAACCAAAGCATTTTTGACATTTAGTATATGGGACCGACCATTTAGCATTTTTATACTTTAGATGTTGTTATGCGTTAGTTTACAAACACGGTTTTTTTTACGTTGCGCATATTCAGCCTTACTTTCAAATGAATGTTTCGATTAACTGCGATTTCCTAGAAATAGTCGAGGTGATTTCGCGATAGTTTTTCCAAATTTGCTAAATTTAAAATTAAAAAATTAACTTTTTTTAAACAAATAATTTAGTTTTAACAATCCTCTAAGTATAACAGAAAAAAATCTATCATAAATTTGTATAGTTTTCTTGTAATATCGTTGTTCTGTATAGTTCTGTATAATAACGGAGTAGTTCAGAACGATCCAGAACAGCGATATTACAAGAAAACTGTACAACTTTTATGATGGATTTTTTCGGTTATATTTGGAGGACTATTAAATATAAATTATTTAATTAAAAAAAACTATTTTTTAATTTTAAATTGGGCGAATTTGGAAAAACTATCGCGACCTTAACTCGATTATTTTAGAAAAACGTAGCTGATTGTGTTACACAATTTTATTTGTATTCGCCTAATTGTTTTCTAAATTTTGTACCAATATATCGATTGTATTGCATAAATTTCTTTTTATTCGCTTAATTGTACTCCATTTTTTTAATTACATAAGAGCAACATTTACGAAAATAACTAACAAATACATATATATATAGCGTACACGTATATGAGAAAATTTGTTATTTTTTTTGTTAAGAATTTGATAGGCATCGAAATTACTATAGCAAATTCTGGGCTGTTATCCGAAGAATTTTTTTTATTTTCTGGGTGGAAATTCTGGGCTAACCTCAGAAGCGTTCTAATGCGTCTCAGATACCAAAGAAAACTTGCTTTGCGTTATGCGATAATCTTTAATCGACTGTGCCTCCAAGAGCCTACTGATATGCCATGCCTACTGATATGTGACTCTATTTCAAATTACTTTTCCTAAAAAAGCAAACACAATAATAATTTCCTCGGAACAATGAATACCCAGTATGCCTCATACAGCAGCTTTGGAACCTAACTGGGATTATTTGGACTAATCAAGAAGGAGATTAAATCAAGTAATTGTAATCTTTATAATTGTTCAAATTAAGATAATGTTATAACAAATATACATAGATAAAACACTTGATTATCGAGTGGTTAAGTTTTACACCACCAACTGTTATAATTCCAAAAGTTGCGATCCCTACACGGTTGAAAATATCAGTATTAAATTAATACTTTTTCGTTATTCATATAAATCCATAAATAAAACGTATAAATGTTATACATATTTGCCTCACTTATAAAAATGTATATGAATTTACGATTTTTTTATACTGAAGGGTTTAGAACAATCATACAAAGCATCGTTTAAATAGTTGTATACCCCACTAGTGTTTAATTTATACTACTTATTATTTAATACCAACCGTCGTATACTTCGTCGTTCTTATTGATTTTATACTTTTATAATGTATGCCTTTTAATATTTAAAAAGTATTTATATTAAAAAATCAAAATAAAATTAAGAAGTATTTCATAATCGTCATACAATGTCTTCAACTTTTCTAGTCGTAGAAAACAACGAGCCATTTACTCAAAATAATTCCACCACAAAAGTAGAAAAATGTACTCCCCCCTACATTTTAACCCCAGGGTACTTGTGTACAGAAAGATACATAAACCCTTACAAAAATGAGACTACCTTAGGTCTCTTTTTGGTGTTCTGGTTGCAATGACCAAACTACAAAAATTCAACTCGGGCTTTGTCCTATAACAAAAAAGAAGAACTTATCGATTTAGCGAATTATATCACCAAAGAGTTAAACTGACAGCTTGAAACATACATACCATACAAACTTTATAACTTATCCTTATTAAACAATTTCAACATAAAAAATTTATATTTCTGCTTATAAAAAGTATACTGTTAGATATGAGATATTAAATTTGTACTTTTTCCGGATATAAATAGATAAGAGTCAGTTTAAATAGATTTTATATTATGGAAAAATATTAAAATTATTTGTAAAATGGTATTGTATGCCTTTACACCGATTTCAGTGTTAAAAATCATATCCATTTTTTCAACCGTGTATCCAGGCAAATTACATAATTTTATTGAGCGATTATTATTGTTAACATGCATCGACCTTACCAGATCAAGTATTCTTCCAATACTGATCATAGAAAGGGACTGGAATACGAAAATAACGAAAGCAATTGTAATACTGGAATTAACAACGGCGGAAATCATCAAGACAGGGGAATTGATGAAGTGGAATGTTTGCGAATACAGCTACATGTAAGAGATTTATAATTCTTTTTACGCTATTTGCCGTAGGCACTTGGCGAAGCACACTAATACTTAATAAATACATTTTATTAAACACTTGCTTTTGTATTTCGCAGAATTAGATTTTTAACTATTTTAATTAAAAAATTCGTTCAAAAAGTTTAAAAAATCACTCGATCGATTTCGACTTGTTAGGTCATCATCAGGAGTATCTACTGATTTGTAAAAGTAAAAATTAGTTATATATAGCAGAAAAAAGGCAGAAATTAAACAAAAGAAAGAGACAAAAATAAGCAATAAAAAGCAATAAAAATTAATCTATTGATCGCGCCAGATGTGCGATTAGTCATCGGCTGAGTAACAAAATTCGAAGTATATTGAAGTACATTTAATTACCCGAGGTATTAGTCAAATTATAGAAAAGGGCGAGGTCTGTAATTGGTGAGAAACGAATGTCTCTCTGTTTGTTAAGGATATTTTGGTTAAGAAATATTGATTTTCGAATTTCGTAAAACTCTAAAATATCTAAACGTCTGCCTTTAGGTTGTATATGTAATATGTCTAAATTGTTCAAGCTAGCTGTATGATTTTCTAAAGTTAAATGGTTATGGAAAGTTGATTGATTGCAACCAGATAAATGTTCTCAGTTCAATTAAAATTTCTCTTTTGAGTGCCTTTGTTGCGTACACCAATTCCTTAGCACGTCGTAAAAATCCATGGGTGTGAAAGCTGGGGACCGTGCCGAAGAATAGAGCCACCTCTACAAATCCATTTGTTTGGGAATGAATCATCTAAGTATTCTTTTACTGTTCGTTGGTTATGTGCCGGACAGCATCCTTATCAAAAACTTGTATTTGTATTATTCTTTGACCGACTGCAACATTATGTTGCCTTACATTCACCTGACGCGCGTGAAAATGTAAACGTCAATGAGGATATCACTAATGATAACTTATTCTCGCTTCACGCGCATTGAAATTAGCACTGCCATATGTCAACAAAATGTCAGCATACTCTTCGTTCCTCAAGTAAGGCATTGTAACAACAGCGTAAACAAACGCAACAAAAAATTTTTAACAATTTAATTTAAGTCCGGCACATAACCAACGAACTGTAATAGAATACTTTTATGATTCATTCCCAAACTCGTGGATTGGTAGAGGTGACGCGATTCCCTGGCCCGCGCGGTCCCCAGACCTCACATTCATGAATTTTTACTTCTGGAAACGTGCTAAGGAGTTGGTATACGCAACAAAGGTGCCCATAAGAGAAATTTTAAAAGTGAGATTTAAAGGTGAGATTTTGGGTAATTTAAAAAAAACTTTAAAAAATCATATCTCAGTTACCGTGACACTAAGGACATCAGTTTCATGGGATGAAAACTTCCAAATGACCCCCCCCCCCTCTCCAAATCTGCCAAAAATGTTGTCGGTCCACCTGCCAAATACCCTGTATAAGGACAAGCAATTTGGGACGCAGACGTAGTTGTAATTTAACCATTGAACGTGGCAAATTAAGAAGTAAAAAGTAAACAATGCGACAAGTAAAAGTGGAATAGTGAACAAACAGTAAAATAGAGAAGTTGTTTAAAAATGGTTAAGGTGTTGGTGTAAATAAAATTTGTAATTGACGTACGTTGAGTTGAGTGTTTTATTAGCAAATTCCAGTACGAATCCGCATTAAAATTTGTAACAATATTAATTAAATTTTATAAATTTAGAAACATTGAATTTTTTTTTATCGTAGACTTTTGTAAATTCTGGTTCAGTACTTCGCAGTATAAACCCAGCCACAGTGTCTTATTATTGGTCGATTGTGACGCCAACTATATAATTATTGCTGTTTACATTGGATGCGCATGAAAGAGAGAGATAATGTGATAACAACTTGAACATTTACGACTTGCAACCGTTGGTTGTAATTTGGGAGACCGCATAGGAATAGCATAACAACAAATTTGGGTGACCGCAACGGAACAGTATAAAAAGTATTCGTAAAATGAAAGAAACGCAAGCTCATGCTCTCCCTCAGCATGCCAGTACCTCGCATCTCGCAGGCGAAAACGCCTACCAGCAAACTTTACGACCTGGCTACAGCCTCAAAATATGAGATTCCGAAATCCTCTATCAGACGTAGCACCATCGATTTTTTTACTTTAGTCTGTTTTTTGCGTAGGCCCTCTCAACTTTTTCGAAGTTCATTTTCCCGTCCATTTTTTAGAAAAAGCATATAAACTTTAAATTGTTCTACTGAAAAAACACAAAACTTGACTTAGGCCCTTTTCCAATTACCGACTTATTTCAGACTTTTTTGACGCCACCTTGAATAAGTCAGTCATTTTGTTCCAATTCATTGTACCGACTTATTTGTGACGTAATAATAAAAAACAAAACGCAATTTCTATTATAGAAAGAAAAAATAATAATATTATAGGAAGAAAAAATTTTCTTGAAAATTTGGTCATTGCTACTAGATTTGAAAAAAAACTGCATGTATTACATTTAGTCAAGACACATTTTGGAGACATTTCTGTGTAGACATACTTATTCAAATAAGTCTCCTCGCGAAGTGACTTATTTGAATAAGTCGGTGTCCACAAATAAGTCGGTAATTGCGAAAGGGCCTTAGGCGGTTTCGCCTTGTGTCCACAGAATTAAATTAAGTTTATATAAAAATATTAATCAAGTGATCATAGTAAATATCTGCTATACAAAATAGTTCAGGCATCTCGCCGAAAATGATTGTACGACGTATATCAACTAGCTGCAAATTTGAAGCTCCACGTGCAACTGTTCGAAAATTAATGTTATAACTTGATGTTATTGGTAGGTGGAGAGTAGGCGTAATGGTTGGATATTTAGGGCTTAGAAGAAATAAGCCGGTATTCAAAAATAGTTATGCATCATTTTTCGTAGTTTCGTGAGGCAATAATTGATGTATGATAATATCAGTACTTTTACTTTCCAAATACGAATAGTTTACGGAGACAAAAAAATAAAAACAAGAAAAAATCAAATACGAACTTCAACATCACATCCATCATACCAGATTAAACGGCTTTCGTTCTCTTAAAAAACGCAAGGAGCATCATGAAAGAGTGTTGTAACAAAATATAACTTTCAATGTATAGGACTAATTTTCGGACGCTTCTACATATCAACTGTACCAGTATGAAATTTTGATATAGATACCAATACATACCACAGATATATCTTTTGTCTCTCATTTGAATAACCAAAATTCTACAATTTGGTTTATCACATGGTGTGAGCAGCATATCCGCAAGATGCCCTTATCAGTTGAAACTAGGTTTAGCTAAAATACATTTAGTTTACTACGAGTATTTAAGATGCTCGATGGCAAATAAGCTGACAAAATCAAAATCAGGTGACTTGCTTGCTTATGATTCGGTTTGTTGTTATTTTATTTTTATTATGGCATATATATTCGGTTTACACGAATTTTTGATCCACCCTGCCATTACGGCCCTTTAAATATTACAAAATTTCGTAAAATGAGATAAAACAAAAAAACTAAAACTTCTTAAAATCACCAAAGGGACTTGATATTTTGTATATGTGTTAGTCTACCATATATACTCGAAAATATATTTTATACTTTGGCCATTAAATAACCAAGAACGAATTTTGTATAGCGAGAGCCTATAAAAAACTTTTCAATATCCATTCTTAATCTATATACGTCGTAGAGGGAAAACCTTGAAAATAAAAAGAAACTTTTCATTATAAAAGTGGTTCTTGTTGAGGTTCCCCGTACCCAGTTCCTTATATATCCCCACACTCCAACAAAAAACACAATCTTTAATTTTTTATTTCCTTATTTACATTTAATTTTCATTATTGCGTAGATTTGGGAGGTTTATGTGCGGTTTTTGCGTACCGTACAGACAGTGTCAAAATATTTGGATGTGTGTGCGTCACACAACCAATGTTTTGTTTTAAATCAAAATTTCCGTTCCATGTTGATATACAAGATTTATAATTTAATCATTAATATTAAAATTTTAACAAAATTATGTAAATATACATAGGGTTCATACTCTACGGGTCTGGCGTTTCTTTGTACATACCATGTTTAGTAATATATGTATCTAAAAATAAATAAGTTGCTAACAAAAATGTTTTGACTCTGCGTTTACTTATAGGTAGGAAAAATAAGGGACGAAAGAAATATTCATTTATAAGTTTCTACTGTAATATAAAAAATTATAAGAAATGGATTGAAAGCACGCACGCACGCATACACATAAATCTATATCCGGGTTAAATGTATGATGAATATATGTACGTAATACATGCGGATGTGTAGGTATAAGTAAAACACATACAGTATAAAAAGGATACTATATCTTCCAAAATCAGTGAAGCACATGAGAATCGCACGAGGAAGAAGTGTACACTGTGTACATTTGCTATACACACGGTTCGATGTTATACATTAAAGATATAATCAAAGAAAATGAAAATTAGTTACATGAAAAAATCTTTTAACGTTTGTTTTGATTTGTTGTTGTTTATACTGTACATATTCGGATACGTATACGTAACTATGTACGGATGTATTCTGCACGGCAGAAATACAAAAAACGACATCATTAAGTTGATAAATGTAAATAAATCATAAATAATATTGAAGACATTTTCTTGGTTTGGGGGGAAAACGAAAGAAAATTTGTTCGTTGTGTTTTGATATTGTTTCCATTCTGTGCGGGGGAGCTGATGAAAATTTCGTGGAAATTTAGACTTACGTGAGATATAGGTTAGGTATACCACAATTCTTCGCCTAATAAACCTTATACTGTATGCGTACATCTTTAAGTAATTTATAATGTATATTTGTCGTTGTTGATGTTGTTGTTTTCAATTTTCATTAATTTCTTGGAAATTTATTAAATTTATTCAAATTTTTTTGTAACATTGTTGTTTTTGTGTATTGTTTAAGGTAATTTGCATTTTATTTTGCAAATAAGCTTTTTTTTTGTCATTTTTCTCTTTGTGGTGTAAATACAGATAATAATAATTTGGTTTCGTGTTATCTTTGATCATAAAAGCGAAATATGCATGTAATATGATATTATGTACATCATATCTGATCTATTTGAATAATAAGTGGAAAAAATGTTATATGGATCGGCAAATAATTTGGATTAGGCATATAATGTACTAACTAACTATGTAAACCTAAAGCAGTGGGTCAGCCGTCGTCGAAAGTTTTATTATAATTATGTATGGACACTTTAGTATTTAGTCTGTTATTCCCAGACGCAGCTTACAGTTCTTTAAATCAATACGAGGTTCTATGATCTCTCCACTGAACCACTACCAATTTCGTTCGTCAAAGCAATGAGTTCACAATAAAATGGTATTTTTACCCCAGGTTATAGTACCGCAACTGCGCATTTGGCAACTCCACCTTCCACAAGGGCCATTCTGGAGTGAGCTAATCATTAAGATGGCCATCCCTATGAAGTTCAAAAATACCTAGATTAACCGGTGTGAACTATTTAACATTTATCAAAAATGTAGCTACAAAAATTAGTAAAAAGCTAAAGTGTATTTACACAACAAAATAAAAAGTGTAGCTATACACACAAAAAATATGGCAGGGCTGATTTTTCAAATTTTCTCATTAAAAACCGATTTTTACAAGAAAATAAAAAACGATTATACAAATAAACAACCATCGGGTATTTTTTTTGTCGAATTTAGAAGAAAATAAAATTATGAAATTTCTGATTTGGTGACATAATTCGCTAAATCGATAAGTACAAAGCAAGAGTTGAATTTACAAAGCAAGAGGTGAGTTTGGTCGTTGCAAACTGATGAATAGACCAACGTTTTATCAGTACGAAACCAAGCTGCCAAAACGGGAATTTCTTATTTTCGTAAGGAATTGTGTATTTTTACACGTTCCCTTGGGGTTAAAAAGGGGGGAGTGCATTTTTCTACTTTTTGTGGTAGATATATTATGAGTAAATGGTCTCTTTGAAATTCTGTGACTAAAATAGTCATAAACATTGTAAGATGCCATTAAAAATAATATTTTGTCCGAAAAGCCGAAAAAATCTAACAAAAATTATAAATAATATCACGGACGGTTTTAAAAACTTCTTAAGGTTTTAATGTTAAGTTAAAAAAGACGGGAAAGGTTACCACACCTAAACATTATTACCACCCTCAACCACAATCCAATTCAAACCCCCAAAACCCATCTCACCCGCACCACCCTATACCGCACCACCCATATTATAACCCTTTAACACCTCCATACCCATTTCCACACACACACACACACACACACACACACACAAACCACCCACACAAACCCTCATCCACCAAATCCCAAATTCCCACTCCAAACCCAAAACGCCTCATCCCACTTCTCCACCTCCCATACCACCACTCCTACCACCCCCATAACCACACCACCCACACAAAACCACATCCAAACGAGATATATTTTTATTCCACATTCACATGCTCTATGAAACCAAAATAGAATAGAAAATGAGGAAAAAATCTAACAATTTTAAGGAGGGGGGTTAACAAAACCCTACTTACCACCGAACACCCTAAACACAGAAATGTCCAAATCATTCCCATGAATTGCCTGAATTTTTAGTGAAGAAATTAAGTTGATATCTCCATTCGTTCTCAAGTTATCGTGCACACAGACGGACAGACTGCAAACCGAAACCATATAGCATTTTTTTTAACAAAAATGCTTAAAAAACATCCGAATTGATTCCTCATCTATTCCTGTTATTTTTTCAAAATAAATATAAAACACTTTATTTCAGTTTTTGTTCCTTTTCTTAAAATATTTTGAAAATTAGTTAAGAAGTGCCAATATTAAATCAACTTTTATTATTTAATTTCTATCAACTTTTCTTAAATCATTTTCATAATGAATTAAAAGCACTTATTTAAATTTAAAAAAAACACTTTTCTGATTTCAACTTTTTTAATTCGGATAGCCGAGGTATATCGATGCGACCCTCGGGGAATTTTTTATCGAATTAAAAAGAAAATGAAATTATGAAAGTGTACCTATAGTCTTGTAGATATTTGACGGCTTGTACGTATACTTTTCATAATTTTATTTTCTTGTAAATTCGATATACCGCATGTCATTAAAAAATCTCAAAAGGATCTCCAAAATGTGCCGTTATAACCAAATTTACGTATAAATCTCTAGAATTATATGTTAATGGTCATCAAACATCTTGAAGACCGTACGTACGCTTTTCATAATTTTATTTTCTTGTAAATTCGATAAAAAATTCCCAGAGGGTCGTTTATTTGGATAATCGTTTTGTTATTTGTTAATTTGTGTAACTACACTTTTGATAAATGCTAAATAGTTTACACCGGTTTTAGATGACCAGTTCGACAGACACATGCCGCGACTCAGCACGAAATGAAAATGCTGAACCACGCATTAGAAAAAGTTGCTTCACAACTTAGCGATGAAACCGCTTAATTAAAAAAAGAAAATGAGGAGCTGAAGAAGACCAGATAGATAGAAGTTTTGGAAACTGCTGTTAATGGGTACAATGAAAAAATCTCAATTGCCTGTATTAACGCTGTGTCTCTTTATGTATAGACTATGAGAAATGTTGTGAAATGTTTTGTAACAGCGCATCCCCAATAGAATTCCTTTTTCCTTACAGAAAATATGATAAAATATTTGAGAGCATTTTTTGTTCTTAAATTTTTTTTCATACTTTTCTGTAAGAAAAGAGGAATTCTATTGGGGATGTGCTATAAAGCGTCGAATATTTTACGTTGTAACGGATCTGCAATATCTGGGTGAAAAGAAAATAAATTCTGAAGTTTCGGCTGACTCGATTGTCGTTTGTTCGTTTGATGTTGCCGTTTCGTTGACGATCGTGCGGGACAGCGTATCCGGGACAACGCTTTTTTTGCCATTCGCATGTGGAATACCCGTGGTAATTTGACTAATGTAATCCGAGTACCTCGCTAGTCGTGGATTACGTTCAATTTTAGACGGAATTGCTCTAGTCAGAGGTTTATGATCGATGTGAATAGTGAAGTCCCAACCTTCACAAAAATACTTTTTACACTATTTGCCGTAGGCACTTGGCGAAACACACTTACACTTAATAAACACATTTCATTAAACACTTCTTTTTCTATTTCACCAAAAATTACATTTTTGAATATATTAAATAAATAAATTTGTCCAAAAAGTTTAAAAAATCACTCGATCGATTTCGAATTGTTGGGTTCTCATCCTGTCTGAGTATATACTCCTTATGGTTTAGAGCAGCTCAAACAAACGCATGAGTGAATAGGCATTTGAGTCCGACATTAACCATGCGCAATTTCATGCCGTATAAGTATTAATTCTCGAGTCGCTGATAAAACTAGATTAGATTTCAAATTCAAAGTAATGATGACGTATCGTAACGTCTGACAGGGAGCACCGAAAGGTCAGCTCCCTTCTTGATAAGAAAATACAATTTATTTTTCGTATCGCGTGAATAAAAAATCGGCTATTCGTATTATTTATTCCATTTGTATCCAGTTGATTTTTTTTGCGTTTGTGAGGACGTTGACGCGCTATATTTACATACAGGGCGACATTTATGAGGTTTATCAAAATTTGCGTAATTCCAACATACGCATGGCTTGCGTAATTCCAACATACATTACGTCATCGAAAAATTATTGTTTCAAGATAGCAGACCCTAGCGTGACCGTGAGCGAAGTCGTGACCGTGGCCAAGATCGTGTTATTGTTCGAGTTTGTTAATTCTGTCCTCGAGTATGGTACAGCTATATAGAAGTCGATGGTTTCACTAGTCGGTCGGAATTTGTTTGTCCAGTTAGGGGGAGCTTTACATTCAATTTGATTGAAATGCGGTGATAGAGTGATCTGACATTTTCGCTAACCTTTCGTTGGCCACTCCCTCCGGTTATGTCTCGATTGTTATGTGTAGACGTATTTATGTTCAGTTATTCGGTAAATGAAATTAACAAACGCCGAATTTATTTTTCTGTTCTTCCGGATGTACCGCTTTATATTTCAAATTTTACCATTACCGTTTTCAAAAACAAAAGAAAAGGTCGAGAAAAAAAGTGAAGCAGACTCCTCGCGAAAAGTTAGGGAGCATTCACAAGCAACCAATAATGAAACTACCAAACCAGTGTCTGTCGCTAATATTCAAGCTTTATGAAATCTGTATCCACAAACGACTATATAGAGTAGTGACACTAAATAATAATATGTATTTGGAAGATAAATACAACTGATCCCGATGCTAATAGAGCTTTAGTCACAAAGCTCACTGAAGAAGGTAAAGAGTGGTATAGCTCGAAGAGGTTCTTATCACACCTGCAAAAGGAGGGCATAATAGAAGTAATAGAAACTCGCTAAAAATATTAAGAAATGAAAAATAATGTTTTTTCATCACTAAAAGAATCCATTAATTATTTCATACAAAATCAACAGTGAAGTATTGCCAAGAGTCAATGAGATTATGGATATAGCTGTTACATTTATCGAAAACGCCAGTTTCAACAGGCATAGTGAAAGTTATATTTCAAAGACGAATGCCATGTTTGTATTTGTCAAACGTTGGACGTGTTTTCGCTATATTTCGATTACGTTCGAACTCAACTGGAATACGCTTTAACGTTCTGGAATTTATACTATGCTGTGCCCATAAAAAGAATTGAAAACATTCAAAAGAAGTTTTTGGATTTTTGGTTAAAGGAATGTGACGGGGATTATGACCAAAATATACAATTCCATAAAAATGTGGATTGGTTATCTCCGTACTCAACAAGATGCAGGTATTACAAAATAAGAACCCTTGAAATGAACGACTTTTATGTAGCGCGGTTTTTATTGGTAACGTTTTGTAACGTTTGTTATTGGTATCATGTCAATTTGTGTGTTGTTCAACAACATCATCGACGATTCAACGATCATCGATGACCTATTTTGCTTTAATTTATCAAAGAACATTTTCAAAAAAATCCTGAAGAATTATTTTTAAAATTCTTAAATGTTAAGTCAAAACTTAATTTTCTTTTTGTTTTAAATTTTAAAATTAATGTTCTGTTTTAAATCTGAAATTCTACATGCAGCTCGTAAAAGGAAAAATTGCTGTTTCGTATTCTCCGGATTTGACTCCCAGTGAATACTACCTGTTCGAAGACCTCAAAAAATGCTCGATGGAAAAAGATTTGCTTTAAATGCTGATCGCTCTCCAAAAAAAGGCATCGAAATGCTAGAAGCGTTGGAATGAATGTATCACTCTTGAAGAAAATAATTGAATAAAGCTGAATTTTGCAACAAAAATGTTTTTTTATTAGATCTCCTCGTGAATTATTTAGTGACGTTCAGGTTTCAGGTTTTTGGGCATTTTTTAGATTTAATGTAAATGACAGTCGTTTGGGAAAGCTTAAACTAATAAATCGATATGATTTTTAAGAAACCGAAATGTATTAATTTTAAAATAAATTTTAGGAATCATCCAGATATATAGAAATATTAAGTTGCATATGAAATATATTGGAATACATCTGGTGTTTCGGGCGCAGTTCTGTTGATAATATGCTTATTTCCTTTAAAAAAATATTAAGCTAGTGTTAGTTATAAACTAACTAGCTGAAGAACCCGGCTTTGCCCGGGTTAAAATTGAACTGCTGAACTACAACAGGTGTTTTTTTAATTTTACAACTATTTAGAAATACTTAAGTGAATTGAATAAAATCAAGTGAAATGCTTGCTTGTTAACCACATATTTTCCTCCCGGAGCTGAAACAAAGTTTTTATGTTTGTGAAGTTAGCCCGAAAAATATCCCGAAGGTATGCGATGGCAACACTATAAAACGAATATCACGATATTTTTCAGTGTCATCCCGAAAAAAAATTCTATATTACACTAGTTTTTAATGTCATCCCGATTTTTTTTTACTATCATGACATTGTTACTATAATGACAATTTTTATTTTTTTGTTATCTAGAAAAAAATTCCAATACAGAAAATTTCAGTAAACAAGTAGCGACAGGTATTCGAACCATCTCGAAACCAAAAAAAATATTGACGCGCAGAAATTTATATCACGAAAAATTAATTTAATAACAATTTACTTTCATGGTTAATCCAAAAATGCAAAATCAAGCATTGTTGTTATTAGTAAGAAAACAATTATGTATTGTGGATCGAGTCTATGAGTCAAATTTTAGATATACCCGTGTGAAGTCGTAATAGATATTAATTAACAGAGCAAGGTTGGTATGGAATTTGTAGAGGAAGGATCCACCTTTCAAACGCCAAAATATAATTGAAAAATTCACAAAAAAAAATTGAAATCGTAACTTTTGTCCTATCATCTGTCATTTTTCCGTTGGCTCGCGAGCCGAGAAAAAAAATATACATGATCTATTGTTTCACTACTGATAGTATCATTTAAAAAACCGGGTCAACATTTTGGTGAAATTTCATGTGGATTCGACACACACAATGATAGAAAATAAGAGCTCACAATATTAAAATTGTATATTAAACACTGTATACGTTTACAAAATTCAACTTGAGTTGAATGTGAAATGCGAACGGAATCTCTTAATTATTATCTAGTACGACTTCACACGGCTATATCTAAAATTCGGCTCATAGACTCTATTCGCAATTTTGGCGTTTGAAAGGTTGATCCTCCCTCCACAAATTCCATACCACCCTTGCTCTGCTAATTAATATCTACTACAATTTCACACGGCTATATCTAAAGTTTAACTTGAAATATCTTTTTGCCATTTTACAACAATAAAATAGTTCTATTTTAGTTAAGAGAATTCGTGTTTTTCTAATATTAAATATTTAAATTAATTTTTTTTTATATTTTATTAATTTTGATTATATCGATGTAAATTATTTTAGTGTAATTTTTTTCGAGGTGATATAAAATATTGTCGCGTTATATAGTACATACATATAATTTTAATTGAAAATTTCGTGATACTAATTTGATATTACAAAACTATATCACTTTGGACGGCAGTCCAAACGAGTGACGAAAGCACCTACTGTGCTGGAAGTCGAACGAAGTATATTATACAGCAAGTTTCGAACTTTTTCACTTTGAGGCCGCCAGGATCATGTTATATACCATTGGAAAGGCCTTGAAAAATAAACCTAAATAATGTATAAAATCATGAATTTCTACCAACATTGAGTGGAGATATGACCTTCCAAAAATTGCCCCAAAAAATCAGTTTTTCACGTATAACTGCCCCACAAAAAGCCAAAATTATTTTCTAACTGGCAAATTATGATTGTAGACGTCAATACCAATTCAACGACACCTCAAACGTCCAAAACGGATGATTTTGACCAAAGTTATGACAATTTTAAATTTTTCTATGACGTCACCATATAATCCTGCTTTGGTATATATGTTTGTTTGTCCGTACCTCTTTTAGTTGATCTCATATTTTTAGGGGTTGTAGTACTTAAAAAACTAAGCAATTTTTGTTCTACAACTTTTTGATTTGGCCACCATGTTGGCCGCGGCCGGCCTCTGAACGGCCATTTTTGGCCATTTTGCCACGTCCACAGTGCTGAATCTATTCGACATACCCCGATCATATGCATATCGTTGGAAAGGTATTAACGCCAGCTATCAAATAGCAAAAAAAAGAATTCAAAAAATTAGGTTGGAGGGTCATTTTGGCCAAAAAACTGAAAAATAACATACACTAAAAACTAGACTACAAATGTTCAGCCGATAGCCTACGAGAACCGGGTGTGTAATAAGATCACACCCGACATGACCTGTTTGTGGCATGTGGTAAAGGATTCTGAAATAAAATCTACTAAAAGACTACAAAATGAAGATTGAAAAATTGCATGCAAAATAAAGAAATAGAATCGTCTTCCACACACTAGAAACAGTACACCAGAACGTAGGTTATCGTGCTAAACATAATAAAAAAAACTACCTACCTGAACCTAATGATGAGACCTGACCCTACTTTTCAACATAAAAAAGAAAATATATAAGTCTTTACTATTTCGAGGCCAAGAGCATATACTTTCCAAACATAAATCGTATTGAACCATTCGTCAATAGAAACAATTTTGTTTTATTGTTTTCTATTTTTTTATTGAAACAGTTGTGTTCTATTGTTTTACGTTCTATTGTGCCTCATACACAGACGCAGGCCACTGGAGTGACGAATATCGAGAGAAGAAGAACGAATCATTCCCACTCCGTAACACACAGCCGGCAGCTGTGTGAGAGTATGCGTAATTCGTTTTTCGCGAAACGAACAACAATTAAGCTCTGAACAAAGTCTGAAACGCAGATGCCAGTATTCAACAAACTACAGAAGATTGTATTGGTTACACTAACAATCTCATGTTAATTTTTTTCTTTCGCACCACTACTTATTAAACTAGTGCGCACATACGATGTACACATACATTCTAATACAACTATCTATAGTGTAGTTTTTTCTGTATTTGTTGCATTAGCATGGCTTTGTTGTTCGTTTTGGTCATTTCAATGCCGCACATCTGTGTATGAGGCACAATAACACGTAGCGGCCACTTGTGTGCTATCGTGTGTGTGTGTGAACTCAAAGTTGAAGTCAAAACGACTGACAACAATAAAACGAATCGCAATTCAATTCATTTTCAATTTGCCTTGCCAAAATCATTGATATCAAATAAAAAACCTCTTAACGACGAGGTAAATGTTCGAGTGACGAAAGCCGAATTCAATTCACAAAATTTCTGATATCAAATTTGTGCCGAAAAAAACAATTGTATTCGATTTGTCAACGATTTTTCGGAATGTTAGTGCATTCGGCGCGTTTGTTTACATTTTTCTTTTTAGCTGTCAAAAACAACAACTTGTCAACGGTTTTTTGAATGTTAAACAACAACGCGCTGAATGCACTAACATTCCGAAAAATCGTTGACAAATCGAATACAATTGTTTTTTTCGGCACAAATTTGATATCAGAAATTTTGTGAATTGAATTCGGCTTTCGTCACTCGAACATTTACCTCGTCGTTAAGAGGTTTTTTATTTGATAATAATTTACTACACATTATAGCTAATCCCGTGATATATTTGTTTTATATGCAGCATACTTGACTATCAGGATAGTATTAAAATATTCTGTAAATAGTCTTGCCATATTTAACTATAATGGTTTTTCGGGATAATTTTTCGTGCTAACTTCCCAGAGGTGCAAACTTAAGGGATTGCCCGTATTGTGGATGGTTATAGCAAATGAAAGTCTAACTGGGAACTGGACTCTTTTGAAGCTGAAGACGAGTTATGACGATTCGAGTTATGAATTCGTCCTCTATTTTTGCAATCCACGTCAATACAGTGGCTTCGATGACATTTGGCAAAATATTTGTGCCACAGAGCTGTGTTCCAGATTCCACAGAAGCATTAGTGATGATCCTTTCTTCAATTTCAAAGCACGAGGAGGCATTCCAGCGTGTAAAAGTTACGGTCGATATTTAGCAAATATTGATACATACACTGAGAGAAGCTATTGCCCACAGAGATATATTTTACATAGATTTTTAGATATAAAATATATCTCGTTTCGGGATAAGAATATTTTATATCTGTAAAAACGAAAAATATATCTAAATTTTTATAACGTTTATGTCTCTAATAAACATATCTCTCTTAGCTGTATATAGCGAGCTCAAAAATTAAAAACAAATACTAAATTCGTAATAAAATATATCGATATCAAATATATGAATTTTCCCAATTTTATATAATTACAATATAACTGGACAAAATATTTTTTTATTGCTCAAAGATTTCTATTCATCTTAAATTCATTATTTATTTTAACCATTTATAGGATGTCTTACATATTCAGATTGGATATTCTTATAACTCAATTGATTGTGACATTTTATTATTTTTTATTTTGTTTTGATTGATTTTAATATTTGCCATTAATTCCTTGGTTCAATCTAAAACCAATACAAAAATGTAGTGTCTCAGATCAGATAAGTTATATCTGAATCTGGTCCACTAGAACTCTGGTTAGAGTTCTGCTGAAAACAGATGTGCGGATTTTACGCATGCGAATACGCATGCGAAAACGCAAGTTAACTACATGGGCGTATTTTTCTGACATTGCGTTTTTATTTTTCGGTAGAGTTTTCAATAAACAATATACAATTTGTTTTGAAATTTCTGTCAAAATATTAAAAAGCCGTCGTGACGTTAATATAAATTCATTATATATTTTTTTTGTTATGTAGTCAACACTGCTGCGGTGCGTTTTTTTAGAAATAGAGACAACTTGCTGAAAACGCATTCTATGCAGAATACATGTATTTCATAAAATTTCATTTAAAGTAGTGTATTCTAATTTAAATGCAAGCGTTTTTCCGCACGTCTGTTTCCAGCATACGTCTTAAAAAAAATTAAGATCCGAGATATATATTTCTCATGTGCATATTGAGCTAGTAAATTTTATGCTTATGACTAAAATTAACAAATTATATATAACAAGAAATATGCTTTACTGCGATATATTTTATTTGGACTTGGGTTAAAATATTTATCTCTTTAACACATAAACTGTAGAACTGAAATAGCCAAATATGCATATATTTACAAAACAGATAAAAATATTGCTGTTGTAAAAATTTGAATATGTCATTGTAATAAAATTTACGCGATCAAATTTACGATGCACTAGGGCTGTTTGAGATATATTTTATATTGAACTTGGTAAAATGTTGCAGATAAGTCATTATATCTATATCGAAAATAATTTTTTTTTTCAGTGTATAAAATGTTTGTTAACACTCCCACGGTTTTTCTCGGCTGCCAAAATGTGCTAAATTTGAAAGCACTCGCTATAGTGGATCAAAAGTTTTCATATACAGGTGAGCGTGAAGAAGGGGAAACAGCTTTCGTTCACAAACCCCATACGTTTTTTCTCTGCTGCTAAAAAGCATTCGTGCAAAATTACGGAACAATCGCTCGAGTGGATTAAAAGTTGTCATGTATTGTAAATCCCTCCTTATAGGTGAGCATGGGGAACGGGTAACATTTTTGATCACTAACCTTCCTATTTTTTTTCTCGGCTACTAGAACGCAGGCTGCTAAAAAGTATTCTTGCAAAACTTGGGAGCAATCGCTAGAGTGGATCAAAAGTTTTGTGGAACAAACATAGTTATATACATACTTTTCTTCTTTATATAAACATATAGAAAAAGAAGATTAAAAAACATGTTTCCGTACTGAAAAAACTAACAAATTTAAAAACTAACAAATTCTGGAAATGGGAAGAGTCCCTATTCGGGAAGTGCAGAGTTTGCTCAACAATCCTTAAAATATTTTCTCGACTCTCCTTTGTTAGACAGAATTTCTTTGAGGTGTAATTTCGGTTGTACTATGTCTAACGAGATTAATATTAATGAAAAATGTAATGAGTTTGAATATAAATCTTGCTATATATTATTTTATTTTCAATTACCTATGAGTATATGTATATAATTTTAAATAGAAAATTATTGGTACGATTGGACATTGAAGGTTCAGCTCATAATAATTAATTATTAATTGTTAATTATTTGGTTTAGGAATGATGCCCTGCTCTAATAAAAGCTTTATTTCGGCTTTAAATGTTTATACAGATATATTCACAATTCATTTTCTGTCATCGTGCATTTTGCAGCTTGGCGATAAATCATGTAAACATCGTTAGCAATTCTAATCAAATTTTTGTTATTGTGATCCCGTACCATATTTGTGTAACAGGTTAATGCTCTATCTAAATAACTAGAATTAAACAGAAATAAAAATTAATTTGTGTAAATAATTTTCATCATATAGAACTGATCAACTTACTCGCAAAACTCGACAGTTGGTCCCAGCGTTTCCGCATTAATTACTTGCACATTGCCGAAACTTACGCATTCTCCAAAATCATCATTTTCCCAAATCGTTTCATGACCTTTATTTTCTAAAACTTTTATCAATGCTTCCGCATTGTTAGCACACGTGTAATTTAGTATTGAAGTAGCTACTTTATAAATTAGACGTGATTTGGCGGCTTGACCAAGGTAATAACATTCATCTTCGTGCTCATTACCGATAAGAAAACATTCAAATACTTGATCTAGTATTGGACAATATTTTGCTGTCAATTTTTCAATCACAGCCTTATCGTCTGAGTACAGACTTAAGGTTGTATTCACCTCAACGAGAAAATCATCTCCGTTGATAAGCGGCTTTTCGCAGGCACTCTGATTGTGGTATTGTTGCTAAATTTGAAAAAAAAAATAATTAAAATTTTAAATTTAAAACTTGGATAAAACTTACGCTTCGTATGTCATAACAATAACTCGATTCAATTTTTTCTTGCCTTGCACCTGAATGGCCAATTGCAAAAAAAATTAAAATACTTGAAGTAAATAGCCAATTCATCATTGGTTGTCAGTGTTATACAATCGAATGAAATAATTCGGCGGCAAATTGTAATCTGAGAATGGGGTCACAATTAATTGATCCGTCCCCAAAAACGTTGATTACTTCTTTCTCTTTATACAGATGAAATACTATCAAAGTTTTGGTCATATGATTGTAAAATATGGTATATATGTACATACAGGGTGTCCACGACTGACGGTCTGCTCATAGTATTACATAAGCGGGGGAAACGTATAAAAATTTAATTGCAATTACTACTACGAATTATAAGCGGTTCAAAACTAAACGGAGTATTAAATCGATTTTCGACATTCTTTTAAGATTGATTTGCAGAAAAATCACTCTCTAAATAGTAATGGCATATATCTGTATGGTTAAGTGAATTATTACCATGACAAGACAATTTTTGTATTTGATGATCGTGTGCTAAATTTAAATTCAGTTTGAATTTCTTTCTTTCAGTTTTAACTAGACAAAGCTCAGTTTAACAGCCAAATCTCATTTCTTATCAGTTTTTCATAGTTGTTCGAGCTGAATCGAAAGTTCTGAAGAAATCCTGTTTAACAAAACATCGGCAGAAATTTACTCGAAAAAGGCGTTAGAAACGGTACGAAGAGTATTCTTAAAATCCCTATTGAACACATATAACGAACGGTGTTAAAGAAATCGTTGCAGAATATTAGGAACAACGTACAATGAGATATGTATATACCATAGGAGACCAGGATCTAATAGCTCATGATAATTTAGACCAGTCTTCCGTACTTGGGAGAACGTTAACAAATGCTAAGCACCACGTATTGGTTTACGTTTACGAGCTATTATATCCTGATCTCCTATGAAATGTATCTCGTACAACGATCCGTTATTTTCCTAACAAGCTCTTCGGGGAATATCAAGGGCATTGTGTACTTCCTTATATAAACACATCAAAAAGTGACATCAAAATAGCTTTCAAAGAGCTGAAACGAAATTTGGTTATGACATGAGTGGGTTGCGAAAACCGAAAATTAATGTCTTCCGTTACTGAATTATATCAACCAGCCAGAGCTTCGGTGTGGTTATTGTTTTGCCGGCTAAGGTTCAGGGATTGGCGTGGGATTTCCGAAGATGGATAGAAGCTTGTTGAGACCACCAATCAAAAATAGAAGGAAATGAAAAAAGGCAAGACACGCAGACACCATATTACTATCTCAAAGCAAATCGAATTAATTTACCCCATCGCAATGCAAAATACTAATTATTCTTCTTTTAAGTAAAAAAGACCAAATATTTGAAAATATTTCAATAGAGTCATGTAACTCATTTCCATGGGTGTATAACGAAATCTCGGTTTTTCAAAATCCCGGTTTTTATAAATCCCGGTTTTAAAAATCCTGGTTTTCAAAATCCCAGTTTTGTATAAACAAACTCCCGATTTTTAGGAAATCCCGGTTTGAATTTTTGATGGGACTCGTAAATGCTTTTTTGAGAAAATTCAAAAATGTGTTTGCGATAATGTTCTAGAAAATGGCTAATAGGGCTAGAATTTGGCCATTTCTTAACAGATTTTGTTGAAATTCGATACGTGCGATGGAAATGGATTACTAAAATGAACTTTTGATAAAGTTCTGAAATATTTCACTATGAAACTAGGCCACTTTTTAACCGATTAAGTTGAAATTCGACATGTGGGTCCTAAATAGGATTCAAAAAATCCATTTTTGATAAAGTTCTGGAATAAGGCGGAAAAGGATGAAACCTGGCCATTTATTAACCGAATATGTCGAAAATCGACATGTGGAATCTAAAGCTAGAAACAGAACAAGAGTGAAGATGACGAGCGCCGACGAATAAATAAAAAATATCGCCGCGATATCGCTGTAGCTAACAGAACTAAAGCGTCAGCTTATGCGGTAAAAAACATCCACAAACGGCATAACCTTCTGTGTTTTGACAAATGACGTTGTGGCGTTAGCCTAGTAATGCTCAAAACAGATGGGGAGAATTCTGCTAGCAGAATAATTAGAATACACACGTTTATATGGAATGAAATACATGGATTCTGCTTTGCGACCAGAATTCTGCTTTGTGTATCTATTTCTAATTTTTCTGCCTCAGAACCGGCTGACAACATAAAAAAAATTAGAATCGTTCATGCTATTATTTCCATTATTTTTGCTTTCTTAAATTTATGACATTTCTAAAAATGGAGGAAAAAGTGCTACAAACTCTATAGTTTGTGCGGAAACATAAATGTTTATACGACAAAAAAGATGCCAAATATAAAAATGTGTATTGTCGTGATAAATTGTTTAACGAACTGGCTGTACAACTAAAAATTCCATGTAAGTAGTTTTAGTATTTTTAGTTTTACTTCGATTTGCCAAAGAGCGGTAAAAAACAACAACAATACCATGTAATTTTTTGATTTTAATCAACTTTTATTGCTGTTTTCTGATAAATCGAATTTAAATGATAAACGATAAATCCTTATAAATATGTATTACATATAAATTAAATTTTTATTTTTTATTTTTAGTTGAAAAGGTTGAACAGCGTTGGAAAACTTTGAGGGACAAATTTCATCGAGAAATTAAAAAGGCAACTGGAGCATCAGGAAGTGAAGCAACCAGCCCCAAAAAGGAGTGGAAGTGGCTGCAACATTTGATGTTCTCTAAGGATGTGGACAGTGTAAATGAAAGGTAAAACCTAAAAAAAAAAATTATTCCAAAATATTTGATTTAACCTTTTATCCCTCATTCTATATTTATAGAACCGTGGGTAATTATCCCAAGACTGGCGATGGAGAGGAAGATTTTTTCGAAGACTTTGAATTCTTAAGTTACGGGGACACCCATACTAGTGAATCTTCAGTAGGAACGTCCACGTTTAGAACGCCCACGTCTAGAACGCCGAGTTCAAAAAAATGTAGCAAAGTAGACTCTGCATTAGAGTCGGCCACAAAGGAAATGGTCGAAATGATATCATTAGCTAAGACTACATTTACAGTTCCACAGCCGCCGGAATCACCAGCTCAAATTTTTTTTAAAGGAATCGCTGCCCAAGTGGACATGGCAAATATATCTCCAATGATATTTGCACAGTTACAGATGGAGGTGCTTATTGTAGTGACACAAAATTTATACCGAAATGATTAAATAAAATATAATTAAACTGTTTTTATTAAAACCAAAATGTTTTATTTACATATTTTGTGAATTAGGTACATTATTAAGATAATCTTTTAAATGATCTCTCATTGAAAATGCATCCCTTGTTGAGTTAAATCGCGTTGCAAATCTGTATTGTGGCAAAGTGTTGACTTCTTGTCGCCAGCTGGCTTCTACTAGATCCCCTTCATTATTGAAATGGTCGACAAAGTTATTAGGAATATAGTTCGAGGAATCGTGCAGCTTGATGAAATTATGTAGCACTACTGTTGCTCGAACAATTTTCTCGGCGTTCTCTGGAAACAAGTTTAGCGAATTTGTAAGAACGCGAAATTTCACAGTCAAAATGCCAAACGTGTTTTCTATTCTAACTCTAGCTGAGGATAATTTTTTATTAGAAACTTCCTTGTCCTTTGAAAGAAGCCGCCCAGGATATGGTCGCATCAAATTTTTACGTAATGGGAAAGCTACATCCCCGATGAAATAGCACGAGAATTCCTCATTGGTATTTGGCAATATCATAGTTTTTGGAATATTAATATTGCCATTTAAAATCTGTTCGCCAAATGCATTTTTTGCAGAATTCCACCATCACTTTGGCTGCCATATGCTCCGATATCCACAGCCGGAAACAAATAATTGATGTCGCAAACAGCCATTAGCACGATACTGTTGTATTTTTTATAGTTGTAATACAACGATCAACCGTGTGGTGGGCACTTGATAGCAATATGTTTGCCGTCGATTGCTCCAACTACATTTGGCATTTTTATGCTTTTATAAAAATCTTCTGCTGTTTTTTGCCACTCCTGCTCTGTAGGAGGTGACAAGTAAATGTCGCGCGATTGCTCCCAAATTACTTCACACACTTCAAGTATAAATTCACGGATGGTTGATACACCTATTCTAAACGACCACGCCAATATCTATCAGGCTGCACCGTGTGCCAAATATCTGAAATTAAATACACATATTTATAATTGACCACACAATGTTTTACATCACTAAATGTTTATTTTAAAAATATATACTTACACTAATGTTATCACCAATCGGCATTCTGGATCAATCGAATTTCGAACCACATTTTCTTTTTTTAAGTATGGGTTTAACAAATTATTTAAAATTTCAAATTGTGGTCTGTCCATAGGCGTCGCTTTTCGAAACTGCTCATCATCTTTTTCTTTAACCACAAGAAAAATTTTAGAAAAAAAGCCGTGTAGCTCCCTTTCATTCTCCGTAAAAATAAACCGGGTCCACATTCGCCTATTTTTATGCTTCTCACACAACTTTACAACGTTTAAGTATGCACAGTAGCACAAATAAATCATTAGCATTTTATTAAAATAATCAAATTTAATTAATGAATTCATTTAAAAAAAACAAATCTCTTACAAAACACAACTAAACACTTTGACAAATCAAAAGAGAAATTAAAAAAAATTCTGCTTGTCAAAAAAATCTGTTCATGTGTTTCACCTGAAATTCTGCTGGCAGCGCTGCTAGCAGAAATTCTGCCCATCTGTTTTGAGCATAAAGGTATAAACAGAACCAGAGATACAGCCAGACCAGATTACAGACAAAATACGTCTGCTGGCTAAACACAACACGCTCGCTTTGGTAAACGTCGCTTTGGTAAACACAACAAGCGCGTCAGCGTTGAAGCGACAAAATAAGAAAAATAATAACAAATTAACCCTAAAATATTTCATTTATCTTTTTATCGGCTCTATTTAAATTTTTTTACACAAAAAAAATGTGCACAACTTTCAGATTTGGTTGAAATTCATTTAAAAACAGTCGTAAAAAATGTTTACCAACATAATAATCTGAAACTTATATTGGTAGTACTGCAGTGCCGGCGACAAAATTAGAATAGATTCTACAAAAAATTCGGCGACAATGTCGTCGTCGCCAGCGACATTGGTTGTGTTAGCATCCTATGGTTTATGTGTATTTAAATTTGACAGGCGTTGTATCTTGTCGCTGTATCTCTGGTTCTGTTTATACCTTAAATTGAAAAAATTTATTAATAATATGACGGTTAAATGATACCAACTTAGATATATATAAAAACAGTTGGCAACATTGTTTCGTCGGCAATAAAAATAGAAATAGACTCCAAATTTATTTCAACGAAAAAAACGTCGTCGCCTGCGTCGATGGTTGTGTTTGTATTATATGTTTTCCGTGTTTTGTAATATGACAGGCAATTTCGCTCGCCGCCTTCGCTCTTGTTCTGTTTCGAGCTTAAATGAGGTTTTAAAATGATGTTTGATAAACCTCTGGAATATTGTCCTTAGGGAAGGAACTAGGCCATATTCTAGAGCGTTAGCAAAAAAAACATTTTAGAATCCCATTTAGAACTTACTTGGTAGAGTTTTAACATAATCCTAACATAATTCTGATCGACCATATTCTAGAACTGTATCAAGTAATCAGTATTGAATTCGAATTATTCACTTAGAATAAAACTATAGTAAAATTGCTCCTTTATTTCCGACATGTTTTTGAACCCGGCTCTCCTAGAATTGTTTTCTAAAGGCCCTTAGACGGCTAAACGGAGGAGGAGGAGCGATGCGACTTCCCGCGTGCCCGCGATAGTTATTGAAGCCTCTACAATTCAGTATGATACCAAAGTACTGAATGTCGAAGGATGGAATGTCGGAGGGCAAAATTACGAAAGGCCGAATGTATAAAAGGGCCGAATGTATGGAAGGGTCGAATGCCGCGAAGGGCCGCATGTGTCGAAGGGCTAAATGTGTTAAAAGAGTTACTTATAGTTTTTGGAAATATAATTTTTTTAATTTGTTTGTTCGTAATTTATTTTATCAAATATTAATGAATTTGCTTGGTAAAATTTTCCTTCGCCAAAATGTACCACTCACTGGATACGTGGAATTTTGACATTCGGCTTCCGCCTATATATTCAATTAGATTCGAAAACAAATAGCAGACTTATAAAAGTCCAAAAGAAATGAAACATTTATATTTCAAAAATCACTTATTATTTTATTTACTTTCCATTTTATAAGGACGTTGTTGTCCATTTCCGATCCTATACTCCCGCTTCTATCGATTTTTAATTTTTTCGAAACTGAATTTTGTTTTCTAACTAAGGAGCGAAGAGACGGGAGCGCCGCTATCTTTTTATAGTCCGATCCTCTACTCCCGCTCCTATTGGTTTTTAATGTCCTATAAACTAAGGTTTTTCTAATTAGGAAAAGAAGCTAAGGAAGTGTCGCGACCCCACTTATATATCCCGATCCTTTACTTTTTTACTGTGTACGGGTTTTACTGTTTTAGTTTTATATAGTCGTTTTTTATTTTTCTAGAAATAGGAATTGTAATTTCAATTATTGAAAACCATCAAAAACTAGTTGTAATTTGATAAAAAAATGGGAGTTCATTTTTTTCCGGCTCCGACTCGGTTAAAATAGCACGGACTCCACGAAACCGACTGCCGCCTCTGACTTCGCACCCTTCGTTTTTGGGCAAGATATGGTACAGTCGAAACTGTGTAAGTTGGACACTCACGATGCCGTAAAAAATGGCCAACTTATAATGGTGTTCAACAAAAAAAGGTTTTGAACAAAAATCAAAATTAACACCTTTAGAGCGACCATACAATCTATTTTTTGTTGAAGAAAATTAAAAATGCAAGACAAATTTGTCAAATTTAGCCAGTTGACCAACTTAAAAAGGTGTCCAAGTTAACAGGTTTCACTGTATTTTTATGTTAAAATATTATTAGTCCGGCAGGCCCGAATTAACAAAAAATAAATTTTTTTTCAAAATCAAGACTTTAGAACTAGAATAAAAGAAACCCGGGACTTTGAAAACCGGGATTATGAAAACCGGGATTTCGTAGTACACCCATTTCCATCTTAAGAATCTAATAATATTTAAATTGAGAGAAATTTTTTTTATAAATAATTAATAAACTTAATATTGTAACAACACCAATCAAGATCGGTATTACTTCAGTTACGATACAATTTTAATTTAATGTTGATTTAATTTTTAATTTATTTTAATTCTAATTTAAGATTAATTTAATTTTATCCAATTGTTTTAATTTTAATTTACAAAAACAAATTGAAAGATATACGTAATAAATAAATTTGATTAATTAATTGTTAATGTAAAAATATATAATCAACTGAACTTTATACTGTACTTACAATCGGTATGCTTATTGTGTTTACATAGATGTGACATTTGTATTATTTAATTTTCAAACGGTACTGTCGATTATTATTTAAGTTTCGTATAATGGCATATTCATCAAGTTAATTAACCTTTAAGTACTTAAATTTGTAATTTTATATATAATTGAATAGAGCTTAATAATTTAATATCCAATATAGTTAGCAGTTAGAATAAAAACCCTTAATATTGCAAAAATAAGTAGAGTTCGTTAACTTTTGCATCGATCGTAAACAAGTTAACATCAGCAATTTTTTATTAGATCTCCTCGTGAATTATTTAGTGACGTCCAGGTTTCAGGTTTTTGGGCATTGTTTAGATTTAATATAAATAACAGTCGTCCGGGAAAGCTTAAACTAATAAATCGATATGATTTTTAAGAAACCGAAATGTATTTATTTTAAAATAAATTTTAGGAATCATGCAGATATATAGAGATATTAAGTTGTATATGAAATATATTGGAATAAATTTAGTGTTTCGGGCGCAATTCTGTTGATAATATGCTTATTTCCTTTAAAAAGTATTAAGCTAGTGTTAGTCATAGATTAACTAGCTGAAGAACCCGGCTTTGCCCGGGTTAATATTGAACTGCTGAACTACAACAGGTGTTTTTTTCATTTTATAACTAATTAGAAATACTTAAGTGAATTGAATAAAATCAAGTGAAATACTGGCTTGTAAACCACATTTTTTCCTCCCGGAGCTAAAACAAACAAAGTTTTTATGTCTGTGAAGTAAGCCCGAAAAATATCCCGAAGATATGCGATGGCAACACTATAAAACGAATATCACGATATTTTTCAGTGTCATCCCGAAAAAAATTCTATATTACGCTAGTTTTTAATGTCATCCCGAAATTTTTTTTACTATCATGACATTTTTACTATAACGACAATTTTTATTTTTTTGTTATCTCGAAAAATTTCCAATACAGAAAATTTCAGTAAACAAGTAGCAACAGGTGTTCGAACCATCTCGTAACCAAAAAAAATATTGACGCGCAGAAATTTATATCACGAAAAATTAATTTAATAACAATTTACTCTCATGGTTAATCCAAAAATGCAAAATCAAGCATTCTTGTTATTAGTAAGAAAACAATTATTGTGGATCGAGTCTATGAGTCAAATTTTAGATACACCCGTGTGAAGTCGTAGTAGATATTAATTAACAGAGCAAGTTTGGTATGGAATTTGTAGAGGAAGGATCCACCTTTCAAACGCCAAAATATAATTGAAAAATTCACGAGAAAAATTCGAGCCGAGAAAAAAAATATACATGATCTATTGTTTCACTACTGATAGTATCATTTAAAAAACCGGGTCAACATTTTGGTGAAATTTCATGTGGATTCGACACACACAATGATAGAAAATAAGAGCTCACAATATTAAAATTGTATATTAAACACTGTATACGTTTACAAAATTCAACTTGAGTTGAATGTGAAATGCGAACGGAATCTCTTAATTATTATCTAGTACGACTTCACACGGCTATATCTAAAATTCGGCTCATAGACTCTATTCGCAATTTTGGCGTTTGAAAGGTTGATCCTCCCTCCACAAATTCCATACCACCCTTGCTCTGCTAATTAATATCTACTACAATTTCACACGGCTATATCTAAAGTTTAACTTGAAATATCTTTTTGCCATTTTACAACAATAAAATAGTTCTATTTTAGTTAAGAGAATTCGTGTTTTTCTAATATTAAATATTTAAATTAATTTTTTTTTATATTTTATTAATTTTGATTATATCGATGTAAATTATTTTAGTGTAATTTTTTTCGAGGTGATATAAAATATTGTCGCGTTATATAGTACATACATATAATTTTAATTGAAAATTTCGTGATACTAATTTGATATTACAAAACTATATAATAATTTACTACACATTATAGCTAATCCCGTGATATAAAGGGTGATTTTTTAAGAGCTTGAGAACTTTTTTTTAAAAAAAAACGCATAAAATTTGCAAAATCTCATCGGTTCTTTATTTGAAACGTTAGATTGGTATTTACTTTTTGAAGATAATTTCATTTAAATGTTGACCGCGGCTGCGTCTTAGGTGGTCCATTCGGAAAGTCCAATTTTGGGCAACTTTTTCGAGCATTTCGGCCGGAATAGCCCGAATTTCTTCGGAAATGTTGTCTTCCAAAACTGGAATAGTTGCTGGCTTATTTCTGTAGACTTTAGACTTGACGTAGCCCCACAAAAAATAGTCTAAAGGCGTCAAATCGCATGATCTTGGTGGCCAACTTACCGGGCCATTTCTTGAGATGAATTGTTCTCCGAAGTTTTCCCTCAAAATGGCCATAGAATCGCGAGCTGTGTGGCATGTAGCGCCATCTTGTTGAAACCACATGTCAACTAAGTTCAGTTCTTCCATTTTTGGCAACAAAAAGTTTGTTAGCATCGAACGATAGCGATCGCCATTCACCGTAACGTTGCGTCCAACAGCATCTTTGAAAAAATACGGTCCAATGATTCCACCAGCGTACAAACCACACCAAACAGTGCATTTTTCGGGATGCATGGGCAGTTCTTGAACGGCTTCTGGTTGCCCTTCACTCCAAATGCGGCAATTTTGCTTATTTACGTAGCCATTCAACCAGAAATGAGCCTCATCGCTGAACAAAATTTGTCGATAAAAAAGCGGATTTTCTGCCAACTTTTCTAGGGCCCATTCACTGAAAATTCGACGTTGTGGCAGATCGTTCGGCTTCAGTTCTTGCAGGAGCTGTATTTTATACGGTTTTACACCAAGATCTTTGCGTAAAATCTTCCATGTCGTCGAATAACACAAACCCAATTGCTGCGAACGGCGACGAATCGACATTTCACGGTCTTCAGCAACACTCTCAGAAACAGACGCAATATTCTCTTCTGTACGCACTGTACGCATTCGTGTGGTTGGTTTAATGTCCAATAAAGTAAACTGAGTGCGAAACTTGGTCACAATCGCATTAATTGTTTGCTCACTTGGTCGATTATGTAGACCATAAATCGGACGTAAATCGCGAAACACTTTTCGAACCGAACACTGATTTTTGTAATATAATTCAATTATTTGCAAGCGTTGCTCGTTAGTAAGTCTATTCATTATGAAATGTCAAAGCATACTGAGCATCTTTCTCTTTGACACCTTGTCTGAAATCCCGCGTGATCTGTCAAATACTAATGCATGAAAATCCTAACCACAAAAAAATCACCCGTTATTTGTTTTATATGCAGCATACTTGACTATCAGGATAGTATTAAAATATTCTGTAAATAGTCTTGCCATATTTAACTATAATGGTTTTTCGGGATAATTTTTCGTGCTAACTTCCCAGAGGTGCAAACTTAAGGGATTGCCCGTATTGTGGATGGTTATAGCAAATGAAAGTCTAACTGGGAACTGGACTCTTTTGAAGCTGAAAACGAGTTATGACGATTCGAGTTATGAATTCGTCCTCTATTTTTGCAATCCACGTCAATACAGTGGCTTCGATGACATTTGGCAAAATATTTGTGTCACAGAGCTGTGTTCCAGATTCCACAGAAGCATTAGTGATGATCCTTTCTTCAATTTCAAAGCACGAGGAGGCATTCCAGCGTGTAAAAGTTACGGTCGATATTTAGCAAATATTGATACATACACTGAGAGAAGCTATTGCCCACAGTGATATATTTTACATAGATTTTTAGATATAAAATATATCTCGTTTCGGGATAAGAATATTTTATATCTGTAAAAACGAAAAATATATCTAAATTTTTATAACGTTTAGAGACATAAACATATCTCTCTTAGCTCGCTATATACTCCTCAAAATTAAAAAAAAATACTAAATTCGTAATAAAATATATCGATATCAAATATACGAATTTTCCCAATTTTATATAATTATAACTGGACAAGATATTTTTTTATTGATCAAAGATTTCTATTCATCTTAAATTCATTATTTATTTTAACCATTTATAGGATGTCTTACATATTCAGATTGGATATTCTTATAACTCAATTGATTGTGACATTTTATCATTTTTTATTTTGTTTTGATTGATTTTAATATTTGCCACACTGAGAGAAATTATCCTTTCGTATTGAAAATTTGAAATTGTAATTATTGCTATAAAATGGGACTGTCACCTTAACAAGCAATTTCTCATATTAATCATAGTTTATTGATATAACCATAAATTGTTGTATTAACAACTAGTATTCCGTGATATAAATGTTATCACATTAACAGAAAAGTTGTTATTCTTTTCTAGTCATTAACAATCAGATTTGAAATAAGTTTTTCGATATAAAATTTTTTTCTGTTAATTTATTTAAATATTTTTAATAAATGTATTTGTCCATTCTATTTAAAACAAAAAGAAATTTATATAACGTTACACGTTTTTGTACTGATAGAATTTCTATCAATGCAACACAAATAAAAAATTTGCTTGTATAAATAAGCGATACATGAAAACATACCACCTCGTATCCTTTCGTTAATTTCTCGCAGGTTGATCTGTTTTTATACGTTCCTTCATTACGTTTGAGTTTGTTGAAGCAAAAGTGCATTGTTCGTTATGTTTTATAATAGTGTAATATGTAATTTGATTTAATAAATATTACTAGTAAATTATTAATTACAATAAAATTATTAAATTATTGCTAATTTATTTAATTATTGTACAATAATTGTTAATAAATCAAGGTAAGATAAATACAATTCTAGTGAAATGCAATTTTAATAAATACGTGTCCTACGCAGTAGAACTTAAATCATTTTGGTACATACAAAAATTAATTCGGAAAAATTTAATAAAAATTTTTGTAATGGTCTATTTAAACCATTTTTATTTCTTTCTTTATAAATTTTTTTAAACTAAATGTATTGTGAAATTAAATTTTCCGTTCGTTTAAATGACGTCACATAATTTCTATACCTAAATATGAATATTTTATGTACCTACTTTAATGGCAATCTAAATAATGTGTGTGCTGTGTTTTTCGTTGTAATCGTTGTGTACAGATTTTCAGTTAAATATATATATTTTTCTCGTTTTAGGTGCTTACTAATTACCTGTTGCTTGCTAATTACCCCCAAAAAATCAATATTTTTACTAAAATCGCGACAATCCTTCTAGATTTTTAACTATGGAAAATAAATTTAACAAATGGGTTCTCAAAACCAATTTTGTCCTGATGATTTCAACGACGATAATGTCAATCATAATCCTAATATCGCCCTGCTGCTAACACCTATCCTGAAAAGAGATTGAATATATTGAAATACCAGTAACATCCGACAATGAACAATCGGTCTTTAATATACTTCATCATTGTCAAACAATTTGGTATTTCAAAAATAATGTGCATATGAATCCTAGGCTTGGGTCAATAATGAGCGAAAAAAACAACTTATTTTGAAAATTACATTACACGAAAGGGGGTTTGATATATTGTTCGAATTGCTTATATTGGTACGTATAATTATCGATAAGGTTTTTTCATTTTAATAAATTTGCTTTCGAATTTCAGAAGAAGCACCAAAGTCGATGAATGGATATCATATACGTAACCTTTGTTCGTCGAATAAAATTACACTTGGATTAGCCATAAAATTCAAGGAAAAATTGATATCATGTTAACCTTCAATTCGGGTAACTCTAATAGTTGATTTAGAACCATCTCATATGGCCAAAAGCGTTGTTGTCGATCTACAAACTATTCTAAGTGATACAACAACAGGCCGAATACTAGTGGAACATTATAAAACCAATAAAACGTTTAATGATGTTTGCTTCGAAATATACATACATATAAAAAATACATATAAAAAATAATTCAACATTGTCAATAATAATTTTTATTTAATTTCGAAACAAAAATTTGTGATTTTTTTGCAATCTATCTATTGTAATTAATTTTTTAATAATAAATAAATTTATTGAAATTTCAAAATGTTTTATATTTCTATCAATATGAGAAACATTTTTGTTTCAGAAATAATGGAAGTTATGTCTAAATAAGCACTATCGTGTTTTCATATGGAACTATACTTGGTCATCGATATGACATGAAATACAATCATTTTCACAGAAATGATTATCTTTATGTTTCATTCGATCGAATCTACAGAATTATGCTATGATATCGAAAATTCGTATTATTGAATCGACATTTTATTTTATTATTATTCTGATAGTATATACTGTCAAATTCAAAATATAAAAAATATAATGGAATTACTATTAGTATAACAGATGTTATGATCGGTTGACTATCGATAGTATTTTTTTTAAAACAATGGTAATTTTTTTAATGGGATAGTGTTTTTCTCTCAGTGCATTAATTCCTTGGTTCAATCTAAAACCAATACAAAAATGTAGTGTCTCAGATATAACATAAGTTATATCTGAATCTGGTCCACTAGAACTCTGGTTAGAGTTCTGCTGAAGACAGATGTGCGGATTTTACTCATGCGAATACGCATGCGAAAACTCAAGTTAACTACATGAGCGTATTTTCTGACATTGCGTTTTTATTTTTCGGTAGAGTTTTCAATAAACAATATACAATTTGTTTTGAAATTTCTGTCAAAATATTAAAAAGCCGTCGTGACGTTATATAAATTCATGATATATTTTTTTTTGTTATGTAGACAACACTGCTGCGGTGCGTTTTTTTAGAAATAGAGACAACTTGCGGAAAACGCATTCTATGCGGAATACATGTATTTCATAAAATTTCATTTAAAGTAATGTATTCTAATTTAAATGCAAGCATTTTCCGCACGCCTGTTTCCAGCATACGTCTTAAAAAAAATTAAGATTCGAGATATATATTTCTCATGTGCATATTGAGCTAGTAAATTTTATGTTTATGACTAAAATTAACAAATTATATATAACAAGAAATATGCTTTACTGCGATATATTTTATTTGGACTTGAGTTAAAATATTTATCTCTTTTACACATAAACTGTAGAACTGAAATAGCGAAATATGCATATATTTACAAAACAGATAAAAATATTGCTGTTGTAAAAATTTTAATATGTCGGCTGCCAAAATGTGTTAAATTTGAAAGCACTCGCTATAGTGGATCAAAAGTTTTCATATATGTATATTTTAAATTCCTGCTTACAGGTGAGAGTGAAGAAGGAGAAACAGTTTTCAATCACAAAGATATGTTTTTTCTCGGGTGCTAAAAAGCATTCGTGCAAAATTACGGAACAATCGCTCGAGTGGATCAAAAGTTGTCATGTATTGTAAACCCCTCCTTATAGGTGAGCATGGGGAATGGGTAACATTTTTGATCACTAACTTCCCTATGTTTTTTCTCGGCTACTAGAACGCAGGCTGCTAAAAAGTATTCTTGCAAAACTTGGGAGCAATCGCTAGAGTATATCAAAAGTTTTGTGGAACAAACATAGTTATATACATACTTTTCTTCTTTATATAAACATATAGAAGAAGAAGATTAAAAAACATGTTTCCGTACTGAAAAAAACTAACAAATTTAAAAACTAACAAATTCTGGAAATGGGAAGAGTCCCTATTCGGGAAGTGCAGAGTTTGCTCAACAATCCTTAAAATATTTTCTCGACTCTTCTTTGTTAGACAGAATTCCTTTGAGGTATAATTTCGGTTGTACTATGGTCTAACGAGATTAATATTAATGAAAAATGTAATGAGTTTGAATATAAATCTTGCTATATATTATTTTATTTTCAATTACCTATGAGTATATGTATATAATTTTAAATAGAAAATTATTGGTACGATTGGACATTGAAGGTTCAGCTAATTGATTATTTGGTTTAGGTGTGAAGCCCTGCTCTAATAAAAGCTTTATTTCGGCTTTAAATGTTTATACAGATATATTCACAATTCATTTTCTGTCATCGTGCATTTTGCAGCTTGGCGATAAATCGTATAAACATCGTTAGCAATTCTAATCAAGTTTTTGTTATTGTGATCCCGTACCATATTTGTGTAACAGGTTAATGCTCTATCTAAATAACTAGAATTAAACAGAAATAAAAATTAATTTGTGTAAATAATTTTCAACATATAGATCTGATCAACTTACTCGCAAAACTCGACAGTCGGTCCCAGCGTTTCCGCATTAATTACTTGCACATTGCCTAAACTTACGCATTCTCTAAAATCATCATTTTCCTAAAACGTTTCATGACCTTTATTTTCTAAAACTTTTATCAATGCTTCCGCATTGTTAGCACACGTGTAATTTAGTATTGAAGTAGCTACTTTATAAATTAGACGTGATTTGGCGGCTTGACCAAGGTAATAACATTCATCTTCGTGCTCATAACCGATAAGAAAACATTCAAATAGTTGACGTAGTATTGGACAATATTTGACTGTAAATTTTTCAATCACAGCCTTATCGTCTGAGTACAGACTTAAGGTTGTATTCACCTCAACGAAAAAATCATCTCCGTTGATAAGCGGCTTTTCGCAGGCACTCTGATTGTGGTATTGTTGCTAAATTTGAAAAAAAAAAATAATTAAAATTTTAAATTTAAAACTTGGATAAAACTTACGCTTCGTATGTCATAACAATAACTCGATTCAATTTTTTCTCGCCTTGCACCTGAATGGCCAATCGCAAAAAATATTAAAATACTTGAAGTAAATAGCAAATTCATCATTGCTTGTCAGTATTATACAACCGAATGAAATAATTCGGCGGCAAATGTCTGCTCTGTAATCTGAGAATGGGGTCACAATTAATTGATCTGTCCCCAAAAACGTTGATTACTTCTTTCTCTTTATACAGATGAAATACTATCAAAGTTTTGGTCGTATCATTGTAAAATATGTTATATATGTACATACAGGGTGTCCGCGACTGACGGTCTGCTGATGATATTACATAAGCGGGGGAAACGCATAAAAATTTAATTGCAATTGCTACTTTGAATTATAAGCGGTTCAAAACTAAACAGAATATCGAATCGATTTTGGACATTCTTTTAAGATTGATTTGCAGAAAATTTCACTCTCTAAATAGTAATGGCATATATGTGAATTATTACGACGACAACATAATTTTTGTATTTGATGATAGTGAATTAAATTTAAATTCAGTTTGAATTTATTTCTTTTAGTTTTAACTATAGACAAAGCTCAGTCTCACGGCCAAAGCTAATTTCAAAACAGTTTTTCATGGTTCTTCGAGCCGAATCAAAAGTTCTAAAGAAATCCTGTTTAACACAACATCGGCAGAAATTTACTCCAAAAAGGCGTTAATCCCTATTGAACAAATATAACAAACGGTGAAAAATAACTCACTGCAGAATAGCCTTTGTCAAGAGGCACGCTAACCCAGAACTATACCACGAAAAATATTAGGAAAACATCGGATCGTTGTACGAGGTACATTTGACAGGAGCCTAAGATCATAGCTCATGATGCTTTCAACCAGTCATCCATACTTGGGAGAATTTTAACAAATACTAAGCAGGACGTATTTTTCACGTTCTCCCAAGTATGGATGACTGTTTTAAATCATCATGCGCTATTAGATCCTCGTTTCCTATGAAATGTATCTCATACAACGATCCATTATTTTCCTAACAAGATCTTCGGTGATTATCAAGGGCATCGTGTATACACGAAGTATACTTCCTTCTATAAACACATTAAAAAGTGATAGCAAAGGAGCGTTCAAAGAAATGAAACGAAATTTGGTTATGACATGAGTGGGTTGCGAAAACCGAAATTTAATGTCTTCCGTTACTGAATTATATCAACCATCCAGAGCTTCGGTGTGGTTATTGTTTTGTCGGCTAAGGCTCAGGGACTGGCGTGGGATTTCCGAAGATGGATAGAAGCTTGTTGAGACAACCAATCAAAAATAGAATGAAATAATAGAAGGCAAAACGCAGGCCAAAGCACATCGAATTAACTTACCCCATCCCAATGCAACATACTAGATTTAATTAGTCATCTTTTAAGTAACCATGACCAAATATTTGAAAATATTTCATGTAATTCATGTAACTCATTTCCATGGGTTTGTAACGAAATACCGGTTTTCAAAATCCCAGTTTCAAAAATCCCGGTTTGAATTTTAAAAATTTGACATGTAGGAAAATGGGATTCGTAAATGATTTTTTGAGAAAATTCAAAATTGAGTTTGCGATAAAGTTCTAGAAAATGGCTAATAGGAATAGAATTTGGCCATTTCTTAAAAGGTTTTGTTGAAATTCGATACATGCGATGGAAATGGATTGAAAAAATGCTTTTTTGATAAAGTTCTACAGTAAGGCGGATAGGAACGAAACTTATCTGGCCATTTATTAACCGATTATGTCGAAAATCAACATGTGGGATCTAAATTGGGTTTTAAAATGATGTTTGATAACGCTCTGGAATATTATCATTAGGGATGGAAATTCGTCACGTGCGATGGAAAAGGGGTCGTTAAATGATTTTTTGATAAAGCTGTAGAACATGTCCAATAGAGATGGAATTTGGCCATTTGTTTACCGATTATGTTTAAATTTGACACGATCTAAATGGGATTACTAAATGATTTTTTGATAAAGCTTTACGCATGTGAACAAAAAAAGGCGATATATTTCAGAACTTAGTCAAAAAATCTTATTTCCATCACACATAATCTGTCAAGAAATAGACAAGTCCTGTCGCTAATGGACATATTCTAAAGTTTTAGCAAAAAAACATTTTAGAATCCCATTTGGAAATTGTAGAGTTTTAACACAATCAGTAAAGAAATGGTCAAGTACCATCCCTATCGACCGTATTCTAGAACTGTATGAAAAAATCAGTTTTGGATTCGAATCATTCACTTAGAATAAACAAGTAAAACTGCTCCTTTATTCCCGACATGTTATTGAACACCGCTCTTCTAAAAAAATTTCTAAAGGCCCTCGGGGGCTAAACGGAGCGGGATGAGCGATTCGACTTCCCGCGTGCCCACGAGAGTTATTAAAGCCTCTACAATTCGGTATGTTATCAAAGGGCTGTTTGCCGAAGGACCGATTGTCGAAGAGCAAAATTACGAAGGGCCGAATGTGTCGAAGGGTCGAATGTCTCGAAGGGCCGCATGTGTCGAAGGAGGCACTTTAAGTTTTTGGAAATATAATTTTTTTAATTTTGTAAATCTGGACAGCGTTAATAATAGGTCGTAAATCTACCCTCTATCCAGATTTCTTAATGTTGGTGAGATTTGATTATTTGGATTACCGCGGGTGAGGTCCAAATAATTATAGAGTGAGAACTAACGTGATGAATGGTTTACTTAATTCTGTTTTATTCGAACAATATTCATGGTATTTATGCATTATAGCTTAAACTATTGACTTAAATGCTAACTCAGCGAGTATGAGGCAATATTCAACTAGGTGTCGAATATATAAAAAATGTATTTTTGCATTAACATGCAAAAAAATGAATTATGTGCGAATTTACATATTATGCACATGTTTAGGTCACAACCCTTTATGCCCTTGAATTATACAAATTATACACAGGTGCCGTGTTCTGTTGAACATGTGGTGCATCGGCCGGGAAACGAAACCGGGCCGCCCGCATGGCATGCGAGCATTCTACCACTGAACCACCGAAGTTTTTTTTCTAATTAGGGAAAGAAGCTACGGAAGTATCGCGACCCGACTTATATATCCCGATCCTTTACTTTTTTTACTTAGTACAAAAACTAGGAATTCGACTAATTCTAGAGCGGGTGTCAATATATGACACTGTTGTTGTAATTTGACAAAAACAAATGGGAGTTCATTTTTTTCTGACCAATAAAATAGCACTGACTCCACGAAACCGACTGCCGCCTCTGACTTCGCAGCCTTGGTTTTTTCTAGTAAATTTTTGGACAAGGGTTCTTCTTTTTATGTTAAAATATTATTAGTCCGGCAGGCCCGAATTAACAAAAAATATTTTTTTTTCAAAATCAAGACTAGAAGAAAAACTAGAAGAAAAGAAGGCTTTTGAAAACCGGGATTTCGTTGTACACCCATTTCCATCTTAAGAATCTATTAATATTTAAATTGAGAGAATTGTTTTTTTATAATAATTAATAAACTTAATATTGTAACAACACCAAACAAGATCGGTATTACTTCAGTTACGATACTATTTTAATTTAGTGTTGATTTAATTTTTAATTTAATTTAATTCTTGTTTAAGATTAATTTAATTTTAACCAATTGTTTTAATTTTAATTTACAAAAACAAATTGAAATCAATACGTAATAAATAAATTTGATTAATTAATTGTTAATGTAAAAATATTATAATCAAATTAACTTTAATATACTTACAATCGGTATGCTTATTGTGTTTACATAGATGTGACATTTGTATTATTTAATTTTCAAATGGTACTGTCGATTATAATTTAAGTTTCGTATAACCTGTGATTCATCAAGTTAATTAACCTTTAAGTACTTAAATTTGTAATTTTATAATTGAATAGAGCTTAATAATTTAATATCCAATATAGTTAGCAGTTAGCGTAAAAACCCTTAATATTGCAAAAATAAGTAGAGCTCGTTATCTTTGCAACGATCGAAAAGTTAACATCAGCAATTTTATAAAGCGAAATTATAAGAAGATAATTATTATAATAAAATTAACCAATTTACGAAGGTGTGCATTTTTTGGTTGAGTTTGTTATCCAATTCCCGCCAGTGACCTACTTGTGGAAATATAAATTCCTGGTGCAACGGGAAAACATAAATTATTTTTTTTATTTAAAAGAGAGACAAAAACACTTATTTCCTCTGAGACGTTCAATTGCCGACCTTATATATATATATAATATATATATATATATATATATATATATATATATATATATATATATATATATATATATATATATATATATATATATATATATTATATAAACTATACAAGCTAATTAAATAGTCAAGTGCCTGTACTGCCTCTTCGTGACGGGCAGATGAAAAACGGGCGGTGCGGATACATTCCGTATGAACTAAAATTTGTACCACTACAATTTAGGTAACAATAATTATCCCAAAGGTTTTAATTTCAATTTTAATATTTCATAAAATGTTATGGAAATACTTTTACAGAAATGGTAAAATATAGCAAACTTTGTTTTTACCATAATACGAACCGTATTCATGATTTTTTGCAATATAAATGATTGTACATATAAAATTGAAACGACTTCAAAGAGAAATCAAAATCACAACAAAAATTTGATGTAATTTAAACTTTTTGGTTTGATGTAATTTAAACTTTTTGGTACCCGAGAGAATCACTGCTATTCAAATCATACGAGCGAGGATATGAAACATAATTGAAAATTAGGAGTAACTTTTTTCGAATATAAAACATAACAAATATGCCCAAGTAGGTAGAAGCTGAAACTTCAAAGGTACGTTTTATTCTACAAATCATTTACGAATAACGCATATTGTGCCACCTACCAACAATCCTAGAAAGCATGGCAAGACTGCACATAAATAACTTTCTGTCTTAGAATATCATCTTTAATTAGCATTCAAAAATCGCGATCAATCGCGCACCAGTAACGTTTATATTAGTAAAACATTAAGTTACGCCTACAAATCATAAATGTCCTATTTATTGAAAAAAAACCTTTGCAATTCCGAAAAATTTCGGTGTTTCCACGTCCTGTGGCACTATACTGAGGTAAACCGCTAGTGTTAAATATGTTGAAAACAAAATGAATTGGTAATAATTTTCCCTGCCAATTTAGATATGAAAAAAATTATTCCCAATTTATAAATATTTACATCAAACTTTTCTCTTCGGTAGGCCGGAAGAAAATATTTAAACTGAAATTACATATAAATTCCCAGTTCCCTATTCCCGAGGGATTACCAGAATAGTGCCACTGGAGGCCGATTCTGATTTTTCTATAGGAATAGGCGATAGGAAAGAATTTTAAATTTTTATAAAAGTTTTGTGTTTTCCTCCTATAAGCTTATTCTGGTGTGCCTTATAGAATTTTTTTTCATGCCTATTTATCGCAGTTTTGACGTTCACTTTTCCTTACCTACTTTTGATACGGAAGTTATCAAATTCTCCTAGGAAGAAAAATCCTATTTCCTAAAGACACCAGAATCGACCCACTGGACATTTAATTGGTATATGACAACCATTTATACAACCAACACAACGAGGATGTTTTTAAACAATAAAACTTTTGTGTGAATGTATTTCTTCTGTTGTAGCAGGCATTTTAATAAACTGCTTCGCTAATCTGCCAAAAGCTTTAGAAACTTCATGCATTGTCAAACAAATCGTTGGTTGACTAACGCCAATCAAATCACCAGATACTATTAAGAAACATCCAGTAGCGTAATAACGGGACCAAGCATTATTTGTTGTTTAAACGCCTAAGGTAAACCGCATTGAAAAATAGTTTGCAATTACTTTTCTACCAAAGACCCAAATAGTTTAACGAGTCCTTTGAGAAATGAAATCTTTGCCTAAATTAGAAATGAGTATAATATTTCTGTTATTTGATAACACTTTTCTTTTCTGATAACGTTGTTTCCCGACATACCTTAGTATAATCAGAATCGTCAAAGGAAGATGATTCGTGTTTTAATAGTCGAGTACTATCCGGCACCGAATGGGAAATTTCTACTGAAACTGCGGCTATTATTCACTGGCCTCGCTCCTAATCAAAAAAATAAAATTGTCCTTAATTGAAATTAAACTCCAATGATATTTCTACTTTCGTATTTATTGTTGTTGTCACTTGTTTATTGTTTTCTTGGTTTTCTTGAAAATACACAGAAACCAGTTTTTACTAAAAAACTGAACAATTTATTATAAAGTATTTTTCGAAATTACAAAACAAAAAAAATAATTGATATTACGTGAAAATTTGTGCACGTAAATGAAGTTTGCTTTGGTTTAAGCATTGTACAAAACACAGGCCTTCTCAAATTTCATTTTGAAATTGATGGCGGCTCCCGATGGCAGCGCCCGAAAAATAGGTAGAGCAAACTATTTTTATATCGATTTTTAGCTAAAAAGTTGAATGAGAAACCCTAGTTTCGAAAATTGGTTGCTCCGAATAAATCTATCGGGCGCTAATAAAAAAAATCGGCAAATGTGTTCGAATCCATTAATACATGCTTTATTTTTTTGTTGTGAGTACATAATACAATTGAAAGCTCTTTTAATTTGCATGACGTGTGAAAATTAAAAATATTTTTTTTGACGGCTAATTGCGAAATTCAGTAACGTTTATAAATACGAAAACTGTTGCTTTAGAGATTACAACTGTTTAAGTCGCGACCGAATCCTTTTTTCTACCAAAAAAAAATGGCTCTGTTTAACTCCAAACCACACAAATGTGCGAGTAAAAAAACATAGTATGTAATAGCGTTTTTGATAAAAAATTTCGCGTGTCTTAAAGTGCAACCAACACAATTGTGTGTAAAGTTATAGTATTTTTTTAAGACATTAAGTTTGAAAGGAATGCACAAATGTTTAAGTTGGTTCAAAACACATACAAAAATAAATTTTTGACATGATTCTTTTGCCTAACTCACACAATTGTGTAGGCAGGCAGGAAAAGAGATATAAATATGACCCTTACACTAAATAGTAGACATCACAATAGTTCGTTTCTCAGAATATTTTTGATTACAATAGCGCACGGCATTCGGGAATCCATGGAGTTATAACCAAAAAGAATGTGTCTCAACTTCTCGTGGTACGTGTATTCACTTCTTATTATTAAAAATTCTTTGATCGTACATAATTTAATTTGTTTAATATTAAATAATTTTGATAAAGTAATCATTTAAACTAATTATATTTATGTAGATGTAGGTGGAACCTGAAATTAAAAAATTAGATACAGTTTTGTGAGATTCTATTTCATCGACGATTGGCTGTAACACTACGAGTTATTGCACCCAGAGGTTGTTACCATTCGCTGGAGTATTCTTCAAAAGTGTCAGACAAGACAATTTCCAAATTTATCCCAGAAGTTTTGCAAGCTATGTGGAACACACTCCAACTTAAGGTAAGCTTATATTATATTTGCGATCATACAAATTATTTTAATAAAATCTGGCCATTTTCACACACCTTGGGTGCTCTTGATGGTAAACATATTCGTATCAAGTCTCGAGCGAAATCGGGATCTAATTTCTACTGCTACAAGGGACACAAGGGTTTGCGGTTGTTAATGCCCTTGGAAAATTTATGTATATTGATGACGGATTAAATAACCGAATTAATGAACGGCAAAATTACTTGGACAAGAATAGAAAACATCGTTTTTCTTCGTCAGAGATGATGCATTCTCATTATCACGACATCTGCCAATGCTGAAAGTTATTTAATTATAGACTATGCTGATCAAGAATGATTGTTGAGTGCTCATTTGGCAGATTAGTTTCTCGGATTCGGATAGTCTACAGACCTATAGAAACTTCACTTAAAACAACTGATTTAATTGTGAAAACGTCCTATGCGCTACATAATTTGTTAACGGGTTAAATCTACAAGGGAAAATATTGTTAAATACGTAACGTCTGATGGAATTATCGAAAGTCAATAGAAACATATTGGGTTGCCCATAAACTCCTGATGACGATGATGATAATGAACATTGTGAGAAAAATGGCACAGTTAGGTATTAACTGCGGAATTAAGAACACTTACTCTCATTCTCATATTAAGATATAAAGAATATCAAGGACAAAGACCGTAATTACTATGGCTGTAAAATTTGAAAATTGACGAACATATATAAATAACATATGACAAGTTAAAAACACCTAGTCGCAACTTTTTTACTGGACTCCGGAAATATATCAAACTGATCTTTTTGCGTTTCTGAATTAACAGTTGTTATACATTTATTTAATGCTTCATCAAAATTTATGGTTATGTAATTTTTGTTAGGTATTTTGGCTTTTTTTTGCTACGGGATGCAAAGCCCGACCGATTCGGTTCTTCCTGATTATTATCTTCAAAAGCATTGAAACCGTCATTTAATATTCGTAAAGATATTGATGATGATGACTAATCGTTTGTGTTTGCATCAGCTGACTCATATAAAAACAAATCAATATATAATAAAAGCAGTGTTACATTACTTCATAAATTTATTACGAAACACTTACATTTAAATTGTTTTAGGCTTTTTTATAAACTATACAGAGGTCAAGAAAAGACATAGCATCAAAATAGAAAAGGCTGCTTTCTTTTAGTTCATGTAACCTGGCTCCAGATTTTTTTTGATTTGAGTAATGTTTTTTCTCTGCTGTATATCCCGTACGAAATTTTTATTTTGTACGAATTAATTCTTTGCCCATTTCCATGTCCGCCGCAATTTTTTGATAAGCGTTATTTTTAAGATCATAGCGTTTAAAAATAACGCTAATCGTTGGTTTTAATCTTATTTAGAAGATAGAATTGAAGTAAGTAATATCAATGAAGGGAGTGCAGGGAGAGGTGAGTAAGGTTGACTACAATGTTTAGCATTGTACAGATAAACCTACATCACATGAAGGCTGCCTCGGCAGCTCTCGTGCTCAGACAAGAACCTTGGTGTTAATCCAAGAACCTTGGATTAGCAATAACAGGATTTGTGGCCTCAGAACGAAAGGATATAAATTACTATACTCAAGCAACTCTGACAAGATCAGACCCTGTATTTTAGCGAAAAATAATCTAAATATTTTTCTTCTTCCACAATTTAGTAGCGGAGGTGTTACAGCAGTGAATGTTGAGGCTGGCTGTGTTAAATTATGGCTAGCCTCAGCCTATATGGATCGCGAAAAGGAGATTCCACCGGATAACCTGGGGGAATTGATCCGAGAAGCAGATCACAGAAGGGTAGGTGTTATACTCGGATGTGATGCAAACGCGCATCACACAATATGGAGAAGCACAGACATCAACGAGAGGGGGTGAGTTATTTTTTGAGTACTTATTAAATACAAACCTTTTAGTTTGCAGTATTGGACGAGAACCGACATTTATTGTTAAAAATCGACAGGAGGTTTTAGATGTGACCTTTGCGTCGAAAACGATGATTCATATGATCAGATAGTGGAGAGTGGCGAAAGAGCACTCATTCTCTGATCATCGATATGTAACATATAACCTCGACATTAAACCTGTTGCCCGGAAAGCTTTCAGGAATCCCAGAAGGACAAACTGGAACATACATAGGAAGGTATTTGAGGAACGATTGCCGCTGGAGGTCCCGGGACCTCCGGCGACGGTAGAAGAATTAGACTGCATGGTGGATATTGTCACAAGAGCGTGCAATCTTTCATTTATTGCTGCGTACCCCCTGATAAAGCCTAAAGGCAGGCAGAAACCGATATGGTGGACGAAAGAGTTGGGAACGTATCGGAATGTGTGTAGGACAGCTTTTAATAAAGCTAAGAGCACAAGGAAGGTTCGGGATTGGGACTCCTATAAGAAGGACCTAAGAAAGTACAAAAAAGAGTTGAGGAAGGCACACAGAGGGTCCTGGAGACTCTTCTGTTGTAGGATGGGGGAGGTCTCTGAGACTTCTCGCCTTAGGAAAATTCTAGCTACTAACCCAACCAGTCCTAGTTATTTAATTAGAGCAGACGGGCATGGACAACTTCAAGTGCGGAATCATTGGAGCTCCTTATCGAGACCCATTTTCCGGGAAGCTTTGATGACTCGATGGAGCCTGGAGCTCATCGAGCAACACCTTCATTAAAGATGGAGGGCATCGTGGACAGGGCGCGAATCCGGTGGGCGCTGAACGGTTTTAAGCCTTATAAATCGGCGGGCCCGGATCGGATTATACCAGCAGAGATCCAAAGGAATTCGGGCTAAGCTAGACGGTAAGGTAAGAGCCGGAGTCTTCTGTGAGAAGCTTAATGTTAATATTTGCGTTCGTTCCCTGAATACTGCAGCATGTACCAGGCTGAAGTGGTGGCGATAGGCGAAGTCGTGACATGGTTGAAGCATAATGTGGTATCCGTGAGGGATATCGCAATTTATGTGGACAGTGAAGCGGCGGTCAGGTCGCTGGAGGCAGTTTGTCTGAAGTCAAGAGTGGCGCTTGATTGCCGATAATCTCTGGAAACTGCAGGGCAGACGAACTAGCTAGGTACCGCACGACCCTCCAGATGCAGCCGGGAAGGGCAGATCTGGAGAGGCCTATAGCAGCGCTCAAATCTGCGTTCAGTAAGAAGGCAATCGCATTGACAGGTGGGAGGTGGACCAACACTCTCACGTGCAGGGTAGCAAAACAGGTTTGGCCAAAACTGGACCTGCGGCGCTCCAAGGCACTAGTATCCCTGGGAAAATGAGAGTTAGGATTGGTCGTAGAGATACTGACAGGACACTGCCTTTTTTGGGGAACATGCAAGAAGGCTGGGTCTACAGACGAATGACTTTTGTAGAAGTTGTTTGGACGAAGAGGTGGAAGAGGCGTTAGATCACTTCCTATGCTCGTGTCCGGCACTATCATGCAGAAGGCATAAGTATTTAGGTATGTACAGTATGGATAGCCTTTCGGAACTCGCGGGCTGTAGAGTGCGAGATATTTTACGCTACATAAGTAGCTCTGGATGGTTTCAGCGGGAGTAAAGGGGAGATATCTTGAATATTAGAGTAGCAGTGAACATGTACAATGTAGCGTGCCTCATGGTTCTGTTTTAGGGACACTACTATTCCTCATTTACATTAACTCAATTCTCGAACTTAATCTATATGCTGATAAAGTAGCGTTTGTAGATATATAGTGGTACTAGTAGTTTGAGTTTATCTGTGAAAATATCCCATGATTTGAGCGTTTTGCGAGCTTGGTTTGATCATCAATTTATGATCGTGAGTAATAAATTTAAAATAATTCAATTCCAAATAATAAATAATTTACTTGATAGAAATTACAATTTTATATACTCACATGCAACAACGTGTCATAATTGTTCTAGCTCATGTGTAAAAATTGATTATGTTGATTCTTTCAAATATTTAGGAATAACTTTAGACAAGAATTTAAATTTTAAAATGCATATAAACATCTTTCAAGAGCATTTATTTCTTAGAAACTGTATTCTTATTAGATTAAAGCCACTATGCCAACAGGTACTTCTTAAAAATTTGTATTATTCCTTAGTTCAATCTCGATTTAGTTATGGAATTAATTGTTGGGGAGGAATATACTATTGTAATTTAAACCAACTGTATCGCAAAAGTATATTTTACGAAATCTATATAATGGATCAAGACACATAAGCAAACCATTATTTAGGAAAGCGAATATTCTAACAATAAGAAATTTGTACATTTTTAAGGAGTTAAAATTATTTTTTATTCGAAGTGGAAATGGTCATGTAGTTAAATAATCATTGTATCCATTAAGAAATAAATATTGTTTGGTTTCTGCTTCTTAGAAAGAATTCTTCAGACGATTTTATGTGTTATAATATCAATCCGGTCATTGCGCTCTTCCATTGGTCAGTAGAGTTGGATGATTCCGAACTTGTATTCAAAGTAATAATTTCATTTATTATTGTTTCTATTAATGTATTCAATATTTTTTTCTGATTGTTATGAATTAACTTAATTAGTATAATTTTTATACTCCGCATCAAATATATTTAATTTTAAAGTTTTGAATTAGAAGCACGCAGTTCTAAAAATTGATCGCTTAGTCCATCACAAGAACTTCCTAATTTCCTCTTTTTGCGATACAAATATAATTTTTTCTTATATGAATATTAGCGTTAACTATTATTATATTTTATATTATATTATTATGATTATTATTTGTTTGTTAATTATTCATTGTCGATACTCAATTCAACTCTATTACTTGCTGTTTATTCATTTTAAAAAGTTTATCGCAAAGAAATTTCTACCAACGACGCGAATCACTAAAATGCTATTGACGCAATGTTAATTTTTACAAAATGTCAAATTATTGTATACAATGAAGCTTCGCCGATATTGTATAATATGATCGTAATAAGTATAATAGTTCGATGGTATTGCGATGGCAATGGCAGGTGGAGAGTTTAGGTAAATAAATATGAAATTTTCAAATGTTAAAATTTTTGCATGCGGGACACAAAACAAAAGTACTAATTGAAAATATTTATTTTTTGACATACCGTAAAATAATATTTGTACCACTACAACAATGTAACAAAAATTTTCCAAAAGGTATTAATTTAAGTTTTAATATTTCATAAATTTTAATTGAAATTACTTTTACAGAAATACGAGAGATCCACTGCTATTCAAAACATACGAGGATATGAAATATAATTGAAAATTACGAGTAAATTTTTTCTATGGTGGCACCTACCAACAATCCTTGAAAGGATGGAAATAACTTTCTGTTCTAGAATATCAGCTTTACTTACCATTCAAAAATCGCGATCGATCGCGTACAACTAATCTTTATATTAGTAAAACATTAAGTTACACCTACAAATCATAAAGTGATGATCGTAAACAACAACGTGTCTAATTGCTTCTAACAAACTTGTGTATATATTATTCCTAACATCTTGTCAAAAATATTAAACATAAGAATAATAATAATTCTGTCATGTAATCAACATTCCCATTACAATTTTCTTTTTACGAGTTTTAACAAGTAGAATGTTTTATTCTTTCATATACTGAAGCAGAATAAAACCAAAAATGAAAAATTGTGACCAATTTAAAATGTACCATTAAAATGTAATTTATGGGAAAAGTGTATTAAAGCTTAATTAAGTTTTTTTTTCTATGTGCTTTTTATATGTACCATAAAATTTATTTCATGTGGTTTCATTTCTTAAACATTAAAATGTTCACACTTTTCTTATAATAATATGGCTTTTCTTCATAATAAATATAGTCTCAGTATATATATATGCTTAGTGTATGTATATACGTGCATATATTTATGTTTTTATGCTGGATTTTTCCCCCACCACCCCCACATGTTCTAATTGTATAGCCAAGCACGAAGAAAAAAGAAAACTTGATACAGTCTTGTGTCTAGTTTGTACTGAAATATATATGAGAAATACACAACAAGGTGTTTTCTTATTTATACTCGTACGTTATTTAGATAGCCCTAGATAGATCCCAAATTTATTGTAATATATTGATAATTTAATTACTGGTGAATATATTATGTATGTTGATGGTGTATTTATTTATGCATATCCACATCTATCGATGTGCATATATCTAGTATCACTAGTAAATAGAAACATTTGAGAAGATATGGTTGGTCCTCATTCTAAATAGTTTTCGATATGTTTTTTTGTGTTATATAAGGAAAGTATAATGTAATTATTGATATAATTTATTACATGAAAAATGTAAATAGTAACGATATTAAAAAAGTTTTTTGATTTATGTACCAATGCATTCTGCATATTTGTCAAGAATACAGTGTGTGAAAGGTCTTAACCCGTCCCACTCAATATATATATATGTCTTGTTATTGATAAATAGTAAAACCAATTTTTTTTGGTATAATTAATTTAGACTTTAATTTATGTACCTACCTAATTTGTGCGCCAGTGGTATGGTGTCTATTTTAATACTCCACCCATACACTTTAGATTTCAATTATTTTTTAGTATTGACCGGTTATTAAAATTTTCTAATTAAAATAGTGCGGCGGTATGCTTGGTCAATCAAATGAATTCAAGAATTCAGTTAGATAATTGACAACTTCGTCTTGAAACATTACAGTATGGATGGAGTTGTTAACGTTTCGCCTCGTATTTCGTTTTAAATGATAAAGTTGGTATCGTTGTTTTTTGCTGCTAATATAGCAAGTGCACTGAACCACTGACGGTTTTTGTAGTTGGGTGCAATATTTGGGACAACTTCGTGAATCAATTCGTCTGTGGTTGCTGTGAATTTTACAGAAGTTTGTTTGCGAGATGAAACATTGGGATCTTTTAGGTTCCCTCCCCCTGTCATGATTAGTGAAATCGCCAATTTGAATTGAAAATTTCATAGGGCTAGATATTTTTACAACGTTGGCTTCGCGTTTACTCAACATGTTCCCAACTGTTGATTGGACAACTATTGTATGGATTCATCGATTGTCATTTTCCCATTCCCAATATCCAACAATTATTGTCTTGCGAAACTGAACGTGGTATAACTAGTAGAGTTTGTCGAAAATCTCTAGATAATAAAATGAGCGCGTCACAGTAGAAGAGCTGTTTATTTCCTGTCAAATCTTTTGTACATTCGTCCGATTTCTAGTTTCAAATCACGGTCGAAAATTACGTTTGCCGATTGATTCAGTCCAGCTATTCTCAATTGAATCTATGTTTGTTTTACTGCGCTGTCCATTTTGTGACATTGATACAACGAAACGATCATCTGCCTCAACGTCATTGCTTCGTATTTTAAAAGCGATGGATTTGCCTCTATTTTTAGTTGATAGTCGAACATCAAACGTCGAACATCATCAAACATTGTTGTTGAGTAAGCCATATGGATCATGAATCATGGTTTGGGTAATGACTTCAAATAAGTCTGGATCAACGTCGACATCTGGTATTTCTGCTGATATGACTTGGCCAATTCGGTCTTATGTGACTTTTTCCGACAACAAAATCAAAATGTGTGCAAGTGGCAATCCTTTTGTTGCCATTCAATGAAACACATTCAGTGTGTCTTTCCACAAACTTGATCCTTGACAATCAAATACATTAAATATTTCGAGATTTTTTTTTTGGAACTTACATCCAGGAAATACCATGTCGATCCGATGAGGATTGTCCAATTAACAAAAGTTATTTTATTTAAGAATTTTTTCGGCTTTTCGGACAAAATATTATTTTAATGGACACCCATACAATGTTTACGACTATTTTAGTCGCAGAAAACAAAGAGGCCATTTATTAACAATATTTCTACCACAAAAGTAGAAAAAATGCACTCCCCTCCCCCAAACCTTTAACCCCAGGGCGTACTTGTGTATACAAAGAACACAAACCCTTGCAAAAAATGAGAACTCCCTTAGGTAGCTTCTTGGCAGCTTGGTTTCGTACTGATAAAAAGTTGGTCTACTCATCAGGTTGCAACGACCAAACTGCAAAAATTTCACTCTTGCTTTGTACCGATAATACAAAACAAGAACATATCGATTTAGCGAATTATATATCACTAAATCAGAAACCACAGGAAATTCTCACTATGTGTGTGTAACAAGCCAACACATTTTGTATTATCGGTACAAAGCAAGAGTGAAATTTTTGCAGTTTGGTCGTTGCAACCTGATGAGTAGACCAACTTTTTATCAGTACGAAACCAAGCTGCCAAGAAGCTACCTAAGGGAGTTCTCATTTTTTGCAAGGGTTTGTGTTCTTTGTATACACAAGTACGCCCTGGGGTTAAAGGTTTGGGGGAGGGGAGTGCATTTTTTCTACTTTTGTGGTAGAAATATTGTTAATAAATGGCCTCTTTGTTTTCTGCGACTAAAATAGTCGTAAACATTGTATGGGTGTCCATTAAAATAATATTTTGTCCGAAAAGCCGAAAAAATTCTTAAATAAATTAAATTCACGGACGATTAATAAATTCTTCATAAAAGTTATTTTATTTCATCCCACGTAGCGTTGCATGTGAATGTAATAAACAAATCGGGACGCCCATATGCATGAACAAATGTCGTTGCATCATGTACGTATTAATGCATGTGCCGTGAACCAGGCATCCGCCGAAGTATACGCTCGCCTGTATGCGAAAATTCCACCGGCCACCCGTTGAGGTAATCTCGTTGAGCTTAGATACTTTTTGGTAATTTTTAATTTTCAGAAGGATCTTTCTCCGGACGTATCTGGCTCTGGTAATGTAAATAAAATCCATAAGAATATTTATATACTTTTTCTTATAGACTTAAAGAGCACCTGCACACATTTAATTTCGTCAAACAAAGCAACACCATTTATGTCAAATTCACATCTTTCTTCGTCTGAAAGTTTCAAGTGTTTCAAGTTTCACTTTTCTACAGTAAAGACAACGAATTATTTGATTGTTCTGCAATACCGTAAATGAAATCAAACATATCAATATATATTCGAAGTGCTTCGAACCTTTCGGAAATAAGTTTTTCATAATTATTTCGGGTTTATCGGCTTGTTCTTTTCTCACCAATAGCAGGAAAATCAGGTTCTACGTCCAATTCGTAAGCTAGGGTCATTTCTCGTGATTAGTTTTGTTTGTTTTTAAATATTTTAATTTTGTATTCTAGAAAAAATTTAATTAAAAACAGATGAATTTCCAAAAAAAAAATATGAAAACTATCATATAAAAATGTCGATAGAGGGCCAGTGACTGTTTGGTATGCAAATACGGAGCTTTTCTATTAGGTAGGTTGTTCTTTATGTAAATTGATAACATTTACTAACTATGCAAATGTGATACAATTCATATCGTGTTGGATTCGGATACGTTATTATAAGTAACATTTGTGTATTAACATAAAATAAAAAATATGTATATGTGTATATTCTCTGGTACTAAAATATTAGTACATAACCCAAAGACACAAACCTTAAAATCCGAGTGCTTTGCTTAGTACTAAAACCATTAACTCTAAATAGATTTTAATATCGAAATATAAGTATTAGTGTCTGTATGGTAATAGTAAAATTGTAAGTAACAAATTTGATTTTCTTCGAAAAAAATCGTGTACTCTTTGGGACCCGGGTTGGGGGATTACATATAGACTCATCGAATAAGGAATTTTATCATCTATTAGATGCACTATTGGAACCTGCGTCAAGATCTCTGGTAAGGAGTGTTAATGGCCATTTTCTGTTCCAAGACAAATTTAAGTTTCTTCAAAAAAAATTCGTCGACACTTTGGGACCCGGGTTGGCGGATCATATATACACTCAACGAATGAGGAATTTAATTATCCATTAGACACACTATCGGAACCTGAGTCAAGATCTCTGGTAAAGAGTGTTAATGGCCATTTTCAGTTCCAAGTTAAATTTGATTTTTTCGAGAAAAAAAATCGTAAACACTTTGGGACCCGGGTTGGGGGATCATGTATAGACCCATCCCATCGGATGAGGAGTTTAATTATCTATTAGTCGCACCGGGTTGGGGAATCATATATAGACTCATCGTGTGAGGAATTATATTATCTATTAGACGCACTATCGGAAACTGCGTCAAGATCTCTTGTAAGGAGGGTTAATGGCCATTTTCAGTTCCAAGACAAATTTAAGTTTCTTCGAAATAAATTCGTGGACACTTTGGGACCCGGGTTGGGGGATCATATATAAGCTCATCGAATGAGGAATTTAATTATCTATTAGACGCACTATCGGAACCTGAGTCAAGATCTCTGGTAAGGAGTGTTAATGGCAATTTTCACTTCCAACACAATTTTGAGTTTCTTTGAAAAAAAAAATCGTGGACACTTTGAAACCCGGGTTGGGGGATCATATATAAGCTCATCGAATGAGGAATTTAATTATCTGTTAGACGCACTTTCGGAACCTGAGTCAAGATCTCTGGTAAGGAGTGTTAATGGCCATTTTCAGTTCCAAGACAATTTTAAATTTCTTCGAAAAAGAATAGGGGAAAAATTCCCTGAATTTCACTGAATCGTTATAATTTTTTTATTTCTATATTTTATTACGTCATTACAATCAATTGGATAAAATTTTAGTACACACTGACGTAATTAGTTTTAGGCTAATTAGATTTTAATTTAACAGTGTTACACTAATACAATGATAAAAGTATGACTTTGTGGAGAACTTCACACGCATAGCCAAACTATGTACAGAAACCTTTGTGGTATCCTCGTCTTTCCGCATCATTAACATACCACTGATCATACATGTTCTAAATATTTAAATTTCGGTCTTATAGTTTTTCAAAAATAAATTGACTTAAGCCTTTGTCAGGCGTATTTATGATAGGGTATTTTATAAAATCAACACAACAATGCCTTTTTTATTTTTCTGTGGCAACTAACCCAAATGCAGTACATGTACTGCAACACTTGCTTAAGATTTTAGAAAAATTGAAAAAAAACATTTGTTTATTTTCCGGTTTCAACCAATACCCGTTTCAAGTTAATAATTTAAAATAATAAGTAAAAACGAATTAATGTTTGGCCGCCTTTGGCTCGCTAGGTAAGGCCCTGTTGTGAACTCCCTGTAAATGTAGCCAGTCGTATGACAATTTTTGATAATTCATTGTGATTATTTTTGTACAAATTTTGTAGACTCGCCGTGGTTCCTTTTATACGGTCATTAAACAGTTTGCAGTCGCCAACTCCTTATTACACTAATTACCACACTAAATACCACTACACTAATTCAAAATACAGTTTAAATTATTTTAATTAGTTTTTATCTTATATATTAATACGCTTAATTTTTAGTTTGTACTCCCTTTTTAACCTATTTCCCGTGCGCGTATCTTAATGAAACATATATCAGGTGAAAGGTATTTTTTCATAGATGTGCAGAATATATGTTTTATTAAGGTAAGTGCACGGGAAATAGGTGCAAAAGCCAAGAAAGGTTTTTCCTATACTGTACAACTTATATAATAATCACGACGCCAGAATGTCATGACAAAATATGTTTGTTTTAAATTAAACCGTGACAATGACAATATTTATTAAAATTGCTGATGTTTTTGTCATAACACCGATTTTTCTTTTTGTGTTTTTGGTTCGACACGCTGAGTATTTTCCTTCTCGATTTTTTTATATACTAGGTGGGTTGTGTTTTTTAACGCAAGAATTTTTATATTTTAAATAGTGTATTCTACTATGCCTCGACGGCAAACATTAACCAGTCGGATTGAACGACGAAGTAGTAGATACAGATCAATTCGAAATAGAAACAACCCGGTCCCAGGGCCATCACGAGCCACTCTTCCATGGATCTCTCAAGACGCGCTCAACATTCCAAGTGAATCTCCAGCAGACGCCTTCTCGACATTTGAAGACCAGGTTCCAGACGAAGAGGCGGAGCAAGATCAATTCGATTTTAATGTAAGTTTTCAAGAAACACATTTTGCGATTTGCGATCATATTCATTTTTTTATTCAGGAGACCTTTCCCGGTTACGGCATACAAGAAAATGGAGGCGAGGCAGTTTCTATGGAACTAGATGTAAGTCCGTCATTTATTTTTTTATTTTTGAAAACTCGCAATTTTTTTTCTTTTTAGGAGCCTTTTGATCCTGTAAGCGTACTCCAAAATTCAAACCTGGCGGGAAATGGGACACGCGCGGCATTCCAAAGTGCTCGGAAAATTCAAATCCGCTATCTAGGTTCGATGGGCGGGGTTGCGAGTTCTGTGGCGCCCTATTCTTCCATGCATAGAAGGAAGGTCTTGGTCTGTGCTGGGGTAAAAGAAACATGTCCCTCCCCGCACTGCGAAATCTCCCGTACCTCAATCAGCTGATTATCGGAACCAACTCCATCTCGCGGTTCTACTAGACGAACATCCTGAAGCTTAATTCCGCCCTCTCCATGGATAGCACCACAATGGAGATCGAAGAGCAGCGCGCTGGTGGACGATACTTCTTTTCACTACACGGATCCGGCTATCACCGCATCAGCACATCACGGTTCTCAAACGGTTCAGCTCCCAAGTGTGGGCAGATATTTTTATGATGTCGAGGAGGGGACGCGCATGCGCTGTACAAACTTGGCCGGCTACACGTTACGCGCGGACAAGGAAAAGATGGAGAGCATGGTGCGCACCTTTACAGTTGAGCTCCATCTGGTAAACATATACATGCGCGAGTTCCGAACAATGGACGAGATGACTGCGCACGACCGTCAAAATCTGGCAATGTATATGATCAAAATAGCTGATCGGGACGCGCGCCGATTCAATCTCCCGACAGCTTCTGATGTTGCAATTGTCTTTTGCGCTCTCGAGGGGGAGCCACCTTACGCTCTCTAAACGTGTACAAGAAGCGTCCATTACAAATTTGTTGGAAATAAAATGAAATTTAAAATAATATGTAAAAAACTAATAAAATGGTTTTTATTCTAATAAAATATTTTGTAAAATTATTTAAAAATATATTATATTTATTTTATTTAAAACGTTAATTTAAGTGTAAATTGTAATGTAATTTCCTATTTTATTATCCTTTTGTACATTTCTTATTAAATATTTAATAGCGTATTTGAATTTATTTTATTTTTGATAAATTACATCAAAGTTACATCTTAAAAAATCTTCTTAATATCTTAACCAAAAATTGAATAAAATATAATCACGTGACTGATTATTCAGTCACAGGTCAGCTAGTTTTATTTTATTACACGTTTTCGATCACGGCGATCAACCCATGGTTTTCTGTGTTTACGATTATCGTACATAACATAGTCCACTTTTAATCACCCGTGATGATTTTAGGCACAATTTTTTTTTGTACCGAGAAAGAAAATTTATGGAAATGTCAACTCTTCGGTTTTTGTTTCCTTCGGTCAGTTTGTGAGGAACCCATTTTCCTTCCTTCTGTATTTTTCTCAATCCATGCTATCGAAGTGATATTGCTTGGTGAGTAACTCTTAACTGTTATGCAAGCTCCATTTGAGTTTAACACGGATTTTCATCCAGTAAAACTTTAAGTTATTTGTCTTCAATTGTTTTACTGCACCTGGGCGTGGAGCGTCTTCAAGATTTGGGTGCGTTCAACTATATTTTAATGCAACCAACTTCAGAGCCGAGTTTCTACTTGTACAACTAATAAATGTTCAAATTAAAATCGCTTTCAATATCGAAAATTACTTATTTATGTATCCAAATAATTCAACAAGATTAATTAAAAGGTAAAACAAAACAAGGAAACTTAATAAAAATATGAACATAATTAAAATTTTGGAAATTCAGGATATAATATTTGGTCTTTTGGGTGATATTCGTAAAAGCAATTATTCGTACTATTGAGACATAAATGCATTTTTCATTTGATTGCTTTTAATTTTTGTTGAATGCATCGCTTGCGTTAAATTCGTTTTTGTAATTGATATACGATGAGACAACCTCATCGGGGTAGTGTGCCTGGCTGTTTCACATTCACGTACTTTTTGTCATTTTTGTTCCATCGGATTAAGGATTTCCGAACTTCGACACCCATGCATTTGATGCTAAATAATTCATAAATGGTTACTTCATCTTAAGAACCCTTTTAATTTCTGCTTATTATTTACATGTTCGGGATGCATAAACCGGTCAACTGTTATTGTACCAATTGCATTAAATTTTAATTGTTCTAGTCTCTCAAATATTTGATAAATACTGAAGTAGTTATCAAATAAAGTGGATGGCCGTTTTGTGGTATCCGTTTAGCTTGTTCTAGTACATCTGCTAAGCCAAATCCAAATGTGTTTTTATTTGCTAGCGAAATTTCTGAATTTGAACCTCTCCACAGACGGCTTGCTCTTCTTGTATTGCTTTATATCGATACGCCCTTTAAACGGCATGATTTGTTCCTCCACTTCGAGCGTATTGAGGGATGTTCCTTAGCGGAAAGGATGTTTCAAACATCTTTTTAAAATAGAGTCGATTAGCGGTCGGGCTAAGTTGGATTTATTTTTATTTTGTGAGGATTTAAAATTATTTTGTCCACAAAATGCAAGCAAACCCTTAATTGGTAAAATCCGTTTAGACTCATTAAAATCGGTTGAGACTCATTACATTGTTGACGGCATCAAATCCAAAATATTCGTCCCAATACATCGAAAGTTTGTTTAACTTAAGAATCCCTATTAACATATGAGTTCCAAAAAATATTACCATTTCGTCAGGGATCGTATCCGTGAAGTTTAAAATAATCGATCTCCCTCGGAATATATCGAAAAATACATTTTTCTGTAGAAAAATTGATAGCAACATCCTTCGGTGTACAATCGATAATATGCACATCAAACGGAATTACTTCTCCTTCAAACAAATGTCTACGCCACCAAATTTCGGTTTTTTTCGTATAAACCGATCCCCTGTCATTACCGGTAGCTGATTCAGACCCACGTATTCATAAAATTCTTCGTCTGAAATATTCCGCTCTAAATCGTCTGCATTCAGCAGCTCCAAAATTTCATGTGAATCGTGTTAGTATTGAAATGATTTGTACCAATTTATGGTCAAATACATATATTAATGTCCCCACATGAGGATGCCACCCTTGTAAGATTTTGTCCTCAAATGAGTACACAAGTTTTATTGTCATAAAACAATTTTCTGTATTAAAAATTTGGTTGCAATATTTATTTTAATCAACTTATTAATATTTTATAATCGCAAAAATCTAATTTACAACCTTGAATTCACAGTACAAGATAAAAAAATATATACTAGTTCTTACCTGTTTCGACGAGAACATCACGATTCGAATCTACTAACTAATAAATTTTTCTCATTAAAATTCGTAACAAAACAAAAAAAATGGGGATTTCCCTTTTTACATATTTGAATTCATCGTATTACATCAAAAAGACTGTTACCAGCATTATGTTTAACTAATAAATCGAAAATACGAGTTTTCGATTTATTAGTTAAACATTCACCGAAGTTCAAATTTAACAAAAAATTTATTTTTGGAAGACTCTGTAAATGCTCAGGACATTTAAAAAGTATGTATGTTATTTTCACTAATAATAATCGGCCTCGTTTTCCGTTTTTCTGCAAATGTTATAAAAAGTACAACAAGTGTATTTGCTTACGTATTTTCGTGGTAAGAGAAAGTCGGGGTTTCGCCGAAACATATATTCCTTCCTATTTTTTGAGAAATCTATATTTTGAAAATTCTTATAATTCGTAGTAGTTTCGGGCATCGCGCCAATTTGTACCTTCACAATTTTTTTTACATGCAATGCCTGATTTATTTTATTTTATTGAAATTGCACTTTTTCATAAAATTTCAGTTCTATTTCGCATAGAAATAGAAGAAGCATATAGCTTCTTACTATTATTATATTAAATAAGGAAGAGCTATACTTATTCATATCTGCACATCAAATTTATTATATCAATTTTTGAATATTTTCAAATTAAAATAAAAACATTTTTTGTTGGAAAAACACAACAAAAAGAACACTCGCACGAAAATCAAATTTCAATATCGCTATGTTTGTATTTCAAATACAAATAAAGAAGAAAATTCCAATATTTTTTTCCAATTTTTCTCAAATATAAAATAGATAAGAAATTTTTATTGTTTTCGATATTTTACTTATTTTCATTTTTATCTATTGTTATATTTTTATTGTACACCCACACAACCCGCGCCAACCGAAACGAATCAAGCCAAACGATCGAATACCGTGGTGCGAAATAATGGGTGGAATATTATAGTTTTTTTTATGTTCGAACTTTAATATTTTACTAAGCTTTTTTTTAACTGTGAATATCTATAGTAGAAGCTTCTTATAGTAAGCTTCTTTCCTTATATGTCGTGTTGAAATTTTCTTATGTGAACACACACTATACAGTTTGCTCAGCGATAGAAAATGAAATTATTTCAAACCGATTTTGTATTTTTTTATTTTCGGTTAGATTGTGTCAATCGTAAATCTTTATGGTTTTATGCTTATATATCCTTGTGTATTTATATATGTACATAATATACCAAATCAAATAAAATCGAGTATTGTGATAATACAAAAACTCAAATCGATTGAATTTATGTATGTTTGTGTGTGTGTATGGCACATAATATAAGAATGTATTATTAAACCCCACAAGAAAAAGAAACGATTCCGGTATAATCTCGCGGAAGAATACATGTATTCTAGTTGCGCGTGTAACATTTTTGTTTCCAGATGGTTGATTTAATATTTTCTAAAAATATTCCGCCCTGATGAAAATGAAATTATTAACAAAAATCGAATGTATTACAAACCCATTTCAAATATTAAAATTTTTATATATCATAACATCGTATATTTTCCAACCAATTGATTTAAGTTTACATCGTAAATAAATCACAATAACAACAAACCAAGAATCCTTCCAAATTTAAATTCATATATGATATAGACATCTAAATTGTGAATCTTATTCAATTCTTCACCGAAAAAAAAATATAGCAAACAATAACACAACCCATATGTCATTCCCTTCCACATATATACTCAGCTCTGTATCTCCATCCATTATAAATGATTTATTGTAAACATCTTCTTATCTATTTAAAACCATCGTCTTAAAGTTAAAAATAAAAAGGAAACCTATATACCCGTATATACATATATGGAAATCCCAATTTTCATTTGAGATTCTGGCGCACACACACTCACACAAAAAAAAAAACACTTTGAAATGGAAAATCTTAACTCCCAGGCAGTAGGAAATAAGCAAAAATGCCAAATTTAAATTGGTTTCATTTCGTTTTTCTTCCTTTAAATTAAATTTAAATTAAATCGATATAAGTATATGATATGCCGTGTATCGTACAAAAACAACAACTTAACTAAATTCTATGTACTATCTACAATTTGTACACAGCTATAGTTTGAGGAAGCAAAAGAAAAACATATTTGGTAAATTGAATTTTCGAAAAGTGGAAAAAAATCTCTTAATGTCTAAAAAAAATTTAAAATTTATGTAAATTAGTTTGAGATTATGGATTTTGATTAATTAAATATTTGTGTCAAAACTTGTTGTTGGCCTTTTAAAATTAATTTTAAACTATATAAACGATATAATTTTTATTAATTTGAGAGACATAAATTTTCTGAAAGTTTCGGTTGAATTAAATTTTATATGTTGATTTGGTTTTGTGCAACTTTTTCCGATAACGCTATAATCTTTTATTCGTTTATGATGTTAGAAAAATGCGAATTCGGTACAGGCGAAAATAATTTTTATTACAGACCAGATATTTTTGTTTCCTCTACCCAGGCCAAAACCGATACCTGCTGCAGGCACGTTAGATTAGAAGCAAAATAAACATTTTGAAAACCCAAACAAACAACATAGCAACAAAAACTAATGATTGCAAAATTCAAAAAAAATGTTGGTAAAATGTTATACGATTATTTTGGTTTCGTACAAGTAAGTGTTACTATTACTTTATTATTCAAATAATGGTCGACCATATTAAATTAATAACAACCTGTCAAAAACCATGGGATTAAAATCATTTGTTTAAATACAAACATTTACTACAATGTTCCCGATTAGAACATAAATCTGCGGTACAGAATAAAAAGTCTTATTTTGAAACAAAAATATTCCCAAAAAGGCAAACTATTTAAAAAGAAGTGGCAATTTAATATAAAAAATGCGGTGGTTAGATAATCAACTGGCTCAATGTGTAAGGCCTTAATTGTCGTACAAACTATAACATCACTAAATAACCTTTGTGGGCCTTGTGACCTCGGTGACTCCACCTCTTAAAAATTGTCATCCAGTGGCACTATCCTGGGAATTCCCTGGGAATAGGGAATTGGGGAAAATTTTATATGTAATTTTTATAAAAAAAAACCGGCATACTGAGGTAAAAAGCTACTGGTAATTTTTTTGAAAACAAAATAAAATTCTGAATAATTTCCCCTACCAATTTAGATATGGAAAAATTATTCCCAATTTATAAATAATTACATCAAACTTTATATGTAATTTCAGTTCAAATATTTTTTTCCGGCCTATTTTTGAAACAAACATGTATTGGGAATTGTTTTTCCCTATACAAATTTTGTGGAAAAAATGTTTCCCAATCAACTTTGTTTCTAAAATTTTAACACCAAACTAATTCCAACAGTAGGCCAGAAAAATATAATTTAGGCAAAAATGCTATGAACATATTTTTGCCACAAGCGTAATTCGCACAGCTGGTAAATTTCCTTTTAGCTGTGTTCCATATTTACTATTGAAATGATGACACCTTTGTACGTTCATTTCATATCGAAAGTGTCGTGATAGATTTCGTACCTGGCGCGGTAGTGAGCCTAGGTTAATTCTCTTCCTCCATGAATCGTTTGTTTATGTGCTTTTTTAATCAATAATTTAGCGACTGGATTGTCTCATGTGATGAATCTTCCCATGGTAGCTCTAAGAGGTTGTGTTTTGGATTCGACCACCAATGCGCAAGACGTATATCATGTAGGAAAGAAGCCACTCTTTTCTGATTTATAAATTCGTAATTTCGTTTCTGAAGTATTGTCTCTGTGCTATTTTGATCAAGAATTGGGTATAATATTTTAATTCTTCTTTTTCTGTCGAGGGAAGCAGTTGACTTCTGGATTCCCGAAATTCGATTTACTACAAATGTTTCAAATTTATGCGACTCCATCCTATAATTGAATCCGTAGAAAGTATTTTGGTGTTTTATAGAATTTGCTGTCTTGTTGGACTTTGTGCATTAAATTCGTAAGTAAATTGGTAAATTTCTTCTGAATGCTTCTCACCTCAGGTGACGCCAGGGCTCGACAGAGTTCGCATTAAGATGTTGGCTTGCATTAAGGTTGGAAATAGCTTTCCTGATGGATCGAATACCTTGGATGATTCAGATAACATTTTTCTTTTGATCATAACCCCATTTATAGCGTTGCGGGTTCAAGGGGACTGTTCGAGTGCGAATTTTAAAATCACACTTTTTGACGGTCTTGAGAAATGTCTGCGAATATTTTGCTTAAACTTAATTTTTTTTATCTTCTATGGGCGTAATTAGATTGATGGAAAAGTGTGACTCTAAATATTCGCACAAAAATTCGCACTTGAACAGTCGCCTTCAAGGTGACCCTCAAAGGTATCTGTAACAGGATTCAAAAGCAATCCTTATGTTTTCACAGCATCGTCATAAAGCATGATAGGCTCGAAACCTCGCGATTCTGTATCGACTGCTTCCGAGAGTTGAGGATAATTCGAGGCCTAGTTTTTAGTGTTCTGAACATTTCTTTTTTATTGTTAACTATATGCGATCTGTTTTGGCACTCACCCTGCTCTTTTTTTACGTCCGCATTTTACGCCTCACGGCCAACTCGTGGACATATGGCTATAGAGCCGATTTAACACCATTTCCACATTGCAAGCTCCAGCTTATACTGGCAGGGAGGATGGATCGGAACATGAGTTTGGAAACGGACACAGGGGGTCATAGTGCCATTTGGTGCTGATCAGTTGGATTTGCGCTTTCTAGTAGTGACTCATTATTATAATGGCCGCGATTGAGAAGTTCACGTTTTAATTGATTGGTATATTCTGCAATGTCTTGGTATAGCCAGATATGGTGCAGATGACATTATTCCGAAAGTTACTGTTGTTAGTTGATGCTTTTATAACTTTGTCTAGTGTCATTCTTTATATAATGATGGTACTTTTATCTGTATATATTATATTGTTCTATATCCGCTGTGTATTCCACGGCAGATTCTCTTGTAATTTGGGACACATTTCGAATGGATGGCCCTGCTGCTGTCTAAAAAGTTAAAACGCATCACGAAAAATCAGGCCAGAAATATGTTTAGATTTATGCGGATTCATCTTCCGATTATAAATGGACCGATATTCTCAAAATTAGGTGCTGAGATCTCAAAATTGATATATAAATAAATAAATTGAGCTGAGGTTATCAATACGTTGGTAGTTTGGCTTAGATCTAATGAAACATTAAACTCTTTAAATCAAAAAATTCCGTCGTCTCATCAGACTGCTGTGACCAAACTATAAAAAAATTGAAAATACTTTGTATTTACATGCAAAGTTTAATCACATTGCCTTAGCGAATTATTATGTTTCACTGCGCAAACCCCGACGGTAATATTGCTGATAGTGTTCTTCGGCATAGCTTTTCTTCTACTGTCATAAAGTTCCTTGTCATAAAGTAAAGGTAAACACTGATTGGATGCTAGGTGGTTTCTGGTTTAAAATATTCGCAAAAATAATTCATCCTAGCTCCATTTGGTGGTCGAACGGTTCGCCTTGACTTCTTTTTACAACTTGGTTCATCAGGATATTTCGTTTCTAATTTGCACTCAATAAATTTTCATGCTCTCATCTTTGACTATCGAAATGTAATTCAGGTAGAGGTTGTACCAATAGTGTACCTGATTTTGCTCCGGTTGGTTCACTAATTGCATTGTTATTTTATACCTTCCAGTTTCCTCAAACTTTGTAGGTCTGCAATTCTTGTATTGAGCATTGTGCGTTGAGGCTGATTATTGGAATGCAACAGCGTGTTGTGATCTCTATTACACACTGAACATCGTATGGAATAGAGGTAAGGTTTTTGTTCAAGCACATATTGTAAATCTGATGTTGAGCAATGAACCTAGATTACATAATAAGATCATTTGTTGAAATTTTATGCAGTCTTTAGGGACTAATAGGGACATTTACTATTTAAACAAAACTCAAATTTTTATAGTTTGTGCGTAACATGTTCTGACTTTTGCGGAAGGTGTAGCTGCGACAGCATTGCGAATCCTGATTTTTAATTTTCTAGCCCCCTAAAGGCTGAAATCGGCGTCAAACAAACTGAAAAATTATTCTAATGTAGGTACTTCTCTACCATCTGTAACTGACATCTCAAACAGACTTCATGTTTCATTACGCAGTTTTTTTGTGACCGTTATCGGTGTATTGCCTTGATAAAACCGATAAGGACCTCTTGGTTGTTGGATGGGTGAGTTGATGATCATCGTTCTGTCCTAGTATAGTACTGCTGTGACGGCTTCTAATTTGCATTTTAAAACAGGTCGGAATTTCCCACTTATTCCAATATTGATGAGATTATCATCGAAAAGGTCATCTTTCATGCTTGAACCTACGTCGATGAACTCTTCCGATATTGAATCGATGTATGTATTTGCACCGCCACACCAGCCTGAACTATATCAGCCGGAACCAAACCAACTATGGCACAAGTAGCACGATGCATTCTGCACTATATTATTTTTTAGCCGAAACCTGTCAAAACCATATAACAGCCATAACCAACTGTTAGACAAGTACTACGATGTATTGTGCATGATTGTACAATATATAATTATTCAGCCGGAACCTTAGAAATTCAGCAATATATGCTTTTTTAGTAAAAAAACCCTTATAATTCCAGCCGGAACCATACCTTCTACAGCAAAACCAATTATGGCACAAGTAGCACGATGCATAGTGTATCATTGTGCATTATATTATTTGGCTGTTAGTTGGTTGTTGGTTTGGCTGTTATATGGTTTTGGTTGGTTTTATCACGTTCTGATTGGAATTATAAGGTTCTGGGTAGAAAAGCATATAGTAACCAATGATGCACAGTCGATTGTGCTACTTATGCCATAGTTAGTTTGACTGTACCCTAGTTCCGGCTGGAATTATAAGCATTCTACCGAAAAAACAAATAGTGCTGGATTTATAAGGTTTCGGCTGAAAAACCATATGATGCCAAATGCATCGAGCTACTTGTGCCATAGTTGGTTTGGTTCCGGTTGATATGGTTCCGGCTGGCGTGACAGACACCCGTTTTCTTGGTTTCTCTGCCCTTCTTGTAATTGGTCTTACACTTTCGAATTTCTACAAAATGGGCACATTGCCGTTTCTAACGGTCGTATATCATTTATTGTGGTTCGCAGAGTTTATTTGAAGCCGTATTAGTTTACTGATTAGTTGACTTAAAGTGTGTCTATTGACATAGTATTCAATTTAGGCAGTGCAAATAAACAACAACTCAAAGCTCACCGTGGTTCGAGGCTCGAATATTCTGTAATATCTTGATATATGTATCGGAGAAGCCGACCAATGATAAAATTCGCAATTATTGACCAAGTAGTAAATTTCGGTATGGAAATTTTATTGGATAACATGAATTCTACTACAAAATTAAAGAATCGATTAATTCGAAAATTTAAAATTAAGAGAGAAACGTAAAAGGAAATTAAAAAAAAATGTTAAAATTATAAAACAATATGAGGCTAACCTAATTTGTATCAAGACACCTGGCCGGTCAAATAATTGCATACACAACAATTTCTTCCAAACTAAACGTATTTTTTTTCTAATATTGAATACAAAATGTTGAACTCATCGTTTCGAAACAAAAGTGATGATCTCATCATTTCTTTTGTTGCTGCTTTTTATATGCGGTATGTATGTTGGAACTACCTAAATACATGAACAAAATAGCACGACCCATAACGTTTTTGATTAAAACCTAAGACACGTATATAGCTAGCTACCTTTAATTACATGTAAAATGTTTATATAAAGCAGGAAAATTTTATAGAGATATGTACAGTAATTTTCTACCGGTATATAGAACTAATTTATGTATTTATATTGTTTTGTAACCGCACCTTCTTCACCTTTTACCATACTTTATAAAATTTTCCTTTTATCATATTGCGGTTTCATAATACATTCATGCTTTTTATGTTATTTATGACATGAGAAAATAAATGCTTTCCAGCATTTTATACATTTTGTGTAAACATATAAAGTTTTGCAGAACGATTTGTTTTAACAATTAAATATTCTCATAAAACAGAAATGTGTACTTAACATTATTAGTAAGGGTTTCCTAAAGTAGCGTAAATTTCATTGTGATATTGTGCATGGTAAAACTATCATCGATGCGTTAAACATTTATCTGCGGCAAAGTCAGGATTCGTAGTTTATAACCGAAATTTTATTAAGTTGGGGGTCTCTTATTAGGACTGACACTCTACCAGTTTTTCTCATAGTTTGTTTTAATCTGCAATCTTGTCTTGTGTTGTGGAAATAATTGAGCAATGCGTTATCAGAAGCATTTCGTGATTTGTTGTACTAGTCCACATTTATTTTTTTTGAAAATTACTTCTGAAATTCATGATTATGTCATACAACAAACATAAGTAAATAATGATGTATTGTACTATTGTAATACAAAATATGAAATTATTTGAGGAAAATTATATCTTAAACTTATGCTGGGTCCGAATATAACTTCCCTGTATGTCTTGCCGGCATCCCCGATAGATAAGGTTGATACTAGGAAAGCAAGGTATTCACAGAAACATCTAGGGCAAAGTCATTTTCTACCTACTCTAACATGTAAAAAATGTTAGTCCAATTAACCCTTGTGACTATACCCAACTCACCAGAGTGCCCAAATATATGTAATCCTTTTAATCCGGATATTTTGTAATTGCAATTCCAATTGCTTATTGGAATAATTTGTGACGCATGAAAAGAAAAATGAAATATTACGGGGATTCACCGCTAACGTAACTAGTAAAACAAAGTACATAGCCATACTAGGGTAACTTGTATCCGGCAACTTCTTCGTTTGTTTCCCCCTTATCTATTAAAAATTGCGCCACAGAAAGAAACTGGTTTAAGGGGAAAGAAACGAAAAAGTTACTGGATGCAAAAATTGCCCTCAAAGGCAAACTTTAAGACACAACATCCTCAGAAGTCAACGAAATGGACCTTTGCGATTGACAGAATTGTTATCCGGAAAGGATATATTCAAATGTATTTTGCAGACGCCATTTTGAAATAATCATTAGGCAAACAAATAGGAAGGCTGATGAGTTTTATGGAGAATATAACTTTAGAAATTCAGTTAAACCATCGGAAAATTGGAAATGTTTAACGTTGTGAAGCTTATATCTTATAAATGCTGGTATTCATCAATCCAATAGTGAACATACACGAAGGTTTTATGGGCGACTACATCGGTTCATTTGTACCGCGCGATCATGGGGTTGAAACGTTTTTCGGAGATTAGCCGATTTCTATGATAAGCGAACTATTTGAATTGCTAAACGAGAATTTGCACAAATATTATACACTGTCTGAATGCATTGTAGAATGCATTGATGAACAACTGTATTCTTTCCGAGGTATTTATGAAGGCACTCGCTATTGCATTTTATAAATAAGGAAAACAATATTTGATAGTATGCAGGGCGACCAGAATTTACCCAATATATGCCACCCAAACCGGCAAAGTATGGGATTAAAGTTCGGTGAGTTTGTGATACTGCTAACTCATATCCAATAACGTGGCACCGTTCTACACTGGTCATAACAATGTACACGGGTAAACAACCATCAGTGGCCCTATTCTGGTAATTCCCCGAGAATAATTTGTTTTTATAGCAGCTATTCCCCAGACATTTTCCCCCAATTCTCCTTTTTCCAAAAGTTAATTCTGGTGATTGGGGAATACATTGCGATTGATATAAAACAAGAAAATATTTCTAAAAATAGTTTACTACGTTTATTTGTTTTTTTTTTTTTTGGTATTTTAATCGAATTTTACTTAAACAATAAATTTTGTTTACTAAAGTAAAAAATTGGATATTGACATTTTCCAATGGATATTACCAGTTTTGACTATAAATTTACAGCCATAATATTACTATTAAGTCAATTCGATAAATTTCCGATAAATTCCATTCTCAGTAAATTCTTTCCTTAAATAGGTATGGAATAATAAACGTCAAAACTGCTATAATGGGGAAAGAGAATAAAACTGCTACACAATTTAAAATTTCTATTCCCCGGGAACTACCAGAATAGGGCCACAGGTAGAGATCAATCAAGATGAATGGATAATGAAAGACCTATGCGCACGCTTCAAAGAGTCGGGGAGAAATGTTGTAACTGACAATTGTTTTACAACATTGCCTCTTGCCCGCTTATTGATCTGTTGGGACTCTAAAAAAGAAACAAACCGTATGCCCCAAAATAAATGTTACCAACCAGATCCCGCGAGATATATTCATCAATATTTTGATTCAGCGATGATAATGTTACACTCTGTTCTTACGTTCCAAAGAAAAATAAGTGTTTTATTGATATCTACCCAACATTAAACGGGCATAGTAAATTGAAGTAAAAAGAAATCGGGAAAATATATTGCTTGCGTCGCGACATACAAAATTTATATAGAGAACAATCCAGCCAGACCAAACAAAACGCCAGGTCAAAGATTTAGCACTCTAGTGACACTATTCTGGCTTTCTCTGGGAATTGAGGAAAACATTTTTTTTCCCAAATCGTCAATTGTTTGATTTTTGATTTTTCACATTTACAAAAACTAAAGAAAGTTGAAGAAAAGTACATTGTAATATTAAAGTGTTAAAGTTTGTTTTAAATGCAAATATGGTTTAATCAATCAAACCATATAACAGTGGTTTTTATATTTTTTTGCAATAGCCGCTCTGAAAAAAGGTCACACTCTGGTCGGAAAAAACGTGGCCTTCTGGTCTGGAATTTACTAAATGTTGCCTTCCTTCTGAGAGAGATTTATTTGGAAAATTATTAGATTTAGTGTATGAAGAAGAGCAAAGGAATTCTGTCAAACGTTTAAAAGATCAAATAGTTTGTTTTACTCTTGACGGATGGTCGAATGTTAAAAACCAACTTATATTGTGTACGTGTGTAATAAAAGAGGAGAGAGAAGTAATTTTAGTTGAAATATTAGACAATTTTGGGCAGAATTATGATATTCAATATTTACTCAATTTAATGGAACAAATTATTAAAAATGCCGGAGAATATTTATATAAAGCATCAAGTATTGTAACCGACAACGCCCCTAACATGGCTGACAAGCGAAGTAATATTGAACACATAAATGAAAAGTTAATCACTTATGGGTGTTCGGCCCATATATTAAATTTACTCGCACGAGATTTGGGGGAAAAAAGTGAATAAATAACGCAGCATGTAGTGCAGATTGTTGCATTGATCGTTCCGCAAGAAGTTCGCTGGAACTCATATTATGATACTCTTGAATCATATTTAAAGAACTAGCTAATATTGGTAAAAGTTTGTGAAGAGCAAGGACAATATATAAATAATGATATTTCGTTGAAAGCGCTGAATATGGTACGAGGATTGAAGTTATGACTTTATATGAAAAGAAGTTATGAGGATTTAGTTAAACTTTGAAACCCCATTTCAATTGCTATAAAATGCAAAAAAAATACTTGTAAAATTTCGGCTTCTGTCGAAATATGGAAAGAGTTAGAAGCCAAATTGAAAAACGAACTTGATCTGTCACAAATGAAATTATTTAATGATCGCTATTTATTTGCAATGCAACCTTCTCATTTTGCGGATTTTGTACTTCACCGTGAATGCAATTTCGAAATTCGAAAATAATAGAGCTGCAGTTTAATTTTAGTTCAAATTGTTTATCTTTTTTATATTTTTATTGTTAAATTTTTAGTTGTAATGTTTTACAAGTTTTTATCATAATTTTTCTTTGTTAAAGGGTAGATCAATAATGCCGGTAAATCGGTGATGACTACCCTGCGTGTTTTAAATAAAATAAAATAATAAAAATCAATGGCTATGGAATATACGGAAGATACAATAGTTTTTCATTGAGTATCATGACAGTGTACCTAAAGTTTCAAGAAAACATTCCTCCATTTGATGAACCAGTTATGCAATTAGAAATCATAACAAATATGACGTCCTTTGAATGGTGGAAATTTATGTTTGCTTTACACCAAGGATTGATGGCGACGTTAGGCGAATATAAAATCCAACAATTAGCAACAGCTACTGCTTCATCTGCTGGAGTCGAACGAGTTTTTTCGACCGTTGGGCTAGTTCTTTCAAAATTAAGAAATATCCTAGGGATATGTAAAGTGGCAAATGGTCTCAAAATCGGTCCTATAGCCGTACGTCCTCGGATTGGCTGACTGGCGTAAAAGTAAGGACAGAGTAAGCAAACTGTGAAACAGCAGGAAGAGTCTTGAACCCGCTCCAAGCGTTATCTACAATAGCCACACTCGGCAAACTGACAGACCACCTCATGCGCCTACTGTAGTGTTCACTGATTTACGGTTAACACTAGCATCAATGTCAAGTGTAATGGTCAATCATTACCGACAACGTGCTACTAGATACTGTTATATCTAACAGACATCAACGGCACCTATTGAACTCATGGTAGTCAAATCTAGAAGGTTTATATTTACAGTAAACAACACATTAAAGTTACGGACGCCCAATTTAAAAGATTTCTTGAAAATGGATATCCAACTTTACTTTTAAAAAACTAATGCCAAAACCAGATAAAGGTATCATCAGAGATCATACGTCATTGAGGATAAGTGATTTCATCCAGTGCATGACCTACAATTATCCTGCTCAAAGAGTTTGAATTTTACAAACCTAATTTTTCACACCATTTCTGTACACCAACTCACAAAGTAACAGGAAGATCTAACATATTAGAAAACTGCTCAATTTACTTCCAAAACGGGAGCAAAATGTGATCTAAACTAGCAACTTTTTTTTAAAAACAAATCATCTCATATGTGAAACTCGCTAACAGAACAAAGAAATCCGAAGGAAGAGTTCTTTTTAGCCATTCATTCAACGGCTTGACAATGTTGCATACGAACTAACTCCATCTTCAATTCGGCAATTATTTGTAAAAATTTGCGTGTGCCTACATTTACATATCAATCATCCCCACGCATTCTAGAAGCGAACTTTATGCAAAATGATGTACGATGCAATTGAAGAAGTTTATAACAATGCAAACCTCTCGGATATCATTCTTGCACTTGTGGATTTTAATCTACTATACATCCAGTGGGCCCATGCTGATGAAGACAATTGTGTTTTAACACACAATGTAACTCTAGAAACCATATATTTTTCATTGCCGCAATACTCAGATGCAACTTGAATGGAATAAATCAAAGTTCAATGAAACTTGAATGACATAATTAAAAACATGGAAATTCTATTTCACCCAGGACACCCAGGAGCTAACACAAAATAACAATAGCTTAACAAAAAACAATGTGACCTATAACTTCGGGAAAATGAATTTAATCAATTTCTTGAAAGCAATAATTGGCAAGAACCGATGACCGTTCTCAAACAAGAACTCCATTTTTTTAAAAGGAATTTTTAATGAAAACTCGATAAGAATTGGGCACTGCCATAACTGTCACCGGCGAGCACTATAGATCGGTGATAAGCAACTTTCCGTGAAACGGCGCAACGTGAAACACAGCGTATGCTACGATGGACATTCTACACGAGTGACTTGAGGGCATGGTAATTCCGCACGACGGCAACGTAAACTGGTCACGGAGATGGTGCGATTTAAGACCTTTACACTCCTTTCTTTGGAATATATTAATTGCAGGTCAATACAAATAACACGCAAACAATTGATGCCCTTAAAGTCAACATAACGAACGTCATTCAGCAAATTCAGCCAGATTTATGCAACAAAGTCATAGAAAATTGGACCTCCAGAATACGTGCCACCAAACAAAGCCACGGTGGATATTTCAACGACGTTATATTCCATACATCATCCCATAAAATATTCTTTTAAATAAAAACAAAATTGAATGGATATCTCACACGCTACGACTAGTTCTACAACTGAGTCGAGTCGTACTAAAGTCCTAGCGTGTGGGGGCCAGTTTGCAGACTAATTCGACAGCCTGCAAATCGATTCGACAGAAAACAAAAAATTTAAAAAAAACTTTTGATTTTTCTCGAAATCGAAAAAATCAGTGGAGTGGTCAACGTTTTGGACACTGAAAACTGACGCAACTTTTTCGAATTATATAAAAGTTTACTGATTTTGTGGCAATCGTCTTATGGCGCATGGAATCAGTTATTGTTACAGTACCACGAAGTGATGCCAATGCAACGCTAGAATACTTATAAAATGAAATAAATAATATTAAATCGCAATATCGATGCGAATTAAGAATAATGAACGAAAGTATGAAGTCACGTTGTGCCCTCGACGGTATTTATGAACCGTCAATTTGGTTTTACAAAATACTACATTTTCTAAAGGAGGATATGGCACTTTCGACAGCGAACGCCAGTCTAGAACCGATTTATATGATGAAAAAGAACTGGATACTTCGGTAAGTCTGCAGTTATAGTTCTAGTTTGCATTTTGGCTTATAACTCTATAATTTAAATTGCAATGCAACAAACATCAACACAAAAATATTCGCGTCAAAAGAAACAAAATATATTGCAAGAACGGTTGCAAGAAAATATATGTTCCAAAATTATCTGCTGAACAAAAATTGTACGCGAAAAAGGCAATTGAAAAAATATTAATTTTTGGGCAATTGGAAAAATTAACAATAAACGTTGTTTCATTTTTGCCCTATATGTTCCATCCAACTCAAAAACCACTTCTTATTCACGCAGCTCCATACCCATTTTCACATTTTTTACAAGATCATCGCGACCCGCTTCCACCTCAGGACAAAACATCTCCAATATTTTTGAATTACCAAATGGTATGCTTGCTGTGCCAGTGCCACCACAAGCGACCTCAACTGATCAAATACAATATTCCAATATCTCGGACATTTACGATGATGAAAATGATTAAACAAATAATTAAATGAAATTTTTAAATAATGTTAAAACTAATAAAAAACTGAATTACATACAAGAAACGTTTATTTAAATATGAAATTATTTCACCAAAAGTTGAGAAATGGCTTCACAAAAATCATTTCGGATTTTCTTTGCTTGGGTGGAAGCATTTCGTGACATAGTACGGCGATTTCTTAAGAAATTATGCAAATAACAACACGCTAGTGTTACTGTTGCTGCTTTTTCGGGACCAAACTGAATAGGTACTAGAAAGACACGAAAACGTGATGCCATAATTCTAAATGTGTTTTCGACTTTTACACGTGCTTAATTCAAACGTTGGTTAAAATGTTCAATTTCTTTATCGCTAGATTTTCGTGAGCACATGGTTTTAATAAATCATCTCGCAAACCAAACGCAATGAATTCAACAAAAACATATGACACATTTTTCCACCAGGATTTTCAGGCTCTAATTTAGTACTTTTTACGCGATTGCTCTAATTTATTGTTAAATTTGATTTCAGTACCAGACCTTCGTCAGAAATTTTACCATTAGTACCAAGATCTGCATACAGAAGCCCACAGTTGGCATTCACTACCGTAAGTAACACAACACTAAAAGTCTTTTTACAATTAAAATAAAAAGAACCAGATTGTGATGGCTTTTGTATATTATACGGATATGTTTGCCATCCAGCATACGCTATGAGGAAAACCAGAAACACTCTCGAATGTAAAAGCGAGTTTTTCCGACCTTCGCTTAATATCGACATCTATAGGAAGATATTGTAACGATCGGCTGTACAACGTTAAACAAAGGCCAGCTGTAGTAAAATCCATTGCGCCTAAGTGTTGGCTATGTTTCATGGTGGATATATTTACTTCTTACGTACAGAGAATGGTAGCAAGCAATAAAGATTTAACTCATACAACCGGGATTTTCTGTTGGTTACGTAATAATAATTGAGAAAACACATAGAAACTATCAAACACACAAAAACAGCATGATTACGATGGCTTGATCAAAGTACTCGTGACTTGGATACGCGCGAAAAGATGAATTGGTAAACGATAATTTTTTAGGTTGGGACTGGGACAGTCGAATTTTGAAATTGGAAAAAAATGATCACTAAATCATAAAATTATAAACAATAATTTTTTTATGTAAAGTTAAGAATCAAAAATTGTAAAAGTTATGTATCCAAATATAATGATAAGCTGTTGAATTGCTAAGTGTATTTTTTTACTGTAACTTCTACAGTTTATGTTATCATTGTGGCGCCTTAATATTATTGGCGATTGTAATTAAATAAAATACACTCTATAATAAAAAAAAATATTATTGTGCGTTGTTTGTACTTATTTTCCGAGATAAGTTTCTATTAAAAACACTAAAGGTTGGAAAAAACCAATAAATCGAATTCAAAAGTGGAAAAAGGCAAAACACGATATAAAAAACTAAACGAAAAGCTAAGGTGGAGTAGAGACGCTTTCGCACCGCGCAGCTAATAATCTTACGGAAGGGTATGCCGAATCAAATGTTAAAAAGCTGATTGCTAGCTCCTGGAAATTCTCAGTTCATCCGCATTGCAGCAGGGAGTCGAATGAATATTATCACCGTGGACTATTATCTTACAAACGGGACATTAATTGGTAACAAAATTTAGTATATTCTTGTTGTAAATTAATTTTCCTTTTAGCTTTTAAGAGTGCTCCTGTAACGAATTAAAGTCTAATAGGGTTATAAAAGCACGTACTGATGTCGATATAATTATTTAAGCTTCTTTATTTGTGTTAATTAATTCTTGTTCGATTAAAATTTTTTATTTGTGGCACACACATGGGGTGATTTTTGTAAAATGGTCGTTGTATACGCGGGTGAACAAACCCTATCGACCGGCTTGCGCTACATTTAAGAAAAACTTGTGTGCAACCTTGCGGTACAACTGACTCAGGTCATCTAGTTACAATATTCATGAGAAAATTGTCAAGCCGCCTTACTTACAGTCGCCTCACATGTTACGATAACAAATTTCCCAATAGATTGGGTCGAAACTGCCGTGGAAAACTTCAAATATTCAAAAGAATTACCCGTTGCAAAAAAATGCAACATAATTCCAAGCCTAACTTCGACCGAAATCATATCTCTCCTGTAGCCAGAAGTCTGTTTCTTTTAATTAGAAGAGGTTGATTGGAGAACTTATCACCTAACCATTCATTCTGCCAAATCCATTTTTCTTAGAAGAGTGATTCTATTCACTTTCTTTCTCTTGTTGCAGACACTCATCAATAATTATTAATGCAAGAATTCCGTTTTTGTTTTTAATTTGGATTATTTTTTTATTTATGTCTTTTGTGAAAATTATCACACAACGAAACAGAGGTTATGTCATTTGTCATAGAGTCGAATCACGCCGTATGAACCCTAAAATTTTCCGTACAAATCTAAAATAAAATTTTGGCTCACACTTCTGTCAACGATTTCACGTTGAAATCATATATTTGGTTCAGTCTCACTTAAACAAAATATTTAAAATTCATATTCTCCTTTTCTCGCATTTTTCTCTTTTTTTTGTCGCCATGTTATCGCTTTACCTCTGCGGCATTGTCAAAAGAGTTTATAGTTTTGAAATCATAAACAATCAAAGTGTTCTTGTAAATAATACTGTTTTAGTGCGTGTATAATTTAAAATAGATTATTAAAAAAATTATTTAAAATTAAATGAAGTGATTATAATTCATAAAAATGAAGTGCATTGTTCCTACGTGTAAAAATCACGACTCAAAAAAATTGAGTGCTCTAAGTTTTCATAGGTAAACAATTTTCGTATTTTGAGCCTATTTGTGAATTAATTTAACCGTAATTATATCTTAAAATGTTAAGTAAACAATTTGAATATAAAAAGCATAAAAAGCATAAGTATTTTTATGTGGAATATTAATTTTTAATAAAATTTTGATCTATTTAATAACCCGTCATACTCAAAAAGATGGTGCCAAAAAAATCGTAATTTTTTAGTGTCGCAAAAGTTATATTTATTTCATAATAAATTGTGTTCTTCGTGTTTATAACCAACACTTATAGTTTATTTTAATTAGTTTAATTGAAAATATTTAGTGTTAAATGGAAATTGTTTAGAAATCTTAAGTTTTAAAAATCATACATTTCCATATTTAATACTTATTGGAAATTTTTTTATTTTTTGACATTGCGACGCATGGTTTTATCCATAAGCGTCGTATTATTTAATTAATTTAAAGGGTCAATTTCCTATTGAGAAATTAATCAAAATTGAAAAAAAAAAATTCTTTTAATGCTTTTCGTGACAGATCCTTTTTTAACTTTCTTTTTTTCTGAGATACCAAAATTAATAATAATTTTAATAAATAGGATACATTTATTTATAAAAGCTCTTAACCAAAAACTAATAAAATACAATTAATTTTTCTTTAAATAAATTTAATTAAAAATGTTAATTAAATATTCAAATGTTAGGTATTTTTATATGTCATCCAAAACAAAACACCTAATTTCAGTTAGAAACCACCTTACTCGAATCGCTATATTTAAAAATATTTAAGTTTAATTTTATCTATGTATATAGCTTTATTAAAACAATATTATATTATGTAATTTATAAGTTTTAAGATAAATGTTTAATTAATTATTAGTTTAATGATCGTGAAATAAACAATCCCTCCTTTTTAAGTTTTTTGTCTATGTCTTTTGGTCCCCTATAACGCATCCAACGCTTCCCCTACATTTTGACAGATTTGCAAGCCGAAAAAAATTTACACCATAATCTATCCTTTTATATTCTTATATCGATGAGTCGAATCTGTGCAATCAGTGCTGACAAGTTCTACCATCACAATTTTCGATACTTTATCGAAGTTTATTTCTAGTTTTGCTAAACTAAAATGGACAACTGTCTCATTTATGAATTATTTATTTTCTATTGCTATCACAACCAATTAGAACAAATGCGAACAAATTGTCTTTCTCTAATTTCCGTTCAAGTATCGAAAACAAATTACGTCGTGATAGAAATTGAGTAGAATGTCACAATTTTTCAATCTAGCAACCTGGTAAATGATATAAAATGTGAAATAGTGTCACATTTTATTCTAAAGAAGCGAGACATAATCTACGATAAAGTATCGAAAATTGTGATGGTAGAACATGTCAGCACAGTTCGAGCGTGTGGTAAAAAGCCAACTGAGTTTTTCAACTCAGGGCTGCATTACGCACAACTTGTTTTATTTACATTTAAAAATCGATCGCATCTTTAGTGAAAGACCCTTTATTAAGAATTTGTGAAATGGTGATAATTTTAACAAGAGTATTGCATGTGACTATATGAGTATAATGCAGTTTGATGCTATCTAAGGTCATCTAACATACACCTGTACTTTGCTAGTTTTTGAATCAGTGATGTTTGAATCTTCTGCCTAATTCCATCAAATAAGCCTAATTTTATAATTTCGTAGATAAATATGGTTGTCTACTCATATGGTCCTAATTTGCAGGTAGAAATAAAATGGACGGATATTTACCGCAGGGCAAGGTAACTCTAATTCGCTTCATTCGTGTATTTACAAGGTGTTGGAAAACGAACCTGTGTAATTTATATAATTAGCTAATTAATAATTTCAAAGAAATGGAATCGTTTTTAGCAAAATTATCGATACCTCGAGAGTGCAGTAAAATTTAAAAATAGCAATTACTCAACAAGTAAGGGTATAGAAAAAATCTATACAGAATTTAACGCAATTTACGGATTATAGCTCGGCAACTAAACACCAATAAGCATTTTGTATATGAATGAGTATTTCCAAATCTAAATGTAAGCGTATACCAACACATAATGGCACTTAAATATTTTAATATTTTTGAAATAAAAATATTTATAATATTTGTATATGCCGACATTTACAAAAAACGGAATATTTATTATTTATTTACGTGAATTTTTATAAAAATATACGATAAATTTTGTCATATATTGTAATTGTCACACTCATATATGGCATACACCAACAAAAAATTTGTGATCGTTTATATCTGTATCTAAAAACTCGTGTATGCACAGCACTCTCTACATTGTTATATTAACCCATTTAAAGGATTTGTATTCAAAAATAGCAATAATAATTATAAATTAAACAAAAAAAAATGTTTTTTGTTCATAAAATAAAATTTATAGCCGTGGATAGAACTTATTAGGCAAATTGAAATTGTTTCGGTGTACGCTTTTTCGAAATATGATTGAGAAAATGATTAGCTATTCAATAAAAAGCTCATAAAATTGCTGTTTAATTGGTTCGCATTCGTTATTCATTTTTATGGCTTAATCCCAAAATTTTTTTTTTTTGAAATACTTGATTGATTATTTTAATCGTCGAATGTGGGGATGAATGTTTTTTGTTACGCCCGTAATTAAGTGTGGGAGACATAAAATTTAAAATTTTTATGGTTAAATTTTACAGTAGAGCATAATGGATAATACATTCGTACGTTTTGTGTGTTGTTTGGTAAATATATAACATATGTATCTATATAGTATATATAATTATAGTAAAAAATCGGTAAATTGTTTTCTTTTGACATTGGTCAACAACATGCAATTCATAACCAAACAAGTTTCATACAATAACCAATGCTTTTTACGTGTTAAAAATGTTGAGTGGCACAAAACTCATACATATTACGACTTGTGGACATCATTGATTTTTGGTTATCATTTGAAGAAAACTACTGCAGAATCACATCGAATGCTTGTCAAAGCTTACGGTGAGCATGCTCTCGGTAAATCGTAATGCTATGAGTTGCTTAATAAATTGAAAAGTTGTGATTTTGACGTTAAAAACGAAGAACGTGGAAGACCACCAAAACAGTTTGAAGACAGTGAATTGCTATCATTGTTGGATGAGGATATCGCTCAAACGCAACAACAACTCGCGGCGGATCAAATGAATGTGTTACGGGAAGCCGTCTCCATACATTTAAAAGCCATGTGGAAGATCCAATGAAAGGCAACGAAATAGAAAAACCATTTGCGAAATGTTGCTCGCCAGATACAAAAGAAAGTCATTTCTCCATCAAATTGCCACTGGCGATGAAAAATGGATCTATTTCAAGATTGAAAAGTGCAAAATGTCTTGAGTTGATCCAGGACAACCATTGACATCGACTGCAAGGCCAAATCGCTTCGGACCGAAGACAATGGTCTGTATTTGGGATCAGAAGAGGGTGATTTATTTTGAGCTGCTAAAGCCTAGTGAAACCGTAAATACTGAACGCTACCAACAACAAATGATCAATTTGAATCAAGCTTTGGGAAATACTTTCAAATGCGGCTTACTTGCCACACTTGGGTCCGTCCGATTGTCAATTATTTTCATCGATGGTGCACGGGCTTGCTGAGGAGCACTTCACTTCCTACGAAAATGCCTCGATAACTGGTTTACAATTTTTGGCTGTCAACATGTCAACTGCCAACCATAGAAAGAAGCACATTTAATGCAGAAATAGGGAATAGAAACATAAATTTATTTTAATTACATCATACAGTATCCCGCTTTTCAATACGCGATTCGTACTTGAGATCCGAATTTGAGGTTTATATTGAATTTTAATTTATATTTAATGTTTCGAACTATTATGTCGGTTAGGTTTCTGTCATTTCTCTTCTAGTGTAATAAATAGATTGACTGTACGGACTGACTAAATTCGTAATGGATCTACATTTCTCGGAAACAGCGAAACATTAAGCACCTAACGCATAAACTTCAAAATTTTACAAAAGATTTTTACTTTTTGTTTTAAAGAATGATTCGTAAATCAAAAGCCAAACAAATCATTGGAAACATATACAAATTTCCCCACCCGAGATGAAACGATATCAACTTTGGGCAAATTTTCACCGCAAGCATTCAACATAATAATAAAAAATATGAACAATAATAACGCTCTTTGATTGGCCTGATTCGCAAATCATTTTTTTATCACATACGTGAACATGCTTTTAAATCTCACAAAAATAAGAAATCCGCTTATTGCATGTTGATATAACGCAATAATTCGCATAATGCAACTACATAGGTAAGCAACGCATTTTTTTTTGAAAACCTAATTCACATAACGCAATATTTTTGTTTTATCATTTGCTTCTCTTTTCTACAAATTAGATATAACATATAACCAAAAATATAAAAATATTTAATAGGTATGGAAAAAAGTTCGTGGCCTTTTTTGGGTGACATTGAAACAAAGAATTTTCTTATTTCAAATGAACTTTTTATTAAACCAAATATGTACCATTTTGATCGATGACTTTTTGCCATTTTTCTAGTAGAGCCGTGATCCCATCACTGTAGAACTTCTGTGGTTTAGAGGCGAAAAATCACAACGTTGTTGTATCTTATCCACTTTTTATCACTAGTAATCATACGAAGACTTTTATAATCGTCCGTGAATTTAATTTGTTTAAGAATTTTTTCGGCTTTTCGGACAAAATATTATTTTAATGGACACCCATACGATGTTTACGACTATGTTAGTCGCAGAAACAAAGAGGCCATTTATTAACAATATATTAACAATATCATACGCTTTAAAAATGGCTCAATTTCGTTGCGTTTCAGCAGCGTTTCGAATATAGAAATTCGGTCCATTAAATTGTTAACTGTTAATTCATGGGGTACCCAAACATGAAGCTATTTTTGTATTCAGTCATTTTCAAACGGTTTAAAACTGTTTTGTGATCAATATCTAGTTCTTTACCAATTACATGGCTGCTTACATGCCGGTCTTCTTCAATTTTTTGGCTGATTTCTTAGACTTTTCCAGTGATTGTACGCCAGAGCGAGTTGCATCTTTGACATCCATATTTTCAGAACGAAAGCGCGAGTTACGTCACCAACTACATCCAACACGCGCGAAAAAATTTATTTGCTGCTGATTTTGAAAAAACACCCCCTTCATAAACATCACAAATTTTTTCGCAAGCCTGAGCCGCATTTTTCTCTTTGTCGTAATAAAATTGTTAAACATATCGATTCTTTCATTATTTATCTCCATGTTTAAAATGTCGTAACTCTTTTATTCACTTCATCGATTTTAATGTTTTGTATGTCAAAGTACAAGTTAAAATGTCACCTTTCAAACACACATATAAGAATAGGATTGATACGATCAATGGTTACTGAGATATATGAATGTAAAGCCATCTACCGGGAAAAAGGCTACGGACTTTTGCGCCTACCTATTATTTTAATTTTTCTTTATAAACATAATAATATTTATGTCAATTTTGTAGTTTGAAATATCACTTTAGATATTTTAGCACAAGCCTTTAGTACTAAAAATTGGATTGGATTTACGTAAATCCAAAATCATTTTGGATTTAGATGAATCCATTTGGGTTAACTTTTAATTCGATTGTTGTTGTAAATTACCAATGCAATACGCTATTTGTTTCGAAAATATTTACAAAAAACTTAGTCCCTGTAGGCCAGACAATTACAATTTAGACAAAAATGGTATGAAAATATTTTCCTTAATTCCCTATTTCCCTAGGGACAGCCAGAATAGTGTCACTGGTAATAAAAAATTGTAGCACGTTGGCGTGTTTATCCTAAAGTAGATTCAGCCGTGCACAAATTATCTTCTAGTTCCAACTCGTGATTTCCAAAGGTCGTAACATGAAAGTATTTGTACCTGGCCTTAAAACAGATTTCCATTTCTTTGATTTTATAATGGTGGGCATGCAGGTTAACTCATGAAGTACGGTTCAGAATGAGTTATTGAAGAGGAAAATAATACGCAATCTAGAATGAGGAAACTATAATAGCATACATTTTACCCAAATAAATCATGTTCCTATATTTCCTAGAGAACATATTATAACGTCTATAGAGTCTCCTTTAAGTATATTAGGTTTGGAAATTTCCAGGGTTCTATAACCTTTATAAGGCTTATTTTAGGCCTATCATGCCAGTTTAACTCTTTTATGTTGGGTGAGGCTTTTAAAATTCATCAGAAATATTTGGATTTAATTCAGTAATAAACTACTTCTATTGTTAATAAGGCCAATAATCCCATACTTAGCAGAACGAAAGCAGCGCAAAGGGCTGAATGTTATTTGACATTCTTATCCTAAACCACATTAAAATAAAACTCTTAACTTCTTTTGAGCAATTTAATTAAATTAAAAAATATTTTTATAGTGACCCCGAACTAATTTCATAATTATCTATAACTTCAATGGTCCAAATACAAGCACTTCCCACACATGAACTCCTCGTAAACAACGTGTCACTAATTGTATCCTTTAAATTGTATAAATTTTCATCGAAAAATAAATTACTAATGCGATATTTTCCAGTTGCAAGTGGCTCAAACTGCCATTTAGCCGCTTCCTTCATTTTATCGAAATTATCCGCATCAAATACACTAATCGTCAACACATTTCGCATATCCGCACTAAACATTAATCCATCTCCACCCGCAAACACATATTGATTACTATCTTTGTTGCGTAACTTGACCGATCGTTCCGACACATCCATTTCGACAATCCATACGCAATTTTCACGATCATAATACCGATTCGCCATTATTAATTTTCGGTAAGTTGTAGACGCGAATCTATTGATTGATTCGCACAAATAACGACCATTCTTATCGTTTCGCAATCGTATTTCACCATTCCATGGGAATTCTTTAATCACCGCCGGAAGTCGATTTCGTAAATCAACAAGCGTAGCTGCATCGGGTGGATCATCACTAACGTCCAAAATCATACCGCATAATATTAAACCAGATATTGAATATAAACCATTGTTTTCGGACAAAAAATCGTATAACTTCGTAAGCTCGTTCACTTTTGACGTGGACCGGTCAGCTTCATCTAATAATTTTAATGCCATTTTGTTGTCACGTTCATAGGCATCGTAATATTTTTGTAGATATGTGAGACGAGACGATGAAATAGATGACCCAGAAATAACTGTTATTATCATAACGGTTATGAGTGATACCGCAAATAAATATTCCATGTCGGAGCGAGTGGTTGTGTCACGATGGCGAGCAAAACTGAAAGTTTTCGGGCGATATTAAAACTATATATAGGCTTCTTATCGTGAAACAATATTTTTATGGCACCCACTTAACATACCGCCCATTAAAAATAAATCGGAAACGATGAGGTTTCCTTTTGGACGATGTGTTTTATCTTTAAACGAAACAAAAAATTTTGTTTTACGATTTAAAAGAAATTGTTAAGAAATCGTATACATCGTACCATGTAAATACTAAGTGGTATACGTTATTATAAAATACGCCGCGAGCAAAGGAAAATCTAATTTTTCATGTCACTGCTTTTCTAAATCTTGGTTGTATATGTGCCTGGTGTATATTATTTTGTGGCATGTGCGGAAAGAAATTACACTGGAAGATAAGCGTTTTTGTTATCGGGTTCGGCGTTGTTGTTGTTGGATAAAACAAATTATATAAATATAAGAAATTCGCGTGCGTTTCCATTTACAAAGATAATACAAACCACAACACAGCCAAGAAAGATGTCTTATGTCCCATAAGAATATTATTTTGTACTCCTTAAATTTTTAATTTAAATTTGAGCACGATTTTGATGCTGTGTATTATTTACGGTGGAGGGTTAGTGTATAATTAACACCCGAAAGCTGTAACCTTATATATTATGTATATAAAACAGATAATAAACTCAATATTATACCCTTTTCTTAAATCTTTATACGTTTTTTGTTTTGTTTTCATAATCTATTGAGATTTAATAAGATCATCACGAAACATCTTAATAAAAACATTAAAATTCGATGAGATACGGAACACACAGACACTTTTCCATGATACGGGTGGGTATACATCCAAAAATGCTCTGATGATGGAACATATAATTTGTCATTATCTCGTACCTAAACTTTAACCATATCTGGTACGTTTTATATTTGTTGTACAGATAAGACGTGATCTATATCATGATTAATAATAATCTTCAAATCATTAAATCTGAATATTTTTATTTTTAAACTTTTAAAGCGTGACATATTTTCTTATTAAACTTTTTTGCTTATAAAAACGTAAATAACGGAATATTCTGAGAAACAACAACGTAATCTATATAAGCATATAACTGTTATATTACGGTTTATTCGGTAAAGTTTTCATTCGCAATTTTTTTGTCATTTTTTTGGCAAAAGTATGATAATAATTTTAAATCTTCAGAAACGCAAAAACAAAAATTTTTGGAAATCTTAAAAATTTTGTCACGCAAAAATTTAATTAATGTTAAAAAGACGGTTAAACTCTCACTCTCCGTATATAGATAGGAATATAAAGAAATTGTTTCATCGTTGGAATATTTATCAGGAGAGGTATAAGGTGTACACTCGTAGGTTAGGTAATAATACGTCACTTAATATTTTGTGTGTTTTATCAATTTCGTAGAAAAAATTCTTCGTCGTACATTGCGTTGTGATTATATGCGGATCAATTTACATTTCGACACAAAAATCCATAAAATCATTTTATCTTTAGTTGGGTCTAAATCTAAACATAATTTCAAGGTAGAACAGCATAAAAATAAATGTGCGGGACACAGTGTATATTATTATTATTCGATAAAAATGTAAGTAAGCAGAAGTCATAAAAAGAATTTTAATGGTATACAGCCATAAAAATTTACTTAACAATATTTGTCTAGCCATAACAATATTTTTTTTGTCATGTATTTTATCTGGTGAACGGGGGTTTTTTGACAAAGTAATCTGGATGTATTGATTATCAATAAATAATGTCGCTGGTATCTCTGAAATAGTATTGTTCGGATAGAGCGGCGACGAAAATATGGGTAAGCAACAGACATTGTTGATGAGCCAGAGAACCAAAGAACCTAAGGCAAATACATACGCTTAAATGTGTCTTAGTTGTGCACCAGTTAAATGTTTTATATGAACAACACTTGATTAATATATACGCTTTTCCAATAGGAATGATATGATTTTTAAGTGACGTTTCGGCCATTTGTAATATGTCATGATCTGTCATTTTTTGTTTCATTGGATTCAGTAATGTTTACAATTTCATCATAGTGAGATATACGCAAGAACAACGTTTACAAATTATTAATTTTTATTATCAAAATAATCGTTCTCAAATTGCAACTTTTCGTGCGCTTTTGCCATTTTATAGTCGTAATAATCGTCCAAGTGTGCTCGCTATTCGTCGAATTGTTGAAAATTTTGAACGTACATTTTCTTTACATAATGTTCAAGTGCCAATAAGACAAATAAACGCTCGAAGTAATGCAAATACTGCTGCCGTTCAGGCAAGTGTTGCTTAAGACCGCAATTTGTCGATTCCAAGACGTTCTCAGGAATTGGGACTGTCTCAAACCACAACCTGGCTGATTTAAAGAAAGGATTTGGGTTTGCATACATATAAAAATGTTCTCACTCAAGAGCTGAAGCCATTGGACCACCGTGTACGTCATGAATTTGCTGATTTTGCCTTGGAACAACTTGAAAACGATAACGATTTTTTTTATGAAAATCATCTTCTCCGATGAGGCTCACTTTCATCTGAGTGGTGCTGTAAATAAACAAAACTGTCGATTCTGGTGCAAAGAAAATCCACAAATTATTCATGAAAAATAATTACATTCACCTAAATTGACCGTTTGGTGTGGTTTTTGGTCTGGTGGAATCATCGGTCTGTATTTTTTTCGAAATGAAGCTGGAACTCCGTTACTGCCAATGAAGATCGGTATAGATCGATGATAGCCAACCTTTTATGGCCGAAATTGGAAGAAGTTGATCAAGTTGTTGTCAACATTTGATTCCAACAAAACGGGGCTACGTGCTACACAGCAAGTGCAACAATTGAATTATTGCGAGAAAATTTTGGAGATTCGATTATTTCAAGAAATTGTGATATTGAATGGCCTCCAAAAAGTTGTGATTTAACACCATTAGACTATTTCTTGTAGGGTTATTTGAAGTCATTGGGCTTTAGCAATAAACCGAACTCTCTTCAAGCTTTACAAGTCAATATTGAACGAGCTATTCATGACATGCGACTTGATTTAGTGGAAAAAGTGCTCAAAAATTGGGTTCATCGAATTCTTTCCTGCAGAAGAAGTCGTGGAGGCCATTTGAATGACCTTTTATTCAGAACTTAATTGTATCGATTGTACTTCACATTAAATAATAAACATTTTAATTTCCTTAACTATTAGTGTGTTTTTTTTTAAAGAAATCATATCACTCTTGTTGGAAAACCCTATATTTCATGGAAATATTTAACGATTATTTGAAAAATTATTCAATCAAAATTGGCCGTTTAAAAACGTATACGCAAGCTTAATATTTCTACGGAATAAAATATATTTAATCAAGTTTGGGTTGCATTTTTTCTGATCACGAAACCCGATTTCATACAAATTATATAACCTGAAAGGGGCTGAACTTTTAGCTAAAGCAAAAGTTAACCCAGTTTCACAGATTTGCCATCAGCTGTTTCGTACCCGAAACATTGGTTCCCGCAGCTCAGTCTGGTAGAGGAGTACTGTGTGAGTCTTGGGGTACCCAGAAAACGGCCTAGTAGTTTACCGCAATATAGAATTAAACAATTACAAGAATTGGAACCCCGAAGTAATGGTTTGCCATCAACCCATCGCTTGGGTAACACTGACTGCGGTTGTATTATGTAAAAATATGTAATCAGACATTTTACTCTAACCTTACTAATTGCAAATTGCACATTGGCCGAAAAGGGTATTAGGGTTAGTAGGTTATTAAAAAATCATGATAGTGGTATGCTATCTAAGTCTGTGAAAAGAAAAGAGCCGCTTAGCATCAACAATTCCTTTTCACGGGCTGTCGGTAACAACCCCCTATCGTTATATATTTGGTTAGTAACACCGCCTTCACTTCTCTAACTACCCAAACCAATAGCTGTGCGCACACAAAGAATTCAAAGATAACAAAAAAAATCAAAGAATACAATTGAAATTAGTTCTATAAAAACTATACAAAACAAAACTAATTATCACACTAGCATACTTAATAAGCAAAAAAAAAACTTAACACTTAATAAAATTTTATAACTACACGTTCGTCTCACTACAAAAAATCTTTCTACTTAACTACATTTAAAAACTTTCCAACCAAGTGTTGGCTTCACTACTGCCCGATTTTTCCAAAAACTCCACACGCAGTAATTTTTATTAATTTCATATTCAAAGTTGGTTGAGAGGGGGAAAAATATTTTTTTTGTCCAATTTATAGAGTCAAATTACCGCGCGTGTAAAGATTTTAGTATTATCGGTAAATTAGGCACAACACCAAATGCAACTTTTCACCGGCCGTTAATCAATTTTCTGTGCAACCGGGCATAAGAAAGACAAAAATACTACAGAAAACTTAAATTTGATTTTATTCCAAAATAATCTAAATTTCATTCATTAAGGCTGCGTGCCAATAGTCGGGTAAAACATTTACCATGGTAAAAATCGCATTTAAAACAGATTTTTCGACCAGTTTGTCATAGAGTTTTAAAAAAATAAATGAATTTACTGAAAAATTTACTTAAATTTGACTTTTACCCGACTATTTGCTCGCAACTTAACTTTATAAATTTATTGCAACTCGACTGCAACTGTTAAATTTATTGCACTTAGGCTGCGTGCCAAACTTAAGGTAAAGCCAATTTTATGTAAATTTTTCGGTAAATTCAATTATTTTTCAAAAACTCTATGGCAAACTGATCGAAAAATTTGTACTAAACCCGATTTTTACTGTAGTAAATGATTTACCTTAAGTTTGGCACACAGCCTTAATATTGAAATAAGAAATTTCACGTTATACGTAAATTAAAACAATTAAAGGTTATTTAAATTAAGCGCAGAGCTTTCAAAACCCAGGACTCGAGTTCTTTTGCACATTTACTACATCACTATTGGAATCATTGATAGATGTTTCATCAATGGCGGTGATTAGTGTTGCCTGCATTACTTTATCGGCTGTGGCGAAATTATCGATTTCAGGCTTGATCATTGATTTTTTTTGTTAGATGCCGTTGGGAAATCTGTATCCAACATTTGTTTGCTTTCAACATTTGTTTGCCTATGTTTGCAAAATTCTGCCTGCACTCTTCTGCCAGACTTTCTCCAATTAGTGTTATTGTAAATTGGTTTACGATTTTTCGCTGGTGGAGTTCTACTAAGTGATCAGACACCTCTATTAACTCTAGGAACTCGGCATTCGACATTCCCTTATCTTCAAACAATTCCTTTATATCGGGAATGTCAAAATCTTCGAATCCGTCTCCCCCGGGAGGATGAGCCATGATGCTGTGTTGAACGGTAAATTTATAGCTGGATATAAAGTGCAAGTCAACTATTCATATTAACGCCTTGCATCGCTCGTAGTTTTTCAGCTCGGTTAATGAACAGTGACTTTAACATATGAAACGTCGACCAGCGATATTGAACGTCGGACATTCCAAGGTTGGCTGGTTTACTCCGCTGACATAGCATGTTAGGCAAACAAATAATAATAATTCTGCACATAAAAATTATTTTCGCGGGTAGCTGGTTTCGTGTTGCGCGACCACGAGTTAAAAAAAAACTACGATTAGTCCGTAACAAAATTTTTTTGGTAATCTTCTGTTATCAGTTTATAAAAACGAACAATTCTGGAATTTTTAGTCAGTTGATTTTATAGTACCGCGTGATAAGATTTGCTCTGACTAATACGGTGTTGATGCCAATTTTTTTAGTAGTGTGATTGGAAGGGAAAACACTCTGTGATAATAAATAAACCTTTCATTAACAAAAAGATAATATTATCATTTTATTCGCAACCCAATAAACAAAAAAGTGTAGGAACAATTTAGCCCTGATCATTGTTCAATTGAAATGTATTAAAGTGTGTGATATTACACAATGAAATTAGTTTGATCGATTGTGGATTGTAAAACCAAAAAATAATTATAAAACAAAAATATTATGTAGATTAAGACAAACTGTGACTGTAGTGTTAATTGCGGTTACTATAAAAACAAATGTGTATTTTTTTTTGTGCATTTTGAGTAATGGCAGTTAACAATATAAAAGTTAAGAAATATCATCATGTGTACAAAATTGACCATAAACTAACGTAATCTATTTAGTTAAAATTAAAATACAATCCCTCATTGGGTAATTACCTACAAATACCGTAAATTTATACGAAACGCAGATAAATGCAAACCTCCTAATTGGATCACTCTCTAATCGGACCAATTCCAAATCGGAAAAATATTCGTGCAGTAAAAATAGTTTCTAGAATAGACATACTTCTGTAAGGAGATCAACTCCAAATAGGACCAATGGACCTTTTTGACATTCATCACCCCCAATGGGACCAAAAAAAATATAGGTACATTCGTGGATTCGGCTTTATAATGCGTAAACACAAAAGGTACAACGAATTGAATTTAGCAGACAAATTACACTTAATCCAAACTGCAGAGAGCGAACATTTGTCACAATGAAAATTAAGTGAAAAATTCAATATCAGTAAAACAGAAGTTCAACGGATATTGGCGAACAAGTTGAGCATTAAGGAGGTAGTTGAAAGTCTCGGTTTATTGAAAAGAAAGCGAATAGCCCTCTTCACAAAATTCTGAATTCTGGATGAAAAACGTTTTCGATGGATAATGATGGCCCGCCCGCTCAAAAAATTTACCTAAAAATGGCCATTTACCGTTAAAAATGGCTGAATTATTGGAATTGATAGATTTTGGAGCATCAAATCGAGGCAAAAATTTAACGAACGCCACAAACTTAATTTTGCTTCTTGCTTTGAAGCTAAAAATATTTTTAATTTGGATGAGACTGGACTCTTTCCCCGTGCAACTCCGTCGAGATCATTCAAGTTAAGAAATGAAAAATGTGTTGGAGGAAAAATGTGTAAGGCGATTAACTATTCCTTTGTTATGTAATATGGTTGTAATATGGTTCGAGATAAGGAACCTCTTCTCCTTATCAGTAACCACGCGCGTTTAAAAATCGGAACATTAAAGAAACGTTTGGAATTTTCTCTCGATATAATAACAAGATTTTCCAAGAATGGATTAAATAAATTTAATAAAAAAGTTACAAAACAGAAGCGACAAATTATTCTGTTCCGGAAAGAAATACAGAAAGTAAAGCTTCAATTTTTTCCTGCAAATACGACATCAGAACTGCAGCCACTATATCAAGGGATAATTAGAAGCTGAAACATAAATTACCGAAATCTTTTAATGAATCGATTAGTTGCTACCATTAATAAATCAAGTGGAATGGAGGACTTATCCAAGAAAATAAAAACCTTAGATGCTTAATAATTTTTAATTGTTTCAGGAAAATGGGGTTCACCGATGTAACAGTGGAGTCTGAATTATAAAACGTCGAAACAACCGAATCGGAAAATGAGTATCTCGGATGAGATGAAAATTTACAAATTTTTGAAGAATAGCCGATGTGTGGGAAGTAAATTTATTCCCATTATTATAAGAAAAATTCATGTAGAACCATTATTTGGAAGTTCGCTATTCAATGAAGATGAATCGATCATTTTTGAAGAACAGAAACCTAAACAGATTATTTCGTTTCTAGAAGTACAGAAAAACTGAAATAATTGAAAGAATATGCAAGCGCTTAAGGTTTGGACGAGAAGTTTTATCACTTGGAAAAAACGGATCAAAAAGTAATTGAAAAAGAAGTTTTAATTTTAAAGCACTATCAAACATTAAAATTGCGTATCGTTCTTATGTTATGTAGCTGTACATACATAGTACATAGTGTAACGAATTTATTTCGTCACAAGTTCAGCCAGGTGGCCATCCCTTACTCTATTAATTATATTTTCTCTATTTACCACTTTATGCATTAAAATTGAAATATAATGTTTTACTTTTTACGCTATTTGCCGTAGGCACTTGGCGAAACACACTTATACTTAATAAACACATTTTTATTAATCACTTGTTTTTTGTTTCGCAGAATATTTTGAATATTTTTCAAAAAGTTTAAAAAATCACTCGATCGATTTCGACTTGTTAGGTCATCATCAGGAGTATCTACTGATTTGTATTAGTAAAAATTTTGTTATATATGTAGCAGAAAAAAGCAAAATATAAATAAAAGAAGGAGGGAAAAAATAAGCAATAAAAATTAATCTACGGACCGCGCAGGTAGGCGATGAGTCATAGGTTGAGTAACAAAATTCATGGTATATTATTGCGTACGTGAGAATAGAAAAGGGCGGGGTCTGTAATTAGTGAGAACCGGATTTCTCTCTGTTCGTTAAGGATATTATGGTTAAGAAATATTGATTTTCGAATTTCGTAAGATTCTAAGGTATCTAAACATCTGCCTTTGGGTTGTATATGTAATATGTCTAAAATGTTCAAGCTAGCTGTATGATTTTCTAAAGTTAAATGGTTATGGAAAGTTGATTGATTGCAACCAGATAAATGTTCTTTAGCTCTAACTCCAAAATTGCGCCCAGTCGGACCAATATAGGAGAAACTACAATCATTGCAATTGATCCTATAGACACCAGATTTGGAAAGGCAATCAACTCTAGGTTTATTGTTAAAAATCATTTTCTTTATTGTGTTATTATTATAAAAAGCAAAACTAATATTGGTATAATTGGACACGATGTTGCTAATCCGCTGGCTCGTGTTTCCTATATACTCTAAGCGACGCCAATTTTCCCACGTTGGACTATCCGGTGGATAAATACCCGTTAGAGTTTTACGCTTTAGCTTTTTATTTAATAACTTTAATATAGTCCTCGTTGCATATCCGTTATTTGTTGCTATTTGAAGAATTATGTTAAGCTCAGAATTTATTTTGTTACAAAATTATCGTTGTTTATAGTGACTAGAATAGTAGTGTTAAGTTACTAATATTAACTAACCCTTATAGGTAACATTTCTTCTTTTCAATTTTTAAATGATTATTGTTAAATAAAACCTTGTTATGAATTATTCAGAACTTAAAATTTATAGTTTCTCCTTTTCTTCACTATATCGTTATGTTTTGTTTTTCTATCGTAAGTGATTTCGTTTTTCAGCATGGAGTAAATTAAGTGGAAGGAGGTATGTGACTGTGACATAACGGGTGAGTTCTTCATGGCAAGTATGGTTGGCGAGTGATCTTGGTATATGAATTCTCAAAAATACATTTGGTGGAAATTCTAGATTTAGTCATGCTTCACCTAACAAAATCCCACCCCATCTGCTGAGCCATAGCCGAGCTTAACGAGTCCACCAGTGAAGCCTCTGCCTAAATACATTTTTTCTGATTTCGATCTGGGCATTATATGTTCCGAAATAGAATTCTCTATTATTTGTGACCCCATGCCCGTCCTTTAGATCGTTACAATAGTACATAATTTAAGTTCTTAAGTTCGCATGAAGTCTGTAAAATTTCTTTTAGATTTTCTTCAATTCATCAGACATATTTTTCTTTCTTTCTTCTTTTTGTGCTTCGATTTTTGGTTGGCAAATAAATTGTACTCTTCTATAAGTAATTCTCAGATCAAAAAGTTTTTATCCTTAACCGTTTGGGAATTTATATATTTTTTTCTTTGTTAATGTTGTTCGACTATTGCTTACGCCATAAAGTTAAGGTTATCGTGTAACGATAACACGTTGAGAGGTAAGTCCCATTTTATATCCTTATTTTGTGTTTTACTAACACAATTGTGTGGGTACGGCAAAAGTACCATTTGTATGTGTTTTGAACCAACTTACACATTTGTGCATTCCTTTTAAATTTATTTTCGTTCGAAAAAAACACTATAACTATATACACAACTGTGTTGGTTGTACTTAAAATGAAGCGAAATTTTTTATCAAAAACGCCATTACATACTATGATTTTTTACTCACACATTTGTGTGGTTTGGACTCTAATAGAGCCGTTTTTTTGTTTTTTTTGGTTGAAAAAGGGATATACCTTCCTGTTTCTTTCCTTTGGTTGCCTTCTAGAGCGTTAATGATCTTTGGCGGGATTCGAACCCAGTTCCTCCTGATCCAAACACCAAAACTTTAACCACTGTGCCATTTGGTCGGTAGATTCGTTTTCTTTCCTGTTCCCACATGGTAGGTCTTTAATAAAGTTAAAACAAAATCTAAATAATTTTTTTTTTACATTTTGTTATGAATAATAAGAAAGAAAGAAATTTCTTTTTTAAACGTTCACTTCATTTGAATAAAAGAACACAACTAAAAGGGATTCTGCATTCCAACCATTTTCGACTTTAATATTTCCTGAGAGCATCTTATGGAGTAAAATACAAAAACGAAATGACATCGTTAAAAGCAAATTGAACAAAGAAATATTAGTACTTTTTTTAATTTTAAAACTTTTTTTTTATTTTGTCAACCTTGTAAAAGCGAAATTGTATAAATCGAGTACCGCGCAAATCAAGGAATGCGTGTACAGTTTCATCTTTTCTCATGAATGCCCAGTTGTTTTTTTTTTATTTATCGATATTTTTACAGATTTACCATCCGCTATATCGCCGAAGTCAAAAAAATTACTTTTAACCATCTCTGTGACTGACTAAAAACCTAGTATTTTTTCATAAATTAGTAGTTTTTAGTTTTTTTTTTCGATTATTTTGAAACATATTATTTACAAGAAAAATGATTATGAACTAACTATAAGATAAAAAATCAGTTGCTGGTCACATAAATTACACCTCTCCAGCTTTACCTTTCTTTTAGCTAGTAAAAGTAAGTATAGTAAACATGAAAAAATATGACCTCGAGATTGTAGATACCATTTGATATGTGTGTATATGACTTTTGATAAAAATTATCCTGAAACTACGATGCGCACTATCCATAATTTTTTTTTTTTTTTTATTTATTTATTTATTTATATTTACTTTACATGATTTATTATAATTTATTTAGAAAAGAATGATTTTTTTTTATATTTAAATGTAATTAAATCTACTTTATTTATTACAAGAAAAACTTAATAATAATCTGCACAAATTCAAGTGTAAAAAAAAAGAATTAACATTCAAAAAGAAGAAATTCAATTCAATATACACCCAGAAAAAAAAAAGTTTTTAATTCAATAACTTTGACTTATTGAATCGTATTTTTCGAAAATCAGCAATAAAATTGTTTAATGAATAACTTAGTTTTAAGTTTAACAAAAACATGTATTCTATCAATAAAATAAAATAGTTTTACTAATAAATACACTTATTGTAATGACAATGTATTAGTTATCAAGTCTAAACTTACTAAATTTATTGATCGGACAATGTTCGTTGTTAAAATAAACATTAGGACTTGATTAAATTACTAATTCAATAACTAAAGTTATTACATTTACAACGTGACTGTTCTCATTAATCATTAAAATTCGCTAAAGCATTATACTTATACTTTATATGTAAGTTTTCAAATTTTCAATTTTTTTGTAGTTTGGTCACTGCAGTCTGATGAGACGACCGAATTTTTAATGCAAAGAATTCAGTGTTTCGCACTAATGGAAACATTGAATTCTAGAGAGTCGTGTTGCTGATATTGCAGCTCTAACTTGGTGGTAAACTCCATCTCCAAGTAAGTGCGGCAATATCAGCAACACGACTCTGTAGAGATTTCTTTTTCAGGTAGATTATAGTCTCTACACGGGCCTCGCACCCTCTATGGGCAAATGCCCCGATTCAAGATGGTCTTGAACATATATAGTATATTCAAAATACGTTCCAATTCCAACGTCTTGGTAACCTCACCTCAACCTCACCCTATCAGGGTAGGTACCATCATCTCCCATATTATCCAGAATATTCTTTATTATGATTATTACGCTCTTTGTAAAAATTAATAATTAAATTTTTTGGAATAATAACTAAAGAACGTTCAATTTAAAACGTCAAGTTATTGAACGGAACTAAATACTTATTGATATAACAATTATTGTGTCGATTTAAAGGTAGTAAAATCAATAACTATAAAATTGTTACGGCAATAACTTCGTTTATTGTCCAAAAACAACCTATGTTTCTTATTGATTTTGCATATGAAAATTGTTATTTCAACAACTTTTTTCGCTGAGTGACTTGCAGTAGAGGAGTTCCAATGAATTTATTGTTCTTTGAAGGAAAACCAGTACCACAAATATTTACTCACTCATTCTGTAATCAGATGTTCTATTTGTATTTTTTCCGTTTTTTAATTTAAAATTTCGAAGATATTAAAAATAATCCCGAATAATTTCTTGAAAATGACATTTTAGATTTTTTCTAAAATGATTAACATTAAATGATTTTTTTAACGATTCAGGTAATTTATTATACACAGACGGACCGGCGAATCTTATTGACTTTCTACCAAATTCAGTATTGATGTTACCACAAGAAAGATTTTTTCCAAATCGAGTGAAATGTTCGTGTTTAGTTTCACTAAACTCTAAATTTGACAGGACAGAGGACACATTCATTGCTTTGTACATGTATAATGTAATCTGAAAATCGTGTAAAGCTTCTATAGGTAATATTCCATTGGTTTCAGTTTCATATAAGAGTAGTATAGGAAAGAGCAGCGGAAGTTTACATATAGCTTTAACACATTTGTTCTGCATTACTTGGATTATACTCAATAACTTCTTACTTGCAGTTCCGTAAACGATAATACCATAGGTAATTTGAGTATGTACAAACGAGAAGTATATAATCTTTAAAACATATCTCGGTACAAAATATGAGAGCTTCCTCAGAACACCAATGAACGGCGCTATTGTAACGAATTTTTTTTTCGTCCCAAGTGGCGTTCCGGTGTACACCCCCTAAATTTATTAATTTATGTGGTCATAGTTGAATCGTACTATACCACCTCATGAATGGAATTTGATTGTACCGAAATTCAAATATTTTGTAAATACAAGGAAACTGGATTTTTACTCCATGCTGAAAAAGAAAACGAGAAAAAATCAGATGACCATCGTTACGGTTTATTTTTGCGGTGACTATAAAAGCGAAATTTTGTGAACACGCGGGGAGTTGTGTCTGATTATTGATTGGAGGTAGAATAAAAATATCGGTTTTTTTTAAGTCAGAAAAAAATTATGTTAAAAATAAAATGAGTGTCCATATTAGTTAAATTAAATTAAATTAAATTAAATTAAAGAAAAAAAATTAAAATAATATATTACTAATAATATAACTAAAATAAAATAAACATTTCTATATATTTTAACCATTATAAAATTAGTAAACTTATAACTAGTGTAAAAACAAAAAAAAACATTTATAAATTACCTATACCTAAATTGTGCAAATAATACATTGGTGGAAATGCTAAAACAGAAAAACTTATAGAAAACCGTGTCAAGTCTATGTAAAGAACGACCGTGAATTTGTTCAGTGATACTGCTAAAATGATATGTTTTAATAATAATATTATCATCTAATTAATAAGAGAATAAACTCAGTCATAATCATAACGTAAATAATTACATAAGAATAAAGTGCGTGATAGTGTTTACGAAGAACTTTAAGAATACGGAGTTCTATGTGCATTTACTATAACGCACAACAAATAACATTCATTCGTTCGTGCTATTCGTGCTATTGTGTAAGGATCAACCAATAAACTTTAGAATGGTACAGTGCCCGAGGTAGTACCGAAAAGTGATCCGCTGTGTTGATAATTATATACATGCATATATATAAATTATAATTTCGATCGATACATTATAATATAATATCGATCAATAACAATCGTGAAATAAAATGTCTATCATCTTTGGATTAATTTAATACGTCATCTTACGAGTATACCACAATGCCGGCCAACGCGTCGATAAAGGTACCATTACCATATTTGTTTTTATTAAATAATTTTTTTTTATTATTAAATATTTTAGTTGCTTAGATTTAGTATTAATTAGATTATATTCCTTTGACATTTTCTTACTCTTAATTATTGTAAGGACATGATTAGAATTTTTAAATTTAATTTTTTTCTCTACATTTTTTTTGCTTTATATAAATAAATTCGGGTATGGATCGATTTACAGTATATAACTTTTTTATTTCCGCCTTTCACACCTTCGTCGTTTTTTTCTTGTTGATCGTTTCGTATTTCAGAATGGAGTAACCTAATTACGAATAGGGTGGGATCATGGTGAGTATGGCTCAACAGTAGGTATGTAATTGTCTGTGCTAATTTTCTTTCGGTAAATTTAATCATTCGGCGGTAACCTCAGACTTTTTATGCAAGTTTCCATTGTATACCCACCCCATCCACTGAGCCATAGCCGAGCTAAGTAAATAAGCCGCCGTGGAAATCTATGCATAAAATATACACATTTTCTGTTAACGATCTGGGTAGAAACTAGTTCAGAACTGGAAATTTTCCATCCTTGACCACCTCGCCCATCTTGCGGATCGTTACACTATTTTTTAGATAATGCCGAGGTATGCTCATTCCAGGACATACATGAATCAAAAACGACTCCCAGATATTTGAATGATTCAACCTTATTGATAACAATATCATTCGTAACAAAAGGGTGCAAAACTCCAATATTTTTATAGCGCGAATGAAAAATCATGTATTTCGTTTTCGTTAAATTAAATGAAATCATATTTGATTTCAAATAGTCTAGTAGAATGTTCATATCCCCCTTCATATTATCTACAATAGTACTAGGATCCTTCGTCTCATAAAATAATGCTGTATCATCTGCAAAAATACGAATTTTACCTACCAAAGGCAGTCGTGACATATCGTCAATAAATATCAGGAATAGTAAAGGACCCAAGACAATACCTTGAGGAACACCATACTCTGCATCTAACATCTGACTACCAATACTATCTATCATAACGAATTGACGTCTATCATTAAAGTAATTCTCAATTACATTGTACGCTAACCCACGGATTCCAGAGCAGTATAATTTTTCAAGGAGCAGCCTATGATCAATGGTATCGAAAGCCTTTTGTAAATCCAGGTATAACGCACCGACATATTCACCCCTATCGAATGCATTGTAAAGCAGGTTTGTCATTTCAACTAAAGCCACTTCAGTACCAGCGCCTTTTCTAAACCCGTATTGTTAGGAAAAGAAACACTTTGATTGGTTTAAAAAGTCCACCAAACGGCTAGCAATGACTTTCTCAATAATTTTATCAAATACTGATAATGTTGAAATTGGCCTATAGTTAGAAACCAAACCAGTATCACCACTTTTAAGCACCGGCACAACCTTAGCAATATTCAAGCTTTTAGGATATACACCTGTCTCAAAGATAATATTTACGATATTACACAGAAACTCTGTAAAAAACCAAACATGGCGCTTTAACGCTATATAACGGATATTATCTGGTCCACCACGTTTACCATTATCCAGTGAACTAATTATATTAAAAATCTCAGCTGAGGTTGTGGTAGAAAGTAGAACTGACTTAGGGTTAGGACGTAATGTTTGGAATTTATTAATATTTCTATCACTGTTAAGAGATTCACATATTGTTTTACCGATATTGATAAAATAAGTATTAAATACATTAACAATATCAGTAGTTTTACTATATTCTTTATCTTGCCATTAGATAGTTTGTATGACCGATTTTGAGGTGTCCCTATTAAATAGTTGGTTAATATTTTTTCATAACTCCTTTTGGTTAACATTATGAAACACATTTGAATAATACCATTTCTTAGCAAAATATTTCTCTGAACTAATTTTTCTATTAATGTGTTTCAGTTTAATTTTAATTTCATTGTTATTGGTATTTAACTTAAAACTTTTCAAAATTTTGTTACGTTGTTTAACAAGTTTCCAGAGGTCGTACGTCATCTGTGGACAAGTATTATTTTTTAGTTTCGCTACAACACTTTTGATAGTAGTAAATTTATTGACAAGGTCATGATATTTCGAAGTAATTAATTGTAATGCTACGTCCGGATCAAGATCATTGAACGTAGTAGAAATTAAAAAATTACCAAAATGCATATTCACCTTCTCGAAATCCGTTATCCTTTTGTCTAAAACCTTTTTAACAAATTTTGATTTAAAATGAAAAGTAGAACAAATGAAATTATGATCACTTGTCACAAGTCCGAATAAACTGTACAATTATGAACTCGTAAAATATCAGCAAAACTACATACTACATGATAAAATACGTTATGGCTGATCGACTTTGTTTCAAAAGAATTGGTAACAATCATATCATTACTCATTAGAATGTTTTTATATTCCACAACTAAATTTGAATCTTTATTAACAGGAATATTTAAATCGCCAACCAGTATGACATCACCATTACTTTTATTATCCAGTAAGATATCCCAAAATATTAAAAACTCATTAACATCTGATGCAGGCGGTCTATAAAAGGCATATAATTTTGTAAATTTAAATCCTAGCAGTTCAAGAAAGATAAAGTGAAATGGATGTTGACCATCATCACACCTTAGTATGGTATACTCTAGGTTGCTACGAATAAAGACACCAAGCCCGCCACCCATTCTATCATCACGACAAGAGAATATACTATCATAGTTAAGTATTTTATATGACATAGTGTTTTGACGTTGAACCCATGTCTCGCTGATGACCAAGACGTGAATATTTATTCTAAGTCTTTCAATAAACTCCAATACACAGTCAAATTGACTTATTTCATTCATACCACGAATATTAATTTGTAGAACATTTAATTTTCCAGAAGTAAAATAAATACGGTTTCGGCCTTGATAATTAGCACATTCATCAACATTTAAAAAATAATTGTTTTTGCAGTTGTTCTGAATTAATCTATCTAAATTTACCATCAAATCCGCAAATTTGTTAAATTTTGGTTCGCACTTTCTACTACACATAAAAATAACAAGTCAAATTTTATGCAACTGCAAATTGTTGAGTTATCTAAATCAATATATAACCAGTTACAGAACCAAAAAAATAACATTAATTTATCGTCATCAAACAGAACAAAATCAAAACAAAAGCGAATGATCAGCACAAGGATAACACCAATCAAAATACTTGATAACACACAACGCGCATTGTGCAGATTACTGTAAAGTTCAATACTATAAATTTTTATATATAATTGTAAGGTTCTTATACAAATAAAATGATAATTCAAAACAAAATTGAAAATTGTAATAGATTTAAGAAGAAATTGTACATAAAATTTAGTACTATAATTAATTAGAAAAAAATCAAAACAAATAGGAAATGTCAAAAAATTGAAAAGTGATCCATTAACTGAAAATGCTAAGAAAATAATAATAATAAGATTATAGTTAAAATTTCGAAAAGAAAACATTATGTAAGTATATAAACTGCTAATCATTAATCTAAAAATTACTTTTAATTTTAGGCGAAACTTTACATGTCTGTACGATGGATAATTATATAATTTCTGTTGAGTTACCTTGTGATACCAGTTTGTGAAGCCCTCTTTGTATACGTGTTGTGTCATTGAATGAGTGGATGCGATGAATTTCCGAATTATGGGATTTACGTAGAAAAATGCAGCCATCCTTACACCACATAAACATAAAGCCAAAAGTTGATTGGATACTCTTAGCTTCTTTGTACAATCGGAACTGGAATTTGGTGAAATGATGCATGATGTTGAGCCTTTTAATATCATTTGATACAGCATTAGATGTTTTTTGAATTCGAAACCCCGACAATATATCATTTTTTGATTGTGTAGATTTAAAGTTGACAACAAACGAGTCCCTCAAACGTGATTTTGAATTTTTGTTGTGGTGCATCTTTGTAATTGAGTTGATATTGTTGGAAGAAATATTCTTATCAATTTTTGTAAGTATGCTGACTACTGCATCTGAGACAGCTTCACTATTATCAGGCACATTTAAACCACATATTATCAAACTATTTTTACATTCTAATTGATTTTGCACATCAGCTTGCGCTTCCAACAAATTTAGTCTAAATTCCTGTTTCTGATATTTGTCCTCTAGTTGGTTTACTTTCTGATTTAGTTGCTTATTTTCAATAGCCAATAACTTTATGGTGGAGCTTATTTCGTCTAAACTGGAACAAACAAATTTTTGAGACGCCTCAAATACCTCTAATTTTTGTTGTACTGACTTTAATATTTTCATTACATCGTCCAAGCTGGGATTTACTGGAATAGTGATGGTATCCATATCATCGGATTCAATTATCGAAGTATGTTTATCGACATGGCAGGTAGGACAAAACCAGGTCGCTGATCCATTTGACAAACTTCTGTATAAGACTTCTGTTATATTGGCACAGTTGTTGTGATACGCCTTTCCACATTTTGAGCATTTAACTCCAGGAAATCTACTGTTTGTTATAGCTTTGGTACACACTACACATGTCTCAGGCATTATTTACAAGATTTTGGTAATCTGTGCTTACTGTGGTAATAGAAATGGCGGCAATGAGATTAAACAACCACACACTGACTCAGACAACAAATTTATTTAATATATAATATTGTTTTAAACCTCACTCAAAGTATTCAATATAAGTTAGGTATTATTTTTATTAATATTTTATTATTTTATTTATTTATTTATTTATTTATTTTAATATGTGTGTATATAAACTATAAAGTTTTTGGACAACAAAGAAACAAATAACAAAAATAACAATACAACATAACAACAATTAAACATAACATAATATAAATTACAAGCATAATATATACAAAATATATACAATTACATATGCATATATATATATATATATATACACATATGTATATATATACATACATACACATATATATACATATACACATACTTGCATACATATATATACAACTATATATACACTATATACATTATTTACAAAATCAATTATAATCATTATTTGTTACAAATTTGAAAACATTAGTTTTAAATATATCAACTGAACTAATACGTTTTAGTTCCAGAGGCAAGCTGTTCCATGTGATAATCAGGTTCATCAAACTAGAATGGTTATAAATATTCGTCCTATTTATAGGCAAGTTGATATTAGCCGTACGTTTATATTATATTTTAATTATTTAATAATATATTGTATATTTTAATATTATATTTTAATCATTAATTAATATTTTTTTAAGACAAATTTTTAAGAGTTGTCAAATTTTAGATGTTGTCGCTACAAAAGTAGAATGAAGAGCTGAAATTAAAATCCTTTGGAGAGTCAAAAGAGCAGAATCGCTTTACTGTCTCTTATCAATCAATAAATTTATTTGTCGCGATGGAAGATTTATATCGACCAGCATATTTAATTTTTAATTTTCGATGCCAAAACGAAGCAATCAAAAATAGTAATGAAATTTAAAGATGATAAGGTATTTCAAAAATATGCGTATTTTGAATTGGGTCTCTTTTGAAAATCTCAAGAAATTTGCGCTAAATACTACTAAATCAACAACTGAAGACTAATTCCAAAATATTATGGAATGCGACGGCTAGCATAAAGCCTCATCTGCAACCATTCCTTAAGTCAAAATTTTGGAATGTCTAAACATAAACTCAAATACAAGTTTCAATTAATGAAATTAAATGGAAGAGACAAAATTATATTTTAGTTTTTTTTTTGTAGTTTTAGTTAAGTGAGATTTTTCAAAGTAATAAATAAATAAATTGCGTCTTTTCTTCTCACAAAATATGCTCAAAAAAACAACCAAAAATAAAATGGCAAAAAATTGAAAAACAAGCTCGCGAGGAGGCTTTTCGGTAGTCGAATGGTGACAACATATAGTTTATAAATGAAATAACGCTAACAGTGCAGAACTCATGGGCCGATCCATTTTCCATGCCTGTATACTATAAGCTGGCATAGAGCAATGGAATGTGCAGACGGTTCTAAGCAGACGGTAACAATGGAATGTGCAGACGGACCTATGTCCAACAGACATACGTCCTTGGCTACAGCGTAAGGTAGGACGTTAAAAGCGAACTGCGAGAGAAATTGCATAGTTAGTTATAAAAATACAGTTCTTAATAGACAGAATACACTAAAATTTTATCATGTTTATCCATTATCGAAATATTTAATATCTATGATGAATAATTAACAATTTAAACATTAGGCAAGTACATTTTACGGATACAGTGACAATTATCAATATCTTATGGCAATTTAGTTTATTCACATTCAATCACTACTGGCGTTAATTATAAGTAGTTGTCGACGTTGTCGATGAGTAATCGACGTTGTATAATGCTAGTGAAGTTTATCCAAACAAATCCAAAAAATACAACAACAACAAACTTATTGTAATAGTATTGGTGTAAGTAAACATTCAGGCGAATTTATATTGTGTAATTTAGACGAGATGTGATTTTTTAATGTGCCTTAGATACATGCCAAAGTCATTCTAAGTATTTAGCATAAACTTCATTGGTACATTGTCTAAGCCCAAACGAGTGTCCCTAGTAAATTATTTGATTTTCTAATGGGTCTGACAGGGTTTCCCATGAGATTTAAAAATGTGATTTATTATGGGCCTTAGGTACATTCCAAAATCATTCTAAGTATTTTCTAAGTATTTAGCATGAACTTCGCAGTGACATTGGTTAAAACGTTGGTTACACAAATTCTTAGACTGACTTTGGAATGTACCGAAGGCACATTAAAAAATCACATTATTTAATCTCATGGGACACCCTGTCAGACCCATTTGAAAAACTAATAATTTACTAGGGACACTCGTTTTGATTTAGACAGTGTACTTAGAATGATTTTGGAATGTACTTAAGGAGCATAATAAATCACATTTTTAAATCTCATGGGAAACCCTGTCAGACCCATTAGAAAATCATATAATTTACTAGGGACACTCGTTTGGGCTTAGACAGTCTAAAAATGCTACTGAAGTTCATGCTAAATGCTTAGAAAATACTTAGAATGACTTTGGTATTTATCTAAGCCACATCAAAAAATCACATCTCGTCTAAATTACACAATATAAATTCGCCTGAATGTTTACTTACACTAATACTATTACAACAAGTTTGTTGTTGTTGTATTTTTTGGATTAGTTTGGATAAACTTGACTAACCTGACTATCTCTGGCTGCAAGGGATTGTGAATACCACATGGTACATTAGGAATGACAATTTTCATAGGAACTTAAAGATGGAATACGTCACCAAAGAAATAAAGAAAAAGGCAAAGAAACAGGTAAAGTGTATATCTACCCACATGAAAATGCAGACTTACGTCGTCTGTTGGACACCAAAATAATAAAAAATAATTGTAAAATGAGTAACCGATAGGTTATTCCTATTATATTATATCATCAACCGAAAAACTAAGTTAAGATAAATAAATTACTAGTTGATCTCAGAATCAGCTGTACTATTGAATAAATAAATAAAAAGTTACTTTCAAACTATCGTTTCAACCTGTAAACCTCTCACAATAATATTTACAAGCATCTTACTTGCTCAGAATTGTAAATTTCCGATCGAATCTGCTACGCGTACACTGCCTGAAAATTTTCCAATTTTAAAGCGATAAATTCAATTTCCTATCGTCAACTGAAAAATCACAATTTCCATAATTCGATTTATATTCCATGTTGTTGTTCAAGTCAAGTCTATAAATTAATAAAATTTAATTTGGAAAATTTTACAAAATTTTTTATTGTTTTTATCTCTTAAAAAATAATTTAAATTTTTTAATAATTGCATTACGAGCTTATATGTATGAATGTGAGTTCTTATGCAGTGCACAGACATCTTTATACGACATGAAGAAAATTTATTTTTTATTAGATTTAGATAAGATAATTTATCAGTTAAATAAGAAACGTTGAAATCATTGGGTTTTGTGTATGTGTGCTCTCATTCCATTTATTGAAAATTGTTTTTGTTAGAACTAGATTGTTGTCTTTTTTAAAGCTCGTACACAACGATGTAAAGTATGTCATATACCATTATTAAAGTATAAAACATTTATTATTAACCAAGCATATTGATTTTATGATTTGTAATGTACGTGGGTGGATCTACGAGTACACAAATTTATCTAAGCGCTGAGACTCTTGCTTATATCCGCATAAAACACAGATTTATTCTTTACATTTGCAAGACTAGGCAAACAAAGTTTTGATTTCTCGTGCACGTCGCCCGCCCCCAAATAAATTTAATTCACATATTTCTTCTGTTAAATCTAAAACATTTATGTCAACAAATAAAGTCTATATAGAATCGCACATAGAAATACGACATTATAACAAAATGAACTTCATATGGAAAATGTCTTAGGAAAACGTAAGCTTAAAATTGAAGAGAGGGAGATAGAATATTGCTGGAATAAAGAAATAAGCTAACCTGTCATCCTTGCATAAAATAAAATGTATAAATTATTTTAATATTCTTCTCAAAATATAATATTTAGTGTTGTTGTTGTGTATTTGAGAATGAGAGTGTTTTAGGTGTGCCTAGGATAAGAAGGAAGAAAATACATAGAAAGTGGATTTTTTTTTGTTGTATTTTAAGTTTTTGTACAAAGTCATGATTTTGGAATAAATTTATTTGGTTTTCTTCCCGAACAAACAACGATTTTTATTGAGACTATACACAAGACTACACACACACACACACAACATAAACTTCAGTCAAATATTGATATTTATTCAATATTGTATAAGGGTTTTACAGGGTAGGGACTATATTTTGAAAAATATGATTGAAAATAATAAATCTACTCGACTATCGCTTTTTCGATGGTTTTATGTCAGTACATAAAACTGAATTACAAATTTGGGATTTACTAACGTAGTAAATGTAGAGAAAAACACTTTGACATACTAGATTGGAAAAATAAGTCTATCGATTATTGTAAATTGAATGATGTCAAGGTGATTGATGGTTTTCTAATTTTATTTTTAGATTTTGTATTTTTAAATCCTCACTTCAAAATATTTTACTCCATCAAAATATTCAGTTTTTGTTTATGTACCTATATATGGAAATTGGTTTTCAACAAAAATATCTAAATATAGTGTTGTGAAGTGATCTGGAAAAATTTTGTGTTTTTATTAAATTTATTTTCTCTAATAATTTGATGTGTTCATCACATTGTTTTTGGTAAACGGCTCGTTAAATTCACTGACATTTAAATCAATTTTTGAGGTATTTTGACTTTTATAATAAAACCAATGATATATCAAGTTATTTGCATTCATCAATAATTAGTTTATGATTAAGAGACTCAAATGGAGAAGAATTAGGTGTTCACCCTATGACGTTGAGGTATCAGTTATCACTAATTGAATAACACAGGATTTCATATCACCAATTATAAATAATCACATTGACTAGAAATGTGTTCAATTTTAATCTCTATTTAACGAGTAAAGAATATTGTGAAATAATTTAGGTGCCCAAAGCAATGACGCAAAAATAAATTTATCTTCGAAAATACCCATATTTATATAAGAAAAGAAAGATATAATCTGTTGGGGACTTCCGAAAAGCACTCTAAAACAAATCAGATCATTAGATCATTTCCATAAATATAAACACAAAAAGATGAAAACTGCCCATAATATATAGCAAATAGTTATATAACAACATCGCAAAAGTCGGTTTATTATCGTGACAGTCATCGAAGAAATTGCAGATAGAAAATATCATTGAAGAAATTGTTGATCAGCTCAACAAAAAAATATAGTAACAATAAGACCACATTCATAAAAAGGTAAAAAGGACAAATTAAGGAATTACAATTTTAAATTTTTTAAATGGTACCACATTGTGTTAGAAAACCTTTGTGACACCTACTTGAAGCTGGCACATCATGAAACGAATTTTGTAAAAACACAAATTGGGTCTAATTGGCATACCACTATTTGGTCAGTTATTTTCAGTAATTGGCCTGCAAAAAGAAATTTTTAAAATCGTTTTAAAAAATTTCAAGGTCAACTAAAAATGTAAGCCCCCCAAGTTAGAAGAATCAACAAAAATCAATGCCATCGATTAAGCATAACTGGTAAACTAAGCCCAATAGTTGATCAGGCCTGAAATTATATTAAAACAGTTAAAAAAGACAAGCTGAAATGCTGCGCATTCGCGGGTTTCATAAAATGTCAAAGTTAACGCCGTACTTTGGTTTATTCAAATACTTAAGTTTACTATATTCTGTGAAATAATAGCGTGGCACGATTTTTGATCTCGCGAGGTTTATTTGTTGCAAGCACTACTTACTGTTTGTCCAAGTTCCAAAATAAACTCATGTTGTCAAATTTATCAACTTTGCATGTTGATGATTGTGTGAGTAGCACGAAATGAAAACCAGAAATAATCAACAATGAGGGAAAGTGCTGGATTGTTAAGGTGGATAAATTGCTCAAAGGCATTAAAGAAAACGTGAAACCTTTCGTTGATTATTGGTGATGTTTTCTAATATACGTACTTAAAATAAGATGCGTTGCAAGTTACATAAATTTTAAAACTAATTAGTGTTTGTTCGAAAAATCAAAACAAAAAGAGAATATATTCAAAATTTAAGTTGAATCTTGGAAATGCCGGCAATAGAACAAAGGTCAGTGTGTTGATTAAACACTGTCTTTTGATGGGGAAAAATACCGTTCAAGTAAAGCAGTGGCTTGATAAGTGTTATCCGCACCAGGAAAATCAACCATCATTGTCCGATATGCTGAATTTAAACATGCGCGACCAACCACCGATGATGCACCATGCTCGGGACGCCCAAATGAGGCTGAATCATATCAATGGAACGTGATGGTCATATTTTGCTCGAACATTGGTCCATGAGAAAGCTGTGTTCGAAGTAGGTACCGCGTTTGCTCACAATGAATCAAAAACGACAACGCGTTGCACATCGAATTGCTTCCGCATCTACCGTATTCCCCAGATTTAGCCCCGAGCGATTATTACTTGTTTGCATATCTCAAAAAAAAACTCCAGGGAAAGAGATTTGGCCCCGATGAAGAAGTGATATCCGAAACTGAAGTTTAGTTTGAAGACTACTTCTTCAAAAACGGAATCGAAATGTTACTTAATCATTAGACTGACTGTATCGCTTTAGAAGTAAATTATGTTGATCATAATTTCTCAGCATGTATTTTTCCCAAAAAAATGTGTTTTTTTTTTTTGTTATACCGGGAACTTTTCAGGCGATGTGTTATGTTTCTGAGTTGATAGTGAGTTGGGCGTAAATTTAAAACAGGTGGAAACAAGCACCAGCATCCTTAATTAGAGAAATAATTTAATACATTATATGAAAAAATGGACCGTTTTACAAAATATGATTTGTAATGTTTAATCAGTTACTCGGTTTTATGATAAACATTAAACTCAAAATTTCATTCGTCATATTCCTATATGATGTATTTTTTGACAAGAAGTTATTTGGCAAAAATCTAAACAAAGCATGAAGTGCCTAGCGGCCTTAAGAAAACTGTTAAATAAATGTACAACCCAAGCTTTTAACGCTTCTCAGTTTTTTATGTTAGAAAAAATAAAAATGTTCATCAGAAAATAATAATTTCATAAACAACCAAGATTTTTACAATCATAATGGGATGATTTCAAAAAATCCTGCTTGTTTATGAAATTAGTATTTTCCAGGGCAGTTATAAAAATACTTGTAAATGTATCTTTATAGGTAGTAGTATAAAGTATAATCATGAATAAGTATAACTTCACGATATTTGCAGATTTACAGTTTTTTTAAAAATACTCATGACGTATATCAAAAAATCATCTTTACAAGGCGCATATTCCTGTAATAAAAGTTTCCACAAACTTCGTTATTTGATGAAGAAATTTCCAGTTGAAATTTCAAGTTTAATGCAAAACTCATTATTTACACAAAAAATTCTATACAAGACTCTACATTTACAAAAAAAATCTTTAAGTGCAAAATTCATTATTTGCTGACAATAATAAGGTAAGTTTGGTGCAAAACTAGCTATTTACTGAAGAAATAATATTCAAAGAGCTATATTTTTAATCCTATAAAATTTGGCAAGGTAAAGACGCGTTTTGTGATAAAAGGTAGAATAATTTAATTTTGTATTTTATTATTGTTTAATACTATTTATTAGGTATTTACAAATATCACTATTATAGAATACAATGATCAGCAATGAACACCCAATTATTATTCTGGACGGCGAGAAGACCAGAAAGCGAGCTAAAAATAAATCAAAACGGGATCAAGAAAAGTTTAATAGTAAATAAAGTTTCGTTTTTAAGATATAAGCAAACGAGACCACCAGGGGGGCGGAAATTATGAAATACGAAAAAAATGAAATACGAAATACGAAATCGTAAATTCGATCCGCCGCGGATATTCCTATTATGAATTTTTTTTTTGCTCGTAAAATTTAAGACCATGAAGTATGCTATTTTGTTTTGTTTTAGGTAAAATTTAAAACGTTACAAACTTCATTTCCAATTCGACATAGTAAAAACAAACGTAATTTTTCTTTATTGTGTTAATTCTTGTGTTTATAATATACATTAGACCGACTGCATTCAATTCGTTGGTAATTTCAGCCCACAAATGTTGGGTAGTTTCTTTATACTGAGGTGCATTTAAAAAATTTTTGGCTATGCCAACATTTTTTCCATAAATGAAATTAAAATTTCAAACTGGCGTCCATTTGTAAATGACCTACAAAAATACAATAAAAAAGTTTCAAATAAATTATAATAAATTAAACTAGTCAATTTTTATAAAACTTACATTTAAAAAAAAGTAAAAGTAAAAGTAGAAAAAGTAAAAGTAGTAAAAGTAGATTAAAGTCTTTTATTTAACACACACTATATTGGCTTCGTAAATACGATTTTCGTCACCTATTGAGCAGTCGAAATTTGACATTTGATTTTCGTAAAATTCGATTTCGATTTTTTTTTTTTTTTGGTTCACAATAGGGCGGATTTACGATTATCGAATTTTACGAAAGCAAAAAAAATTTCATAATACGAATTTTCGCGGCGGATCGAATTTTACGAAATCGTAAATATTTCATAATAGGCCCCCTGTTTTACCTAGGTGTAAACACTGAAAAGATGTAGGGTCTTTTAAATGTGGAAATATTCGTGGAAAAGATGCAATGCAATTCGCAAAAGCATTCTATTTAACTAAAAACACAGTCCAACAGGACTCCTTTATTTTAGCTTATACGTCAGCGCAAAACCCAACAAGAAGGATGCATAATTCGTTGGCTAAAAGATCTTTGTCAATAAAATACTTTGTCCGAAAAGCAAACAACAACCTTTCACGAGTGTGCCAAACTGCATTTTGTGGTATTTTATGTATTAGGCGGGATAGAATTGTTCGTGTCTGTAAAAACCACTTGCTCACTCGATTACCGCCTACAGAAAGACGTGGAGGAGACTAAATAGGCTCGAAAAATGTAGCAAAAAAGATGCAGTTATCCAATTTATAAAAAAGTTTAAAACATTGGAGATTCATTATTGTCGGAATAAATTAGCAAAAAGACAATATCTTCCACGCGAATTAAATATTAACAAAATGTACCGTGTATTTATGAGCCAGGCACCAGATAGTAATGTGACGCAAAGTTTCTTCCGGGATGTATTCAACCGCAATTTTAATATTGGATTTAAGGCTCCTTACGCAGACCTGTGCAGACCTCACGTTTGACACCGAATTTTCTATCCGAATTTCGATCATAATTTTTTTAATATATACGTACATATATAACACAACATTATAAATTATCAAATACGTAATTTATTTTTTGTGTTTCATTTGAAAAGCTATTATTTCGTTCACATCATAATACTAGTGTTATTATTATTAAAAATAAAGAAATTTATACCATTTTTATTTTAGTGTGAACTTTGTGCTTATCAATATCTACAGTTGCGTTTAAAAATAACAATAAATTCGCGAATTAATTCGCGATTTTAGCCGCGTTTAAAAATATAGTTTTTGAAAATCATTTTCGAAAAAATCGCGACTACGGCTAAAAGTCGTAGTCACGTCTGTCGATACGACCTTAGGGGTCGTATCGACAGACGAAGCTAAAATCGCAACTGCGACTAAAGCCATTCTTTTATTATTTTTAGACCGGGATAAAACGTCAATATGAAGCCGGGATTTAATAAGTAGCCGGGATAAAAATCGTGGATATCGATGGTTTTAACCGCGGTTACAACTGACGTTTGACACCGAATTTTCTATTCCGAATTTCGATCATAATTTTTTTTAATACATATGATAACACAACATTATCAATTACCAAATACGTAATTTATTTGTTGTGTTTCATTTGAAAAGCTATTATTTCATTCACATCATAATGCTAGTGTTTTCATAATTTAAAAAAAAGAAATTTATAGCATGTTTATTTTAATGCGTACTTTGTGTTTATCAATATCTACTCGGATATACCCGGGGGGGGGGGGGGGAGGATTCTCTTTCGCATGCACGTACACAATTGTAATCGCGGGCCGAAAAAAGGATATTGTATTCTATTTTTTAAAAATTAATAAGGAATTTCTGTTTTCATCATCTTCGATTCTAAATATTTGGTTTTTGTTTTGACAGATAATTGAATCTTTTTTTTATTATGTTGGTTTCTTAATTTCGAAAAGATGTACTTTTAGTTGCGTTTAAAAATAACAATTAATTCGTGAATTAATTCGCGATTTTAGCCGCGTTTAAAAATAATGTTTCAGAACATCATTTTCGAAAAATCCGCGACTACGGCTAAAAATCGTAGTCACGTCTGTCGATACGACCCTTAGATTAATAAAATTAACTAAAATAGAACAAATCAATCAATATATCTCTTAAGAGTAATGGCAGGTTTTCTGCGTTTTCTGACGAACGGTTTATAAAGTAGTTAGTGAACTTTGCATTTGAACGTCACAAATAATCTATGTGTGTGTGTCTCTATGTATGGAACCGTGCAGACTAAATGTATGTAGCTTCTCTACAGCTCGACGAATTGACTGATCGAGGTAAAACTTCATCATTAAACGTTTCTCATAAATTGTGAGATCCCAAAGATTTTTGGTTGAAGTAGGTTCTCTGAAAGTGGGAGTCTCCATATGGGCTTTCCGCTTTTCTAAAAGCTTTTCTAAAAATATATTAAAAAATATACCATTTACAAGAAAAACGATTAAGAGAATCTAAATTATTTATTTTGCAAACATATCGGCCTCGATCTATAAAATTTAAGCGGAAATGACGATTTTTGAGAAACAACTATTTTTTAACATTAACTCAGTCCTTGTACAACCCGGACGGATTGTTTGATCGTAATTGTTCGAAATCGGACCACAAGAAGGAAAACATCTATAAGAGAAAGATGACCATGAACCAAAAGATTATAAATTAATTTTGTAACAATACCGGTTCAGATCTGTTTTCCAATATTTAAGCAGAATTAAATAGAATAAAATTAAACAAAAATAAATTATTAAATAAAATATTTATTCTAATACCATAACGCGCCTGTAAAGTAGATGTGTTTTTTTTAAAGAAAACTCTCATATTGAAAGATATTTTTTTAAGTTTAACTCCTTTTGATCTTTTGATTTTGAATGCATCCTTTGATCTTTTGATTTTGAGTGCACCCAATTATGGCAAATAACAAGGTATTACAAAGAATGCATCAAAAAGCAAACAAATAGAAGTTGTTCCTAACAGCGTGATTATTTCACAATGGACTTACTCAAAAGTCAATAAAACAGTCGTCGCTTTTTGTGAGTGAATCTGATTATGGCCAAAAACAATTCATCACATAATGCACATAATGGTATCACATAGGAATAACTCCTCCGAGATTGACCTATCAACCAGCAATTGTACCGGCTCCCTAAAGACCTCTCAACGGCTCTTTTTAATTTTTGAGTGAATCTCAAAAGAATATAGCAGTAATTTCTTAGGACCTGAGCTATTAAACGGCGTGTGAACCATTTCAATATGGATTTGCTCAGCATGAATGTTATTACTAAGACCCCGGTAATTCCTGGCTCACCTATCAAACGGTGCGTGGATCATTTAAATATGGACTTGCTCAACCCGACTGCTTTAGTAAAACTCTCGACTATTTGTATTTTGAAGAGAATCTCATTATGACCAATAAGGTAGAAACACTGAAATACGGAAAAACTTCGAAGGGTTTGGCCAACGAAACAGCGATTGTACCGATTAAATTATAGACTAACTCAGTACCACAATGCTCCCAATTTATAAGTAACTTATAAGCAATTCTTTAGGACCTGACCTATCAAACGATATTTGAATCATTTCAATACGGACCTGCTCAACGCCTTTTTTTAGTATAACTTTCATCGGCCCTTTTTTACGGAAATCTCGTTATGGTCAATAAAAAGACGTCACAGAAATTGCACCAAAATACCACCATATAGAGGTAACTTCTAGCTAACAAAGCATGTTTCGAACGAATGTGAATCTACTCAGTAAACTTTTTTTTTTAAATAAAACACTCATCGGCTTTTTTTATTTTGAAAAGCATCCCATTATGGCCAAGACATCGCATAGATTGCGAAAATGCCACCATATAATATGTAATTCTTTAGATCCTGACCTATCAAAAGGTGTGTGAATCATTTCATATATAGGCTTGATTAGTACGATTTTTATATTAAATGCTATTTAAAATAATAAGATTCCCTCCAAAATAAGAAAGAACCGGTGAATGTTTTACTAAAAAAATCGCGCTCAGCAAGTCTGTGGATTTTATAGTCATTGACCTAAATAAGATCCACTCACAGAGCAGATGGAGAGCCGTTGAGCGTGCTGTAGAAAAAAACGTACTGACCAAGTCTATAATGTAACAGTACAATCGCTGTTTGATTAGCCAAATTCGTAGGACTTATTCGTATATGGTGATGCTGTGGTGCAGTCTCGTGGAGACGTTTGCTCAAATAAACATACTGAGCAAATCCACATTGGAACGAAACATGCTTCATTTGATAGATTTAATCGGTAAGAGTAATTCCTATAGGATGACATTTTTGTTTAATCTCTGTGACATCTTATTACGTTATTTACTTTATTCGTATTGATTTCTAATAATATTAAACTCCGATTATGTGTATTTAGAAAACTACACGATATTAAAATACAGATATAAAACATGGTGTCCTGTCCGTCTCTTTCTAACACTGAATAGTTGTGTCGTTCAACTTTATACCTAACAGCTCATACGTAGCTTTCAAGAATTCCTCTTGGATTCGTATCGTGTACGTGATTTTTGACAAAGAGCTGTTTTAAAACAAAAAATCGGTCCCAGTACAGCTGATACAGATTGATTGATCGGGATGAAACTTCTGCGTAAGTTTTTTTCGTAAATTTGGAGATTCAAACGATTTTTGGGGGACAGCTCCTTCTATTGAAGTTTTTTCGTTTAATGAAAATATTTTCGTTTATAAAAGAAAGATCGTAAATTAAATTTGAAACAAAATTATGTAGTTCAGATCATTTTACCGGAAAGAAGAATTTTGGTAAAAAAAACTTAGTTCTCCAAAATGTGGCATTCCTACACTCCAGGCAATTTAACTATTCGAAATAAAATTGTATACTTGAACTTTTCCATTAATAGAGAGATCCTCCCGAAATTTGGTGAAAACCTGTGCAACTTCAATGAGAGCTTTTAAATCCTTGCAACAGTGTTCGAAAGTTTTAAATAAATTTAAATATTCAACAAACAAGGGTTGACGGTATAGGAATGAAGGAAGGTAGGAATCAAGAGTAGAGTATACCAGATCTTTGTATACATTCGTGGTAAAATAAAGTCAATTTTTGACCACAACATATTCACCACCCCATTTTCTAACCTGAAATTGTTGCGATTTTTTAGATGTATTTTACTATGGGTCCTCCTTATTAATGTGATGATTTAAAATTGTATAACTTATTGAAATAAGTTTAAAAATCTTGAGATGAAATGAAATTACTATTGCCTAATGAAACTTTATACTTTTCTTGGGACGAAAACTGGGACAACATCTTTGTAAAATTCGTTTTATCGATATGTATGAGTGTTGAAACAGAGTTATCCTATATGCTATCGCATATGTAATAATGAGCCGTGATATATCTCTTTATATATAAAAATGGTGTAAAAAATGTATGTGCGTGCATCAGTTGAGAACGGCCAAACCGATTTGGCTCAATCTTTTTTTGTTGTGTTCGCAATTGTCAGGAGATGGTTCTTCCGAAAGAAAATTTCTGAAAATCCACCGGAACAATCGGAAAATCAAAAAATCATGTTTTTGTACGGGATTTCGCGTATCCGATCCAGATAGTCTTTTAGAAGAGAAAAATTGGAAAATTTGAGTGGAAAACTCGGAAACTTCCGGGAAACCCGAAAGAAAATTATTTTTTTTTGTAGCGGATCAGTTGAGAACGGCTGAACAGATTTATCTCAATCTTTTTTGTTGTCGTTTAAAAATTTAAAAATAATATAATCATCATACTAACGTAAACCGCCCAATTAGTAAAGAGCATATCAGCCGCCCCATTGGAGCGGAAATCGCGCAAGTACATTTGATGTTTTGCGTGTTTCATTCTGCTGGTTGCACTTTACCAATCAAAAAAATTCTTACTAATAATATTTACGGGCTTACCAATATATTCCTTTTTTTAAATGAAAATTTAAACCCTAAATATATAACCTTGGTTAATTCGATTCACATAATGGATTAATGCTGCCACCACAACTAAGGGGTCCGGTTGCCCCACGCAACTTCCCTCCTTTTTCCCTTTTTTAATCGTGGTGGCACACAAGGCCACTATCTGAGCACTCCAACACCCACGCCATTCCCTCTTAATAACTGAGCTGCGGGAGCAATTGCCGCATGGGATGCATGACAGATGGCTGGCAATCCTATGTAACAGATTGGCCTTCAGCGTAAGCTAAGGTTTTTCCTTTTCAATACTTTGATGGTTTTGGACATTGCATAGCTTGAAAAACCTCAGAAAATCGTGAGGTAAATAAGACACAGTATAGATGGTATTTAGATGGTATTTTACATTGACTCAGGCGTTGTGCAATTTGACAGGTGTTGTTCCCGCATTGAGCGCTTTCAGGACACATACTAGTTGGGAACATGTTGAGAAAAATCGAATCCAAGGATGTTGACAGTACTTGATTGTTATAAATCCGTTCACTGTATGACCAATCAAGACGAGGCGATTAACTATCCGACCGAGTTTTGAATGCTGAATTGTGGCAAACTCAAAGGAAGGGATGTTCTAATTCCGAAATTCCTCTGATTCCAACTGACATTCCGCTCGAGTTCAAGCCAATTCAGTTCCCCGTTCATTTGGCATTCGCTATGACAGTTAACAAATCGCAAGGTCAATCGCTAGAAGTGTGCGGAATAAATCTGGAATTCCCGTGTTTTTCTCATGGTCAGTTCTACGTCGCGTGAAACCATCATCGTTGTTCATTTACGCGCTGGACAAAAAAATTAAAAATATCGTTTACCACAATACATTGTGTTGATTCCATTTAATGCCACTCGAATAAAATACATTGAATTCTTTTGAATTCCAACTGACTCCAATTCATGTCTACGCTGAGAGAAAAAATTCAAAAACAACTAAATTTTCGATAGATGCCTGAGTTTGAATTGACATTTCGTTCGTTCTGACAATTTTTTCGACTAATCATATTGCTCGAAAATGATGATTATGTTTCTGGATTTTTCTACAAGAGGTGAAAGTGGTCGAAAAAATGACCGAACGAACGAATGAATGCAACCATAAACCTGCCTTTAGTGTTGAATTCGATGAAAAAGTTAATGGAATGGCCACTCAACTCAATCGTCTATTGAGAATAGAGTTAAGTTGTTAGAATTTTTCTCTCATAAAAATCAATTTTCGTGAAGGACAGAAGCATTTGCGCAGAACGAAGTAATTTGGGGCAGAACGAGGTTCGCCGGTAGCTGACTCGGCGAAGCTCGTTCTGCCCCAAATTTCTTTTTTATCTATTATTCTTAGATAAAAAAGGTCGAGAGTTATTCCTTTATTAATTAAAGAAAAATAACAAACATCATTTTATTAATTACTTGTGTTCGAATTAGTTTTCTACTCACACACAAAGAAGTTATCTACGTTTACGATTTCACAGATAATATGGAAAACAACATTTTGGATATGATGTTCTGATTTAATTCATTTCGTAAAAATTTTAATATCAAAGCATATATAAATGTATTTCTTTCAACTTTAACTTAACACATCTTGGATATTTACTATTCATTTATTATGAAAAGAGATTTATGAAGAAAATTTTATTACTTACCCATCGATTAAAGGCACTTCTTTCAAAACCCTTTTCACCACTTGCATCCTTTCTTCTAAGTGTATTGCTAAACATGTTGGTAATAAATTTATTATAATTGTCCACGCAAATATTCCACACAATATAAAACCACCTAAAGGTTTTTTACGTCGCATGGCCTTTTTCGATACAGCCTTGTTATTTTTATGATTTTTCGTTCTCTATCGTTTATTACCGATATTTTGAAATACGTAAAATGCGGTTTGTTTTTCGTATAAAATCAAAAGCTCGTTTTTATTACGGAACACATTCACTGGAATTTTTCAACACAAATTTATATATTTTTTAAAATCACAATTAATTTCTCACCGCACCGAGAAATGCTCCACCGCACATATTATACATACACATACCGGAAAATAAAACTTCACTCCGTCACTAAAATAATTCTTTAATTTAAATTGTTGTTGTAATCGTAGAGTTTGTGTTAAATATTTAAATTTAAATAAAAAAATTTTCTACTTAATTTAATTTTCATTTTACAGTAAAATGGGGCACAAAAAAAAGTTTTTTTTTAAAAATACAAATTTTTTGTTTTTTTTTTGTGTAAAAAACTTTTATATATTTTTAACAAACTACATTTAAATGATAAAGAAAATAAACATAAAAAGCTCACTGGTACAAAAAAGCTTAAAAGAGATTTTTTTCTGTTCGTTGTTTTTTGTTCGATTTTTTTTTGTGAATTTTAAATTAAGAAATAAAACTTTAACACAAAAATTAAATAGAAAATGATAAAAAAAATTATAATTTACACAAAATAATTTTTCTAATTTTTTTATTTTATTCTTCTTAGTTTGCGCTGTTTGTTGAGTTATAAGTTGTTAAAATTTGTTGTTCGTTCTGAAAGAATAGAAGAAAAATTTGGTGTTAATTTTGTTAAAAAATAGAATTAAATTTAATAATTTAAAAATTATTCAGATGTAAAACGAAATTACCATGGTTTCATAAATATCTAGGTATTGTTCTTTAAAGATAAGTTATCAAGAGATAAATATATAAAGGCTTTAAAAAAAATTAGTTTGAAACCGTTCTTTCAACGTTTGAAAGAAACATCAAACGTTATTAGATAAAAATTTGAATATCTATATGTTCTACAATTAAATCGAGATTGCACATAAAATAAGAACAAAATGTGCCTAGAATAAAGTTTTGTAGCGGAACACAGTATGACCATTTAGGGTAAAGCGTTTTAGAACTTTAAATGAACTTGAGGACTATCCATTTCAATTTCAAAAGTAGATATATTTAGAAATTGAGTAAATCTGTACTTCTCCGCAAAAATCAACCGCAAAAAGTTAATGTACATTTTTCTTATATTTGCTTCATACTGCCAGAAAAATAACTCGAACAGACTGAAAATTGTTACTACGAGTAACTTCGATTGCTTTCAATTTTTGCCTAACCTAGCAGTTTTTAAGAATGTAGCCTTTAAATTGCTGGATACATCGACATTGGATAAATACAAAAATCTTATAGTGCAAGTCGGGCACAGTTTGCGGTGTATCCGCTTCCAATATGTATTTCAAGCAAAATTACGGCATTTCATATACACAACATTGGAAGTTTTTCCGAATAGAGATAATTTATAAAATTTATTTATTTCTAGATAGAAGCAGTATAGTTATTATGTAGTTTGAGTTCAAGGATATTCAATGTTTGTTCTTCTGACTTATTCTTTGATTTGACAAAACGTAATCTTACTAGAAATTGTGGGAATTATTGTTTAAACTAAATTGGTACCCCTGATGTTATTAGCGATTGGAGGAATACATTTAATTTGTGTTTCTCGTACCCAGTTTGTATTTGAGCTCCAGTTTCGACTAATCTAAATTTCGCGTGGGCTCTTTCTTTTCTTTCAGTTAAAAATGAATTTAGAAAATTAACACTCACATTTAAAAATACCAACCCACAAAAATAAAAAAAAAAATTAGGTAAATTCTTTCACTGTATTTATAGTACAATATTCCATTAATACGCAAAATTTAACCTGCAGTTTTAATTGTCACGGTAGCTCTACAGAGAGCACAAATAAGATAAATAACAGTAAACTTAAGAAACGTTGCATACACCTGAAACGTTTAGTTACCAGAGCAAGAAATAAAATTTTGTATACAGATGAACAAGAACTGGTTGAATATAAATTGGCTTTAAAAGCGCCTAAAAATTGTGCGTAAAAACGATATTAATTCTGCGAGATATATAGACGTGTTGACGCGGCTTTTAATAACGTATTTTAAACGATAAAATTGTTTCTGTACAGTGCACAGTTACCTACATGGTAGGAAACTCATGTTTGAGACAACGAACGGCCCATGGGATAAGGAGGTAACAGACGAGTACCTTCATGGCAGGGTAGCGGACGACATCGGAGCGATGAGCAGAACTTGTAATTGGCAAAGTGTACATTACTTAGCCCTAGCAAAGAAGAAACCGAACTAGTACTGTTAACAAAACGACCGATGACATCCGAACCATTCCAAATTGAAAATGAACTAATACATTCCAAAATAACAGTTAAATATTTGAAAGTAAGGTTGGACAAAAAACTAACGTTGTGGGAACAAATAAAACACTCGCCCGAAAAAGCATCAAAAATTAATATTGCCCTGAATATAAGCGTTCCATAAACATTTACACGAAGGCTATTGGTGCCAGTCATTAATTCAATCCTCATACGGATACGAAATATGGGCCGGCACACTTATGATGGATAAATACTGAACATCGATGGGAAGTGTGCAACGTCGTGACGCACTCCCTAAACTTAATTGGAACTATTTTTTTTTATTGGGCTTGACTCTCTTCATTAGGCTTGAATTTATGAATTTACCTCCTCTGCATTCCTGAATATGTATAAAGCTTTCGACTGTTTCATATAGCCTGATTAGTGGAAGGTGATAATGAAACTAGATATATCGTGTAGTCACTCAATTCCAGGTATAAAGGTGCTGCTCATGATTCCTTAATTTGGACATAAGCTTCTTGTTGGCTGCATTTCAATGTGCCTTTTGATTTGATTTTCTTTTTTTTTTTTTTTAAAAGATTTTCGCCTCTTTTATAGAAAATTATTATTTGCTATGACATTCACAATGTTTGCCACTTCTCGAGCCAGCAAAAACAGATTCTATTTACTCATAATATACAACCACAAAAAGTAGAAAATTACTTGGTCGTACAGTCTAATGAATCAATGAACCAATCAAAATGAAATATTATTGCACAGGTTTTTATTAACTTGGACAAGTACCCAGATCCATACAAGTCAAACGAAAATCGTTTTTATGTAAATAAACCTCTGTGATTTGTTGATACTGGAAAGGATTTATAACTAAAAAAACTAAATATTTCTTTTAAACCTGGGATAGCCAGTGACTTGTGCGGCGCTAAATAAACCTGTATGGTCTGAACAGACCTTCGTTTAGCGGTATAGCTTTAAATGAAAAAAATGTGAACAAATTGAAAAATCGGATAGTGCTACATGCTTCCCGCTATTATTACCACTATTTCCATAAACACAATCAGTAATTATTTATATGCCAACAACTAAAAAAATATTTACCTCACAAACGAATTTTAATTTTTTCTTAATTAGTTATTTTCACACCAAATAATACTGTAAGAGTGTAAGACTGAACACTTGTTTCTATTGAACTCACACACACATACGCCTATAGTAACTGAGATATTTTTTCGTCTCGATGTGGCTTCGACAAACTAACGGTATTATTATAGTGCTACTTTGTTTTTATTTTTCAAAAAATGCAGGTGCTCAATCTAAGTGAAATTTTGTACTAGGTCTGGACAGACGGTCACGAGGACTTAACATACAATCACATTGAAAACACAAAATCCTTCTACAAAAGCAATGCAATATCCTCGAAAAATATCTCAAGGGGCCTACAGGTAGGGATTATAGAAGTCAGAGGGTTTCAAATGTTTATTTCAGCAGAAACAAAAAATACTAGCCATTGGAATTCAAATAGGTCTGACCAGATCTCAATGCACCTCGTAGGGTTAAAAAGTTCTACTCCTGTTATATATTATTTTTAATCTTATTATGTTTTCGATATCAGTTTATCATTTTACGAATGGACTATCACTCCAACAAATCAATAGGCAAATTAATATATTTCAACAGCAATTATTAAGCATAACACCTGGGAAAGATTAAAAAGAATAATGAATTTTGACCTGAGAATAATAAATAAATGTTCAATAAAAGGTCAATGACCAATAAGAAGCAAAAGGTAACAAAAGCAGATAAAAGACTATGATGGACAAAATCGACATAATAAAAAGGCCATTAAGCACAAATGAGTGAAATGATTTTTTTCAAGCCGATAATACGTTTTCCGTCGTTTTTATAGAAAACAAAATTTATTATATAAAATAATATATAAAAGGCTTGAAAGGATATTAAAAAACTACTTATGAGTTCCGAAATCGAACAAAAAACCTGATATCCGAAACAATCATTTTTATCAAGAGGAACTCTCACTAACATTCTTTCACTGTCGGCAAAACAGGCACATTCATTCATTAAATCCGTATACCAACCAAAATTTTCACATTCATACACCAAAGACTAAAAATTACAACACCTTTTTAAAACAAAATTAATTTTTAATTCAAATCTAGCCTTTTCTATAAATGAATAAACTTTTATTGGTGTGAGGAACAACATTTTTATTTTTTTATTTGTGTTTTCCATTTGCAGGAAGGAAGGAAGCAGGAAATAGTCAGTAGATTATTAAGTTAGATAAGGAATTTCTTTCATGTAGATAGATACATAAATTATTATTGATATATGTATGTATGTATGTATGTATGAAACTATAACACCAGCTATACAACAACAAGAGTCTAATATAATGGAAATATTTCTATTAAATAATATTAATAAAAGTTGTGTGTAGTGTTATAATGGAACAAAAAGCTTTTATCGAGCTTTTATACAATATATATTAGGAATTTTCTAGTCTTCTGGAAAATAGAACAGTAAAAAGATATAGGATAACGATTTTAAAAGTTTTTTGTTCACCTTTTTTGTTCTATTTTATTTCAGACGAAAAGGTATTTTCTTGTTTTTTTTTCATCTATATCCAGTTTGAATCATATAAGACAAAGCTCCTTGCTATGGTCAGTTTTTTCGTTTTGTGGAAACAAAAAATTGATAACAATTGCTATCATCGTGCACAATATTTATATAGGATTCCCACAATAATTTAATTAATTTTTTTTTATTTTCGTTGTATTTTGACCACCACGGTTTACATTTTCTCGAGATGGTTTTTTATGTTGAGGTAGATTTGTAAATTGAAGCTAAGAATTTGTTACACAAACGATATATTCACGGGGGCACGGAATCAAAACGAAAATATAGAACCTTGATGTAGGACATGTATTTTATTTTCTGCGTGCAATGCACACGGTACACATGAAAAATAAAAATAAATGACGCTTTATAGTTTGTTGTTACGATTGTAGCACCTCAAAAATTGCTGCTCAAATTGCGCTTTTTTCCTGTATAATTTTTAAACGAAAAAAGTACCGTTCTCTGTATTTCAGGAGTTTAATTAAATTAAATAATGATTTATTTAGAATTAAATCACATTGCAGAATACAACATAAGTTATTTCGTGTCTTTACGTCTACAAACAAAAAAGTTATGACCATTTAAAGGTGAGATTTTGGGTAATTTAAAAAAAAACTTAAAACTATCATATCTCAGTTGCCGTGAGAACTAGGACATCGGTTCCATGGGATGAAAGCTTCCAAATGATCCCCTCAATCTGACATAAAACGTTGTCGGTCCACCTGAAAAACACCCTGTATATAAAAAAAAGAATATTTTTCAAAAAAAAAAATTTCGAAATCGAATGTTTATGTAGGCTTGTATTCTACAGTGTACATTTGTTTCGTTTTTAGCGTATGTTTAACAGTTTTTTTAGTTAAATATCAATTTGATACACCGCGCCTACTGATTTTTTTTATTTGTTTAGTTTGTATAATCTTATGTTACCTACGTTATGGACAGATCCAATAATAAAATAATCTAGATCATTGTTTCCCAACGAGGCCATACGGCCCTCCTAGGGAGTCAAAGCATATATCTGAGAAGATATATGCTAAATTCATGAATTGGACTTATACAGGCCATGCAAATTTTGTCATGAAAATTTTATTTATTATTAATATAAATATGAGATTAAGATGTAAAAAATATGGTTGGGAAACACTGATCTAGATGACCTGAATGATCTTGCTGAAGTTCAGCGATTGTTTTTTGAAGACGACGATAATGAATTATTGAGCGAATTTGATGATGACTCAGATGTTGAAGAGAATGTTGAATTTAGAACGGATGATTCAGCTAGTGAACAAGACGACGATCATGAAGAAGCAAATAATGTGTTTCTGGACGCTTGATCTGATCCAGTTCAGTTCATGTTTCATGAAACAATTAAAAGGCGCTTGCTAGATTTAAAATCAAAATTTGTGATCTAAAACAAAATTTGGATCATGTTTTACATATAAAATTTGAACTGATTCGGATCAATGAGCGTTAATAAACAGGGCAACTAATGATGTGTACGAAGAAGAGGAAAACTGTTTTATTGGGAAAGATAAAACGAGAAAATGGAGTAAAATTCCACCATCGCAAAAAATACGTATGGCGAGTTGCAATATTACAAAGAAACTTCCAGGAGTGAAAGTTCTCGCAAAACTTGCACGAAGCCCTTTACAATGCTGGAGGTGCTTTATATTTGCCGACATTTTAAACATTATCGTGACATATACAAATTAATATATTGCAACACTTCAGGTATTATTTATGCGTGCAGGGACACAAGACCCATTGATTTGATTGAATTAAAAGCTATCCTGGGCCTATTATTTCTGGCGGTAGGTCACAGAAGCATCAGACAAAGCTTAGATGATCTTCGGAGATCTGATGAAGATGGAATTGAAAAATTTCGTCTTGTTAAGAAAACGCGATGAAAGAACCGACAAGATAGCAGCAATTCGTGAAGTATTTGTTCGTTTCGTAAAATAATTGTCAGCAGTCATATGATCTAGGAGAAAACGTAACGACTGACGGGAAACCGGAAAGATTTAGAGGTAGATGCACTTCTAAAAATAGAAATGTCAACAGCAACATTTTTGGATTAAAAAAAAATGCACAATAGGGTCTTACATCGCTAAGAAAGGAAAATGTGTTATTCAGAAAGTTCAAGTTTACATAAGGATAACGCAATTGATTTTTAAACTGGAGCTAATTAGAAGCCTTCCATATTAAGTTTTATAATAAAACGAAAGGTGGAGTAGATAGCACAGATAAACTATGCGCTTCTTACAATGTGGCAAGAAATGTGCGTCGTTGGCCAATGGTAATATGGTTTGTAATGATAAACATGAGTGGAATTAACTCTCAAATATTTTTTTTTAGAAATGGTCAAAAAACTATCCGACGAAAATAATTTATAAAACGGTTATGTCATGAATTAGTCTTGCCTATATAACTAGAAGAATCTATATATCTATGTCTCTATATAACTAGAAGAAGTTTAGATTTAGGATTACATTTAGAGCTGCGGGAAAAGCTGAAACGCTATAGGCCAGAATGCATAGCCGGAAACGGCTAACTATGGGTCTATTTTTTAATTCATCCCGACCAAGCAGGCTTACCCTGGGTATAGCGTACACCGAGCAAAGGTTGTACTGGGTAAAATTGTCCGGTGTGCATAGAATAATAAATTGTTTTTTATTTTGAAAACTCTTCGTACACTCCCTTCAAACATAGCGCAAGGTAAACGTACGGTTTACGAGGACTTCACTATACTAAAGTCTTCGCAAGCGCACAGCATTTGCGAACTGAAAAAGTTTTAAAAGTAAACGGTTTGTCCAAAGAAAAGTGAAACAATTTGGTGAAGACTTATGTATGTATTAGTAACATAAATATGTCTTCGCATTTTCCTCGATTTGGAGTGATGTTAACAAACGGATAGCGCGAATTGAATTTGTATACATTTTCACACTGAGTTCTTTTCGGCTCTAGGTAAATTTTGCGAACAGTTCCACTTTTCTAGGTAAACAAATTTATATTTATTTTTGGTTTAAATTAAAAGACGGAGAAATGCGTTTTTTCACAGATATAATTCAGATACATATAAATATTAATTGTAATATAAATATTTTCTTTTCCTATTTACACTAATTTTAATAAAAATATTTAAAAGAATACTATTTCACTATTAAAATTAATTTTATCAAATAATTACAAAATGGTGTATAATATAACTAACATAAAAAAAATCAAGTAAAATAAATAGAAAATATTGCCAGTGTGTTGGTATTCGATGAAAAAGACCGTTCGCAATGTTTACGTTTCCGTAAAGAATTGGGTGTATACATTTTTATGTTTGAAGGGCTGACATTAATTTCAGAGTAAAATTTAAAGAACCGAGTATGCACTGTGTAAGCACAGTTCACAAATAAAAACGCAGTGTACCGGGTAAAATTACCCAGGTTGAATAAAAAAATACGAAGTATTTTTTGACAGCGCACTGCCTGCTCGGGATGAATTAAAAAATAGGCCATATATAATTGCATACAATGTATGAAACCAATTTGTTTGAGGATCATGTTTTACAATCAATTGGGTGTGTAACGAAATCTCGGGTTTCAAAATCTCGGTTTTTTTCTAAATCTCGGTTTTCAAAATCCATTGAATTTTTATAATTTGGCATGTGGGAAAATGGGACTCTTAAATGGTTTTTTGATAAAATTCAAAAATGAGTTTACGAAAAAGTTCTAAAAAATTACTAATAGGGATGGAATTTGGCTGGAGGGCTAAGTGCCCGTGAGCAACTATAAAATGTTGCAAGTACCAAATCTTGCAATTCAAAAATTTTATTAATAATTTTGTGCAACTAGAACTAAAAGAAAAGAAAACCGGGATTTTGAACACCGGGGTTTTGAAAACCGGGATTTTGAAAATCGAGATTATGAAGTCGGGATTTTGAAAACCGGGATTTTATAAACGAAAAGTTTGAAAACGGAGATTTCGTAGTACACCCATATCAATTGTTATTGTTCTGAGTGTAGTAAAATGCGTGAAGATCTAAAAGAACATTACGCGGATAATGTTACCCAAAACGATCATCAATAGCTTTGTTTTACGTACGTTTCCTGAATTTGGTTTATTTTTCCTAACAAATTTTCTAGTGAAATTTGACTTTAAAAAAAAGATCTAATGGAACACTTTTTATATATAATAGCTTTGAGAATTTTTTTTGAAATATAACTATTTATCTATAAATAAAAAGGTTTATTGCCTCTAAAAATATCTTAAAATAAATAATAACAAAAAAACGAATAAAATATACATTAGGTAATACCAGGCATCTTAAAATATGTATCATTTTGATACACTGCGCCTTTCTATGTTGGCTTTTAGCCCGCGCCCAACGAAAGGTTAAACATTTGTGGCATTATAGTTTAACTTCAGTATTGATATTCGATATAATACTTAAGGTGTTAACATCAAAACATAGGTCAGGAATTTTATTTGACTGGCAATCCCCTTCAAATTTTTATGAGGACTAGTTGTAGCAGAGCTTTTCTTGAGCTACATGGGAAGCTTTTTATTATTTTTCAAGACAATCAGTGTGCATTAATATTTTTTAGAAGTTTTTTTTTTTACATTACGTTTTTGGTTCGTTTGTGGTTATGGTTCATTTAAAACCCTTTCACTACTGATGTACATTAAAATGTGCATCATAATAAAACCTTAAAATAAAAATTCGCCAATAGCATAACGCTATTCTACTTGGCACTGTTTTTAAATAATGTTCATTGCTATTATGAAAAACACGATAAAACAGTGCTAACTTTAACTAAGATTAACAGTCAAATTATAAAAAAATTATATAAGTTGCAATAATTTTGACGGATGACAAACGTGTTCTTCATTAAATGTGTATTATAACAGTAACAAGTTTTGATATGTGGTACCATAGAAAAATAAGTTTACCATAGATATCTCATTTTTATAAATCGAGAGATAAAAATGAGTTGAGTATAAAACTTCTGATAATTCCAATGTCATTATTGTACTTGTGACTTTACATTGCGCGCACATTAAAATGTACAGTATTAGATTTGTTCATTCTAAAGTGCAAATCGTACCAAAGGTTGTAATAATCGTATTTTGAATCACAAATTGTTTTGTGGAAGTTTTTTTTTTCGGAAGTCCTCTTATACCTATTGTGCATATATATCCATACTACGTTAACTTGAATCTGGTAACTTTTATGGATTACACTCTTTACGTCCACACACATTTTATTTGAATCCGGTAATTTTTAAATTTTCTATGTGTTTTTGCAAAATGCTAACAAAAAAAATCATTTTATTAATCATTTAATTTTATTTATAATCCATTTTTTAATCATTTTATTAAACATTTAATTAAAAGTCATTTAATTAAATTTTATTTTATTTTTTTATTATTCGAATGCGAATTGTATTACAATTAAAATTTTTGTTGTGCGGAAAAATACAAAAAAATGACCTTGATTATATTTTTATTTCATTTTTGTTTGTGTAGGTGTGTTGAAATTTTTGAATCTACAAAAAATTTAGCTTAAAAAATAATCCACGAGAAACCCGGTTTTGTAGGTAAAGGAGGAAAAAACGAAGAAGTTACTGATTCAAGTTACTCTAGTATGGATCTGCACATTTACTACGCTATGATTTGACAGTCGTTCCTGGGTGGACACACCCAGTTAGGTTTCAGTGGTTTAGGCTTCAGTGGTTTACACTTAGGCCATTTTTGGCCCATTGTGATACCACGCATTCATGCTACATCATTAACCCATTCACCTATTCACACAACTACAGTATACCACCTGCACATTGCAAGCTCCATGTCAACCTGTACATTGACATGGACGGTGGGTCGGCGCTGAATTCTGCACTCCATCAGAGGGTCTCAGTTGTGTTTATTAACATCACAGATTGTAGTTGATGATGAAAATATGATTTGCATCTGGCCTCTGATGTGATTCGAACCCAGTACCTCCCGATCCAAGTGCCGAAGCTTTAACCACTGCACCACTTGTCCGGTGACACACCCAGTTATTTTTATCTTAATTTACGTTTCTCAAATTTCAGTCAACACAATTTCGGTGTAATTTAATAATTTGGTTTCAGTTCTTTAGTTCGTTAATATTTTTATTCTGGTACACGGTGTAGGCGAGGAGGGCACAAGCCTTAACTTCCCCACGACCCAAAACCGTGAAAGCTAGTCTGCAAAATCACCTTGAGAGAGGCCTTTGCATTCTTAGAAGAATCTGCGGAATGGTTCTTGAACCATTTAACTTCAGACCAAAACTGATGCCAAATCCACGGAAAATAGTAAATTTACCTGCAACTTCAAATCTTATTTATTGTCTATTTGTGTATACTAGTAGCCATGCATTAAATGAATTGTGGATCGAATTTAAAAGAAGCCGACAAATAATGCGAGCAGTGCTTGCATTTTTGAAAGTGAATACTGAAGAAATATCCAAACATCTTGTAAAAGAGTTGACAACGTGATATTTTAACTGCCGAAGAATTAAATACACTATACGAATGTAGAAGATACACGCAATTCTTGCAGGCAAATTATTGTTGGTTTAAATATTAATTTTACTAATGAGAAGAGAGCCAAACTAAAACTATGGCAAATGCTGCAACACAACGAAATTCCTATTTGTTTACTTTCATCTATACAACGAACCGCGATGGAAAGGCAAGTTGGAATATTGAACATGTTAATCTCACCTGTAGCCAACAAACACGTGATTTCGTTTTTTTTTTTATTTTTTTTTTAAATAAATAACTTATTAATTTTTGGTTTGATAAGTTTAGCTTATTGGTTTGATAAGTTTAGTTGAAGAAATTTTTTAATTATTTTCTGATTTTCAGCTAAAATCAATATGTATTAACAATTTTATTGTTTTTTGTTATAAAGGTCCTTATAATTATTCTATCATTTTTTTGCTGTCGACTTGAAAAATATATCTCGATGGATTATTTCCTTAAATATTTCGACCATAAAATGAAATATAGAGAGTAAACCATAAAAAATAGTTTAGTTAAACTGTAATTATCAAAAATAAAAAAAAGTCGTTTAAACAAATACGTTTATTGCAGATTTAATAAACAATTAATCGATAAATCGACAAATTCAATGTAGCTTTCCGTTTTGTTGGCTACAAGTGACGTATGCGCACAAAACGACGAAAATGATACATGGGAGTATTTCACCTCTTTATGTTTGTTCATCGTGACAACGAACAACCGAATGCATCTGTTGACGTTGGCATTTATAGTTATCGTCGATTGGTGGGTCTACTGTTATTCTTCAAAAAATATAACAGGGTGTTACAATGTCCTCCTCTGGATATCGATCCAGGTCGAATCATATCGTTACACCTTCAATTATACTCAGATAAAAATTCAAAGATCCGTGTCAAGGGCCGCGTTTTTGTTGAAAAATAGGTTTCGTCAAAAACCGACATTTCCGCTTAAGTTTTGGATAAATAAGATGGATCGGTATTGTTGCAAATTAAATTTAGAATCTTTAAATGCGATACTTTTCAAAATATTTACAAAAAACGAATAAGCTCCTATGGCAGCTACCACTTCCGGTGAACCGATTTTGGTTAAAGTGGTTTCTGAATCTTAGCTCATTCCGATCGGACAAACCGTTTGGACTGTAGAGAGGACACAGATATTTAGTCCGCACCGAATCGCACACACATTGATTGTAAAAAAAACACTTTTTGATTTCGATGATATAGCAATTGTGTGTAAAGCTAGGTCTTCACTCAAAAAGTTTTGTTACGGCAAAACATTGTCATGACGAGTTTGTATCATTACACTTACAACTATTAACACCAAAATGTATGTAAAATAATTGTATGCTCTCTGTTTTGTTTAATTGAGAGTAAAGTTCAATTTTCTACTCATTTTGTCACAGGTTTTGTTCTTTTTAGGCGCTTTGGTCCATTGGCCGATCCAGTAGGTTCCGCAGCTCCTCGTTGTCATGCTGCTGCAGTCGCAGTACATGACTCCTTGCAAATTTTTTTATTTCATCGCTGACGTATTAAATGTTTAGGTCTCGATGGAGATTGTCATTTCTAATGTACCAAGGAGCATTCACAATGCTACGTAGTACTTTGTTTTGAAATGTTTGAATGATCTTCACTGTAGTTTTTCTTGCGCAGCCCCAAAGCTGAATACCATACGTCCAGATAGGTTTTAGGATTAGTTTATATACCAGCAGTTTGTTGTGCGTTGTAAGTTCGGAGTTTCTTCCAATAAGCCAGTGCATTTTTCTGAATTTTAAATTCAGTTCTTGCCTTTTCTTTTTAACATGCGCTTTCCACCTGAGTTTAGAGTCTAGCGTCATGCCGAGATACTTAGCATTATCAGAATATGGAATTAGTTGTGAATTCAGACTAATCGGAATATATTCTAATTTCCTATTTGTAAAGGTGATATGTGTTGATTTCGATTCGTTAAGTGTTATCCTCCATCATTTTGTCCAGCTATCCACTATATTAATAGCATTTTGTAGTTTCCTGGTGGACTCAACGATACTAGCATCGGTGGTCATAACAGCTGTGTCATCAGCAAACGTTCCTAATCTAGCTTCTTCTATGTCTGGTAGATCATTCGTATACAGGAGGTATAGTACGGGGCCTAGAACACTGCCTTGTGGAACCCCTGCAAATATTTTCTTCAGTTTAGAGTATTCTCCGTCCTGTCTCACCCGGAAGTAACGGTCGTTGATGTAAGACTTTAGCAATTCAAAATGTTGTTTTGGCAGATCTCGTTGGAGCTTAAATTCTAGACCACGGTGCCAAACCTTATCAAATGCTTGGGCTACGTCTAAGAATATTGCTGAACATACTTCCTTTTTTTCCAGCGCCTCCTCAATAGTATCAGTAATCTTATGTACCTGTTCTATCGTTGAGTGCCTTCAGTGTATCGTTGAGTGTCAGAGTAACTGGTAGCACAGATGCCTCGTCTACTTTGCTTATAGGTGTTAGATATTCATTATCCAGTTGGTCGTTTGAAGGTATTTTCTAGGTGTTCGGCAAACAGATCAGCTTTTTGCTTTTCGCTGCGAGCCCAGGTTCCATCAACCATTCTAATGGGTGGCACTTGCATTTTAGGCCTTTTTAAACCTTTGGTGGCTTTCCACAGGGAATAGTCTGTGTCAGGTTTACCTGTCAGGTTACTTAGGAAGCTTGCAACTGACTCATTCTTAATCTCCTTTATAAGTAGTTTAAGTTTGTTGCAGAAGTTGTTTAGGATTGTTTTGTCTTCAGGGGCACTGGTTCTCTGCCAAGTCTTACGAGCTCTTCTTTTTTCGTTAACCAACTCTCTCACTTCAACTGGATAGGTTATACTTTTTTGTAATATTTCTTGCTGGTCACACTGAGACAAATGTTGAGTAGTAAAATTATAGGCGAAAATTATTAATTCAATATTGTTTCTGGTTCAAAAAATCAATCACGTTTGTTGATGAATTTATCATGAAACGGGGTTAAGCAAAAAAAATAGTGTTAAATTAAATTTAAAATTGTTGAACTCCTAACTATACAAATTGTAGAGTTAACAATGGAGCATCGATGAATTTACAATGTTTATTCTGTGATTTTTGACTGATAATAATTTTTGGTTTATTTATGAAAAATTCGCTATCTTAATGAGTGATTAATTTGTATGTAAACACTAAATATCCACCTTTTACTTTGTAGGTTGTAGCTTCATAGCTGCAGTAATTATGCGATTACCAAATATTTTATAAGAAATGTTAATAAAAGTTTGAGTTGAGATGATAGTGAAAAACCAAACTTTCGGTGCTTACGCAGGCGGAGAAAATAAATTCCGAATATTAATGGTTACAGGCTGTAATTTACAGCAAGCATAAAATGATGACGCATTAATATAGAAAAAGAAACATAAACTCCTATAATACCCACCCTAAGTGACAATTTTGTACCATTTTTGTTCTACAAATTGTAGAGTTAACAACGAAACATCGATGAATTTACTATGCCCGCTGATAGATTAACATCGTTTCATTTATGATTTAAATATATAAATTGTTGAATTAACAACGGCTCATCAATGAATTTACTATACAAACTAATAAACTAACATTGTAATTCTTATGATTTAACAACAAAAACTGTTGAATTAACTACGATTTATTTTACAATGCATTACTATTTTTATACATAATTTAATAAGAATCGCTAATAGCGCATTTTCATATTTGAAAGTTTTTGAATTAAAATGGTTTGTTAACAAATTTACAATTTTTTTTTCTCAGTGCAGGAGTACTTTTCCAGGCCGCTTTTTGCACACTATCAATGAGGTTTTCTAGTTCTTCTTCTATCGTGTAAGCGTTCGATATCTGCACGTGTAGGTTGATGCTTTCTTCGACTAGCTATCGAAAGTATTCCCAGTTGGTTTTGTTATTTGTTAATCGTGGAGGGCTTGCTTTCCTTATTACCGTATCACTTATTGTCATTAGAACTGGAGAATGGTCTGACGATAGCCCTTCTTCATTTTCAACTGCTAAGTAATTTTCGGAGATACCTCTTGATATATAGAAATCCAGAAGATCAGGAATTTTATTTGGGTCCGTAGGCCAGTAGGTTGGCTTTCTACTGGAGTGGAACTCACATTTTAATATCCTGCCTGCTTCAAATAGCTCCCTTCCTTTAGGACTAGTTCTATTTGATCCCCAGAATATGTGTTTCGCGTTAAAGTCGCCTCCAATAATAAAATTACTACCAAGCGATTTAAGAAGTTTGATGTAGTCTTCTTTTTTTGTGTTATATCTGGGTGGACAGTAGATTGCTGATATATTATAGCTCTTGTTATTTTTGGTTTCAATAGATACAGTAGCTAGTTGCATAGCTTCCTCCTCTATTTTTAATTCTTCGTGGTGTTTTATATTGTCCTTAACGAAGATTGCTGTCCCGCCTCTAGCTCTTTCTGCTGGGTGTAGAGCTTGATAGCACTGATATCCACGTATTTTGACATACGACGTTCTGGTAAAATGACTTTCTGAAATTAGGCATATATCAATGTTTTTGTATTTAAAAATACTTCTAATTCTAAAATGCGTTGCGCTAGGCCATTTGCATTCCAGGTAGCAATTCTTAAATATTGTGTCATTACTTTTTCTTGTTAAGTTTGTATGGACTAGAATGAAGGTGCTCAATAACTTCTCTAGTTTTACTTGACGCATCCGTTATTCTTTTATCTTGGCTCATCGATGTATTTTCTAGTGTTAATAGTCTCTGTTCTTGTTTTTTCAGTAGCTCGCCCATAGATTCTAGTTTTTGGTCCTGGCCAGCCAGATGTGAATTGATAGCGCTTAGCTTCTGAAGTATTTCTTGCAGGACATGGTTTTCCTGACTCGGAGCGTTCCTGATATTTTCATTCTGCTTAGCCATTTGTGCATATGTTATGCCTTCTTTAACTTTGCCGCTATTTAGGGGGATTCGTTTTGAGTAGGATTGCATCCTAGGTTGAGAACTCTGACTTGTTTGATTTCTCTTGTTGTCTCTCATTCTTTGCAGCTCTTTCGCTACCTCGCAGCCTCTGTAATTTGCGGGGTGATGATTACCACAGTGTATGCATTTTACTGGTTCGTTCTTACTTTTGTTGCATTCTTTTGTTAGATGTTTCCCAGTGCACTTTACGCATCTTGGTTCCCTATTGCAGTATTTGCGTGTGTGGTTATATGCCTGGCAGTTGGAGCACTGTGGTATTCTACTAGGGTTCTTTTTTAATGTCTCAATCTTAACTTTCATATTAAGGATTGCTTTGATTCCATATACCCTATCAATGCTCTCAGCGTTGTCAAATGTTAGCATGAAAAGGGGCAGACCAACTTTGGTTGTTTCTCGTTCACCGTTTGCTTTTATAGTGACCTTTCTCTTTAATATGTTCACAGCGTTTAGAATTTTGAATCCTTTCTGGCTAAGTTCCTCAATTATTTCTTCGTTTGGGCATGTATGATGCAGCCCTCATTCTGTAGGTTTCTGGGTCAAGTGCATTCACTTTCCAAACGTTATTATTTAGTGCAGTGACTTTATATTTATCGTTTGGAACTACCTTCACTATTTTTTTAATGGTTTCGTATTCACTAACATTAAGTATGTTAATGGGTGGAGGTGGTATCTCTTTATGTGTTGTTTGTTTTTCCTGCATTTCCCCTTGGTGTAATCAACCAAGGGGAAATGCAGGAAAAACAAACAACACATTAAGAGATACCACCTCCACCCATTAACATACTTAATGTTAGTGAATACGAAACCATTAAAAAAATAGTGGTTGAAACGTAATGTTTTAAAGCCTTTAGAATTAGTGGTTCCTTGAGCCTTGATGTTTTAAAGCCTTTAGAATTAGTGGTTCCTTGAGCCGCTTAAATCAAAGGACTAGCAGAGCTGGGATGAAGCAATAGGTCTCATTCCATAAGAATAGACTACAAAAATAATAAAACAGTTACTAGATAATCTATATGATTAGTTGTAATATTATACAGAAATAAAGGTTTCTTAAATTAAAAAAAAAAAAAAAAAAAAAAAATTGTCACAATGTCACGACAATAGCACCAGCAATTTGAAATTTTAATCTCTTTGTCAAGGTGTAATGCGCATGAGCAAATTCAACACAATCTCGTTTCGTCACAACATTCTTAGTATCATGACAAAACTAGGCGAGTGTAAACCGAGCATATAAGTCAACAGAAACCTCAAAGTCGAAAATTTTAATGATTACTATAATTTATTTTACTAAGTAAAAGAAAGTAAAATTGGATAAAGAACATCTAGTTTAAACAAAGTATAAAATAAAACATTAAAGATAAAATGTAACAATTGATTAAATTTATTTAAAACAATTATTTTGACTATATTTGTTAAATCATGAAGGAGCAACTTCTTCAAAATAGCGAAATATACAAAAAAAATAGTTATTTCATAATAGTAAGGCGCTATGATTTGTGGCCTCAGAACTTCAACTGGTACACTGATTTTAACTAAATTTCACCAGATCTCCCAATTTATGAAAAGAAACCTTAAGTAAAATGTCTCATCCTGACCATTCAATCTGTCAAAACTCTAGGGATTGAAAATTTTGACGAAATAAGCAATTTAGCAAACACTGTAGCAAATTGATTTTGATTCATTTTGTTCCGTTGCGGAGATTTTCCCACATTACTCAAAGATGTATGAATGTCTTGTAGTGAGGTCGAATTTTTGTGCAGTTATTGACTTTGACGTAACTAACTTTAGTTAGATTTTCGCACTTTACACTCACAAGTCATCATTGGAAGTAATGCATAAACTAAGGAAAACAAATTTACTATTTCTCCATTTCGTTTCAAAAACAAGTTAAGCTTTCTTTACCTGGCTATAAAAATCTTCAGCTCATTGTAAAGATAAGAATCAGAATATATCGAAACACTAAAAAGGACCACCATTGGATTAAGTAATTTATCGACTTAGTACAAAATCTGTCCCATCTTAAAAGTAATATGAAATCATATTGTCTCCATCTCACACCGTGTACCCAAAATGAAATATGTATCCACGGAAACTCATCAAAGTGTTAAATTGTTTATATTTATATTTTACCGAGATTCTCATTAAAATATAACAACAACAACAAGGAAAAAAATTCGTTAATTAAACACGGTATTCTCGAAAGATATTAAAACCAAAAAGAAAATAATAAAATTAATTTTCATTAATAAAATATTTCGGCAGAAGCACACACACCCAGCAGTGGTACAGACGCGCAGCACAAAAAACAATTAGGAAAAATAAACGAATTTACAAAGTGAAATTCACAGTAGAATCTTTTTTTTGCTTTTTTAATTTTATTTACTTTTAATCTTCACTTCAAGATAAGAAAGATAAATAGAAAAGTTAAATATTTTTATATCCTTTTTATTTATTTATTTTTAATTCTTTTAAATTTTTGACGAGATATCACAAAAATCATTAAATTCTCAAATGAAAATTACTTTTAAAACTTTAAAAGCTTTCAGTTTTCTCATCGCAATGAGATATTATGGATATATAACATGAATTATTATTTGATATTTGTGTTAGGGGGTTGTATACTTTCCTTCTTAACGAAGTACCAAAAAAATCATAAAATATAAAACAAAAAAAGGAACGAGTATCGAACTTGACTAATTATTAGTCCTTCTGTGTGACAGAATGATAGATGGCATCTTAATTTATAATGCATAATATACACAATCAAACTGACAAATAAACAGAGAAAGCCCAAACATCAATATGAACTTAATCAAAAAATAGACTTTGGCTCATTATTTCTCCGTCTCATCAGCATCTTCATCATTATTCGTATATAATGAATCAATTAATCACCAAACGATATTAAGAGGCTTAATTTATCATGAAGACATTATTTGCGAGAAGAAGCAGCAGCAGCAGAAAAAAAATATATAAAATAAAACAAAAACAATAATGATAAAGAAAAATGGAAATCAATTAGCCAGCCACAAGAAGATGATGGGAAATCATTCATTTGTTGTTGCTCCTCGAATTTAATATTTTCCCAATACACCAAATGAGTTAGGTCAATTGTTTTCCATAATTACCACAATTTTTCTAAGGATTATAATAAATTTTTGCCGAGTACCCGTAAATATTATATAGTAGCAATACAGTAATCGAGTACCATAATATAGTGTATGGTAAGTAGGTAACAAATCAAAATATGGTTACACAAACATTTTCAAATAACCGATATTTGTTGCTGCTGCTGCTGTCGTGTACTATTTTCTATCTGTAGTACTACATGTACGTACACGTATACATAATGCAAAGTTTCAGTGGAAAAAGCTCTTATGCACTGCTATGTACAAAATGTATAAAAAAAAATTTACGTAACAAATAGTTTATTTATGGGTAATTTGTAACACTCAAATGAATCCAAATGCTAAGCTTTTTATAATTCTGTTGTATGTGTTTATAGTTGTTGGTACGATATTGCTTGTTTGTGCGGTTTATTAATTGGAGAATATTTTATTTTGGTTCAAAGTGGATGTGGAAAAAGCATTTGATTTTTTATGTACTTACACAATACAATACAACACAATACAATGTACTGGGAGGGAAAATTGTACGGATAAATCGATTGGTAGCGAACATAAAATGGTGATTGTTGTAGTGCAACTATACAGAATAATCATGTTTTTCACACGTAGTTTGGATATAATAAAAAATGCACAACAGGGTATATAATTTTCTAATGCTCTTCTTCAGTGTGCTGTGCTGTGCTGTTGAAGAAAATGGTTCAGAACGTAAATAAATCAGGAGTGAAAGGAGATATTTGTATTTTATATAAAAAATTTATTATATGTATTTTATATTGAGATTTGGAATCAGGTAGTTTTTAACGTTAAATTAAAATTTGTAATCCAATTCCTTCTTTCTTGTTATACAGGTACTTGATTGTTTGTTTATTGATGAGATTCGTAAACGGTATTGATTTTACTTCAAATAAATCAAGGGGAATGTAACAGTAGAAATTCCATTAATCATTTCGAAGTGTGTTTTAACCTTTTGACCCTTTCATATTGTTGTCCAAATATAATGACTTCTGATGTCTTAAATTTCTTATCTAAATGCTATAATTTTTCAAAAAAATCACAGCACCTCCAAATATATGGAAAATGCTTTAGACTGTCGTTTCACTCCGAGCTAGAAAGTTTTAATAATTCTTATAATTTGCATAACGGAATTTACGAATATTTAAGTTCTAATGAAATCGATAACAAGTTCGCACAAGTTCAAAATCGAAACATTTCGATTTATGTTATATGAAAGGTAAAATAAAAATATATCTTCATAAAAGGTTATCGTTAAATGTTAGTAGATTATTGATATAAGATAATATTATGAGATCTATAAATCAATACATATTTAACATTTTCTATACCGGGTGATTTTTTTAAGCGAAACTTTAAAATATCTCGGAAAATAAGCACACTACGAAAAAAATTTAAATTATCAAAATTTAATCATTCCGTATAGGGAAACGGAAGGAAGTGTACTAATTTTAACATTCATTGTAGTCCGAATGCTAAAATTAGTACACTTCCTCTCTTTCTTGTATGTAGGGGAGTAACTTTTAAATTAAAATAGGAACCCCTATTTTTTATTGCAGATTTGGATTCTACGGCTTGATAGATGGCACAGTTAAATTAAATTTTTTATGATTTCTCGTACCGAGAACCTATGGATACGATTCTGCAATACGTTCCAGGAATATGCGATTAAATCTGCTTTCAAATAAATGATTTTTTTTGTATTATGTTTTAAAAATATCGATTCAGTCCGAAGATTATTTCGAAAACAAAACGGCAGGTTTGCGTTAGGCTATTAATACAATTCAAAATGGAGTATTTAACTGTAGAACACAAAATAGAAATGGTTCCGGTTTATGGAGAAGCTGGCCGTAGTCTTGACAAAATGCTGTCACTCTCTACGCTTTGCTTTTTCCGGATAGGAGTGGGCCACGTGCTTCATTTTACCGGACTGTTAAATAATGTCCTGTTGATGGAAGTGTTCAACCAAAAAACAGGACTCGTCGAGCAAACCACTGATCAAAGTATTGAAATTGCTGTATTAGCTTAAAACCAGTATTTTGATCAGATATTTTTAAAACAAAATATAAAAAAACATCATTTATTTGAAAGCAGATTTAATGCAGGTTCCTGGGTTACGATAACAGAAGTTTCGTGACAAGTAATTTTTCAGTAATTAAAAATTTAAAAAATAGAATTTGTTTAAGACTAACTTCGAGTATTTACATTGAAAACGTGTTAATTTTAATTCAAATGTATTGCAGAATTGTATGCATAGGTTCTCAGTAGGATAAATCGAAAAAAAATTAATACCGGTATTACGGCACCATCTATCATGAGTCGAGCAAAATGTTTCAAAGAAATCCTACATACTTTAAGCCGTACAGTCAAAATCTGCAACAAAATATAAGGGTTCCTATTTTAATTTAAAAGTTACCTCCCGCCCCACATACAAAAAGGTAATCTAAATAATCAAAGAGAAGAATTGGTGAAGCGGGTAATCGCGGGTAAATGTAGCTGCGGGCTCATTCCAAACAGCGGACGGGAAACGAACAAACCAACAGTTTTGGGCCACACTCATTAACGACCTTAACAATATGGACGGAAGTATAAAGGATGCTAAAGGGTGGCAAAAGATAATTGATATACAAAGAAATCAAGATATACAAATAATTATTTATTACTTCTCTTTGCTCATTACAGTCGTTTTATGATGTACGAAATGGCATAAGATTAATATACCAACACCTAAGAAATTTCACCAATAAGACTGGGGGTGGTGAGCCATTGCAAAACCAGTTAACTCCATTAGAAGAGAGGTTGCTGGACGTACTACCCTCTGAGCAGGTGGATGGCATCGGATGTGCGGAGGGGGGATTTGAATGTAAAGTTGCCAACAATTGTTGCAGTGAATTTTACTCATTTTATTATTCTTCTAGGTTACAGACACTGCACCGAACATGTTGGAAGGACGGGCAATTCGGATATCAGATGAGGTAATGTCGGAGACCCCTGAACATCCAACATACTCGATAGATTTCAAGCAGTCGATTCTCAACGAATACAGCCAATTGCCTGGGCCATCAACTGGCAATAATGTCATCAGTTTGGTTTGTTAAAATTTAGTAAAACTGTGTGTATAATTTGATCAAATATAATCATTTAAGGAACCATTGCCACCTTTAATATTTCCATCAGCGAGAGAGATAATATCTCGAGCGCATCCAACTGCATCACCGAACCTTACGTCACAGGAAATATTGCCACCGCCCACAAGTCGGTTACAAACTTTACCACCAACTCCGCTGGAAACCAATAGAAGTCGGCGACCAAGAACAAGCCATGCGGCCCAACTATATAGGACGTCGCTGACACAGAATAGCCAGAGGGGGTTGGCATTACAAGAACAAACCTTAAAAGAGTTGCGCAGAAACAACGATCTAAATCGGGGAATGTTGGATTTCATGAAAGAGGAACGAATTGAGAAAAACCGTTGGCGTCAAGAAATCACATCCCTTTTAAAGGAAAATACATCCCTTTTAAAAGAAATAAGGGATAATCAGAATTAAAAAACGTGTGATGTATTTTGTTTTATAAATGTGATAAAACAAAATTAATAAATTAATCTTAATATACTTAATAATTAATTAATTAAATTTATTTTAAATTGAAATATTTAAATAAAAATACGATAAAACAAATTGTTTATTTTTAACAATTATTATCATTACAGTACGATATTTTCAATATGTACAATATGTTCAATATGTAGACAGTTTGGCGAGTTTGTCGACCTGCTTCAAGGTAAGGATTATTTCCTTTTTCTCTATTTCCATTTCCTGCAGTGACTGTAACCATTTCATTCTCCGAATTATCGTACTCGTCCTCTTAACCATTTAAAATTAAAAAGTTATGACAAACTGCGACAGCATTTATAATTTTCGCAGATTTTAAGGGGGCATAATGTAGTTTCCTTTCCCCGAGTATACACCGAAATCTATTTTTTAATATCCCAATTGTTCTTTCAACTTGTCTACGGATGAGTTTATGCCAACGGTAAAATTCGATTTGCTTTTCAGTGGTTCCTTCTTTGCTGGCGGTAATAAGAAAAGGCGACAGAGAGTATCCTTCGAAAAGGCGACAGAGGCTATCCTATATTGATTTTGGAACATAGCATACAGTTTGCTTGCTCTCCAAACAAAACTGTCATGGACTGATCCTGGATATCGAGCATTTATATTCGTTATGATGTTCCGGTTATTCACCGCGATTTGCACATTGATGCTATGAAGTCCTTTGCGGTTGACGTATGCCATTTCAACCTTCTTACTTAGTCCTACTAAGGCAATTTGCGTGCCGTCCATTAATCCTCTTATTCCTGGAATACTTTGTTGGCAAATTCGCTTGCTATTCGCCGTCTTTCTTCCTCCTCTTGTGGAAACTTAATATATTTTTTCATAAGAATATTGAGGTCGGTCACTTCGTCGATGCATTTACTAATGGCCGTCTGCGACATATGGCCAATACTGCGTATTTGGTTTTGATATGAACCGGTTGCATAAAAGTTGAATGCAACGAAACATTTTATGTCGAAACTTATAGATTTTTGACACATTTGATTGAGAGAGCCTTAAAGATTCTAGCTCCTCTATAAGTTTAATGGCCAAAGCAGGAGGGAATCGGAAATATCTTTTAAAATCGTCTTCCTTCATCTCATACGGGTTAGATTCTTGTCTTTGCAGCTGATTTAAAATTCGTTGCCCGTGCCAGTAATCGAATGCAATGTGGGGATTTAATAAACCCATGATCTAAAAACCAATAAAATAATTATTGAAAGTCAAAATTAGTTCTGCGTAAGACCTATTCACTAAGCGCGACTTGCAAATGAAATTAATTTTTTAATAAATTACAATTCGGGCGACGGAAGTAGTTTCTAAACCAAAATTGTTTTTCACTTACACTTTTTTCAAGAAAATAGATCCAAAAAATTAATTATGATTATTCATAATAATTATTGGAATTTTTTATTATATTTATTATTTAATTATACACAGAAATCTCAAAAACGAGAAGTTTTTTTATTATGTTTATTATTTAATAATGCACACAAAAAATCAATAATGCTCTTGTCAAAAAATGTCAAGTTTTTTTCATACGAATCAATAAGAGACGTGACGCGATTCGTTTATGATTCATCAGGATGTAAGCTACGACAATTTTTTATCTCACACATTTATCTCACAAAATCACGCCCCCGGTATACAAAATTAAGTTTTGCAAAACAACCACATAACCTTAAAGGGGACTTCTCTTAGAATTCGTCTCATAGTAATCAGGCGAAACCGGGTGCGTTTACGTTTGTTGAGGCGGCCACAAGTATTGCAGAATTTCAGTAGTCCTTTTAGCATTTCGTATTCAAGAGCAAATTATTTCGATTCTCTCAACATTTATTCAATTGTCGGTGATGATTTTCATATCGTCATATGCCAAATTTCGGTAAGTCGTTGTGTAAGGCTATAAACAATAATCTTATTGAAAAATATGAATATGAAGTATTGAACCCACCGGATTTTTGATAAAATCTTGTATAATAAAAAATCATTATTTTTACTTAAATTTCAGAAAATCAACAAAGTCAACCCTTGTGGAAAATTTAAAGTTTAATGTTCAATGCAAAATTTGAAAAAGCTCCTAGGGGAAGCTGCCACTTCTGGCATGCAGACATCCATCACATTTCACATGCTCTCCCAATTTATGGAAAAAAAACTTTAGTATCTAGTTTGATACCGAATAGTTATCCGCCTGGACCGATGCCGAATTTGCATGAAATAGTTTATTTGAACAAAACTCGTCATTCCCGGTCGAATTTAAAAACACAATCTGAACGGATTTTATTTGAAACTTATGGCGTTTTCTTTTTACAAAAAAAGTGGCAAAAAATTTTGATGTACATCAAAAATTTTTGATCATCATCACGTTTTTGATCATTTTTAAATCCACCTCACCTCTTTGTCACGAATCGTCACACAATTTAATAGATTGTCAGTGAACAATGTTCTTATCTTTTAAATAATTCAACCCTTGAGAACAACAGAACTAATACTTAAAATGTATTGCGTTAAATTTGAACTGCTTAAAATTACGTGTCGTCACATAAAACTCTTTCTCCCAATTATCTTGTTTGGTCGAAGCCAAATTTCGTACCTGAAAAAAATTTTTTGGAACTCCCTTTTAAAAATGTACATGTATTCAAGAAATAATTTTTCATTACGAGATCCTCTACTACTTTTAGAGTATACCTGTAAAACAACATGAAACTTAACCGGTGGTTTTTATTAATATTTTTTGGTATGCATTTGATGTTTTGTGTGAATCATTTAACATTAAAAATATTTTAATTTCTGTTAATAAGTGTAACACTGGTTGGGTTCAAAAAGTGTCTTCTTGAGTCGAAATTCGTTTGCCCTGTTCGACTGAAGCAAATGAAAATTCATCGATTTGTATAATTTGCTATTACTTGATGTATTGTAAGCGTTAGCGAAGTGTCACCGGGTACTGATTCATTAAATTCATCTGTTAAGTCGGAGACATCGTCAACACTTACAACACATTTCATCTATATTATGTACCGATCCAACATCAACATGTCTGGATGAATTATTGCTCTGTCAGTGGAATTCAACTGACCGATGTAACTTGGAAAAACCATAAGTTCAATTTCTGGATTATTTCATAATTAAGCTGGAAAATCTGTTTCCTCATTGCTTTATTTCACACCCATAAACTTCCTGGGCTGAGGTGTGGCGGGTCAAAGTTTCAGAAACTTGCCATTGAAAATACATGGGATGCAAAAATTGATATTTTTAAATTTTGCAACATAAAAATACTATTTATTACAATGTTTAGAGATACATAGATTAATTTTTTTAACACATATTTTTTTATTTTTTATTTTTATTTTAATTCATCTTTTATTTCTAATCAAATTATAAATTCCGTATTCATAATACGATAATAATTTTTTACTATCGATTTTTTTTTATTTAAATTTAATGTTGAAGTAGATCTGTCGTTAATAAACAGATTTTGCAAAAAAACAAAATTATTAGTGGTTAGGTACATTAGGTACAATTTGCAAATCCGAAAAAACTCCTATGGAAGCTGCGACTAGTCAAAAATCACTGCGATCTCCAAAATTATGGAAAAATCATAAGAATGATCAGTCAAAAGAGTCATCTAATTCTCATGAAAAATTGCTGATATATAAAATCAATTTCAATGATTTCAAAACTACTATACTTAATAACTATTATAAGGTCACTTGTCATACTTTGGTTTCCGAGGTAAACATTTTAGCAATATTTATGTGGTATAGTTCCAAAGAGATCTACCATGAATCTGAAAAAAAAATCGAACGAAACTTACGTAGTTCGAGACTTATTGGAATCCGAGTTAGCAATAAAAAAAATGGAAGAGCGGTTATGTTGCGGCCAACATCAGACTTTCTTTTGCCACGAATGTACATAAATCTCGAATACAGCAAACTTTATTTGTGAAGCGAGAAATTATATTTAAACGATTTGTGATAAAAACTTGCTTATATTATAACCAATTTTTTAAATTTTTATCGGTTTTTGGATTATGCTAAATTGGAAAAGAAAATATTGAGCACCGGTTAAAATGTAAAAATTGTTTCTCAAGAATTAAAACGAGCTAATCTTAGAGAAACATCATTATGGTGAATTACCTCATTAAATTTATGCAAATAACCCTCATGACGAGGATGGACAAGTGGTGCAGTGTTTAAAGCATTGGCACTTAGGCCACGACCTTTTTTATAATTTGGACACGTTTAAAAATTGTAGCAAAATTCAGAAAAACCTCCACGTCTACCTATAAATTTGAGAATGTCATTTAAATGGTGAAAATCTTGAAATAAAAATACGGGGAAATTAATGTCTTCAATTTAAGAGCTTTGCAAATAGCAATTATCAACGTTAAAACAAAACACGAACATTTCCACCTGTTTATAATAAATACATTTTATTGCACATAAACATAACATTTCGCAAAAATCTTTTATGATTTCGAATTTCCTATACATATTTTTATTCAGTTTGTTGCTATACATACATAAAATCATAAACCAAAATTATAAGTGTTATATGGTTATATGTTTACATTTTCCAGTCGACATATAAAAAATATTTAAGGTTTTCTAGAATTTTTTAAAATATTTATGGTTAAATTTATTTAACTATGTGCACATAAAAGCAAAAACAAATAAAATCTTTTTGCCCAACTTAGTATAGAAATAACTAACTATTTCAGAAGAATTATTTATTTCGATTAGAGGTTTATGTTGTGGTTTTATGATTAGTTGAGTATTCCTACCAATATTAATAAAATTAAAACTAAATAGAAAAATATTAATATTATTTACTAGTACACTATGTATGATGTAATGTGCTAACCATAAAATTGTTTGTGAAAGTAATTGGTTTGTATTTAGTTATTGACCATACAATGAGGGTAATTTATGCTTTAATGATTTTTAGTTGCGGTTTCTGTTAAGGAAGTTTTTTTTTGTTGTATCACCACAATATTCGACCAGCGAATTCTTTATTAGCAGTGGTGATTTTATTTGGAATTTCCTGAATTAATAAGCATTAAGAGCGGAGGCTAACAAAATTTGATTTAAATTTAATTTACGGCTATATAAAACCGACAAAAATTAAATGAACATAAATAAATAAAAATTAAATTACGTATTATGTGATATTTTTATTTTGCCATCCCGCAAAATTATATTGCCGCACCCACATATTTGTTTTTGTTTAATGGAAGTCAGGATTCCAGTTTTAAATCATTCTCATGTTAAAAAAAGATATAAATATTCATTATCATAAATTATATTGTTTGTGGCTAGAGCTGAATACAATAACAGCAATATAAAATCACAGCTTTTGGATTCATGTTGACCAGTGCGATAAAATATAAAATAACAAAAATTCTGGCAATTTCGCTGTCCCCCCCAATAAAATGTGCGGTAACAACAAAAAATTGTTTTATTCAATTATTTTTAAATTTGTAAATAATATTTGGCTTAATTTTTTTTGTTGTATTTTTTGATTTACAGTAATAAATATTTAATGTTAAATATTCCCAGTGTGTGATTTTTGTAGATACGAATAAAAATTATTTGTAATTGAAGGAAAAATTGTTAATCACATTTTTAAACGTTTTAAATACATAAATACTATTAATATTTACTTTGGAGCTTTATCGTAAAATAGTTTTTATCCAAATTAATATTTCATTTGTTGATTTACAATGTACAATTTAGGGATAGTTTGTTAAGTTTCGAGAAGCCTATGGAATTTTGATGGACATTGCACTCCACGAACTGGTCTTAAGCTTTCACTTCATTATATTGTCTATAATCGATAAAATTTAATACTAATCTAACAAAAACATTATTAAAAGTGAACTTTCAAATCCGTAATACAGGTCCGATAAACCGGTGTGAAGTTTTCAGCATTTATCAAAAGTGTAGCTACACAAATTAGCAAAAAACAAAAATGTAGATCCACAATTTAACAAAAAGTGTAGTACTACATAAACAAATTATACCAGGGTTGAATTTGTTATAGAACTTTTACAAGAAAATTGAAAAATCACTAGAGATAAATTTAAACAAATTAGCAAAATATTACAGAATTATTGGTGTTGGTTCCGTGTGCAAGTTCGATTTTTCTTACCGCCTATTCTTTTAAAATTTGCTAAGCAACTTGTTGTTCAAAAGAATATATAATTTGCTCGTGTATTATGCACCGGGTTTTCATACTAGAAACGGCAGAATTGAAGAAAAGATAAATAGAAGATGTTCACTGTTTCACCAATTTATTAACACCAAGATTATTAATCCATAGTCAGCGTTTACCAAAATGATTCCAGGTTCAGGATACTGGTTTTGCGGTATGTGTAGAAATTTGTCCATTCAACCATTATAAGAACAACATTAAATTTGTTTGAGTATACTTGGGGTTGATGATTTCCGAAAATTGAATGCGATCTTCGGGTAACCTTCTACAGAATCTAGCTAACAGAAGGTGAAAACCGGGTCTTATGAATTTATAAGAGCCATTAACATTTAATTCTAGAGATGATAGCACAAATCTGAGTATGGCACTTTGGAGACACTTTCGAGAAATTTTAGTGATAAGCGGCATATCACTGCGGGGAATTTTTTTTATTCAGTGTAAATGAAAATAATAATGAAAAAGTGTAATCTGGGTCTTGTGGATGTTTTCGATTTCTTTTTTCGTTCTAGTATATAAAGAGAATTTTTTCATATTTCGTTTTCATTACTTTTGCAGATTTTTAGGGTATCGTGAAGTTTCCGACAAATTGACAAAAAATCGTATAAAAACTTAAAAGTGTATATATATAAATATCCTGATTAAATGTAACCTACACTAATCGTGTCCTCTAAGTGCCAGTATACTCAGATATGTGCTATCGTCTCTAGAATTAAGTGTTAATGGCCCTTATAAGCTCATAAGACCCGGTTTTTACCTTTTACATGGGCACTTTTACTTTTTGAATTTTCATAGATTCTATAGAAGGTTACCCGAAGGTCGCATTAAACTTCCGGAAATCATCAATCTCAAGTATACTCAAACATATTTAATGTTATTCTTATAATGGTTGAATGGACAAATCTCTACACATACTGCAAAACCAGTGTCTTGAACCTGGAATCATTTTGGTAAACGCTGACTATGGATTAATAATCTTGGTGTTAATAAATTGGTGAAACAGTGAAAATTTTCTATTTATCGTTTGTTCAATTCTGCCGTTTCTAGTATGAAAACCCGGTGCATAATACACGAGCAAATTATATATTCTTTTGAACATCAAGTTGCTTAGCAAAATTTAGAAGAATAGACGATAAGAAAAATCGAACTTGCACACGGAACCGACACCAATAATTCTGTAATATTTTGCTTATTTGCTTTAATTTATCTCTAGCGATTTTCCAATTTTCTTGTAAAAGTTCAAGTGGGATAAATAACAAATTCAACCTTGCCATAATTTTTTATTGTATTTCTACACTTTTTGTTTTTTGTTAATTTGTGTAGCTACACTTTTGGTAAATGTTGAAAACACCGGTGTCCGATAAGTAATATATAATGTTTCGAGAAGTTAAAGTTTGGTGTGCTTTATGGGCCGAAGGAATTATAGGACCATATATTCTCAAAAGTGCTTCTATTGAAAACGTTACAGCCAACGGAGACCGGTATAGAAGCAAAATTATTAATTTTTTAGTGCAATTGGACGGTACTGACATCAGTTCCATATAATAGCGTTTATCAAGCCTATTTTAAAATGATGAAATCTCGATTGGAACATGACAAGCTAGCTTTTTTACATCGCTGTGATGAATTTGACGTCTATTTCAATTTTAAGTACAGGTCTTGCAAGTATTGAAACAAAAATTAAATCAAATCCTAAAGAATTTTGGAAATACTTTAGATCCAAACGGGAAATCGAGGGATATCCTTCTAATATGACTTATAATAATATCAGCTCCTGGGACGCAAAAATGATAGCAGACATGTTTGCAGCATTTTCCAATCAGTCTGTAGCCCTTTTGATAATATGGGATACACTGATCAGATAGGCAACAACAATACTTCTATTATTTCTCCTGTCATATATGAAGAGAATGTTATATCAGCCTTAAAGCAATTTGGAGATGGATGTAGGCCACCTGATATACCCGCCTTTATATTAAAAAGGTTTGCGAGCAGCTGCATAAATCCACTCTGTAAACCAATCGATAACCACAGCCAAGTTTCCTGATAAATGGAAAATTTCAAAAATATCACCTATCTTTAAATCGGGTAAGAGAGAGGATGTCTGATGTTACAGAGGAATTTCAACATCTTCATCAATTCTAAAATTATTTGAGCTGATTGTGTGCAATGCTTTTAAATCTACATTGATACGTCACATCTCTATCTATCAATACGGGTTCATGCCTGGAAGATCAACATATACCAATCTGGTCGAATTTAAGTGTAAAGTGTTAAATGAGATAGGAAACCATCATCAAGTAGATGTAACGTATACAGATTTTAGCAAGGCGTTTGACTCTATATACCACCTCAAAGCACTCCAAAGTCTGCGCGGATTCGGTTTTTCAATCGGATTTATTAATTGGTTAAGAAAGAAGTAAAAGAAAATCCTAAAAGTTAAAATTCCGGTTAACTGAGTGTTCCGGCATTTGGATGCAGGATAATCTAATTTTTACTGTAATATGAAAATTAAAGCCATTCAAAATTTTCAACTAATGCTTTCGTTAATGAAAATGTGCAAGGAACAATTGCACATTTCAAAATGAATTTAAAAATGCATATGAGAGAAAAAAGCAAAAAAAATAATCGTAAATTAAATTTCCGGTTAACTGAGTGTTCCGGTTAATTGGATGCAGGATAATCGGGCTTTTACTGTAATATGAAAATTAATGGCTTTAATTCAAAATTTTCAACTAATGCTTTCATTAATGAAAGTGTGCAAAAAAATTGTAATTTTCAAAATGAATTAAAAAATGCATATGAAAGAGAAAAGAAAGAGAAAAAAGCAAAAGAAAAATCCTAAAAATTATAATTCCGGTTAACTGAGTTTCCGGTTAATTGGATGCCAGATAATCGGGCTTTTACTGTAAAATGAAAATTAAAAATTTGCAACTAATGCTTTCATTAATGAAAATGTGCAAAAAACAATTGCAAATTTCAAAATGCATAAATCTTCCTAAAAATTAAAATTCCGATTAACTGAATGTTCCGGTTAATTGGATACAAGATAATCGGGCTTTTACTGTCATACATTTTAACGTTTTATTTCGATCTTAAATGCACATATTATTTCATTTTCAAAATGACTTAAAAATACACATTTTATATCATTTATAAACAAACTTCTTAAATTATTTTCAAAGTGACTTATGATATGCATTAATAAAGTCAGCTTTTTTTATTTTATTTTCATTACAGATTTTAAGTAAATTTTAAAATAAAATAAAAGCGCTGGTTTCAAGTCCAAAAAAACACCATTTTTAAGTCAGCCTTTTTTAATTGAGGGAGCCGAAATCAGGCGTCTACTTCTGGATGCCGCTTTTATCGGGAATGTCCTTCTCGGCCATATCGATTCATCCTTCATACTGGAAAACATACCCATAAATATCCCAAGCAGGACTTTGCGTGATCATCAATTCTTGGCGCTCGAACACCACCCAACCAACTATGGCGACAACAATCCCATTAATCGATCAGCAAAATCTTTCAATGCCGTAGTTGATCAATTTGATTTTAATTTATCAAAAAACAGTTGTAAAAACAAGTTAAAATCGTATTTTCTAAATTTTTAATAAGTCCTTCGACAGTTTCATATTTGAAGTACTAACTGTTAATTTAAATAATAGTTTTATTTATAATTCTTACTTATTTACGATCTAAGTGTGAATAGATAATTTTTTTATATTCTATGTTTAAAATTTTATTTTTTTTATTTTTTGTTAAATTTTAAATCATAATTGCAACATATACTAAATTGGTTTCTTTTAATAATTAAATAAATAAATCAGAGACATGTGGTTCCAACAAGATGGGGCTACATGCCATACACCGTTAATATTTTAATTTACTGAAAGAAACATTTGATGAACGATTAATATCGAGAAATGGATTTGTCAACTGGTCACCGCACTCGCGTTTAACACGGCTGGAGTATTTTCTTTGGGAGCTTGCGAAGTCACTTGTCTACGCTGATAAGCTAGAGACTACGGAATAATCGGGAGCCACCATTCAATTGGAACTCCACATTACGCCATGTACGCGGTGACGACCACATGTAATCTATCTTCCAAATTCGCGTAAATTATCTTCCAAATGCACATAAAGTTATATACCTCGAATTAAAACACTCTTTATATGTACAAGGAACATACATTGAATGTATATAGGTATCTCATTTGGATTGGTTTTATTTTTATTTTATACCACTTTCTCCCATAAAACCCTGAACATCTTTAAGCGGGCAAATGTTCTTTCCACGCGAGCTGTAGCAGTCTTAGTATTTATCACGCATCCCCCTTCAAAATATTTCATATAAACATTTTGACCTTACCATTTCTATTCCACTATTTCATAGGTCGTTAGCTATTATAAAGCTTTTGTCGACCATCACCGCATCACCAAGCTCAAGTAACTGCATATTAGCTCGAAATCTTTATACCTATTTATATTATAAGGCCCTTACCAAAGACCGCCCTTTTCACACTTAGCTAAGCAAATTTATTGATCCTGGCGGGAATACTCCAATCAAAATTTTCAAGATATACTCTTATAATTGCACATCTTACATGTTCTGCAGGATAAACAGCGAAACGTTAAAGTTGTTATTTCTGTACATTCCAACACTGTACGTATGCTAGGAAAATCAGGAAAACCTGTAGTTAAATTTTTCAGGTTCTGCTCTTCCAGAGCGAAGTTTTTCAGTTTTATTGCTAACCTCAAACCTATGGCTTGCGTGTTCCAAAGTGAAGCTTACATCTGTTTGATTACGTTTTAAATGGAGGATCTTGGTGACCAGTATATTCAAAAGTTTCACTTATTGTGTCGTCTGTGGGACTCAAACTAGAGAAAAGTAAAATTTTAAAATAGTAGTAACAGCACAATCACATCATTTATATTTGGTCTGCTCGGTCGCTATTTCGAATGTGCTGCGCGTTTGTATTATTGATTCAGACAGATTCTCCATAGGAAACGCACCTTTTGAAAGAAAAAAAACGACTTTCGGTTAACAGCACTACACGAAGTGTTTTCGATAAATATTTTGTTTTAAAATAGCGACCACAAATCTTAAAATGTTTTCCATTTTAAAACTTCTGGTGGCATATTTACAATTCTTTTTGGAATTTTAGGCATCATCATAAAAACCGATCTATAATTATTACATTGAGGTATTCCACAATGAGCTAGCACTTGTTTTGCTATTTCTATTTTCGCAGCCATGTTTCTTTTCTTTAATTTTTGTGATTAAAGAACAAGATTTTAACTTAGACTATTTAATAACATTTATTTTTTCCACAATGCTCACACAATTTTTGTATATAAAAAATTGACGAATTTATGATAGAAATTGTCTTGTATAATCAAAAATTATTGTTTCTGCTAAATTTTAGAAAATCTAGAGAAGTATAAAGTTTTATTCCGAATAATCAATCCGCCTGATCTGAAGAGAGGAAGCTGCCACTTCTGTACACCAGATCTCAATCAAAACACATTGATATCTCCCAGTTAATGGAAAAAGCTTAAGTGTGAAATTTCCACTCAATCAATCAATCCGTATGGATCGTAGGAACCAAATTTTGCATATGGAAGCTCCGGTAAGCACAATTTTTTGAAAAAGCTTAATTAAGAAATGATATACTGTTTAAAATATTTGCAGAAAATGAAAAAGCTCCTATGGAAGCTTTCAATTGTGGTAGACTGATTTCGGCTAAAATTCACTCAGAATCTCATCATTTGAGGAAAAAAACTAAATTTACTCGTCCAAATCAGTTTTCCCAAATTTAAGCGGAAATGGCGATTTTTGACCAAAAATCTGTTTTTTCAACAAAAATTCAGCCTCTGTACAAAGTCTATTTACGCGAATTTGTTCCCAAATCATGAATGATGTTATACACAGAATATCAACTCAGTTTAAAGTGCTTGAACAATTGGAAATATTGCTGGTACAGAAAAATACAATACTGTTAAAGAAGGATGTTAATTTAAAGCCATTTTTCATAAATAGTTTTTATGATTTTGATAAATTTAAGTGTAATAAACAACACGTAGTGTTATGTTAAATTATTAATATTTTTTGTTTATCTTTTAGTTTTGTAGTATCCATTTTAAGATGCTTCTATTTGTACATTAGAATATAAGAAGTTTAAGGAAGAACTTAGATGAATTCATGTGCCAGCTAGATATGCCCCATTATAGACCGAACGTAATGTTTTTTGTCGGAAATTTTTATTAATGAACCTTACGTGTTATTGTTTGACAATTTGGTGGGTTATAATTTTATTGCTAACTGTAATTTGTAAATTTGAATGCTGGTGTTGCAGTGTATATTGATATGTCTTTAAACGCACACGTAAAATATTTGAAATTTCGAAGCGCTGACGGCATTAAGCTAAATTTTAATATTAACAAAATTAATTTTACTTTTCTATGTTTTTATAGATTGATCTATTTATGAGTGAACTAAACATGTGCTTAGATATGTTTAATAGTCATGTGCTAGTTATTATGGGGGACATGAACATTAATTTGAGTTCTCTATATCAATCTTGTGTTGATTATATATTATTGATGTCTTCGTTAATTGATCATATTTTTTGAGAATTAAGCCGATCCTTGATTTTTCACATTCAATTTTGGTTAAAAATCATCAAGTTACTGATCATTGTGCAACTTTTCTTATGTTGGAAATTCCTGTTAGTTATATACCAGTATAAATCCAGCCAATTGCAAAAGAATTAATTTTGAGAAACTTGTACGCTGTTTGGATGCTGAGAGATGGACTAATGTATTCAGTAGTGATGAAGCTAATTCGGACTATGATAATTTCCTTTTTACATTCTCATTCGAGCGAAAAAACCTAGCAATAATTTGAAAGGCTGGTTTGATACTAAACTTTTGAATTTGATAAAACTCTTTTTGTTTTAAACAAATATTTTGAAAAGTATAGCGTTTAAAAAGAAACGATTAAAAAAAAAGATTAAACTTTTCAAGAAACGACGAGTGACATACTGTCACAATTAACAAAACAAAAAAATATCACCAAAATTCGGTATCTCTACAGATCTGTACAGAAATTTCTTGCCTTAAAGTGGCAGGATTTTTTATTATATAAGACAATTTTTACAAAAATGCCTATACTTAAATATAGATTTTCGCTTTAGAAATCAAGTATATTGTATTCGAGGCCTATGCTTGCATACATTCACGGATAAAGAGAGTCAGGCGCCATAACCTGCCTGTCGGCCTGCCATAACCATCATTGTTCGTTTCACGTAGGCTTTTCTTCATTATTGAAACCCAAACATGGAATAGTATGCCTCTTTATATGAAAATAGCTTTCTCATCAGTATAATAAGAAGATTATGGTTTGACTTTGAATATTTGTCTTCTTTTCGTTCTAATTATTTCTCTTCTGTCGGCACACACCAAGCATTATTACTCGTATTATTTTGGGTTTCTCATATTTTAATTTGTCAACGGAGCAAACTGTTGACGGTACTTGCATCGGGTGCTCTTCTAAACAGTGAACTGAATATCGGCTGGAAAGAGGCCAACAATTGGACTAGAATAGCGAGTGGCAATATGCAAAGTTAATGAATAAAAAGCTGCTCGATGCTCGGAATAATTTGAAAACCAATCGGCATATATAAAGCTGCCTCAGCAGTTAGTCTTCTTAGCCTCTCAATAACAAATAGTTCTTATTCAAGACCCGCAAGTTTCGAAGTAAATGAGTGCAGAATCATTCACTTAGGTAAGCTAATACAGGCAAGCATATGTAGGTACGAAACAACAAAATGTGACTGGTACCAGCAAATATGTGCCGGGGAGAAAGCTATTTATATAGACAGAGAGGAGCAAGTTCTGCTCTCCAGCAGATAATGTAATGCGAATGCATATTACATAATCTGGAGCGTGATATCAACGAAAGGAATGAATCATTTTACAATTACTTCAGAGAAAAACTAAAACCAATATGGCAGTCACTGAATTATCGGTGGAGCAAGGTCGCAGATTATCGGTGGAATACCTATAGATTACTCATCGAGCGGCTAATCGCAATATCGTCTATAATTGTCGCAAATATTGTCGCACGAATAACTTTGACTCCACGCACGAAAAACTATGAAATTTATCTTTAATTTATCTTGTGTTTATCTTTTTTAAATAGGTCCGGGGTGAGCTAAAGAGAATCGGTCGAGTATCGCCAGTACTACCTAGAACGAAACTTTCGTAAAACTGAAGGATACTCTGGACGTACTCGTCAGTATCTCGCATATAATTCTCAAACGTTATTGCCAAATTAACATTAACCGAACCTGACACTTTAACCTGATCTGACTGGTACAACTTAGAACGAAAGTTTAGTAAATCCGGAGGAAAACCCGCGCATACTCACCCGTGTTTCGCATATAATTTTCAAATGTCACTAGATTAAGTTTAATTCGCCCCAAGTTTAAAATTGGGTTATTCTGAAAAGTAGCCAGGAAATTTTGAGTCATTCTGAATAATAGCCAGATAGATAATGTTATTTACATGAACGTGAGGTTACCGAGACGTTGGCAGTGTAGTTTCGAACTAACGAAACATTGAATTCTTTATAAAAAGTTTTAGAATATAGGTTTCATTTTGAATAACCTGCCCCCCTATTCCTGAATACGAATACGAATCGAAAATGTACGAATTCGTATAATCGGTATTCCTGAATACGAATACGTATAGTTCTAATACGAATACGAAAATGTACGATACGTTCAAAAATTTCCCCTATTCCGCAATACGAATTCGAACAGCTTTTGTACGTTCATGAACGAATTTTTGTACGATGAATATTTAGTTAACGACTCCATAGAAAAATCGAAATATATTAATTCAGTTAATAAATAAAACACAATGGGGTCGATTCAGGGATTCGACTTAAATTACATAATTCGAATTAATTTAATTAATTTAATTAATTTAATTAATTTAATTAATTTAATTAATTTAATTAATTTAATTAATTTAATTAATTTAATTAATTTAATTAATTTAATTAATTTAATTAATTTAATTAATTTAATTAATTTAATTAATTTAATTAATTTAATTAATTTAATTAATTTAATTAATTTAATTAATTTAATTAATTTAATTAATTTAATTAATTTAATTAATTTAATTAATTTAATTAATTTAATTAATTTAATTAATTTAATTAATTTAATTAATTTAATTAATTTAATTAATTTAATTAATTTAATTAATTTAATTAATTTAATTAATTTAATTAATTTAATTAATTTAATTAATTTAATTAATTTAATTAATTTAATTAATTTAATTAATTTAATTAATTTAATTAATTTAATTAATTTAATTAATTTAATTAATTTAATTAATTTAATTAATTTAATTAATTTAATTAATTTAATTAATTTAATTAATTTAATTAATTTAATTAATTTAATTAATTTAATTAATTTAATTAATTTAATTAATTTAATTAATTTAATTAATTTAATTAATTAATGGGGCACTATCACACCATAAGAAATTATTCGGTGGCTGAATTTTATTTTCGATCCTAACAATTTTGTCGGCCACACAAAAATACAAAATATTCTATTTACACAAAACTCTAATTTTATTTCAAAATTTATATTACATCTTATAATCACTTATCATAAGTCTACTTATTTGAAAACCTTGAAGAACTATTGCATCCATTTCAAGTATAAACCAAAACGTCAAAACTCAAAATAGTGTCCAAGTTGTACAATTTTATTGCAGGTAAAACCATTTAACATAAATTTCCCTTATATCTAGGACACACACCACACAATTACGTACGTTCGTATTCAGGAATACCAAAGTATTTTCGTATCGTATTGAATTTTCGTATCGTATACATTTTCGTATCGTATTCAGGAATAGGGCCCCTGCTCTTTGGGCAGCTATCAATTTTGAAGGTGTCATCTTTTGACAAGTAAAAACTATACACGCGTCAACAACGCATTGAAATTGTTAAAATTCACTACAAAAATGGTGAAAATTTTGCAGTCGCAATTCGCAACACTTTTGGGTCGTCGTGAAACACCTTCTCGGCCGACAATAGTGAACTTGGTGGAAGAACTAGAGCTCTGGAGACCAGTTAGTGATGTGAAGAATCGAAACCGTATGCTTCGCTCAAGAAGAACTGAGAATATTGCCCCGTAGTGTTGACGAGAACCCGCAGGTTTGCCGATTCGTCGTTTTTTGTAATTCGACATTCCACAAACGACATTACACGATCATCATAGACGTCGTATCTTCGCTGATTGGGTTCTTCAAATGCATCAAAATGATCCGAATTTTCATCGAAAAATCAGTGATGAGGCCCATTTTCACCTCGGAAGTTACGTTAATAAGCAGAAATGTCGCATTTGGTGCTCAGAAAATCCAAGAATGATTATTGAAAAAAGTCTCTCCATCCTCAACATGTCAACATTGGCCATGGAAAATTTCATGAAAAGGATATGGTGCTGAAGGCGTAGCCGTTGCGGCCATTTGGCTGATATCGTTTTCAAATGTCAATGGCATACCTTCCCATGTTTTTTTAAATATTAAAATGAAACCTCTTTATTGGAAAACCCTTTATTAAAAGTTTCGGTCGCCTCATCAGACTGCAGTGACCAAACTACAAAAAGATTGAAAATACTTTGAACTTACATACAAAGTATATTGCCTTAGCGAATTTTAATGATTACAATTTCTGAAATTATATCGTACAGCGTTAACTTTTAAAACTCATTGCGAATAGCATTTCGTATTTACGCTTTCGGTAGACATATTGCAAGAAGGATTACACACTAATATTTTTTATCGTCATTCCTTTAGAACGCAAAGATTTCAATTTCAATTCAATTGCATACTTTCTAAATATCTGCCGCACTGCGGATATTTATAAAACGCATTGCGAATGGCGTATCGCATTTATGCTTTCGGGAGACATGTCGCAAATGAAAAGTTATCGCAAAAATCTTGCCTATCCCAACCTCTATTTTCTTATCCTCCAAAAATAACCATAAATTTTATAATGGAGAACTAACGAAGACTGAAACAATTTTTAGGGATTCTTCTGTAATAAAGCAGGAATATCCAGAACTTCTCAGTTATTTGGGGCTCTACTTTCGTCGGTAAGTTCAAACTCTACCCGAAGAAGTATCGTTGGCAAAAACGGATCCTCTTCGAATCTTCAGAATTTAAATCAGAACATTATAATTGTTGACATGTACCTATTTTAGAGAAATATTGAGACACAGGGGTTGAGGAGTTTCAGAATGCCCTTTCAATCGTCAGCGTCTACCAATGGACTGGCTTTTCCTTGGAATACGGAATTCATTACATGTATGCCTAAATTGTTTTGTTACGGTCTTCTAAGGAAATAAGCTTAGCTTAACTATTTTCGAAACAAAATAAAATGGGAAGCTTTTTTCTAAATATTTTTAAAGGGTAAAAAAATTGTCATTTAACTTTATTTCAAAATGGCAAGAACTTGTTTGGACGAAGAGGAGGAAGAGACGTTAGATCACTTCCTATGCTCGTGTCCGGTACTATCATGCAGAAGGCATAAGTATTTAGGTGTGTACAGTACGGACAGCCTTTCGGGACTCGCGGGCTGTAGAGTGCGAGATATTTAACGCTACATAAGTCGCTCTGGATGGTTTCAGCGCGAGAAAAAGGGAGTTAGGATCCTGTGGTATCACAATGGGCCACTACTGACCTAAGTGTGCGATAGCAGCCACTCTAACCTAACCTAACCTAACCTTATTTAAAAAATTATTACGACAAAATTTATCGTATCAATACGCCAGAAAAAACCAATTTAAACAAAAAATGGTATGAAAATATTTTTCACCCAATTCTCTATTCCAAGGGAAAGCCAGAATACCGTCACTGTTGTAGGTTGGAAGACAATTGCTACAAGACAAGGTGAGTCATATTTGGACGAAATAAAAAATCCCGATTATTGTTCCTCTAACAGCATTAGACCCGTATTTACTATTAAACCAAAATTTAAAATGAAATGGATAAAAGGAGGAGTACAGCCTTCACGCATATTAACACTGTCATGATCCACCATCTTCGGGTAGGGAAGGGCACTCGATAATGTAAAAATATGATAAGGAGGGCGGATCTTAAATAGACCTTACTTTCCTTCTGCGTTAGCTAAAAGTATTTCAGCCAACTGACGCTTCTAAAGAAACCTAGAGCAGCAGTTTTCCACTATAAACTGAACCAGAGCAATTTTTTATTACCGGCTGTAAATAAGAAGATGGTGTAAGAGCTGAAGCCTTCTGCAATAAACTTAATGAGATTGCAACTGTTCTCTTCCTCATTAGCTCGGTTTATTACAATTTATGTAGGCAGCTGTTTCTGTTCTTGCCCGGCATTAGGACAAGTTGGGCATATCGGATTCGAAAACTACAAAGGCAAATACATATAACCCAATACTACACGTTCTTGAATATGTGGAAAAGGTGTCACATTTTGTGGTATCATAACGAACCGCCTTCTAGGAACCAAAGTATTTCACCTATTCTGACAATAGTGAAATCGATACATCGATTGCAAGGCACTCGGCATTTTATGTTGAGACAAGAAATTTTATTATCCCATTTTGATGCGCTGTTTTTGCTCCTTTTAGTCAACGACTTTAGTGGATGCCAATGAAATTGTGGACCGTGCCATTCCAATAATAAAATAATTGGCAATATTTGTTTGGAATATGGAGGAAATGGATTGTTTGGAATATTGGGCATATAGAAAAATTACTTAAGTAGATTTAAGATCTTAGTAAAAAATTCATGTTTCCGGAGCAGCTATATCAACCAGCCTAATAAATTTCGAACATTTGTGTGTTTTCCTAATTAAGGGTCTTCCAATAAGAACTCTCGACAGAACATTTTATGGCAATAAATATGGAATATAAAGTTGTTAAAATGTCCTCCGGGCTTTGCTTAATGGCACTTATTCGGTAGATTTTCGATGATTTTGTCGTATAAATCTGGGTGTTTTCTGGATGGCGTTCGCTATAATGACTTTGAAGGCATCAATTTTTTGTGGTTTATCGCATAGATCTGCGATTTGAGATGAGAAGTTTAATCGCTCGATGTCGGTGACCGGTTCACGTCGCCAATGCCCATCGTGAGATGTCTTGTGTGGCACATAGCGCTGTTTTGTTCAAACTACATGTTATCAATATCTACATCAACCAATTTAGGCCACAATAAGTTGCTTATCATCGATCTGTAGCGCTCTCTGTTGACGGTTATGATAATGCCAGCTTCGTTTTGGACGAACAGATGATTCCGCCAGACCAAAATCCGCACCAAACAGTGACATTCTCGGGACGCATTTGCTGATGCTGTATTTCGTGTGGATTGGTATCGCCCCAAATCCGACAATTCGTCCAAAAAATGGACCTCGTCGCTAAAGATAATTTTAGCGGTGCAAATTGGGTCAATGTCCCGATGCAAATTCCACAAGTTGAAGTCGCAGAAAGGCCAAGTTCTAGTGAACAACGAGAAATTGACTGCCTCGAGTTTTCCATTACACTCTCACGCACAGTATCGATGTTTTCAGCAGACCTTGAGTTTCACTAACGCACAGGTGTTGGTACAGGTTGACTCGAACTTGGCCACCAAACGTCGAATACTCGACTCGGCAGGACTTATGGCGAGGATAAAAATCACGTAATGTGCGGAACGTTCTCGAACGGAGTACTGATTTGATAGATGTTGCTTTAACAACATGGCTGCTATAACCTAATAAATTTTGGGCGTCTCTATTGAAACACCCGTTATAACTTATATTTTAATATCATTTTGCTGAGTACAGAAATAAAATAACTTTGCAATTAAGGAAACTACTTACGGATATTTTCAACAAATTTCTCCTTTTATCGTTATAATAATTATTTTATGACAGAAGTTCTTGCTGCAAACTAAAGAAAGTAAGTTAAAACGAAAAAAATAAAATCTTCAAGAAAAATAGAAATTCGTCCATCCATTTATAAAATTATGGTTTACTCGCCACATAAATCGTACACTCTCCTATAAAACGCTTTATCTAATTTATACCTCCTAGACGATTTGCAAACAAAACGAAATAAATTACCGTATTTACCTATAAATAAAATACCTTTAAAAATGCAATTTTTTTGTATAAAACCAATAAAAATATCGATAAATGGGATTCTGTCTTAACGCCGCAAGCATTATCACCCATTACAGCAAAACCATCCTTATTTAATAAATATTTCAATCTGCTTTACACATAAAGCTAAACTCAATAAAATTGCAATAGAACGATAGCAGCGCAAAGGTAATAAATTTCCACTTCCAAAAGTCAAATTAGTTTTCTTCGATCAATTTCAGGACGATTATCTATCTGCATACATGTACTAGGTAGTATAATAATATATCGATATGTACGGTAACAAAAAGAAACTGCTATAAATTTACCCAGAATCAATTGTCGTGCGATATCTCTCGAGATATTCGAACTAGGTATCGATTTACATTACACCTTTGTATTCCATTTCTACATTTAGATATATAGGGATCAAGTAAAACTGCATTTTTATACCAAGATATATTGGTAAAGCGACAACATAACCGACATGTAACTAAAATAAGATTGCAGGTGTAAATCGTTTCGAATATGCACAATTAATACTTCCATTAGTTTTGTTGTTGTAAATCACCACCCCCAATAACAGGCGACCAAACATTTTTTATTACATTATTCTACTTGAACCATTTGAAATTTAAATTTCGATTCCAATGGTTTTCTATTCGTTCGAATAGAACGGAATACAATGTAATTACGGATTATGGACTTGTTTTAAAATTTGTTTGTGCTATTATTGAGGTTGTCGTCGGTGTTGACAATTTCCTAGAAAAAAATAAATAAATTTAATAGTAGATTTTTTTTAATAAATTCAGTGAATTAAGACAGAATAGAATAAAAATGATTAAATTTAATTTGTGTGTTTATTCTGGGGTGAGGAAATATCTGTACAGTAACTGAAAATAGAATTCTTATTTTTAGATTTCTGCTGTTTGTAAAATAAATTAAATTTAAAAGTACATAATATATTTTATTAGAACAGAAGTAACAAAATTCTATTTGTTCTGTCTTTACACAAACAATTCTAATTATTCAGATTTCCCGGAAGAGTACAGATGTTATAGCTTTATGATGGAAGCCATACCGGAGTTTCTGTTTGTCTTCGTGTCGCTGGATAAAGTGAAAAATATGTTTATTATTTGCAGCTAGAGGAGATGTGGTATTTAAATAATATTGTTGATCTTCTAGGAAATTTTCAGGTTTTACACTAAAATTAATTTGAATGAATGTTGTTGGTTGTGATGATATTCGGTTGTGATGATATAAGATTGTCTGGTACAATAAACTCTAAAACACCTTATTGAGTGTTGGCATCAACATTCACTTTACTTTTAATCCGGTCCATTAAAAGAATATCGATGTTCTGTAATAGCCGTATGTATGATACTAGCTTTTTCTTCCACTTTTTCAGTGGCTAGAAAACCAAAATAGAGTGGGAGAAAAAATGTTTATACATAATTTTTGTAAGACACAGTGTATACGCAATAGTCAACAAAAAATAAAGAAACGTAAAACAAATAGTGGTAGCACAATTTTTCTAGCAGTTAATTGAGCAAACATGGCAAAGAAAGGATTGAATTTGATGCTTTTTTGTTGGCATTAGATACTATTTTTTTTGACGTTGATGCAGTGCAAAAAATATTTTGTACATAAATATAAATATTAAATGACTTACAAGTAATCGCGATAGCTAATGCTAATTTATTGTGTGCGGTTTCTTATTTATTAAAGCAAGGATGTCTTCGCTTCGCCATCTGTAACCGATCGCGGGCGTCCATTTGCTCAATAGTTTGAACGTCAGACAAAAGGACACGGAAAATTTATTTTTATCAATGGACAACACATTGGAGCAGTCTTCTTTAGCCAGCCAGCTAATGCTCGGGGTTAGGGTACCAAGCTGTTCCATTGATCTTGCTAGACTGCTTAAAAATTTTAGCAAAATCATTTTCGCTTGTTTTTATGCCACCTGTGTGCTTCACCATACCTATCATCGTTACATCTCCTCTAATCGGATATTTTTTATCTCATTTTAAAGAATGAAAATCGAATACAAGTGTAAGTGTAATTTTCCATCATAATAATTATTAAACCAAATTTTCATTTATTAAGAAGAAAATTAAAAAATAAGGGATAAATATTTACATAAGCAATATTTACAAGCGAAGGATTTACACAGAAATTGTGCAAAGAAGTAGAAGCAGAAGATGAAAAATTGTATCGGAAAATTTTGCGGATGACACCATTTCAATCCCAAAAAATATTAGGGATGGTGTAGCCCTATATTCAGAAATTAGATACTAATTTTGGAAATTTTATCCCTCCGGATGAACGTTTACAATTAACTGTAAGACACTGGGCTATACGTTAGTCGTATAAAATTTTAATACAGAATTTTGTGTTTTACTATATTTTTCTATTTTGAAACGAGGAGCAATTGAAATTTCCGATTGGATAGCGATTGCAAATGATTTTTACCATTTGTGGGGCTTCCCTAATTGTCTAGGAGCAGTTGATGGTAAGGGATAAATTGTAATATATTACGATATAACATATTGTTTACATTTTGCAAGTAAGTTTTGTAAGATAAAGACAATGAAGAATTATACAATGCTCGAACTATTTTTGCTACACAGGCACCAATTGCTTTGTTTTAATGGTCATAGCAGATGCCAACTATAAATTTAATTTTGTTGACGTTGAGATGAATGGACGTATTTTGGTGACGCAGGAATCTGGATGAGGTTAGATTTAAGACCAAATATTGAAAAAAATTTAGTACCACTACCAATGCCAAGCAACTTGCCAGCAACACAAACACCTTCACCATATGTTTTTGTAGCAGACGACGCCTTTCTGCTAAGTTACTATAATATGAAAACATATTCCCATAAAAATCTAACAAGGAATTAAATACGGTTTAATTATATGTTATTAAGAAATCGACGAGTGGTAGAGAATGCATTTGGAGTTCTTGCCAATTGTTTTCAAGTGTTATCCTCTCCTATTTCTAGAGAACCGAATGAGACTATTAAAATTGCATTGAAATGAATTTGCCTTCTTCCGTTGCTTGAATGTATCATACGCATTGTATGCAAACCTTCAATATGTATGACTTTTTTGATTCCAAAGGATACCTAAGATAAGTGTTGTTTTAACACATACATATTTTAATTAATATACTTTTCCAAATAAATTTTAAGTATATAAAAATTTTAACTGTATTTTATATTATAACTCATAAAGGTGTAGAGTACTAGTATTCTCATCTAGTGGGTCATTCAAATATTGTTTGCGCGAGAAAGGGGTTTTTAATTCCGTTGTTTTTTTATTGTTACACTCGCTTAACAATTTTTGTTGTTGTTTTGCGACGATTATTTTTCGTTTTTTATGCTGGTAATTTTGAATTCTACCTTTTGTTTGGTATATATATTTACTCTTACATTACATATTTTACATGGAGATTACTATTGGAGGTGTATAGCGGGATATACATTTCAATTGCCACCGAAAATGTGATTTTGTGTAGTTTGTTATATGCTTTTAGTTGTGGCTATGTTGACCGTTGGGTGCGTATGTATGGGCTACGAAGAAACAATTCACAAGGTAGGGGAGTTTTTATTTTAATTTTATTGCGCCAAGCTACACACGGTTTCGGCCTCTGACTTCAGGCTAGGTTGTGGTAGATTTTTATTGTTGATTTGAACCGTTATTTTGTGTTAAAACGCCATTTGTATTGTTTTGTTCTGTTTTCTCGAAAATGGAATTTGAACATTTTCTACATCTCAAAAATGGCCTTGGATTGTTTTATTTTCATTTATATTTTTTCATTTCTGCAGCTGCAACATAAAATTTTTGTCCTTGCATCAGAAATGAAGGGATGGAGGTGAAAGTGAGGAAATTTAGGGTAATTTTTGAGATGTATATTTTTGTTTAAATTTTTGTTTTCGAGAGAGCAGAATAAAACAATGCAAGGAAGTTTGGTGTTGTTATATGAAATGGGGTTTGAATTGACAATGGGAATCTGTTGCGACTTGGTTTGGGGTCAGAAGCTGAAACCGTGTGTAGCTTGGCTCATTTTATTTATGTCATTATATAATTGTTATATATTTGTTATATGCATAGCTATTTATTTTTGTGCTTGTGTGTGTAAATGTTTTTCTATATGAAAAGGCACAAAAAACAAACGATCAAATCATAGATGTTTGTTGTTGTTTTCATTGTTTTTTTAGGCTTTTCATTGTTTCATTTGTGTGATCAATTTACACAGATGCGGCAAGGATATGGTGGAACTGTATTGCAATAAATTTTCTTTGATCTTTGTTGTAGAGTGCTTTGAATGGGTTTCTTTCGTGATGAGTGGATGGTCGGTGTCTGCGGTTTGTGATGATTGGACATTGAACATTGTGTTTCTCAACTTACACAGGGTTGTATTCATATAATATGCTCTGTCGTTACATGTATTTGAAAGCAATTTTGGGCCATTCTAAATTTTTTTGTTTGGGAGTTGATTTGGTTATCAATTATTGGTATAAGAAGGTAAATTTTGTCGTTGTGCATGCAACCCTTGTCTGAGGTTTGGATTTATGTATCCATAGTCAGTTGAGTCATTTTTGAAATTTTAGTATGATCGGTCGTACGCTGGGGTTGCCGGAGCTGTAGGATTGCCACGATCGATACTTTTATAATCTGTCCTGGATTTTCACGGCTTTATGAAACATGGCTGTTGTTGATTAGTGATGTTGGTGGAAGGTTGCTTGGTGAATGGTGGAAGTTTCACGAGGAGAGGATTCGAACCGTCTATTGGGGTTGTTTCGGAAATAACTTTGTGTGTTGCAGTGTGTTTAATTTTTTGTTCTAAAGGGTCGGTGTAGAGTACTCCTGGATATACATTACATATTTTGGAAAATTTGTGTAACTATAGTATTCCAATATCCATAGTTTTTAGTGTATAGATGTAGAAATTAATTCCTACTTTGATCAAAAAGTAAAGTTCTCAAAATAATCAAAAAAAAAAAAAATATTAAGAAAATAAAAGTTTAGTGTATGTTATCGAAATTTGCAGAAAAAAACGGTCTATCGTTATCGTTTTTCCGTTAGGGTTACTAACTAAACAAATTGTATTGACCCATTGATTCCACAGCAAACAACGGAAGAGCTCTACCGGATTCACGCTGAGGGTGGTGAGTAAATATAATAAATCACAATTTCAACTAAACTGTCTATATCATATGTTAAGGAAAGTTTATTTAACGTTTCCGACGCGTGCAAATTTCAGATCTTACGCATAAACCGTTCTTTTGTTTTAATTTCATTTTCTTATTTAGTCTTAAAATTTATTTTTATTTTTATTATTTTCTATTTAAAATAACAAATAAAACAGTTACTCGTAATATTTCTTAAAGTATGTAGAAACTTGTTTAATTAATAAATTGTTGGTATAATGGAATTATTTATTCAAATTAATCGAGGTGTTTAAATTAATAAAATGTGGTAAATAATTTTGTTTGGTGAGGTGAGGTGCATCTTGGATGATGATCCTGAAGTGGCTTATAACTGGAGGCTTACTTTAATATTTTATATTTTTATTTTTTTTGCACATTGTTTAATTTTTTTGAACGGTTTCATTTATTATAGTGGTAAAGAATGAACCCCCTAATTTCCCTGATCGCTACCCAGCTACAGGAATGTGCCCACCGCTATAGATCCGTTACAAACTTACCAGATGAAAAATGAAATTAAGCTGTTTCCATTAAGCTGTTTTAATTTTTTGTTCTAAAGGGTCGGTGTAGAGTACTCCTGGATATACATTACATATTTTTTGGTACATTTTACTATGACTATTTATAAAAAAGGATTCTTTTTACAATGTGATTTCAGAGATTACTAGAATTTTACTAATATTCCTTCATCCAATTATTCAACATTTGAGTATTAAATTATTATATTTTAATTTGATGAGCAATTTAGAGTTAGCGAGGTATATCACGTGTTTATTATTAATACTATTATTCAATGCAGTTCCTGATTAAGCTAATTTATTTCCTTCTTTCTAATGAAGATTTTTGATTACAGGATCTTCGAAGTTGTAATACCTTCAAATTAAAAATAAAATTTTAATTTAAAAGTCAGAAGAGCAGACAAGATAGGAATCATAATGGCTATCGGGTTTCTAATAAATTTGTTATTTCAACGGATATTTACAAGCACAAAAAAATTTAGTTTAATGTCGCAATACAGATGGCACTGCCATCCGTAAAATGCCTTATTCAAATGATTACAATGAAATTAAAATTAGAAGTAAAGTGTGAGAAGCATTGTTATGACCGTGGTAGTAACAACACCTATTGTAAAAAAAAATCGCACTATGTATGACCACCCCCTTGCCGAGATACACATTGTGTGAAAGTTTCATGTTTATCGGCTGTATAGTCTTTGAGATTTTTGGGAACAAACATACACATATAATTTAACTCTTATATAGAGCTTAACTCTTATATATGCGGTCTTACTGTGAGAAATTTACAACAACGATCCCATATATGTTAAGAATTTTGGGTCACTTTTCATTGCGGAAGGCTCGGGAAAATCATTTAAATATATCGTACATACAAAAATTTGACTTTTTTATAATTTAAAGTTAAAAGTGTCATGGTTGGGCTTGGCGGTAGTTCAAATGAAAGGTCTTAGAGATAGACAGCTTTCAATAAAATTTCAGGTCACTTGAATGTATCAAACGATCAATTTTTGGAATATTTCATATTTTGCATGATATATTCAAACGAGTTTTTCCAGAAGTAACCACAACTAAGTTCTTTCATTTGAAAGAGTTTCCACTCATGATACTTCAAACGTTGAACTTTTAAAATTTTATATGTATGATATATTCAAGCGACTTTTCCCAAACTTGCCAGATGAAAAATGAAATAAAGCTGTTTCCAGCCGTAACCACCACTAAGATCTTTCATTTGATCAATATTCCAGCCATAACACTTTAAACGTTTAAATTTTAGAATTTTTTTGATTATACAAACGAGTTTTTTGGGGCATCCCAGTTTTCCACATGAAAAGTGACCTGAAATATATTCCAGAGATAACTATCACTAAGACCATTCATTTAAAATACTTTTCAGCAATGATATTTTATGTACTATATTTTTAATCGTTTCCCTTCATGAAAATTCATTTTTGATGAGCACTATGCACTTACAAAATAATTTAGTATTTTAAGTTTAACGGTTTTGGTTGAAAATTTTTTATTTTTTAATTTTTTTGTAGAAACAGCAAAAAAAATATTTTTGCTGTAAAAAAATTACTTGCGGGTAAAAAATAACTTTTTGCAAAGCCATTATTCTCAATATCCAACTATTTGCTTTCGGCTGGATACCATCGGCCAACTTTAACAGGATTCGTGAGAGTGCTTTGCTAAATCGTTGCTTTTAAATAAACTGAATGTGAAAATTACAAAAAATTACTAAGAGCTCGTTTTTCTAATGTTCTCAAAATAAACATAAAATTTATTAAGCCAGAAATAAATTTTTGGGTGGCTTCTAATAATCCAAGTACATTTATAATCGTATTTTTGGCAGTAAACTCTACTCATACAATTTCAAAAGCAAATATTTAGTATTTTAATACGTTCTGATATTATCTAAATGTAAATTAACCTAAATATTTGACAAACCATGTTGTGTAAAACCATATCCATTTAACCCGAGGCAATTTATTTAAATCAATAATGAAACTGAACCATATTTACATTAACATTCAAAATCCAATAAAATGTCACCAATTAAAATATTTACAGTACATTTAATTAACACTTTATATATTCCAGGTCACATATCACACATCCCATAATACTATATATATGATCATTTATATAACCATTTTAATCTGAGGGTTACTGTATGTGTATAAGGCAACATAGAAGATACAACGATGGAAATATGGGAAATTTCTCGCTTTGGCAGATAAATTGAAGCACTTTGATTTTAAAATGCTTGTAATTTATTCAATTTTACACTTTGTACGAATATCATAACGTCGTTGTCTCTCGTTCGTAAAACTCTCGTATGGTGGGAAATAAATATTTCTGTCAGTCGTTTTTCATCCCGCCGCCGCTTATACTATTTCCATTCTTCATAATTTTTTTTTCGACTTTATTTCCATATTCAAATTGAAATAATTTTTGCTGCTGCTAGAGAGACATACAAATTTTTATTTTGCCTTTTCCAACGATGGAATTTTCTTCTGTGTTAAGCGATTTTTTAGTGATTGTTGCGCTTGTCTTGGGTTGTTGGCCCCGTTTTACTTTAGTATTTGTGCTCGGTGTACTAAAATAAGGCAACAATGATTTATTCCACGAACGTGACATAATACATAAGAGAAAAATCAAATTTTCCCAAAGTTGGAAAATATAGAAGTTGAATTTTATTTGTTATTGTTGTTGTTGTTGGTGTATACTGTTGCCGTTTTTAAACAAATAAATTATGTTAATTTTATTTTTGTTGAATATGTAATGAAAAATCTTTCTCGATTTTCATTTTTTTTTTCGTTTTCATCTCTCGTACATACAGAGAAATGAGCAATATAGATAAATTCACTTTTCACACACAAGTTTATTTTATGGAGACGAAACGAGCATATAAAAGAGGAAAATTGTTTTATATTTTCTACTTTATTAAGATGGGAAAATGGTATAATTTATACTCTGGGCATACACACAAACGATAATATAAAAAACGGAAAAGGGTCGCGAGAGTGATAATATTCTGACGGTTTTCATCGTTGTTTCTGTATAACCAAATAAAAGTCCTATCTCTTATTTTTCTGTTACTTAAGTGTCAATTATTCTACACTTTGTTTAAACAGTTTAATTTGTAAACCTAGATGGGAGCAACAAAATTATTAGAGTTGGTGGACTTGACTTTTATTACGCAGTCAGGATGAGTTATTATTATGTTGTCAAATAATAAATAATTGATTACAGTTTTTATGTGGGGTGTTGCAGAGCAAATTTAATAAGTTATGTTTTGTTGCTTTGGAAATCTATTATATTTCTTGGGATAATTACAGAATATACTAAAAGTATGAAATCGTTGTCATTGGTTTGTACCATAAAAAAATGATCGATTAGAATTTTGGTCTCCCATATTAGGACAAGGGGACATTATATAAAAGCTCAAATGCTTAAGATTTGTTATTTATTTTTCACATAATATACTGTACTCATAAATCATAGTCCTATTACCTTTAAGATTGCTTGAATTAACCCTAATTTTAAATTAATTATGTTGGTAATATCCAATCAGATTAAAGATGATTTAAATGCTTTAGAACAGTTTTGGAAATATAATGGATACATATTCCATTCCAAACGGCTACCTCTATGCAGTTTGGCGTCAAAATAGAATTATTTTCCAATAAACAGTGTAGTCCCAGAATTGGACGATCAAACGAAACAAGATGATAGCGGAGATCATTTCCAACAAAAAAAAAAAAGCTAAGTAAAGTTTTTTCGAATTGTGATGGTGCAAAAGTTATTCCACTTTTAGTGTTTTTTAGTGAAATCGCATGCACATCCACCAAAAATTAATTTAAAAAAAAAAAAACCAAAAGGTATCTTGTTTAACTTTGTTTTGTTATACGATCTAGAAGAGGGTGCTTCCAATAAAATCATGTTTATAAGCATCTTCTGTCAAATAAAAACAATGGTTTTGTAAAGTGTTTTGATTTTTCAATCAAAAATGTATGTTTATGTGACGCCAGCGGGAAAAGAATGTACTACGGAAAGTTAACCCACTATCAAAAACATATGCGATACTAATGCAGATTTTAAAATGGTATCACACACCGGGCTATTCACAACATAATGTTTTTTCATCAATTTTTGACGAATAAAGTTGTGTTTAATAAAAAATGCACGTAAAAAAATTTCGGGTTCTAAAATAGATGCTTTGTCAGAAATAAAACAAAATGATGAACACAATGGTAAATTAAAATATACCATTTGTTTTAAGCAAATGTGGTACGCCAAATTAAGCAAAACTTGTGGTATAAAAATAAAAACATTTTTTAATTCATCAAATCGGGAACGCTTTCTCGACTACACAGTATTTCACAACATGCATCAAATGTACAGTGAATGAGAAGTCCCTTGTCATCCGAGGAGCAATAGAACAGCCGGTAAATTTGATCAGAGAATTCGATAAATAGAGTAATTGGAATGGTAACAGGCGACCCATGTATAAGCGTTCATTATATATCAAGACGTTCGGGAGAGCCACAGTCCACGTTGCATCGTATTTTAAAAAGAAATCGGTTGCACCCTTGTGTACAATGCTTTTTACATGCTGACCATGGAAAAAGAGTGCAATTTCGTCAAGAAACGCTGTAACGATGCTAAGAAAATTCGAAATGTTTTAATAACATTTTATGGAGTGACGAAACATGTTTTAAAAGAGAGGGGATAATCAATATCCATAGTTTGCACTATTAGGCCTGCGTAAAACGAAAAGTAGTGCGGTGTAGTCGGTTTCAACACAAATTTGGAGTAAAGATATGGGTGGGAATAGTCGACGGAAAATTGATTGGCCAATTTGAACTACCACGAAACAACTTGGATTGACGTGTCTCTTTAAACACGTGAAAATATGTAGCTGCAGCATGATGAAGCTCCTCCTCACTATGCACTAGTAGTGAGACAACACCTCAATATTGGTAAATAGTGGACATCGAATACTTATAATATTTAAAATTAATAAAAAACTTATTTTACTCATTTTGTTTTATTTCTGACAAAGCATCCATTTTAGAACCCGAAATTGCTTAAAGTGGACTTTTTTATAAACACGACTTACTTTGCCAAAAAATTGATAAACAACATTCGTTTGTGAATAGCCCGGTGTGTGATACCATTTCTCAATTGGCATTAGTGTCGCATATGTTTCTGATAGTGAGTCAAATTTATGTAGTGCATTATTTTCCCGCTGGCGCCACTTAAACATGAACTAAAAATTTTGAAAAACAAAAACACTTTATAAAACCATTGTTTTTATTTGACAGAAGATAATGCAGCTTATAAAAATGATTTTATTGAAAAGACACACACTTCTAGATCGTATTAAAAAAGAAAATTAAAGAAAAGGACTCTTGCTTTTTTTAATTAATATTTTGATGGGTACGATTTCACTAAAAAAACGCTAAAAGTGGAATAACTTTTGCACCATCAACAATTCGAAGTTTACTTGGCTGTTTTTGTTGGAATTAGTTAAATAGGGGAACTTATCAACCTGTTCCGTTTGATGAACCAATTTTGGAACACCCTGTATAGCACCGAAATTAAATAATTCGGAAAACGTCTCGCAATTTAAATACCTTTAAAATCCCCTTTTTTAAATATTGAAACCAAATTTATGAAAATAAAAATCTTCGAATACAAATTACGGGTGGCCCATAACTTGGCCAGTCTCAAACTTTACTTTACGGGCGGTCGGCTCGTGGCTTCGCAATTTGTTTTAATGGTAGACGCCATCACGTTTTACGAATAAACGGGTGCCGTAATTTATATTAAGTGTACCACATTGTGAACGGTGCTAAATTATTCACGGGTGCCGCCATTTATATTACGTGTACCACATTGTCAACGGTACGGGAGGGCTACCGAGGGCGATCAACTGAGGCTCGCTTTTGGAATTTACGGGTGGCCAACAACGTGGCCATTCCCAACATATACGGTCGCATAACGAGGCAAAACATTATAACGGTGAGGAAGACACCCAACATATACTGTCGCCTAACGAGGCAAAATTTTATATTGGCCTGAGGATGCGCAACATTTACGGGCCAACCGAGGTCATTCGAGTTTTGCCGCTTGGAGTATACCGGCAGAAGGGCCGCAACGTTGAAACCAGTTGGAACCAGGAGAAAATCGTTCAGCGCGTGTATCGGCGTGTCATTCCCCTTCATCCCCTTGGCAGGACATCCACAGGGTCGGATTGGTGAGCCCAGTATATGTATTGTTCACTCGAGGACGACCGTAAAATCTACACGGTCTTCCGTGGGAGTCTCAAACTGTCAGAGTGTGAATTGTGGGAGGTCCTTTTTAGGTCTCTCCGGGTGAAAAGAAACTTTGTCTTTTGAAGAGAAGTTCCTACTCCCTTAAGCTGCTCCGTTGTGGCTGGGCATCGGCCGCTAAGGTTTGATGGATCGTTCGGGGGGTCCCTTCAACATTGTACTTGTCATTCGATGAGATCCGGTCGTTCCTGGGTGGGTACACCCGGTTATTATTACCTTTATTTCATTGTTCCTCAAATTTCAACCAACATAACTTTGATGTCATTTAAATTTTGTAACTTAATTTAGTTTTATTTTTTTTTCTATTCCACGATATAGGCCGGGAATATGCAAGCCTCAACTTCGGCAGGACCCAAAACTCTGAGACCTAGTCAAGGCCATATCTTAAACGGGTCTGGTCAAATTTTGTTTGTGAGATTCTGTCGAGATATAAACACTAATTTTGTCAGAGACAGAGTCGTTATATTGGTTATGCTAAAACCGGGTTTATTATGGTTAAGTTTATTTATTAAAACCATTACCATGTACTTAGGCTATGTAATGACTATCAACATTCCATGTCTAACCTAATTTGCTACTTTCTTCTTGTTTTGGGGTGTCAGTATTGGCTTCTCCTAAATTATATCCACTGTTGGTTCTGCCTATCGAACCACTCTTCACGATTCCGTGCTGCTTTGCTTACCTCGTTTGAAATCCTTGATTGATATTCAGGGTGTTCGGTTTAACATAATCCTACAGCTGAATAACTTAAGTCCATATATGCGTAAATGTCTGCTTATGAAGCATTAGTTTATTAGGTGTTGACAAGTGAGGGGTGACAATAAAGGGGTTAAAATATCGTTTCTATCTTGCGGAGGCTCAATAAAAGAAGCCATCTTGGGCTTCTTGCCTTTCGCAGCATTTGAATGTCGATTTTTATTTTGAGTGTACATTTTCAATAAATATTAAGAAGAATTTTATAATCGTCAGTGAATTCAATTTGTTGAAGAATTTTTTCGGCGTATTGGACAAAATATTATTTTCATGGACACCCATACAATGTTTACGACTATTTTAATCGCAGAAAATAAAGAGGTAATTTACTAACAATATTTCTACCACAAAAGTAGATCGTTTGAAACTCATCCCTCCAAATATATTGAACAGGTATGTAAGTTCAGATTCCCACAATTCACTAAATAAATATAATTTTCATATTCTGGAAAATGATTTTACACAAATTTCTGAAGCAAACATATTATATTAAGCCTGCTACGTGCGTTCAAAGTTGATATACAACGTTCAAGGCTGTTACGACTCCCTGGTCGTACCATTATTTTTTTTGCTGTTTCGTTTTCAAATTTTTAATTTCTTTGTGATAAAACAATCACAGGTGTCTTTTAGTTATGTCATTGAAGATTTTGAGAGTGAGACCAATGTGTACCCCTATGCGTGTGTACGAGCGACTGAGATATAGAAGGAATATTTTTGTTCTGTTTTCTTGTTTTGGTGTGTGCAGCTGATACGGGTGAGAGGGAGTATGCAAGTGACGCGCGTGAAAACATAACAAAAATATTCTTCTATATTTTTTGATGTGGTACGCGAATTTTCTTTGTGGAATAGTTTCGTTTTGGTAGTAAATAAAAAAAGGTCGAGTTGGTAAGGTGATAAACTAAAATATTTAAAAGACCTAAAATCTTAAAAGTTTGAAGTTTAATTTGTAAATTTCTTTTTTATTGGAAAATTCATGACAAAATTTATAGTATCAGAAACTAAAACTGTGTTCTGGTATTTGTTAATACAAAATAAAAACTTATTTTTGTGAAAAAGAGGAGAATAGAAAAGAGTTCAAGTGCTTATTTCCTGTGGTTCGTGCATTTTCTAATGAGAAGCAAATGCTGTGTATTTTGAGAAAATTATAAAGTTTCAATACAAAGATCAGTGAGCACAAATCTTTATATACATAAATATACGAAAGAAAACTGAAAATCCCAAGACCAACGGTACCGTATATTCAGCGACTGGCCGCCACGTGACTACTAAACATTTTGGTGCGTATCGGTGAAAACCACAACATACAGGTGGTCAGCCGAAACCATTTGTATTTTTTTTTTTTAATCGACACAGGTGGCCAACCGGTCATTTGCAAACAATTTTCGAATTTTTCTACGGTTAAGGCGGGAAGACGCACGATGGAGAATATACGGGTCGATGGAGAATGTACGTTTGCACGATGGAGAATGTACGTCCAATATTCCAGTAGGAGCAAAACCAATTTTTTTTTATTTAAATTTTTTGATTTTTCATTTTGTGATTTTTTTTTTATTTACAAATTTTTTTGTTATTTTTTTTCAAATTTTATTATTTCAATTTTACTTTATAATCGAGCATCGATTAACGTCCGTTATGCACGCCACAGTGTCACATTGGGTTTCATTTTCAAAATCATTGTACGCCATATTGTGTGTTTGATATATTTCATCTCTTTGGTTTCCGCGACCATTTTTATTTTTTTTTTCCTTTGAATAAAATTCCGTACGGCAGATGTCTAATTTTATTACGTTCCTCAAATTTTGTTCAACGAATTCTGATGTCTTTAATTTAATTTCAGTTTTGTTTTAATTTGATTTTGATGTTTTCTGTTCCACAGTATAGGCCAGGAGCACGCAAGCCTCTATTTTCCCTACGGCCCATGCCATGACTCTGCGTGCTTAGTTGAAAACTGCGGGTTGGCTGAGAGCCACCCATAACAAGACGTTCGACAGGATTAAGCATCTTGGAGTCTAATTTTTCTATTTAGAAATCAAGTGCGGTGTGTTATTTCGCGATTCGTGGTAAAAATATCTTTAGAAAATACTTTTGATTGACAAAAAAAACGTTAAGTAAAATCAAGCACTTACATATAAATTGTATACCTATCTACATACGAGTACATACTCGTAAATTGCACAACACTAAAAATATCAATTATGAATGATAATAATTCGACAGGCGGAATTCGTCTAACAATTTCAAAAATTTCACTTTGTTTTCAGATATTGTATTCTTTATATACAGATTACGTTTCTTTCTGTTATATATATTACCATAATCTTGATTTTGATGTTGCCAAGAATTTTAATATCTGAAATGCGCCGTATATAATGAATAAAGTATTAAAATTGATTTCGTTTGTTAGAGAATTCGGATACATGATACTTGTAGAACGATACATTTTGAATTAGAAAATTGTGTATTGATTTTTTGCTATTTCTATTTTACTTTTCTAAAATCTATTTTGTGCAAATTTATATCTTCACAGAAATATCTCGATGAAAAAGCACATTAAATTCGATATAAGCAGATACAGACAAAAAATTGTTATCATATGTGAGATGTACTTCTTCTTCTTATTTGTTTATCTATGTCGAGTAAAGCACGGAAAATATACATGTACTCGAAACAAATAAATAAAACTAAAAAATGCAAACTGATAGTTGTATACTGGCAAATATATACAGGGTATCCAAACATTAACATCATAAGTGAAGCAGTAATCAAACTATTATGATAATAATCTCCTAGGTAAGCACGTCCTTTCAATGATATCTTGAGGGCTAAACTAAAGTTTTAAATTTAATATGACGTTTTGTTGTAATATGACCAAAGCCTGCGACACCGTTGATGTACATTTGATTCAAACTCTAAATGGAAATTCTTCTTTGCCATAAAGATTTTCAAATTGAAAGGTTTGTAATATAATGTAATATATATACCATTGTCGATGAACTCGTATATGATAAAACTCCATGATAAAATTCCTTTTAAGAGAAGATTTAAATAGTTTACAAATTTCAGAATAGATTTGAATAATAATAGTACTCGTACCATATATAGTGAATCACTCTGTGCAATAACACCTTATACATATTATAATGCCATATCCAGGTAAAGTCACAAAAAAACTAAATCTTTGTACATTACGTGTTTGTAAAAATGCATTATATTAAATCAATGATTGTGGGACAGATCTGTAGCGCTTCTTATCATAATTTATACAACAAAATAATTCCCGTTTTAATTTCTTAATTGCAAATTAACTTTTTGAATTATGGAAAAGCAATTAGCTATTTCATGAAAAATAGTTTCAATTGAAAAATATTAAAAAAAAAATATTTCCGAGAAGAAACATTAGTGCTGAAACATTTGAAGAAATCCCAGGAAAATGCAAGGTAGTTTTAGACCTCGACGAATTTGTACAGGTCACCACACCAACTAATTCGCTTCATAATCGAACGGTTGAGGTACACTGCTATGCCTACTGTAAATGGAGTATAAGACGGATCATTGATTTAGCCTACGTACACGATTTGTTCGTAATAGCAACGGCACAAAATCCGAAAGTTGGTGCAATAAGTCGGTCTCGAAATTAATACTAGCAAGTAAAAGGTAATAAAACTAAATACAGTAAAGGCAATAAGATTTGAAGAATCGACCGATTCACTGTAAATCAGTTCAAGAAAATGGGAAAAGGATTATTGACCATACTGTTCATTTATTATGAACAACCTTTGATTGTTGACTCAGTAGCTAACTCATCCCGGTAGTAATAGTGTACCCTGGAAATTAATTAGGCAGAATATAAATGACCTGCGGTTGAGCCCATACCTCATCATGGTAGTGAGAGGCACAGCCAGTCAGATACTGAAAATGGTGTTCAGGACAACAATAGAGAAAAAACTGCTCGCTGCTACATCCACAACCATTATATATGGGACACTATATAGAAAAGAGCTTTATACACAATGAGAGCTTGTGGAGAATTAGAGCGAGTGAAGTTCATATAAAGCGGTTTCAAAAGTGGCTGACTTTGTATTAACCATCATACCACTTGTTACACTCATATCGAAAGAGCTCCGATACTGGGTGGAACTACAAATATATAAGTTAAAAAAGAAATAATGCGACAATAGGTGACATGATGTAAGAACATTGGTAGCGTCAAAGAATGAATGGAAGGGCTGTAGAGTAGACGTGGAGTAACATCAATAAAATTACCCAAAAGATGAAGAAACAGATGGGTAACTTAAACTAAACCAGCAACCATAAAACCATTAAACTTTGTAACTGTGATTCCTTAGACAAGTGAAGTTATCATCTAGTAGTCATCTAGGAATGTGTTAAATATGCTTCATAAAATCTGGAATGCATCCGTCCTGTCAGAAAAAACCCAAAGCCTGTGTAAAATCAGCAGTGCTGTTGTAACGTTGGGTTCGAATTGAGAAAAATAAACGAAACAATTTTTTTTTTTAAAACACTAAAAACTTTTTACATTTATTTCGCAAGAAACACTTTTTTTACATTGTGTGTGTACTCTTCAATATCTCGCGACTCACTGAACTTAACTTTCTTCTATTTTATTCTCTTTCTGCGTTTGGGATATAAAACTAAATATAAAAATGCTTTCCCATAGACGGCACCACACCACAATACAAATTTTAAAACAAATAAAATCGTTAATTATTTGATTTATTTTTTAAGTTACAAACTTGTCCTCTGAATCACATCTCTTTCAGAGTAGAATTCAGAACGTTTTCCTAAATGTTATATTTTCTACTTTGTTTCCAGTATCAGAAGTATTATCAGCTTCTTTGGTTGACTGACCATGCTGCATTGGTGAACGTGGCTTTCTTGGATATAATGGAGCATTAACTTCTGTATTTATCTAGTTCATATGAAACATCGGATTTCTTGTGTTTATTTCGGTATGGTCCGCCATGGTTTAGGTTTCAGTGGTTGACACTTAGGCCATTTTTGGCCCATTGTGAATGGTCCGCCATGTTTAACTATAAATTTGGACATAATTTTCCGTTGTGCATGACTTAATATTTTTTAGCACCAAATCGTTTTCTGCAAAATTTGTATACTTTGCCTGTTTTACAAAATTCGGATTTTATATGATTGCTCTAAGATCGTGCGTTATGTTCATTATAGTCCGCGACTAAAACTGAACTACCCTGGTGTGTAGTCGGTAGTATCAGAATGTGCCGTGTTAATGGCAACAGAACTGCTCCTAAAGCATAGCTGCTAGAAATGGCTCGCAGTATATAAGGCAGCTCATTATAGTAAGCTTGTTTCAAGATGAGAGCATAAGTTAATAATTCCTTTAGAATTGGAAAGCATTCGTGTGCTCGTCGCTCCATTCCCATTTTGTTTGTTTTTTATATAAGTAACTTAATGAACGAGCTAATTTTGAAAAATTAGGTACAAACTTCTTATACCAAGAACACATTTGTAAGAAACCTTTTAAATGACGAACGTTTCTAGGTGGAAAAGGTTTAGATATTGCCTAGATATTTTCAGGATTATGGTGAATTCCCTCTTTGATTAGTAATATGACCTAAAAACCTTACCTTGTCGTAGCAAAAACGCATATTGTTCGATTTACATTTAAATTAAATAATTTTATTGGATTAAAGACCAAACGAATGTCAGATACGGACGGTTGAAAGGTTTGTACTGTGACTATTAAATCTGGAACGTATAGCAGGCACATTTTTTAAGCCAAACGGCATACGTTTGACACCCACTTGATTGGCTAATGAAGGCAGTTTTATCATGATCTTCCTGGATAACATGTACTTGCCCTGACTTCAAATCGACGGTCGACATGAGAAGTGATTTTTGTGCCGAGTGAAACAATGAATCGATATTTGGTATCAGGAATTTCTTGCAATAGTTACGCTATTTAACTTTTGGTATCTATACAGACTCGGATAGAATCCTCTAATTTGGAAACAAGAACTGCCCAGGGCGACTGGCATTCTACAAATTATCCTCCCTCTTGCATTTCCCCGATTCAGTAGGAGAATCAGTAATTGACTGAACTTTATCTTTTTCTAAAATAATCTGATTTGGACCTCTGAGTTGAACCTGTGATGTGCGTAAAAATTGTTTCATTTGTACTTAAAAACGAATTTACAATGTTTTCCGGTCTGGATTCGAACCAATTTCCATCATTATTTCTCAATATTTAAAGGGATGCAAAGAATATCGATTTTGTTCTTATTATTTTGAAAAGTTAGATCAAATATTTCTTTAGAATCGGAGAATGAATATGTTTGACTATAGAAATTTGTAATTAGCCTAGCATCATTAATAAAACCTCTACCCAACTTCATACTCCTACCTGTTCAAAATGTCAAAGTTTCGTATGAAGATTGTTGTAATGAATTTATTTTCCAAAACTACAACGTTTGTTAATAACGCATTTTGAATCGTTCTTGAGCCATTTACTAAAGCAACAGGCTATTTGTGTTTGAATAAAACGGGCATTGCTGTCTTTAAATACTTCATAAAGAGAATTACGAGCTAAGTTCAGTTTTGCGGCTGTGTCAATAATTACTAAACTCAGAATTTCAAAAAATTCAGAAATTCAAAAAAATATTTTGGTTATTCCCTATTCCCATGGAAAGTCAGAATAGTGCCCCTAGTGTTGCTAATTTGGTTTGACTTGATGCGAATTGTTCCTTCCCGCATTATTTTACGCCATGCCACGAATACGGTAGTAATTATAGGATGGTTATATAATTACATTTGTATTTCTCTGTTACTACTTATAAACATGTCGGTTTTGTCATCCTGTAAGTAGTAGAAAATCTCCATATAGGAGAGGCTGGGTAATAGGATCAAAATTGGAAAATAATAATGAAAACGAGTCACAGTCAATAACAAAAATAACCTGTTGAAGGCGTTCACGCCACTTATCCCTTTATAATCTTTAAAAATTTGTAAAGTAATGACATCTTTTCGACTTGTATTCACGAACTTATCACAATTTGAATATTTAATAAAATAACCAATTTGAGTTTTTAATCACTTTCTTTTTATGTGATAATTTGTTTTTATTATAAAATAAAAGACAACAACTAATTTTGAGCTTAGTCGCTTTTTATCAGGTCAGGTTGAAATTACAAACTCTAATTTGTATTGTATAGTGTTTACGTGTAAAATAAATGCAAACGTGTTAACATTTGCATTTATTTTACTGTTAAACCGGCCGCTGTCCATTCAGCTGATTTGACGATTTAATTCAGGACTGTAGTGGTGGTTCCATGTTCCATTTACTGTCACATACCGATGAAAAAACGCTATCTATTACGGTTAAACACCACCAAACAGCTCTTTGAATCATTGACACGTTGCTGTTTTTGATCCAATGTGAACAAGCGCTGAACCCACTTTGAACAGAGCTTTGTTATGGACGAAGTTCATTCAAAATAGTGTATTCACGGCATTTTGAAATCTTTAAGGTGACAGCTATCCAACGCAACTGCACTTTGCGGGTTTTCAAAACGATTTTGTACATTTTTTATCTGTTTGAACATAACTATTGAATTTGGGCGGCCAGAGCGTTCAGTTCACCATCATCGGTGTTTGTTCGGTCACGTTTAAACCCAATAAACCAAGGTTTGACGGTTGCTTTCGGAATATCAGAGTCCATATAACACTTATCAACTCGTTGCATTGCTTGAGCAGTATATTTTTCTATCAAAAAACAGTTAAAGACTCGCAATAACAGGATTCAGGACAGGAAAAACACGCAATTAATTTTTATTCATTGTTTTAAAAAATATCAAATCTAGTGTTACTAATGTCGAATTCTTTTCAAACAAAATTTTGATCTCAGATCAAAAAAATGACTGCCAATGCAATACATTTATATTAAGGCCCGGTTGCACAGAAAAGTGACTAACGATCGGTTAGTTGTGCGGTATTTAAATGTTTTATATGAAATCTGTTTTTGCAATCAGAAAAAACTCAACGCAAACATGATTAAATATATTTTATTCCATGGAACTATTTAACGATTAGTTAAAAAGTTATTCAATCAAAATTGGCCATATAAATATTTATACGCAAGCTAAATATTTCCACGGAAAAAATATAATTAATCAAGTTTGCGTTGACTTTTTTCTGATTGCAAAAACAGATTTCATATAAAATATTTAACTGGCGCACAACTATTTAACTAACCGTTAGTCATTTTTCTGTGCAACTGGACATAAGTTTCATACAAATTTATCGCAGTGGCACTAAATTTTTTGATTTGAGAGCAAATTTTTCTATGGTAAAAGAATTCGCAATAAAACAACTAAAACTAATGCTGGAAACACACGTGCAGAATTCTGCATGCATCAAAATTAGAATACACTAGTGTATATGAGTTAAAATACACGTGCGGCGACGCATGCCATGTAGAATTCCGCACGTCGTCTCTATTCTAATTTGACTGCGCATCCATCGGTGTTGACAACATTAAAAAAAAAAAATAAAAATCTTCGGCAACTTCATGCGACATTGTTTTATATTTCACCTTTCGACACTAAATTTTGTCAAGATGGAGGAGAAAATTACAGAATTTATAAAAGAAAACCAATTTTTATACGATACAAGACATTTCAATTTCAAAAATATTAATCTGTGTGACAAAAAGCTGATAGCTTGCTTTAACTCTAAATAAAAAATGTCGCACACAAGTGTCAAAACATAATGCTCATGTGTTTAGGTGCAAATCTGCATGTGGTGCTGCATGCAGAAAATCTGCACATCTGTTTTCAGAATAATGGGCGAATTGCCATAAAATTATGATATATATAGTTTGAAGATTGGTACTTTCTAAAAATTATACGAAATAATCATTAGATTTGCCTTTTATGTGACAGCCTCGGGACTTATTTACCGACGGACCCCGAATACACCAATCTTAATTTTTGAAACGAAAAATTGAACCTATCGAAGTTGTGATAAAACTTGTCGTGTGAAATCAAAAATCATTATTCTTACTTACATTTCAGAAAACCAACAAGGTCTATCCTTATTAAAAATTGAATCTTCTTTGCAAGAACTTGACAAGCTCCTACGGAAGTTGCTACTTCTGGTACATAGATGTTCACCATATTTAGACGCATGGATTTCCCAATTTACGGAAAAAGCTTTAGTATCAAGTTTTATTCGGAATAGTCAATCGGCCTGGTATGTAGAGATATCGAATTTTGGGGAATTTTATAAAATCTATAATTTTATAAAATCTATCTATATAAAATCTTATTTCCAGTAAAATGTAAAATATGATATGAACTAATTTTATTTGAGATTTAATTTATAATCTATTTTTTGTTTATCGTTTCATCGTAAATATATGTGTATGTACTTTTAAATTTTTTTGCAAAAAACCAAAAATGGCTCGTGGAAGCTTCAAATTTCAATAGACCGATCCAAATCTCACTGCTCCAAATTTATGCAAAAAGATAAGATCAATTAATCTGTATATGCTATTCAAGGACAAAATTTTTTATTGAAAAATAGTTTTTCGACAAAAAACGTTATTTCCGCTTAAATTTTGGAAAACTTATCAGGAACGGTATTGTTGCAAAATTAATTTGGATGTACCAGTTTTTGGTAGTAAATGATATGTTTTTCAAAATACATGTAAAAACGAGAAAGCTTTTTTGAGGTTGTCACTACCGGTGAAAAAGCGTAAAATCTCCTATGTAAGCTGTCACTTCCGATGGACCGATTTCGGTCAAAATGTACTGGTATTTCTTAATTTGTGGAAAAAGCTTAAGGGTCGGCTGTACATGGGCCGCATTTTTGTTGAAGGATCCTTTAGTTTATAATCGTTTATCACGTAAATGATATACTTTTCAACATATTTGCAAGAAACGAAAAAGCTCCGATGGAAACTGTCTCTTCCGGTAAACCAATTTCAGAGAAAAATCACTCGGTCTCCCAATTTAAAGAAAAAGTAAAATTATGAAGGTTCATTTTTCCGAATTTTTGTTGTAAATTAGGATTTTGGCAAAAATTTTCAATTCCGCTTAAATTTTTGAAAACTGATCTGAACCGGTTTTGTTGAAAATTTAATGTTTTATTTTATAAATGTTTTTCTCGTAAATGAGATTCTTTTCAAAATATTTCCAAAAAACGAAAAAAGCTTGTATGGAAACTGCCACTTCCGGTAGACAAATATCGACCAAAAATCACTGCGACCTCAAATGTATGGAAAAAGCTTAAACGCAAAGTTTCACCCCGATCATTCAATCCGTCTAAGCTGCAAAAAGGTGTCTGTGTCACAAATTTCAAGGTCAAAAATGTTCATGATTACTATACAAAAGTATGAAGCGGTGTAATTGTGACCGACACCCGACTTTCTTTCACGACAAATGTACTAAGCTACTAAAAAAATTGAAACAACCGGATTTTTGATAAAATTGTCTTCGATTTACGGAAAAGATTTAGTGTTAAGTTTTTTACCGATTCTGCCTGTTCTATATAGATCATTTTCGGGAAAACTTAAAATATGATCTGAACTAATTTTGATTCTTCGTAAATAATATAATTTTCAAAATATTTGCAAAAAACGAAAAAGCTCCTATGAACAGTGCCTGACTTTGGCTAAATACTTCTGAGACCTCCAAATTTCTGGAAAAAGCTTAGGTATGAAGTTTCTTTGCGATCAATCAATCCATCTGGGATGTATGGGGCGGATGTTTTCGTCCCTTTCAAAATATTTTGCAAAAACCGAAAACGATCCTATGGAAGCTGACACTTCTGGGGGACCGATTTCAGCCAAAATTCACTATATACATCCAATTTGTGGAAAATTGTGAAGCTGTGAAGTTTCATCTCAATCAATCAATCAGCCTGCGCTGTACCGGGCCGAATTTTTCTTGCAAAATATTTTTTTTGTCAAAAATTATCATTTCCGCCTATATTTTAGAAAAATGGTTTTTAGCGATATTGTTGCAAATTTAGTTTAGAATATCATAGTGCTTAGTCGGTTTTCTCATAATTCAGATACTTTTCAAAATATTTGCAAAAAAACGAAAAACTCCTAAGGTGTCACTTCCGGTGAACCGATTTTGGCCACATGTCACCAAGATCTCCATATTTATAGAAAAAGCTTAAGTATCTTATATATTAATACGCTTAATTTTTAGTTTGTGGTCCCTTTTTAACCTATTTCCCGTGCGCGTATCTTAATAAAACATATATCAGGTGAAAGGTATTTTTTCACAATATGTGTTTTATTAAGAAACGGCACGGGAAATAGATGTAAAAGCCAAGAAACGTTTTTCCTATACATACTGTATATCTTATATATTAATCACGACGCCAGAATGCCATGACAAAATATGTTTACACTAGTTGCTTTCCAATCGACCACCGCCAGTACTTGTAAGTGCAAAAAATGTGTATTGGCTAAAGTGTCGATTGGAAAGCACAAAAAATTACAAAAGGAAAGCATAACCTACAAATGCGTTTATTTGTGATAACTTTTTAATAAAAAAATATCTATACCGAAATTTTATTAGCGCTTCACATACGACATTCATATTTATATTTTTGACAGAAAAATACTACACACAATCACCTAGCGGACAAATTTATCGTAGCTGGTTCCAAATACTCATAATAAAATGGTAGAGCAGTTGTGAGTAGTTAATTTAGCAAAGACAAAAAACATAAGTGCTTATAAGTATGTACTTGCGGTGGTCAATTGGAAAGCTACTACTGAACCGTCATTACCCCGTGCCGTGACAATACAGAACAAAACAGACAACATAAAATGATTTTACATACATACAAACATTTTGGTGTTAATAGTGGTGAGAGTAAAATTACAATTTTGTCATGGCACTCTATCGTCATGACAAAATTTTGCGAGTGACGATCGACCTTAGTACTTACACAAACATAATGTCTATGAAAAGCTTGAAATAATCATTTCCGTCTGATTTTAGGCAAAAGTCATGGGATCTCTTAATTTATGCGAAAAGGTTAAGTGGGAAGTTTCGTCCCGATATGCGGTTGGTTTGTGTCCCAGTATAGTTCGTAACCGGATAATTTATTAAGCTCTTAATTTCATGGTTGAACTAGCGTGACGTGTATCTGCTTTTTGTGTGGTGGTAAATCGACTTTATAACTACATGAGTACATTAGTTTTGGTTTAACAACGAGATTTGTTTTGGAAAACGTCAAAATTATTCATATACAAATGAAAATACCACACAAATACAGCGGTCTTTTTGTAAATTTCTTATTAAATATTTAGATTAAAGTTGCGCGTCTCGGCAATTTTGTGCTTTTCTTTTGAGCGCATAAGTGGTCATGTGGGCCATGCGCGCGTTTTCCGTTTGAGATATGAATATTTGACTTGGCACGTAACTCATACTGTACATTTGAGCGCGTGCTTGCCGTTTAAGATTTAAAAATTAACCTCGTATATTAATTTGCTTTATTTTTGATAAAAGTGCATCAAAAATTTACATCTTAAAAAATCTTCTCTCACATTTCTTAACCAAAAATTCAATAAAATGTTTTCACGTGACTGATTATTCAGTCACAGGTCAGCTAGTTAAGTTTTATCGCGATTAATCAATCCGTCTGGGATGTACATGGACACGTTCAGAATATTTATAAAAACCAAAAAAGCTCCTATGGAAGCTGTCGCTTCCGGTGGACCGATTTCGGCTAAAATTCACTGAAATCTCCCAATTTTTAGAAAAAGCTTAACTATGAAGCATCATCCCAATCAATCAATTCGCCTGGGCTGTACAAGGCTGCACTTTTATTGAAAACCCGTTTTTGTCAAAATTGTTATTTTTCCTTAAATTTAGAAAAAAATATTTATATTAATATTGTTGCAAATTTAATTTGAAATCTTAGGTTCATGATCGTTTTTTCGTGAATAATAGACTTTTAAAAATATGAACAAAAAACTTAAAAGCTCCTATGGAAGTTTCCACATCTGATGAACCGATTTCACCTTAAAATTAAAAGCTTAAGTATGAAGTTTTATATCAGTCGGACAAGCCGTCTGGACTGAAGAAAGGACATAGATATTTAGTCTGCACGGAACCACACACATACACAAGAGAGTTTTTTAAAAACCACTTTTCTGAATTCGACGATATAGCGAAAGGTAATTCAGTAAAAGTCTCGAGGTTGAAAATTTTCATGATTACTCTACTTTATTTTACTACGTTAAAGAAAATAATATAAATGTTACGGTTGTCCGGAGGACGGATGCTTACGAAATATTTGTTAACCTTCCTCCCTACACCCTCGTAATTTCATTTATTCCACATCAGAGAGGCGACATGAAGGGAACAATTCGCGCCCCCTAGTCCTTGAGAGTTAGAAAACCCGTTAATGCCAACTATTCCATATGTCAATTTGCCATAATATCGTAAAATACTCCGTCGGATGAAGGGTAAGCCATTTCAAGAATATAGGACTCTCATTTCATAAATTCCGAAGCAATAAAAAAATTTGGACATTTAATAATTAATATACATTTAATAACTAACTAAAACATTTTAATAATTAATTAAAAACATAACTAAGGCTCGTTTCTTTTTAAAATTCAATTTAAAATTAGACAAGCACTAACTTGAAAAATGATAAGTTTCTATTTAATTTTGTGGAGTTTCCTAAGTCTTAAAACAAGAATAGTAGCTATATGTTTAATTAATCTCTTTGCAACATCTTCAACACTGACATTTTAGTAACATGCAAGCCACGTTAAATATAAACTTTTCTAATATCTGTTTCTAATACTTTATGTATTTTGATAAAAATATTTCGATTATATTAAACCAAACACACATGAATAAGCCGCAAATTTAACGACTACAAATGACTTAATGATCCTGCCCCAATAAATTAATACCCGTATAAATTTGGGATAAACATGACATATAATCATGAAAACCGTAAAACTGTGTAAGTACCAAACCCGCGCGCGACATTGTATCCCCATAATATTTTATATCAGCAGTTATAAAGGATGGGATTAGATCAAACACAAAAGAAAATATTTTATTTTAAGCATCTTCTAAAGAGGTATTTTTATGTATTTATGAATTTTAAAAAAATGACTTAAAAATTATTATCTTAAGTATTATGAAAAAAATTGGAATTCCTTTATTTTTATGATAAAATCCATAAAATAAAGAATTTTGTGATCTTTACTTAAATATTTTATATAAGGAAAGCTTTTATTTTTTTTTTTTTTGGGTTGAGAAAATATGGGGTTAGGGAGTGAGAACGGAACAAAAACCGAAAACCTCATAATTTTTCGTTTTTTTGTTTGGTATGCCTCGCATCACAAGACTTGTGTGATGACAACATACATATATGAACATTTTTTATTTGATTTTCATTTTTATTTTGTTTTATGCTTATTATTGATGTACTCTTAAAAAATTTATGATCGATATTTATTTATTTTTTGTTGGTGGGAGGAAAACAAAATTTTAACAGTCTCAAAATAATATATGTCTAATTTTCGTAAAAGTGTTAACCCATTGCAATAAATTTTAATGTGAAATTGTGGCAATGCGATACCCTTGCACGGTCCTGTAAAAATGTAAACAAAATATAAAAAAATACAAGCGCGCGGGGGGTAAATAAAGCTTTTGCTCTACAGCTTCATAAAGATGTACAAAACTTATATTTCGGTTTGATTGCGCATACATGACATACATATATTCACAAGTATATCGTGCTTATACAGATTTATTACAATTTTTCATTATTTGTTTAGAGGTCATCATCATCCGGGGGATGAATTATTGAAAGTTTATAGGATGTGGGTTTATTTCGATTTTTATATTCATCGATTTACTAAATTTGTGATACTGACATATATATATGTACATATAATGTCCCGATGTATATGCACAGTGTTTAGTCGGTTTTATAGATAAATCGAGAAAGTACACATACCCGTATGAAAGTTTTATTATAGCATTTTATGGAACAACATTTATTTTATGTGTGTGAGCTTTTTCACAAATATCCTGGTTTTGAGGAAAGTATGCCAACGGGGGTTCTATTTCTGTTTGTTAATTTTGACTGAATATATAATTTTATTTTTTGGGTCACGTATGACAGGAAGCATAATGTTTTATGTTGAACCTTATTATTTATTCGTATGTTCTAGCTACCACCTTTATTGCATATGGGAATAATAAACGAAGAGATTCTAAAATTTTAAATAATACAAAAATATTTGAGGTTTCCTAAAATAAAACGACAAACAATAGCTGTTGTAGTTGTGTGTTGGTTGTCGTTTAACTAATAGTAGTTCAATCAACAAGGAAATGCGGTTGAATTGGTTTGTGAACCATTCATTTTCAAATACTAATTGTTGAAAATAATTTAATTTAGCCAGAAAGCTTAACTTCATTGGACTATTAAGTAAATACATACTAGACCAAATTATTGTGCAGGGGACAATTTTCAACTATTTTTAAATTGTAACAGGTAAAATCAGCAGTAAAGTCTTATAGTGATAGTAGTGGAATTGTAATAAAAGTTCAAGTAATTTAATTTAACTAATAGAGACTTCGTTGTCAAATGGTGAAGATGTTTGGCTAATTAATTCCAATGCCAAAACTCTTTTATGAATCTAAACGAACAACTAAATTCCTATCATTTTCCCAAAAGTGGGAATTTAAAAATACAAGCTAAGATAATTAACAAAAACAATTTCACGTTCAATAACATTTGAGCTGTTGTCGATGCCACGAGGCAAAGCAGGTGGTTGAAGAAATCTAAGAGAAGAAACCCATTGACTGACTACACAGAAAGAAAACAATAGTATTGTCATCTAAATATTAACAAATTTCATTTAACGTCTAGAATATTTTTTAGCCATTTGAAATAAATGTTTCAACCTGGGGCTCGTACGAAACGCAATCGAATATCGCAGCAAGTTTGGATTCTAGCCATATATCAAAATTAAAAAAGTATTATCATGATAACGAATCCAGTTCAGATACAAATTCGATTGATTCAGCGGCAAGGATCCAGACTTATGTCCTTCTAATGGCAAGGAAACTAATTCATCTGACGATGATATCACCGATCACGTAGTTGGTATTGATATTGCTCAACTTCCCAGTACAAAATTGTTTGTGAAAACAGCGTTTATAAATAAATAAAAATAAATTCTGATTAGTAAAATAAATTCCTACGTCCTCAATTGGATCTTAATTTTAATAAGTCTTTAATATTTTGCTGAAATTTGCTTATAATATTGGGGGTACAAATTGAAAATGCGGGATTTTTTTCTATTTTTGAACGTTTATTCTGAAAAAATGGTAACAAATGAATTATTCAAAATATTGTTCATCGCTAGCCACAACTTTTTCCCATCTTTCTGGCAATTTACGGATACCGTCGCGAAAAAATTCGGCCGGCTTGGCTGCTATCCAGTCATCGACCCATTTTTGGGCTTCTTCGTAAGAATGGAAGCGCTGGTCAGCTAGGTCATGTGTCATCGATCGGAAAAGGTGGTAATCGGAAGGAGCAATATCTGGGCTATACGGCGGGTGGGGTAAGACTTCCCATTTCAGTGTTTGTAGGTATGTTTTGACCGGCGCTGCAACATGTGGCCGAGCGTTGTCATGTTGCAAAATTACTTTGTCGTGTCTTTGCTCGTATTGTGGCCGTTTTTCTTTGAGTGCGCGGCTCAAACGCATCAATTGAGTTCGGTATAGTGCTCCTGTGATGGTTTCGTTCGATTTCAATAGCTCATAATACACCACACCCAGCTGGTCCCACCAAATACAGAGCATGAGCTTGGCGCCGTGAATATTTGGTTTGGCCGTCGATGATGATGCATGGCCGGGGTAACCATATGATTTTTTGCGCTTCGGGTTATCGTAATGGATCCACTTTTCATCACCAGTGACAATGCGATGCAAAAAACCCTTCCGTTTTTGCCGTTCGAGCAGCAGTTCGCATGCAAAAAAACGGCGCTCGACGTCTCTCGGCTTCAGCTCATACGGCACCCAATGTCCTTGCTTTTGGATCATTCCGAGGGCTTTTATACGATGGGAAATGGCTTGTTGTGTCACTCCCAATGAATCTGCGAGCTCTTGTTGAGTTTGACACGAGTCTTCATTGAGTATTGCCTCCAATTCAGCATTCTCAAACTTTTTCACTTGGCCCGGCCGCTCTTTGTCCTCAACGTCAAAATCACCACTTCTAAACCGCACAAACCATCTCTCGCACGTTGAAACCGATGGAACATGACTCGGATAAGCCTCGGAGACCAATCGATGTGCTTCAGCAGCACTTTTCTTCAAATTAAAGAAGTAAATTAAAACTTCCCGCAAATGCTGTTTTGTTGGCACGAAACTCGACATATTGAGAGCTCAAAAAAACTATGAATTTGACACTGCGACAAATTGACACATACTGAAAATTAAAGCTATAAGACGTAGCTTTGACATGAACATAGTCACAGTACTGCCTGATGCGTATAGCGTTAGTAACGCCATCTGTTATCAATCCCGCATTTTCAATTTGTACCCCCAATAGTTTTCAATATCTTAAAATATTAATTCCTTTCGTGAATTTAGTAATTTGTTATATCAAAATTTACCTAATTTGCTAGAAATAACTACATAACATAAGAGAGTATGTTTTGATACAAAATAATCAAAATATGAATCAAAATATTGTCAATCGTTTGATTCGAATATCTTAGAAATGAGTGAATTTTGAGTTGTGCCACTGTTGCAGAAACGAGCGATATGTATTTTCAAATGCAAGAGGGGACCGGACAAGTGGTGCAGTAGTTAAAGCTTCGGCACTTGGACCGGGAGGTACTGGGTTCGAATCCCAGCAGAGCCAGGATGCAAAAGCGAATTTTCTTCATCGATTACAATCGGTGATGTTAATAAACACAACTAAGACCCTCTGTTGGAGTGCAGAACTCAGCGCCGAGTACAGGTTGACATGGAGCTTGCAACGTGCAGGTGGTACACTGTAGTTGTGTGAGTAGGTGAATGGGTGGGTGTGTGCGTGAATGAAAAGGGGGGTATAAATTGACCTTAAAAGGACATTAAATCCTTTGGATAATTAATACTTTTTCAATTTAAAAAAAAAAAAAAAAAAAAAATCGCTCTACCGAAAAATTCTAAATGTTGGATTTTGTCACTCTGGCAGCAAATGAGCGATATAAAAAAAATAAATAATTTGTTTACCGTATAAACAAGTCGCACATGTTTTACTCATTTCAATATTGAGTAAAAAAAAACGTGTGAAAACAGGTTTAGTTAATTTTTTTAAGTTGATTCGCTGGTTTAGGAATTATATCGATATTACAAAAAAGTGTTTAGGTGCCATTTTTTGCGTAATTCCTCCGGACTCCATACAATACAAAATGAGGACTATACTGCGGACGAAAAGTAAATCTTTGATGTGATATCTCTCGGCCTTTTAATGTTTACTGTTTTTTTAGATTGTTTACTCCTGATGCTATTTTATGTATATAAAAAAATTTATCTGGCTCACCAAAATTTCTTGAAACAAACCTTGATCTTTTTTGATTGACTGAGATGTGCGGAATTGTGTCAGTAATATGTTTCTAGACAGTATACTGCGGCAGATTTTTGGGTACGAATTTTTAGTTTTGGTGTAGCTGAATTTGACTGGATCATCTCTTAACGGGTTAAGGTCAAGTTTGGTTCAGCTATAGTGAGTGGGGAACCGGATAACTCTTTCGCCGATTATTTTCAAAGTTTTTTGTAGAAAAATCCAGAACTTCATGCAGGATTTATGTTGGAATTCCGGTTCAGCTCAACATACCACTTTCGAACATAGTAAAGAAATTGCCTAGCACGGCCGAATTCCAGAACTTCTCTAAAATCCATTTTTAGAACCCCTCTAAAATCCATTTTTAAATTCCCGCTCAATTATGTATACCTGATCTGACAATAGTTGGTAGGGATATGGCCAAGTTCCATTCAGAATGGTTGAATTTTAGCACTTCATCAAAAAACATGTTAAAATCCCAATACAAATTGACCTTAGTTTATTAGAATCCTAGCCCAGCTCTACAAACTAAGTTGGAGAATTATCGGTTAGAAAATGGCCTGGTTCCATTCATTACAGCTGAATCCCAAAATAACCTAAATTTATTTGAAATATCCAATCCGGTAATTAATCTCGTATTGAAAAACATTGATAGTTTTCCATTAACCATTGCCTTTGGGGTGCCTCACATATTTTTTGCAAATTTTGAAAGATTTTTTTTTGCTACTTCATAGTTGCCCAATTCAAGGGTTAAATACTAATTGATTTTAGTGTCATTTTTAATTCAAATAACTAATGGTTTCACGAAGTTCTATTGTAAGTTGTGGAGTTGCAGGCGGATCAAATTAATAAATGTTTATATTATTTAGGAAGTCGGAAAATATTAATTTGGAATTAAATTTCAGAAAATTTCTAGATGCATGTGAAATAATAATATTTTTTCTTAGGTTGCTGATTTAAAGAAGCAATTGTTCATTAACCATTAAACCTATATCCTTCCGCTAGTAGTTTCGTATTGTGTTGCCATTGTGTTACTAACTATCGGCTATATTTAGGTGTCTGTAACCGGGTCGATTCTGTCCCACTTAGTCAACCTATCTAATCCTTCGGTTTTGTTATGTGTAAAAAAGAGTGTACTTTTTAACTAAATAGCCATAATTATTATACCTTATTTAGTACAGAATGTTACCAGCTTTTTAATGAAATTAGTACTTGAAAATATAAAGGGTTATTTCTCAAGATATTGATGTTTCCTTAATAAAAGGTGCTGTGTTGGAAGGCTCCTCTTTAAACGTCTATAACTTGATAGGGGGCTTTAATGTGGGAAGTGATAAAAGTAACCTCACCCTTTCCCTTTGTTTTGATCAAGGAATCCAACGGTACCATCCGTGTCAGCTACTTTATAACCGTCTGCTCTGACTTGTGTGCGATATATGAAATAGAAAATTTTATATTCTATTACATTATTTGTGTTTACACTGTCTTGTTTTTGTGATAACGGGGTTCCCTTACAAAACAAAACATTACCTCCTTAATAATAAGCAATTACAAGAAATTCAAATTAACCACCTTGCCAGTTCTAGTTCGTCTGGGTAATTCCATGTTTGTTCCAGTCCGGGCCGGTGCTCTTCAACAATTTAACCGTCTTCGACACGACTACTTTTGTAATGTATTGGCTAAATGCGTTTATCAAAAAACTTCTCTATCTAATTTTTTTAAATATTCCTCATCAGATTCCTAAACTTTATCCAAAATGTATTCTAGGGACTAAATCCAGCCAACATCGTCGAAATTGGTAGTCAGAATTTCCATGCCAAATTCTTAAACTTATAATTTTAATTGTGATATTAAAAGTTTAACCCATCAAATTTATAATTTATCCAAGCCGTTACGCTGCATAGTTTGGCTGGAATGAAAGTAGAAACCCCTAAAATAACGTTTTCCTTTATTGTTCAGTGTCATCCTAAGTTATCGCCATGACTTTTGTTTAGTTCCTGCACCTGGTTCAGTTCACATATTGTGATTTACGTTTAATTGTAATTATTGCCTTGCCATAAATTTTATATTGATTTATTAGAATCTCCTCATACTCTAGGTCAACCTGTTTATTGTTCTTGATAGTTGACCTAACTTTGAAATGAAATAAAATTAAATTGAAATTGCAAATAAAATTGAAATTGATACTGAAAATGAAATTAAACTAAAGTTGAAGAATTTATTTCATTTAAGAAAAATAATCAAAAATTGTTTACAACTTTTCGAGTGGGCCCTGCGCATTTAAATTTTGGATATAAATAAACCATTTTGGGATTAAAACTTTCGTTAACATGTCTTTTTTATAATGCTGTATGGCCTGCTGCTGGCCTTTTAGGATTTTCAAAATGGCGGACCACCAATGGCAAAAAATAAAATATCTGCTAAACAAATCTTTTATCTTCAATTAAATTTAATCTAAAAACGTAATTTTAACCCTGATTACTTAATTAAAAATGATTTTGGAGTCATTGAAAAACTTAAAGTTCTATGATAACCACCGTTTTGAAAGATGGCCACAAAAAGTGTTCAGATTTTTAACATTCATGAAGATCAATAGAAACAAATAACCTTGGTTTCCCTGGGAATTGGAAAAAGTATTTTCTTATCATTTCAGTCTAAATTATATTTGTATGGCCTATTGAGAGAATAAGTTTTGTGTAAATATTTTTCAAACAAAGTTAAATGGGAAAATATTTTTCTCCATAAAAATTTTGTGGAACAAATGTTTCCCAATTAATTTTGTTTTGAAATTTTTTGCACTAAACTTATTCCTTCAGTAGGCCAGACATTTGGACAAAATTGTTATGAAAATATTTTTCCCAATTCCCTATTCCCAGATAAAATAGTAGCTGAATGGCATTATAAGCATGGAACTTTTGCCATGATGGTATTGGTGCTACGTTTAAGAGGGGAGCGTAATAAGCGGGTCTAATTAAATTACAGTGTTTTACATTTCCATAATGTGCCCGATTGAATTCCACCTGCGATTTGGCTCATTTCCCGTGAAAAGGGCATAGATACGGCATTTCATCCCGTTTTTTGATGGTCATCTACAAACATAATCAGGTATTGGAGCAATTGTTCAATTCTGTCTTTCAACCTACCAATCCGACTGAGAACGTAGCTGTAGTACCAGTTTTATGAACACCTACGTGTTCATTACGGTTTCGAATACTGCTGGCTCAAAATGTTTGCCTTGGACTGAGTATAGTTCACGAGGTACTACAAGTCGGGTTATCCCATGGGTTATCAATGCTTTCGCTACCACTTCGGTTATTCGATTGGGTAGTGTTATTGCTTCGGGCCAGTAAGTGAAATAGTACATAACCACCAATGTAAAACATTACTGGAGTCAAAATAGTTAAAAAAACCAAGGAAAAGACGGAAATGCCCTTTAACTTTAAGCCAAAAACTTATTTTGCCAAAAATGAGTCGAAATTGACTTACAAATGATATAAAAATAAAATTAGGCACGAAAATGACTAAACTACATAAACCAAAAAATAAATCCAAACAATAGTCGAAATTGACTATAGCTATTTGAGTGCGAAAAATTACGAGTAGATAATGCCTATATTTGATATTTACAAACCAAGAATTTTCTCTTTCTCCCCTATTTATTTCTCCTTTAAAAATTTGTTGTGTCTTTTGTTTTATTATTGCTTTTTATGCTATCATTCCAAAAATAAGGGTCGATAATAACCATATTTGGTATTTGAAAAAAGAATAGTGCCTCTTTCTCCCACAAAAATGTAGAATTTTTCATTTCTTTTGTTTTATTGTTGCGGATGCGATCTTCTGGAGGTAAATTGTGGAGCACCGATAGGGATGGGTTCTCAGAATGGTTGATAAATGTATCGCCATATCCTTCTCGCGTCACAGATCTAATTGGCCTATCAACTCGAAAACTGAACAATGTATTTGCTCCAGAATTTGAACCATCGTTGGTTAATCCAAATACCTTGCAAGTTTGCTAATCTGACTTAGGACTGTCATCTTCATGTTTTCTTGAATAGTTTTCTTGAAACTCATTTTTGTGGTCCCATTCTTGCTAACCTTCTCCTTTTCGATTGCTTTACCATGCTCGATTTTAGCGTGGAATTGTTCCTGCTCTCGTTGAAATTCTTCTTTTACGCCTTCAATAGACTGGTCTCGTTCTATGCGCTCTTCCCGATATCCTGATGAGGATAAATACCAAGACAAACGAGTTCCCGAGCTTCGGGAACTCGTTTGTCTTGGTATTTATCCTCATCAGGATATTCTCGGCCTTCTCCTGAATTTTCCGAAAAGCCTGATTGCTTCTGACCCTTTTGTTTGCAGTTTGTTGTCGCTCGACCTCCAAAACCTTCTTCAATTCTTCCGACTGTCAAAATTGTTGGATTAGCACAGGTACATTATGTCATGGTGGAAAACCTCTAATAGTTTGACAGTTGTCAAGACATTGATAAATATTACTAAATCCGACCAATTTACTGCTAGTTTTGTTTCCTCTTCTCAATTATTGTCATTAGAATTAAATTTTACTACACATAAGAACTTTAGATTTACAGCAACAGTGGATGTATAGAGCATCAATGTTTGGAAATATTCCCAATAGTCGCAAATTCCATTTTGAAGGAGAATTGTGGTGAATCAACATTTCCTGGAGTAGTGAATCTGCGACTAAGCTGACATAACGCTTGACCGCAATTCTTCTCCAAATGGAATTTGCGACTATTGAGAATATTTTCAAATATAGAGGCTCTATACATCCACCGTTGCTGTAAAATGTCATGTTCTAAAGTGTTGTAAGATTTACCTCCACTTCTTTGTTTTGGTTTATAGTGCGGGTTCCGGTCCAGAGATGACAGTAGTTTGTAATTGTTGATTTATTGTTCTGGAAATCCCACGGACATGCGCCTAACTTTGTAAGAAAATTTGTTAAACACGCCAAAGTACGAAGTTGTTTCCATTATACTGCCTAAACGATGTACATGAACGATTTTTGGTTTGGTGCCTAGATTTAGTAGAATTCGGTAGGTTACATTCGTAAGGCTTTGCATGATCTGATAAGGCCCTTCCGTAGTTACCGACCGAATGGTACAGTGGTTAAAGCTCTGGCGCTTGGATCGGGCGGTACCGGGTGCCAAATCCCAATAGCATATCTATGACCTCCTGTCGGTAAAACCCATGGGCCGACCCATCTTCCGTGACAGTATAGCCTGGCATGGATCTTGCAATGTGCAGATAGTCTTAAAATTGTTCCTTTAGCCGTACGTCCTCGAGTCGGCTAAGTAAGCGTAAAGTAAGGACTTAAGAGCATAACCGCGAAAGAGTAGGGTGAGCCTCGAGCCCCAAACAGATTTCAATGTAAATAAATAAATAAAAAAAGGCCCTTCCCAATCACTTTGTTGCTTTGGACAGGGACCAATTCCTACCCTCGGATTGTATAGCCACACAAAATCTCCGCACGTGGTTGCATTTTTATTACGGTTTCGAACATTGCTGACTCGAAATTTTTGCTTTGGTGTGAGTGTAGTTCACGAGGTTACTCAAAATCGGATTATCACATGGATGGGTTTCCAATGCATCCGCTATCTCTTCGGTCATTTGATTAAGTAGTGATATTGCTTCGGTGGTATTGGTGAACTCTGTTCATTCTAGTTCATCAACGGATATTCAGCTTCTAGTTAAATCTAATTAGAAGTCAATTTTCTCAGAATGAATAATCGGGTCATTTGTGTGTCGATCTGTTGAATCTGCACCTTCTAAAATTGTCGCACCCTACCCTATCGAAAAAAAAAATGTTTAGTTGTGCCTTTTAGGAATGTTTCAGCAGCCGTTTCGACATTCCTAGTCGACACATTCTTTCGTCAATCCTACAGTTTATATAATAACAGTCCCTGGTCAAATATAATTGTCGCCTACTGTAATTTACAATTTCATCTCGTATTAGCAAACACGACTAATTATCATTAAATCAAGAGCATATAATGTTAAAAAGAGCCAATATTTTCTATATTTTACAATTTCCACACTACTAGTTGATGTTTGCGAGATATTTTATGTGCAGAGTGTTTCATCTTGTAAAGTTAACATTACAAAACGTGAGTTGAAATTTAAACAATCGCGATTATTTATTGTTTCAAATGTTTCAAAAACAGTACATGTTAAAAATACAATGAGAAAGGAGTTGTATTAAATTAATTTAATTAACACGTAGATTCGTAAAACTGATGTATAGAATTATAGGGTTTGTAACCTTAAATATACTTCAAGAAGTTAATTTTAGAGTAATTTAGATTTATCACGTAGACCTTCGACCTTTAACACAAAGAGAAAATATTTTACAAATAAAAACTGTCAAGTTTAACATAGTTTCTAATTCCTAATTAATTTGTTATCCACAAAGGATGTAACAGTCAACAACGCGCTGATTGTTATTTTGTATTATGTATATTTTACTTATTTTTTTTTGTAACAAGTTTGACGTTTTATGAGCGGACCCGTCAAATATATGTAGGTAAAAGCAAAATTCTAAATAATATAATAAATATGAAAATATATTTTGCGTGCCACTCGTTATTAAGTTTGTAATAAAAATACTAAAATTAAAATTCATTTTGAATATTTTCCCGAAAATACGCAGAACCATAATATACGAGTACAAGTTTTACGCTTGGTATACAGTTTTTGGTTTCACCAAAATGTTCACGATTGGAAAGAAAATTCGTTTTGGTTGTATGTGTTATATATGTATATTATAATATATAAAGTTGTACGTATACAAAGTGGAAATTCGGTAGGGACCAATTCTGCTGTTGTGTGAATTAATTTTTATACATCACAATCAAGATATGGGTAAATAGAAACGATTTCTTTTTCTTGCCCTTTCTTCGGTGCGGCTCCTACCCTCATAACTATGGAGGTTAATTAGTCACTAAACGCGCATAATTATTTTGAATTTTATATTATAATATTTTTGTTGTTCTTGCATGTATATATCTTTATACACTTTATTGAGTATACTTTAGCGGGTACGATACAAAATTGAAACAAAGGTTTAAAGGATCTCTGCAATTTACATGTATAAATACGCACTCCTTTTCACCTACTTGAACAACAATTTTTTTATCACCTTGAGACAGCTTTCGTTGGTTTGGTTTCTTGTATGTTACTTGATGGAAATAAGTGTCCACCAAACAATGTATTTTGTGAACGTAAGTTTTTCACCCAAATAGAAGTACAAAACAAAGTCTGACGGGAATTTTTGTATAAGAAACCAAAAACAATTTTGAGCATATTTTTGTGCTGTTCGAGCAATTCTTTAAATATAAAAATGAGGTTCAAAATAATTTTCTTGCTACAGTTTTCAATTCTTTAAGCACAACAACTGAAATGAATACATGAACGAATGAGAAAATAATAAGAAAGTTTTCTTCTATCATTTTCATCTACCAATTCTCGGTTACATTTTTAAATTTTTTGTTTATTTTCGTTGCAAACGTCGTTGGGTGAAAAAATAAATAAATACACAAACATTAAAGATATATACACATACTTTGTACTTCTATACATACAACAAAAATAAGGAAGACACAGAAGTTATTTATTCAGAATAGATTATCCTTAATTTTAAAAAAAAATACCAAAAATAAAACGTACAACGGCAACGAACAACACTAATGGAGGCGCAACAACAATGCCAGAGCCAAAATTATTACGAGCGAGAAGAAAATTAACATAAAATCGATAATGTAATCATTAAACCACATAAAAGTTATTTTCCGTCTAATATATGTGAGCATAAGCAAAAAAAAAATGTGTTGGTTGTTTGTTAAAGAATTTCAAATCAAAAGATTACATGAGTGTTAAACTTGGGGATTTACATTATATGCATGTTTATTAATAATATATGAATGATGTATCATGTGAGGAAGACTAGGGTAATAAAGTTGTGGTTATGAGATCGTGATGAATTTTCATAAAAACGTAATTTTAGGGTTATGTGTGGTTTGATTGGTTTGAAACTAACATTAAATATTTTCATGATGTTCTTTTTGGGATAATTATGGTAAATCATACAAGCTTAATATCATCGTAAAAGATTTGAAATGTAAGTATCTGTATTTAGAAGTTTTGAGTCGCAGTTTTCAAATGTAGGTTTAGCATTTAACCAGTATTGTGCACTGCTGCCTCATTATGCGGACAATGTCAAAAAATTGTTTCTTGTAGCAGTCAGCATATTCCTAAGATTGTTTTGGTAATATTAAGGTTTTTAGGCGGAAAGCATATATGTATAACTTACAGGTTTACGAGCATAAAAACTGTTGCTCAATTTTATGTAATATATTGATAGATTATGCTTATACCAAGTTAAATCTAAATTTCGTGGAAAACATCTACAGTGTTAATAAAAGTTTCACATCATTTTATGTCGTGATTATATAGTCACGGTGACTCAGCTTGAGGTATACGAAATTTTGATCATTTGTATTATACAGTTAGAGCGATAAATTTAGCCGGTTGACACACTGAATTTTCACCGAAGGCCAAGCAGCACTTGCCAAACTCAAAGAGCGGAACTTATGTATGTGTAAAACTATTTTCATATTGGATGCACCCACAGAACAGAAAATAAAATTTACCAATTATTGGAAAACGATGTAAAACTCCCCACATTTGCTCGGGCCACATTTTTCCTACTAATCACATAAAAACAAAAGGGTTATTGTGTTTTCATTTAAGTTAGCGAGTGTCTCTCCACACAGTGCGGCAACACGATGTTTTTTTTCTTTGTGTTTGTAACCAGTCAAAAATAAAAACTTAACCAAAAAATAAGAATGCGATACATTTTGTTAACTTTAAACAGCGGAATTTCTCGCCCAAGAATAAAAAAACTTATACCGAAAATCTGATTTTTATTAAATAAAAAGGCAGAAATTAGTTTAGTTGTATAATTAATCACTAAATTAATATATAAAGTTATTTGAATAATTTTATGAGATCAGCGATGTCAATATACACATTTTAAAATGAAAACATAACTTTAATTGTATTCGTTCTTTTATTAATTTGTAATAATTAATTGTAATTAATCATATAATTTATAATAAATATAACCCCCATTTTTAATAATTACTTCAAAAATTCTGCTCCGCATGGAAGTAACCAATCCTTGCAGTTCCATTTCAAGTTGTTAAACTGCTTCCCATTGTCATAGACCTTTCGTGCGACATTGCCCCTTAAATGTGTGAAGGAAGGCATTATACTGCTGGAAAATCCCATTCGAGGTTGGTTGAATTTGACAAAAAATCTATTATTTGTGTGAATATGACTCCGCCGTTTCCTAATAAGTGTCGTTACTAGTACTGCTTAAGTGTACTATAAATGGGCGATACTGGTATTCTATAGTAATTAATGCCAGCTGTCAAACCCAGTATGCGACATTTGGTTTAACTGTTAATAACTACCTAGAATTTTAAACTCCTTGGAAATGTCGAATTTGATTCGAAATAAACGAAATAAACATAATTTGCGGGAAATTTTATTACATTATAGTATTGCAAAGAAAAGTGCAGCGGAAACTTATCGGTTGCTTCTTTAAATTTACGGTTAGCATGCTCCATCGAATATAATGTGTAAATTATAGTTTCATCGATTAAAAAGTGATGATTTTGGCATTGAAGATAAAGAGCACAGGAAACCACCAAAAAATTTGAAGATGCTGAATTGGAAACATTATTGGCTGAAGATTCTTCTCAAACACAATTAGAATTGGCGGTAGCATTAAATGTTGATCGATCAACTGTTGCAAAATATTTAAACAAAATCGGAATGGTTCAAAAAGCTAGCAACTGTGTTCCACATGCATTAAAAGAAAGAGACCTTCTTCAAAGACAACAGAGAAAAGGTGTATTGCATCCAGTAGTTGCTGAATATAAAAAATGGATTTATTATAAGAATCCGGAACGGAAATCATGTTGAATGAAGCCTGGTGTGGGATATTATAAACTGCTGGAATCCGGTGAAACTATTCAATGGCGATGTCTACCGATGACAACAACAACCAAATATGTTTTATTTTAATAAAAAAGGGCGGAGTAATATTGACACGCTCAACATTGAAATTTCATGTAACATCTCTATGTAATATTTGGACTTCATTCTAGTCGAAATTTTACACAGAGGGGTTTTCATGAAATTGGATGATGCGGCCCAAATTATTACGCACCCATTTAAAAAGTTTCGGCTCACTTGAACCCATCAGTTTTGCCTAAATTAAACTTCTGCTCGTCCGAGAACATAACATTTTTCCAAATTGGTCCCATGTACATGTATTTTTTGGAAGAGTTTAATCTATTGATTTTAACTGCTTCAGTTTAAACTAGTTTTAATAACCTTTTGTCGGCGAGTATGAACTAACGATTCAAGTTCCAAAATAATTTTTGTGGCCGTTGATTCCCCCTTGCCCTAGCAGGTGCATTGAGGTCTGGTCAGACCTATTTGAATTTCAATAGCTAATATTTTTTGTTTCTGGTAAAATAAAAATTTGAAACCCTCTGACTTCTATAATTCCTACCTGTAGACCCCTTTGAGATATTTTTCGACGATATCGCGTTGCTTTTGTAGAAGGATTTTGTGTTTTCAATGTGATTGTATGTTAAGTCCCAGTGAGGTCTGTCCAGACCTAGAAATAAATTTCACTTAGATTGAGCACCTGCATTTTTTGAAAAAAATAAAAACAAAGTAGCACTATAATAATACCGTTAGTTTGTCGAAAAAGCATCGAGACGAAAAAATATCTCAGTTACTATAAGTGTACGTGTGTGTGAGTTCAATAGATACAAGTGTTCAGTCTTGCAGTATTATTTGGTGCGAAAATATCTAATTGAGAAAAAATTAAAATTGGTTTGTGAGGCAAGTATTTTTTTAGTTGTTTGCATATAACATAATTAATCACTGGTTGTGTTTATGGAAATTGTGGTAATAATAGAGGAAAGCATCTAGCACTATCTGATATTTCAATTTGTTCACATTTTTTCCATTTAAAGCTATACCGCTAAACGAAGGTCTGTTCAGACCTTACAGGTTTATTTAGCGCCGTACAAGTCACTGGTTAATCACAATTCTTAGGATTTGTGTTGTCTGGCGCAGTGAAAGCTTTTGATTATATTTATTTTTGCGATTTTTTCTCGTTTTCATTAATAATATTGTTGATAACCGTTCGTGATCTGCCTAAAATTGCGTTTGCCGATGTCTTCGGTTGTTAATATTCAGTTGTTTACTTTGTCCATTTTTTTATCAAAATTTTAAAAAACACCACCTAATAATGTCACTAATTAGAAAACTAATTAAATCAAAAGCTTAAGATATATTAACAGGCTTTAATTAAATTACGAAATATAAAATCTATTTTTTATTATAATTAAGCAAAAAACAATACAATTAAAATTATGTTTTCATTTTAAAATGTATATTGACATCCCAATTAAAACCTGATAAGAGACCAAGTTGACAGTGGTCAAAGCTTTGGCATTTGGATCGGCAGGTACCGGGTTCGAATCCCGACAGGGGCAGGATGCAAAGTGAAATTTGATCAACAGATCTCGATCTGTGGTGAAATGTAACACATTTATGACCCCCTGTTAGTGTGCAAAACTCATGGGGCCGACCCATCTTCCATGCCAGTATAGGCTGGCATGGAGCTTGCAATGTGCAGATGGTCTTAAATCGGTCCTATAACCGTACGTCCTCGAGTTGGCCGGGAGGCGTAAAGTAAGGACGTAAAAAGCATAACCGCGGAAGAGCAAGGGTGAGCCTTGAGCCCCAAAACAGATCGCATAGTTAACAATAAAAAATAAAAAAAAAAAGATCAAGTTGAAACTCTCACATTAAAAAAAATAAGGGTGGCTTTAATTGAATTTCGCGGAGTGTGTATCCCTATTGTGATTTACTAACACAATTGTGTGGGTACGGCAAAAGTACCATGTCAAACATTTATTTTTGTATATGTTTTGAACCAACTTACATATTTGTGTATTCCTTTCAAACTTATTTTCGTTCGAAATGAAACTCTATAACTATACACACAATTGTGTTGGTTGTACTTCAAATCAAGTGAAAGTTTTTATCAAAAACGCCATTACATACAATGATTTTTTACTCACACATTTGTCTGGTTTGGACTTTAATTGAGCCATTTTTTTATGTTGAAAAGGGGATATATTTATGATAAAATTATTGAATTTATGAAACCTAACCTAAAAATTAGATTGAATTGTGTGAAGTTGAAGTGTTTTACGTAAAACGTGTTTTGTCGTATAACGAACAGCTTTAAAAACCAACATATGTTGTAAAACGGAATTATACAATATAAATTTGTCTATGTGTATAAGGGAGGAATAGTGAATTAGTACAATTGACTCGCTCCGTCTCCGGCCATGGGCGTACGCAGGGAGGGGTTACTGGGGGTTAAACCCCCCCATGATTCAACAATAGAAAAAAGTAAGTCCTCAATCAACCGCAACGCGACTCAAACAAATATGCCCCACACACGATGGATTCGACGCCACGACTCTGCCCTAGTATTTCTGGAGCTTCAAAAAGCTGCAATCTTTACGATGGAAATTATTTCTGATTGGGATGACAAAACAACTTCTTCTTCTGCGATTCAGCTTCTATCTGTTATTAGGAGTACTGAATTTCAAGTATCTCTTCATGTGCTTGCCAAGGTTTTTGGTATAACTCTGCCACTAAGTCGTTCACTACAAACAACAAATCTGGATCTGGCCGATGCAACCGAACTGGCAAAAGATGTTGAAGATGTGCTAGATGAAATACGACACGAAACAGAAATGCAATTTAATGCAATTTTTAGTGACGTCAAGAAAATATGTGATCAGCTTAATGTAAAAATACGAATTCCTCGTCTAGCCGGAAGACAAATTCATCGCTGTAACATTGCAGTTGAAAATACTGAAGAGTATTATCGTATTGCCATCTTTATACCTTTTCTAGATTCTACAAAGATGCAAGTTCACGATCGGTTTCTGAAACATAAAAATATATTGCAAAGTTTTATGTGTCTTTTGCCAAATGAACAAAGTTTTTTATTGGAGCACGAAAAATCTGCAAAAATCCTTTTGGAAAAATATAAAAGTATTACGAACTGCAGCATAGTTGAGTGCATTGGTGAACTGAAGCTATTGTGGCGTGGCGCTGTGCTATAAATTCTTCGAATACACTAAAAAATGCTAATATTGCATTTTTATCATGCGACGAATCAATTTTCCCAACTGTTCAAAAATTACTTCAAATATTTGTATTACTACCGCGGTTACAACATCAAGCAGTGAACGATCTTTTTCAACATTGGGACGACTCAAAACGTATTTACGCAACACAACGAATGAAGATATTCTAAATGGATTAGCGTTACTTAATATTCATCGTAATGTCGCGGTTTCTGTTGATGCAGTTCTAGATGAACTAGCAAAAAGTTCAAATTAGAAATTCGCTTGTAGTTGGTAATTATGAAAAGAAAAATCTTTGAACTTCAGTCTTAACTTCTATCGCTCTTTAATTGTTTCAGAAAATTGTCTTTTGCTGAATCTGCCATTTTTATTCTATTTTATAAGAAAAATATATAATTTTTAATGTATGTATTAATTTTTCTTGTACATACATCATATTATAATTTTTTATTAACTTTTCTTGATGAATTTTTTATTAATTTTTGTTATATAATTTTTAATATATTAATTTTTCCTTCAACAGTTAAGTTCTTTCTTGTATAGTTTATTTTTTATAGTGAAATAAAATAAAATATAACAAATATTACCTAGTTCTATTCGTGAAAAAAAAAATATATAAAATATGTTTTCTGCAACCCCCCCTATGGCTTTATCCTGCGTACGCGCCTGTCTCCGGCAATCTAGTGCTAAAAAACGTAAAATTAGATAATATTCGTGGTACAATATCCACAAATGCCAAAATATTTATTTTACACAAAAATTGAATCATCCTTTATGGCTGGAATGTCAAACAAAAGACAATTAGTATCGCCAAAATTCTAATTTTTTCTTTTAAGGTTTTATTCCGTTCTTGATCTTTTTGTTACAGATGCCAAACTCACCAGGTGCCGTAAGGTGGTGCAGATGGATGTGTCTTTTATACATTGGTATCCGATTGATACACTGATGTTGGCTGCTCGATAGAGGATAACGTCTGTCTGTTTAAACGTCACGGAAAAAATTTCGCGATCAATCGGATACCAATGTATGTGTCTTTTATACATTGGTATCCGATTGATACACTGATGTTGGCTGCTCGATAGAGGATAACGTCTGTCTGTTTAAACGTCACGGAAAAAATTTCGCGATCAATCGGATACCAATGTATGTGTCTTTTATACATTGGTATCCGATTGATACACTGATGTTGGCTGCTCGATAGAGGATAACGTCTGTCTGTTTAAAAGTCACGGAAAAAATTTCGAAACACCATTAGGATGATTTTGGTGTCCATTTGTAAATTCTCCAGATTCGTTGCGAATAGTGTTACTACTGGCTGGAAGTCGGTAGCGATTTCTTTTATACAACGATACCTGTCTCTTAAACTGGCAGTTTCGATTTTAAGCATTTGGTGTTTGTTGTATTCACGTCTCGTCCTTCTACACAGTCGGTTAAGTATTTCACCGCGATCATATTGTCGTTGTGTGAATGCCTTGTTGATTAAGAGAGGACCTGTTTCTGTGCACTATTTTTTGTTTGAACTGGAGCTAGGCAATTGTCATTCATCCATGTGTCTTCATTTTGGAAACGTTTGCTGATTAGAAAACCAACTCTAAACTCGTGCCTATCGAAGGTATTGCTATATGACAAAGAGTCAAATTTGTTGATGTGGCTGCCAATTATTCTCACAATCAGGCTCATTTCAGCCAGAAATTTCACGTGGTCATAGGACATAAGAAAAACACAAGAAGTTTTACACACGACCTTCAGGAACAACAAAACGGGTTAAGATTTTAACATAATGCTATTACTAATCGCAATAAAACACTTCTCAAGGAACTTTTAAAAAAATTCTAAATTTCTACTTTCACCGAAAAACAGTCACCGGGGCCCACCAGATATAATTAGTAATATTAAAATTTTTTTGACAGCCATTTAGTCGAATATTTTAAATACTTATTTTATAAAAATGAGTAAAAATAACATCTTTAAATGGTTGAAGTCAAAGAGGAGGATACACGAGTACCTATATGATAATAAATAGTACCATCGAAAAAAATAACCAAAAACTGTTACAAGCTCATCAAAAAAAAGCGAAATGATTTAAAAGATGTACAAACTCGATTACGATAGTCAAATTGGGATTTTTTACTTTGCCGAAGATGCGTTACCTCAATCGGTATTATGTGTTGTTTGAATGCAGTGTGCGAAGAAAAAGTATTCCATACGTGTTTTATAAAAATTATTTTTTTAATTAACTTTTGATGCTGCGGCACCGATGCTCAGCCTTATGTAAAATTATATTAAACAAGTAGAATGGAATACAATTTTCCATTGCTGTTACTGCGAATGATGTCATCTATACAGTAGTAGATGCACTGCTCTATTTTTCGTAATAAATGTACCATTGTGTTGCATGTGTAAGTTTCAAATGAATTTAATTTGCGAAACCGTTTCTAATGTATATGATTAAGAAGTCAAACGAACGAAATTATTGTGAAAGCAAAGTATAACTTTTTGAAGTTGTTGTATTGTAAATAATTATTTCGGTGAGTTGCCCGTTCGGAATAATTGAACATTGTTATTATGCTGAGTCCTAATAAAAGAGGACGAAATTTCAAAATCGCCTAGACCTTGTTTTGAAATGTTTGCTCTTTGTATGGCAGTACGATTGTGCATAATCGCGGAGATGGGACAACCTTTAGTACGACATAAGAATGAACTGATTATTTCAAAGGGGTGACGGTCTCTTTATCGTAAACAATTTATCGTGTTTCAATTTAACGTGAATATTTAATCGTAGAACAGTTTATCGTGTACACAATTTACCGTGGACACAATTTATCGTGGGACAATTTATCGTAGAACAGTTTTTCGTGGACATTTTATCGTAGAAAGGTTTTATGCGTGGTAGGTATCAAAAAATTAGTGGGATTCTTTAATGATTTTTGGAAGAAGTTCTGGAATATTGCCATGTGGGACGGAACTCGGTAGTTTCTTAACCGATTATGATGGGATTGGGTATATTGGATGGAAATGGGATTATTGAATGATTTTTGGAAGAAGTTCTGGAATATTGCCATGTGGGATGGAACTCGTTAGTTTCTTAACTGATTATGATGGGATTTAATATGTTGGATGGAAATGGGATTATTTAATGATTTTTGGAAGAAGTTCTGGAATATTGCCATGTGGGACGGAACTCGTTAGTTTCTTAACCGATTATGATGGGATTAGGTATGTTGGATGGAAATGGGATTATTGAATGATTTTTGGAAGAAGTTCTGGAATATTGCCATGTGGGACGGAACTCGGTAGTTTCTTAACCGATTATGATGGGACTGGGTATGTTGGATGGAAATGGGATTATTGAATGATTTTTGGAAGAAGTTCTGGAATATGGCCATGTGGGACGGAACTCGGTAGTTTCTTAACCGATTAAAGATCCCGGCTCCTACGCCCCCCGAAATTAAAATCTAAAGAGCCCGGCAGGGCTACGGGGAGGAGCGTAGGTGTCTTTAATAGCTTCTATATAATCCGCACCTACGTGCGGCATACAGTGCGACATGTTTGAAGATCCCGGCTCCTACGCCCTCCGAAGTTAAAATCTAAAGAGCCCCGCAGGGCTATGGGGAGGAGCGTAGGTGTTATTAATAGATTCTATATAATCCGCACCTACGTGCGGCACGCAGTGCGACATGTTTGAAGATCCCGGCTCCTACGCCCCCCGAAATTAAAATCTAAAGAGCCCCGCAGGGCTACGGGGAGGAGCGTAGGTGTCATTAATAGATTCTATATAATCTGCTCCTACGTGCGGCACGCAGTGCGATTCCCACTCTCAATTTAATATATTCATAAAAAAATATTAAATTTCATTTATTTTTAAATGAGATTCAATATTTTTTTACTAAATATTTTTTAGCATGTCTTAACGTATTTTTTTAAATTTATAGTTCGTTTTTATTCCCATAGATGGCGCTAGGCCCAAAATGCCAAGCAAAGACACATTTTTAGTTATAAACAATTCCGCTCTTGGTCAAGGTGGCGCTACCGTCGCTCAGACTGTCGAAAAAAATTGACTGTGATACTAAAGCTGTTCCAAACGGTTATACGATAAATTGTCCACGGTAAACTGTTATACGATAAATTGCCCACGATAAACTGTTCTACGATAAATTGTTCCACGATAAATTGATTCCACGATAAATTGTTTCCACGATAAATTGTTCTACGATAAATTGCTCACGATAAATTGTTCACGATAAACTGACAGTAAATCATTTCAAAGTCATACTTAAAACTTTGAGTGAAGCTAATTTTATCTCTCAATAATCATGATTTGGATAAGTGTGTATTTTGCTTATCTTTATTTTTAGCAAACTCTAAATTTTTCATTCATTGATCTTAGCATAAAATTGAAATGTTTTCGATGTCTTACAACCTTCTGTTTTTTGCCTTATAAAAATATAAATTGGCTTTCTTTAAATTGAATGAATAATGTTTTTGATTTTGTTAAATGATTTCATTCTGTGAATCCGAATAATTTCCGTTCTTAGAATAATTTAAAATAAAAAATCAGAAGCATAAAGTTTTGTTAACTGTTTTAGAGTTAAAGAAAATGTGTCAAGGAGACATGGAAGGAAACTTGTCTTTTTGACTTGAGTCGGATTAGGATAATGATTTACATAACGTAAAGTCGGTAACATATTTCATAACTTTGAATTAATTTCAATCCTTAACACGTTGGTATAATGCGGTTAAACACATCCTTAAGACCGAAAATAGAAATTATATTACACAAAATTATATTTGTATTTAATATTGTTATTAATCTTTTATTCCTTTTATCGTTTGCACAGTACATACGAATTCAAGTTAAAATACTCCTAACTCCAAACCAAAGAAATATCTTACATGAAAAATGTTACATACATTTTATTAGGTCCTTCTATTAGCCCAGAATATAATAACTATAATACTTTTTAATAAATAAGTTTTAGAAATTTATTACCAAGTAATTAAAATTCAATAAAAATTAATTTTCAGAAACCAAGCATCTACACGAGTATACACACACACACACACACAAGTACACAATATAATATTGGCAACCACACATCCATATATGGTATAAAGAAGTCTATAAAACAAACTTTTTTCATCTTTTATCGATTAAACATTTATGATATGACTAGGATAAATATTTGGACAATTTAATTACACAAAAAAATGTTATATTGCCTAAACTTAATAAATATATTTGTGGTAATAACTACATAATTTGATTTCACAAGTTTTAATTTGTCAATAATAAATTAATCGATTACCCAAATCACCGTAGAGCTATTTAACTAAATTTATTTAATATTTGTGTACGAATCATAAAGGATTTATTACACATCTTAAAATAGACATAAATTCTGGTATTATTTAAAAGAACCACTGGAACAAAAAGATAATTAGCCTTATAGAAACTACAATGACGGCACTCAATATCGTTAATTAATCGTGATGCATGCATCATACATCACAAGTTGGCGAACCTGTAAGCGCCCAATATACCGAAAGCAAAACGATCGAGAAAATTTCGTTTTTTCATTTCGTTTTTTCGCCAGACCCAGGACGGGACCCACCTGATTCTTTTGAACCACAGCTTCTTTCGCAAATGCCACTCTAAAACTGTACTGCACGTTTAAAGTTAAGGAAACGTTAAAATTAAGGGTCCCAAAAATTATCTATAGAATTAGTCACCCAAAAAATTAAGTAATAAAACGGTTTGATATAAATTAATACTTTAACTTTTTTTGTTGTAACATGTTGATTTTTTATTTTATCTTTTGCATTGTATTTTTTTTATAAAACACATCAGCTTCTGTTTTTGATTTTTATTATTTATTCAATAGTTATTCAATTTAGTAATTTTTAAAAAACTTTTAATTACACATTAATTAATTATTATTTATTTAACACATAGTAACCAACCACGATTGTTTGAAATAAATAATAGTTAATTAATGTGTAATTAAATTTTTTTGAATTTACTATTATTCTGATGATGCCAATGATGGTGAAATATTAATTTATAAATAAAAATAAAAAAAAAGGTGATGTAAGTATTTTATAAAAAAATAAACACAAAAGTTCAATTCATTAAAATTGCTAGTTTAAATAATTAACTAGCAATTTTAATGAATTGAACTTTTGTGAATGAATACTACCATGAGTGGTATTGATGGGACTTTCGCATGGTCTGTTTCAGCAACCTCAAAGTTCGATGTTTTTTTATTATTAAAAATTAATTTTAAAACTAAGTTATCCCAGAGTGTTGAAATTTCTTTAGAACCAAAAGCGAAACTAATGGTTATCCAGCCTACTTAACAGTTATAGCAAACTATACAACACATATTTTAAATTATAATTGTGATTTAACCTAATTAAATGTCGATATTACTGTAGTTAAACATTGTTATATATTTCAATAAATAAAATTAAGTATAATTCCTGAGTTAGCATACGCTTACTGTTGAACTCAACAGCATCGCTAGAGCGAACTTGATGCTCGATTTTATCAAACGTTGGACAGGTGACATTTTAGATTTGGAGACAATTAAGATCCTGTATGCTTACATTCGATCTCAGCTGCTACTAGATCCATCCAAAGTATTGAGAAAATTCAAAACAAGTTTATATGACACCACAGTGGTTCTTAACCTTTTTTTACTCGCGGCCCATCAAATAATTCATAATTTTTTGTGGCCCCATTTTTTTTAATAATAATTTATATTTGTTAAATTATGTACAATAAATTTATTTTTTTTATTATTCCTTTATCTTTTTATATAATATAATAAATATAAAAAATAACTTTATTATTTCACTGTCTATTTTAACATTCGTACTTAACTTTCACAATTTGGTGTTACGGTTACCATATTTGCATTTATTTCTTCTGCACTAACAAAGTTGTATGTGGGAAAAAATAAGAAAAATAAATAAAAAAACTAAATAAGAAAACTTTATCTTAATGGTTGCGTTCGTTCGGTCATTTTTTCGGCCAATCATCTATTGTGGAAAAATCCAGAAGAAAAAAACGGTTATTTTTGAGTACTATGATTTGTCCAAAAATTATCAGAACGAACGAATGAATACCAACCATAAAGGAGCGAATAACAATTCGTTCGTTCGTTCTGACAATTTTTATTTATTTAACAAATTATTATTTTTTCTATAAAACGCCATTATTTCGCTTTTCAATACGATATTCGGTTACATAAATTGTCTTTTTATTATATTCTGAAAGACAATTTTGCAACCTTTGGCGGCCCCCGGCAAACTTTTTACGAACCTCCGTTCAGAATCACTGCGCTGTCATACCACGTGACAGGCATCATAACGACCGAATGTAACACATACAACTTCGCAACGCTAGAAAATAGGCGCGAATTGCCAAAAAGTACATTTGTTGGAAATATCCTACTAGGCCTAATCAATGCACCGGGATGTACTAAAGTAAATTAAAATAAAGGATTTTAATAGACAACTATATGAGATCATGACTTCTTCCACTTAAATAGACACAGAACTAACTATGGTGATAATGAACCCGTGAATTTATTGTGTAAGAGTTTCATTAAAATTAACTATTTGTTTGATTTTTGCTTAACTAAAGATAATTTTAAAAGTAGATTCAGAGAATTGAATTTACCCAAGTGACTTTATTATTGTTACTTTACTTTTACATTTTTAACCCTTTGCACTTGAACAGCCCTTGATCACTGGTGTAAATTCTCCGTTACAATTTCTTTGCATTTGTTTTTAGCAAAATCGTAACAAAATTTTTTGATGTTCTGTTAAGCGGAAACACTGATAAGTAACATACATATTTTTTTTAGTGGATTTAACCATTTTGAAATACTTTTCTTGTATTAAAAATGATTGTAAGTTTATTGTGATTAATATTCTAAACGAAAACAAAGAAAATAGCTATCAACACGACAACACTAAAGAAAATGATAACCAGAAAAAACAAACTAAAGAAAGAAAGTGAAGAGAGTGATAATTCTTCTGATTGAAAAGGTTCAGAAAAGGAAGGTAGCTTTGAATGGGAAGATGTCACTGAATCTACAGAAATACCTCAAAGAGTATAATTTAGAAGTGGTGAAAAATATGCAGCTCCCCGTTAGTGTAAATGTCACGGAACCATTACATTTCTATCAATTATTTTATAACGGCATTAGCTTGCCGATGCAATTGTGAATGAAAGAAATAAATATGCACATAATAAATTGAAAAACACATAATAAATTGAGCAAAAAATTATTGAAAAATTTTATATGGATAACGTGGAAAAAATAAACACGCAAGAATTTCGGACATTCATTGAGATTGTTATCCTTAATATGGGAAAAATGCCGAAGTCGAATTCCGTTTTTCCCCACTGGGTTTACATAAGACAGGTTCACCCTTGTATGCTACACATAGAGACAGTTACACCCAGAGCTACAGACGTAAAAACTCGTTTACAGCCAGTTAGTAACTATTTGGGAAAAAATTAACATTACATTTTTGAAAAATTTCGTTCCTGGGGAAAATATATATTTATGTGGTGACGAATTCGTTGTGATATTTAAAGAGAATTTTACTTTTATCACTTATAATCTTATGAAACAAACAAACCGAAAAGGACTGCCGATTACTATAAATGACACCAAAATTTAGAAAGAGCAAAACAGTCGCATTTTGGAAAAATAAGAATTTGATCTTGCCTTAAAAGGATGAACGGGTTGTGACCATGATGACGAATTAGTGCGATGTTGGTAAAATTACTGTAAAAAAACCTCGAGGTGGTTTTGAAATTCCAGTTAATAAACTAAATGTTTTTGAAAATATAATTTATGAGCCAATAATAGTAAATATAAGGTTTTTATTGGTAAATGGCACATACATAAAATTAAAATAATTATTTGCTGAGCTTTTGATGTCAATTCGACATCATTATCAAAGCTTTGATAATGATGTAGAATTGACATCGAAAGCTCAGCAAATAATTATTTTAATTTTATATATGTGCCATATACCAATAAAAACCTTATATAAACTAAACGTTGTTCTAAAATATAAAAAATGTATGGGAGACGTTGCCGGAAGAAGAGAGATGTGGAAGCTCATTTAAAATATGTGAAGTTATTAGTAAATCAATTTACATCAATATCAAGAATATTATCATCAAAACCATGGAGGTGGCATCTGCTGCTACCGATCACAATGTCCGATTGAACGGTAGACTACATGTAATGCTAAAAAAACAAAAAAATGATTGTCGGGTGTGCTCTAACCGGACAAAGAAAGGCAGAAGGCACGCAACTGTTTGATATTGGTCCTGGAGCGTGCTTCCTAAAATATTACACGATGTAAAATAATAAAGCATAATGTTCAAATATTATGTTTGTAGTAAATATACATGAAACATCGAAATAAAATACTTATATTTAAAAGTCGTATGTTTGATTTTGTTAAATTTTTTGTTAAAACTACTGTCGGATAGCTGATGCTGACCCATGCTAAAAAAATGATCGAGTGCAAAGGGTTAATTTTCAATTTCTTCAAACAAGGATTACTTTATTTTATATTTTTACAATAATATTTTTCTAGTCAAATTTGTAGACTTATTTCATTATAATAAAATATAATAAATAAATAAACTGTTTCGTTCATTTACTAACATTTTCAGTTTCGGCCATTAATTCTCATCCGAAAGCCAAAATGAGTTCTCATTAAAATCATTTAGCACAATCACTTTTGGGATTACCTGTGCCACCTTCCACTATGGCCAGTGATAACACATATTTTTATACTAAAGACATCACTTTATGTCGATGACTTCTCTTTTACTATTTTTTTTAATAAAACGACACAAATAACTCATCGATTTTATTCGTTCAAAAGTAAGCAATTTTCGTTGAAAAGTGAGCAGAAAAATAAAGTAAAATCCACATCTAAAGCAAGTTACGATGAAAATGAACGTAGGAGTGTGTTCGATCGATTGAGAGAGACAGAATTTTGTGTAAACCATCGAATAGCATAACCTCGTTGTTTTAGCTAATAGACCCGTAGTAAAGAATGCTTTACGTGTATCCAACAAGGACTACGTATAAATTACTCCAAATAATTGTCGCAGTGTCCAGACTTAAACACGTTCCAAATCAATGAAAAGTCGCAGAAGTAATTATGATACCTAAACCAAACAAATCACTTAATGGGAAAAAATCGTATCAGCCGATTTCCTTACTCCCAATAATTTAAAAAATATTCGAGAAACTACTCCTAAAGAAACTCAAACCAATAATAGTAGAAAGAAATCTTATTCCCCCACATCAATTTGGCTTCAGAGAAACCCATTCAACAAAAGAACAAGTATATCGAATTACAAACATAATTGAAGATATACTTGAAAATAAGAAAGTATGTTCAAGCGTCTTCTTGGATGTAGCGGCCTTTGACAGAGTATGGCATAAAGGCTTGGAATATAAATTACACAAAGCAGTTAATAATCTACGAGCAGATTCATAAAATAATAAAAAAAAATCCCCCTCTTATTCTAATTGAAAATTAATTTTAGTATAGTTTCTTTTTTCGTTCTGTAAAATTTTCTTAAAGCGAATTATTTCCAATAATTTTCATTTTTCTTATTTACTTTCTTTTGTGCTATAAAAATATTACTTTTGCTTTGGATAGCAATCTTAAATATTTGGAAAAATTTATATTTTCCACTACTAGTCATAGAAGGCCTCATTATTATGTGTTTTACCCCCCGATTCTAACGTACAGTCACAGACGTATTTACAGTCTTAGCGAAAACTTTTTCTTAACGAAGACTAGATACTTTAAATTCGTATTCTGCTCTTAGTCTTATCTGTCAGTAGTCTTAGAAAATTGTCTTCGTTAATATCAGCGAAATAGGTGGTCTTAGGAATCATAATTTTGACATTTAAACAAAAAGAATAATTATATGTATTTGACTATAAAAACCGGAAAAATTATTCAAAATACAATATTATGTACTCTCTCAGCATATAACATAAATTTGAGTTTTTTTTAACAATTTCGAATTGAACTGTCGCTTTTCGTTCATAAATTTGAAAGAATATGGTAAAAATTTGGTTTTGACAGCTCTACAAAAGTCTTTGGAGAGTTTCTAATATATTATTTAAGACTATTGTCTTCAGAATTTCAATGAAGACTTTAGTCTTAAAAAATAAAGTCTTCACAAGAAAGTCTTAGCTAAGATAGTCTTAGTAGTCTTATCGTCAGAATCCGGGGGTTAGTAGCCTGAGAAACAATAATTTCTCGGGTTAATAATATTTTATTAGGCACATTCGATTGAAGTGATTTAACTGAACAATCTGAATTAACTGAATATATCACATCAGTTTCCCTCAGTTAATTCAGATTATTCAGTTAAATCACTTCAATCGAATGTGCCTATTATTGACTACTAGTTAATGATGGAAAATGAACACTAGATGTAATGCGATTAAATAGATAGGGAGAATATGATTATTCCCCATATTGATAAAGTAGATTCAAAATAACAAAACAAAATGCAGTATCATTTTGAATTTACGCTTACTACAATTCAGTAAAAAATTCGGTCTATTTCGACATACATAGTTAATATTATTAAAGAGCAAGTGTTTCCCTTATCCAATTAATTTTCTTATCAACAAAAAATCTTAATGGTTGGTGTGCCTTCTACGACTAGTAGTGGAAAAAATAGTATATTCACCAAGCTTGAGAAGTACTATTATAGACCTCGCTTAGTATAACCCTCGACGCTCCGCGTCTCAGGTTATAAACTCGCTCGGGCTATAATAGAATTCTTCCTCATGTGTATATATATGTACTTATTTCATTACGTAACCTAGTCAAAATGTTTTATGTAAATTTTTACTAAAATGTCGATTGTTTTTCGTTTCCTGCAATCCATTTTCACGCACTGCATATAAACAACCATGAAGTGACCGCTTTGTTTTTCTTGGTTTTAAATTTTGAGTCAAATTTTAACTTGTTTCAACTCGTGGGTATAGGGATTGCAATATCGATTAATCGATAAATAGGCTATAAAATATAATATTTTTTATCGATAATTTATGTGCTTATTACCGTTAAATAACACATTTTTTTTCATTACAACCCTTACTTAAAAATTTTGTTTTTTTGAACGTGTATTAACGTGTATTAATCCCCAATAGAATTCCTTTAACTTTTTCCTTACAGAAAAGTATGAAAAAAAAACTTAGAAAATCTTTTTTTCTTTTAGTTGAAATTTTAGTTGATTTTTTTTTAGTTCAGCTGTTAGTTACATCACAACAAAACAGAAAATATGTGATGGAAGAGTTAAACTCATTGCACTTTTTGGGGTCCAGGTCGAAATTGCATATTTTAAAATGACATTTTTAAAAACGACTTTTCTCAAAACTGCATATTTCAAAACTGCATAAGGTACAAAACGGCACAAGGTACAAAATTGTATTTTTCAGAACTGCATATTTCAAAACGGCATGAGGTACAAAACGGCATAAGGTACAAAATTGCATTTTTCAAAACTGCATATTTCAAAACGGCACAAGGTACGAATGGACATACGTACAAAACGGTAATTTCTAAACTGCATTTTTCAAAACGGGATTTTTCTAAACTGCATTTTTTAAAAAGACATTTTACAAAATGACATTTTTTAAAACAGCATTTTTCATAATTGCATGTTTCAAAACGACATAGGTACAAAACTGCATTTTTCAAAACGGCATTTCTTAAAACGACATTTTTTAAAAAGACATTTTTCAAAACGGCATTTTTCACAATTTCATTTTTCGAAACGACATAGGTAGAAAAATTTAGGTGAAGGAGAATATTATATGCGTACTAAATCTTCAAATAATTTCTAATTTCCATGAAGGTCCTTTCTTATAACATACCTATACTAAACCTAAACATGTGAAGTTAAATCGTACTCGACTAAGATTGTCAAGTTCCTTTTCATTTGACTTTATTCTAGAATTTAATCCAATTTAATCCACGAACATCGTTCAAAAATGTTCAAAAATTTCATTCATCTCAAATTTCATCGTGTAGTAAATAACCATACCTGTTGGTCAAATTCCAGAAATTAACGAAAAGGTAATTATAGATTCATAATCGATTAAAATATTTCATTCTGCCTTGTGCAGTTCTAAAAATGTTGTTTTGAAAAATGCAGTTGTGTAACTATGCCGTTTTGAAATATGCAGTTTTAAAAAATGCTATTTTGGAAAATTTCGTTTTGAAAAATGCCGTTTTGTACCTATGCCGTTTTGAAACATGCAGTTTTAAAAAATGCCATTCTGAAAAATGTCGTTTTGAAATATTTATATCGTTTAGAAAAATGCCGTTTTGAAAAATGCTGTTTTAACCCTAATGCCGTTTTGAAATATGCAGTTTTGTACCTTATGCCGTTTCGTACCTTATGCCGTTTTGAAATATGCAGTTTTGAAAAATGCAATTTTGTACCTTATGCCGTTTCGTACCTTATGCCGTTTTGAAAAATGCAATTTTGTACCTTATGCAGTTTTCAAATATGCCGTTTTAAGAAATGCAATTTTAAAATATGCAGTTATGAACGGATCCCCACTTTTTGTTATTTATTATGTTCTTTTTCAGCTATAATTTCCTCTCCTCATTCGTATATAATAAATGTTTTCATGTTGGAAATTGCTATATATGTCAGAGCAAGCGGTGCAAGAAGCGGAAGGAAGAAAGGAGATAGTTATATTAATTTAGATTGGCAATACACAAGTAGACGTAAAAATTCGAGGGAAATACTTAGTATAAGTTTTTAATTATTTAAATTCAATAAGGCCTACCAGCGGCGAGTCTGAAAGACCCTTTTTGCCGGTTCTGGTTTATTTTGCACGAAGGTTCGGTAAAGATTAAATGACCAGAGTTTAAATGCTCTTTGTTTCTTAAGAGCTTTTTTCCCCAGGTAAATAATTGTTGTAATCATTTTATTTTTATTTAATTATTAAATATTGAAATATATTGAATTGAAGTCTGTATATTTTATTTAAAATTCAATCTAATTTATATAACAATTTAAAAAATATATAAAAATAAAAATATGTATATCGATAAATCGATATACATATTTTTATTTTTATATATTGAAAAAAATTATTGAATTATCGATAAAAGAATTTAAGCAAATTTTGCAATCACTATGGGAAATGTATACATGATGTTGTGGTTGTCAGTATCATCAATAGTTTCGGTTGTTATGTTCTCGTAGTCAAATATGACTATTGCGTAGATTATTTTGAAATTTTCCTGTCTGTCTTTGTGAAGATGGTTGCATTTGCTGGACGGAGAATGAACATGGAATAAAGATGGCAATTAGTATTACCATGTACACTAATTCGGTGACTGCAAGCGGCGAAAAGTAACCTTAACCTTTTACTTTGCTTAACATTATATTATATCTCTTGTGGCACTATTCTGGCAATTCCCCGGGAATAGAAAACTGGAGAAAGATTTTATATGTAATTTAAGTTCAAATATTTTTTTTCTGGCTTACTGAGGTAAAAAGATAGTGTTAATTTTTTTCCAAACAAAATTAAATTGGGAATAATTTTCCCTACCAATTTAGGTATGGAAAAATTATTCCCAATTTATAAATATTTACATGGAACTTTTTTCCTCAGTAAGCCGGAAAAAATATATTTGAACTTAAATTACATATAAAATCTTTCTCCAGTTCTCTATTCCCGGGGAATTGCCAGAATAGTGCCACAATGGTGAGCAATGACTTTCCGGATTTCTTTTCGGTTTCTTAATTCCCTTAAAAACCAAAATAAATTGCAAAGGGTAAAGTGATAACTTTGTCGAAGTGGAAGTCTAAATTTATATTGGATATTGTGATGTTTTAGTAAATTCGCATTCTCTAAATTTTTTTCAAGATAAAATGCAAAGTGGTAAGATAAATTTATGTCAAAATATCGTAAATATCGATGGATAATTTTATTTGAATGTGTGGAAGGCTTCAATTTACAATGAAAAATTGTGAACTTATATATACGGTGGGCCATTTAAATTTTTTTTTAAAACGCTATAAAATGAGTGTACATCTTAGTTTTGTGATTTTTTTTGTTTTTATTGTGTAGGTTGGAATCTCCGATTTGAGAATGAAAAAGAATTTCGTTAATGTTGCTCTCTCTGCTGGCCTTGCCGTAGAGTTCAGTTTTTAAGAACTTTTTCAATGATTTCGGTGCCTATTTCGCGAATAACTGTCGCATTTTTTATGTTTTAAAGATAGAATTGTCTCTGGATTATCCGCATAACATTTATCCTTAAATAAACTCTATAAAAAAATCTTGACAACGCCAAATCGCAGCCCCGCACAGGCCAATTGACGTCTCCAAAATTCCTGATTTGGTTGTCAAATTTGGCGCGCAAGATATCAATTGTCGGTCGTTTTGTATGGTATGTGGCGCCAGCTTGTTGAAACTAAAGGTTATTCACATATAGCGTCAATGTTTTGCCATAAAATGTTGGTTTTCGAAGAAAAATTATACCACTATTCCAAAATCCACACCAAACAGACACTCTTAGTGAGGTGATTAAAACTATTAAGTAGCACTAAGGTCAAACAGGATTATATTATAAAAGATACAGTAATCAAACTATTTAATTTAAAAAAATAGAATTTTTAATAGAAAAGTTAATACTAAAACCCTTATAACTTGAAATCATAAATATGTAGATGATTACTTTTTCTTCTATAACGACGATATAATCACCGGTAAACGTGAATAATTCTAACTTCGCGAAGTTTAAAACTATATAATAATAATGGCGTAATTTTACTTTACGTATATATCGAGAAAATCAGGTAACATGTTAATTTTTTGATAATTTTTGACGTTAGGATGGCGTATCTTACTTTTTAGAAAGTACAAGCCAAATTTTCCGAGAAAATGTATCAATTTCCTCGATTATTTTACTTTTCCAAAATTTTTTTTTTAATAAAAATCATGTTTACTCAATTTTCATGAAACATGAAACATGCGGCCATTCTATATCCAGGCAACCTTCATGAAATTCCTTACGAGGATCACAACCTTATTACCAATGAAAATGATCACGAAGAACAAATTGACGATAAATTCGATTTTGAATGAATTAACCCTAATGTGAGTGACGTGCGTACCCGAGTACCTTTTGCCCTTTTAGACGTTTATTTTTGTATGTTTTACCCCCAATGAAAACTTTAAAATTTATGAGAACTTCTATATCAATTGGTATAGATTACGATCATACTTAAAAATGAGAAATGTCACAACTTGGACGAACGTGGAAAAATACGTTAATCACTCAAATTAAGATATTTTTTCTTCACTCACATGAGGGCTCAATTGAAATTTTGAATTAACAAACTACTTTTTATTTTATTTATTTTTATTAATAATAATTGCTTCGTCAACCTTGCAGACATCAAAGAGCTTTTATCGCTTCTTCTGATAGTGCCAGAAATGTTAAAAAAAATCAACTGTTGTAAATATGAAAATAAAACTGCAATTTTAATTCGTTGTATACCTTAGAAAATGAGGACTGCCGCCCCCAAACCCCCGCTTTTCCAGAATTTATACAATTCTTAAAGTATCAAATTTTAATTATAATTTTAAGTAAAAAAAGTTTCATATTATTCACTTTAACCAAAGGGGTTTGGTAATTATATATAGTAACCGGTTAAAATGAAAATTTAAAGGAAAATCATTGATATTTCACAAATTAACCAAACGCACTGGTAATTATATATAATGACCGGTAATTATATAAAATCACCGGATTATACACTTTGACCGTAACATATACATAAATATCCTGTTTCAATGTGATCTATAACTAATCATGGGTAGTAAGGATCAATAGTTAATGAAGAGGCATTGTAGGGATGTCTATACGCTTAACGGTATTTCAGATATTCTCAACTAGGATTATTCGTGAAGATGAGTTCGCTTCTCCGAAAACAACAGAAAAACACAAATATTCAAATAATAAAGGTGTTTGGTATCGTGAAGAACGGTCACTTTCTTTACTTATTCCTCCATTTTTGTTTGTAAGGAAAATAAAAAGTGATCTAATAACCACCGTAAGTACATGGGTGACATGGGTCGGCGATGTGGCTGTCGGTGAGAAGGGCGTTCGCTCAAAATGTCGTCAACGATGAGGACGGATACCCATAAATATAGATTATATAACCAATTTACTATAAAAATAAATTTCAAAATTTAAATTTGCATATTTTGTTATCACCACTAAACATTTGTTGTTTTAATCGCACCATTTTAAATAAATATTTCATAAGTGTGTGTATATATGTGTGATCGTATGCGTTTGACAAATAAATTATTAACATAAAACTCACGCGATTTATATTATAATAAAAAATTATTTGATTATAAATTCCAAAACTTTGCCGTTTTTATATAAATGTGTGTATATGGAAAATGATGAAAATTTCATTTCCCTCAACAAATAAAAACCAAAAAAAAAGTTGTAAAAAAACTACTTTAGCATTTTTTATTTTATTTTGAATACATTCATCAATTTTTTGTTTACTCAAATACACGTATAGGTAGATTTGCATAAACCTGACAGGCTAGTATGAACATTCTGTCCATCATGATTCCATACCACGCCGCTCCACCAAAATCACACAAAAAATACTAACACCAACAAAAAATGTGACACGTTTAACTGATTACCACGAACTCTCTGGGATGTCATATCGCTTTGAACTGAAAATGGTGTCGTTTTGTTGTTAATTATATTTTTTTTGTTTTGTATGCTGATTGCGATTTTTTGTATAGCGTCTACCATCATATGTACCATCATATGTACCATCATATGTGTATACAACGTTGACACGTTTTTTTATGTAACAACTAATAACTAATGCCACACGGGTTGTTAAATAATTTGGTTTTCGTGGTGGAACTTTTTTTTTTAAATAAAATACATAATTTGTTAATTATTAGATTTTAGCAGGAACCAAAATGTTAATTATTGCAATTGGAATTGTAACGGGATGAATGTACGTACATATGTATACATACATATATTGTATAATCAATTTAATTTAATTTAATTTTTTGCACGAATAAAAGTTTATAATTGATTTGGTATTCTGTCGATGGCACTGTAGCACTTTAATCTAATTTCAATATACCGTTTACGTATGCGAATTTAAAACTTGCCTAATGTAAAAAGTCAATTGAAATTTTAGAGGTTTTTCTAATTTAGATCTTAAAATAACTGATAGGGTTTTGTCCCATCTGTATTCTTTTCATCGCATGGATTAGCTTTTTGCCTCACAACAGAAGTTACACAATCAGGTTATCTATCAGGAGTAGTTGCGTTTATGGAGTTGTCGTTGTTGGATTATTTTTCTCTTTGCCACGCTCAGCCGACTTGATCGTACATCTCTCGCTTAGTTCTAAATTGCTTAGTAGTTCCGGCGCTGACTAATACCGTTGATTGAATGCATATGTATTCAATCAACGCTAATACCAAGGTAAACTGTTTATCATTTTTAATAATTTGTTTTGACATATTTGATTTTTATTTCTTTCATTTATTTATGTGTAATCCTTTCCAGACTAGGTAGCTAAACGTCAACGATTGCTCTAAACATCGATTTGTAGGTGATAAGTTTTATTTTAGAAGGTAGTTCCTAACATACGCAATAACCGGTAGCCGCTTACTGGTTATTTGGTATGATACGTTTTGACGGTAATCTATATCAAGTTATAGCGCGATTTTGCAATAACCTGTTGATTTTTTTACGATAAAGATTTTTTTGGGGTACTGGTTATTAAATGAGAGACATCAAATAACAAACACGCTATCTACTTAAAATATGCCTTTTAGTTTTTTTTGTCTAGTAAAAATTTAAAAAAATTGGTGTTAAGTAAATCGTTTTGCTTTGAGAATGTACCTCTAAATATTATATGTATTGTGTTTGCTTGTAAAGTATTATGGTATGGTTAGTGCAGAACATAAAATTTAAAAACAACGTGTGTATGTTGTTGCTAGTGATACAGCAATATATGATAACAGTACGATATATGATAACAAAAAAACTAAATCGTTAAGGTGCTAATTTGTTAATATGCGGAATTTTAAAATTTTACATACATCATAAGAAATAAAAATGAAAGCTTGTTTGCGGTGTGATTGAGTTGATTGTCTGATCCGAATCTCAGCGGATCATCGATAAAAGAATTGCGCACGGTGCAGTGGTTAAAGTTTTGGCATTTGGTTCGAGAGGTACTGGGTTCGAACCTCGATAGGGGCAGGATGCAAAAGGGATTTTTTTCATCATCTGATTACGATCAGTGATGAAAATGAACACAACCATGACCGCCTGTCGGAGTGCAGAGTTCACGGGCCGACCCATCTTTAATGCCAGTACTATAGGCTGCCATGTGGCTATGCAAGTATAGATGGTTATACGTAAATCGGAAAAATAGGCGTACGTCCTCGATGTGTCAGGCGACTCATAATGTAAGAACGTGAAAAGTCAATGAAAAGTCTGCAAAAATCAATGATTAAACATTTTTATTAAAATAAAATTTTGTTAACGTAAATTTTCTAGATTAAGTTAGTTGTAATTTACAGTAGATAAAAAACTAATAGGTGTGGGTTATCTGAAACAAAATAATTCGATATTTCGAACTTTGTAAAATATTTGTTGTTATGGATGGGTATTTGGTAAAATATTTGTTGTTATGGATGGGTATTTCAATCAACTATATTTTGTATGCGCATGTTTAATTTATTTTTGGGGAAATTTCACGGAATGCAATATACAGTACATGGTCATTGAATTAGCAACTTTTGATTTTCTAAAATTCCACTATTAATACAAGCAATTTCTGGCACATATCTGTCGTTGTTTATGACGCATAAATTTTTTACCGTTATTTCTCTTGAAATTGTTTTTGAATATTTTTTTATTTTTTGTACTACGCAATACCAGCGATTGGTGAACAATATACAACAAAGAATTGTGTTAGTGGTTCTGTTTTGGGGCTATAATATTCAATTGTGTTTAGTAAGTGATTTTTGAAAGTTTCGCGGTACTGTCATTATGGGGCGAAAAACAGATATTACATTGACAAAAAACAGCGTATTACTGATTTATTGGAGCATTCATCATTAAAACAATTTGCAATTGCCAGAATAGTTGGAACCAGTAAATATGTTATGCCCAGAATTAAGAAATCACTTCTCGCCAAAATGGCGAGGTCGTTGAATCGTAATAGATCAACGATTTCAATAAATGACATTTTAAAGAAATGCGACATCAACATATCGCAGAGAGCATTGCGACGCCGCTTAAGCAATTTGGTCTAAAACAATGCCGTTCGACTATTAAACAAAAATTAACGTACAACATGATGCTTAAACGAATTGCTTGGGGACGGAAATATCAGCACTTCTCAGTGTCAGATTGGTTAATGTAAGTAAAAATTCCTGTTTGTTATTTCATTTTTTCAAATTTTCTTAAACGAACAAATTTCCAGGTTTGTATCTCGGATGAATCGCCGCTCCAAATTACTGCCGGGAGAAATATTACTATTAATACTGTGTTGCACAAAAGGTTAAACATCCAACATCTGTCATGGTCTGGAGGTGAATCACCGCAAAGGTTCTGGGCCTCTTCATATGTAGTAGATGGCATTAAGAATGCTGATAAGTATATACAGATATTGAATAAGGTATTTTTACCAAAATTCCCTCAATTGCTTTGCCGTCGGCTAAGGTAAATTTTTCAGCAGGATGGAACTCCTCGTCAGACCGCAAAATCGGCTAAAAACTATTTGAGTTCCAAAAACATACCGCTATTGGATTGGCCTGGGAACTCTCCGGATGTGAACCCAACAGAAAATATTTGGGCGGTTCTAAAGAAGCAGTTTATCAGAAAAGCATATCACAGACGAACAAGCATTGATTAAAAAAATTAAAATCATATGGTTCAACGACCCACTTATTTAAAAACATAATAAACTCGTTCTATACTATGCCACAAAGAGTCGAAATGTTGCTCAAGAATAAAAGAATGTGAACTAAATATTGAATTGTACCTCTATTAAACTTTTATTTAATTTTTTTCAATTCACTAAATCTTAATTTAATGAATGAAATGATATTGATTTGTTAAATGAATTTTATTGATATTGAATTCCCCGAAAAACTAAATGTTATAAAAGTTACTAATTCAATGGCCTCTACACTACTGTAGAATAAAACAAAAGAGTAAAAAATAGTGTATTAAAACATTAGTGAAATCTAGTGTAAAGTATTATTTTCTCATACAGTAACGTAAGTAGGTTTTGTAAATATAAAAAAACGTTATTTTTAAATAAATAAAAAATTACCAGTTTCTTCGTAATTATTAGGAAACTCTTGTTAGCAGAATGGGACGTGGCAAGCACTGCACGCCAGAAGAAAGAGCAATCATCAGGAAGAAGTTCAAACCATTCAAAGAAATATCCAACATACAAAATTGTTCTCAAAATAAGATCACAAATACCTTAAAACCACAAAAATATATTGAAACCAAAAGGAGAAAATGAAAAACTACTCTGAATGACGACAGAATGATGGAAACAATCGTTAAAATGGACCCATTTGTAACATCAACAGAAATTAAAAAACTGGACGTGACGAAGCAAACTATATGTAGTAGATTAGTTCGAAAAACGTGGAAAATTAGTAAGCGTTTCGCGACTGGAGTGGGAAAGAAAACCTAAAAAATTGGCACAGTGTACTTTGGAGTGATGAATCAAAAATAAATTTCTTTGTGTCTGACTCCATACATTACGTGAGACGACCAACAAATCAGGGATTCAACCATAAACATACCTATTAAACGAGGAGGTGGAAGCATCATAGTATGGGGATGTTTTTCCTGGTACGGTGTAGGTTAGATTTATTGGATAAAATCGATTATGACACAAGATGTCTACATCGCTATATTGAATAATATTATCTCCCATATGCAAGTGAAAATGTGCCCTCTTCTTGAAGTCTCCAACAGGATAATGATCCTAAACACACCTCAAAGAGAGCAAAATAATGGTTTATTCGGTCAACTTAATGGAGTGGCCGACACAATCGCCGCACTTAAGCTACATTGAAAACCTTTAAGCATGAAGTTAAGTCGAAAATCGCGAACAGAAAACATAAAAATAACGAAAATTAAATTATGGTGTTCTATAAAAGAGGCGTGCAGGAAATTGGTGGATGCGATGCCTGCAAACAAAAACTTAAATTAAATAAGACATCCTTGAATCTATGTTAAATTAATAATTTTTGGATTGCAAAGTCGTAAGTAATTTTTCTTGTCATCCGATAATTACAGTATTTGTGCATTTTTTCATTCACACCTTTTATTTTTTTACTCACTGTATATGTGACACAAATAAGTTGAAAATAAAAATTCTTTTTTTAAAAATAACTAATAATTTTTAGCTTATATATTGGGTATGGAAAATAGTTCGTGGCCTTTTCCCGGTAGAGGGCTTTACATTCATATATCTCAGTAACCATTGATTGCATCGGATAATTCTTATGTGTTTAAAAGATGACATTTTTGCTTGCACTTTGACATACAAAACATTAAAATCGGTGAAGTGAATAAAAAGTGACAACATTTTAAACATGGAGATAAATAATGAAACAATTCGAAATCGTTTTCAATTATTACGACAAAACGAGGCGCATGCCGCGAACAAATTTGTGCTGTTATTGGAGAAGGTGCTTTATCAAAATCAGCAGCAAAGAGATGGTTCGCTCGCTTTCGTTCTGGAAATATGGATGTCAAAGATGCACCTTGCTCTGGTCGACTAAGCACTGGAAAAGTCGGTGAAACCATGCAGAAAGTTGAAGAAGACCGGTATATAAGCAGCAATGCAATTGGTAAATAACATTAATCACAAAACAGTTTTAAGTCATTGAAAATGGCTGAATACAAAAAAAACCTTCACGTTTGGGTACCCCATGAATTAACAGTTAAAAATTTAATGGACCAGAGTTCTATCTGCTAAACGCTGCTGAAATGGAACGACGACGTTGTGCAAAAACGATCATGGGCGGAACGAGGTGAAGCTTCCCAAACGGTTTCAAAGTAACGATTGACGCCAAGAAAGGTAATGCTGTGTGTTTGTTGGCATTGGAAAAGAATCATGCATTATGAGGTGCTGCCACCGGGTCAAACGATTGATTAAACCTTTACTGTCAGCAACTAACGCGTTTAAGGCAAGCAATTCAGTTAAAACATCCAGAATTGATCAGCAAAAAGGGCGTGTTGTTCCTTCATGATAACGCTAGACCAAACACATCATTGATGACCCGGCTGAAACTGAGAGAGCTTGACTGGGAAGTTTTGATGCAACCACTATATAGTCCTGACCTTCCACCATCGGACTACAATTTGTTCCGGTCCATGCAGAACCATGTTAATGGTTTTACATTAAATTCCAAAGTGGCCTGCGAAAATGAGTTCTCTCGATTTTTCGCCTCTACACAACAGAAGTCTACAATGGATTATGGCTCTATTAGAAAAATGGCAAAAGGTCATCGATCAAAATGGCTCAAATTTGGTATAATAAAGTTCATTTGAAATAAGAAAATTCTTTATTTCAATGACACCCAAAAAAGGCCACGAACTATTTTCCCTACATATTATTTTATATAACGACTATCAATTTGAAAATGAATTCGCATGGAAAGTTACAACCAATCAAACGGTAATACAAAATAAAATTATAAAATTGAGTAAAATGTCAGAATCGAAAATAAAAACGATTCGTTAACGGGGAAATCACGAAATCCATAGCTACATGTGAATATAAAGTAAAAATGTTAAAAAATTCTACGTTCGTTTTTAATGAACGGAACTTGCCTGAGAATTTGGTATGAGTTCCACAACAACCAAATCTCAAGGACTGCGAATTATATATGTTGCGGTCCGTCGAATAAATTTTTATAGACCCAATTAAAGCTTATCTACTCTTTTATAGATATAATTAAAGCTTATCTGCGCCCATTACTCAGTTGGCTAAATAGTTTGAACCAATCGTCGTCACACGAAAACGCGAGGAAATTTCCAAACTGGTCCAATTGCTACTTGCAAAATACATTCCCGGTACCGGCAAGATGGTTTACGGTGTCGAGCTGGTTAATTAAAGTACAGCCGATATTAAATATTTACAATTTCTTTTTTAATGTCCGATTTAAAAATGATATAAAGCGATATTACAAAAAAACCTTCGATAGTCGAATCAGATTTATTTAGAACCGAAATTATATAAATTGAAACTGACTTTAAATCGTACAGCCACTATTACACAATTTTGTTTTAAATGCCCGACGTAGAAACGATATAAAACGAAAACCCCAATTTGGTGAAATTTTTAATCCACTTTATTAATATTTTTCGAGCGATGTCAGTTACACTTACAATATAATTCTCGACAATAAACGTATAACTTTCGACTATAATCGGATTTATTAGATTTTATTTAGAATTGGAACCGAGATTTTGTAAATAGAATTGCAATGCAACCGACTTTTAATCGACACTGTACCGAACTTATTCTTTTGTTTTGTATCGTTTGTTGAGAAAAAAAAGAATTGAAAAAGTAAACGAAAAAAGAGTACGTGGTGAGAAAATTATATTTTCAATTGTTTTATGTTTTTTCTGTTCCAAGTGAAACGTTTTTCTTAACACCAGTGGCCCTATTCTGGTTTTCCCCAGGAATTGGGAATTAGTGACGTATTTCTAGCAGTTGGGAATTTTTTATTTCCCGAAGTGTATTCTGGCGCTTGGAAATTTGTTTTATTGGGAAAAAATAATTCCATTTTATAGCAGTTTTGACGTTAATTTTTCAAAATTATTTTTTTAGGGAATTGTAATTCGTACTTTTTCGAATTTCTAAACATTATTTTTTGTAATAAATATATTTTGAAAAATAAATTAAACTTGTATTAAGGTCGCACCATGCGTTTTAGTTTATAAAAAACAAAATAAATTTTTTCCCCAAAAATTATTTACAGTCTACCAGTGGCACTATTCTGGTAATTCCCCGGGAATAGGGAACTGGGGAAAGAATTTATATATAAATTATATTTAAATAATTTTTTTCTGGCATACTAAGGTAAAAAGTTAGTGGCAATTTTTTTGAAAACAAAATAAAATTGGGAATAACTTTCCCTGATAATTTCGCTATGGAAAAATTATTCCCAATTTACTAATATTTACATCAAACTTTTTGTCTCAGTAGGCCAGAAAAAACTGATTTATAGATAAAAGCTATGTAAAATCTTTCCCCAGTTCCCTATTCCCGGGGAATTACCAGAATAGTGCCACAGAATATACATTTGGGAACGGGGAATAAATATTTGGGAATTATTGCAATTTGTAATTACAGAAAAATATTTCCCCAATTCCCTATTCCCTGGGAAAGCCAGAATAGGGCCACAGTAGGTGTTAAAATTATTTAATTATAGAATAGTGTGGGGTATGTCGAGCCTGTTAACTAAACCGAAAAACAGCTGATTTTTTGCTAAAAATCAAAAACAGAAAACAACGGTTTTTTATTTCTGTTTTTGACGATTTTTTTCTCTAACAAAATGATTTGTTTTTGGCAATTTTGTTGAACATACATAGACATTATCTATTACGACTAGTTGGCCTTGAAAACAAATGATTTCAAAAGCAATCTAGTGTGGAATGGGGCAATAAGAGAAAAAGATATAACGTACTATTTTGTGTATTTTTAGCGGTAACTACTTATTTGTTTCGCTCTGAAATATGTACGTTCGTTGTGTTTAGTATAATTTATGCATTATTGGTAATAAATGGTAAATAATAAAATTATTAGAAAACTTTAAAATTCAAAATTTCAAAATTTTATAATCATCACTTTTTATAATCATCATGTATGTCTTTAGTATGGAACTATGCTACTAGCGGAAAAATCTCGTTACTCAAGAAACTGAAGCAGTATGTGGTCATTGCAATAATACTATTAAGTGTTCCGGGGTTCTACAACTACTTTAAAAAGCTATTTAAAAAGTAAACATGGTATTGATAGCAACGCAGCTCCATATGATGAAATTGAACACCCAGCAATACAAGAAAAGGAAAGTAAAACTATAGTAAATTTTGTTCATCGAAAAAATCTTAATGAAATTATCTCACAAAAGGCGGCTGTTGCCTGGGATTGCAGTTAGAGGAATTACTAGAAATAAGTACATTCGTGATTCAATAAAAAAGGAAAAACTTAAGCTACTGCAAAAAGAAACAAGTGCAATGAAGTTAATCCACGAAGACTTCGAAGAAAAAAATACAAAATGATTCAGGAGATCAGGTCAAAAACTGCAAAAGGTAGAAAGTTAAGCATGACAGTAGATGAATACACTACAGTTCGGTGTAGGAGATATTTTGGAATAAATTTGCGTGATGGCGTTAATAAGAAAACAAACAAAACAGGATTAGTCCGTATTTTTCACGACAAAAGTTTAAGATCATTTAGAGGGGTTTGGCATCAATTTTGAACAGAACATAGTTGGATCTACACAAGATGGTGTGGCAAATAATTACAAATTTATGAAAATATTGAAGATTATTTGTCAGTATTGCATCAATCATGCTATCCATTTGGGTGTCTGTGATACGATTTACAAAACTATTAAAGTTTTGCAATTTTCTGAAGAAGATTCCAATACTTCAAATAAAACTGATGTCACTTGTTGTAAAATTCATTAGAAATAAAATTTTTTAATCCAAAGTAATGCTGAATTTGGTAATGAAATCGAACTTCATTTACACTGAAAAAAAATTCTAGGTAAATATAAACAAAAACATTGGTTATTTTAAACGAACATGTGGATTGTTTTTCAGCCAACTAAGCGCTTGTTTCATAATACTAAAATGAATAGTTCATTTTCAAATAATAACCAATGCCAATAAAACCTATTTGCTTTAGTCAATATAACTAAGCAAAACATTAATACAACTTAACACGTCGGTTAATTTAAACAACAATTTAAACCATCCGCTAGGTTATGTTGACCTACAGCATATGTTGACACAACTATTATTAAAGTTTAATTTGACCAATAATTACAACTTTACGTATAAACCAACCATGTAGGTTAATTTTAAAAAAAATTTGAGCCAACACACAGTTTAGTTTAAACAACAAAAATACAATTAAAATAACTAAGCACGTAGGTTAATTTAAACCGAAGCTTTAAACTTTCACTAGGTTATATTAACTTTCAGCGTATATCAACATATTTTGAACAGGTTAATTATTATAATTTAGTTACTTAGTTAAATTAACCTTCAGGTATTTCGAACCCTTAAAAAATAATGAGGACCTCCTCAAGTTCTTTCTTGGCAGTTTGGTTGCATCTAAAAGTTGGTCTACTCGTCAGTTGTCATGTTACACCGACCAAGCTGCAAAAATACAAATCTGCTTCATACCTATAGTATAACACAAGAACATATCGATTTAGCAAATTTTATCCATTATCACAGTTTAAATGTCCATAGTTTAAACTATTGCTATGTTATTTCATATGAAACAAATATGGTTTAATTTAACTACTACATTGTTAAATTATTAGTTTTTAAACAAATGCTTAGGTTAGATGACATATTTGCAAGATCAAACTGTTATGAGATGAATTTGCCTATGTTCAGATTAAACCAAGCAAATAAATTGAATTGACTACCAAGCTCAGTTGATTTTACTTTTACATGGTTTAGTTTAACTATTCCGAAGTTATCAAATAAATGCTTAGTTTGAATTGACATACAAACAAGTTCAGTGTGAAAGAAAATAAGGCATTATTGATATAAATTGAAATTAACTTAGCCATTTTTGTATTATGAAACATGCATAAGTAAAATAAACCATGATCATTTTTACCTAAAGTAAGCAAAGTCTGGGTTATAATAACTAAAACAAGTTGAACTAGCTTAAGTTCAAAATAATTTTTTTCAGTGTAGATGTAAAACACCGCTGGAATTCTATTGCAGTTATAAAGAAAACGGTGCCTCTTTGCAACTTTTTCTACGCTGAATTAACTGATTATAATCAACAAAATTGACTGATGCATTATTGATGCTGCAAAATGCCATAGAGCCAATTAAGCTTGCTATTGAAACGTTAAGCCTTGAAAAGTCGACTTTACTTAATGCCGAGACCATAGTTGAATTTATGCTCAGTAAGCTTTCGAATTTAAAAGCAGCATTAGTTTAGAGCTGTACGAGAACATCAAAAAACGCACAAATAAAAGGTGGAATAAATATGTTATGGATTTATTAACATGTTTAGAAGATCATTCAAATATTCCATCAACAAGTTCAATATCTTTCGCAGAAAATTTAGCATCACGCTGTTCAGACTTCATGAAGTTGATATTTTGGACAATGAACAAAATGCCGAAGAAACTATAGTCAACTAACAACAGCTAACATTTCGCTTCAAGATGAGCTGAACTTATTACTACAAAAAGAAAAGTTGACACAATCAACAACAGGAACTGGCAATTTTAAATAGTTAAAGCTAGAATTTACCTTCTTCAAAAACACGGGAAAGTGAACCGAAAATTTGCAGAAATTATTCAATGCGATTCTCAGTATTAAACCAACCTCAACAGACGTCGAACGTATGTCTTCAATTTTTACAAACTTTTGCGAATTCGTTCACGATCTGATTCAACGTTAAATGCTCTAGTATTCTTGAAATTTTATTACCAAAAATGTAGTTTGTATAATAATGATGGGTGTACTACGAAATCCCGGATTTCAAAATCCTGGTTTTCAAAATCCCGATTCCAAAATCTCGGTTTTCAAAATCCCAGTTTTCAAAATCCCGGTTTTCTTTTCTTCGGGTTCTAATTACACAAAATAATTAATAAAGTTTTGTAATTGCAAGATTTGTTACTTGCAACATTTTTTAATTGCTACATTTTGTAATTTTGTAGTTGCAAGATTAATAGAAAGAGCAATATTTTGTTAATGCAACATTTTGAAACGGCTTCGATAACTCTCACTGGTACACGGGGGTTGCTACGCCCCCAACCCTCCGAGGGGCTTTAGGTTTGAACTTCGAGGGATGTAGAAACCTGGATCAACAAACATGTCGCACCTCCAACATTTTGTAGTTGCAACATTTTGTAGTAAAAAACGCATCAATAAAAACAACAATAAAAACAAGTAATATTTTGTTAATGCAACATTTTGAAATGCAATAATTTTAGAAGATGACGGCTTCGATAACTCTCACGGGCACTTAGCCCTCCATCAAATTCCATCCCTATTAGATATTTTCTAGAACTTTATCGCAAACTCATTTTTGAATTTTGTCGAAAACTCATTTATGAGTCCAATTTCCCCACATGCCCCCACACGCCACACCTGTTTTTGACAAACCCTAGAATAGTGTTTAGTGCATGACTAATCATAGAATAGTGTTTATTGCTTTTAATGCTATAGAATTATAATAATGCCTATGCACAAAATGCTGGAGATTTGTCAACACAATCGGTTAAAAGACGTCTTGGTGTTTTAAAACGATCAAATTATTTAAAGTCACAATAAATCAAGAACCGACCAACCTACCATTCAAATATAATGGAGAATGTGCCAAACCAAAACGAAATTCTTTAGAAGCAATCACATTCTAGTTTGTATTAAAGCAAATTTTGCAGTTACAAAGTGTGTGAAGATTTAGCAAACGCACAAGAAGCGTTATATATATTATTTCACGAAGGCTTTAACAATTGCAGTGTTTTTGCAGAATGAGCCGTGAAGTACAACATCAAAGGAAGTGCTTTAATTGAAATTTTACACTTTAAAACGTACAATGGGGTTTTGTGTACCAGTTAACAGCAAAACTCTTTTAGAAATTCCTTTAGCTAGAGACGTTATTGATATTCTCCCGGGCAAGTATGTGCATATTGGTTTTACATCGGCTTTTAATGCACTTATCCGTAACTCTAAATTTAACGAAATTATTCTAGACATCAAGATTGGTGGAGTACCGATTACAAAAAGTGATCAAAGTGGTTTTTGGTCAATATTAGCAAAATCTTACAATATTAAAAATAGTTAAAAATAGATTTTATAAAAAATAGAGTTACGTTTCCTATTAAACCCGTGGTAAATATGAGAAATGATGATTCCTTTCGAACAAGAAGAAATACAGAACATCGCGACACTCCACTATCTGATAGTGATTACACGGCACAAAATCGAACAAAATACAAAAACAGAAATTTTTAAATTTTAGTGTTTAAAAAAATGATGTAATAATATATTTGCTAGATGTCATCTAAATTGGATAAGACACAAACCAACAACTAAATATACATCCGCCTTAGACAAAATGGCGCCACTGGCGTTACATTATTCTCCAAAATTTAATAAATTAAATAAAGTAAATTTCAATTAGACAATAAGCGCTGCCGCTATCCTGAATTTATCCGTTCATAGGTTCGGCGGTATTATTTTACCACTAAATGGTAAATCCATATGCAACCGGCAATCCCATATGCATACGTTGAACAAAATATATGTACGTGAATTACTTACTATATGAGCATCATCCCTTTTGTCAACCATAGAAAAACATTCTCTTATTTCATTTAAAAAAACCGAAAATAATACAAAAGTATGCATAAAATATTTTGACGAAAATCATTATGACTATCAGTGGAACGAGTGTTAAGAAAATCCCTCTTCAAAAAAGGCTTTTGAACATAAAAATAAAAATTATCTAAACACGTATATTCATTGAGAAAAGCTGTAAAACACGACCAGATTGGTCCACCAACATATTTTGCCGCTAAAAGTTGTTTTTATTTATAATTTTATATTATAAAATGAAACCTTAATAAAAACAACAACAACCACAGCAATTTTATTTACGAACACTTGAGTAATTAAAAAGTTATTCCGAACCATTTAAGTTGTTTATTTTAAAAATGAAACACAAAGAAATTTTGAACCATAAATTAAAAGCCATTATAATACTTACTTCTACGAGAGAATAGTATGAGCGACCCATAATTAATTTTAAATATGTATATAATTTACTTTAAGAAAATGCAAATAAAAACTTTAAATCATTAAGCCGGGAGGATTGGGAGAAAAGCGTGCAGGACTAAAAAAATACTTCCGCAAATAAAGTTTATTACGAACATTATTTTTACATGAAACTCATTTTATTTCTGGTATTTTTTATATTTTGTGCAATGCAAACAAAAAAATTAACATCACGTGTTCCAATTTGACAGTATTGCTTAACGTACATAACAAACTAAAAAACTTTAATTCGTATGACCCATATTCATTTTGTCACAAAGGGCGTTGCTTTTTAATAAATTTGCGAATCGATCGAAAATAAAAATGACAACGTTTTTTTTTTTTTGTTTATCTGGCAAATTATCTCGATGAGCTTTTCTCATTTTTCTTATTCCATTTTCTGTTTTCGGGCATGATTACATTACTATAGATATACCCAGTAAGATATAAATAAAATGACGTCAATTTGTAAATTATCTTATTATAAAATTGAATAGATTTCATCTATTGCAAAATCTAAGAATAGAAAAAAAATTCAAAACAAACGTCAATTCCTCAAGCAGATGTAAAATGAAATGGTATCTTCTACCAACGCAACTCATATTTTTCGATTTGTTGTTATTTACAATCTCATGAATTATTTCTTCTCAACCCATACCTTATTAAATACACCATAAATGTTATAAAATGTATGAAGCTCTTATTCAATATTTTTATGTACGAGTATGTACAATATTAACATTGGAACACACGCAGTGAGGATAGTGATTTATCAAAAATGTGTAAACCGTATTAGCTATTTTCAAATAAGTAGGGAAATTATATTCAAATCATGAACGAAATAACCCAAAATCAATGGACACCAATATTATTAGGGTAAGCCGATTGGGGAATTATAATACACGATTGGTAATTTGGGAATAAATTGAATGTGTCAATATGCGATTTGAAAATTGGAAGTCTAAATATAATAACAAATAGCAATCTCTGAATTTAGAGTGCCTGTATAGCTATGCTCGTGTAATTTACTGATTCAATATAACAACACATTGCCACACATGTAAGATGTCAAGTAATATTGCTGAACAATAAATACTAAAAACGAGCATGTCTGTGTTTTTGCTTATAACCGCCATAGGCATCACTATCACAAAAGGAATTTTTTTTCTGCTTATTGGAACCAGAAAAATTTTTTTTTAAGCAAATCAATAATTCTCAGCAGAAAGTTCTATAAAAAATCAACGAATTTATGAAACACAAGAGAAAATTATTGTTTAAATGTTTTGAAACGGAAAAAGTCTATTTTTCTTTAAAAAACGATTTGCGTATATAAAAGGACTATAAAAATTTACTGAAATTAGCATAATCATCATAATTCAAATAAATGGCAAAACAATGTTTCTAAAGAAATGTTTCTAAACATAAGTATTCGAAAAACCTCTAACTTCCCCGGGTTTATGTTTTTATGGCAGCTGGGATCATAATTTATACACATGATCACCTTAATAATTCTTACTGGCGTCAGTAGCACTCCATAAATTTTAAGTCATTTTAATGTGAAATGTTTTAATTTTTTTGAACAAAAGTGTTAGAAAAAACCCGCTGTTAACTACCATGATAATTTATGTCGTTATGGTAGCTACGATCATTATCTAGTAGCACTCCATAAATTTTCCAAGTTATTTGAACATTAATAAACATATGTTTTTTTTGTAACAATTGTAAACTTTTAATATTTTAATAAAAAAAATTCAAAAAGTTTAAAAAATCACATCATCATCAGGAGTATCTACTGATTTGTAAAAATAAAGAATTAGTTATAGTATTATAGTATGAAAAGCAATAAAAGTACTAAAAGAAGGAGAGACAAAAAATAGGCAATACAAATTAATCTATTGATCGTCGCAACCTTCGGTTGTTCATACGGAAGAAATTATAATAAAAAAAGGGGAGGAATAAATAGCTGGCAAGCAATTAGTCATCGGTTGAGTAACAAAATTCAAGGTAAACTGAAGTACATTTAAGTAATTACCCGATGTATTCATATTAGTAAGTGCGTGAGAATAAAACAGATCGGAATCCGTAATAAAAAATAGTTAGAATCGGATTTCTCTCTGTTCGTTAACGAATATTTTGGTAAAGAAATATGGATTTTCAAATTTCGTAAAATTTTAAGGTATTTAAACGTCTGCTTTTGGCTTGTATAAATTTGAAAATCCATATTTCTTAACCAAAATATTCTTAACGAATAGAGAGAAATCCGATTCTCGCCAATTACGGATCCCGCTCTGTTTCATTCTTACGCTCTTAATAATATGACTAATACGTCGGATAATAAAAATGTAGGTACTTCAATGCACCTTGAATTTCGATACTCAGCCGATCACTACTCACTTTCCTGCTATTTGTCCCTCCCCTTTTATATTATTAATTTTTTCCGTATAAACAACCGATTTTTTATCTCTCCTTCTTTTATTGCTTTTCCTACTATTTATAAATAAATATATATTTTTACAAATCAGTAGATACTAACAAGCGGAAATCAATCGAGTGGATTATTAAATTTTTGAAAAAAATTTCAAAGTTTCAGTTTTTTCGAAACTAAAAAACAAGTGTTTCAAAAAAATGTGTTTATTAAGTGTAAGTGTGTTTCGCCAAGTGCCTACGGCAAACTGTGTTAAAAATATTATTTTAATGTGAAATATTTTCAGGTTTTTAACAAAAGTGTTAGAAAACTCCCTGTAATTACTCTAGGTTTATGTTTTTATGATAGCTGGGATCATAAGAATCGTGACTGGCGTCGGTAGTACTCTATACATTTTTAACTTCAGTTTAATGAGAAATGTTTTCAGTTTTTTTAACAAAAATGCTAGAAAAACAGAAGTGTTAGAAAAAGAGGGTCTTGTCTATGTAAGCATTGCATCTTAGTCGACGATTGGCCATCTAACTCGGTTTGGTTTAATGAATCCGTTAATGTCGCAGTCTCTACGTCGATATTGATTGTTACAAGCTTTAATTTGACAAAAATGAATCAAATTACTTTTCTAGCAAAAATGTAGAACCACAATCAGTGGTAATTAAAATCCAATCTAATCCTTCTGACTCGATACACAACTAACATTAATGATTTTATATCTGGTTGGTTGGTATTAAAACTATTTTGTTTTGCTGCTGTTAACGTTCAAACCAAGTGGTTTCGCTTAGAGGTCACGTATTCAGAAAATGACCTTCACATCATTGGGTGTCAATATACGATTCAATATACGAACTATGGTAAGAACTATGCTACCCGCATATTCAAGATTTTGATCTGACTTATAAATATGCAATGCGCCTCAACCCTCCAAGCGAGAAACATCTCGGAGTCGCCTTCATGTTTTTCGAGTGATAGGTACTGATCGCTATCTATATTAAGTTGATAGCAGACACAGCAGAAAAAACTTCTAGGAATTCCTAGACTAATGAACGCAAGCTAAAATTTTTGCGGTTAATACTGTGTCATGCTTGTTCAAAATCTATTTAATATTACAAAAATATACTCCGAATCTCATTCATATTTTAAAAAATTTTAGGGACTCCGTCGAGACTGCTTTATCATTTTTCAATTTTGTTAGAGTTGCACATAATGCTTCCTGTATTGATTTTGGATGAATTTGTGGATTTTGATGTCGAAATAATAGAAATTAACGAAGCATCCGATACAGTCGATTTTGGAATCAGTTACAATTTTGAGAGAACATCCGCCACGCCTGTTCTCATCTCCCCCAATTGTGCATTTGATAGATGTTTGGAGAAAATTCTTTGTTTTTACTTTACCGGTCTTGATGCTTTGCCATAATTAGTAACTATGTGCAGTGAGCTTTTATTTTATAGTGCTACTATAAAACAGTTCTGTTTCAACAGTTTTTATAATGCGGAATCCATTAAAACATACAGGATAACAGTCCTGTATGTTTTAATGGATTCCGCATTGTTAGCTCGAAGCGTAAAACTTATAAGTGGCAGTTTTCAATCAAGAACAAATCATACAATGCCTAAATATTGTTTATTTTTATAATCTTACTTAGATTAACCTAGATTAACAATTTCGTTAATAACTTTAACCAAATTGTTTATCTATGTAAGTTGGATCAATCTAATATTAAGTATTACATTCTTCCAAATGAACTATCCAGAATAGGTATCTGGTTAACTGCAATTGGCTTGAAACCTGATGAAATAAAAATTAAATTTTGTGTGTCAGATTCACTTTCGTCCGGAACATATCGGTTGAAAAAATCAAAACTATTTTCAATTCATTATAGTTACGCACAACTAATGCTTATAGATTACTCTGTGGAATACACTGAAGTCGGCAAAACAAATCAGGACTGCTTGGAAAATTTTATTTCTCGAATAAGAGCAAAGTGGGGAGAGGGAATGGGGTACACCAATACAGCATATGATGGCAACAAGGGAGAGCTAGAATGGAATACGTTCCAAAAGCACTATAAGGCCAGTCTGTTGCAAGCCGAAGAAGAATAATGTGAGATATTCTACGATATAACTAATACCATTCTAAAAAAGATGCAATATTATATTATGCTGAGTATTACGCTTTAAAAAGTCAAGTGCAATGAATGGCTGATCAAATCAATTGAAGGGGAAGATAATAAAACAACAACGACGTTTTAGAACGTTGGACCACTTAAAGCACCAACTACCGAATATGCGAAAATATTATCTAATATTGTAGCAGTATTCGAACAAATCTTTACAAATGACGTTACAAAATAACGCTTCAAAAAGTGAGGAAAGCTGTGTGAGTGTTTTGAACCGGGATTTTCCCAAATATCCAGGATTTTCCAAAAAAACTTTAATACATTTCTTTGTTCTGAATTTCTGATGTTCATCTAAAAATAAAATATTAGTTCCAGAGCTGTTTGTTGAGACATGACTGATGAGGCATATTGCTTGGCGTTGGTGGCCAAAATGTTGTCGCATTATTCTGGCATCACCTTAAGTACATTTAAATATTAGTTACATAAAGGCGGTGATTCATGTATAAATTTTATTTGACAGACAATCGGATAAATAATAATCGCTCTGATTGGTTGAATGTCGGCCATATTTTATATCGTACTACAAAAATTAATAACTGAATATTTCTCAATTTTGTGTAAGATTTGACGGCAGTGAGAACAAAAGAATACATATTCTAAAATATAAAAAAAAAAATTCAAAAGAAGAAAAATAAAAACACGTTTTAGGTTGCTTGCTTTAAAAAATATCAAAAAATATTCATACGACAAAATTTTATACATGTATCGCTTAAGTATGAATTTCGTTTTTATCGTAGACAAAAAATATTAACCAATCAGCGATTATTATTTATGTCTGTCAGACAAAATTTATATATGAATCACCGCATTAATTCACTCGTAGAAACATGTTTGCTGAGTAATTTCTTTAACAATATGAAAACATACTTAAGTGATTCTTCATTTTTCGTACGGAAGTTTCAATTGACTAAAATTTCGAGAATCAGGTAAAAGCAATATACAATAATTACCATTGTAGAAAGGTAAGCTGTACATTAATTATAAATCTTAATTTGTGACCTTAATGAGTGGTTCCAATTCCGAGTTCTCACTAAAGGTAAGAGTGGTAATGAGATCAACGACGAGCCTACCATGAAGAAGGTGTGGGAATTCCAGATGCTGCAGAAGTGATTAATTATGACCCATAATGTCATAATGGGCGATCAGCATAAGCAGCAAATAATCGACTCACTCTTATTAGAAATAATAGAATAACCGAAATTGTGTATATAATTCCTCTACATTTTTTTATACAGTGAAGCCATAATCTAATTATCATCCAAAATTTAATTAAAAATCGAAACGGTAAATTATTCGGCATTGTAATATTCAAATATAATATTTTTATAAATATAATATATAGAATATTATTAATTTTGTCTCTGACATAATACTGTTTGCGAAATAACAACATTTAAAATTTTTCCATAAAAATTCCGCTGTTAAAATCAAATTAAAATTATTTGTGAACCTACAGGATCGATATATGTATAAAGTCACCCGGGGAGTCGATAAAGACAAAACAACAAAATATCTAGTTGAACTAAAAATGTCGAATTCATTTACAAAACTGAATATGTTAACTGTTCACATTGTATATAGTTTCTAATTATTTTTTATAATCAGGTTTCTTTGTTTTAAATTACTAAGTAAATCAAATCTTCAAAAAAATCGCGAAATTAAATTGGAAAGTTGCGGCTGGCTAGAAAATACTATAACGTTGAAATAATGAGATGTCCCTAGACAATAATTGACTATTAACAGAGCTTCCTAAATATAAGAACCATACGATTCCGCCATTTTTTTCATGAGCTTTCCATAGAGAAGAAGCTTTTTGTTCTTTTTCATACAAATCAGACGTATTTTAATATTTTTTTAGAAGTTTTTTTTATAGAAAAACACAAATGTTTAGGACATATTATGTCGAGTTAATGCAAAAACATTTAAATCAGTCTAACACATTTTTTTTATTGAAGAAACAATAATTTGTTTATATGAGTATATAAAGGAAATAAGAAATTAGTATAGAGTGTTCCATCAAAAATTTCAGCATTATTTTTCCAAAACAAACGTTTGTTAAAAAAATCTTTTGGAGTAGCAATGTTATATAAGGGTTTTTGCGTTTTGGTTGTTGTTGAACAAACTTCGAAATCTGTTTTTTCTTTACTTGTTACACTTTGATGTTTCATCGCAACAAATTCGCAGGTTATATTGTTTCACCCTGTAGTATAAACCAAACAGGGTAGGAAGCGCAAATTTTATCCAATAAAAAAATCAACGAAATATCCATAAAATTCCAAATGAGATTGTAGCAGGCCTGTGATTTTACTGGGTGACTAAAAAACGAAAGCATATAAATAATATTTCGTGATATATTTGGTTCCCTTTAAAATCAAAATAAGTCTAGTTTGCTATCGCCAGTTTCTCCTAAAAGAATAATTTTTTATGTTGTAATTTTTTTGTCGATAAATTGTGCGCTTGGTTCCTATCCAGAGCTTCATAAAATAAAAACATTGTTATTTTATAAAGCTTTTCGCAATTACTAAACTAATCAAAAGATGTCGCTAAGTATAAATTTAGAAAACAATAGCGATAAAAAATTGAATGTTTTAATGTTTATTTAGAAAATTTAACAATTCATAGTTGTTTAATTATTTTATTCATTTATGTAATTTAAACGGATTTTGAAATTACAGAAAGCTCGATTTTGCAATCGCATAAAATGGGAATTTTCTACGTTTTGTAATTTTTTGTTATAATATTTAATTAAGAAAATCGAACACCGAACGATGTTGTATATATTTATAGTGAATAAATTTTAATGAGAAATTTGTATTACATGAATGATAATTATTTTTTTACATGATGGTTCATAAAATCTTGTTTCAGCTCACGTTAATAAAGAGAATAATTTAGTTTTAAATGTGATCATTTAGATTGCTCTATTAGATCCATCGTTCATCGCGCAAATTCTGATACGCATGAGACCAGAATTTAAATTTTTTTAAAACTAAATTTTAAATTGGATGTAAGAGAATCACCCTTTATTGACTTATTTTACTAACCTACACAACTAAACGGAATGCTCATTTTTAGAAAATTAATAAATTTATGCTCCGCTTCAAGCCTTTAATTCCATGGAAAAAAATTACTGACAGCAATTTTTTTACTGATAAAACACAAAAAAAATCTTAAAATTCCATAAGAATGAATAGTAAAATTTTATGGTTTTACATTTTGGCATAACCTAAAAATTCATAAATTCATAATTTTCGTACATTTCGATATTTTTTAAAAAATATTTTAATATTTTATTTTTTATGTATGTACCATAAAAAACCGCTAACGTTAACAAATTTCAACTCGAAAAAAAACAAATCGATATTTGACTATAAAAATGGCAAACGATTTATTTTGTATGATTGTGAGAATAATTTCTTGTAAACATTTTTTTAGATGTGTGAACAATGCTGCTATAAAAAATACTTCTATTTACATTTTTTATAGCAGTATTATGACAGTACACTAACACCATCACAACTATTATAGTAAAATTTTACTAACAACATTTTTTGTTTTGTACACAACCAGTAAAATCTGTATTTTTTTCTCGCTTTTATTTTTACTGATAGCAGATCTTTCCCATGGAATAGTGCCATCAGTTTAAATTTAATAATTAAATACTACACTATGATGGCTGATTTTCGAATATCTGTTTGTTGAATATTTTTAATAAAAATATAAAATTAAAATTTAGATGATTATTTTAATTTATGAATAAAAATTTTATGTTCAAAAATTTTCAAATTACCACGGTTTCTTATAGTAACTCCATAAAAGTTTCCTTCTATTTAAAACTCTCATTTTAGTGTTACAGCTCTTTAAAATCATAGATGAAGATAGTGGCTTAGTAACTATGAATTTCTTCGATGGTTTGTCAGACAAAAGTGATGACATACGGAACCAACACCTCTACTGCGAATTAATTTTAGTTGATGGCCATAATGTGCACCATAAAGAATGATTGAATAACCAAGATACGAATTATGCTAGGCGGCAAGCGGAGTGGTTTGCCTCTTCGCATTACTTCACCCAACTGTTAGTGATTCCACGTTTGAATGTCTAAATTATAAAAGAGTCCATATTCTGGTATTTCGGCCCACAATAATCCCCCATTACATGGAAGCACGTATCGAGGCTGTAATATTAAATTCTGATCATAACGTGATAACCATAAAAATCTGTCGAAACACCACCGAAATTTAGACACCAGACAATGCGTATTTGACAATTTAACGAGGTTGATTGCGATGGTTTACGGTAATTTTTCAACATTTTTCTTGAAAAAGCGATTGTTTGTATATCAATCGAAGAGGCCACGTCGTCTCCAATTTCACTTAGACCGTGTTACATGAAATGAATAAATATATTCCATCATCATTTTCCAATCCCAACCCAAATTTTAAATTTTTTTTTAAGGAAGTCGCCAAAGATGCCAGACAAAATGAAACTGGTCACACGAAATGGAAGGGCAACGAAATTACTTTTGAATGACATAAGACCACACGAAACATTTCAACGCAATTCCAGTTCCAATATTGAAGGAGTTTGCTAGTTGTGACTTGGCTTCAATAATGACTAAAAATTACCGGCCAATATCAATTGTGTCAGCCGTTGCCAACGTTTTTGAGCAATGCATTAACCAAAATCTATTGAAGTCTCTTAAAATTAATAAAATAATTTCAGATAAACTGGAAGGCTTTCATGAAAACAGCCCACAATCGAGCTTTTGCCCTATGTTGCAAACAAATGATATTTTGTTCTATAACAACATGATAAAAGCTTTGAAATCGACTTGCATATATCCAAGGCTTTTAAAAAGCTTGCCAAAGAGAATCTTATTTGTAAACTTGTGGCATCTGGCTTGAGTTCAATGACCACCTACTGGATAAAAAGCTTTTTAAAAGACCAAAAAATCAACGTTGTGCTAAACGCGATATACCTCAGATACCATAACGCAAATACCGGAGTCCCTTAGGGATCAGTTTTGTCAACGATTTTTATTTTGTCATACATTAATAATTTGCTGGATATTATTGTTAACCCTATCCATAGCCAGGGTTGGCTCTCCAGTGGGTAACCAAAACGTCACATTGCACTTTTCTATTTTATTCGAGGTGGAATCAACAGAAGAAATTTTTTTCTGATTTACTTTAAATTTGGTACGAAATATGTGAATATGAAGAAATAATGATTACCATTGCAACCCAGAAAATTCACAAAAAAATTATTATCAAGAATTTCCATTCAAAAATTGGCCACAAAACTCAGAAAAATATAATGATTTTTCATTGATTTTAAAAAAATTTCTTTTTTCAAAATATTATGTTATAGTATATTATTATACATTCTATACCGAAGGATTAGTTTGAAATCAGCACCAAAACAATAAATTTATAAACTAAAGTTCGGGCAACAAAAAGTGCCGATGCGATGATTTTACTAGTCATGGTAGGAGACCTGAAAGTGGCCATTGACGGTTAAATAGGTTGCTAAGCGACCAAGCGAGTGTTTTATAGAAATATTTGAATACAATTGGTGGAATACCGCCAGTGCCAATTGCTTCGTTCGGGTTAAATTCGACACCAATGACTCCCAACGCTGCAGCAGTGGTGCCCTTAGTTGCTGCGGCAGATATTCCTATAACCGCAGTACTCGGGAATAGAGTCACTGATTGTGTCACATTTATACGCAAAAAACTAGTAACAAAACGGTAAAATCGCTACCAAAAGAATCAGCGCGTAAAACCTAACAAAGAACTCCCACGAGCAATGCCACATATTGAGCATTTCGAAATCATATTGATGATCTTTCCGACACTAATAACAAATTGAACGTGCACCACAAGATTGGAAGTTTTCTACCTTCTATCAATTCGACAGGTCTCCTCGTCCGAATATTTCGATGGCTTATTATGAATAGGGCGTAAGCCGCATTTTGAAGATTTTACAAGAGAGTGAAAAAACTTAGTATTTTATTCAAATTTAAATTTTAAAGAAATCTAAATTTTGTTATATAAATTAAATATGCCGTTCTTTTCATTAATTTAATTAAATTTAAAATAGTTTTTTATTAGATGTGTTATTTGCTTGTTACGTCCTATTGCTAAAATATTGTTTAAGATGTTACGACTTATTCTCTACAGAATCTTAAATAAAACCAAAAAAGCTGGTTTAATAAAATAGTTATTTATTGTTATTAATTGCACAAAATTCAGTCTTATTTTTACATTTACTGTTTGTAACAGTTACCACATGTGTGTAATAATATAATATAGTAATATAAATAAATAAAGGTACTTCAAGTTCAGTTATAAAAAGGTACTTCGATTGAAAAATGTTACAAAATTATTTTTTTATCTTTGGTTTATCATGAGTGTCAGTGGGAATGAACCCTTTCAAATCTTGCAAATGATTGAATTTACTTTTTGAAATTGACAACCGTTCCAGATACATTCGTTCAGGTTCCCGATGTGTCGAAATGGTAGTGCATCGTTGAGGTAGAAGATTATAGTTTTCATCGTCAAAATTGATTTTATAAGTTATGCCCTCATTAGGTGTATACTTGAGACATCTTAACTGGTTAACAGTGGGATCCCCCGGTAGCTTACCTGTAAAATATAGTTATAAATACAATATTTAGCTTAATAAAACGAATAAATTACCTGGACGAATCGACTTGTATTTTTTAAGATTTGGGACATCGTAGTTATAAAAGTAATCAAAGCTTAGGAGATGTACGTCCAGCGGGTATGGCTTTTTGCGAGCCTCCTTTGCGAGAGCAACAAATTCACTTGGCAGATTTATAATTTTACCTTTAATTTTTCGCTCAATAAGAGAATGCGTAGAATCACAATGATTTTGGGTGTGGCCTTTCTCTAGAAACTTCTGTTCTATAGATATATTCAGTTTTGAAGCCAGATTGAAAAGTGCATTCGAAAGAACTTCATTTCGGTTTTGGTAACCGCAGCCATCAGAATAAATTATGATAGGCACTTTTGCGTCGTTTGCTTCAGATGATCTTATTATGTGCTTGCATATTATTGTAGTGAAACACGATGCCAGTAATTGTCCTTGAGTTTCATCCCACATATAGTTGGTTGAATTATGAGATGCAACATTGTAAATAGTGAAATTGTGGATTTGCAATTTCATTTTGTAGTATTGTGAACTTGCATGAAGCTGTGGACACAATTTCACGGCTTGCACATCCATGCAATACATCATTATTTGTCCATCTTGTGCCAATTTTTGGTCAACTTCCATTTGTTTTCGTGCTTTTTCTACTCGAGATCTGTGATCGTTATATTTCTCTAAATCCAAATTCCCAACTTTGTATTCCGTGCACGTGTCACACTGATCTTTTCGCGGCTTAAAAATTGAATAATAGTTTTGTTTCAAAAAGTTTGAAAATCCACTAATACTCAAGGGGGAACCCATTTTGTCTTTGTTACACTGTTCTTTGTATTCTCTATATAACGAGGTTTTGCTATCACTCATTGTTTGCAAGTAGATTTTTTTCGTATCCTTTCGGCAATAATGGCATTCCAGTTTAGGATATGATTCAAAAAACAGTTTTAAATGAGATTGACGTTTTTGATTATTAACGAACTTTTCTGTTGCATTTATTTTTTTTTGTGTTTTTGAACTAGTCTCAGCTGGATTTGCTTGAAGACCATGTGGTAAACTATTATTTAGCCATACTCGCAGCATCTTTTCTTGTACGCCAAGAGTATCGAGGAACATTTTTTGACACACCTGTAATAATTTTCCCGTTCTGGATTTTAAATAATAACAAAGTGATCTATTTCTTCTGGATGGGCCTTCTGTGTACAACCGTTTTTTAGATATTTGTTTTATTAAATTACAAGCATAAATACGTTTTTGGTCCCAGGTCATTTTCCAAAACTCTGTAAAAAGTTGTTCTCTTTCTGGTTGAGTAAGCAAAGAACAGTTTCGCATTTTACTTTTAAGGCAATATTTCGATACACACATTTTACCAAGAGTTCTTTTTGGTCGATTTATGCCGTACGTTATTTCCTTATTTGCAGCTCTTTCATAACCTTGGTACTCCGCACCAATCATTCGATTATTTTTCGAAATGGTTTTGGCATAATTAAAACTATCTAGTGTGACATTTCGTTTTCGGTCGTTAATAATTTCGTTCCCAGTATCAATATCAGTCTGGATAACACTATCGTCAATATTATCCGAACGTTGTATTTCTTCACTTGCATTTATTTCAAATCCCATTTCGTTATCGTTAAAACTGTGATTGTTCCCAACGGTCTCGTTTATTTCAATTTCGTACTCAACGTTCTCGATAATGTCATTGATATCCATAATTGCTTCAGATGATGTATGATCAGGACATACATTTTCGTTGTTGAACTCATTTTCTGTTACATCAAAATTTGTATTTTTGGATCTTTTGCTGTTTTGGGCAATATGTTTTTTGGCTAATTCTAGCATTACATAACTTCGACTTTTATAACTAAAATTAAATTAGAGGTACACGCCAATTAAAAAATACTGGGAAATAATACGACGTAACAAAAATTATATACTCGAAAAAATAGGACGTAACAACATTTAAGCTTTATTTCTATTGTATTTTATACAATTTTGCGATATTTAACTTAATTTTCTTCTAAACATAAACTAAAAAGTTAACTACATAAAATTAATCTTATATTTTGTAAAACTTACCCGCTTTTAAGCATTATAACCACAATTATACAGCAACAACTGAAGAACACGACTTACACCACTCAAAATAATTTACATAATGTGTGTTACGGCATATTATTTTGACGTTTTTCAATCGTGATGTTACGATTTACAAAAAAAGCGGGAAAACGATACTTTATGATTGGACAACGATTCTAACGTTTCTGTTTTATAATGTAAAACAACCAGAGACGTCGTTTTACCGCAAAAACGTAATTTCGAAAAAAATGATGTTACGACCTATTCATAATAAGCCATCGATTTGGAGATCATCGTATGCGAAAATTCTAAGAAACGTAATCCTTGTCTAAAAGATCTCGGGGTAAACGTAACTAGCATTAATTCGCAAGACGGAAAAGGGCAAGCTTCTGCTGGAGCTACAAAATACAGCAATAGTGCAAGTATGTTTGAAAGAAAGATTAGATAATAAAGCCCAGGTTAAAGCCCCAAAGAAATCAGATGTGGTTCTCATAAAGATTAACCCATTAATGCCCGATGTATGATATATCATACGCAAATCGTTACTTTCATAACATTTTCTCTCTTGAATACTATACATACAATTTTTTTCTTTTTTATCTTAAGTGGTTGAGGATAGTGTATACTAGTAAAATAATTTAAAACCTAACAGTAAACCTAACCTAAAAGGTGTAGTTGCAGTTTGATCGATGTGCATTAAGGACAAAATGGATCGTCGTTGAAACTAGAGACTTTATAAAAAATCAGTTGTGGCATTAACTTTTATTGTGTGTTATGTAATTTTTTACAAAAAGGAAATTCTAATTAATTCAATTTTAAAGAATATAAAAATTATAACTCGCAATTAAAGGAATTATAGTGACATATTTTCGATGGTATAAGGTGTATCATACTAGCTATGACGTTCACGTTAAATGGAACCTGTCCTGTTAGTAACGGCTCGGTTTTTGCACAGACAGGCACATCCGACGATTCCATTCTTATAATTTACAAAAGATTTGGTTCGCACAGAATCTTCGACATAAATCTCTTTCCAAATTTTTTAAGAGATTTTTCAAATACTTACTTATTGTTTTTCTTATTTTTCCAATTTCCAATGTTTTATTTATATTATTATGTATTTGTTAAATTTATCATTAGAAACAAAAATAAATAAATAAAAAAGGTGAAACATTATAAAAAAGATATACTGTTCCTACTCATTGAATGATATATCATACCAGAACCAGAGACCCATTGACATGGTTTTTTGAAATTTTTTTAACAATCACATTTTTCGACTTGAAATATACGTGAATTGTGATTTTCCGAGAAATCGGGCCACTAGAACATAGTTCGGGTTTTAATGGGTTAAGGACATAGACGAAGTCGCCACAAATAGGAAGTGTTCTAGACGGTGGTAGGATGGTTTGATGATGTTCTCTAAATGAGTGTAATCAAGTGGTTACGGAAATCATACGGAGAAACTCAGATAACAATAGTTGGTCTCCATAAAGAGGTGGCAAGAAATATGTCCGATGCAGGTAAAATTTGTGTTTGATGGGTAGTTTACTAGCTCCGAGGAAAGACATTCGATGTCCGAAGCTTGGTTTACTACAAGGTAAAAATATATGGCATATGTAGCTTTAGCTTCTTTGCAACTCCGAGAGCATCGCTTATCTCATGCGATAATGAAAATTCTCCGACGTTCTGCAGAGGCGAGGAGAGTTCGTACGTATCAGCGGCCATTCGGATACAGCGGCCATGAAGTACATTTTGAGTTACGAGACCCCAAGTGTATGCTAAACCAAGCAATATAGAAATTGTTGGGAGAATAAGAATTTTGACGAAGAAAAATATATCACAATGTTGGACGAGGTTCATCTGGAAGTAAGACTAGGACCTGTGACACAGCAATGTAAGCAGCGTGTAAGAAGTTGATAGACAAAGGCCGTACTTCAGCGATAATTCTAGAGGTTTCTATTCGATTCGAATATAGATATCATGATTAATATCTATATCAGAAAGACCTGTGTATTGAGGTTTATAAAGAACCATGGGGTAGGCCATACAGGGCAGTAATGTCGAAACTCAAAATTACAAGTTTGACATCATGTCCAATTCTAATGCGTAGGATAGACTCTTCCTTATTTACAATTAAATTAGATTATTTATCAAGCATTGGCGGACCTGTACCACGGGAAATGATCTCACCAATTACGATGAGTGAATTGGTAAAAGATTGTGGGGAAATTGGAAATGGTAAGGGTCCGGCCTAGATAAGACAGCAGTTCGTGTTAAACCTGTAGACTCCCTTGACCTATTTAGATCCTGACTAAATGAATATGGTTTTATAAAAACCCATTCAGCGATTGAGGCTATAAACCGGGTGTGAATACGGCCAGTGGAGCAGGTTTGAATGATGTAGCAAAAAATTCAGCGCCAGACATCAAAAAGACCTTCAACTCTGTTAGGTGAACCTGCATCATAGAGGCATTGGGTCAGCTCGGAATACCGTTCTATAGATCAGAAAGGTTGTGAGAAATTATTTCCGATGTAGTATCCTAAAATCTGTTATGGCTATAGGACTTACAGCATAGGTATTCGGGACTACAAAATAATGGGGCGAGTTCTACAAGGCACTATTGGATCTATTGCATTGGATCTATTACTATGGAACATTATGTAAGATAGGGTTTTTGACCACGAATGCCCGTCGTAATAAAAGTGCCGTTACGATAGTTGTTGTGGACAAATTTAAAAACAAGCAGAGCACATTTGTAACGAAATCATAGCCATTATTCAGAGATGTACGCAGTACTACGCACCAGAAGAAAAGACTGGGAAAACGATTTCCATCCATGTGAGCATCTCTTCGGTTGCCTCCAAACCTTGTGAGGAGCAAATGAGTACTTTAGTGATAAAATGGCTATAGTAAATGCCGCGGTTTCACATTTAATGCCTAATTTTGGGAAGCCTAAACAAAATCAATGCAAATTGTTGGCCAGCGTCATCATATCCACCGAAAATTAAAGCATACATCGTGTGTATTAGCGGGAATACTTCCAACTGCTGTTTTGGCAGAGGAGCGATAGAACGTATACCATAATGGAGCCTAAGGAATATCGACAACGACTAGTGATAACCGCAGTTTTATGAGATCTGAGGTAATGGCTTAATGCCACAAAACATGGAGCTCATCAGGAAAGGGAAGATGGATATCTCGTCTAATAATTTCAATAGGTGATTTAACTGGCACCATTTTGAAGTCGAGTTTTATTAACTTGAGCTTGCATATTTGCACAGCTGATTATCTATCTGTGAAGGTGAGTCCACATATACAAAAAATTGTGCTGAACACGATCGGCTTAAATATTTTCGCCGCAAATTAGGAAGTGTGAACGTGTCCGGCGCACGAAAAGGGCACAAAAATTTATACCACATTAAACGCACAAGTTAAGAATTCGATTATTGGTGAATCGAAAAAAAATTATTTTTATTTATTTATTAAACAAAATTTACATTTATTACTTATGTTTACAAAATTAGATTAGAGTGTTTATAACTGATCTCTTCAGAGTCAGAACCCTAACTAATTATTCATTCGTATTATTTTCTTACATTATTTCTTAGTCACATGTATTCTACATGTGCTCAGGTGTCTTATTCTATTTTACAAAAAATTAACTTTATAAGCACATTTTTCTTTTCCATTTTTTTATGTGAAAATATAATTTGATATTTTCACACTTAATATAAAATTGTTTTGTGTGCATTTTTATTTGTGTTACTTTCAATATCCAGGGGTGTAACTCTCCCTTCGTTAGATTCAGAACTCTCCTGAGTTCTGTTTACAAATTTAAATTCTGTTTGTTTAATCCTAAATTCTTTTTGTTTAATTTTAAATTGTTTTTGTTTATAAAAAATATAACATAGGAGTATTATTATTATTAAAATTACTATAATGATTATGATTTCTCCTGAATATTGAATAACTTTGTCATTTTTTAAAAGATTAATTTCATCTATGTTTTTATTTGTTTCTAATATAATTTCCTTAAAAGTAAATGTATTATTTATTGGCTTATAATCTAAATTTGGAATTACAAAATTGTTTTTTTCTTCCTTAATGCTATTTGAAAATAACTTATTATCTATGTTTATAGTACAATTATAAAATTTAATGAAATAGTTTCCTTTTAATACAAATTTTCTTTCATCAATATTTGATTTTAAAGTTATGTTATTGGCAAGTTGAACTATTATCATGTTATCATTAATATGGTAAATTTCATTATTACAGTTTTTTACTATTTCACAATTCTTATTTAATATGCAATGTTTTAATTCCGATAACTGATAAATATCTTTATTATTGTCAAATTTATAATAGTGATTATTGATTTCAAGAGTTTCGATAATTTCAGAATTTATAATTTTACAATCTTTTTCATTTGACAAGGGATCGATTTTTTATTTATTCTTGTCATTTTATAAGGGATCTTGATTAGAAATATTAGTTTATTAGTATCGGTTTTAGTAAATCCTACTCTTAAGTTTTTTAATTTGTTTATATCTATTCTATATTCTATGATTTCCTTATGGTTTAGTAAGGAAGGATGTATAATGTTTAGATTAGTAAATATTATATTATCCTGTAAGTCGTTTATTAATCTATCTATTTCATGAATTTTCATTCTAAGATCTAATAGTATTAGTTTAGTTAGAGTTTGATTGTCCTTAATTGTTATGAGGTGTTGGATAGTCCGTCGGTCGTCTTCAATTGCATGATATAATTTGTAAATAGTATCGTTAAGATTATTGTTTATTTTGATTTGCTGATTTATATTGGATACAATATTTCCAGAATTACTGTCAATTGTCTCCAAATGTTCGTTAATTATCTGTCTGTCCTCGTCATCCATTGTACCTGAAATCCATTTACTTATGGTTCCTAAGAAATTAATCAATCCTCTTTTATGAATTGAGTGATGTCCTGTTTTTAATGTCAATAGTTTGGTTAATAAAAAGTCTAGTTCTTCTAGTAATTGTCGACAAGAAATTTCTGTAAGGTTCGATATGATTTCGTGTATTGAGTTTTTTAGTTCTAATATTGTCATTTCGATCGGCTCTAGATCTATGATGTGTAAAGAGTAATTGTATGTCTTTGGTATTAGTTTTTCGTATTCCTTAATTATGGTGTACCCGTTATCCGTCTCGATTTTCTCGACTGAGAGTTGAGCATGTGTCGGTATCGTTGTCATCAGTGTTATCAGTATTATTAATGCGGTTGTAATCTGCGAAATTTAAAGGTCGTTTTATATTAATAGGGTGTATATTTATTAAATTGTGTCTTCGAAATTTTGGTTGGTCTTTGTGTCTTAAAGCTTTGTAGTTCTTAATGTAACCTTGTTCTCTAAGTTCTTGGTAATCTTCCCTATTTCTGTTATATCTGTTTAATCTTTTGCTTTGTGCAAGGATTAGGTTATTATAGATTTCTTCCTTGTTTGGTATACCTTCTTCTGCTTTTGATGGGGTGCATTTTATTGTGCTATGGTACTGGTTATTGTACGTTTTAACTGCTTCTAACATTTGAATTCGTATTGGGTTCATTTGCTCTAGATTTAATATTCTAAGTTTTTCCGTTAAGGAATTATTTAAACGTTCAACGTCAGCATTGCCAGTATGGCTATTAGGTTTGGCTAAATGTAAGTCTACATTTTCCTGATCTAGGAATTCTTTAATATTCACATGTTTGAATTCGTTATCAGCTATAATCTTTAACGGTTTTTTTATGATTAAAATACATTCTAAGTTTTTCGATGAGTTCAACTTATGTCCTATTTTCTAAGGGATATGCTGTAGCGAATTTGGTAAACTTATCAATAAATACAATAAATGATTGTTTCCTGTTCACATAGGTATCTATATGGATTATTTGATTTTTATCTGTAGGTAGTTCGGTTTTTTGAAATTTGGGTCGAATAGGATTCCTGTCGTATTTACCTCGGTTGCAAATATCACAATTGTTAGTTATTTTGGTGATTAGAATTTTCATATGTTTTCCATATACTTTAAACTTTAAATCTTCATATAACGTTATTATACCAGGATGGCCTTGTTCTTTATGTTGTATTGAAATTATTTTTATTAATTGATCTTCTGTTTCTACGTCCTGTGCAAAGTAAGAGCATTTAACAAGTTTGATATTGGGAAATTCATTGATTAATGTCTGTTGTATATCATGAAATTCTTCGTCAGAAATATGCGTATGGATTGCTACTCTTGTGCCTGTTAAATAGGTTTTTAGTTTGTTTATTAATTCTACTTTACTTATTTTTGGGTTAATATTAATTCTACGACTTCCTAGAATATTTTCTAGTTCGTTAGTGAAATTTTCAGTAAATATAATTTGAGTTTTGAATCTATTCACTATTGTTTCTAAGGTTGTAATGTTAACGTTTTGTTCCTCTTGTGATTCTACATTGGGGTGTGTTGACTCGTTGTCTAAATTATTATTCTCGACTAATTCTTCATTATTAATTTCATATGCTAATGGGAGATTTCTCCCTTCGTTAAGTTGGAAACTAGATTCTATTCTGTTTATTTCTTGTGTGTCAGTGTTAATTCTACTTAGAAAATCTGCGATTTTATTTTCTTTTCCCTGCAAATAGTTAATTTTGATGTTATACTCTCCGAGTGACAATATCCATCTTTGGAGTCTCGGATTGAGGTCTTTTCCTAAGTATTTAGTTTGGAGCCATTTCAATGCTTGGTGATCCGTATTTACCTCAAATGGTTTGCCGTAAATATAAGGTCTGAAGTATTTGACAGCCCATACAACTGCTAATAATTTTTTTTCAGTTGTACTGTATCGAATTTCGTGTTGGTTTAAAGTTCTACTTGCATATGCTACTGGGTGGTTTTGTTGTAATAACACAGCGCCAATTGCAAATTGACTCGCATCGGTGTTAAGAACAAATGGTTCATTGTAGTCCGGGTATCTTAGGATTGGATGTGTGGTTAAAATTGTTTTCAATTTTTCAAAAGCATTTGTATATGTAGGGTCTAGTTTATTAATTTTCGCGTCCTTCTTCAAATACTTGGTCATAGGTTGAGCAATTTTCGCGTAATCTTTAATGAATTTCCTATAGTATCCAGTTACTCCTAGGAATGATTTTATCTGTTTTTGCGTTTCGGGTAATTTTAAATTTGTTATATCGATTACTTTCTTCGTGTTAGGTTTTACACCGTCGGTAGTTAGGGTATGACCTAGATAATCGGTTTCTTTAGAGAAGAAATGACACTTGTCAATTTGAATTTTTAGATTTGATTCCCGTAATTTATTGAATATTTTATTAATATTTAATACGTGTTCTTCAATAGATGTACTAAAGATGAGTATATCGTCGAGATACACCACGCAAATTTTGAATTCTCTTAGAACGGAGTTCATTAATCGTTGGAAGGTAGCTGGGGCGTTTTTCAACCCAAAAGGCATTCGTATGTATTCGTAATGACCAAAGGGAGTTGAGAATGCGGTTTTGCTTTGATCTTCTGGACTTACCATTATTTGGTGAAAACCTTTTGCCAGATCCAATGTAGTAAAGTATTGTTCTCTTCCCAATTTGTCTAAAATACTTTCAATGTTGGGGATTGGGAACTTATCATCTATAGTGATTTCATTAATTTTTCTATAGTCTATGACGATTTGCCATTTTTTTATATTTGAATTGTCCATCTTTTTCGGAACAATCCATAAGGGTGAATTATATGGTGAATTCGACTCTCGGATTATGCCTTGTTTCAACATATCTTTAATTTGTCGTTCTATTTCTTTTTCGTGAATTTGGGGATATCTGTATATTTTGCAGTAAATCAGATTGTCATTTTTCAACTTTATTTTATGAGTTATCTCATGAGTAAAGGTCAAATTTTCACCTTCGAGATAAAATAAATCTTTATTTTTTTCGAGAATAACCTTCAGGTATTCCTTTTCCTCGACATTCAAATGAGTTTGGTTTACTTTGTTGATTATTTCCTCTTTGGGATTGGTTGTTGGTTCTAGATGGTTTACTTCGGTAAAACCACTAGGATATCCAACGTTAATAAATGGAATTGTAAATTTATTGAATATAAATTTATTGAAGACATTCATTTTTTGTGTCAATAATGGCCTCGAATGGTTTCAAAAAATTTATGCCTATTATAGCATCGTATTTCTCGCTTTTTAGAGAGAATATCTTCCATTCTAGGGTACCATTTTTGATTAGTTCTTTGGGGATCGGAGTAATAATTTTTTCCGTCACATAATTTGATCCACCTAAAGAATTATATTTTATCGGTTTTTCAAGTTTCAATATTTGGTAGTTTAAGACGTTTGGTTTAATGAGACTGGTATCCGAGCCAGTATCTAATAAACAATTGATAACAATTTGATCGAATGTAAGTTTAACTATCGGTAATTGACTAATTGAGGCGGTTCTATAAAATTTACCTCGGGATTAAGTTCTGGACTTCTAACAATATTATCAACCTCCATCGGTTCTACTGACCGTGTTTCATTTCTATTTTGGTTATTCCTATTAAATTGATTAGAATTATTCGAGTTGAATCTAAATTGTCTTGGGTTAAATCTAAACTGTCCTTGTCTGTTAAAATTATTTTTATTAGTGGTATTGTGATGTTGAGCATGTGACCCTTTATTAAAATTATTAGTATTATTAGTATTATGATTTCTTTGTAAACTATTTGAATTGTTATGGTTAAAATTTGAGTTATATATTACATTATAATCACTATTTTTTGAATTTTTTTGATTATTATAACTAAATTTTTTATTGATGAAATTATTTTTACCATTTTTGTGTATTCTATATTCGAATTTGATTATATCGTCAGATAAATATATCTCTGATTTACATAAAAAATTATCAAGTTCAAAAAGTGATAGATTTAAATCAATTTGTAGTTGCGCTATAGGCACAAGTTTTGACTTTAAAATTTGCACTAATTCTTTATCTATTGAGTTATATGTAAAAATATCTTTATTGTCGTAATCGCATATTTCACTGCAATCACTTTTATATTTATTTAATTTATTAAAGAGATCTTTTAAGTTATGTACCTTAGTTTCCTTTGCCTTGAATAGTAATTGATGAATTGTTTCCTTGGGTCGAAATTTCAGTTTCAAGTGTTGCATTACGTTACACCAATTCCTCATATGATCTGGGATTTCCATGATTGTACTTCTCGCCATACCAATTATTTTACTGTTAATGACTCGTTTAAGACAGTAGCACTTGAGTTCAATGTCGCCACATAAATTTTCACAATCACTCACTGCGTTTAAGAATGATTTTAATTTATAATGATCTTCGCCGGAAAATGGCGTAATATCATTAAAGTTTCGAATGATTTGATTTGGTGTTAAATCGAATTTTAAAGATTTCACTTCACTTAATTTTTTTTCTTGTTCACTTATTTTTTGGTTCAATGTGTTTACTTGATCTAGTAATCGTTTTTGGATCTGCTGTTGTGCAGTTAATTCATTTTTTAGGTCTTCCATTGTCTAAGATTACCACGTCACAATATAAATTTTATAAGTTTTATTATAAAAATTTTCTGGTTTTATTAACACTAAATTATTGTTATCTATGATTTACTTTTAAACACTTAAATATTACTTATTAACACTAAATTATTACTGTATATAATTTATTGATTTACTTGGTCTAAAAGACGTACGATTTTACACTTTCGCGAATTTTGTTTCTACGAGCTCACTAATTTTTAATGTGTCTCTTCGTTACTGTTCACTCAAGTTCAAAAAAAAAATTTTTTTTTTGGTTTGATCACTGGATTTCCTTCTTCAGAAGAAAATCCTACCAACTGCGCCAGTTAAGAATTCGATTATTGGTGAATCGAAAAAAAATTATTTTTATTTATTTATTAAACAAAATTTACATTTATTACTTATGTTTACAAAATTAGATTAGAGTGTTTATAACTGATCTCTTCAGAGTCAGAACCCTAACTAATTATTCATTCGTATTATTTTCTTACATTATTTCTTAGTCACATGTATTCTACATGTGCTCAGGTGTCTTATTCTATTTTACAAAAAATTAACTTTATAAGCACATTTTTCTTTTCCATTTTTTTATGTGAAAATATAATTTGATATTTTCACACTTAATATAAAATTGTTTTGTGTGCATTTTTATTTGTGTTACTTTCAATATCCAGGGGTGTAACTCACACGATCCAACACTTGTCGATTTTTTTAAATTTTTTAAATGATTGTTACAACCTTGAGGGGTCATATTATTATTTCTTACTTATTTTTTTTTTTTTAATTTTTAATTTCGTTTCATCGAATGTGTGATGCCTTTTTTTGACGGCATTATCATTTATTCCATGGCATTAATACTAAAGTGGTTTGTTTCTTGGAAATTAGCCGCTTTATTCACACGTAGTGTTGTGTGAATTTATAATAAATTAAGAGTGAAAGCAATGTGTACCGTGTGCGTGTGTGCGACAGGGATGGGAGGTTGTAGAGGAATATTTTTTTTAGTATGTGTTCTTATTTACGCGATGGAAAGAGTGTGCAAGTGACGAGCACGTAAAACAAACGAAAAAGAATATGCTTCTAGAATGTTTTGGTGCGAGATTTTTTTTTGTTAGAGTCTCATTTTGGGTTTGATATAAAGTTGTCTAATTTTGGTTGTTGATAAGTCGGGAGCGATTTTTTTTATATATAGAATCGCATAGTTTTTAATTAAGAAAATAAAATAATAAAGTTTTGAAGTAAAAAAATATTTGGAAAGATTATAAAGTTTTAAAGTAAATAAAATATTTGGTTTAAAATTAAAGATTTGTTTACTTGGTTAATAAATTAAGTTGTAATATAAAAAAAGTAAATTTAATTTTTTTTACTATTTTATTGGGTAAATCGACATTTTTAAACTCTGTCGGCGTTGTTTGTATGCAGCTGGCGAAAATAAAAGACAGTGAATTAAATGAAAAGTTTTTTTTATATTTGAGTAAAAAAACATTCAACTTGTGCTTCTTGCGGGTAACGGCCAGACAAAACAGTGCGATAATATGTGTCTGCTTTTCAAGTTCGCGATTAGTTTCGTTTCCTGTATATGTGAAATGATGGACATTATAAAATAAAGCTGTTTGATGTAACCATTAAAAGTCACTGGGCGTCATAAGACCTGGCATTATTACGTTTTTATATTAAATTTTATCTCAGCAGGTGCCTCATTTCCGACGTGGTGCCGTATTACTAACGATAACCACATTTCATTGGGTGCTTTGGTTTGGTGAGGCAACGCCCAACGAGTATTATTTAAGGGTTTCTGCGAGACAACGCCTAACTTTCAACGGTTTAAGGCGAGGCAACACCCAAGTAAGTTGTTTGCGGGTGGCCAGTTGAGGCCACTTCATTTTTCTACGGTTTTGACGAATGGCGCCGACCGCACAGGTAGCCAACTGACCAGTTGTTCTCTACGGTTAAGGCGGAGGGACGCATACCGTTGTATTTTACTGTTTTAGGCACGCCAACGCCCAACTAGTTTTGACTCGCGCTGTCATTTTGTGTACAGAATTGATACTCTGATTATTTTATTTATTTTTGTATGCTGTTAGAAAAAGGGAGTTTTCTATTCTGTGTCGGTCCCACATTTGTAGACTGGGCTTGTCACTCCCTATTAACCCCTTAGTAGGACATCCACATGGTCGGAATGGCAGAGGAATGTATCGCATATTTATCGTCCATTCGAGGACGACCGTAAAATCCACACGGTCCCCCCGTGGCACTTCGGCGGTCTCAAGCTGTCGAAGTGAGAATTGTGGGGGATTAGCTGGATGTCTCTTTGGTTGAAGAGGGGCCGTGTGAGAGACGAGACTTCTCTACCCTCTAATACTGTTTCGTTGTGGCTGGTGCCGATGCCATTCGATGGGTCATTCGGGGGGAAGGAGTCTCTTTAGCAGACTGGGACTTGTCACTCGGGAAGATCCGGTCATCTCTGGGTGAGCACATCCGGCTATTATTAAATTTATTACGGTTTCCCATGTTTTGGTCGACGAATTCTGGTGTGCTTAATTTAATTTCAGTTTTCTTAGTTTGCTTTATTTTATTTTGTTCGGTTCCACGGTGATGCTAGGAAGACGCAAGCCTCCACTTCCACACGACCAAAAACCCTGAGATCTAGTCGGCAAAATTATCGTGAGCGAGGTCTTCGCGTGTTCAGATAAAATCTGCGGAATGGTTTTGAACCATTTCGTAACATGATAAAGAATTTTTATAACAAAAAAAATTATTTTGACTGTTATTGACTGAGAACTAGACCTCAATTATTTCCACGCATGGCTTGAGCACTGAAAATGGGAGATGATATAAAAATTTGTGACGAACAATTTTGTGTTTAATATAAACATTTGTGGTGAAAATGTTTAAGCCGAACGCGCTCATTTGTTTTTCATGTGCCCTTAAAACACCGGAAAGTACAGTATTACGAATGCTAGTGATTTCTGGTCTGCCGTTTGTAATTTCGCATCCAAATTATGATGGAGTTATAATATATCGAACGCGCTAAGAGAAAGCAATAGTGAAATAAATAATGGAGTGTTGAATAAGTAAACAGGAATTTGCAATAGCGGAAACCCCATCTCCCGAAGTAATATCTAACGTTGGTTCCGCATAACTATGTGCACGGGAAAATAGTATGTTTCGAACATTTTTTATCTTCCTTCCTAAAAAAATACATACATCTTCCTTCCTAAAAATACGCACACACAAGGAACTGAAGAACAGAATTTGAAAACCACTTTTTCGAAGTACTCAACCATTGACCTAGAATACAAACTTCTGAATAATATAATGATTAAACCAATTTGGTCGTATGGGTGTCAATTATGGCAATCAACCTCAAATTCGAATATCGACATTGCCCAACGTACAAAGTCAAAAATTCTTAGAATGATTACAGTAGTGCCCTGGTTCGTAAAAAACAAAAATATACATAAGGACCTTAGCGTCCTAACTGCGTCAAAGACGAATTACAAAAGATGCGGATCAGCTATGCAGGGAAACTGGTATCTCATCCGAATTTGATGTCTCCCCCAGATTTACATAATTGCCTTAGTTATTAAGATTTGAAAACTTATTGTTATTTTCATGCTTGAAAGATTTAATAAATAAAGACATTGTCAAAAAAACTATTTCCCAGTTGTAATTCTAACTAAACGATAAAATAAAAAGTAATTCTAACTAAAAAATATTTTGAAGATTGTTAAAATGAAAATTAAAGTTGTTTCACATTTTATTTATTTTAATTTGTATAAACAAATTTGTATAAACAAATTTATTAATGTCTTCACCATACCGTCTTATTTATTCAAGTCATTAAATATTAAATTATGCCGCCTGCACTAAGACGTTAAACCTTTTGAAGTTGATAGCATCGTGATGTCTTTGCCGAGGTACCTATCATCATTTAAATTATCCATAATTTCTATATGTTGGAGCTCCATAAATTGACCATCCTGATTTCCACCCAAAAAATAAATCAGCAGTGTATCTTCTGAAAATCTTTTGCCGTCGCTCTCCCCGCATACACCAATTATAATTTTCAATTGTTTATTTGGCCCAGAAAATGAAAAACAATTTTCCTGCGTTGCTTGTGTGCACTGAGTACGGTTTACGTATATACACAGAGATTACCAGAAAGTAAAATTAAATAATTTAAATTTTTTTATTTTTATTTTAGGGGAATATCTTGGCGTGCACATAGCCCTCCATTATATTAATTGTTATTTATATTTATTTATTTATATTTATTTTAATTTTTTCCTTTTATGTTTTATTTTGCGGGTGTATCTAGCTACACCGAACAAAAAAAAATTAATTTGTTTTTATTTATTTTTGTTAAATAAAAATAAACTTTTCCGTTTTTTTAATTTAATTATAAATTATTTTGAAACGTGTTGAATATTGTGAAACAAAAATAAATTTATGAGTATTGGGTGTTTATTATAGGAACTGTTTTTATTTATACTTATATATAACTTCTTAGGGATGGTGGTGTGAAAATGCTTAGATTAACTTTTCCCGTGGATAAAAATAACATCAATTTGTTTTGTGAGAAGAATTACAATATCAAACATAATTTCAGTTTAAATTACAGATCGTTTTTAAAGGAGGACCTATAAAGGCGTATTAATTTATTTTAATTTAAAGCTCACGAATTTTGTGCTTCAATCATATTTTGGTACTTATGTACATACATATATTATTTGTTTAAATCTTTATTTATAATAAAATTATAAATAAAATATTTATGTTGAAGCCCTAAATACATTTTTCAAATAAATATGGTGTTGGTATTACAAAAAATAACCCATTTCATAAATTCATTTCAATTTAATTTGTTTTATATATTTGCTTTTATTATTATTATATTTTTATATTACACAATTATTTTAAAAATATAAACATTTCAGTACATAAAACGACGTTCGAGTGATTTCCTAGAATTCTCTACAATACATTTTTCCAGCAGTATGTAAAAAAAATATATAAACTCGTTGGTTTATGTAAATGTACCTAAATACAAAGAAATGGATACGTTTGGATACAAATAGATCTGTGGGAAATTGAGTACAAAAATGTATTTATTTTAACACAAATCACCAGTTTTCAACGCAAATTGATTAAATATAATTTTATTCGATTCTGTTCTGAAATGCCTCGTGTGTTTGAATACTGAAAAAAATTAGGCTTTGTTTGGGTAATGGTTTTGAGGCAGCATTCTCCGTCTTCACGTATTTGGATGAATGATAGCGATACTAAGCAACAGGCAAAGATTGTAAATATCATTTATGAAATGGTAGTTAAATAGAGCATTGGCTTTTTGCAAGGATAACAGTTTTGCTGAATAGACGTGTGAGCAGGTAGTGAAAAGTATGGAGGAGAAGCGTGGCGTGCCAGTAGTAATGGAGTCGATTGTCATCACGGATTGATTGGAGAGTGGCTGTAGGGTTGGATGGTATCAGGTGGAATGTGAAGTTGAATTGATTTGCATTACACGATGTAACCTTAACCTACAGAGGCGGTAGTTTGGGTCCAGTTCGGGATGCCTGTTCATCCAGGTTGGGGGAAGTGTTACCATATCACCCATTGGTTTAGAATGCAATTAATTTAGCATGGGCGAGACATTTATTCAACAAAATTGCTTATTTAAGGTTTAGAAAACTAATAACATTTTTATGAGCTTCGTGACATCTAGGTTTAGTTAGTAGCGTTAGTAAAGTTTTATGACAGTTGTGTGGTATAGCAGTTTATATAGTAGTCTAGAACAGAACCGTCGAGAATACTGCTTCTGTATTAATCCAGGCGTGTCCAAAATATTCAATCAGTATATGACTACGGAGGAAATAATAAGTGGAGTTAAGATAGTGGTGTAATTAATTATTGTAAATGGCGTATAAATAGAAATCTATATATGTATATAAAAATGAATTCCTCTTTGTTTGTTTGAATGGGCGTCTCAGTCGCTCAACCGATCGCCATGAAATTTTTACTATGTACAAGTTTATGTGGCTGGTTTATGGGGCTGGTTATTTGAAACTACTGACATGTTCGAATCCGAGGGGCCCAGCCCTGGATCAAAAATTAATTTTTACATGTATCTATATATTTGATCTAATCTAGATTTGGTATCTAAATATTTGATTATTCCAAAATGACTTCTCAGTCGCTCAACCGATCGCCATGAAATGTTTACCATGCAAATATTGCATGGTGAGGATCAATCTTACGATATTGTGAAAGGGGGTGGACCCCGGAGTCTAGGGACTGTGGTACAAATTTTTTCAAAAATTTAAATTTTTTTACGAGAATGAGTTTTGGAAAGGGGTTATATGAAATAAAAGACACGTTCGAATTTAGGGGGTGGGGCGGGTCCACCCCTAGACCAAAAATTCATTTTTACATGTAAAGATACAATTATTTGATTATTCTGAAATAACGCCTTAGCCGCTTTGTATATGTTCAATGTTCAGGACCAAGCCCACGACGATACTTTTAAAGGGGCTGGACCCCGGGGCCTAGAGGCTGTGGTACAAATTTTTTCTCAAATTTCAATTTTTTTAAGATTTTTTGACGGGAATGACTTTAGGAAAGGAGTTATATGAAATTAGTGACATGCTCCAATCCGAAAGTCTGCCCTAGATCAAAAATTCATTTTTACATGTATAGATACAATTATTTAAATGTTCCGAAATAGCGCCTTAGCCGCAAATTTAGACACCAAAAAGGATATCTAGCGTGCGATTGTTATACAAAAATCATACCTCTACTATAATTGATTTAATTATTCAAATTTATTTTATTAATTTAAATTTAAGACAATCTTTCATCACTTTAACTGAAGACAAATCCTATTTATCATATCATGTTTTGAAATGTACCATAGTCAGCGAGTTCTAATTTCCACATAACTTCAGAAATAATTAACATTCTATTTTAATCCACTATTGCAACCGGCGGCTTTTAATGAAAATAGTAGTTTCATACTAAACGCCAATAGTTTATTACTTTATTTAGTTTATTATACTTAAATAATCAATGATTGTTTCATAAAATCAATTCTAGGAAAGGTACTAAAAAATATTGTACGTATAAACTGATTTACTTTGAAAAGTACTAGCGTTTTATATTTGAAAATAACATCTTCTACAAGAAACATCCTTGAATTCAAATTATTGTACGTGTAAAATTGTCTTAGTTTGAAAAAACTTCTTTTGTTTTTCGAAATGTCATTTTCAACCACAGTTCGCGGTAAAACGTATCGAAGTGGACGTAGTTTTAATCGTTTTGAATAAATTAATATTAATTTGTGTTTCGGATGCCGTTGTTCTCGATTAGTTAGCTATATTGCAATAAAATAGTTGTTGGTGATTATTTTCCAGGTATTAAATATTATTTCAAGTGAATATACCATTCTTATTAGATTTAAGCTTTCAGTTTATAAACGTGTTAATCTATGATTACTTTTTGATTGTAGATAACAGTTGATTTTGCTTAAAAACAAATCCGTAAAGACATTTTCAAACACAGTTCGCGGTGAAACGTATCGAAGGGAACATTAAAATCGTTTTGATAAATTATTACTGATTTCTGTTTTGAATGCCCGTCATTCCTGATTAATTAGCTACACGTTTCATTTTTGCTTAAAAATGCCACAGAAAAAAAGATCAATTGGGCAGGTAACTGCAAAGTCGAAGAAGATTAGAGCCGCAAGGGTGGCTGAATCAAGCGAACAGCTTGAATCACGACTTGCAAACGTTCGAAGCAGGATGTCTTCTTCAAGAGCTGATGAAACAACTGAACAACGCGAAACACGACTTGCAAACGTTCGAAGCAGGATGTCTTATTCAAGAGCTGATGAAACAACTGAACAGCGCGAAACACGACTTGAAACGTTCGAAGCAGGATGTCTTCTTCAAGAGCTGATGAAACAACTGAACAGCGCGAAACACGACTTGCAAACGTTCGAAGCAGAATGTCTTCTTCAAAAGCTGATGAAACAACTGAACAGCGCGAAACACGACTTGCAAACGTTCGAAGCAGAATGTCTTCTTCAAGAGCTGATGAAACAACTGAACAGCGTGAAACACGACTTGAAAATGTTCGAAGCAGGATGTCTTCTTCTAGAGCTACTGAAACCATTGAACATCGTGAGGCCCGGCTGGAAGTCGATCGGTTACGATATGGACGATTAATAGAAACTTTTAGAGTTGATTTAAAGTTAGCAGCATTCAATTACGAGAAAGACTATGATTACAATGTTTCAATTGGGCAAATGGAAAACATTTGTTTGTATTGTCATGCTTTAAAGTATCACAATGAATCACCTGGAATGTGTTGTTCAAATGGAAAAGTGAACTTGCCTCCTCTGGATGATCCACCTGAACCTCTTCTAGCTTACGTCTCCGGAACTACTGAGTTATCCAGACATTTTCTACAAAATATTCGAAAAGACAACTCTTGCTTTCAAATGACATCTTTTGGAACAACCCAAATTGTTACGGATGGAGGTTTTATGCCCACGTTTAAAGTACAAGGACAAATTTATCATAAAATTGGATCACTTCTTCCTCTCTCTCTAACAACGACTCCAAGTTTTTACCAATTTACTTCATGGACAACGAGGAGGCGGAGACTAATCAACGTTGTGTTAATAGTCCCGGAACAAAACGTGAAATAATATCAAGTTTACAGATTTTATTCCATGAACGCAATCATCTGGTAAATTTATTCAAAACTGCATTAGAGCAAATGCTATCAGATGACCACAGAGTATAGTTATTCGAGCAGACAAAACACCGTCTGGTCAACATGAAAGACGATTCAATGCTCCAACAATTAACGAAGTTGCTATTGTTATGGTCGGAATGGATTTCAACCGACGTGATATTATTATCCATAGGCAAAATGAAAGCCTACAGCGTGTTACTGAAACACACAGATCGTATGATGCTCTTCAGTATCCAATACTGTTTTTTCAAGGAGAAGATGGGTATCATTTCATCGTGATGCAAACTAACCTAACAACAAGTGCTGCGATGACGAAAAGGGTTTCTGTGCGTATTCATACGACCGAAAATCCGGGATTTTTACATCCGAGATTTTTTTCAATTTTTTTCAACTCTTTTGTATGAAAAGAGGCGTGGCTGTTGTATAATTTACGTGATGTAATTGGTTAAAACGATTAGATAGAAAAATCCCTCATTTTCATCCGTCGTATGAATACGCAATCCATGCATGGATTTTTATGCGTATCGTATTATGATTAGAGCACAACAATCAAACCACATCCCGAAGTGCCATCAACTTTTTCACCAATTCATTGTAGATATGTATGCTAAAATCGAAAGTGAACGACTTCTTTTCATTCGCTTAAATGAAAAAACTTCGTTTCGAGGAATATATTCACTTGCGCGATGCAATTGCAAATGATGGAAACGTGGCTGACATTGGGAAATTGGTCATATTACCAGCTACGTATACGAGAAGTCCAAGGCACATGCACGAATACGCTCAGGATGCCATGACGTATGTCCAAAGATTTGGACGTCCTGATCTATTAATAACGTTTACGTGTAATCCAACATGGGCTGAGATTATAGATTTACTTCTGATTGGGCAATCATTGACTCTTCGGCATGATCTGACAGCTAGAGTTTTCAAACAGAAACTCATAAATCTCATGAACCTCATAACTAAAAATCATATTTATGGAGAAACTCGCTGCTGGATGTATTCTATAGAATGGCAGAAAAGAGGCCTACCACATGCTCACATTTTGATTTGGTTAAAGGAAAAGAATACTCCGACTCAAATTGATAGTGTTATATCAGCTGAATTACTCAATCCCCAAGAAGATCCGATACTTTTTGAAATCGTTAGCAATAACATGATACATGGGCCATGTGGAGCCGTGAATCCCAATTCACCTTGCGCATGAAAGACGGAAAGTGTTCGAAAAAAATATCCCCGAAAGATGTACCAGGAAACACAAACTGGTGACGACGGATATTGTAAGCCTCCATATAGTCACCCGTGCAGCCAACATGTTAATCATTTATGTTGTACTAAAATTGAAATTTCCAAACATCAGCTGTAGAGGAGAAATTTCCCTCCGTGTATTATTTTGGTTGTATTTGTGTAAATCATGGATAGGGATAATAGAGGCTAGGTGATCTTGGGTATAAAAGCGATGTTGATCGTTTTGCCGGGGACAGACAGTTAGTCAATATTGAGTTAAGGGTCAAGGGCCAGTGATTAGTCAGCTGTTGATCCAATATTTAAAATTAAAAATCAAAAATTGTGTGTGATTTTAAGTCAAAAAAATGAACTTAAAACAATCAAAATGTGTCGTGTCACTAATATAATTTTATTTTTGATTCTAATAAAATATTAATAAGCAAAAAGCAAAATTAATTTATAGTCGTTTATGTCAAAAAAAAAAGAAAAAAAAGAAAGACAATTATTGTGAATATTGCCAGTATATCTACAAAAATAATTTCGAAACTGTTGATAATGTGATGTGTCGTTATTTGTTACCAAGCATAAATTATAGCTTGCAAAAAAACTAGCCTATAGTGATAACCTAAAGTAAATGTTAATACTTTATAGTTTTATGTGAAAAAAAATTTAGAATACATGAAAATTATATCAATTATTTAAAATGGTGGAAATGTATTATTCTACTCATCTATGTAACTTATAAATTAAAAGTAATTAAGTCTTAATTATTGTGAATCAAAAGTGAAATGTGTTCACAAAAACTATCTAAAGAAATATGCTAATGTTGTTATATTATAATAATAAATGTATTTTAAGTTAAAAAGATTGTTAATCATAAGCTACAACAACTACAAATCATCGCATACCAAAATATAAATATCTATGTACTCTTGATACTACGTGTATAAAACCAAAATAAAATTCATTCTTGATGTAAAAGGTATTTATTCTATGGATACAATCTGCAACATGATGGCTGCCAAGGTGAAATAGCACGCGGTGTGAGTTGAACGATTTTTTTTTATGTTATAAATTTCTGATATTTATTATTATGATTTATTTAAATTATTAATTGATGGTTTTCTTTCGTATATTAAGTCATTTGAAATTAGATATAAATAATATTATTTGTTAGTATTTATTAATTAGTATTTAGGAAATTTTGGCCATGCGCATGCGTAATTTTGAAAAGAAAATTTTAAATTTTCTATTTTGTAATAGTTTTTATAATAAATGAATGTTAAATTTATTTTTTTTTGCTCGCTCTAATTTACCTATTGATAATAAAGCATCACATTTTGGTACAAATTAAAATTTCTATGTTGGCATTTAATTTAATTGATTTTCTTGATTAATGGTTGAATCTTACGTAACTATGGAATAGTTTGTGTATTTTGTGGGAGCTCAAGTCTTCGTAAGTAGTGAATAATGATGTTGTGAGTTGGTGCAATTTGCTTTTCAAGTTCGGCGGTTTCGTAAGCATCGTATTATGCCTCAACATTATTAGAACCACCCCAGGCTGAGCAGCTGGCATCAACAAACCGCGTTGAGGATAACATATGATGAAATCAAATTTTCTATAACACAACGGGTGTTCATATATGGAGGCCTGTTGCGTTACAATATCCACAATACCGGAGACGAAAACCCGATGACGGAGGACACACAGCCACTGTCAAAGTAAACAATGTGCATCATGAGGTAGATATTAGCTGGATTGTTCCTTACACTCCGTTACTGTCGAAAATATTTAAAGCCCATATTAACATTTTGTACTGCAACTCGGTTAAGTCAATTAAATATATATGTAAATACGTTAACAAGGGCAGTGATATGGCAATTTTTGGACTTTCGAATACAAATTCACCATTCGATGAAGTCACGCAATTTCAAATAGGACGTTACATCAGCAGTAATGAAGCTGTCTGGCGAATTCTGAGTTTTAATATTCACGAGCGTTGTCCAACAGTTCTACATCTCAGTGTACACTTAGAAAATGGACAACGAGTTTACTTTACGGAAGAAAATGTGTTACAGAGAGCTGCGCAACCAACGAATACGACATTAACAGCCTTTTTTCAATTGTGCGGAACAGATTCATTCGTTAAAACGTTGTTGTATCATGAAGTTCCAAAATATTATACATGGAACACGTCGAAGAAGCAGTTTTTCAGAAGAAAGCAAGGCACAATTATTCGAGGGTACCCTGGAATACGTGGTTCTGATGCCTTGGGTCGAGTTTATAATGTTCATCCTAACAATACGGAGTGTTATTTTCTGAGAATGCTGCTTCATGAAGTAAGAGGACCAACGTCTTTTCAAGCACTGAGAACTGTAAATGGTGAAGTATGTCAAACTTACAGAGAGGCATGTCTTTAACTGGGCTTACTTGAAAATGATGAACACTGGGATAGAACACTGACCGAAGCATATCTTATGTGTCGTCCAGCACAAATACGCAAGCTCTTTGCAATCATATTAACAACATGCACACCTTCCGATCCTAAAGGTCTTTGGGAAAAGCACAAAGAAAGCCTTAGTGAAGAAATACTTTGGCAAGCACGTAGAACAATTCCCGATATGGAAATACAGTTTTCAGCAGACATATTTAATGAAGCACTTATATTACTCGAGGATGCATGCTTATACATTAATAACAAGGTCATTTCCCAACTTGGGTTTCCAGCACCGACACGCCATGGAAACATTGTTCGTAATAGAGATCTACTACGAGAACAAAATTACGACGTTGGTCAGTTACGAGTTTTCGCTGAGACTCAAAAAAGTCTCTTAGTGGATGATCAAAGACAGGCATCCACTAAAGTGATGCAATACATAGCGAACGGTAACGGAGGAATTATTTTTCTAGATGCACCCGGAGGCACTGGAAAAACATTTCTTCTTAATTTTATACTTGCTGAAGTAAGACAGCAGAATACAATCGGCCTCGCTGTTGCATCATCTGGAATTGCATTCACTTTACTCGATGGAGGACGCACAGCACATATAACGTTTAAACTACCATTGAATTTGAATCAAGCGGATAATTTTTCTTGCAATATAACACGAAATTCGGGAATTGCCACGTTATTAAAAACATGTAAAATCATTATTTGGGATGAATGTACCATGGCACATAAAAAAGCATTTGAAGCGGTTGATCGTACTTTGCGCAATTTGTGCAAGCTCTGACACTACTAGCAGGTGATTTTCGTCAGACTTTGCCAGTCATTCCACGATCAACACCCGCTGATGAACTTAATGCCTGCCTGAAGGCGTCTCATCTTTGGAAACACGTTACGAAAATCACACTATCTACAAAGCGTGAGAATTTACATCACGATGGTACAGCTAAAACATTTGCTAGGCAGCTTTTGGACATGGGTAACGGGAAATTGCCAAATGACCCTGTAACATGTGAGATATCGTTCCAGCCTAATTTTTGTCAAATGTTGCCATCAATAAAGGACGTGGTAATGAAAATATTCTCAAATCTGCCAAATAACTTCAAAAATCATGATTGGCTGTGCGAACGTGCACTCCTAGCTCCCAAAAATGACGGCGTTAATAAATTAAATAATGAAATTCAATCGCAACTACCCGGGCCACTAATGAAATACAAATCTATCGACACGGTTACTGATGTGGATCAATCCGTCAATTTTCCAATAGAGTTTCTTAATTCTTTGGAGCCACCTGGTATTCCACCACACATACTATTTTTAAAAGAGGGTTCGCCCCAATACTGCTGCAATAATACTGCTCCGAAATTTAGATTCACCGAAATTGTGCAACGGAACACGGCTTTGTGTGAAAAAATTGATGCCGAATGTGATTGAAGCAACGATTATTACCGGTAAAAGTAAAGGAGAAAATGTGCTAATTCCGCGCATTCCTATGATTCCCACCGATTTGCCTTGCTTTTGCAATGACAATCAACAAAGCCCAGGGGCAATCATTGAAAATAGCTGGTGTTATTTTGGAAAATTCATGCTTTTCACATGGCCAACTGTATGTTGCTTGCTCCAGAGTGGGAACGGCAAAAAATTTATTTATTTACACACCAAATCGAAAAACCAAAAATATTGTTTATCAAAAGGCTTTACAATAAAAATTATTAACTAAAATATCGTTATATTGATTATTAACTTTGATCTGGTTGAAGGTTTGTAAAAATGGAGTATAATTATTTGGCAACTGGTAACAAATACCAAACCAAAATTAATTAACTATCCCAGTTAACAAACAGGATGTCCAATAATATCATTACAAAAGTTCGCCTGGATGCATTGACGGAGGCACCCGTTACTGAATACAGCTACTTATAATTTTCTTTTCATATGTGATTGCAACTACAACGATGTAAAGAGAGAATTCTTGCATAACAATCAAGGTATTTGAATTATATACCTCCCGTGCAACGCCGGGTAACTCAGCTAGTAATAAATAATTGGGGAAATTATTTGTTGTGGTGTTTTTGTGTATTGTGGGAATATTACGGAAGTGGAGTGAGTATTACGGTATTGGTGTAAGTATTTGAGAGTTTATTTCCGGTATTTTCGAGTATATTCCGAGTATATTTAGAATTTATTCATATAATTTCTAATGTATTTTCAACTTCTAAGTTCTAAGATCAATGACAAGTATCAAAATAATTAGATCATTATTCGAAAGCACGTAAAAGCTGCAAATCAGGTTACTTCAACAAATTGCTGATATAAATGGGTTGTTTCGAGCTGTGACTGCAAAGATTAAAAAACAATGTGGAACATCCTTTTTAATACAATACTTACATCGCCGGTTGGTAAGCGAACCAGTTTGCTGCATTTTAATTGTTTTACAAGAATTTATTGAAAATTTCACGAAATACCATATATTGTGGAGAAATTGAAAATTACATCACAATTAATGATATTTTAAAATTAGCATTAAAACTTGAGGGCTGTAAATAAAGCAGTTCTGAATTTCTGATTCCCTAACTAGAAATGAATGAATTGGTTGATTAATGCACGACACCCTTCACAGGTAGAGCGTATCAAAATCAAATAAATATAATTTTGAAAATATTTACAAAAACGGAACCACTCTTATGGAAACAGCCACTTTCGATTAGCCAAATTCCACGAAATCTGACTAGGATCTCCAAATTTAATGATCATCTAGTTAGTACTGCAGCCAAATGAGGCACAGCAGAATTCACAAATAAGAAACGAATTGAAAATAATGAAATCGCCATGATCTCCCCTGCGAAATTCATAACAGGAGAAATATTTAAATAGCTTTCCAAGAAAAATGGCATTTCAAAATTCAACACCCTAATTAAAGCAGGCTTCAGGATCAAGCTCGAGACAAACGTACTGTAATATTAGCAGATGGAAAATTTCATTTAGTGGAGAATCCGAGGACTTGTCTATAGAACGCTTTTTATTCCATGTTGAACAGTTTGCTAAGACGGGCAATACCACAGATGCAGCCTTGGTAGCTGATATCGGAGTTTGTTTTTAACGGGAGCCACAGCAAATTGGTGTTGGCGCAATATTGAAAGATAATCTGATATTAATTGGAAGGAGTTAAAACGATTTATTGGAACGATTGCAATCGAGGAACCGATCATAATCTCAGCCGAGCTATGGAGTCCAGAGAAGAAAGGCCAAAAGAATCGTTTCCTGATTTTTATAACGACATCGTCGCAATATTATGGCAATTTAGATGCCCGCTTCACGTTTCCGACATGCTACACTTATTACGACGTACCATGGGATCCAGATGGCAAGTAGTATTGGCCGATAAGGATATTAATTTAAACGTAGAACACTCGTCCGATTAAGGGTTCTTGGAAACCCACTGGTAACGAATCGCAGATAAAATGTTCTCGCTGACCTATACAACGAACTTTTATAACGAACCGCCATTTAATGTATTAACAAAAAATTCCGTACGTTGCCATAATTTATGTGCAAAACAAACGAACGGAAATTAGAACCCTAACTTACGTTTTAGATCGAACGGTACCGATTTATGCTCGTCAGATGGAAAGGATTTCTTGATATGTTGGAATTGTTCGAATATATAGGGCGCACTTTTAAATGTTGCCTCAGTGATATCCCGCACAGTTTTACTTTGGATGCGGCCGTGCGCAGGCATACTTATGCGTTAGTGCTCGGAAAACAATCAAACGAGGTATCTCCAGTTCCTGGGAATACGGCACCTCGGTTCATGACTACTCCCAGACTAAAAATGGTGACCTTCTAAATAAAAAGACGCAATCGTACACATCAATACTTTCAAAATAAACTCAAATTATGAAACGTCTTTTCTGAGACATATATTTCTGATTTTATACCCATTCATCAGTTGATGCTCCACCATATGTCGATTTAAATGTTAATGGCATTACCTATCGAGGATTACTTGATAGCGGAGGATTACTTGACTAAGTTCTAGTCTAAATTACCCTCGAGTTAAGGTGCAATTTTGTCCTCGACGGTAAGCATTGCATTTGGTGAATCAGCAAGAGTAATAGATCATATTATAAAAACTTATAGTCAAGGTCATGAGAATCCACATAATGCAATTCTTAACTAAAAACTTTACCTAATTATTACTATGTCTATTTCCGAAGTTAAAGACTCGTCGTGCCTGAAAATTCAGAATTTGAACTTCAGCAATTTGCCAGTACACAATAGGAATTACAGCAACGCAGTAGCAGTGCCAGTCAATCAAATATTCCAACAAGTAAAATTCAGGAAAGTACACCGAAACCACTTTTAAGATTGTCCCTTCAACAAAGAAATACGGCGTAAAATGTGCAGCCACAACACCAATATTGACAGCAACAGTACCAGCAATAGCAGAGCTAAAACCAGCAACACTAAAATTTTAATTCACCACCAGTCAGGCCATTTCAACAAAAACCATCGACTCCAATATCCGTAGACGAGTCCTTAACAACAAATAAAGTTAATTACATGAATCGACCTAGTTACCAGAACCCCAGTTTCAAGTGGGAATGAAATTCTTACCTTAAGTTTGGCACACAACCATAAATGCCACAATAATAAAATATTAAAATTCCGTATTGATACCGGGCACATAAGAATTTTATTAAACAAAAACTCGCAAGGGACTCACTACCAGTAAACCAGTCCTTCTTTATTACATCAGCAGGAGGTGATATCAGAATAAACCAGAAAATAACTGCACCAATCTTTAAAAAATTTGGCAACAACACAACAATGGATTTCTATGTTGTACCAGGCTTAAGCACCTTCGATGGCATAATCGGAGATGACACTTTGAAAAAAGTAGAGACTATGATTGATAGGAGAGAGAACATCTTAACAATAGCACCGGGAATCAAGGTTCCGCTAAAAGAGAATAATCGATTCAGGTCGGTAATATCGAAATAAAGAAAACTATTTAGACGGCGAAGCAAAAATAAAGCTAAGGTTAATTTTTCAACAGGTTCTGACCTTTCTTCGGTTCCATTAAAGATGATCACTTCATAGATACAAACGTTAGAGCAGAAATCACAACGACGGAAAAGACGATTTAGACGAAAACCTACCCATACCCAGTGAATATGAGAAGCAGGGGAGATGAACAGATAAAAAAAACTTCTGGAAGATGGCATTATCAGACCTTCAAAAATCCCGTACAATTAGCCGATATAGATTGTAAAAAATAAATACCGAGCGGTAATCGACTTTAAAAGGCTAAATGCAATACATTTATTAGCTCAAAATATTGTAAAACAATCATTCGGGTTTTCACAATATCAAGATCAAAGGAAGTGAAAAACCGCATTTTCAACTATGAACGGGAAACACGAATTCAAGAGACGACCATTCATCATTTTTGGCGGAGGAAGTAAAGAAGAGCATCTAGACAACGTTAATATAATATTCAAAAAATTATTGAAAGCCAATCTCAAGGTTAACCTGGATAAGACGGAACTTTAAAAAGAACCAGCAGAATCCTTAGGGTACGAATTACAAAAGAAGGAATAAAAGCAGACCCTATAAAGATATCTGCAATTAAAAATCTCAAACCACCTGAAAATCTGAAAGAAAATCTAAACAGATTTCTCTGGTTATATTATCGTCGTTTTATCAAGGATTTCGCAAAGATCGCGAAACCCTTAACGAATTTAACAAAGGTAGAATTAGTGTACAAATCAGGTATAACGAACAGAGTAGCAGCTGCACCATCAAGGCTGAAGTTAGACGTTAACACCCTTTTATCCTCAAGTAATGACACAATACACAGTGCAGAAGAGGATAGCATCCAACTTATTCGTCATTGCGAATTACCAATTAACGTGTTCAAAAATCAATTGATAATCACAGGGAAATGGAACTCATTGTTATGAAGACCCTCATAATAACTATCATCGCCACTATACATCTCGCTAATGGAAGAAAACCAGGACCTTTTATTGAAACATTACACCCTGTTTTACTTAATGGTATAAAACAGCTGAATAATACAACTCTCAAAAGAAATCTAACAGTAACATTTTGCCAACTTAAAAATACATCCGTATAATGAGGAAAACCAATTCAAAATTATCCACGAGGAACATAAAAGAGCATATCGTAGTTGGAAAGAGAATAAAAAGTTAATCCTTGAAAATATTACTTTCCACAGATGGCAAGTCAAATAAAGACGTTTATCAAAGGGTGTGACACTTGCAACAAAAACAAGTATAAACCCGAACTGCAGAAAACACCAATTCTAACCTACCCGTCGGAAATCCTGTATATAGACAACATGGAAATAAAAAAGGAGAAACTTATTATTTGTATAGATAAATTCTCAAAATTTGCAAGAAAATTTCGAATTAAAAACAGACCAGTGCTACACCTGAGGGGCAAAATTATATAAACCTTACATTATTTTACAACACCGATGATGAAAGTAATGGATAACGAGACAAGTTTCATCAGCCCAATCATAAAACTAATTACATCAAAATCATTGGGATCCACATCTATTTAACATCATCGCATAAAAGTGAAGTCACTGGAACATTCAATCATTATAGAAATAACGAGATGTTTACGAACAGATTACACCGATTTTACACTAAAAGAATTAGTCAACATCACAGTTGAATTGGTGAACTTTAAGGAAAAAGTAAATAAGACCTAATAAATAGGAGCAAAAAAGTAATCAACCACTTAAGTTACAAAGGAAGAATCTGAAGAAAATGTGCCAAAACATACGAAGTGGGAGACACAATATATATAGTAGTAAAGCAAATACAGAGGAAAACAAAACCTAAATTAAAAGGAAAAAAATGGTGATAAAACATAATAAAGTCACAGTGAACACCACCTCTCACCACCAATTATAAATTAATTATACCTCAAAATTTTGAATGAAAAATTTAAATACGCAGTTGTTAAATTGAATTCCAATTTTCAAACATTAGTTGTTATTATCTGAATTAATTAGTTGTTATTATCTGAAAACAGGAACCTTGAAAGGAGGCTTGTTGTATATGAGTGGATGATCAAAGATCTAAGTAGTGTAGTTCAAGTCAGTAGTCGAACTTGTGAATCATATGGTAACACTACAAACAGAAAATGTTACGACCACGACTAATGCACCCTTGCGATTGAGCTAGCGGGAAACTTTGATAATGCTAACCATGCCACTGAAATCATGATAACAGACATTAATTTACTTAACGTTCGTTACAGTATGGAAGCCAGCGGAGGAGATTTCGAAACTTAAGTCAGGACTACGCAACGAAATAGTTTCATTCATATTCATGATTTATTCATGAAATAGTAATACCTAATTAGAATTTACGATGATTCTTTTATACAAAATACAATGAACCAATATTCAATAGTAAATGAAACGGAAATTGACGTTTAACAAAACTATAGATTTTTACATTAATTTGAAACACCCATCAAGTTTTATACACCCTCTGACGACTATACATCTATTACATCCAGTACATACCGACTCGTAAATATTTTCAAATGACAACTTAAGTTGACCATCATGATCATTGTCAATGTTTTATACGACAACCATGGTGATGATTGAGATAAGTACAATCGGTATAATATACTCGATTAACAATGGCGAAAATGAAAATATCTTTGAGATGAAAAATATTCTTTTCCCGCGATTGACGAAAGTTAAATGACAAGAAAAAAACATAAAGAAGATGGGAAAATCTATAATTTTCTATATTTGAAATGAATTTTCTATAGTTTCGTTATTATTTGTGAAAAGTTTTTACATTTTTTTTTGTATTTGCGACGACAAAGTACAAAAGCTCCGTCAAAATAACAACAACGCCCAACAATAGGGAAACAAAAGCAATCAATTGATTGTTAATGTAATGATTACTATTGTTTCATCGTCTTTCAATTTTATTTTTGTTCTGTTACCCATCTTCCACGATTTCTTGGTAATGTGTACTTGTATATGTATATACCAGAGCAGTCTACACAAGAAAAGCTTTTCAAAGGCAATTTATTTTATTTTATGATTATTGAGTATTAAATGATTACAATTGTTTAAGGATTATATTCAATAAAATTCAATACCATTTTCGTTTTTAGGTTTTGTGTAGTGTACGTGAATAATATATGTGTGTGTATATATATTCCCTTGTCTTCCACCCTTAAGAAAATGTCTTATTTTTTGGTTGATTAAACAATCTAATAAAGTATTCAGTTGTATGTACGCCAAGTAATTTGGTTCCAATTTATTATACAGCATTTAATTCCAATATAGGATATGGTGTATCCTATCCTCGTATACATGTATCCAATTATCGCACACCATTTCTTAACATCGGAACAGTAAACACAAACTTTTTTCTTTTTTTTGGTTTTCATTAAGCTTTCGATAATAATTTTCTCCGCCAAAACCGAGAATAAAAAAGTTTTCGCTTTTAATGAATAATTTTTTTATTTTCATTTTTTCCGAGACAAACTTTTCTAATCAAATAAATGTAAATTTTCGTCTACTTAACACATTAACGGAATGCGCGGATAGGAATAGAACCAAAATTTTATTAGCTGTATATAGTTTCACTTTCCGTTGTATAAAAAAAAAGTTCGGCGATAAATTAAATTTTTATTCCGTTATTTCAGACTTTGAGTAAAATGTTCACCAGATGCGTTTAACAACCGCGCTAGCATCTTAGACATACGGGATTAATAAACTTTTTGTACGCCACATAGTCTTTTGGGTTCAATAAAACCTCCGTCAAAATTGCTTTAGATGCAAAATTTTAAAAAATTATTTGAAATTTTAATAACAGAAAACTTCTACGAAAAATAATTAAGACCATGGTACGAACATTACAGGTTCACATCGTGCATTTGGAATAAAATTTTACAGGTAAGATATTCATCATACAGTTTGTACTGTATTGTCTATACTGCCTAGATACTTAATATTCTATGTGTGTAGAGAATGTACGTAGATAATTAAATATTTGACATCGACAATGTAGAAAATGTATAGACAATGTCAAAAATCATTGTTTGTTTTATCTCAGTAAAATTCTATGCTTTCTTTGTTTATTTAACAATTTTGGCTTCATGGAGTTTATTCCTACCTCACATTTGAAAAATTTGTACCTAAGTTTTGATATGGCACTGGCGTATGTAATATTGTAAAAATTCGAGAAAGGTCAGACACCGATGTTAAAAAGTAAAATTTTATACCTCTCTCTGGCACTGTAATCCCATAAAGGGATTTGGCCGCCTCAAATGAGGTTTCATAATCATGTTTTCATTGCGGATAATGAGTGATTAATTCATTGATCCTAAACCAGCCGTGAAATTTTTTCCTTCTCACCACCGGGAATCGAACCCGGGACCACCGGTCGCTAGAGCAAGCACGCTGACCACTTGGCCACCAGGGCAAATTTTATACCTAGCCAGTTGAAATATCTGTGAAGTTGGCCCGAAAAGTTAGCACGTAAAACACTGAGGTAACACTAATGGTTTGGATCTCGAATCGTGTCATTTTAGTACAAGTTAGCACGAAAAAATGTATTTCTCACATATTATTTAAAAAGTTAGCACGAATTTCTTTTATATTTAAACAGATTATTAAACACGGAAAAAATATATTTATACACCGATGTGTAATTGGCACGAAAAGTTAGCACGATTTTTTTTTAAAATGTACATAAAATGCAACAAATTTTTCAAGTACCAAAACCAAATATTTTTTCCATTGAATAGTACTAAAAAAATGTACACGACAAATTAATCAATTATTATAATAATAAATATAATATTAGGTATTTAGGTTTACTATTAAACTGAACGTTTTCATTTAATAATAATTTCGTTAATTTATCCATCGTCTAATAATTAAATTTATTATTATTAAATAAAATAATAAGCAGACTCAATAATAAAATATTCTAAAACCTTATGGTGGTTTGAGTATTAGGTAGAGTTAGCACGGAAATGTAATATAAAAATTACTTGAGTTACATCGATTCCTGCTGTATTCCAAAAATTCGTCGTACATTATTATTTCATTTTAAAGTAGGACCAATTACAAAATTATTCAGGAAGTTTCAAAATTTATTTATGATTTGTTTGTGAGCAATATCGATTCGTGCTGTGCATTTTGGAAAATTTCCCGTTTATATGAAATTGGTTGAGTACTAAAGATTCATGCTGAGTCCGTCCTAACATTTGTCGGACCTGAAATTGATTTTAAATTAATGTAGCAACAATTTCGAAATTATTCAAAAAGTTTCAGAATTTTCTTATGATTTGTTTGTGAGCAATATTAATGCGTGCTGTGTATTTCGGAAATTTTCTCGTTTATATGAAATTGATTGAGTAAAATCGATTCGTGCTGCGCTTTTCCAAAAATTTGTCGGACATGAAATTGATTTTATATTAAAGCAGGTTCAATTACGAAATTATGCAGAAAGTTTCAAAATGTTCTTATGATTTGTTTGTGAGCAATGTCGATTCGTGCTGTGCAGCACACGACCAATTAGATTACACTGTTGAATATTATCAATTTCATAATGATCACAAAACAAAAACTCTTATTCTATTGGATCAATATCAATAACATTTGCATCGTCTGTTCTCTGCGAATATGTCGGAACTGGTAAACCAAGTAATTTGTCCAGCTTCAAATCAATTTCATGTCCGACAAATTTTTGGAAAAGTTCAGGACGAATCGATATTAACCAACCAATTTCATTAACCAGAGATTTTCCAAAATGCACAGGACGAATCGATATTGCTCACAAACAAATCATAAGAAAATTCTGAAACTTTTTGAATAATCTCGTAATTGGCCCTGCTTTAATATACAACCAATTTCATGTCCAAATTTTTGGAAAAGCCCAGCACGAATAGATTTTACTCAATCAATGTTTATATTAAATTTTCGTGCTAACTCTAGCTAATACTCAAACCAACATTTGTTAAATGATAAAGTTAAGTTTTATAGTAAACTTAAATATGTGTATATTTTTATATTTATTATTATATTACATAATTGATTATTTTGTTTTGTGCATTTTTTTAGTACCATTGAAAGAATATATTTGGTTTTGATATTTGATAGATGTGTTGCTGTATGTACATTTTTAAAAAATACGTGCTAACTTTTCGTGCTAGCTTCACATCGGTCCAGTTGAACGAGATAGAGAGCGAAAAAACGAACGAAAATACTACTTTACTTCAATGAACAAAATCATCTTTACTCAAGTAAATGTTGAAGAATTTTATTCCGGTAAAACCACCCAAACACTTCAATATTTATATGAAACTTGTAAATTTAGCAGACAAAAAAAAATCATTGTACACAAAACCTTTTTTCATGTGGCCGCCAGATCTGTACGCCACCCTTTCCTTAAGATGTGAATTTTAAACATAGGTAGCCGATTCAGTATTCGTTTCGAGGATGTAAATACATTGCACATTGCAGTCAACTTTCATATGGTGTTGATGATGATTAGAAATGAATCCTTTATGTAACGACATTTTATTTGGTCCCTTTAAAATATATTTTAATGGACGCGATTTCGACTATAATTAAAATTATTATTTTTTTAGCAGCGCTGGATGTAGAAAAATTCTTTGATGAATTACATCGATGAATGTGTAGTATTGACTCCTTATTGACTCCTTTAAAAATAACATATCATGAAATGATACAGGATCGTTTTAAATACTCGGGTTTAATGTTAAGGCAGGTACCGGTGTACGCTTATTTACCGATTTGCATCAAGCGAGCTGCTTCAGAATAATTTTAGAACCAATTGCAACAAAACAAAAAATTTGATAATTATCTAATTAATGTCATTGGCCCTAGATTACAGTGGTCATTTGTGGTTGCTGCAGGTGCGGTTTCAATGCGGAGAAACAAATTTTAGTACAGTAAAATATGTAAAATATAAAACACATATATTAAAGTAAAATTTCTTACTGTATTTAGCGGGTTCCGTTGGCATAAGCAAAGTACCGCAAGTACTACTAGCTACTCATAACTAGTGTTTCGTCTCGAGAATCTCGAGAAATCGTCATAATTTTACGCTCTCGAAATCTCGAGAAAATTTATTTTGTAATTTTCAAGATTCTCATTTCTCGAGAAAATTTGGTCGAGATTTTCGAGAAATTTAGAACTAATCTTTGAAAGTAGATGTCACCACTCATCGCTAAAATGACATTCTGCATAAATAATAAGAAAAATTAACCTAACATTTTATAATAAACTAGCAACTGTCAGTGCGATGTTGTATTGTTTGAATTGAAAATTTATAGTGAAGAACTAGACCGAAATTCAACAATATAAAACAATATAAGGCATTTAACACATATTTGTACATATTACATACAACAACAACATATAAATAAAAAAATGTATTAGTTTGCTTACTGTAATATAGGAGATACTTATTTACGTGACGTCAAACAACTTCGAGAAGGTAAATCTTATTCCATGCGCGATAAAAGCGAAGATTTTAAAGAATTGAGAACAAGTTTAAATTAATGTTATAGTATTTAATTTATGTATTGTAAATAAATTATTTTCTTAGCCGTGAAATGACTGAATATGCAAATGATTCTTCCACAAGCCGATCGGCAATGCATGAAAGTAAAACAAATTGAATGTTATTTCAAAAATCTCAAACAAGACCGCAATTTTGAATGAATTATATCGAAACTCGCAGTATTCGATAGAATTTCAATAAACGCTATTTGTAAAAGTTCGTTTCTATAGACGAGCTATCGAAATCGCAGGTACTTAAATATTCATTTATATTACTCAAATGGAGAAACCCAAAATCTAGGTTTTATGCGCATTGAAGGGCGCATCTTGTCCTGCTGAAAATGCGATTGAAATGGTATCGAATAAAATTCAGGAATTTCAGTTAAATTTCGAATCTGCAATTATGCTACAATCACGCGATACACTTAGCTATATGTGACATTTTCCATGAGAAAAACGGAAGTTCTATAACTATACATAGCAGCAAGATCTGCGAGAGTTACTCAAATAGTGACTTACACTGACTCAGATTCAGATGATGGTAGCGAGTTGTTCACAACCACTGAAATACCACTGAAATAAAATGAAAAGCGAATGTGGCGAGCTGCAATTACTATTGGATTGTAAGACAAAGTGGAATACCATTGAAACCATGATATACCGTTTTGTTAGAGTAAAAACAGCATCTTTAAAAGCATTACGTGATTTAAAACTCAACAACTTATGGTACCCGGAACTTTCGGAGCTTCTAATATAATGCGCGCTTCACAGCTAGTTAAAAAATCAATAGAAGCTCTAAGCCGCCACGATGCTTCATTGTTAACTGCAGAAGGCATTCTAAAATTTTTATTTAAAAATCTTCGAGCCAATAATTCGAAAATAAGTACCGATCTGTTAAATGAAATAAAAAATAATATCGCCAAACATAGGGATGGATAAACAAATTATTTCATTAATCAAATTTTTACAAAATCCTGTAGTAAAAGCCGAAGAAGATAATTTTTCTCCTAGCTGTTCTAAAATAGAAATAATTAAAACCGCAAAAACAATCTCGAGGCGATTATTTAAAGCCTCTGATAGTGATAAGAATATTATGGATTAATCTCTTACAGCATAACAACAGTATCAATATTAGAACCAGAAGTAGAAGAGAATGTGTGTAATTCTGTTGATGAAGATCTGGAAAACTCCATGCGCGATAGCTTAAAAGAGCAGCCAGTGACCGACGACGACTTTCGAAAGTTGATCAAGGAATTCAATATATACGAAGCGATGCTCAAAATGGCATTATTAATGATAAAACCGACATCTACTCAAAACGAGAGGAACTTTATTTCGGGATATTTTTGCAGTAAGCGCAAATGACGATTGAACGATATTATAATTTAAATGTAATTTAATGAAAATATTTAATTATATTATGTATTTTTTGAACAGTGATAATGAAAGACTGATTTTTTGTAATATGTAATTTATTGAATTTAATTTATGTTGTTGAACTAAAAATGAAATAAATAAATAAAGATAGCTGTTAATGTGTGTAAGTACACACAAATTGGATTTTTAGAAATGTTTGGTTGTATGAATGTTATAACTCTGCTACTATCGCATAATGGTTTTTACGAATTTTAAATTTGATATTCATAAATAATATGTCAAAATACATAGTGAAAAAATTTCGGGAATCTCTTTCGGGAGATCCGCGACTTGAGAGTTGGGAGTTTTTATGTTGTTTCATCAGCACACTTGATGTAAATATAACATTTAATTATTATTTACATCAATCAGCAATAATATTTATTTGGTGCCTTTATTAGGTTAGTGAAGCAATAGCAAACCTCCCAACTCTAAAGTCTCAGTTTTCGAACAAAATCTGTAATTCAGAAGTCTTTTGTTATATGGAAAGGGAAAATTGTGTAATTATTAAATGGCACATAGTTACTATACAGATGACCGCTGTCTCATCCTTGCACTGATTTTTCTGTCATTTGTCGTTCATACATACATCAGTAGTAGAGAATAAAAAATACAACAAAACCTGGGTGACGAGTCAGATAATAACCGCCGTTGAGCACAAGAGCTGTACATATGTTGATTAATTTGTTAAAAATTGACAAAAAATTACAGGGAATTTTCTAATTGTAGTGCTCAAATTTTACGTGTGTGATTAAATTAATTAAATGATAAAGTAAGCAACAGTTTTAATTGCTAGAAATTACAGAATATACGTAAGATCTAAAGATGAATGTGCGATAATGTAAACAAGAATTAAATGAAACAAATAACAAAATGAAACTGAAAATATTTGACACCAGTGCTAAATTTAAATTTATATTTTTACGCAACCAATGAATTTTTCATATTTTATTACGTCAGTAATTCAGAACAGTTAAACCTTTTTTCTGTGTTTTTATACTAAATGAATGAAAGGAAAAAACCTTAAAAGTGTCTAATTGTGAAAAGTGAAAAGGTTCAGACTCGAGAGGACGGACTACAGTTAGACGTTTCACACGATTCCGTTTGTGTCGATTGTAACCTAGAATGGTTTGGAAAGCTATTTAAAGTCTGTCCTTTTGCAAGGTTCGCCTCTTTAGAGCGCCCAAACTACAAAGAAGACACATTATACGAGGAGATCAACAAAACTAATTTTATGGAAATGAAGCAACATTTAACAGCAAAAAATCAAGTAGAAGAAATTCAAAAACCGACGGAGCAACCAAAACCTTTTGCAGCAGTTGTCAAGAGCAATACCACCAAATTGGTTAAACAAAAAAACAACCTCAAGCTAATAAAACAAATAGAAAAGATTTAACCACGCCACTCGATCCAAAAAGTATACCGGTAATAGGTTGTCGCAACATTTCGAACGGTGGAATTGTTTGCAGTGTATCACACACAATGATGCCAAGGGAAAATTAAAGACTATCGTTACGGAAAAAATGGGAGCTAGATATGAAGTAAAATTACAAACGAGGCTTAAACCACGAGTAAAAATACTTGGAATGTCGATAAAACAATGAAGGAGATCAAATAGTATTGGCGGAAAAACAGCAAACCGTTTTCTCTCTACTAGTGAAATCAAAGTAATCACCACCTACTGCAGGAGAAACATTCAAAAAATCCATGCAATTATTTAAGTAGATCCCGAAGATTTCACGGAAAATTGTCAATCTGAGAAATTAAATATACAAGTTAACGATCAGGAGCACCCGGCTTAGTTATAAAAATGCTGACTCTTTACAACGTGCCACTTAATACACATCAGCAAAACATGAAGTTGCACGAGTATCCGGCATAATTAAAAAAATTAGATTATTATTATTTTTTGCTTACTGCAAATTTATTAGAATAAAAAAATTTGCTTACTGTAAATTTTTGTAAGATTTAAGTTTTAGTTAGGAATTGTAACAATAAAGATTAAAATAAATTTAATTTTTTTTAATCGCTCCGAATAAAAATTCGTAACTTACATTTTGAGAATTAGATATACATGACAGATGCCATGTCGTAGAATCAGGAGAAATTTCAAGATGATTTAACTGTAGTGGCTATGGCCACTATGACGGCCGGCAATAGGTGTATCAGCAAACTTTATTGCCTTAAAAATAAATTGAGAAGTTAGATACACATTTTGAGAAGTAAGATATACATTATGACAGAGATGCCATGTCGTAGAATCAGGAGGAATTTCAAGATGATTTAACTGTAATATGGCTATGGCCATTATAGTAATAGATCTATCGGCAAACTTTGTTGCCCTAGAAATCAATTGAGAACTTGGATATACATTTTGAGAAGTTAGATATACGTTTTGAGAGACAGATGCATGTAGTAGACTATCAGGAGGAATTTCAAGATGATTTAACTGTAATAGCTATGGCCCTATAGCTTGGCGCAGATAGGTCAAGATTATATATTATAGTTCAAGATTATAGTCACACCAACCCGCAAAAGTTGAAAAGACCTTTTAATAACTAACTCATCAACTACTAAATGTGAAATAATAAAAGAACAACAAAAAATGGCCATTGTATGTTACGTGGAGATATAAGAAGTAAAAATTTCCAGTTATTTGATGAGAGTAAAAAAATTAGATCCTGAAAAACTATTCTGGGGATACATTAAATTGTATTCTAAGAAACAGAGTGCAGCAATATAGAACGCAGAATGAATTTAATAAAAATGCTGAAGGCTCAATACTGGAATTAAAAATGAAATAAATCAACTCTGACGCAAAGGAAAATAATTCCAAATAGAAATACAATCCCTTCTCAGAAAACTTGACATTTTTTAAAAAAGGAAAGGAGCGTTGAAGGAGGAGTATTGAAAACCAATAAGTATACTCCAAAAAAGCTGTCGGAAATTCTCAACTCTATGTATAAAACTAAAAATACGATGCAATGGAGTATGTAATTTAATAACAAAATACTCAACATTGGATTTTCAACTTACTAATGTAGATTTGGACATACAAAATTTCCAATTTCAAGAAACAACGCAAAATCAAATACACTATATTGGCTTCGAGTAACCATCAGTAAAACGTTAGAGGCCTATATTTCGGTACCTTAATAAATGATAAAACATTTCTTTGTTTTTATGAGACCACTTGGTGTTAGATAAACCCAATAAAATCTAACCAAATAGTTTATTATATTAAAAACTAACATAAGGAGATTCAGAGGTAAGTCTAAACGAATCAGGCGATGTAGTGGAGACAAAAAAGAGGAAATTCCGTTTGTAGCCATGAACACCTAAAAATTTTCTCTTACGAAAACAACCAAGTTATGAACCATAAACAAAGGCCTCAGATTACCATAATGGGTTCATCGCAAACACGACCTCGGAAATGTCCACCGACAAGATCATTTGCTTTATCTGCTGCCATGTCATTTGGCTTTACACCTAGTTGTAGGCTGTATAGATTGTCATTTGGCATTACACCCTAGTTTTTGGCTGTATGGGTTGATGTTGCAATGAGTGAAAGTTAACTCGGTATTAACAAATTCCTCATGGGTATCTTACTGGACATCGCGGGAGTGTTTGATAGCATTTAGTTTGTCACCATCACTAATGCCTGTCACAAATTTAGAATTGTTAATTCACTTATAAATTCGATTGCACCGATGGTAAAGTGTTACATTGTTGAGTTTCAGTTGGATGGTTCCGCAGTTTCTTTTCTGCTTAAGTTAGCAGGAGCTGTCCATAGGGAGCGTACGCTCACTGTTGGTGTAATTGTTGATGATCGTTTGGGTAAACTTCAGGTATCTAGGTTTATCTAGGTTTTATGAAGCACATAACCCTAATATCTGAACTGATGCAGCAAACTCTACACATTACGGTGTATTGAAAAAAAAAAACCCTTGAAGTAAATTCACCTAAAACTGATTTAGTAGTTTTTACTAGACGTAGCACTTTAGATGTCCATATCAATCCCACTTTATTTAGTAGCTCCATTTCTTTGTTATGCTATCATGGAAAGAAACTTTGATAATAAACTTCATAAAGCTACCGCTATTTTCGAGCAATGTTGCAGACTCTCTGGAAAGTCATGGAAATTATTCGCAAAAAATTAAATTTTATGTATAAATCGCTTATTTTGCCGTTGCTAACTTACACGTCTATCGCCTGGTGGCTGGAAGTTATCCTTTTGCTTGTAGGGTCATAGCTGGTGCTTTTCTTCAACTCCATTTGTTTTTTAACTTCAGCGTGTTCTGACTTTCTGAGGCTTGCCGTTTAGAAAGAACCGAGGCGTGGAATAATCGAGGTGCCATTTTTCGTCAATCACGATCCGTTAATACCCGATTAAGATCCATGATCGCAGATCATCAGAGGGATTAGCCCTATTCTGTAAGGGGTCCCAAGCTGAGATCACGGCTTAAACTTTTTGCACACTTGAGACTTTGACTCGTGACGTCACATAGTCTAAATTCACTTTATGCACTGACTACAAGACCGGACCGTGCTCAATTCGATGACAGTTGATTCAAAACTTGAAAAAAAAACTTGAAACCCTACAGTTGATTTAAAACTTGAAAAGGAGTGTAAACATTTCATTAATTTTCCGTGTCGATCTAACAGTGAAACGCTTATGTGGGTGCTACCTCATCGTAACATTGTTGGAAACGAGAGCCTTGATTGTATAGCTTCTCAACTAAAAATAGTTGAAACCGAACCAACTGTTCCATATCTTTTAATAGTGTCATGGCAGCAATAAAACAATTTTCGGGTTTGCTGAGGCAAGAGTGGCATTGGCGTATCGCCAAGCATTTTATAAATGAAACTAACCTATAGGTTTAGCTAAATATAACATTTCCAAGAAGGGCTCTTTAAGGATTCTCGTTGTGATTACCAAGTCAGGCTTCTAACAGGTGGTCGGCAACTGCTTAGACAAAAATCTTGACGGTATTCATAACATTTGTAGTCATCCTGCGTTTGCCAGGATACGACCCTTGTAATCAATTCTCTATATTGATGAGGATCAACTGCAGTCTATTCCATGGTCCAAACTCCTTCATCATTGATAGAATGTCTGGTTTATACTATGAACGCTTCGCGGGATTAAGCGCAGACTCCTTTGGGTTACAACCAATAAAATAAAAAACCAAAGTTTGGAAATCGAATGATGGAAGATCGAAAAAAAAATCAGTTATGATCTCTAAGAGAGATTTCTCTAGCATATTCGACGTTTCATTCTACCGAGGTGCCGAGATGAACAGCGATCATTTGCTTATCATATAATATAAGTGCAAACTCTAGACAACCACATCGTAAGATGGAACGTGTAATCATGAAAAAAGTTGGCCTCGAATTTTTGAAAATTTACAATTCGCTGTATTGCCGAAGCAAAAATATAGTTTTAGAAAATCTCTGTGTGTGCCTGCGTGTTCTCTCCAGCCGGTTTGTCGAATCGGGATGAAACCGAAGTTAAATTTCATACTTAAGCTGTTTTAATAAATTGGGAGATCCGATTCTTGGCCGGATCGGTCCACCAGAAGTGTCAGCTTCCATACGAACGTTTCTCGTTTCTGTAAATATTTTGAAAAGTATGTCGTTTACAAGAAAAAATGATTATGAACTAAAAGATTCTAATTTAATTTTGAAACAATTCCAGTCCAGGTTAGTCTTTCAAAAAATTAAACTGAAGCGACGATTTTTGACAAAAAAACGTCTTTTAAAAAATATTCGGCCCTGTACAGCCCACACGAATTGATTGATCGTGATGGAACTTCATACTTAAGCTTTTTCCACAAAAGTACTTTTTAACAAATCTCTGTGTGTGCGTGCAGGCCAAATGTCTGCATCCGACCTACAGCCCAGACGGTTTGTCGAATCGGGGTAAAACTTCATGCAGAAAATTATATTTTCATAAATTGGGAGATCTCTGTGATTTTTGAATGAACTAAGGCTACTGGAAGTGGCAGCTTCTGCAGGAGCTTTTCTATTTTTTGGAAATATTTTGAAAAGTATATCATTAACAAAAAAAAAAAAAAAAAAATAAGCGGTGAATTTTTGTCAAAAAACTTATTTTCATTAAGAATTGGGTGCCGGTACAGTTCATACGAATTGATTGATCGGGATTTAAACTCATACTTAAGCTTTTCCATAAATTTGAAGATCTCAGTGATTTTTGGCCAAGATCGCATCACAGGAAGAGGCAGCTCCATAAGAGGTTTAGCGTTTTTTTTTGCAAATATTTTTAAAAGTATATAACATTTAAGAAAAACTATTAAAAACAAGATTTTAAAATAAATTTCAAGCAAACTTAAATCAGATAATTTTTAAAATTTGGTCTACAAACCAGGCGGGTTGACTGCTCGGAATAAAACTTCATACTTCATCGAGACGAATGTACAATTGTCGTAAAAGAAAGGAGTGGTTGTTGACCACAACAACGACACCCCTTAATTTTTTTTAATTATAATTTTCTTTGCAACTTTGAAAACCTTTCAAAGTTTTGTACAATAGCAGGTCGATTCTGGCCTTCTCTAGGAAAAACGAATTATGTATTTAAATAACGTTTTTGCCAAAATTATCATTTTCTCGCCTACTGAGAAATCATGTTTGATTTAAATTTTTGTAATTTAGGAAATGTTTATTCCGCATCGAAATTGGTAGGAAAAATATTCCCAATTTAATTTTGTATTTGAAAAAATTTATATTAACTGTTTGCCATAGTACGACAGAAAAAAAATGCGACAAGAACGCTATGTAAATATTTTTCGTAATTCCTTTTTCCTAAGGAAAGCCAAGTTTTGGTACGAGGATAATTCCATCGTCAGCGATGTTCAATGGCTTCGAAACATTATTATAAGTATTCGTCCTATGATTTTGGCCATCGCGATAATGGATGTGTGAACTGATGAAACAAGGACCTTCATTAAAGTGACAGGTAATTATAAAGTAATACTGTTACTAATCGAATATTATTTAAAAAAAAATACTCAATAATAGAAACTAAGTTTCAGTTCGAATAACCGACTAATCGGGTCTTATAAAAAATTATATGATTCCGACTGGCCAATGAACAATTATAATAATGGCAAATTTTGCTGCCAACTGATCGTCATATATGTGCTCGAGCACTTCTAGTCATCGTTTTATATGTTAAATAGGGCGCAACCCTAATAAAACGTTTTGCTCACATAGTCTGCTATTTTGGTCATATGTTATTAGAAATTCAAAGTACTAAGTGCACTGATTTGTATTCATTCATATAATGACATTAGAACTTAGGGCAACATACTATATTTTAAAATCAACAAAACATTTCAATTTAAATGTCATCGAATGCATAGATTGTTGAAATATTGGCAGGAATACAATATTCCTTAACTAAAAACAAATTCTAGGAACAAGGAATTGAGCAAAATATTTTCTAAACCTTTTTGTCCAAATTGTACTTTTTGGGCCTATTGAAAAGGAAAATAAGTTTAGTGTAAAAATGTTTGAAAACAAGTTTAATTGGGAAAATGTTGTTCCACAACATTTTTATAAGGAAAAATACTTTCTATTTAACGATTTCTATTTAACAGTTCCCTATTCCCGCAGGGAAAGCCAGAATAGTGCCCTTGGTTGGCATTGCATTTTGCTAGATTATTTGAATCATCTGGATAATTTTCGTAAAAGTAATAGTTTCAAAAATATTACTTTGAAGAATTGTTTTTCAAAAAATTTGTTTTCAAAATTTAATTTCCGTTTTTCAAAGAAGTTAATTTTGAATTGTCGTGAAACCCGTCAAAGAAGGAATTTTCATCCACAACGCCTTCTTTCTCACCTTGGTTATGTTTATATCGTTAGTTCAGTCGGATAAAAACTCGAAATAGACATAAATAACGGAAGAACGAAAATTCTACTAAAAATATTACTAGGCACGATTTCTTTAAACCCGTAATAAGTCCGCAACCACAAAAAATCCTTGTCAAATCGAAGAGCTTTGCATGTTTTTTTTAAAAATAGGTATAGAGGTAAAAACGTGGAAAATAAATAATAACAATATTTTATAGGTGATATTTATACCTTTAAAATTCTATAAATTTTATGTATTATTACCTGAATCACGAATTCTTCATAACTTCTTGTCATTGTGTGACATGAAATATTTATCGTCATATCCACCACTGTACACACACCATCGTCGACGACTATCACCCAAAAATATATTTGAAATGATAATTTTCATGCCGTTCATCTGAAATAAATAAAAAAATATTTATGAGTTGAAAAAATTTATAAAAATAAAGGAAAATTTGGAAATAATACCAAAAACAACAAATAGACAGAGTTGATTACCAAAAATGAAAATCGAAACTGAAAAAAAAACTAGACGGAGATGTGTCCACATTAATATCCATAAATTTTCCAGCATTTTTCTCTCATTTTCGTTGACAAGTTATTTATCACTAAATGGTTTTAATATGCCGACAAAAATGAATTTTAATTTTTCACTCTACTCAGAAAAATGAATCGAAAAAAATGGAAGGAAAACCAACATTATTCAAAATCTATTTAATAAATATTTCGTGCTTTGTTTTCTCTTCGTACCGATACTCGTATACATAGTCATGATGATAAAAGCACCTTTTTGCAAAAAGCTTTTCATAAATATTTTGATGACTCAATAAATTTATTGGAAAATATTATAACGAAGCGACGTTTAAGAATGTTTTCGACAAAAATTATTATTTACTAGAAAAATACTTTATATTTGATATTGTTGTTGTTATATTGCTACTGTTGTTGGTCTTATAAATACGACGATATTGTCGTTGACTCCTCTATACATAGAGAAAATTTATTGTTTTCTCGAATTTGATTTAAGATTCATATCGGGGTGAAGTAGAAAAAGAAGATCGACATTTCTTTTCAATTTGAGTGATTTTTATTTATTATGACAAGCAGTTTGATGGAATTCACATTCATATTTCGACAAGTAATCATAATAATACTGTTGAAGGGTTTTTCATTTTTATTTTTAGGAACACGGAATAAAATTCAATTTAAGGGTTTAAAAAAAAAGGAAAATTAAATTGAATTCAAAAAGGCTTTATAATAATATACCATACATTTGTTTGGTGAAGACTGTAAATGGAAGGTATATTAAGCCTGAAGATTTTACCGTTTAAGATTTTATATGTTTCCATACGTGGGTTGTAGAGGTATAATACGTTTCTGTTTATCATTGCTATATATACAATGAGTATATATTCCGGTTCAGTGGATTGGTGAGTGAATACTCGAATTCGTATAAATATGGGAAATACGATTCAGTGATTTGTTTCAAATAAATGTGGTATCGATATTAAATATTATTACATTTTCAGTTCTGGAAAAAGTACACAGGCTAAAACTGTAAAATTGGTTTTATGTAACGGAATATGTTTTCGATACAAAGTGATGTACATAAAAATAGTTAGTTTTTAGTAACAAAATCAAAAAATGATGATTAGTTTTGGAATAACAAAAACAACTTTGTTGGGAACTAAAAATTAATTAAAATTTGGCATTAAAATTATTGAAAATAAAATTTAATATTGAAAAAGCATATAGTAGCTATTTATCGATGAAAATTCTTTAAAAGAACGCCGCCTTCGCTTTGATCAATGAAACCAACCATATCATCTCGGCCACTTCCATCCAGAAGGGCTATTTGGGAATTCGATTCGATAACGAGAGTATAAGATTCTTATTTGATTTGAATGTGATTCGAACGATTCTTATTTAAAATCAAATATGAATCTTGTACTCTCGTTATCGAATCGAACTCCCAAATAGCCCCCCAGGCCTGTTTGAAATTGTAAAAATCTTTAAAATTTATTAGAGTTCATAATGTGTATAACGAACACGGCTTATTAGGCCCTACTGTTCTGATCTGGGAAAATCGAGAGTAGAAAGTTGGTTTATGGAACGGTTCAAATTGGTAAGCCTGAAATAAATAAATTGAATTTGAAAAGGGAAGAAGGGGGATGTCAATTTTTCGTTACATTTGACTATTGGTACAAAAGGAAGTAACCGAAAATTTGCGATTCGGATAAAACGATTTATAGATATCATTTGTAGTTTACAGCAGCTGCATTTTTAGATTATAGCAGATACAATATAGGTTTATGTTGAAGTTATTATAAAGACATTGTCTTTTTCACGTAAAAAAATATCTGCTTTTGCATTATGATATCTTTTATATTTATTTTAAAACGGACGTGTATTTATGCTGTTAAGGCCCGTTGCACAATTGAACTCAAATAAGAAAAACATTGTAGATAAAACTCAGGATAAAATCAACGCAACCTCTAAAATAATATATTAAGATGTTTTATTTTCACCTTGGAGATAAATAATTAGCTGACATCGCTCGGAAAATGAACGATGCGAGCTATGTTTCTACCCCACAGATTTATAAATTAAATAAACCAGCGCTACGAGAGGCTTCAACTAAGCTCCACGAATTCTGTTTCACTTATTTCGGCTTTGAAAAGTAAACCAAGAAGCCGTAGTCTCAAAACATAGCTGTCTTTGTTTAAAAAACATATCTCAAATGTGCAACGGGTCTAAGATAGCAGCAAATTTCCAGTAGAAAAATGTTTTTTTTACCATTCACCGCTAATTATAGTTATGAATAGTGAAAATGGGTAGAGATAAAACTAGCTAGTTTGACAGGTTTTAAACCAGGTTAAACTATTTTAAAATCAGATTAAATCCTATAAACACGTATTTAGACCAAATTTCTGAATTAAAAATAAATGTTAATCCATCTGAAGTTAAATGCAAATTAGAACTTATTGATTCCATTTATTCCCAGTTTGAAGAAAGTATTGTAGATTGTCATAATAAAATCAGAGATTTAGAAACATGATTTTGGAAATGTAATTGAGATTTTGAGAACTTTTCACAATCCCTTAAAACAAAATTAATGTCCGAAAGAGACAAGAAAAATGCAACTCAACTACAATTAGTGATCCGTCAGATCAAATAGACATTAAAATTCCGGAACTTTATATTCCAATTTTCGATGGCAAGCCGAATGAATGGCTTACTTTCAAACAAACGTTTGAGTCGGTAATTCATAAGAACATCAACTTAAAAAACAATTAATAAAATTTAACCTTCCATTGGGCATATTGACTTATCTCATAATGACTATATAAAAGCTTGGGATGAGTTGAATCATAGATTCCATAACCAAAAAGTATTAATCGATGTCCATATAAACGGTCTTATAAATTTACCTACAATAGTTAGAGGGAACAGCCAAGACCTAAAAGAATTACTAAACCAAGCCATAGGTCATCTTCTTTAGAAGCTTGTAACTAAAATATTGATAAATTAGGTGAATTATTTGTAGTAAATTGTATAATTCGTAAATTAAATTATTATTTACGAAAAGAATGGGAAAACGAATGTTCTAGTAACACTCTTCCAACTTGGTTAAAATTAAAAGAGTTCCTAATAGAAAAATCTCGAGTAATTGAGATTGTCCAACCAACCAATTTAACCAAGGTTCAATCCTTTCAATCATTCAAACACCAAACCATCTCAAATTTTCAAAAGTTTAATCCTGCCACCAACAATAAATCTAATTTTAACTCACCTCATCGTAGTTTGACTTTTGTAAGCTCTTATTCTCAACAGCCTAATTCCAGCAACCACAATACACACCATTCAAACAATTACAATAGCAGTTGTGTTTTTTGTAAACTACCTTTTCATAGATTTAGCGAATGCACTAAGTTTTTAGAAATGTCTATACATGAGAGATACGAAAAAGTTAAACAATTAAATTTGTGTTTAAATTGCTTTAGTTCGAAACATTTAACATCTAAATGTTTAACTCGTGCATGTAAAATATGTTTGCAAAAACATAATACTCTTCTTCATTATGTTAACACATCCAACTCATTATCCGCTATTAATTCAAATTTAAATCAAACTCAAATAACTAATCCAATTCCAAAACAAAGTTCTAACACCAAAGCAATAGAATCATGACGATCAAATCAAACTATTAATCTTTGTGCGCTCCAAAGAGACTCCTGTAAAGTAACATTTTTATCAACAGCTATTGTATTAGTTAAAGATAAATTTGGGAAAAAATATGAAGCAGTCAATCTCATTTTATTTCTTCCAATTTTTTACGCAAATTTCAATTTGAAAAGAATCATATAAATAAATTTTCAGTTTCTGGTCTAAATGGTACTCCTATTTCAGTTAATGAACAAATTCAATACGAAATAAGCTCTAAGATTTCATCTTATAAAACATCCTGTAATTTTTTAGTAGCCAATTGTATCTCAAATGCCTTACCACAAACACTTATAAATATTTCATTTTGGAACATACCTCCCGAACGTAAACTAGCCGATCCATTTTTTAACTTCCCTAGGCCAATTGATATTTTGTTAGGTGTCGATGTGTTTCTCCATATTATTCGAGAACAAAAATTCCAACTATCCTCAAATTTACCAGTTTTTATAGACACAGTTTTAGGTTATATTATTAGTGGTAACTACCAAACAAATTCTGTTCAAAATTTTTAATTACGAAATAGTTCCAAAAATACAAACAAAATTCTTCAAGAATCAATTAAAAAAATTTTTGAGTTAGAGTCTGTATCGAACTGTAATTTTTTTTTCTAAAGATGAGCAATTTTGTGAATCACATTACACTAGAACAACATGCATAGCGATATTGATAACAGGTATGTCGTTTCATTATCACTGTGTCCAAAAATAGAAGATTTAGGAGATACAAAGATTCAAGTATTAAAACGGTTTAATTACTTAGAACAACGTTTAAATTCAAATCCCGACTTTAAATTACAATACTCTAATTTCATGAATGAATATTTAATTCAAAACCATATGAAAGTAATTGATGAGGAAATGGATGATCCTAATTTAATAACTTTCTATATGCCACACCCAGCTATTTTAAAACCCAATAGTTCCACTACCAAGTTGCGCGTAGTGTTTGATGCGTCAGCAAAGAGTACTTCAAACATATTTAAATGACGTTATGTTAGTTGATCCAACAGTTCAAAAAGACTTATTTAAAATTATTCTCAGATTTAGACAATATCAATTTGTATTTACAGCCGATATATGTAAAATGTATCGACAAATCTCAATTAATCAAACTAACACCAAGTTTCAACAAATATTATGCAGATTTCATCCTTTAGAACCAATAAAAACTTGCGAATTAACAACAGTCATTTGTGGGAAAGGATCGGGTATAGTTAAATTTTATCCCTTAGTCGCGTTAGTTTTAAAACGTGATTTGTACGTCGACGATGTTCTCAGTGGTGCAAGTAGTTTAGAAGAAGCGAATACATTAAAAGATAAATTAATCAGTTTATTAAAAAGAGGAAAATTTGAACTTCATAAATGGGGCTCAAATTCTTAGAGTTATTAGAAACCATCCCAATCGAAAATCGCGAAATTTTGCACAAGCACGAAACCAGTTCAAGAGATTCAATTAAAAAATTAGGAATCGAATGGAAACCTAACGATAATATTTTTGTTTTTAATATTAAAAATTTATCTAACATTACCGTACAAGTGGCGCAGTGGTTAAAGCTTCGGCACTTGGACCGGGAGGTACTGGGTTCGAATCTCATCAGAGGCAGGATGTAAAGCGAATTTTCTTCATCGATTACGATCGGTGGTGATAATAAACACAACTTAGACATTCTGTTGGAGTGCACAATTTAGCGCCGACCCACCTTTCATGTCAGTGTGCAGGTTGACATGGAGCTTGCAACGTGCAGGTGGTATACTGTAATTGTGTGAGTAGGTGAATGTTTGGGTGTGTGCGTGAATGAAAAGGGGGGTATTAATTGACCTTAAAAGGACATTAAATCCATTTAATAATTTACTTTCTTTAAAAAAAAAAAATAAAAAAAAAAATCACTTTGGAAGATAAATCCAGATTGTGATAAACCGGTTCCCAAGGAATTTCAATTGTACTGGTCAAATTACAAGTCACAATTAGATCATATAAATAACTTAAAAATACCCCGTTGCGTCATTAATTCTACATCTACTTCTTTAGAATTACATGGCTTTTCTGATGCTTCAGAAAAGGCTTATTAAAAACCATTACAATTCCACGATTGGAATTGTGTGCCGCGCATTTATTAGCCAAATTATTAAAGCCAATTTTAGAAGCCCTTGTTATAGAATTTAATAAAACATACCTTTGGTCTGTCTCTACTATAGTGTTGCAATGGATTAAAATGTCACCTCACCAATTGAAATTATTTGTTGCAAATCGTGTTAATGAAATCCAAGAATTAACTATAAATTGTATATGGCAATATATTAATACCAATGATAATCCTGCCGATATTATTTCTAGTGGTGTCATGCCCAATGAACTACAAACCCTACAGCAATGGTGGAACGGTCCGGAAATGCTAGTAAATAACAGTGTTAGTCTATTTGATTCAAATAAGGAAATTGATCTTAGCTTACTAGAATTAAAACCAAACGAACCATTAAATAATTTCTTTCACCAGGATAATAAGTTATCCTTCATATCCCGATATAGTTCCTACAAAAAAATTATTCGCATTATTATTAAAAAACTGTATGGTATCAACAAACTTGACCAGGGGTATACAAAAACCAAGGTGCTCTTCAACTTTGGTTGAAAAAGAAACTTTAAACCCCGAAAGAAATCTAAATGATTTAAACTAAGGATTGATAGATACTGACACAATGACTTTGAACATTAGTTTCGAAGGGCATGTTAATCCTTTCCCGAACATAGTTTTGAAACTAACCGAGGAGAATAAATTAATTAAAGGCCCCTATGTATTCGATCTCGAAGACGAAGATTTCGAGTTGATTCAAGATTTTGAGCCGAAGAAGAAAAACCGGCCAGTCAAGAAACCCGTATCAGCTTCAACAAAAGTTACGAAACGGGCTGCGTACGATCATTACTATAGGTAAAATCGAAATGGCGATTTGGTCAGGTTTATATTGCCAAAATACACAAAATACACATTTTTATTTAAATGTATATCCCAACGTCATCAGTGAGTTGCTAAGTGCGAAAACAGGATGCTTAATAAATATAAAATCGGTCGATTATTTAAATTTTTTTATTAGCATCCGATCATACTGTGGCCATAATGGTTGTAGAATATAAATTATTGAATGATAATTTAGAAAGTGGTGTATTTAAACTTTACAGTACAGAAGGGCAGCTAAACCATAAACTTATGAAAACCAGACAATTAAGAGGGTTAGACAGAGTTAACGTAAAAAACAAATTTGCAAAACAACAGCGAAGGAAATTTTTGAAAATGTGGTTCAAAATGAGGATCCACTGGTAGTAACCAAATTTAACACAACAAAAGTTACATAAATCAATGAATGTTTTGAGACAAGCGAGATGCGAAGCTCTAAGAGAACAGGACAATGACTCAAACGACATTTTCGATTTTCAAAAAGAAATTTTATTGCTTTAAAGTATAAATTTAAAGCTCAATTGTGTCGCTCGTACGCATAGAAGTCTTATGAAACTAATCTGATTTAAGATGTTGGTCCGTCATATTTAAAAAATACTCGCCCTAATCAGAACCTTTAATAATACGGGCTGTACATCCGATCAAATATCGATAGTTCGAGTAAATTAATTATTTTGTGAGCTTAAAGCTCAATTGTGTCGCTCGTACGCATAGAAGTCTTATGAAACTAACCTGATTTTAAGATGCTGGTCAGTCACATTTAAAAAGTACTCGCCCTAATCCGAACCTTTTATAATGCGGGCTGTACAGCCAATCAAATATCGATAGTTCAAGTAAATTAATGATTCTGTGAGCGTAAAGCTCAATTGTGTCGGTCGTACGCATAGAGGTCTTATGAAACTAACTTGACTTCAAGATGTTTGTCCGTCACATCCAAAAAATACTCGCCCTAATCCGACCTTTTTATAATAAGGGCTGTACATCCGATCAAATATCGATAGTTCGAGTAAATTTATTATTTTATGAGCTTAAAGCTCAGTTGTGTCGCTCGTACACATAGAAGTCTTATGGAGCTAAACCGACTTCAAGATGTTGATCCGTCACATCTAAAAAATACTCGCCCTGATCCGAACCTTTTATAATACTGGCTGTAGATGCGATCAAATGTCGATAGTTCGAGTAAATTACAGATTTTTTGAGTGTAAAGCCCAATTATGTCGCTCGGAACCGTAAAAGTTACTTCAAATCAACCCTGAATGCTTATACGGATATTCTTCATCTATGAAACATCCTCTCAGAAACCCAATACAAAATACCGCATTCAACATCTATAAAACATTTTGTTATTTTTTACTATTATATGTTAACTCGCATATTTTTATATCACTTCAAATATAATTGTTATTATGTATGACTATAGTAGTTAATACGTTTTATTTTTAAATTTTAATTACGTGCTGACGGTGTTATCCTCAGATACAGATTTTACATTATGTGATCGCTATATAATTATTAAAAATAATTTATCCTAATATCCAATTTCTGGGCTGACATTGATCGAATAGATAACTTCCGCTGTAGCGATAGTTGGGTTAAAATTATTTTATGGGATGATGTTTTAGTGTCGTTATAGTTTTTCCTGGGATGATACATGCCGATATGGTAGAAATCCTGGGCTGATAGTAATATCCTGGGATGGAACAACTGTCGTGATAGTTTAGTGTTGCCACTATTTATTTTTCTGGTATGAAAGCTGGGCTAACTTTATACACGTTCAATATGAGCACAATGCCAGTAGCTAACATACAGGACTATTGGTCGAGCAATTCCAACAGTAAAATTTAATATTTCTCACATATATTTACCAGGCCCAGATTCAACCAAATATTTTGGATGTTGCATTTAAAAATACCTTACAGTCAAAATTAAGAAACTCGGATAGAAAACCCAATGTTTGGAGTGGGTTTAAATTCGTTAAATATTTTATACTGCAAATATTATCTACGTAGACAAGACAATAGTAAAATTACGGGTCGATAATATTTCAATGGCATTTCTTTAGCCGAGGAGTTAACTAAACTAAAAATTTACTTGACTGGTACTATACAAATTAACCGAAAAGGAGTTGTCTATAAAAAAAAAAACAAAAATTCCAAAAAACAGCTTGCATCAAAACGGATAAAAAATGCTCTTGGTTTGGAAGGATACGAGGATTGTTTCTCTGATTGACCAGTTGTGATAATGCAGAAATGACATCTAAACGGATAGTTTTACCAGGTGGAAAAGAAATTATGTTTCGAAAGCCTAATGTTGTTATCAATTATGCAACTTCTATCGATACTACAGATCGAATCGATCACTATGCGTCCACATGGTGGCGAAAATTATTTTGTTGAGGAATAGAGATACGATCAATTCATATATCCTTTTGTAGCATTGGCTGTTACTGTTGTGTTGAATTATCTCGGATAGGGTGGTAAAAGAAAAACAAGAGTACAACATTTAGATCGAATGATTGGATTTAATGATGGTGGTACTATTGATAATATTTTAAAATATTTATTGATGACGTTACACAAAAGAAAACGTGATCTATAGTACACAATGAAACAGATGATGGTGTTGTTGATGAAGTGACCGAAATATTAATGTATAGGTGTGTATTCGTTTCGTTGAATTAGAGCAAATAAAATTTGTGATTGCCAATATCAGTTGATCGCTGGACTTAAAACTGGCAAGAACGTGTTATAAATAACCATTAAAAAAACATATTAGTTTAAAATTAAAACCGTGTCTGTAGTGTAAAAAGCAAGTGCGGTGCAAGTTTGGGGTTGATTGGAATACGCGACGAGGTAATCTTTAGTATATATATGTATATACTAAATGTGATTGTGATCTAAAGTAAAAAAAAAAAAAAAAAAATATCGAATGTACAACCGCGTTAATTCCGATTTTTTTCTTTTTGATGCGTACATAGTACGAGATAACAGTATCCGCGTAACATCAAATCTTGGCATCCGTGAACTAGGTAAAATTGCAAACCAGCTTCGCTGAGATACGAATATACCGTGAGCTGATAGCAGCGGAATTGGAAAGGTTATACGCGAATATTTTTTTTTGCGGAGTCTCTTGTCCAGGGTCAACCTTTTTATAAAAAAACAAAAAAAACACGAATAATAAGCTGCTAGCCAACTTCGAAAAAGGAAATGGTCATATTGAACAGTTTTACCACGGAGTTGTCACACCATATGTTTTACACCATAAATCGAATGGTGCCAAGGTCACACCTCATCAGCAATATAAATAAAATTCGAAATATGAAACTTATATATATATATATATATATATATATATATATATATATATATATATATATATATATATATTATTTATTTATATTTATTCAAATTATTATATTCATTTATTTATCTTTATGTACAATTATTAAATTTGACAAATTTACCATCGATACTATGAATATTTATGTGCTAGAAAGTATCCCTATGTTAAAAATTCTCAAATGCATGATACCTAAGTTGTAGAGTAACCGGTTCAATAAGTTATTAGAGATAATTAAGGGAAGTTAAGTGTAATTGAAATGAAAATTATATACATAAGTATCCGTAAATTAAAATCATGGTGTAATCGTTGGAGACATAGATCATGTGTTTTCTTACCATTCTTAGTTGAATTTCTTTTTACCACCATTATTTTCTCGAATTTTGATTATGTCGTTTTCCGTTGTTATAAATGTTTTTGTTTAAGTGTATAGTGACTGTGTAAGTGAAAATTAATAAAAGGTGATTTAGTGTCAAATTACTTGGGTCATTGTACAAATTTGCTAATGATGACCTTGGGCGGAACGGGAACACAAGTGGTCAATACCATCTAAGATCACAGCAGTATAGTGATATGGTTGTGATGATAATTGAAGTTTACCAATTCCATATAAGTGAGTTCTGTGTGTTATTTTTGTTGTTAATACGAATAAATCTTATGTTTTACCCATATCTTGCAGCACTTGCAAGCTTTAAACTGCTGGTAGCACAAACCACGCCCATCCCTGTCACCTAGCCTGGCAAATGTGCTTCAGCTGCCTTAATAGCAGTTTAGAGATTCTGTTAACGCTACGGGACTCCAAATGTGTGGTCACAAGGTCATACAACTGGACTTTTCCGCGTAGCGTTACACTTTACTAATTTATGTTGAAGTCGAAAAATGAAAAGCCATTAACACGCTTAAAATTTGTAAAATTTTTAGTGGACCAGTGTGCTGGAAATGTTATGAAATACTTAATACATAACGTATAAGGGTTTCTCGTTCTTTTTCCGAAAATAGAGTTAATGGAAAGCTACATAAAAACAGAGAACAAAAAGGTAAAAAGCACCACAAAAAAATAAAGTATTTTTCTTGTAACACAACAGAGATATAAATATATGTAATAAAATATATATGTAAATATAATCTAATCTATATGTAAACGCCTGGAAAAGTATAGTATTTACGAGAAAAAACCATTTACCACCCAATATCGTCCCAAACCATTTTTCCAAAATTTGACCGAAAATGACGATTTTTGGCAAAAAAAAACTATTTTTAAATAAAAATTCGGCCACGTATACAGCACAGACAGATTGATTGATCGGGCAGAACTGCATTTAAGCTTTATTGGAAGATCCGAGTAAATTTTGGTAGACATCGATCCACCGGACGTGTCAGCGTTCATAGAAGCTTTTTCGTTTTTTGCAAATATTTTGAAAATTATAGCATTTACAAGAAAAATGACTAAAAGGTTTGTTACAACTCCGGCATCGTCGTGACAAGATTGTGCCTCGATTCGAGTAAAATTGATTATCTGGATAGTGTCCCCCGAATATTTTATTTGTGAATGAAAATATTCAAATTGTAAAATAATCCTAGTAATAAATATTGTGTCTATACTAAAAGCGGCTTTGATGATGAAAAAGACAAAATTATTGTTTCTAGACAGTTTGATTTTGGGATTCAAAGAGTGCAGAGTTTGGTTAAACTTGTTGATAATTTTATATTTAAAAAAATTTTATCATAATTCAAAATTACAATTTTCATAATTGTGTATTAATATAAATATGAACAACTCTAGAATTAATTTACAAAATAATAATAATAAAGTGTTGATCAGCAATGTGTATTTACAAAAACAAATATTGTGATTTAACTTTAAAATATAATTAAAAGAAGAAGAACAGAATTATGAGTTCAAACTTATTTTCACGTTTGCTGTGATAGTTGGTGGAAATCAAATTCGGTAATCGATTCCGCGCATAAATAAGATGATTTTAAATCGAATGGTGGACATAAATGCACGATGTTAAGGTAATGAATGTGCAAGGCTTGATAGCTGGAATACTAAAGTGGTTCGTAAACAGCGAATACAATGCCAGTGAAAAAACTGATTGGAGGTTTGTGCTCATTTCATGCTCAAAAATTAAAGATAATACATGTTTGCGTGTGTGATAGTGATTTCAGTACTAATCATGATCGGATTATTGAGATTGCAGGGAACTATACCGTTACAGGAGAGTGTGTTAATGATATGTGGTTTATTGAAGGATACCGCAACCCATATCGGTTACCTAATGTGGTCAATTTTATATTAGCGGGAAAACGCCACATCGCATATAGGTTCCCTAGGCTTGCAAGTTCAAAATTTTTGTATTTTGTTTTTTTAAATTTCAAAATAGATTTTTGCTATTAAGTTTTAAACAATTTTTGTAAAATTGATGCCTATCTGGCGGGATTTGCTTATACCATATATGGCCAACACGTGTAGGTTCGATAAACCTACATTATTTTTTATAATTTTTGTTGTTATTGAATCGAGGTAAAGTGTAGTGTGTACCGTTACGGCATGTTATAGCTTGTGTTAAGTGGATGTATAATAAATTAATTCAAAGGTAATAATTTTGTGTTAATTTTTAATCATTTCTCTTTCGCAAATTTTATTTTCCTTTTTACCTACAGAGTTCTGACTGACAAAATCAAATTCGCTTTCTGAGTTCTCGCTTGAATCAAAATTTTTGCTATTTCTGCTTTCCTTTAAGAGGGCTTTTTACAAGAGATTGTATAAAGACTCTCAGAATATTGACTGAAATTACCTTAATCATCATAATGTAAGCACATAACAAAACAAAAAGAAATCGCCTGTGTCGGTACTATTCCATGAATTTGTAAAAACAATAAGTGGGGTTTTTAAAAAATCACCTATATGAGCTATATACAATTCAAAAACACATCGGTATCACCACCGCTATAACCACCCAGGGTTTATGTTTTTATAATAGCTGGGATCATAATCTAATACATGAGCTTCTACTAAAAAACACCACTGGAAAGAATATTGCGAAGTAACGATAAATGCACGCTACGAATGCTACGACGCTATACTAAGAGTAATCAAATGAACAGAATGCTTCGGATTTTCATTTGGAAATCGAATGAATTACCATAGCATTAAAATACGTGACTGGGAATGCTACCATGCTATTCATTCAGGAGGAAACGCTAGAGGTCAATCCACCGTAATTGTCAAGATTAATGTTAAACATTGCAAAGAGCCCAGCATCGAAACAGAAATAAAGAAGATGAAACCAATCAATAATAAGGATTTAAGTATTTCCGCTATTTAATGTCCCCTACGCCATCAGTTAAAAAAATAAGACTAAAACTGAATTTTTAAATTACTAGGACCAAATTTTATCATAGACAGTGATTTTATTGCACAAAATTACCTATTGAGGATATAGACTTACACCCTTTAGAGGAAAAGAGTTATTTAATTCATCTGAAAACTCATTTGTGATCAAGACTCTGAGTACAATATTAATAAAAAAAGGAAAAACTTGCCTAAAATAAAAAACAGTAAAACCAATTCGGATTTATACATGAAGTTAGTCTCTCTCTCTCTGGCTTTCACATCCCATGAAGGGATTTTGCCGCCTGCATTATAACCCTCCATCCATCTCGATTCATCGCTCTCGTCCTCCAGTTTTGACATCCTAATGTTCGTAGAACAACGGAGTGAACAACGGAGCTGGAAAATAAACGACAAGCATTCAATAATGCTATCAAACAAGCAGCGTGTGAAAGTTCACCTATTTCTCATAGCAACTGCTTTATAGGGAAACAAAATTATCGTTTTTTTTAGCAATGTCTTCCTTCAAACGCATAGGTAACGCCATGCCACGCCATTCGCTATTGATGGTTTTTCCGAATAAAGATAGTAACGAATAAGAGGTATTTTCTTCGCCCCATCCCAAAATACGAAGACCAAAAATTTAGCGGCCATCATTTGTTATTCACTCAACTAACTGGCGTTTTGATTCCAGGGCGTACTAGTGGACCCATATTTCATGCATTCATGGACGCGTTGCTGTTCATGCAAAATAGTATAGATGATGATGCGTAATTGGAGATTATGCATAATTTCCGGTTATTATGGATAATTCCAAGCGTGTTTGGTAAATTTTATAAATATCTCTGATTTCCTTTCCATTTATCAGTTTTACCGGACATTATACATAATCATCAAACGTTTTGCTGCGCTCGTTTTTCGCCTCATGTATTTGAAATACTTGTTCAATTATTGAAGGTTGGTTAATTTTAAATGAAGAGACTGAATTAAAATAATGGCTCGTTTTTCTATAATTAATTAATGGATTTTTGACTAGTACTGCTTGCGTGTAACTGGTACTCTATAATACGTTTGTACGACGTGTCAAATGCAATATGCGACATTTGGGTTAAAGTGTATACAACCAGTTTTTTTAACTCCTTGAAAATATCTAATTCTATTCCAAATAAACATCATTTACGGGAAGTTTTAAAGGGTTACCCAATAAGAGCCGCTTCCGGAAGTTTTTTTTTTGAAATAAAACGCATTAAAATCAATTTAATAATAAAAAATTGTATTTGTGACGTAAGTTCGGTTTATGGCGTTTAATGTTTGAAAATAATTTCTTTTAAATGTTCGCTTCTAATGCAGGACTCGATTGTGGTTTATCGATATTCATTAAATTTTTTTTACAATATATCGATGGTTTGGCCTGCTGTGTGGCACGTTGCACAATCCTGTTGAAACCACAAATTAGCTACACAAATATCTTGAACTTTGGCAATAAAAATTCATTGATCATTGAACCGATCACCGATGATGCCGCCTGCCCATAAACCGCAACAAACAATGCATTTTTCAGAATGCATTGGAAGTTCTTGAATCTCTTCTGGCTGTTCATCAACCCAAATATATGACAATTTTATTTGTTGACATGTCCATTCAGCCAAAAATGAGCTACTTCGCCGAACACAATTTTTCCATAAAAAAGCGGATCAATTTGGTGCTGGTCCAACGCCCATAAACCAAATCGATTACGCAAAGGAAGGACAACCGCACGCAGAGAAATAATATAGCTGATGCACGATTGCTACAACCAAACTATTTTTATTTAAATTTTATTATAATTACTGTAAACAATTTTTGGTCACCGCCATTATATCATATTCGCCACATAATTGTGAAGGATAGAAATATAATTGCTCCAACCATATTATTTTTAAAATTCATTTGCTATTATGATTCCTGCAACTATTAATGGTGGTAATACAATTATGATTGTGCTAAATATAATTTTGAATGATTTAAGTTGTTGAGGCAATTATTCTGTGATTTTTGAATGATTAATAATTTTTAGTGTATTTATAAATAATTCGCTATCTTAATGTGTGATTAATTCGTATGTAAACAATAAATCTCCAGCATTCACTTTGTAGTTTCATGGCTGCAGTAATGTAGCCTGATGCGATTATCGAACATTTTATAACAAATGTTAATTAAATTTTGAGATGATAGTGAAAAACCAAACTTTTTGGTATGATCACGACGGGGAAAATAAATTCCAGATTTTGTTGTTTTGAGCTACCACAATAATGGTCAATTGGGATGAAAGGGATGGGGTATTTCTTTCAATGCGATATCAATGCGTCATCAATATTATATTTTATGTTTACTGTAATTATAAATATGATTGATATTGAATCAAAAATATGATTGGTAGAATCATATGCATGATTACAGCAAACATAAAATGATTATTGCAATCATAGTTTGAGTCTCACACATGGTTACAGAAATCGTTTTATGTTTGCTGTAATCATTCATATAATTCTACCAATCATATTCAATATACATATATTAATGATTGTTGCAATCATAATGCCAATCATAATATGATACCTTTTATATATGATTGTAGTAACCATATTTTTTCTCTGCGTGCGGCTTCAATTCTTGAACAAGCTGTATTTTGTATGCCTTCAAACTGAGATCTCTCTTCAAAATACGCCACAATGTACCATATGAGAGACCCAGAACTTGCGAGAACGGTGACAAATTGATTGATTACGGTCTTCACATACACTTTCAGCTACAGCAGCAATATTCACATTTGATCGACTTGTACGCACTCTAGTCGGTTGATGAATATCCAATAATGAAAAAGTGGTTTGAAATTTATTAATCGTTTAGTGAATAATGCGTTCAGTTGTCGCGTAAGTCTGTTCATGTTAATAATAAATGGCATATGAACATGTCAGTTATCACGCATGAATCTCAATTAGAATACCAATTGGAAAAAGTATCTCCTATCAGAACACTCTTTATTGCATTATTTTATTGCAAAGAAAAGTGCAGCGGAACATTATCGTTTGCTTGTAAAAATTTACGGTAAGTATACTCCATCGTACAACGTGCAAAGAATAGCTTCGTCGATTTAAAAATTATGATTTTGACATTGAAGATAAAGAGCAAGAAAAAGTACCCAACAAATTTGAAGATGCTAAATTGGAAACGTTCCTGGCTGAAGATTCTTCACAAACACAATCAGAATTGGCTATAGGATTAAATGCTGATCGATCATATGTTGCGAAACGTTTACAAACAATCGGAGTGGTTCCAAAAGCTTGCAATTGGGTTCCACAAGAATTATAAGAAAGAGACATCGATTTGTGAAATACTGCTTCAAAGACAACAACAAAGTTTTTTGTATCGAATTGTTACTGGAGATGAAAAATGGATTTATTATATGAATTCCAAACGCGACAAATCTTTGGTTAAGCCTGGTAAAGCAGGTTCATCGAAACCAAAATGAGATATTCAATGAAATATTCAACAAATATCATTTCAATAAAGTTATGCTCTGTATCTGGTGAGATGAGAATGGTGTGGCATATTTTGAACCATTGGAATCAAGTGAAACTATCAATGGCGTGGTCTACCGACGACAACAAATACGTTTGAAGCGAGCTATAGAGCAAAAACGATCAGAATGGGTGAATAGACAACAAATTAATTGGATACATTTTTCAGCACGACCTGTAACGAGATTACTACTTATTCAACTCAATACAGTCGACTCCTTCCAAACAGCAGTTCAGTTCTCCCGCAGAGATCGGAAATTGGCTTATTGATTGGATTGCCTCCAAAGACAGGATTTCGTGAGAGAGGAACTCAGTAAATTGGCTGAAACATGGGAGAAATTTTCAGCTGCAAATGAAAACAAATATCAATTAATCACTTTAACCGCAAAATATGCACTGCCTCCTGTTATATTTAAGTGACAGCTATCTCACGCATCTTCACGGCCTTCCAAAACGGTTTTCTCCATTTTTTTATCTTTTCTGGAATTTCTGCCGAACTCGGACAACCAGCATCATCGGCATTTCTACAGACGTACATTTAAAATGTCAGTACAATCCAATTTTGCAGGGTAGTCATATTCATAGAAAAAAAATCGTATTTTCTTTATTTCGCACAAATTTATTATCCCAATTTTATAGTAAATGCTCAAACTGGTCAGCGTTAAGAGCTACGTATTATTGTTTTGGACCATTAATCCGTGAATTCCATCATTTTGTAACATGAAGTCCCAAGAACAAGAACTATGTACAGAGTGTATCAGTAGCAACAATCCAAGCGAATAGGAACTGGGTGAACAACTCCGCTGCCAATGACAATAGCTCCACTGCTATATGTCCGAAAATCAAAGGTCCTAGTTAATTTGCAATTGACACTTTTGCGTATGGTATCATTTAAAAAATGATCGACGATTCTAGTATTGTGTATAAGTTTCTGAATTCTGTGTTCTATTTTTGATGTGAACCATTTTTTTGTATTTTTACAGAAAAAAGATGTTTTACGAAAACGAAAGCAAGAATTTTCAATTAACTAAATTTGTACTCTAAAATTTTGTAACACTATTTATCTTCTTAATGATTCCACTGATCTTAAATTTCCGATTCTACTGAGGGTTTACTAAAATAATATGTTGCTCTTATTTTATGTGTGACTTCTAACTTTTGAAATATTGACGCTTCAATATAACGTCCCGAAAGTTATTAAAAATTAAATTAATAAAGGTTTCTAGCTTTTATGCCGCCAAGCGGCAGTGGAATAGTAAGTAGATGCGGATTTCGAGCTTATATTGTTCAGCAGTGAACCCGATAATATAGAAATGATTAAGATATCCATAAACTAGTTGTCTGGTTATAATTCTCGCTCAGAAGGAATCTTTATCCAAAATTATGGAAGAAACACTCGCTATTATAAATTAGTGGCATTCTTAGTAGACCCATATAAATCAGACAACAGTTCAGAGCTAAAAGATAAATTTGAAATAATTTAAAGCCTTTTACAGTCAGCAAAAAACCACATTTACATGCTAACATATTTTCTTATTAATATTAAATTAATAATTTGGGGGTATTATAATTAAATGCGCTGATTCCTTGATTTGCCTAGATATGCGTAAAGGCATAAAGCATAAAAAAATCATAAAATATTAATTTACCTGAAACATTTTGGGAAATTTCATTATTTAATTAAACAAAATTAATATCAAAACACAAAACAAAAGGATTAATTATAAATTTTGCGAAAAAAAATTCACACAAGTAAAATATCGTTCCGCACAATATAAAAATCCGCAACGGAAAATTTCTACTATTCATCTCGTTTATTATTTTCATTAAATTAAAAAATTAAGAAAATAACGACGAAGAGCAAAAGAGAAAAAAAAACACAACCGTAAATATGAAAATAATTAAATTTATATAATAAAAATATTTTGCTCATGTGAACAATGTTATGAATTCGGATTTACAAGAAGACTTCTTAAAACCAAAAAAAAAAACAAAGAAACAAAAAAAAATCATTTTCCTCGCTCTAATTTTAATTATCTTAAGATTGCTATTTTGTTGTTGTAATAATAATATAGACATTGTGTTAATTTGGCAAAGATGTAGAAAGTAGAAGATATAATAGTAATTTGTAATGTTTTGTGGTGCGAAATAATGAACATTTTGTGAGTTTTATATGAGGTTACACAAGCGAAAAGAATGGTTTATGGAAGTTTAAGATTGAAGGAGTTCGTAGTTTGATACTGTTTAGTCTGAGAAAAAGTTTTGGTACACATAAACTCCTCAATTTCCGGTGCCAGGATTTTTCAAATAAACAAAATTAAACCTATCCGGCACTTTGGGCGGTATTTATCCCACAGTTTATAAAAAAAAATTAAAGTATCACAGCAATCAATTTCCACAATTTCCTTTCCTCAATCCTTAGCTTTCCGTCCGTATTTTTTTTTTAAATTGTAAGACGGCAAAAGAGTCCAAATCATTATTCCTTCCAAAGTTTCACCAATAATAAATGACTAATCAAAAAAGTTGAATTTAGGAATGCTCGGATTAGATAAATTCGGTAAATTAAATTTCAACCTAAGTTTAGCGTAGGAAGAAACTTTTTTTTCTGTATACAATTTTGTTAAAAATGATGGAATTTGTTAAGATGCGAACCAAGCTTTCAATCTATATTCATATAAGCTAAAGAACCTGTTTGTCATGGTGATGAATTCGATGCGAAATGTCGATAAAAAAGAAATTTTTCTCAACAAAATGAAAAAGAAATTTAAATATTCTGTTATCAAAATGCGGAATAACAAAATTTGTTGAGGGAATTCCGAACGGGCGAGGAATGAATGAAGAATCTTTTATTTATTGTTCATCTTTTTTTGCCTCATACATATAAATGTAATATTATACTCGGATATATACATAGATAGTATAAAACATTATCTTCATCTTCAAAATTCTTCTTTTTATATTGATAAGGTATATCGTACATAAAATATGACTGTATTCTTTAAACTATTTCAATATTTGGGCCACGCAGTATAGCAAATTGTTTCAAATAAATACATCACGAAATCATAATCCTAGTAAATGTGTTCGATGCTAGTAAGAATTCCATAATACAGCCTAAGCTTGGCACCCCCGTCTGAAATATGTTTCGATAAATTGTCGTTTGACACATCAGGCACATATCAAGTATGTGAATCGAAAAATTGTAGGATACATTACTTTAAAAATTAAATTTATTCTTTACTTTTATATTATTCAATCGAATCATTGATAATAAATGATTCAGAAAGATTTATGGCCACATTACGTATCCATTTATATCGTTCTCGTTTCGCTTGTATAAAATGTCTATTAATTTAAAAAAGCAATTGGCGAATATATTATTTCCCCTTTGAGAGCTTTAATCGGAACAAAAGAAATGGTTTTGCGTTATAAAAAAAAATTAAATTAAATATTTTATCGAGATAACATACGCCAACGTCTTACGAGTACTCGTACACGTTTAATAGTGTTTGCATTATTTAAATTAATATTTAAATCCTGGTTGGGATAGACGATTTCTCCAGTTTTTTTAACAGCTACGATGCTATATCGCGATGCAATCACACGAGTTTATTGGTCAAAGTCTCAGTCCCAGAAACCGGGAATCTCTTCTTGGCAGACGGTAATGCGGCAATACAAATTTGAAAATCTATCAAAATATCGATAAATTTTTAAGAATTTCCATCAAAACCGTTCGGATTCACTTCCGTAACCGGTGCCTCAAAACAACAATTTTATTCAGTTTAAATATAAACATACGGTATCTGCGACTTCTATATGGATCCGGAAGTCGCAGCAGCCCCACCTCAAAAAATTATTTAACATTGAAAGAAAAATGATTTTAGAATCATATTTCATGATTGGGTTTAAATGATTATTAAAATAGTGGTAGTTCCATTTTAGTTCCATATTCGTCCGACCTAGTTACGACCCAGGTGGCAATATTTCAAAACTTCTTTAAAACACCATCTTAAGAATCCAATTTTTGGTCGGCTTACCCAATTAGCCGGTTTTAACAACGAATCTGGGCGTTAATAAATCGTCTAGTTTCATTCCAGTTGATGTTAACTCGTTAACTGTTTTTCCAAAACCACCTTACCAATTTTTATCAAAATTGATCGAAAAGCCAAATTTTAACAACGGATATTTTCTGAAATAAATAAACTTATTTCTGCTACTGAAAAACCATCATTCCAACAGTTTTAATCAAAATCGTCTGAGTTGAGAAAAGCAAACAAAAAAAACTAAAACCCAGCCACACCGAAGGACCCTCTAAACGAATTTTGTCGAGTTCAGGATAGTCCATCGATGTTTCGATGGTTCTCAAAAACTATTTTCCATCGATCGAAATAATTATTGCTCGTAGTAAACCGAGTGTGCTCACCATTTTAAATTTGGAAACATGTTTGTAGTAATGTTAGTGGACGAAGTTTGAAAAAATATCCATTGATTTGTCTGAGAGAATGGCAATATGCTTGATGTTGAATGTGCTTAAACATATTAGTTAAAAATTCAGTTAATTAGGGGCTCAAATTTACCTATACATTTTTTAGATGGGAAGTTCTTAATCTTAATAAAACGTTTGTAAAAGTTTATTTGGTATACGTTTTACAATGTCTATATCATGGCTTTTCGACGACCAATACAAATTCCGTCAGTTTTCATAAAAGTTTGTCAATCGAATATTCCAGTTTTAGCAAAAACGCTAATTTAACATTTACGAAATTGAACAAAAACCAGTTAGCACGAAACCTGACATTTTCAGCAGACGAACATAACGAATACAAACTTAACTGTCATTCGTATCGAACATATTTGAATTTCCATATGAAAAAAAAAATGTTTGAAGGCGAATAAAACTCTGGATGGAAAATGTGCCTCAATAAATTCAATGACAATGACGATTTCAATGGTTTAACTAAAAAACACGGCAATTGACAGAGATGCCCATTGACACATCGTTGCATGGCTCATCGAATGAAGCAAGGAAATCAGAAGACGATCAACCAGCAAATTCACGAATTCATGTGCTAGCTGATCCTAATTTCTAAAAAAGAGTTCAAATTGACAACTTTTAGGAATGGGCAACTTTTTTCTTTCGTTTTAATGTTTTTAAGCATTTTTGTTAAAAAAAATGCTATATGGTTTCGGTTTGCCGTCTGTCCGTCTGTGTGCATGATAACTTCAGAACGGATGGAGATATCACCTTAATTTCTTCACTAAAAGTTCAAGCAATTCATGAGAATGATCCCCATTGATTTGGACATTTCTGTGTTTAGGGTATTCGGAGATAGGTAGGGTTTTGTTAACCTCCCTCCTTAAAAATGATAAAAAAAAATTATGTTCTATTTCATTTTGGTTTCATAGAGCATGTGAATATGGAATAAAAATATAACTCGTGTGGATGTGGGTAGTGCGGTTATGGGGGTGGTACGAGTTGTGGTATGGGAGGTGGCAGAGGGTGGGATGAGGTGTTTTGGGTTTGGAGTGGGAATTTGGGATTTGGTGGATGAGGGTTTATGTGGGTGGGGTGTGTGTGGGAGTGGGTATGGAGGTGTTAAAGGGTGATGATATGGGTGGTGTGGTATAGGGTGGTGCGAGTGAGATGGGTTTTGGGGGTTTGAATTCGTTAGTGGGTGGGGGTGGTAATAACGTTTAGGTGTGGTGGTTTGTGTTTGTTTGTCTGAAAAGGCTATTTTCTTATATTTTAAAGCAACAAAAGTGCTTATAGAGTTCGGCTCCGAACATTTCCCGTCTTTTTTTATTAGATATCGATAGATCTGTATGTAAATTCTGGGAGGTAGAGAAGCTACCCACATATATTAGAGAGCCAACCAAAGAACACCAATGTGAAAGGACCACCAACCTCACCTGATATAATTTATATCATTTTCATTAACATATTGGTGCGAAAATTTTATAATATGGCATCGGGTGTAGTGAACGTAATATAAATTTGACATTTGAAAATCATTCGTTTATTGATGCAACAGCGTCACTTGAGTCGTATGCCACCAAATCACATCGAAATGTCACCAAAACATAAAATAATTAAAATTTCTATTGGTTATTGGCTATTGACGCAATTTTTAAATTTTTAAGAAATGCCAAAATATTGCATACCATCAAGCTTCGCCAATATTGTACACTATGATCGTAACGATTATAATAGTTCGATAGTATTGCAAGTTTCCACTAGCAAAGTGTTCGAAAATTAATGGTGTAACTCGATGGTAATGGCAAATGGGGAGCTAAGGTAAGGCACTTTGAACGACCTACAATACTGCGTGTACTGGAATTTGTATAGGGCGTTCATGGTTAAATATGAGGCCTTAGGATTCCACTGGGAAACTTTTGATGACAATTTTAAATTCACAGTTCAACTTCCATTACTTCCTCCCTTCCGTTCAAAAGAACACTGTTGTTGGATACCAGCAGAACATTGGCCAGCTTGGTTGGTTGGCGCTAGTAATAAACAAAATAAAAATATTACTCCAAAATCTGTGGATGAAGAATATTAAATGGATTCATGATTGGAACTTACAAACCAAATATTTGAAACGGCCAATATAAAAATTCCCAAATGATTTCAGTCCAGAAAGGAATTAAGTTTATTTATATTTAGTGATATATGCAGTATTGTACCTAGATGATGGATTCAAGTCACATGTAATCCCTTCTAAAACTCGAGTAGCTCCAGTACGACAAATTAGCTTCGAGAGGTTAGAGTTAATGGCCAAGATCCCAAAGGTATTGACGTTGATGAAGCAATTTATTAGCCAGTGAAAACGCTGGCAAGGGGGAGAGACGATAACATTTGAGTACTTAATCTTAACTGTTCTAAAAAATTCTTTGACATATAAAAAGTGAAAAATATGCCATTTATCATTATGGGGCCGCTAACAACACAACAACGCATTTTGATTGTCCACATTTATTATGAAAATAATCGTTCAAAAACAACAACATTTCGTAAATTGCGTGAGAGTTTTGGTCGAAACTGGTTCAGTGGAAGGTTGTAGAACATATCAACATGTTCATCCAGTTCGTACTCCTGAGGCACCGGCAGCTGTTAGTGAAAGTGTTCGTAATCAGGCATAGTTCACAAGAACTAAACATTTGACGACCCACATTACGACGCATTTTGCATATTGATTTTCATGTGCGATAAAGCTCATTTTCATCTTAATGGGTACGTCAATACGGAAAATTGTCGAATTTGTGAAACTCAGAATACTTATGTTAGTTGTGAATAACAGTAAGCAGCAGTTTTTCTTTGAAAACGAACGGGAAAATGCTCTTACAGTGAACGGGAAACGTTATCGTAACATGTTAACTGTTTTTTTGTGACCCAAATTGAATGAACTGCGTGTCAACGACCTTTTCATTCAACAAGACGGAGTGACACGCAACGCAAGTGGTGCAACAACCCATTTATTGATAACAAAATTTGCTGATCGCCTAATTTCAAGAAATTGTAAAGTTCCTTGGCCACCAAGAAGCCTGGATTTAACACCACTTGATTATTTTTTGTGGGGTTATTTGAAAGGTAAGGCTAATCATATATAAACAATTGAGAGAGGTATTATTTGGGTAGGAGGCCTAATTCAAAAGTCATTTATATCTTACGAAGTCAAGCATCCGATTATGCTACCATCAAACCCGCATGCAATGAAACGCGTAGTTACTGACGCACTAATACGTCACAACCATCCTGGACCGAGTTTACTCACAAGTGTTATTCGACGAAGATAATTTACCATTTGCGGAATTATTGTTCATCAGCATTTGGTATAAGGAGTTGTCAATATCAACGAAAACTGAAGTAAAACTGAAAAAATGCAATTTATAAACCAAAATTAATTACTATTGACCACCTTAATTATTGGATACGAGACTACACCGGTTTAATAAACCAACATGGGGAACCGAAATTGGAATACGAGATATACCGCTGCTATAATATTGACCCACGCTAAACAGCTGGACATGAATCTCTACCGCCGTAAAAGTTGCACCCCCGCTATATATAACTGGACACAATTTCTACCATAACAACTGGACCCATGCCCTTCTCCCCCCCCCCCCTCAAACTGGGTGCTTTGAGGACAACAAACAGTTGAGAAGTTGTTGGGTAAAATCGCGGCCAACGTTATGAAAATCTTTTGCACTATGAAATTTTCAAATCAAATTGACGGTTTCACTAATCGTGATAGAGGACATGAAAGCGCCAAATATATCGATACTATTCGACAGCACCCTACAAACAAAGCTTTACAAACAATATTTCTAAACTTTATAGGCGGCTAGCATTTTCCAATTGAGTACTGAACAAAACGTTTGATATTTTGTTCTAGCATTTTCCAATTGAGTACTGAACAAAACGTTTGATATTGACGTACTTAATTTGCAGAAGAATTATCGTATATACAAAATCGCACAAAATGTTCCTTTAATTAAAAAAACGTTTTTGAAAAGGGACACGATCAACAAGAAAAATAACAACCAACAAAGTGGTTTTATGTTGCCATGTACAATTTTCTGTTTTTTAAACAAAGAACATTTTTACAAAAAGCGCAAAACGTAAATTTAATTAACTTGTCGACTTATTATTACATGCACACAAGACACTCGGTAACAACTATAACAAGTGGTATCGTTTTCATTGTTGTTGCCCCCTACCTAACCAACATTCGCGTGGATATAATCTATTTCCTCTCCGGTTTGGACATTTTTACCGCATTTCAAAACAAACAAACAAATAACGGTATAGCGGTATTTCAACAAACAAACTTCAACGATAAAGCCTTGGTATGAAAATTTAATTTTGTACTCAAAAGCTTTTTTTTATAATTTGTTCGCAATGAAAAACAAAAAACACTTTTAACTGTAGGAAGCATGATTTAATTATGTTTTCCTCCAAATGTTTGTCTTACAAAATTAAATTAGGCGCACAAGGTCGGAACGTAATGCAACGAAAGACAAAATTTATATCTGCCTTGAATTTTGACAAAACTAATTTGAACAACCAATCTGCATTTAAATGTATATAATGTTCGTAACCCAGCGCCGATTTTGTGGGCTGATGGTGAAACATGAATTTATGAGAGTAAATTGTTTATCTAAATATCAAATCGAAGAAAATCATGTTTTAAACAAATTTTGCCTCCAGAATATATTAACAGTTCTCTGATAAAATTTTCTCACCGGAAAAAGTGTATAAACCCGCACTGAAACAGAAATAATTGTTTTGACAGAATCAACTTTTAACACAATTGTAAAATTTTCACATTAGATGGAACTTTTTCCCACAGTCTATCAGAATCTGTACTGGGAAATAAATATATAAAGTAAATAATCCTCAGTTATTATAATTTATAATTACAACCGCCTTGCGACAGTTTGGTCCCGGTTCCTTAACTACAAATCCTTGAATGTAGGCCAATTGCCCTGCCTTGGTTCAACCTCAAGCAGTTCGCCGTAGTATATGAGCGCTTTTGCGAATTGGAATAGAATATTTGGTTTTCACCAGTGCAGAACCTGTTTCGGTTGGAGCCAACTTTAATAATGATAATAATAACATAAATATAATGGTACAAATAACAATCAAAAGTAATATGCTTATATTGAAGGTCGGTGAGAGTTTTTCTTTCTTCTATTGCAAAAAATTGCGAAATTTAAATGAAAATCACTGAGAGATCAGAAATAACCCTCTTCCATTGTCATCGATTTGCACAACCCATATAATTTGCAGACATACCTCTTGATGACTCATCAGATAACAGTTTTTAAATAACTTTCGTGATACTCTTCAAATTCGGCATATGTATATGATAGCGGTATAAGATAGCGGAGTTTTTACAGCGGAAAATAAGAGATAACGCTACTCGCCGCAAGTGGCAGCACTATCACTAAAGAGAATTAATTTTGTTATGTAAGTAGCAGCGGAAATTTTTTATTCATTAAGTATATATTTTTTCACTCAATAAAACATCTCAGCGGAATAAAATATTAAAAGTGATCCTTAAAATGACAAATTGATTGATCTCCGAAGTAAAAGAACTCGCATGAAATGTTGAAATTTAACAATATTCTGTCTTTCCGGCGTTTCTTCCATACTAGTAGTAACTAATACTTTCGCTTGTTTTTCTAATAGCTTAGGTCATACAGAGATAGAGATAATTTATGAAATATACATCATAAATTATTATCACACAAAGGGGTATATCCTCCATCCAGTCGCAAGTTAATTTTTTGCGACCAGAAATATGGTTACTAGATTTATTTTGCCATGCTAATTGACACATTTTTTTCAAATTTAAATTCGTTTTGCGATTGTTAAGTAGAAATGTATAAAAAGACTGCGACCTCGGAAAAGGCGTAGCAAATTCACTTGGACTAAATTGCCCTAAACAAAAAACACGCTGACAAAATTTGAAATTTTTATGCAAATTAATAATTCTCAGCAGAAAGTTTTATGAAAAATCAAAGAATTTATGAAAAAGAAGAGAAAATATATTTTTAAACGTTTTGAAGTGAAGAAAGTTATTTTTCTTTAAAAAAACGATCTGCGTATAGATAGTGTAAGGAGTCTCAAAATATACTAAAATTACCATAATCATCATTATGCAGATACAGGCAACATCAAAAAAATCGCCATCGTTAATAGCACTCCTTACATTTCTGAAGTCATTTTAAAGTGAAATGATTTCAGTTTTTTAAGAAAAGTGTTAGAAACGCCCCCCTCCCCTGTAACTACCATGGGTGTATGTTATTATGGTAACCTAGATCATAATCTATATACATGAGCAACATAAGATTCACACCTGTAGCGTCAGTAGCATTCCAAATATTTTTCAAGTCATTTTAAAGGGAAACGTTTTCCATTTTTTGACAAAAATGTTAGAAAAACCCCCCTGTACTCTGGATGTATGTTTTTATGGTAGCTCAAATCATAATTTATATACATGAGCAACATAAGATTCATACCTGGCGTCAGTAGCCTTCCATACATTTTTGAAGTCATTTTAAAGTGAAATGTTTTCAGTTTTTTAGCAAAAGTGTTAACACCGGGGGCTTACAAAGTACAGTCAACTTTATCTTACATTAAGAAATTTTACTGAAATATAGTTTTTCTTTTAGATAAATATGCACTTGTTTGACTTCCAGTTTCTTCCGTATACCCCAGAAAGTCCCAATATCCGTTGTGACATACTGAGAAATAAATTGTTTATAATTTGAAAACGATTCTTTTTCAACATTTGAGTTATGTTTTATTGTTAACTGTGTAGTGTTATTGTTGTTGATGGAAAATATTTACTCTTATCGATGGAAACGTTCTGTTGCTACCAGACATACTCCGCTCCAAATAAAATTGAAGTTTTTATTTTAATTAATCGTGTGTTGGCAATCGACATAATTTCGTAGCAACTCTTACTAACCCATCTACTTCAGGATCCTTAACACCACATATAATAATCACGTAAAAGGTGGTGCATTTTCGTCATGAAGACGGACAACATCGTTGATTTTAAAGTTTTGAGTTTTTTGTTGCCATTTCTTTCGCTGTTGCAATGTGTTCAGATAATTCAGGGAGTAGCGTTGCCAAAATAATTGCAGTAATTTTTATGTTTGTTCCCATCGGTTCAATCTTGCCATTTTAATCTCATCGCAATTTGCATTGGAAATTGCTGTGACTGCTCCCCAACTTTAAGATGCGTCCCAGTTTTAGCGCGTCAATATTGATTGTATCCTCATTCGTAATAGCACACAAAAAGCCTTCAATTAAGAAGGCTTTCAATTTGAATTAACATGGTTTGTAGTTCTTCTAAAAGTACGATAAGCATTTCCAATTACTTTAACCAAGTGACTCTTAACCGATTTCACCACGCTTTCCATAATGCCTTCAAAATGAGGCGAGAGAGGAGGAATTAAATGACATTTGATTTGATTGTGGCTTGCAAATTGATTTATTTTGCTCTCAGTTTCGATGTTAGAATAGAGCAGTATTCACTTAACGTTCGCTTGGGTTCTAAAAAATTGGAGCAATTATGTGAATAATTGTGAATGTGAAACTCCTCTCCATCCAACAAATCGCGCCAACGAATTGAATCCGCTTGCGCGGATAGCGAAAATGCAACCTCGATATGAAACCATTTGCTAGCGAAACATACAAATATCACAATGAAAGCATTCATCAATCATGCACCTTTTCCCGATCTAGATAAAATTGCTATGGGTCTTGCATATAGTCAATTATAGTTACAGAAATCGCGCAGCTGGTACGCAACCCATTTGTTGAGTATTCCGAGTTATTCTACAATATTGGCAACAAATTGGCTACAGATGTAAATGTTTTTTGGGTAAATGCTGGAGAATTACGGGTGATTTTCACAGTGAAACAAGTTTTTTCAGTAAAATTAACACGAGATAGAAATATAAATAACGGGTGATTTTTTAAGAGCTTGAGAACTTTTTTTTAAAAAAAAACGCATAAAATTTGCAAAATCTCATCGGTTCTTTATTTGAAACGTTAGATTGGTCCATGACATTTACTTTTTGAAGATAATTTCATTTAAATGTTGACCGCGGCTGCGTCTTAGGTGGTCCATTCGGAAAGTCCAATTTTGGGCAACTTTTTCGAGCATTTCGGCCGGAATAGCCCGAATTTCTTCGGAAATGTTGTCTTCCAAAACTGGAATAGTTGCTGGCTTATTTCTGTAGACTTTAGACTTGACGTAGCCCCACAAAAAATAGTCTAAAGGCGTCAAATCGCATGATCTTGGTGGCCAACTTACCGGGCCATTTCTTGAGATGAATTGTTCTCCGAAGTTTTCCCTCAAAATGGCCATAGAATCGCGAGCTGTGTGGCATGTAGCGCCATCTTGTTGAAACCACATGTCAACTAAGTTCAGTTCTTCCATTTTTGGCAACAAAAAGTTTGTTAGCATCGAACGATAGCGATCGCCATTCACCGTAACGTTGCGTCCAACAGCATCTTTGAAAAAATACGGTCCAATGATTCCACCAGCGTACAAACCACACCAAACAGTGCATTTTTCGGGATGCATGGGCAGTTCTTGAACGGCTTCTGGTTGCTCTTCACTCCAAATGCGGCAATTTTGCTTATTTACGTAGCCATTCAACCAGAAATGAGCCTCATCGCTGAACAAAATTTGTCGATAAAAAAGCGGATTTTCTGCCAACTTTTCTAGGGCCCGCATTGCAAGCGTTGCTCGTTAGTAAGTCTATTCATTATGAAATGTCAAAGCATACTGAGCATCTTTCTCTTTGACACCTTCTCTGAAATCCCGCGTGATCTGTCAAATACCAATGCATGAAAATCCTAACCACAAAAAAATCACCCGTTACTTTATTTTGTTTAAAATTTTTCTTTGGCTTTTCGGACAAAATATTATTTTTTACTCACAATATTACTCACAATGTTTGTACCACAAAAGTAGAAAAAACGTACTACCCCCATTTTTAAACCCACGGCACTTGTGTACACAAAGATACACAAACCCTTACAAAAATGAGAACTCCCGTAGGTTGCTTCTTGGTAGCTTGGTTTCATACTGATAAAAAGCATTTTTGTTTTCTACGACTAAAATAGTCGTACGACCAAAATAGTCTTAAACAGTGTATGGGGGTCCATTAAAAAAAATATTTTGTCCGAAAAGCCGAAAAAATATCTTAATCAAATTAATATCACGGACGATTCTGAAATACTACTTCTTTTGTTTATTTTTTGCTTTTTTCTGCTACATATAGCAAATTTTTACTTTTACAAATCAGTAGATACTCCTGATGATGACCTAACAAGTCGAAAACGATCGTGTGATTTTTTAAACTTTTTGAACAAAGTTAGTTAAAATATTCAAAAAAATCTAATTTTGCGAAATAAAAAATAAGTGTTTAATAAAATGTGTTTATTAAGTATTAGTGTGTTTCGCCAAGTGCCTACGGCAAATAGCGTAAAAAGGATTCTGAAATACTTTTTTATAAATCACCACAATTGTAAGTCATAAACACAAATTAACAATTCGTCACCTCATCATATTTAACATTTTATGTATATAAGTTATGTGTATTTAAACACTTGAGAATGGTCTAGAGGACCGAAATATTGTGTAGTAGGATCTAACAATTTTATGTAATGTATATTAAATAAAATTGTCTATACATTTTTAAGAGTTGGATGTTACGATTTTAATTAAATTGAGATTCTTTATAAATCCTTTACTTGTTAGCGAGAAACAAAAATAATTTCAATAACATTTACTGGCAAAATAATAGAGTAAAGCCTTTATTCTACAATGAAACATATTTTTTCAGTAAAAAAGAGCAAGATAAAAATATAATTTCGCCACGTACCAAAACGAAATAAAAAAAAATTTCAGTAATATTTACTGGGGAAAATGTTGCCATAAAAAGTATGAAACTCAATACTTTTTATGGCAACATTTGTTGTCTTTGTCACTCTAACGTAATTTTAATATGTATACTCTCCTCTCTTCGGTTTCTCAGTATTTTTTACTGAAAAAATATGTTTCATTGTGGAATAAAGGTTTAAGTGGGGAAACTGTTGTCATAAAAAGTATGAAACTCAATACTTTTTATGGCAACATTTTTAACACAACTTCAAAAAATAGTATACGATGAGAAATACTTTTCGCACACTACACAATTTTATGGTTGAAAAATTATTAAAGTGAAATGTCAAGAAAAAAAAAGAACGTGGGATTATTTTTTGTGCCGCTACATTATATGTACAACAAGACGTATAATGTTAAAATAATTTCTTTTCAAATTTTTTTAAGTTATGTTAACGATCGAATGGAGAATATAATTTCTTTCTACTCTATTCTGAAGTGAATAGTAAAACAAAATATTTTTTGTCTCTTTTCATTATTTTTGTTGTTCAGTATTACAAATAACATTAGCTGTGTTGCTTTCAAAATTTTACAACAACAATTGCATTGTATTAAAGCCGATTTTCTTAGAATGTTAAGAAAAATTTTAGGATTAGGGGAAATAAAATCATTTTATGGTTATGGTGTTTACCGCAAGGATTTATTTTTTCTATTTCTTTTTTCGAAAAATTCATATTGTAGTAAAATTTTGCATTTTTTATTTGATAGCAAAATACCGAATTTAATTTGTTCTATTTCATAAAATATAAAAAACTATAGTAATTATTAATAAAATGAACCAACACAGAAAAATTAAAACGCATTAAAAATTAAAGCCAAACGTTGTTGCTTTCACATTTCTTTGCTAATCCGATTAGATTAGTGAAAGCAACACTACTATTGTTCGATCGGTGTAGAGTGAATAATACATTTTAACGAGTGACTTTTTTAAACCTGTATATTTGTGCATGTGCATGGGTATGTATATGCATATATGTGTGTATGTACATATGTAATTGTATATACATATGTACATGTTTAGTTATATATATGGATGTGTATATTTATATATGATTGATTGTTCTTTTTACCTATTTATAATCATTTTAATATTTTAAAAATAATTTGATATATTATTATATTAGTTTGTATAAACTCTTAAGATTGTTATTTATGTACTGTTACGTGCAAATAATATTTCACTATTAAGCTTGGCTTATTATTTAAAGGATAATGAGGATGAGTAATAAATTCAAATATGAGTAATCGATTTTTTTAGTGTTACCAAAGTAAAATAATGGTAACTTAAGAAAGTGACATCTATCAGTGGTTATTTGTTATTTTGAGTTTATAAATTCCGATAGATGGCATCAATGATCAATAATAAATAGTTAAGTTATTTAGAATTTATAACAGGTGTATTGTTTTTATTGTACATAATTGTATTATATTTTAATTATGTTATATATTATATTTAAATTTTAATTTAGGGTTGTATTGTACTGAGAATTTTTTTTTAAGTATAGATATTTAATTGCCCCTTTAATGTATGCAATTGATTTGATTCTTTAATAAGCTAAGAGCATTCAAATCTTGTATAAATTGCTTGTTAGTTCTTACTTAAAGTGCTCATACGTGTAAATTAATGAATAATTCTGTTAATTTTCATTATTCGGAACTAACATTGTTGTTGTAATAATTGAATTACCTTTTTATCTTGGACACATTAATTAAAAAGAAATTTGCGGGATATAGTTAAAATTACTCAATCAAATCGTCATTGCGGCGTAAAACAAAACTTATCGTTGGTATAGTTATCGATAAGATGGAATTTATAATATTTTACTAAATTTTGAAATTTTTACGTTATTTCGAGACTGATCTTGAAATTTTGTATATATCGATTTGTGTTTCTTACCAATTTGATGATAAGTGTTTTGCTGTTTGACGATGGAATTTTGAGAAATTGGTTTGTAAGTTTCAAAATATTAGACTGACAATTTCAGTACTATACAGCTCATGTTTGCAGTATAATTTTTAAATGCTGCTGGATTTCAGTTTAGTTTTATTATTAATATAATTCAAATAACTATGATTTCAGGAAATTCTATTATAAGTTGTTGAGTTTTAGGAGGATTAATCAATAAATGTTTGTATTATTTAGGAAGCCGAAAAACATTAATAAAGAGTTAAATTTCAGGAGTCTTAAGATGTTTGTGGAATAATACTTCTTTAAAATACTAATTGATAATTGTGTAGTTTAGAATTGTGTTGTGTTTGTATTACTAACTATCGAATTTACCTAGATGACCCTGAGTAGAGTGAATTAATTAATCAATTTTGTTTTAGGAAGCTGGAAAGTATTAATGTTGAATTATATTTCAGGAAATTTCCAGATGCTCGTGATATAATAATATTTTTTTATCAGGTTGCTGATTTATAGAAGCAATTGTTAAAGACCAGTATCATCGTTATTTATTGAACCTATTAAACCTTTATCCCTCCTCCGTAGATTAGAAGTAGATTAGAATTGTGTTGTGCCGTACGATCGCTAGGTGTCTGAAACCGGGTCGTTCCGTCCCAAAAAAAAAAAAAACCTTATCCTATCCCTCCTATTGTTATGTGTAAACAGGCTGTAGGAATAGGCCCGGCGTTAACCGGGACACTCGTCAAGAACTTGGTTCTACAGTCCAATCAATCAATCAAATTCTTTTAAGTAATGTTGCTTTGATGATATGTTTTTTTAAATTATGTTAAGTCTGTCACTATTTTGCTATAAAAAGATGCCTTCTTTGTCGCTCTAACGTAATTTAAAAATACTCGTTACTTTTCGGTTTCCCAGTATTTTTTACTGAACAAATTTGTTTTACTGTGAAATCCATGGGTTAAACTTATGATTTCGTGATGTTTTGGTAAAATCAGGTTATGTTTAATTTCGGAAGAAAAATCGAATTTTCTAGACGATCGCTTACTCGCTATACCTAATCAGAGTCCGTAATAGGTGCTAATTTCGATACTGACGGTACCCGCTGGTTCTTGAGCAAACATTTGATATCATCTGCGAGTTCGGTTCGCTGAACGTGTTTTATTATTCTAAGCTCAGCAGAACTCAATCTGGGTTTTCATAAACGTCATAAACTAATTGCAATTATTCTGGGTTTTCATAACATAAATGAACTTTGAAACATAACACATTATTCATAGTGTTTTTTGCCAATTTGAAATTCGTTTGAAGTGAATGATCTACAATACACGAATTATTCGCTCGTCAGAAGAACTATATGTATTCAGGTAAGCAATTAAAGCACAATATTAATTTTGCTGTTAAGTCGCGTCGTTCACTTGGACTGTTAGCGGAATTAACGAATTTTAAATAATAAGACTTGACGACGGTGTCTGTTTTTTACTACCATTTGCCTCGCATGTGTACATGGCTCCAATGCGTCTCACTGATTATACAAGCATGTTAAAAACTTATCAAATGATGAATAGTTATAGTTGACCGTCTTATGTGTCCTTGCTTCTCGCTTTAATACAATGACATAATTTCTCCCAAGCTTGAACAGAATTCACATCCGACATGGATATATGATTTGTCAAGTATTTGTGCAATTCTGCAGTTTCACCCTGCAGTTGACCCTTCAAATACTCAAATTTTTGGTTTGAATCCTAATTTACTATGCACAGAAGCTACGAAAATGTCCTTAAAACTTGAAAAGTCTTCATAGCTGCCATCAAAGATGGCAATCTTACCAGTTTTGTACAGTCTGCTTTAAGGAATCGTAAACGATGATTATAGCCTAGTTAGAAACTCGTTTTGTTGACGCAAAAGTCTTGACAACATTCCTTCTACTTGTCCTGTTCTGCCCAGCCTTTTCTAGTTACATAAATTTTGTTGTTACATTCAGTTATTTTCTTTCGCATTACGTCGGTTCAAATGCGACCTCTTGTTTTGCTAATTTTGCTTCACAATCGAGAAAATTGGCAAATGCTCAAGGCATAACAGCCGTGTAATGATTTTACTTCTCTGCGTCCCGTCATTTGTTCTATCAGCAAATGGTGCTGAAGGCTTATTTGTAATAACACTACATGTGGAGTAAATATTATAACCATCACCGGTTCACCTATACTAGACAGCTCTAACATATTGTAAGGCATCAAACTAATTGTTTACAAGTGAATTTGAGGGTTCTTAGAACTTGTATTTTGTTCAATAGAATATCTCTAACAGACGAATTATACGCAAACATAAGAATATAAAATTAACCCTTGTTCCAAAAAGCACAAATACATTTGCTAACCATTTTGCTTATATTGTTGAATGTGTATTGTACCCAATTTTCATAAAAACAAAAATAAAATAATAATTAAAGTTTTAAGTTAAAAACTAAAAAAGCACTTAAACTTGTATCTTATATTCTTTCTACATATAATATGGAAATAATTTGGCAATTAAGAAACAACAAAATAACTATATATACTTCCAAACATAAGTACTTTTATTACTATCACTTATACTATTACAATGAGTAATAATTACAGTTATCATTTTTCAGAAGGAAATAATTTTTATTTTTGGGTAGAAGGAGTTAAACGAATATCGATTTTTGGTATGCATTAAGAAATTTGTAAAAAGATGCTAAGTTGGAAATTTTCAAATTGTGTAAATTTAAAACTATTTATTAGCTCATTGAAAATCGATTTTTCCTTTTTCTATAATGAAAAATTTTAATAAGAGTTGATTACAATTTTAAAGCTGCTGAAATTTTCAATACTATTGTTCCAGTGTCAACTTATATTTTCATGAATTATTTTGTATTCAATGTTACATCACGTCAAGCTTATTTTTTGGAAAACCAATTATTATGGTTAAGTAGAAAAACTGTTAATTTATCACCGGTTTACAAGTATAAATGACCGGATTTAATCTTGTACATTATTGAATAATATAATTTAGTGAAATTATGTATAATATCCAAAATCTTTGGATGGAGGTCCGGTTCGAGGCATTGGTAATACACACCATCATGAAAAGGGTGGATGCGGGAATATTAGAAAGATATAAAATATCAATTATCACACATAAGGCTCGGAAAACCATAAGCCATACAGTTGCGAAACCCGACAATAATTAACTGGATCACCTATGCGGCGGACGAAGGTCATAAAATAATTCCAATATAATATTACTCATGTTCGTATTGTAATAAAAAAAGGAATTTGGTCAACCGGTGCTACCATTTCCTTAATCTCACACATAATACACAAATTATGTGCAAGGAAAACCTGTCATGTATACTGTGTCACAACAGATACCGTACATTGTAGCACAAACCATGTTCACAACCCGAGAAGATACTAAGTTAAGAATTTACATAAGCAGCAAGTCTAATTGGAACACCTGAACATGCAATGTTAGCACAATTGAAAGACACGGTAGAACCTGCAAATAACAAGTCTATGTTGAACATCGGAAAATGCACTATCAGCGTACTGGAAAAGCAACTCGTAATTGGAGAACTACGTGGTGCAACGCATAACGTGCTATAGAAACTATAATTAAAATAATAACAAGAAAAAATAGTTAAGTCTGTGGCAATTTAGCATGGTCACTTAAGTCGAGATCAGTTTCTATGTTGAACTATATTCTAATCGCTAATATTTCCGGTTTTTTTGTTCCCTTAAGTTTTGATCAAAATCCAATTATTTTTGATCGAGATATAAACAAAAAACAAAACCACTTATGCTTGATATAGGTGGTTGGTATTTATTGTAAACCACTTAATTGATAATTTTTGATATTGTAGCATGAAATAAGTGATATGTAAAATAATACAATCAAACCGGTTTTTGTGCGGTAATAGGGAACGCATAAAAAAATCTTCCGAAACTCCACGAATAGATATAAAAAATAGTTTCGCAACACATTAAAAAAAAATCCGCATAAACCACATAAAAAAAGTTTAACGTAGAAAAAAACTCAAAACATTACGCCACCTGTTACAATTTTGTATACCAAAATTGCTACATGAGTTAACTGATAAACGGGATAATTTATTTTTGTTATTATAAATTAACATTAGAGTATAAGAATTATTTCTGTTGGTACCACATATAAAATAGTTCATCAACTTAGACATGCGCCCTAGATGCAAATCGAATTTTCATCATCGATTACAATTGGTGATGTTAATAAACACAACTAAGACCCTCTGATGGAGTGCAGAATTCAGCGCCGACCCACCGTCCATGTCAATGTACAGGTTGACATGGAGCTTGCAATGTGCAGGTGGTATACTGTAGTTGTGTGAGTGGCGAATGGGTTAATGATGTAGCGTGAATGCGTGGTATCACAATAGGCCAAAAATGGCGTAAGTGTCAACCCACTGAAACCTAGACATGCACCGCTTGTCTTTTATTATGATTATTTTTGACCGTGTACACCCTATTTATCGAAGCCAATTAAATTAAAACATTTTGGATGCAATTTGTTGAATACAAATCCAATCAACAGTAATCAATTTTTGATGGTCAGATGACATGTGTATATTTGATGGTCATTCATATCCATAACTGGCTCAAAAGCATTTCTTTTTACTCTTTCGATATATTTTTGTTATGTACTCTTACATAAAGACTAACGGGTAAATGGACATTGAGATACCAAGATAATAACTACTTAGAAATTTTAGCATCAGTCATTTCAACTCGACAATTGCATGAGTAGTGATTTATCAACATAAAAAGAAATAAACAGAAAAAAAATATAAAAAATTTGTATGTACATATTTATGGTACTTTGGTGCTAAACTATGTCAGCTCGTGTTAGTCGCGAATTAAATTCTGCAACTAATTAGTCAACCAGTACGTTTAATAAACCTTTAATTGCGTAAGTTTAAATGCTTTTTTTTGTGATTAAATAATTAAAACCATTCGTATTGTAACGTGTCGGGTTTTTTTTATATATAGTGGCGTAAAGTGCGGTTTTATACAAAGTAAAAAACTACTGAGTTTTTGGTATTCATTTTTCCATCTGCGTAAAGGTAAAAATCGAATTATATCTTTAGTGTTGTGATATTTCTAATTTTTATTTCCTGGTTCTCGTTCAATTTTCGTTAATCTTTAGATTGCAAACGGGGGAAATTTTATTGTGCCCTGCATCGCAGAGAAGTCAAACAACTTCCGTTCGGTTGTACGAGACTTTTCTGCGCGTAGTTTTTTTGTGAGTTCTCAGGCAGATTTCTCCTGTTAACTGATTTATTGGGATCATTGCGACACCCGAATCAAATTATGATCATCTGAACGTGAATTTATACAAAAATACATTTGTACATTGTACATACATACAGCTAAGTGAAACTATATTCTCTATTATAAGTTATATACGATTTATATTTTATTATGATTATTGCCAATTATTAGCCCATAATTCGTCTCTTCATTAATATTTAGTAATCTATACAAAACAAAAATTATTAGAAATAGAAATTAAGTTCTACAAAATTAAAGAAAAAAAACAACAAATTTATTAATAAATTTATAATTATCGTAATGTTAAGTTCGTTAGGGGATCCGTTCATGATTTTTATAGTAGCTCCTAATTATTAATTACACTGTCCTTGAATTGCAAAATTTTTTTGTGTGACAAGCTGGGCACCCGAGGGGTAAACCTAATTCGAGTATGCTGAATTCAATGCTGCTAGTCCCATTTCAAAGTTAGTCCCCATTTTTGAGATATTACTTTCGACATAGTTTGCCTCTGAGTCAAAAATTTGTAAAAATATACACTCATATTCACGTTGATAGCTGAACCATTAAGATTTTCGTTGTGCTTTCTTCAGCAAAGTTGTTGCACAAGTCAAGTCAAACAACTTTGCCGAGCATATCAAGGCCGAAAAACGACATCTACAATCACATTTTTGTGTTATTTTATTTTTTGCTTTTCATTTTGACGAAAAACACGTTTTTTATCATTTTTTGTCCATTTATTGAATTTAAATCGATCGAATAAACATCTTATCGGCAAATATAGATACAATAGAAGCTATAAAAAACTAAATTGATTCAGTTGATTTTATTGTGATTTTTCTCAAGTTTTCCCTAAAAAATTAACATTTTTCTTAACTTTTAATTTTAATTTTCTGATTTGTTCCTGTCGTCTTCGGGATCTTCTTCCTCTTGCAAATTCCAACAAATGTCACCCAAGAGTGCATCTCGAGCCTTGCCGTCACTTGGTGAAAACACTCGCCGTGCTCATCGGATTCGGCTGGTGATTGTTCGGTGAATTTTTTCACATGACAATGCAAAAAATGTATTTTCAGTGGCATTCTAACGTTTATATTATGAAAAGCAGTCAGCATATTGTCAATATATCTGCACCAATCATCGGCTCGATTAATTCCGAGAACATTCTTAATAACTTCTTAGCATTTTCAAATGCATCATCTTTTATCAGACGACGAATATCTGGTCCATTAAAAACTGGTCTGATCAAAACTTACATTCGAATAGATGTAAACACCGACCTTCTTTTATTTTCATTCCACTTAACCGTTTAAAAATGCGACGCAATTCGACGAACGCATTTCCATCTGGATTCAGTGCTTTTATAAAATTTTTAACTACTCCAAGTTTGATATGAAGTGGTGGTAGCAATATTTTTTTAATTGGCACAAGTGGAGCCTCAACGATTCTGTCGTATCGCAATCTAATGTTCTCACGTAAAACCCAGTTCCGTTCGTTGTATTGGTCGCCTTTAAAACGAGTATCCCATAAGCACATAAAACACATGTTTTTAGTGTAACCCAATTGCATGCCACTTAAAAGAGCTATCACTTTTAAATCTGCACAAACTTTTTATTGTGGTCATTGTATTTAATCAAATCGATGATTTTTTTCATTGATTCATAGGTTTCATTTGTGTTTGTGCTGAGTGCAATTGAAATGGAATTCTTTGAGTTGGTAACGTGTAGGAGAACTGCCTTCAATCTGCTTTTAGAGGAATCGATGAACAATCGCCAATCTTCAGGATTATATGCATTGTGGATACCAAACCTCGGATATCAGTACAAAAAGCTAATGAATTATTCTCAATTGATTTGAAAAAATTCGTAAAATGACGATGACGATTTATTGCTCCATATATCCGAACATTTGGAGCCAAAATGATCACTTGTTTTAAATCCTTTGACAAAAGAATGGCTTGCCGCTGCGATAGTTTCAGGCGTCGTACCATAATATGCAAATGATTTTGCGAGATTTCAATGTGATTGCATGCATTGCCCAGTGACATTTGATGGTTGATATATTGATGCAGATGTTTCTCCGGTTTCACCTGATTCAAATGTTGATGGTAAATATTCCTCAGTTGGTTTTGATCTTTCCGTAACAGGAATTTCATGTGAATGCGGCAGTGGTAGTTGAGCATTCGTCGTTGCAGTCTATGTCAAAGAACCAATTTTGTTTCTGTTTGTACCGAGAATATAATTCATGCACCCATAACATTGAACTGCATCATGTCCTTGTGGATCGACCCATATCATCGGGACACCAAATGGCATTGCGGCTCCAGTGTTTTGCCGTCTATGCAGATTGAAAATGCATGTTGTACAAACAAAAGACGGCGTCCAATTTACACCACTAATAACTATTTGTCGATATAAATCAGCGGTTTCATCACTTATTTTGCGGGATTGCTCATAATTGTAAATTTTCCACACACACACACACATATTACAGTTTTTAGTTCTTACTTATTGTGCCAATTTTTTAACTTTTTAAGAAATATCGATTTCGACAATAATCTCTTCTTCGGTTTATTTTTTGCTACTGTTACATAATTTCTTTTGAAGCTCTTTATATACTGTAGCTAGGCGCTATTGTTTGGTACCTCCTTTGTTTTTAAGTTATGGAGGTCGTAAATTTTATTGGGGTTTTGTGTTGATTTTGTCGCGAAGTAAATTGTGGGTGTTTTTGTTTTTGTATATTTTCAGGGTGTGAATTTTGGCAGTAATTTGACAGTATACAAATGTCTCATGGCTCAAATTGGTACACCTGTCTAATTTCAGTCCTTTTTTGATTATGTGCAAAATGGTAACATTTTTATTGAATTTAGTGTATGGTTTTCAGTTTTTATGTGTTGTACGAAACTTGATTTTATGTACTTGTGATGTGTTCTTTGTATCTTAGCTGAGATGAGCGTCTTGTTTGGCCTAAATATGCCGAATTCCAGTTGTATTTAGCCTTACCTGTGTACTTATGTTTCTCGAAACGGCAAAGTAGGAGCCTTTGCTAAAAGAAGAAGCTTTTGCCAAAACTGACAAGACCCTGCGTTTTTGGGGAACATGCGAGAAGGCTGGGTCTACCGACGAATGACTTTGTAGAAGTTGCATGGACGAAAAGGAAGAAGAGACTTTAGATAACTTCCTATGCTTTTGTCCGGCACTATCATGCGGAAGTGCCACTCCAAGCTAACCTTGGCCTAAGTAAAACACACGTATATGGAGAAATAACATAAAAATGTGAATGTAGATGTCGTTTTTCTGTCTTGATATGTTCGGCAAAGTTGTTGGTCTTGACTTGCGCAACAACTTTGCTGAAGAACGCATAACGAAAATATTAATGGTTCAGGAGATATCAACGTGAAAATGAGGTTATGTTTTGACTCAGAGGCAAAACATGTCGATAGCGATATCTCAAAACTGGGGAATAACTTTGAAATGGGACTAGCACCATTGAATTCAGCGTACTCGAATTAAGTTTACCCCCTGAGTGCCCAGCTTGTCACATTTTTCAACTAGCACAGTGTTATTATTCCTATTGTTCTTAAGATATCTAATGTTTCTTCTTTTAAGTAATATATATTCATTATTTGGCAATAAACGTTTTTCATATAAATTTTTTTTTTCGTTTTTTTTGTTGTTAAAAATTAAATTGTTTTAAGTTATTTGTCATGATTTCTGCATAAAGAATAGTGCTCTATTGCGGTTTGCCCTTATGTTCTTTAACAATTATTTATTGATTTTCTTGTGTTGATGAACTAATTATGTGTTTTTAAATTATCAGTAAAAATTAAGCAGTGATTTACAGCTCATGAACAGTGGGAGGGAAGTGCTAAGATTACACCTCAACTGGGCGGCGTAAGCACTAAGACCACTACACCTACGGTCTTATCAAATGGGTAACATGTGTTTCTTTGAATGTCCGCAACAGTCATTGTTCGACCACCAAAACAAACGGCAACAAATTTATGGTTACGAATTAATTTAGTATATATTTTACAAGTGTTTTACAAAAATTGGATTGTGTCACTCTTGCAGCAAATGAACGAAGTATAGTGAATACTTTTTTAAAACAACAAAGGAGTGTAAGTTACTCGCTCTGTTGCGTAGGTTAAAGCCAATAAGGTTGCCCAGAGAATACCATTTTTTAAAACAAAAAAGGGAGTAGAAGACTACTAGTCATGCCCATTTTACACGATTTTGGTTGAGATTGCAACTTTCTTTTATTTTATCATTTTTGTCTCTAAATTAGATTATTATTAAATTAACGGTTGAATTTCTTATTTACTGTGCATTACAATATAGACAGAATAATCCGATTTTCAAGCAATATTTAATATCCACCCATTTTCGAATTTGTGCACTGCAAAATATACTCAAGATTTACGGGCGGTTTAGTTAATTACGCACGACAAGATATACATACGTCATTAATTCGAAAACTGTGCACTACAAGAAAAGCACAGCTAGTAGACTGTTTAGCACACTGAAACAGAAATTACGTTACAGCATTGGTGGTAAACCAGTTTCATGTTATGCCTCAACTTGTGAGTCAATCTGATAGTTATAATTATTGTGTATGAAATTCGTTGATGATGTTTTGTCGTTGACGAATCAATCGTTTCATAAACTGAGCAGCCCTATTCATGAATACGATACGAAACGAAAGTATAAGATTCCTATTCAATTTTAAATAAGAATCGTACGAATCTGATTCAATTCAAATATGAATTTTGCATTTTCGTTTTCGTATCGTATTCAGAAATAGGGGGCTGGTGTTTTTTCGTTTGTTTATTTTGGAGATCGTTATTCTTTCTAAGTGAATTTAAATTAATTGCTGTGGGTATTGGTAAAAATTGTTGTCGGTGAAATTTAGTGCTAAATTGTATCAAAAATAACGTTGTTCTATAACACATTTGTGGTTAAAATTTTTGAGATACGAATCTAAATTCTAACCTATTAAAAAAAAAACTAAAAAAGATAAATCAAAATTTTTTTTGTCACCGGACTATTAAATTTCTGTGGGGGCATTGATCAGTGTACATATTGGTGCAGCGTTGGTCATTAACGCCTGTGTGTGTCCAAATGAAATTGCCTTTTTCTTGTGGATTGGATTTTATCCCCTGGTGGAATATATCCGTTGGAGCTAGCGCTTTCAGGATAGCGACGGTGGTGAGTAGTATGTGATAGATCGTCGACCACCGTCCAACATAAATCGATTGTCAGTTCACGTGATTTAAGGTCGTTTACCATCAACACTGGATTGACTTTGAGTGATTTTTTGTTGTTGTAAACGTTACGTAATGTATTGTATGATTACGCAGAACTCACCTTGGCGATGTTATGTTGATGTAATGTTAAGGTGCAGATATGTATAAATTTCAAAAATTAATACTTATACGTTCTTTATCTTAATGTATATCTATTTTCGATGCTATTAATTAAAATTGATTCTTAATTGTTTAGTTATTAATTTCTAGTCTATTTTAAAAAGTAATCCACTTTTTAATTTCTTAACCGTAATGTGAGTAACGTACTTCCAATAAAAACTTTAAATTTTATGAGAACTTCTAGTTCAATTGGTATAGATTACGATCATACTTAAAAATGAGAAATGTTACAACTTGGACGAACGTGGACGAACGAGATTATAACCTGCATGAGTCACAAAATTATTCCCACTTTTAACATAGAATATTCTAAGTACCTTAAAGACGAATATGTGACGTAGAGGAAGTATGCTGAGATTTTCAAATAATGGCCACGAAGACGAAAAAGATGGTTTAAAGCACATTATTCTGATTAACTGCTTTTGTCGCACGTAGATAGGACGTAGTGTAGCATTGCAAGCACTACCCCAACATGATAAACCATATTGCAGTATTGAGTTTGCTAATGCAAAGTAAATCATTCTAAGTAAATATTGCGGACAAAATAACCGTAAAACATACATTTTTCAAGAGACCAATAATAGTCTAGTGTTCAACCCTTCTGTGTGCGCTTTCCAATTTAAATCTCGATATATTAGAATACCTAGATACCGAACTTCATCAACTGCGTTCACTAAGAAGCAGTCATTAGGAGGGCATTGCGTGTTATTGTTTCTGCTGCATTTGAAAGTATGATACGTTGTCTCAAGATACAACGATGAGGTATCCCTAAAATGTAATAATTTCGTTTTGTGGCTCAAAGCAAAATTATGTGCTTCCAACCAAATAGACAAACTGTTTAAATCATGATCTATGAGCGTGATATTATCTTGATAACTTGGACTAGCATATGTGAACGAGAAATCGTCAGCAAAAGCAGTTGGAGACCCTGGAGAATTGTTGTCGAAAGATACCGTTTACCTACACTAAAAATAATAAAGGTCCTAAGACGCCACCCTGTGGGACTCCTACATTTATCGGTAACTCTTTACTTAATTGTCCATTTACTCTAACCAATTGCTTTCGCCCATTCAAGTACGAGGACAACCAATCCCGGGTTATCCCTCTGAATCCACAACAATATAGCTTTTTTAACAACGTGCTATGTTGAACTCTGTCAAAAGCCTTTGTTAAATCTATAAATAGAGTAGATACTTTGGACCCTTTATCAATATGTTCAGTTACTTGTTCTAGGAAGGACACGATAGCTTGTTCAGTATTTTTATTTTTTCTAACACCATATTGGTCGGGAGAAAAAAAGTCTCTTTTATCTAGGAAGAAAACCATTCTACTTTTTATGGCTTTTTCAAATATATTCGAGAAGACAGAAAGTAGAGAGATTGGTCTATAGTTGTTCATACTTGTTTTATCATTATTTTTAAAGATCGGAACAACTAAGGCTCGCTTTAACGATTGATTGATTGATTGATTGATTGGACTGTAGAACCAAGTACTTGACGAGTGTCCCGGTTAACGCCGGGCCTATTCCTACAGCCTTTTATACACATAACAATAGGAGGGATAGGAAAGGTTTTTTGTTTTTGGGACAAAACGACCCGGTTTCATACACCTAGCGATCGTACGGCACAACACAATTCTAATCTACTTCTAATCTACGGAGGGGGGATAAAGGTCTAATAGGTTCAATGGATAACGATGATATTGGTCTTCAAAAATTGCTTCTTTAAATCAGCAACCTGATAAAAAAATATTATTATTTCACGAGCATCTGGAAATTCCCTGAAATATAATTCAACATTAATAATTTCCAGCTTCCTAAAATAAAATTGATTGATTAATTCACTCCGAATACAGTCACCTAGGTAAATCCGATAGTGAGTAATAGAAACACAACACAATTCTAAACTACACAATCATCAATTAATATTTTAAAGAAGTATTATTCCACAAACATCTTAAGACTCCTGAAATTTAACTCTTTATTAATGTTTTTCGGCTTCCTAAATAATACAAACATTTATTGATTAATCCTCCTAAAACTCAACAACTTACAAAAGAATTTCCTGAAATCATAGTTATTAGAATTATATTAATTATAAAACTAAACTGAAATCCAGTAGCATTTAAAAATTATACTGTAAACATGGTTGGGCTGTATAGTACTTAAATTGTCAGACTAATATTTTGAAACTTACAACCAATTTCTCAGAATTCCATCGTCAAACAGCGAAACACTTAACATCAAATTGGTAAGAAACACAAATCGAAATATACAAAATTTCAAGATCAGTCTCGAAATTTACGTAAAATTTTCAAAATTTAGTAAAATATTATAAGTTCCATCTTATCGATAACTACACCAACAACTAAGGCTCGCTTTAACGATGTAGGAAAAATCCCAGTTACCAAGCTTCAACATCAACTAAAAACCAAGACATTTTTTAACAACATTATTTAAAATCCCATCCAAACCAGGAGTTGAATTATTTTTTAGGGAAAGAATTGTAAAATACACTTCTTCAGATGAAATTTCCGAAAAAACGCAACTATCTATAGATTGGTAATATTGACATATTAATCTATTTTTGTCATCGTCCAAGAGGAGACTGGTAGCATTAGGATCACCAACACTAGTAAAGAACTCGTTAAATTCATTAGCAATCTGCACTGGACCAGATATTTTGCAGCCTCTTTGATTAACAATTTCTTTAATTTCAACTGGATCAGGCTGTCCGTTAATTATTTCATTGACTGTTTTTCAATTTTTACGAGTATCACTACCATTGTTGATGAACTTTTGAGAATAAAAGCTTTTTTTGGTTATATCAATTTGTAGGTTAACAGAGTCACACAGCGTCAAGCTATATTGTTTCAATCTACGGTTGCTGTTATGTTTTTTTGCAAGGCGACAAATATTATTTATTTTACGTATTAGTCTCAATAAATCATCAGACATCCATGGCTTTAGCTTCATTGATCTATTGGCAAACAACTTAATGGAAGTGCTTTTTTTAATATGACCTTTAAAGATTTTAATAAAATTATCGTAGGCCTTAGAAGCATCTAGGCAAGAATAAACATCAGTCCATACTTCATACAATAGTAATTCCTTTAGCTTATTGAAATCAATCTGTAAAACTTCAAAGGTTCGCCGAGAATTAGATTTAATGTTAAAGGTTCCTGTTAATTTAATTTCAATTAAACAGTGATCTGAAATTTTTAGGTCTAATACACTGTAAGAAACTACCGGAAAATACCTTTGATCAAATCTATGGAGTACATTATCAATACAAGTAGCTGTGGTATTTGTAATTCGTGTTGGTTCAAGAATATTATCCAAACCATTAATTAAATTAGTTAATTCAAATTATTATTTCTAGAAAATATTTTTCCAAGTAACGGATACTGTGTGCCTCACGCCGATATTGTCTACTAAATTACTGGCTAAATTAAATTACCGTAACGTCATGTTCCTAATATTTAATTACCTATACTATCGTTAATAAGTACTTCAACAATTGATAAACCTCAAACATATTATGTTCACGCCATCTATTAATAATTGGCACGAACTAATATTAAATTAGTGTAGTTAATAATTAAAGAAAAAATAGGATCGGGCTCACTTTTTAAAATAAATTACTTTCTATAACGGGTGATTTTTTTAAGCTGAAACTTTATTGAAGATTCGGATTGTACGGCTTAAAGTACATACGTACGATTTCTAAAACATTTTTTCTATTCAACTCCCTGGTGACCATACAAAGACACCGAAAAATTTGATTGAAAACAGCGTTTACCTTTTATACATGACCAACTGGACCATTTAGAATGGCAAGTCTATTTCACTAGCCTTGATTTGGTGAGTCGGTACTACCAGGTGCCAGTACCTGCAGGGTCGAAGACAGTCTTTATAATTCCTGATGGCCATTGTCAGTTTTGCAGAATGTCTTTCGGGCTATGTAATGCCCCTGCGGTATTCTAACGGTTAATGAACAACGTTCTAGGAAGGTTCCGATACAGTGTAGACATGGCTTATTTAGACGACATCATCATTGCAGCCACTACAATTGATGATTGAATGAAAAATTTCGAAACAATTTTGCAGCTGATTAAGGACGCATCCCTAATCTTAAATTTAACCAAATGAATATTCTTTGTTAAAAAAAATTAAAAAAATAGAATATTTGGTTTCGAAATTTCGATAGATGTGATTGAACCTGGAAAAGGGAAATTGCTAAGTGTGGAGTGTTTTCCTAAATCAGCAGGTGTGAGAACGGCACCCAGTTTTATTGGACTCTCAGCTATTTTTGAAAGTTTATTGCAAATTTCACAACCTTGGCGAGACCTTTGACAAACCTGTTGAAGGGAGATCAGAAGTGCCATTAGAGCAATGCTGAAAGATCAGCTTTCTTATAAATATTGAAATAAATTAGTGAGAAACCCAACGCTAGCAGTTTATATTCCAGATTTGAAAGACGATGTGCATACGGAAGTCAGCGCCATTGACTAAGGTGTCGTACTGTATCAGAATCAAGAAAATAGAGCTCTTACGCTTTTTGTGTATTATAGCTGGAAAACGTCCAATGATGAGTCAAAATTAAGCAATCGGGGGTTCACCTAATAGGCAAACATTTCATAGTACGAACCAATTGCAATAGTTTAAAATAGCTTAAATTGCAATATCGACGATAATTTTTTAGAGTATCCGAATTTGATTTTTGTGGAGTCAGGCCAATAAAACCTAATCTGGGGCCCGATACATTTAGCCAAAATCCAGTGTACAATGCAAAGGACTATAAGAATAACAGTAAGTAATGTTTTAGAATAAGCATAGCTCATAGGCATAAACTAGAAAAAGGTGACCAAGAAACCCAAGCTAAGTTTTCAGTGTACAATGGCCGGGTATACAAATACACAAAATATAGATGGCGACTATGTATTCCGCAAAACCCTAGGCACCATTTGGGGTGTACACGAGTGTGAATATGAGCAGATAGGATGCTTGTCAAATTGGGGAACAATATATCGACCGATGTCTTAAATCATATACTATAAATCTTCGAGTGGCAAACAATCAGGATTTTTACATCTTTTTGGAAAGGAAGTAGAGTAAAGGAAGTGGTACAAGAAAGGAAGTGGTACAAGGAGTGGCGAAGGAAGAAGCAAACATACTGTTAAAGTTAGCCGAAAGTTTCCAGCCGAAAGATAATGCAGATTGTGTCTTGAATACAGCAAAAATCAGTTATGAACTCGAATTTAGGAGAATTTAGGATCGGGTTACATCATTCGGGTGAAGGAGAAATTATTTCAGTTTATAGGAATTTAAAAATCGATAGGAGCGAGAGTATAAAGAGAGTTTAAAAATAGTCAAGACACTATCTGCATTATCTTTCGGCTGGAATCTTTCGGCTAACTTTAACAAGGTGAAGCAAACAGCAAAATATTCAAATCAATTCAATATAATCCGTTTATTTTAATTTGCAGAGTGCGTACTTTGTGATTGTGACATTATCGGATTCATTAAAATCAAAAAAGCTTGCTGGGCCACGATGAATGAACCCCACCACAACAAATGATACGAAAGTATCCATAAGCAACCAGTTGGCCAACGTTGCAGGGAAAGGCCTATACTACGCTGGCGCAATGATGTCGAACAAGGCCTACGAAGAATAGGATTTCGAAACAAAAGCGAGCGTGTGATGAACCGAGAAGTTGAAAGACCATTGGGCAGGCGAAAAATCACCTCTTGTGATGTGAAAGCTAAAGAGAGAGAGAGAAGGAGAGATGTTTTTGGATGAATTGACTATCGGTATTAATTTTTATACGTTACTTTTTCCGTAGCTTACTCAAAACGAACCTAGTCGTTTGGAGGAGGATTCAATGATGCAAGCAACTTTGTCTAATCTAATATTTTAGTCTAACTTAATATTTTCTTTTATTTTTATTTTCAATCCTTAGCAGAGGTTAAAAAGGAATCAAGCAAGGAAACTTTAAGATTGCTCTCCATATAAACGTAGTTTTTCACCTATTATTATTACATTAAAAGCGAGAAATAAAGCAATTCCGTATCATCATCCCGTCACGAGATTGAATCAGTTGCCTATTGACAAACGTTATATTTAAATAAGGGAGAATAAATTGAGACACCAAATAACTACAATTGTGTTGCTTTATTAATCTAATCTGCACAAGAAAAGTAGTATGGCGAGCTTAGTAGGAAATGCCATCAGTTCGTGAAGAACTCTTGTCTCAATGTACTCATATTGTATATTATTATATAGCACGAATCACCTATGCAGTGTTCATTGCTAATCCATTGCATAGTACTATTGAACACCATCGCATTTAGAAGTAGGTTAGTAAATTCTGAGAATATGATGTTCCATTTTAAATTTTTGACACGTGGTTTGTATATGTCCATTTCAAGATCAAACACATACTGATGCAGCTTGACATGGACATAATCAAGTCTGAATTTGCTAAACTTCTCATATTACTTTCGAAAGTTACTGTAATTCTTAAAGCTTCATAAAGGACTTCGTCAATTTTACTATTAATTGCGCATGGTAAGAAACGACATCCTGCTGGAATTGTTCAAGGTTTGATGAGTTTGCTTCTTTAGAAATATTATGAAATACTTTAACTGCTCATAAAAAAGACAGAATAATCTTTCTATCTGTCATTTTTGTATCTATAATATTTTTGTTGGGTTGAAAATTCATGGTAGAACACAGCTGAAAACGCACTACGTGTACTTTAAAAGTAGTTAATAAAATTAAGCTAACAAGTTGCTCAAAATATTTTATCATTTATATTTAGTATTCGTTGATTAAATTTGTTGTGCAACCGAGCATAATTGATTTAATCATAAAGTCTGACAATTATTGACCAAAAACATTTCAAACGTAATTTGGAAAACCCAACATATCTGTTAAAGCTATAATCCACTGTAATCGTACGATTCTGATTATTCTTCATTCAGATACCGAGGTGGTGGTTTAGAGTTAGTAAATTATGAACATATTTTGGTTAGTAGTTATTGTCTTAACACTTTCGTGTATTTCTCAAATTGTGATAAGTCTACGTATTAGTGAAGTGAGTAAGTAATGGTTTAATTTACAAAATATAAGTTCAATTTTTTAATCCATTAAATTTTGTCATGCAGAATGTTTGGACTATGCTCAGATAAGTGAAAATACATCAATCGTAAATAAAAATGTGCTCTTATTGAAACATGCGACTTTGGACCCAACTAAACTATGGTCTGTGGGAACATTAATCTCTGAACAATTTATTTTATCGGCCTACCACTCGGATTATAATTGGGTCGGCGTAAAAGTGTACCATACATACGATACTAAATATTTGACGATTGATGCTTATTACAAACGACCAATATACAATACTACAGGCCTTTCATATGGCATAGTATTAATCCAATTACGAACTCCGCTTGAGCTTAATAGCTTTAATCGCCCAGCATGTCTTTGGACAATGAAGGAGTTTGATTCAACATGGGCTGAGCTATTGCTAACCAGTGGAGAAATAGACGACCCACTAAAATTAAGGCCCATACAGATTGTGAATAATTCTGTTTGTCGCAACATTTACCAACGGTGGGATACATTGAATCTATTTTGCCTGCATCCGACACGAAACTATAACCGGTCCGTGGTAAGTACTTATATTTCATTAGAGTTAAGTACTGATAACAACTAATGTGTTTCAGTCCACCATCGGGAGTCCAATTCAAGTAAAGCGAGTTGTTAAAGGTAAATTAACCAATGACTATGTGTACGGAATCTTATTGGGGCATCGTGTAAATAAAGGCCTAAATAACTTTTTTGTGGGAAAATTGTTTAGTCTGCTGGATTGGATAGAGCCACGTGTTTGGGAGGTAAGGGTAATATTATTAAATAATAATAAATCCTAACTTTATATTGCTAATTTCTATAGTTTCAAGATATTTGCGGTAGACAGCAAATCGATATGATTCCATTAATAAACTTGCCACAAACTGCAAGATTTGGAGAATTTCCATGGCACGCGGCCGTTATAGAGGATCAAAATGGACAGCGCAAATATTTATGTGGTGGTACGATTTTGAATGAGGAAACTGTGCTAACTGCGGCACATTGCGTATTCGACCGGTCTCTACCATCAATATTTATAGGCGTAGGCTATAACACGTTAAATAGAAGTATTGCAGATAGCATAACCCGCATACTTTCAGAAATCATTATACATCCCAATTACCACGTCACTCATTTAGAGAACGATATAGCAGTGTTAAAATTACAAAATCCGCTAAAATATTCAAGATGGATTCAACCAATTTGTTTGACGTCTAATACGAATATGTTCCAAAATGAAATTGGTTCTCTACCTGGATGGGGAGTAAACGAGAAAGATGAGTTTCCAAATCAATTAATGAAAGCTTCATTTCCGATACGAACGGCACGCGATTGCCGCGATAGTAACCGACAGGCATTTGGCAATATGTTGACTGAGAATAATTTTTGCGCGGGCTATCGAAATGGCACTACCGCATGTGTTGGTGACTCAGGTGGTGGCCTTGTTTTTATATTAAATAATCAATGGTATATACTTGGTCTGGTTTCATGGGGTGTACCAGCCAACAGTTCGTCAAAGTATAAATGTGATCCAAGGCAGATGAGTTTATTCACAAATGTAACCCAATATTATGATTGGATTTTAGATAAATTGTAAAACTATAATTAACTAAATTATGTGTAGATGAAATATCTGCCACACATTTCACTTCTAACAAACATCGCAAACAACTTGGAAAATATAAATAATTTTAATTAGCAAAAATAAATTGTATGTAATTAAAAGTGTAATCTTGGGAATTTCCTATGACATATACACGAGTAACAGAATCGTATTTGTTTTTGTTCCGCACTTTACTGATAAAACATAAATAAATTTCGGGTTATCTCTTGTGAACAAAAATTAACAGTCTGGTACAGTGGTGCATAAATAGTAATATTTTATTAATGCTTCGGTCACTCTCATAAAACTAAATCAAAACATTTCAAATATACTTAATAAACACATTTTATTAAACACTTGTTTTTTATTTCGCAAAAATTAGATTTTTGAATATTTTAATTAAAAAATTTGTTCAAAAAGTTTAAAAAGTCACTCGATCGATTTCGACTTGTTAGGTCATCATCAGTGGCACTATTCTGGTAATTCCCTGGGAATAGGGAATTGGGGAAAGATTTTATATGTAATTTCTATTTTAAAATTTTTTTTCTCACATACTGAGGTAAAAATCTAGTGGTATTTTTTTTGAAAACAAAATAAAATTGGGAATAATTTTCCCTGCCAATTTAGATATGGAAAAATTATTCCCAATTTATAAATATTTGCATCAAACTTTTCCTCTTAGTAGGCCGGAAAAATAATATTTGAGCGGAAATTACATATAAAATCTTTCCCCAATTCCCTATTCCCAGGGAATTACCAGAATAGTGCCACAGGAGTATCTACTGATTTGTAAAAGTAAAAATTTGTTATATATAGCAGAAAGAAGCAAAAAATAAATGAAATGAGTATATAATCTACTAATTGTTAGTCATACGGAAATATTAACAAAAAGAAGGAAGGAGGATAGCAGGTAGGCGATTAGTCATTGGTTGAGTAACAAAATTCAAGGTATATTGAAATACATTTAATTACCCGACGTATTAGTCAAATTATTACGAACGTGAGAATAGAAAAGGGCGGGGTCTGTAATTGGTGAGAAACGGATTTCTCTCTGTTCGTTAAGGATATTTTGGTTAAGAAATATTGATTTTCGAATTTCGTAAGATTCTAAGGTATCTAAACGGCTGCCTTTGGGTTGTATGTGATATATGTCTGAATTGTTCAAGCTACCTGTATGATTTTCTAAAGTTAAATGCTTATGGAAAGTTTATTGATTGCAACCAGATAAATGTTCCTTAGCTCTAACTCCAAAATTGCGCCCAGTCTGTCCAATATTAATTACCAGACTTAATTTTATCTAATAATCAAGATCCAGTGACTCCAATTTATTGTAAAAATTATTTTCCCAGTTTCCGGAGACGACTCATCTGAGATTGGTTTTTTGTCATTGTCGATGATTTGGATTTGTTCAGGATCCAATATCCCTAAGAAATAATTAGTGCCGATTAAAACGGTTGGGTCATGTTACTTATGAAAATGTGGATCAGCGAGTTGACCGTTCTTGGTGGGATTAATGCTTCCATTGACTTTTTTAATCACAATCGCCACACCCATGCTTCAGAGTTAAAGCTATAGGTTGAGAGCCAGAGATCCGCAAATTACAACTGAATCAGAGACCATCTAGTAATTTATCTTTCTTAAAATAGTTTCTCGGTTGATGAAAAATAATAAAAGCAATTTGTTATGTAATGTGAGCTCAAAACTTCTACTCATGAGCCAGTACATTTGCCTATATTTGGTGTTTACTATTTTTTTTCTTCTTGATGTTCCCTTTTAATCTCAGTTCAGCATCGATGATTATGCCAAGGTATTTAGCATATGGAATTTGGTTTGGGTTAAGAAAAACGGGAATCAAGTTTACATTTTTGTTCAAGTTGGTATGATCTGTTTTGGCATCATTTAGTATGGTGCGCAATTTTATAGTCCAGTTACTCACTGTACACGAATGATTATTCATTCATATTCAAACCGTTGTAGGGTACACAACGTGAATTAAAGTCTAAACAAAATAATATAAAAAATATTGTCCAATACCAGTTCAGTGCTCATAAAAGTAATAAAAAATTGGTGTAGATTATTGATTTAAATTTCTAAATAATCATAATGGATTAAAAAATTAAAAAATGTATTTCAGTCTTAAGTTCATAATTTCTACATATTGATTAAAACAGTAAATAAAAAGTAATAAAATCTGAATTCTGTGATATCGTAATCATTTAGTAAATATCTGTAGTTATTAATAATAAAAAATATATAAAATCCTGTTGTGTAAGTGCATTTCATAGTGGTAAAATTTTAACTTCTTCATTGTCATGGCTTGTATTACCTGCCAAATAAAAATTAACCGGGAAGCAGCTAAAATTACCTGCAGCCAGTGTAATAACATGTTCCATCCTGTATGTGCGAAGCTAACTGAGCGGGACCTTGAGTTTATGCGCGTCGAGAAAAAACAGTGGCAATGTCAGAGTTGTTCATCAAAATCTAAAGTAAATCGTAACAATGATAACTGTCCAGTTTCTCCTGCGCACACTAATAAATCTACTAATGCAGAAAATCAAAATATAACCTTGGAAACACTGTTTAATGAAATCAAACACAGCCAACAGTTGTCAATGATTAACAATAAAAAAATTGATGACCGTATTACGATTTTGGAAAAGGCGTTACAAAAAATTGATCAGCTGTCATCTGAAATTAAGTATCTTCGTTTGGAACTATCGAAAACACAGAGAAAGGTAGTCTTCTTAGAGCAGCAACAGTATTCTAATTCCTTAGACATTGTGGGAGTTGAAGTAACTGATAGTGAAGATCTTAGTACTATAGTGACGAACATAACCAACACAGCATTAAATTTGGATATCAATACATCTTGTATTGATTATGTTTTCCGAAAAAAAAACAAAGATGGCAAACCATCAAATATTATACAAGTGAAATTCTGTAGTCGGCAAGTGAGAAATGCCATTCTTCAAGCCAAGAAAAGGATGAAAGTCACTGGAGCGAATTGCGGCTTTAGCAGTAGCAGAAAAATTTTTATCAATGAAAGTATGAGCTTCGTAGTAAGACAATTATATCTTAATGCTAAGAACACTAAAATTGACAAAAATTATAAGCATTTATGGTTCCAGGATGGCAAAATTTTGATGAGGAAGGATGATGGTGGAAAGGTGTGGTTGATAAATGATGTGAGTGACCTTGACAAACTGATTTGAAAAGTTTTTTTTATTTCATAATTATAGTTTGATATAATGATTAATAATTCTAGTACAGATCAAGGCCACTCTAATTCATTTGTTAACAACACCTCTCCTTCAGCCTCTTTTATGCATGTTAATAATAATTTTTCAATAGTCCATCAAAATGCGCGTAGCTTACGTAAAAATAGTGATTCTTTGTTTGCTCACTTTAGTGCATGCAATCCATTGCCAGATATTTTATTTTTTTCTGAAATTTGGATAAACAGTGACGAAGTGTCTTCTTATCATCTCAATGGATATTCTTTGATCGATGGCTGTAACAACAAGTACTCAGCTGGTGGAGTAGTTGGCTATGTTAAAGCGGGTCTCAATTTTAGTTATGTGACTAAAAATCTAAGTACCGCTGATATTGTGCAATTAAATCTAAGTCTTCGAAGTGATGTGTTCTGCATAATATGCGTTTATCGGTTTAATTTTTGTTCAATTAATGATTTTATTGCAGACTTTTCTTCCTACTTAAACGGAATTCAAACCAAAAATGCATTTATACTTGGCGATTTCAATATAGACATCTTAAAGTTCTCTGTTAATGACCAGGTAAAAAATTATCTAACAATGATGTCTAATTTCGGTTTAAAAAGTCTAATTAATACTCCGACTCGTGTAACTTCCTCTACCTCATCGTGTATTGATCATATTTTTGTTCGTACGAAACCTCATTCAAATTATGAGCTCCTAGGAGAATCATTTGATTACAAGCTTTCTGATCATCATTTGATATCACTTCAAATTAAGCATATGCCAACATATGTTAAGCAGACAGCTGAATTACGTCCGATTACAAAAATAGATTTTCCGAAGTTAAATTCTCTTTTAATGCTTGATCAGTGGACTTTGCTTCAAGAGACTGATCCTAATACTTTAATGAATACATTTACTGGGATGCTTACTACAAAAATAAAGCAATCTTCATTTGAATTTAAACCCGCCCCTAGTATTAGAAAAATTAAACCCTGGATGAGTATTGATCTAATGAAATTAATTAAACTTAAGCATAAATTACTGAAACTTTTGTTAAAGCAGCCTAATAATGCTAAGCTAAGCAAAAGAGTTAAATCACTTCAGCATAAAATTAAAAGTCAGATTATAACTACAAAAGAACAGTATTATAATGACAAGTTCGTGAATGTTAAGAAAAATCTGAAAAGTCAATGGCGCATTATTAACGAAATTGTTGGTAAGCAAAAATCTAAATCTGATATTGTGACTATTTTAGATGGAGAAGGCAAATCCGTTTCGGATCCACTATGCATCTCAGAAATATTTAATTCATATTTTATTAACGCACCCCAACTTCTTAAAAGATCGATTTTGCGCAGTAGCCATGATTCGGATGGAGACACAGTGATGCTAGTACGCAAGATTGAATCTAATTCTCTTTTCTTTTCCAATATCACGCCGGAAGAAATTTTTATCTACATTGGTAGTTTAGATAATTCAAATTCTTCTGGATGTGACAATATCAGCAATTATTTAATAAAACAAATTGCGCATTCCATTGTTTATATATTAGCTTATATCTTCAATCTCAGTTTGGAACAAGGAATTTTTCCAGATTGCCTAAAAATTGCAACTGTTATTCCCATATTCAAAAAGGGTGATAAAAATGATCCATCTAATTACAGACCGATATCATTGCTCTCAGTATTTTCGAAACTATTCGAAAAATGTGTGAAAGCCAGATTGCTGCTATTTCTGAAAGATATTTCCTTCTTCTCAGATCAGCAATATGGGTTTAGGGAGGGGAAAAGTACGGAACTTGCGCTGAACGATTTTTCTGACCATGTTGTAAAATTTTTAGATTTAGGTGAAAATGTTGCGACTAACTTTATTGATCTCACTAAAGCTTTTGATACGATTGACCACAAAATACTATTATATAAGCTTCATTGCGCAGGAATTCGAGGCGTCGCCCATAATTGGTTTGAATCTTACCTTAAGAATAGGTCACAGCTGGTAAAAGTTGGCAACAATTATAGTAGTGCTGGAGTCATTCGGTGTGGGGTCCCGCAGGGGTCAGTCTTAGGTCCCATATTGTTTATTATTTACATTAACTCAATTTTTCAGTTAAAATTGAAAGGTATTGTTATTGGTTTTGCAGACGACATTGCAATTACTTATACGGGTCTAACAAATGAGGTCATTGCTAATCAAATAAACTATGATTTGCTGATCTTACGCAGGTGGTTGGATTTTCATTTTATGATTCTGAGTAATAAGTCAAAAGTAATGTTCTTCAAATTAAATGGCTCTATAACTATAGATTCCGACATTATTTATCATTCCAATATCTGTCAGAATTATGAATTTAATAACGTTACAGCAGCGATCGCTAGCTGTTCAGACAAATGCAAACTTCTTGATGTAGTTGACAATTTCAAATACTTGGGTGTAGTATTGGACTGCAGACTAAATTTCAAATCTCATATTGAAGTGATCCAACATTATATTTATGCTTGTAACAGAAAACTATATCTGTTAAGACTTTTGTGTCCAATAAAAGCTTTATTACAGCTTTATTATGGTTTAGTTCAGTCAAAGCTACAGTATGGGTTAACTGTCTGGGGAGGAGTATATTTAAGCTCGTTACAACCTTTGATTGTTGCGCAAAACACGTCAATTCGAATCTTATTAAAGCGTAAGAGATTAACGTCTGCTCTACCATTGTTTCGATTGATAAAAGTTCTTCCATTGAGATATTTGTTTATTTTTAAAGTTCTCAAAATGTTTTTTTTAAGGAGCGGAAATCTAATCTTTAAAACTACCAAATATAACTTGAGAAGTTTTAATAGTTGTATTTATTCTACACCGAGAAAGGAACATTTTAGAAAATTCTTCCTATTTATTGCACCAGTTCTGTATAATAAGTTGCCGGATAGCATTAAAAATATTTGTCGCGTTGGAGAGTTCTTAACTCAATTGAAGATATGGATACTTAAGTTTGATAACATTGAATCACTGTTCGCAGTTTTATCCTAATTGTTAATTTAAATTTAATCTTATTCATGTTCTTTTAGTCATATTTTGTAAGCTATCTACATATGTTCGCTCACTATCATTTTATATATTATTTATTTTTTTTAATTTAACTTTTGCTTTTATTTCTAATATTTTTTGCTTTTTTATATTATATTACTTAGACGTACAAATAAGAAGACTGTTTTAATTATATGTACATACATATCTATGATATATTATTTTAATTTCAATTATTTTGATTTTGTATTCCTGTACCCTATTACTGTAATAACAGAAGAAAAAGAGGAAAAGAAAAATAATTGTTTTTTTCTTTTGTTATTTCTTTTCTTTTTTTGTTATATTCAATAAGACAGTTGATCTCAAAACTGATTAATAAATCTCAGAGATCTCCTATCTCCATCCTTCTTGTTTTATAAACAATTTCAATTTTATTTATATTGTATTATTTATTGTATTATATGTTTTATATTGTACCATTTTATAAATGCTTTTTGGGTCAGAGATGGTTGGATGAATAAATAAATAAATAAAAATTACTGAATTGCACGTGCAACAATTTAACGCGGTATCTTTAATGAAAATCTGGCGGCTTTTACTTCACCTTTTACATTTGGGTTTCGAAGTAACATATTGGCAGATTCTAGATTATTTATGTAATTTCTAAAATAATAGGAGAATCGACCATCCGAATGTCTACATCAAAAGCATCCAAAGGTAACTGTTGTAATTGATAGCTAATCTCAGACAAAATGCATGTAGAAGATCAAAATATGTTTTTGTTGTTGAAATTTGGTTTTGTCAGTCACAGAGAAACACCTTATGGTATTCCGCCTTCACTGTAACAAATGACGGCATTAAGGAATTTTAGGCCCCCAAAACAACCAAACACATTTAGCATCTCAACGGCATGGTAAACTATGTCCATAGATTTCATCCGAAAAGCCTTGGGCCTATGAAAAATAACAATTTTTTTTTTATTTTCGAGTCAGGGATTTTCAGCTATTAAATCATTTTAATCACCAAAAATAAACATTATCAACATTATCATTGATAAGATGAAAATTATTTAAAATATAATTTTGAATTAAGACGGGTTGAGTTTGTAATAAAGCCACCATTATTATTGACCGCACTCAAACAACTTTTATCAAAGTTTACATTTCAGCACCCCCCGACTTAACGATAACTAATCTAGTCACAAATCAACGAAAAGGGAATCACATAATACAGTCAACAAGGAACAACGTGCTGACAGCACAATGGAAACAATTAGCAAAGAAATTGCAAAATGTAAAAAAACTAAAACATATGTAATTCTGGGAATTGGTATTTTGCAAAATCCGGAATTCAATTAATAGAAAAGTATTTACAATAAGAAACTTCAAAATTGTCTCAAAAATATAAAAATAGAGTAAAATTGACGGATGTGAAATTTGTCCTTACTGGTCGTAGGTTAGGTTAGGTTTCAGTGGTTTGACACTTATACCATTTTTGGCCCATTGTGATACCACGCATTCACGCCACATCATTAACCCATTCACCTACTCACACAACTACAGTATACCACCTGCACATTGCAAGCTCCTTGTCAACCTGTATATTGACATGGACGGTGGGTCGGCGCTGAATTCTGCACTCCATCAGAGGGTCTTAGTTGTGTTTATTAACATCACGATAGTCGATGATGAAAATTCGATTTGCATCTAGCCTCTGATGGGATTCGAACCCAGTACCTCCCGGTCCAAGTGCCGAAGCTTTAACCACTGCACCACTTGTCCGGTTGTGTTGGTCGTAAAACCAACAACAATGTTTATAATTAAATTTAACAGTGTAATTTGAGTGGGCGTATCTTTAACGAATTTGACAAATGAAAATTAGTCTGGGATGTGTACTTTTATTAAAAGGTCCACCGATTTGTCATTACTAATACTATCTGTACCCTGTTGGCCAATTTATAACGAAACATAAACTTCCGCCGGTCGTGCGAATTCCCGCTATTCGAATATACGAATATATCCCGTGTCAAGGAAATGTATTGGTTCCGTTTGCTCTTAGAAATATGTTAGCATAAAACACTTTTAATGCCATGATGTGGTGTACAACTTTTGAATACTACACCCTTTTACTGTTAAATATATGTACCAGTTTTTAAAAATTTTAAGAGAATTAAGCCGTGTTTTTTTATTAGCGCCCAATAGATGTATCCGGAGCACCCACTTTTCTATTTCAACACTTATATTTAGCGCGCTATTTTTGCATATAATTAATTTATTTTACTCTAAACTAAGATTTTTCATTCAACTTTTTAGTTAAAAATTGATAGACAAATATTTTGCTCTACCTATTTATCGGGAGCCGCTATCGAGAGCGCTATGCGTTTCAATGAAAAATTTGAAAAGGCCTTTATTTTGTAAACCCCTGAAACCATTAGAAACTTAATCTTAAAATAAAAATTTAAAACGCAGCAAGATGATTTTTTGTTTATAACGTCATGTCAAAATAAATGTTAATTAGTATATTTCAGGTGATAAATGTTCGTTTTATGGATGCATTTATTTTTCATTTTTATAGTATAGCGAAACCAGTGAATAATAGCTGCAGTTTTAGTAGAAATTTTCCATTCGGACCCGGATAGTGCTCGAATAATAAAACACGGCTAATAGTTTTAAGTTCAATGAGTAAACCATTCCAAATAATAAACACATTCATCAAAACTGAATTATTATACGTTTTACTTTTGTTAAGGAGCAAATTGATGTTTCTAGTGCGCAGGGACCTGGAAAAATTAATTTTTCATAAACATATAAAGGCACACCAGCAGCTCGATTCTGGTTTTCCTATAGGAAAAGGAATTAGGAAAAATTGTTTCATAGTATTTTTGCCACGAATTTTTTTTCCTGACGTACTATGGACAACAGTTAGTGTAAATTTTTTCCAAAACAAAATGAAATTGGGAAATTGGATTTTTCCTATCCAATTTCGATACGGAAAAAATATTTCCTAAATTTTAAAATTTTAGATCAAACATGATTTCTCAGTAGACCAGAAAATGAGATTTCTGAGAAAAACGCTATGTAAATATTTTTCCTAATTTCTTTTCCTATAGGAAAACCAGAATCGAGCTGCAGATGTAATTCTAAAAATAAATGCAGCTGTTCTATAATGGTAATACTCGAACAAAGTACATTCCAAAATACAAGTTTTTAAACTAGAAATATGCTCAAACTTTCTGAGGCCATAAACGTATCGAATATAATTATTAAATGTAATTTCTAGTTGTCGCAGAGAGGAACTATACATCACATCACAGTACGTAAACAAAGGTACAACCAAACTTTTAATCAAGTATACTCGCAACTGAATTGGACATATTTTTTTTATTAATATTAGCGAATATAAACTAATACGCTTACTCCAAGTGCTAATACGGTTTATACAAGAAAGTTTGGGATTTAATATCAGTCCTAAGTTATTAACGGTCGGAACAAATTTTATTATATCATCACCCAACACAACAGTAGGCTTAATAATGTTTGAATTATCCCAACAAACATTTTTGGGTTCGTACCGAAAAGAGTACAATTTACGCACGCCATTCCTTACTCAATTATCATATGTGTGTGCGTATAAAATACGCGTGTTACAAAATAATTCACAAAAATACAAGTATAATCATTCTTTTCTTGTTTGAGTCTGACGCGCGACGCCATATTTCAGCTAGAATTATATTATTTGTGTTATTTTCATTTTTAAGTAAAATATTTTTGGTTAAGAATTATAATTATTTTATGCAATTGTTGGTAAAATTGTGGTTGAAAAAAGGTCTAAAAGACAAAATTATCGTTTAATATGGGATGAATTGGGTACATATTTCAGGAATTGGTTAGCTACGCAAAAATAAATATTTAAAAATATCGGCAAAGCGGACAGATTGTTTATATATAAACATTATTTTTACTTACATTTACTGCTAAAATTAGTGCCGCTCCTCCCCGTGTAGATGGGGCGGAGGTAACTTTGACATTAAAACAGGAATCCCTATTTTGCAGATTCGGATTGTACGGCTTAAAGTACGTAGGATTTCATTGAAACATTTTTTCGAATAATGATAGATGGCGCTGTGATAACGATAGTAAATTTACATTTGCCATACGATTCTGCAATATGTTTGAATTAAAATTAACATGTTTTCAATGTAAATACTTGAAATTAGTTTAACCAAATTGTATTTAAAAAAATAAAAAAAAAATTAAATAGTGTCTCAAAGAAATCATACGTACTTTAAGGCGTATAATCCGAATCTGCAATAAAAAAAATAAGGGTTTCTATTTTAATTTCAGAAGGGAAGAACTGGAACTAATCTTAGCACTAATTTATGTTCCCCTAGAATGATTAAATTTTGATAATGGACATTTTTTCGTAGAGTGCTTATTTTTCGAGATATTTGAAAGTTTCAGCTTAAAAAAATCACCCAGTATATTTGACAGAAAATATAGATATATTTGACAATTATATATTTGTGATGTATTTAGAACCAAAGACTTTAACAATATTGTTAATAGTATATAATTCTAATTTAATACTATTATATAATAATTATACTAATAAAATTAAAAAATATTAATAATATTATTATATTTAATAATACTATTATTATTTATTAATATTTTGAGTATTATGTCTATGTGTCAAACAGTGTGTTATATTTTTCTGTAAAACAGGATGAATATTACAATAAATCTAAATTACTTTAAAATGAGGTTACAAAATTAAAAGTGGATTTTGATAAGGTAGTGAATCCTGTGCGACAACTTTTCGAAAAGTCAGTAACTGATGATTGCGTGATCCCTGGCAACATTAACTGCACGATTGGACTAATCGCTCATTAACTTACAACGATGAATAATTTCATGCTTTGGAATGCTTTGGCTTCCAAATTGCTGAAACTGGAAAACGATTGAAATCATTATTGGTCGAAAATGTGAAACCAGCTATCGATATGAAAGCAGAAAGTGTAGCGGACTGGTATAAATGGGTCAAGCAAATTTCATTCAAGTCAAATACTGGATCTCGTTAAAGCTCAAATATTAGAGAAGGATGTTGTCACCCTCACCACATGGCCCGGTCCATAGCTGTACCGGCAGTTGCAAGCAATGGGTGCACCTTTATGTCGGCCGGGAGGGCCGGTAAACCATCGGCGCCAGCAGCCATGTGACAACGAGTACAAGCATGCTCGATCACAATTGTTATCCATCCTAATTAATGGCGACTTAGCACCTCACAAACACCACTGTCCTCCACTTTAAAACTTTAACACCACATATATGAACGCACGCTACACGAGTTAATTACAAAGGAATCACTGAGTTAAATAAGTATAACGACGCAAATAAAATGTAAGCCTAAACAAATAAATGAAATATAAATGAAAAAAAAAAATACTTACATCCGACATACTTACACTCAAAGCTAAAAAAATTATGTTCTTACTTATGCTATGTTATCTGTTATTCCCCCGGCAGCGCTGGTGTTGATGGCCTTCCGTTGTCCAAGGGGTCGCCAAATTACCCCTAATTCCTTTAAGTGGAATTGTTGCGACGAAATAGTGTTCGATCAATTTACCGGTGTATGTACCATGCGAAATCTTGCGGCGATTGTTCAGGGTTCATGCGCGTGGAAGATGTTCTCCTCAATTCTGTTACAGTGCTACTGCAGCGCGGTTTGGTTGTACGTTGTACTTTGTGGAATCTTCTGTTGGTGCACTCGTTTATCACAAACTGGTACGCATAGGAGTACTCCTTAATAAATAAAACTTATCGTTGTTAAAGCGTACCCGGGGATCCAGCAAAGCAACAGCACAAAAGAAATAATCCTGCCGTCAATAGGTTAACGCAAATAATAATCAATCACTCCAAAAATTTTATATTTTTGCTACTGTGTTTTATTTTTAATATCGTAAAATCACTTTTACATCAATTACATCTCTTTACATCGATAAAACCAATTATATTTTAAGTTAAATGACATGTCCATATATATGGTGAAAAATTCGTGAAATCAAAAATTCAACATATGGGACCAGAAGTCACGTTTTAATTTTGTGATTTTTATGTTTTGAATGTGTAGTGCTGGGTAAAAAAAAATATTGTTGAACTCGATTTTTTGTTGTTGTTGCATAAGATCCAGTCGGTCAAAAATTTAAGAATTTTTTGAAAATGGTGATGCATTTATACAAATATAAAAAAAAAAGTATTTATCCGAAAAATACAAAATAGGGCTCATTTTAAAGGTAAAAGAATAAGGATTAAGAAAATATTACAAAAATAGTATTTCTCAATTTCCCGAAAAACTTAGTTTTTTTTAGTTTTGTTCGCCATTTAATTCTATAAAATATACCAAAAAAAAAATTGGGTAATAATTTTTGTTTCTTGCAAAGCACGTTTTAGTATCATGATCCTATTCTATTTCTCCATATAAAATTATCGGCGAAATCTATACCTAAAATAATCTTTTCTGTTTAAATGTTGCTTCAATTTTTCAAAATAAATTTAAAAATTATTTCTAATGAATAATAAAACTAATTATTTTTAATGCCCAGCCCCGTATATGTACTACACAAAATGTTTGGGTCTTCCTTTTAAAAGGAGTTTTTCAAGTAGGTTTTTCAGGTATACATTTGTAGTTTTAAATTTTTGGTATAAATAACAGTCAAAATCAATATTTAGGTTGTTCAAATTTTAAAGTGTAAAAGTAAGTAACATTGACTTAAACAAAATTTAAATTTTAGTTTATCTTATAGTGAATTTTTATTACTTGAATTAAATAATGAGTGAAATTAAAAAGTGTTGTTTGTTGGTTCGGAGTGTTCTATAAATTTACGAAAAGTGTATAAACATATTATGGATTTTTTGCTGCCTTCGATTGAAAAAACTGAAAATTTATTCATTTGTACAACTTGTTATGTGAACATTTCTTTTAAACGTCGAAAAATTGAAACAGATACATCACCTTCTTCACCATCAAGTTCCACAGTTACGCCGAAATCGTCATCTGTGGACAATGCTATGAAACCTAATTTATATGACGAATTCATGGATCAACTGAAAAGATAATTCAAACAACTGGAGAAAAATTGTGATAAGATACAGCTGCTGACTACACTGCCGAGGTCACTAACTATACAACAAATTCAACAGGAGTTCAAAACAATACAATACTTGGTGTATAAAGCTAAATATATTCAGAAAACGAACGGCCTACTTGGTCTTCCTGTACCTAAAACTGGGAAATGAATAAGCGATGAACTAAAGTAATCAGTGATAGATTATTATAACGATGATGAAGTCCGTATTATCCGACTGGAAAAAACGATTGCTTAACTATTGAAAAAGTTAAAGTTCAGAAATGATTAATGATGATGATGATTTAAAAAAAAGCTACGACGAGTTAAAAAATTTCGGAATTTCTAAATTTTGCTTGCTTTGTCCTAAAAACTGTGTGCAACCAGGAAACAGTGGAACGCATACAGTGTGTGTTTGTACAATACATCAAAATGTAAAATTGATTATTTTTGGAACCAAAATAGAAACTATTACAAATGGAAAGATATCAAAATACGAAGATTGCATTGCATTTATTTTATGTCCAGATCCCAAGCCGATATGTTATCTTCTAAAATGGAAGAATTGTCCAGGATTAAGTTTATTTCGAAAATATTTGAAAAACGGAGAGATGCAATTTGGAAAAGTACTCAAAACCGTTAGAAGAATTTTTGAATTACTTCATAAAGAAGCTGGAAAATCTGATTCCCCATTACTTCATTTCACTTCAATAATCTAGCTTCGTAAAAAATAAAAAAACCCATTCTGGAGCCTACACAAGCACTTCTTTCATGTGACTTTACAGAAAATTATTCATTTATAATTTACATAAATGTAGATGGAAAATTGCAGCACTACAGCTTTGTTATATCCGGTTGTCTTAGTCATATCACTGCGGCAGTTCATCCGTTCATCGAAAAAGTGATCCAGTTCTTGAAAACTAAAATGACGAGTTTAACCAAAATTTATTATATTATTGATGGTGCTGTAACACATAAAAATAAAAATAATTTTATGACTATAATGAAACGCAAAGAGGATTTCGGAGTCGATTGTGAATGGCATTTTCATGTCACAGCACATGGAAAAGGACCATGCGCTAGAATAGGAGGTACTATCAAGATAACGGCGTCGAGATCCACACTGATAAATTTGACGGTATCATTACAAATGCAGCAAAATTATTCAAATGGGCGAAAACTTTAAAGACTGATATGGTTTTTGAGTTTTGCTCTAACGTTGAATATATCTCGAAAAAAATTCAGCTTGCCAATAGGCTCGAGAAGTTGGAAACTGTAAAAGAAACTCACGATTTACATGCAGTTATTCCTTCAGGAGAAGGTTACATTAATTTTAAGAAATATTCAAAAAGTGAAGATTATATTAGATTTAAAATGTAAATAATTACTAAATTAATTTTTAATAATGAAAAAAATTTTATCAATAAATTTTGTTTTAAATTTAAATTTATCTATATATTTAGTTGGTGGTCTTATTTAGTTGTATTTTGCCAAGAAAATGGTATGTTAGAGTGGAAATAAAATAAAAGTTAAAAATTTTATATGGCGAAATAGAGTAGGTCATGATGTTAAAACGTGTTTTGCAAGAAAACAAAAAATATCACTCAATTTTTTTTGGTATGTTTTATAGAATTAAATGGCGAACAAAAAAAAAATAAATTTTTTTAAAATAGTGAAAAAAAACAGTTTGGTGGCCATTTTCAAAATGAAAAACTTAAGATACTATGTTATTTTTGTAATATTTTCTTTTACCTTTAAAATGAGCCCTATTTTATATTTTTCGAATACTTTTTTCATATTTGTATAAATGCATCACCATTTTCAACAAATTCTTAAATTTTTGACTGACTGTATCTTATGCAACAACAACAACAACAAAAACAACAAAATTGAGTTCTACAATATTTTTTTTTACCGAGTACTACACATTCAAAACATAAAAATCACAAAATTAAAACATTACTTCCAAAAATCTTTGATTTCTCGAATTTTTCACCATATACTTCTACAGTGTATTTTACGTTTTAACACAAAATTATTTTATTATATGCTATATTCTTTTTAAGCATTTTTGTTAAAAAAAATGCTATATGGTTTCGGTTTGCCGTCCGTCCGTCTGTCCGTCTGTCCGTCTGTGTGCACGATAACTTGAGAACGGATGGAGATATCAACTTAATTTCTTCACTAAAAGTTTAAGCAATTCATGGGAATGATCCCTATTGTTTTGGACATTTCTGAGTTTAGGGTGTTCGGAGATATGGAGGGTTTTGTTAACCCCCCTCCTTAAAATTGATATAATTTTTTTTTATTTTCTATTCTATTTTGGTTCATAGAGCATGTGAATGTGGAATAAAAATATATCTCGCCTGGATGTGGGTTTGTGTGAGTAGTGTGGTTATGGGGGTGGTAGGAGTGGTGGTATGGGAGGTAGAAGGGGTGGGATAGGGCGTTTTAGGTTTCTTGTCGGAATTTTGATTTGGTGGATGAGGGTTTGTGTGGGTGGTGTGTGTGTGTGTGGTGTGTGTGTGTGTGTGTGTGTGTGTGTGTGTGTATGTATGTGTGTGTGTGTGTGTGTGTGTGTGTGTGTGTGTGTTGTGCGTGTGTGTGTGTGTGTGTGTGTGTGTGTGTGTGTGTGTGTGTGTGTGTGTGTGTGTGTGTGGGTGGAAGTGGGTATGTAGGTTTTAAAGGGTGATAATATGGGTGGTGAAGTATAGGGTGGTGCGGGTGAGATGGATTTTTGGGTTTGAATTGGATAGTTTGGTAATAAGGTTTAGATGTGGTGGCTTGTGGTTGATTGGGGTAGTTGAGATATGGTGGATTGGGATCGGGCGGGGTGGGTGTAGATGGGGTTAGGTGGGTGTGGAAGTGGGTGGTCGTAGTATTTGAAATACGCAAATCACACATAGAAGTACATCATAGAAGTACTTTATAGGCAACAAAAATGCTTATAGAGTTCGGCTCCGAACCTTTCCCGTCTTTTTTAATATATTTTTAAAATGCTGCAGAATCTGGATTTGAATTACTTTAGAAAGGGCAGGTAATATCTGAAAATTAATACAGGTAATATTTATAATTAATTATTTTTATTTACAATATGTGTAAATTTTTCCATTTATCAACAAATATCATAAAAGCCAGATCGCGCTCCTTGACATTTTTGGCTAGTGTATTGCGGAGCGAGGTCGCGCTCTTTGGGACTCAAAGGGTTAATATTAATAATTAACAATGTTAAGACTTTAAGGACGTATAATTTACTTGTAAGATTTGAAAACATATTGTGAGTTTCTCAAGAAAGGAACGATTCAAGAATAAAGCCAAAGGTAGTCAAAAAAAATGCATCCCTCATCGGAATTTACACCGTATTACCAAAGCTTTAATTTTAGTGCCGTTTGTTGGACAAAATATCTTACTTCCCAGCCAAAATGCATTTAAAAAAAATTTAAGTTTCCATAAAAAAAACTGGTTCTTGGAAAAAATATCTTAAGCCGAGTTATTATGAATATTGCTTATTTACTGTAAAAGAAATTTTACAGTATTGTAAAAAAAATCAGAATTGTAATTAAAATACCGTTTTTAAGTATTTAAAGAGACAAAATTTTCCTCTAAAAGTCTAAACAATATTATATTGCCAAATACTCAGTTAGTTAGAAACTAAACAATCAAGTACGTTTAACACGCTATTAAACGTGCAAATTCCAGCAAATTAGACTAATTTAAAAATTAATTGGAATAACCCTGGTATGAAACAATCTATTTAGAGCACGATTTTATCAGCGAAAATATTCCGCAAAATTTTAATTAAAATTGAATTATCATGCATATTTTTAATTTTAACCGATTTAATTATTTCACCAAAAATAGAATGTAATTTAAAATCAATTAATCATTTTATTTTGTTTTTGTTTTAGTATACGAGTTTTATCATTTTGATTGTTTGAATTGCAAACCAATCTAAATACGTAAAAATCTCTATAAATATCGAAAAATCCACAAATTGGATTTGTCTTCAAATAAACCATATTTGCGTACGTATAACCTGGGTACAATTATTGCTAAATTTAAACTGCATACTCTAACAATGCCTATCGGATTTTGTTCATCTGTCTGTCTTTACGCAATAAAATAATTAAAATTGCTATCAGTAATGATAATAAATGCAGATATTATAACTACGCTCTATTATGCGGTCTATCCTATACACGAGTATTATATTCAAATTTATAATCAAAATCCTCTTATCAATTATTATTATTATTATAATTATTATTATATTCATTTATATGTTTTTATATAGATTTTAGTTTTATATAATTTTATTTCCATATTAATAAATTATATTGAATAAAATACTCGTATAGTGATTAACAGATTATTTTTATATGAGGCATTATGGTAATTATTGTGGTCAATAAAACTTAATTAGGCACCTAGATTTGGGAATTTAAAGCAGTGTTCGCGGTATTGTTCAAATAATATTAAACGATTACATATTTGTTTTAACCTGTAATACTCTTTTTAATTCCAAAACAAAGTAATTTCACGCCCAAAATTGGGTTTGTGATCCAGATGCTAAACATTTATTGACAAAACAAAATGGGCAGATCCTTAAATAATTTTTTTAAGCATTTCATGATTATCGCACTTCATTTCCATTTCATGATTTCAAACACACATGACCAACGATGACTATGATTGGTTGAAAATTTAATAAATTGCTTTACTGCTTATCCTGCAGAATACATATAAAAGGTGTTTCATTTTGAGATATAGAACTTTAAGTTGGCAACACTTTTTACCGAGACAGCCGATTTGGTAGCTGATAGATGGTTTTTGGTGTATCGGTTCATAGCGGAATCTAATCTCACTCGTCTGATCGAGAGCTGTTAATTCTGTTTGTGCAGCTGGTTTTCTGTACTTTTATTTACAGTCAGCTTCGTTTGGAGAGTTATAGGCCTTTGGCTAGTCTTCTTTACAGTATTATTATATTTTTAGTCGATCCAAATTGGATCTAGTAGATACAGTGGTTTCTTCCTTCGCAGCCGTCTTACTGAGTTTGACTCATAGAACATGCAACGTATTTCAGCTCGCGTGTTTGCTTATTTATTCACTAACGAAATCCATCTTCAGTATATCAATGTTGCCTCTAAATCTGTGAAACGAAATGAGTATAACCGGAAAGCTATAGTAATTGCATTTATGTTAGTTTAATGGGAATGATTGACGACTTTGCTTTGGAATGACTGGATGATATTGATATGGGGTTTCTTTGTACGGCCCCAGAGCTGAATACCATACGTACACGCAGGTTTTAGGATTTGCCGGTTAGCAATTTATTATGAAAAGTTAGCTCCGAATTTCTTCCTAATAGCCAATCCATCTTTCTGTATTTAATGTTTAACTCTTACTTTTTCTTTTTGACATGCTCTTTTCATTTTAGCTTCGCGATTACAGACATGTCTAGATATTTTCGCGCGTTCGCATAGGGAATTTGCTGAGAGTTCAGTTCTACTGGTATCCATTTGACCTTTTTGTTGATAAAGTTTACGTGAACAGATTTTGTTTGATTAAGTTTTATTTGCCATAACTTCGGCCAGGTACTGACAATATTAGTAGCTCTTTGCTTGTGGATTTTTCTAAGCGACCTATTTTTGGCTGGTCCGAGGTATATAGCACATATAAAGTTGGTGCCAGAACGCTACGTATTTAAAATCGAAATAAAACGTAAAAAAGTACTACAGTAAAAACCCGATTATCCGGCATACAATTAACCGGAACACTTAGTTAATCGGAATTTTAATTTTGAGGAAGTTTGTTTTTGCTTTTTTCTCTTTCTTTTCTCTATCATATTCATTTTTTAAATCATTTTGAAATTAGCAATTGTTTTTTGTACATTTGCTGAAAGCATTAGTTGAAAATTTTGAATGGCTTTAATTTTCATGTTACAGTAAAAGCCCGATTATCCGGCATCCAATTATCCGGAACATTAGTTAACCGGAATTTTAATTTTGAAGAACTTTTTTTTTTGTTTTTTTCTCTTTCATATGCATTCTTTAATTCATTTTCAAATTTGCAATTATTTTTTGCATATTTTCATTAATGAAGGCAATAGTTGAAAATTATGCATGGGTTTAATTTTCATATTTCAGTAAAAGCCCGATCATCCGGCATCCAATTAACCGGAACACTCAGTTAACTGGAAATATTAATTTTGAGGAGGTTTTTTTAGCTTTTTCTCATTCATATGCATTTTTTAATTCCTTTTCAAATTTGCAATTGTTTTTTGCACATTTTCATTATTGAAAGCATTAGTTGAAAATTTTGAATGGCTTTAATTTTCATATTACAGTAAAAGCAAGATTAAACGGAACACTCAGTTAACCGGAATTTTAATTTTTAAGATTTTTTTTGTTTTTTCTCTTTCACAAGCGAAATTATTTTTTTTATTATTCGGGGATTGACAGAAAATATGTTTCCCTTTATTTTTTTCTGTTTTATGCATTATTCTATTTGAATTGAATGTGTAAAATCGTACTACAGTTAGGTTAGTGAAATATTGAGTATATTATTAAGTTTTGGGTGCTCGTATGGGTGTACTCATATACATATTATGTATGTATTTATTAATTGCAATAAATTCAATGAATTGATGTATAAAAAAATGATGTCTGCTACATAATTTGAAAATAAAAAACAAGAATCCTAAAAAATACTGAAATCAAGCGAAATTCTCATAAAATTTCTAGTTTTAATGAAACATTCAATTATCTGGAATATGCTCTCATCCCTAAGCATTCCGGATGACAGAGCTTTTAGTAAAGTATATTTTCTGTGAATTCCCTAATAATAAAAAAATTATTTCCTTTGTGAAAGAAAATTTTCCCTTGCAAAAAAAAAAATTCCTCAAAATTAAAATTTCGGTTAACTGAATGTTCCGGTTAATTGGATGCCGGATAATCGGCCTTTTACTGTAATATTAAAATTAAAACTATTCTAGTATACACTATTTCTACTTCTAGTATAACTATTCTATATTAGTTGAAAATTTTGAATGGCTTTAATTTTCATATTACAGTAAAAGCAAGATTAAACGGAACACTCAGTTAACCGGAATTTTAATTTTTAAGATTTTTTTTGTTTTTTCTCTTTCACAAGCGAAATTATTTTTTTTATTATTCGGGGATTGACAGAAAATATGTTTCCCTTTATTTTTTTCTGTTTTATGCATTATTCTATTTGAATTGAATGTGTAAAATCGTACTACAGTTAGGTTAGTGAAATATTGAGTATATTATTAAGTTTTGGGTGCTCGTATGGGTGTACTCATATACATATTATGTATGTATTTATTAATTGCAATAAATTCAATGAATTGATGTATAAAAAAATGATGTCTGCTACATAATTTGAAAATAAAAAACAAGAATCCTAAAAAATACTGAAATCAAGCGAAATTCTCATAAAATTTCTAGTTTTAATGAAACATTCAATTATCTGGAATATGCTCTCATCCCTAAGCATTCCGGATGACAGAGCTTTTAGTAAAGTATATTTTCTGTGAATTCCCTAATAATAAAAAAATTATTTCCTTTGTGAAAGAAAATTTTCCCTTGCAAAAAAAAAAATTCCTCAAAATTAAAATTTCGGTTAACTGAATGTTCCGGTTAATTGGATGCCGGATAATCGGCCTTTTACTGTAATATTAAAATTAAAACTATTCTAAATTTTCAATAATGAAAATGTGCAAAAAACAATTGCAAATTTGAAAATGAATTAGAAAATGCAAATGAAAGACAAAAGAAAGAGAGAAAAGCAAAAAATTCCTAAGAATTAAAATTCCGGTTAACTGAGTATTCCGATCAATTATATACCGGATAATCGGGTTTTTACTGTAATATGAAAAATAAAGCCATTCAAAATTTTCAACTGGTCCTTTCATTAATAAAATGTGCAAAAACGCAAATTTCTAAATGAATTAAAAAATTTAATTTTAATTCACAATTAAAACAAAATAATAATTTACAAATGAATTTTATTAAAATTATGTTTTTTATCTTTCTCTACAATACAACAAAAAAGCTGTTAGAAGAAACATTTTCTTAAAAACATTAAATTTCGCATGCATTTCTCTGTTATTAAAAACAAATGCAAATTTTATGTTTATAATGTGAAATAAAATACACCCAACTCTTTTTTACACGGTGATACGTGCCAACTGTGCAAAAAAAATCAACGTTCATACAAATAGCACTTTTTTTTAATTCTCTTGTCTTAATTCATCTTTTCTTGATTTAGGCGAGCATGTTGACGCAAATATTATTAGTAAAAATGAATAAAACAAAAAAAAAAAATTTGAAAAATAAAAATCTAAAAATTTTCCGCAAAGTCAGAAAATTTTCCGGAAAAATTTAGGTTTTCCCTCCTAATAACTATTAATAAACAATCCTGCATTTAAAAATGTATACTCTTTACCTGATTTTATGGATGTATACGTAATTAAACTTTAGCCTAATAATCTTCCATTCATTTTGAAAATGAATTAAGAAAAGTGGGCAAAACATGAAATAAAATAAACGTATTTTAAATCAATTTGAAAATGAATTAAGATAAATTTTCTAAAAATTGAAATAAGTTTTGAATTTTTTAATTCATTTTGAATTGAGTTTTTTTTTTTTGTTGTATAATTACTTTTTTAAATTCAGGAAATTTGTTCAAAATACGAATTAAAATAGGTGGAAATTTTCATACAAATACCACTTTTTTTAATTCTCTTTTCTTAATTCGGGTAGCCGCTTTGATGTTGCTCTTCAATGAGACAAAAATTGTGTAGGCAGGTTGAAGCCAGGACAATTTTTTCAGCCGTATTCTCCATCTAGCAGAGTATATTCCAAAGACATTTTCTATTACTAGTCTTGCTCTGGACTGTCGATTATTAAACATTTTCATTTCGTAAACTAATTTTCCGGTTGCTTTACCACGATGACGAGTAATTAGCCATTGCTTGCAACCAAAGGCTTCATCCCCGACTAGGAAATATGTTAATATTGGACCACCATCAAAAATTTCAGCGTCATCAGGTACGTTCATTGTGTTATTACAGAACCGTTTTCCCTTTCCCGTTTTGCTATTTAGAAAGCCACGGCTCATCAACGACTCATCATCACTCATCCTCATTTCTTTCATCAAATGTTCAGCTTGGCAATAACCTCGTGATTTTTCGGTAAAAATTTTGCGTAACCACCTCGCACGAACCTTTTTTTATTTTCTTTTAATAGATGAACTGCATTTCCGCAAATGACTTAGGGCAAACAGCACCACTCACATTTCGCACGAATTGCTCTTCCATAATTAATTTAATAATATTAATATTTATGATATTGCAAGAATAAAGCCCACAACATTAAATGTTTGTCAAAACTAATAATGTCATAATACTATTGCCTAAACTACTAACACATACTTGTCTAACAACAAAATACAATATTAAAAAAAAATCCTTCTGTGAATATTTGCAACAAACTTTTGGTGAGAACCGACAGTTAGTTAGCCTAATTGGACTAGTTTTCTAACAATCGTTGCACTGATTGGCACAATAACAGTCGTGTGATCCGGCATAATTCCCTCGCTGCTTTATAGGTATATGAAGTTTTTGATTATACCTTTGGTGATAAAGATCTTATATTAGTATTGAGTTTGAGAGAACAACGAATTTCAGCAGAATTCGAATTGTTACTGTCAATGGTGTACCTCCTGCAAACCTCCAGTTGAGATAACTGATTTTCTTCTTGGAGTTTCTTTTGACCAACCTGTAGTATCAGTTTCAGCAAATTTATAACCATCGTCTTACTTCTAACATTTCGAGCCACTATTTCACGCGTTCCAGATGCACCGGCCGCCAACTCTTTAGTTCGAAAAATATCAATTTATTAAACGATTTTTTAATTTTTATTGCAATAAATTATTTTTTAATTTTTTAAAAGTTTGTTACACAGATAATCCATTTGCAAACTATACTGATAAAAGGACAAGAATTAAAAATAAACAGTCAGCGTTGTTCTTGTTTGGTCCTAATACTATTTCGTACTGTGTATATTTTCACTTAGAGAGTCAGTTATTGGATTATCAGCATTATTAATTCCATTCAAATAAATATTAGATTCTTTGATTTCTTGTGTTTTATGATCATTACGTTTACGTTGAAAACGAGATACAATATTGACATTGATTTCATTTGCAGTTTCAATTCGAAAGATTGCGTCGGCATGGCTAATTTGTTTATTAGGCTTGCATTGTATCTTACTAGCAAACTCCTCCAATTCGAATCCCCCCAAGGATTGTAATCCGCAATTATAATAATACGCCCATACACATAAGGTCAAAAACGGTTAACTACTGCCCGTTTGACGTTTTATTGTGCGATAGTTACGCTCAGATTTAATCAAAACTTGACATGCAAAAGCAATTGATAGGTCTTCTGAGTTTCTGAAGACACGATAAAAAAAGAGACTCCCCAAAGCGGGACTTGAAATCGAAGCAACTAAAACGAAGCAAATATCAAATCAGAATTCTCCAGTTGGTAAAGTAGGTTAAGATAACAGTGTCAACAGTCAGAACAGATTGAAACAATCTACTACCAATAATAATTGAAATAGAAAATGACTACATTCAACTTGGTGGAAAATGATATTTTAGAGCAATCCATTTGCACAACCGCAGTCGAGACAAATTTTGCCTCGAGGTTGAATTTACAAGGTTACCCCCCTAAGGTTATTCCTTTCATTGTTTTAACGTCATTTTTTGTTATAACAAATTTAAACTAAGCAGGTGCAGATGTCCCGGTTGCAAAGTGGTCGGTATGCTTGCTCCAGCGACCGGAGCTCCCGGGTTCAATTCCCGGTGGTGACAAGGAAAAAAAAATCACGGCTGGTTTAGGTTCAATGAATTAATCACTTATTATCCGAAATGAAAACATGATCATGAAATCTCATTTGAGGCGGCCAAATCTCTTGATGGGATATAGTGCCAGAGTGAGAGAGAGGTGCAGTAGAACAGTGAAGTGTATATTAAAAAGCCAGTCCTAAGGAAGCGCACGGCAAGTTGCTTCGATTTTCGTACGAAGGCCCATTTAAAGTGATCCGATGATTACGAAGGCACTTGGTAAACTCGGAATTCCCTATTCCACTGTGCGATATTCAGCGTCTCGAACACGAAAATCGTGGCGTTAGTGTAGTGGTTAAAATTAGCGAAAATAATTTTAATACTACAAAAAAAAATCAAGAAGCGAATATATTAATTCATCGACCGTGCGTTTTATAAAATCGTTGGCCGTTCACATAGAGGTTTTGAATTATGCATTTCGAAACGCACCCTTATCGATACTCGCAGCGCTCGAAATTCCGAGCAATATGCACTACGAATGACAGTAAAAGAAAAGCGAAAACAATAATCAAGACATGAAAAGTTTTCTCTCTCGCGTGCAAATTAAAAACTGGATTCTAATAGATTCAGAATTGACCAGTGGTTCCCTTTACACGTATTAACACGCAAAAGGTATATTGGAACCGTACAAATTAAAATTTTCAAATCGACCTTATATATTAAGTATAATACAAAATTCTTAACAGTTTACAGTTAACAATTTACAACAACCCCGACAGCCCCATACAGATCGCACATACATGCATGATTTAAGCGGTTCTAAATATCATTTGATATAATAAACTAATCTTAATAACTTACATGTTCAGAAATCTTTGTGATTGTTGTTATTCGAAAGAGTCCACGAACTGTTGGCATCATCATTAGCGAAATCACACTCAAAAAAAAAAATTACAAAATTTCTTTAAATATACAGCACACAAATGTAAACTGTAAACTTTATAAAAATAAATTGTAAAAAAAACAATTTTTTTTTTAATAAATGCAATAAAATTTTCATAAAATTGAAAATATTGACAAAATACAATAAAATTTGTTAATTAAAAAAAAATCGTGAAATATACCAAATATTAACAAGAAAATTAACAGGGACGTTGTTAAATTACAAACAAAAATCATAATTATTACAAAAATACGTTACAAATTCCCAGGAATTTATTTTAATAAAGTTTACGTTTTGTTATTTTGTGTGCTGTATATTTACAAAAATTTGGTAAATTTTTTTTGAGTGCATTGCCAATTTAACTTGAAAATATCATATAATTCAAAATAATTATTGTCAACTGTCGGTTGGCCTGAAAGCGCCCATTGAGTTATTTTGATTTAAAATTATTAAATATTTGAAATTACCAATACGTTGTGCTCAAAGATGTTTGAAGTGGTTGTGAGCTAGCATTCATTGTAATAAACAATCTAACTAACCCACATGTCCGAAAATGTTTAGAGACTTTGATATTTGAGAGATAATAAATTATTAATTACCAATATTTATCAAGTATGATCACTTTTATAAGAAAAAACACAAAGATCTGCATGCAAGAATTCTCAATAAATTTTAAATTTGAATACTATAGAATTTGCCAGTGCAACTTCGAGTGGCCTTTACCCACTTTCCAACTAAATTATTAATTTAACAATTAATAAGCTAATAAAATTTAAATATCATATGTTGGGGCCTAACGTCCATATTTATATGTAAACTTTCACTTGGGTTTAAAAAATTAGCACAATTGCATTTTTTTCTAAATTTTTTCTCGCGAATCTAAATGTTTTGTATCATTCCATCACCTAACCAATGAAACCACGTGTGTGTATTGTCTGTTCACAACTAGGACAATAACAACCGTAGAACACAACAAACAGAAAACACTCGTTCCGAAGTGGTTGTACTAATTGATACGGGACAGAATCAAAGCGAAATGGCTCGATAACTAAATTTGAGCCGATTCTCCGTTTGTCGAGTGTGGCAGAGATATCAAGAAACTGGCGACAATAGATGGCGTTAAGCATCAAGTCAACCTCGTGTTACAACACAGCGTGATGACCGCTTTTTTCTGACAACTTCGTCGTTTGAATGCGGTTCATCTGCAACAGCGGCTCCAAAAAGTTCGTGATATGACTGCACATAGGACAGCAAACGGACCGAAATTGATCCCTGACAATTGGATTGGACAGAAGAACAAAGGGAAACTGTGCTGTGCTCTGACGAGTGCAGGATGTGTTTACATGGCAACGATGGGCAAGGAATAGTGTACAGAAGATCATGAGAGCGATTTGCACAATGTTGCATTGAATAACGTGTCTCGTATGACGGTGGATCGTGCATGTTCTGGGGAGGAATTTCGCTGGAGCCGAAGACAAATTTTGTGTTGATCTCCGGTTTGAATACTGGTCGTTCGTCAAGAGAAAGTACTCGAGGATTGCGTCTTACCTTTTGCCGGGTTTATTATAGGAGAGTAGCTGATACCTCAAGATTTGGTGAAAACTTTGGTGAATTCAATGAAACATCGAATAGAAGCTGTCATTCGTTCTAGGAGAGGAAATACTTCTTATTAGTAAAATTGTTTTGCTGATTTTCATGTTTTAATTCGATTTTTACCACTAATTTTCATGCTGACAAATTCACAAAAAACGTGTGCTGTTGTTGATCCAAAAATCACTTTGTTGGCACGGTATAAGTACAAAAAGGTACCACTGGATTGGTGTCGAAATAAACTTTGAATCTGCATTCAAGATAATAAAACAAATATTGGATTTTTTGATGCTTTGGAACTTTCGTTGAAAATTGATCAATGTGCGAATTTTTTGCACCCTGACATCTACACAACGTGTAGCTAGAAAAATCTGTGCACACAGATTAGCTTCATATAACAACAAGAATGTCTACAGAAATTTGATCAATCAATTTCTTTACCGTTTACTAACGCAACAATTGAAACAGTTAAAGCAATTTTCTTTTATTTAATTCCGCTTTCTTTGTGTCAGAATAGGTCTATAACCGTATAATTTTGGGTGCGCTGCTGTCGCATATCACATTGTGAAAAGGTACAATACAATAAAAAAAATATAAACGTTTTATTATCATAAACCACATACATAATGGTAACAATAAGGACTTTTTGTTCCCTCTTGGTTGGTTGGTGTATTTCATGTATCATACCCGCTATTGTTAATCATGTTGATGATGATGATGAATCGGCCATAAAATATATTCATTTGTGTAAAATATTATTTAATCGGATTTTTATGTTGTTGCAAGATTGTGATTTATTACAGGATCAAAATTCAAATTTATTGTTGTTGTTGCGTTTGTTGCTCCTTTATCATTTCGAACAATTAAAGTCAATATTTATATGCAAAATAAAAAGCTTAACAAAAATTTAGATTAAAAGCTTAACACAAACATATTGACATGTGCATAAAAATTAATAAAGCTTTTCAAATACCAAAAATGGCTTTTCCAAAAACTTTTTATGGGTATGTCATTAAATCAATAAATCACGTCCCACCTTTGATTAAATAAGTACGTAAATAAATAAATATTTGTCCAGGTAGATAAAAGATGTTTTTGACCTTTTTCCAGTGTTGGCTTTTTTGTTTACTCAATCTAATTTGTTGTTGCTTTTTGGACAAAAAAAGTAAATTTTATTTTTTATTCTTCCGTAAAATGATTTTCTTTACTCGACCTTTATAGTTTCGGTATATAACATGTACGAGGTACAGGGCGTACGAGTACGAGATGATTTTTGTATATCTGATGTTAATTGTGCCATTAAATCCTTTCCTCTATCTCTACCATTTGTATTGATTTTTTATTTTAATGATGTACTCGGGTTAGTTTATGTGTTATGTACAGCTAAGTCCAGATAAATCATAAAAGCTAAGTAGAGAAGTTAACTGTTTACTATTGGAGTCTTTATATGTAAATTTATTTATTTGGCTAAAAAATCGTTAAATATTGCATTTCTCTAATAATGCCGTCGTTATAATTTCTATGCAAAAATTCTCCTTAATTTATATCCTACTGGCATAACTAAATACTTTTATTTGTTAAATAAAATAGAAAAGCTTTTGAGAAATCCCATTAATATTACCTTAAGACTTTCCAAACAATCAAAAATTGTATATATATACTTGTATATTTTTCAGCATTTATTACACATCCCTTCCCCACACATTGCCTTCCTCGTGCCTCAAATTATGAAATTTGAAATTTTTTTGTTTTTCCATAATTTCACCATTAGTCTTATGGTCTTATCACAATTTTACAAAGTTTTAGGATTTTTATTTTGTTTTTGGTTTCGTTGCCGTTTTCTTCTTAAACTTTTTGTTGTATTCTTGGCGTAGAAATGAAAACAGCTACTATTTTTTGTTTTAAGCTGTACAAAGTTTCATAAATTGTTGAGAATATAAATTTGTGTTGCTGGTTTATTATGGAGAGGTACATAAAATATATTATCTATAAAACTGCTGGTCCTGGATAAACTGCATTTCTGTGTTATAATAAATAATACTCGTAAAAGGATACAGGATTATGATTAACAAAAGTAGTTTTTAAGGGGGCTGTAAATTATTTGGTGCATTATTTGAGATTTGCATACATACTTATATGCGTGTATAACTTTAAATAAACAGATGGAATTTTTGTAGAGAATTAGTAATTTACTACAGATCTAATTAAACGAGGTGTATTTGATAACTATATGGAAGCGATATCTCGGAAATTATGCTATTGTAAATAGTCGCACAACTTTCGTCGTAATCAGACGTGTTTTAATTCGCTCCGCAATAAATAAATGCAGTGCTAGCAAAATACACCGTGGTATCATCGGCCCAGACATGAAATTTGAAGCACAAATGGAACACGCGTTGCGTGAACACACTTCCTCCGAATTAACTTTACAGAATAATTTGATTGTCGCAAGCGCATACTTCCCACGGAAACGCATTCATAACGGTACATGGAAATCAAACCAAAGGGACGCAGTTAATTAAATTGACCACATACTTATATCATATCTCCATTGTCAAATATATGAAAACATGACGCGGAACTAACATCGACTCTGACAACTTCCTTGTTGTTGCAAAATATACTTTACGGTTATCAATAACATACTACGGTACCTTTCACCGAACCCTGCATTTAATGTTGATGCTTTTAACAACCTCGTTACCAAAACCAATTATTATAAAACCTATGAATACTTGAAACCAAGTTATTGCCCGATTTCGCACCATCATCAATTGGCCAAACTTCGAATGAAGATTGCATGAAAGAAGTTTGAGAAAAAGTTCGCATGTACCAACGAAATCTATCTCCAAATACAAGATTATCATAATAACGACTACCAGACAAAGTCCTTCAAGTGTTTCGAAATTATTTCGCGACGACTATACCACCATTTGATGGTGGACAGTTATCTCCCAGCCCAATATCCACACTGAAATTATTCCGCCATCTCTATCATTTACAATTAAGTACGAGTAACGCCATGTCAAAAATGAAAAAGCAACAAGATTCCTGGTGAAGATGGAATTCTCTACAAAATTTTAAAACGCGGCGATGAACAAATGTTGTACCGGTTATACGAACTTATTTCACCGAATTTATATCACCTGTAAGGTCCCTTGAGGAAATCCCAGAATAGTGGAGACGGCTCTGATTTGCTCACTACACAAAAAAGCAGATCGATTAAATTACAATAACGAACAGGGAATAGCTTTGCTAAACACTGTTTATAAAGTTTTGACCAACATATTATGGTAGGCAACAAAATTATCGGTATATAGCGAGCACATTTTGAGCGAATTTTAGTGCAGTTTTCATTCAAACACATCAACAACCGAACAGACAACTACATATGTATTTTTGGTCACAACATCGTTTCCCTAAAAGAAGTTCTCCTTCCTCCTTCCTCGAAATATATGACTACCACACGAAGAAAAATACGTGGACAATTTATTTCAAAAGACACACATTCTATGAGATAGATCGGGAGTACCGGAGAAATATTTAGTTCCTACAGATTGCGAATGAATCATAAGATACGAGATTATCTCGAAAAAATAGAAATAATAGGATTCATAAAACCATCTAGTCTGATGTGGCTACGAACACAAAGTCGGTCAACTAAACAGACCCCGAGGTATTATTAAAAAAAAACTCTGTCAAAAAGTTAATAATAAAAATATTCTCCTCCCTCCCTCCATCTTCACAGAACATCAACTTTAAAGATCTTTATCTCAACTAAACGTTTTGGATGATTTAATTAAAAGTAATTTGGCAATGTTTTTCCTGAAAAGAACAAGGAAACTATTTATTTCTAAAAAGCCCATATCTATCGGATTTTTCAATAGTATTCTCAACTTTTGACATTATCACAACTCTTTAAAGCACTTGTAAAATTATTCCAAGAATCATTCATCTTCAAATAGTGCGTATTTTGTGCTACATATCCCAAAAATACGTGTCCAACGAAAACAAATATTAAGCCCAAAGTTGACGTACAGAAGGGGCTCCCAGTAGGCGATATATTTATTAAATAAATTAGACATTTAGATTTGTCAAGTTAAAAGACAAAACCGTACTCGTATATAAGAAATATTTTAATGATAGGTACTTACTATTACTTGATTCTGATTTACTACAAAAACTTTAAATTCACGTACCTGAAACAATATAGAAATAAATAATGTTAAAATTATGGATTGAATTAACTCAACTGAAAATTTAGTTAAAAATTTCGACCGACATCCAAGACCGACCAAACAATCGGTATGAACGAAACAAGATTTCATGCCAGTGAAATTTATTTTAGTGCAAAGTGTGCGGAATGAAAAGATCTATAGAACCAAAACTTTAAGTATTTATGAGAGCCACCAGTACATCTGATGACAAAGTTTTAAGGGAATCATTTGTTATTTCAACGGTCTCTATATAGACATTGCTATACTATTTCCATTTAAAAACGGAAGCAAACAATTTGAAATCGTTACGAATGAATAATGCCGCCAATTTGCTTACATCCGCAGTATAATTCGAGCGTATAAAAAAATTTGCAATCAGCTTAAATAACAAAATATTTTCTTTTAAAATTTTTGAATGGAAAATCGTACAAAGCTTTATTCTTATATACGTACGTAGTATGTGCCTTCCGCAATGAAATACTTTTTACTTTCGCAGTAAACCTATTTTCTTGTGTTTACGCAAAAGGTATGATACGAAAGAATTTTTTGGTGAAAGACGAGACTCGGAAATTCTTACTCACGTATACATATGTATTGGGTGTACAATTTTTGTATGCTTTATTATGTCTCCTTTATATTTTTTAATTAATTAAAAAGTTTGAACAAAAAGCTTCTTTATAAACAAAATCAAGTATTTATTTGTTATTTTGTTTTATATACACTGTTACAAACATACACCGTCGTGTAATTGTTTTTAAAAGTAAATACACTTATTTTGATTTGTTGTTGTCACTGACGCTATTTTCGTTTCGAGCTGAGTACATTTTTTAATGGAAATTTGGATGTGATAACAGTATACCAACATAAATAAACTTTTCCCAAGTTTTAAGATTTTACAAATTTTCTGTTTATGAGTTAAAATTTTTGTTTGTTGTTTTGAACATTATTTTTGTTACAATGGAAGTTGTTATTATTGTTATAATTAGAAGAATTCATTAAAATAGAAATCCCATTTCAAATAAAAGTGTATAATGCGAAAGCATTAAACGAATAATGAAACATTTCCTCAGATTTTTTTAGATTTTTTTTTTAACTAAAAGTAGATTTTAGACTTATTTGAATCATAGTAGATGTACTGGAAGGGTAATAAAACCAGTTATTTTTAGTAGTTGAAATACAAGTAACAAGAAATACGTCATATCAAAATTTTCTGACACATTTTCATATTTTAGGAACTTCAGCAACATCAAAAGGTAACAACCGTGAAGGTATGAGGTCCTTCTTCCAGTATGTCAGAATCTCTTACACAGGACTCTTAAAATCGGACTAGTTGTTACGATTACATGATCGTAACAAGCGCTGTTTGTATTTTATTCCTCTCGGTTTGTGTCCTCGCTTTCGGAGTTGTTTAATGTTTGTACACGTCGTGGTGATGGCGCAAGGGTGAGAAAGATGATGGGAGAGAGAACAATGCGCATCAAGTGTGTGTGTAAAGCAAAACATTCCATAAGAATGTTTTTCTTATATGCCTCTCGTTTACATCAATGCGAATTGATGTAAACGCGAAACAGAGAAGAAAGCCAATTCTTCTGGAATGTTTTGCGCGTCGTATTTCGGCGTAAGAATTTTTTTATTTAATTCAGTAGAGTTTTGGTTTTTGTAAAACAGACTCGTGTAGAAAAATTTGACATTGATTGGAAAAAAAATTCATTTTGAAAACTCAGTGGGGAGTTTGGAAAAATATTTTGTGATATGAAAAGTTATGTGAAATTTGATCAATTTATATATATAAATAAAGAAATTTTAAAAAGAAATAAAAGTTTTAATTAAAACAATATAATTATAAAAGTGCTGGAAAAACAGTTGTATTGCGTGCTATATCTTTTGTTATCTCGTGGCGGATCAAAAAAAAAAAAGTTTTGATATACTTGAATTTTGGTTTTCTTGTTGGGCGTGACCGCAGTGGAAAGTGTATTATCGTTTTCAATTTTGAAACTTATAACGCTGATTGTTGATGCCGACGTCAAAGCGATCGAGTTAAATAAATTAAAATCCGAGTTTGTTGCTGAATTGAGAAAGTTCAGATTCTGACATGCAAGATGTTTAACGTACGTATGGTTGATGTGCCACTACTATAAAGGGTATCGCATTATCGACGGGGGCCGCAATTTGTTACGTGTTATATTTTCGACACGAGGCGCGGTATAACCAGTGCTACGATTTCTTTCAACGAGTGCCGTAATTATCAACGGTACAACAGTTATCATCGGGTACCGTATTATTGACGTGTGCCCTATAGTATAGCAACGGGTGCTTCAAATTGTTATTTCGGATTTTGGGCGAGGCCAACGCCCAAATTATTTTGTCGGCCGATCAAGGTCAAGTTTGTCGTTTACGGGTGGCCAACCGGCATCTCGTATTTTGTATTGGTATCGGGGAGAGGCCCCGCATCCGCAACGGGTGGGCAACCAAGGCCATTCGGTGTTATTTACGGCGGGAAGACGCCCAACGGTCCGGGCAACGGTAGTTGCCTGTGGCATGACGGCCGCGCAAGGCCGCAACAGATTTTTTTTTTCTTCTTTAATTAAGGTACAATTTTTTATTTTATTTCATTTTTGATAATTTTTTTTATTTTTTTTTAAATTTTGTTTTTTAAGTTTTTTATATATTTTTAAGTAATCAAATTTTGAAAATAATTTGTAATCGAGCGCCGGATAACGGTCGTAAGTCGCGCGCTCGGTGCACATTGTTCCTCTCTCTCTCTCTCAGTTCTCTCTATTTCGCTTCTCTCTCTCGTTCTCTCCCCTTTTCTTTTCCGCGTGGGAAGTTGGGTTTTTATTTTTGTTGGTGTAAATTAAATAAATAAAATGAATTATTAAAATTTTTCGGTTTTGGTGTGATGAGGGGGGAGTTCCCATCCTGTGTCGGTGTAGTGTTGGCGGTCCCTTGGTGCCCGCATCCAATTTCGTAACCAGGGATTAGCTCTGTTTGAATCCGAATGGATGCGCGCACCAAGGCACCTCTACCGTTATTATTATTTATTTTGAATATTCGGTCGTTTCTCAAGTTCCGGCCGACGAATTTCGGCGGAACTCGGTTTTATTATTATTTGCGTTCCCCTAACTTACTGTATGATCACGGTATAAGCCAGGAGACCTGCATGCCTCAAACCCCAAGACCTTAGCACTTCTTCGCTGAGAACGTAGTCGGCAAAAATCACCGTGGAGGCCTCTGCAGGGGCTTAAGTGAAATCTGCAGGTTGGCAGTAGCCAGCCTGTAACATAGTACTTGAGTTCTAACCTGGCTTTATGACTCCTGAATAAGGCATATACTCACAGAAGATTATAGAAACTTCGATGTGGCGTAAAAATCCTAAAATTTTATAAAAACAAAATCAATTTCAACAGTTAAGCTGCCCTCGTCAGTTGAACTACTTTGCAATATTCAGGTCGGTTCAATATAGATCTTCTATTCTCAATATCTTCTATTCATTTATGCCTGTGTATGAAAATTATTAAATGTCGACATAGAAGGAAAAAATAGAAAAATTGCTATTCCATATTAAAAATAAACAATTTTTTTTGATTTTTTCGCTTAGAAGATTTTTACTAAAAATAGAAGACAAAAAATGCGACTTTTATGACAAGAAGAAATAGATTTGTTCAATTTTTATCAAAATTGGGTTGCTTAAATCAATTAATATAAAAATGATTTTTTGTTTAATGCGAAGTGAAAGAATACGACAAAAGCGTGTATAGCTACGTAAGTAGATTTATTAATTATTTAATAAAAATTAATTAAATTATTTTTTTAGACAAAAACTAAAAATGCGTCTGAAGGAGGATATAAGAATAAACGAGGATCCCTTTCAGCTTCCTGATAGTGTATTCAACAAGTACTTTCGACTGCAAAAGCGAAATGTTGTGACACTGGTAACCGATTTAGCAGCAAAATCGCGCTTCAACTCAATACAACTCAATTTTTAACATTCTAATTTCTATTTAAAACAAAAATTTATCACAAATTACGCGTGGTCAGTTTTGCTTTGGATATTAATACATTTTTGACATTACAGCAAGAGCAAATAGAAGAAAAAAAATTCGATTTCGAACTCTCGATATTAAAAATAGAAGACTAGAATCCCACTGCTACACTGACTACTGAGACTGTATCCGAATTGTGTGATAAATATTGTGAAAATACCGAATACACCCGAATTCACACAGTCGTTAGGTATAATAATTTTTCACAGTTACGTGATAATTTAATCGGAGAAAAATTGTCGTATGCACTTCTTAAATGAATTATTATGATTAGAATCTAATTAAAGTGAAGGATCTGGAATCAAGAATGTCATACTCCAACAGAATAATTGTATTTTGCTTTATAAAATTAATTCAATAAAAATTTAGAATAAAATAAATAAAATTGTGTTTATGATTTAAATCTTTTTTTTATTTATAGCGTAATCATAAATCTTTAAATGACATCTATCACAATTTTTAAATCAAAATTAAATTAAATCGCAAGAATGTTTCAAAAAAATTATCACACAATTCGGGCAACAAAACGAGAAAAATTTCACGAAAGTAAAAATCTTTTACGTTAGTAAAATCCAAAATGTTTGATTTGGCTGTAAAATATTTGTGTCTATTAAAAGCAAAGCATGCTCTTATCCATCTTAAGTCATTTTGAGATAAATGGCAATATCTTTCCATTTTTAAATTATAAGAAAATCTCAAGGTAATAATTTTAAAAACTAAGAACAGTAAATTAAACTTTAAAAATTATGCCTCACATATTTTAAATTAATGAATTCTTAGAAAAAATCTAATTAAAAATGGATAAGGATGCTTTTGCTATTTACCATCGGATAAGGTAGGTTTTGCAACAAACCGACACGGATAAGGATTGTTTTGATTCGAATATGCTTTAAATAATTAAACAGCTTAAAAACGATATTTTTTATATATATTTTAATTCAGTTATTAAAGGCAAAAAAAGTATTCAACATACATATCACATTTTGTAATAAAAAATTAAAATTATTTTTAACTTAAAATAAAGTGGCTAACTCCATTGCACTTTTGAATATCTAGCTATATATGTACTAAACTCTTAGGTCGGTTTCATATTCATCAGTTGCTTCACATATTTCCTCCTCTAACGGCCGTAAGTAAGTTTCTTCTAGTACATGTTTGTAAAAGGAAAACTCTTCATTTGATTGTCAATTTCCACAAAAGTGTTTTTTGAGTAATTGATCCTTAAGTTTTACCTATCTATCATATTTCAAAAGATTTTCCTAACGACAGGTAAGCTATTTCCCCACAAATAGCTACCGTATTATTATCAAGTCGATTTATTGAAAATCTCTTCGACACATAGAATTTAAAATACCATTGGCCAGGTGGCTTTAGTGTTCTAGCTGCTGCATTTTTCCAATCCATAATTTTACAATCAGGACCTCCCAATCTAATAATGGTCCCATTCTCCTTATAAAGCTTGAAATATTCCTCCGGTTTAACTATTGTCTCCTTCGCTTTAACTTTTTTTTGCAATTGAGCGAATAATCTATCCGGGGAGATGAACTAGTATCCAGGGATAGGAAAAAAACTAATCTCGATTTCCTTTATGTGTCAGAGAATATAAGAGCACATAACCATCATTACAGTATTTTTATTTTGTGCCCCACAACCATCACATATAAGCCTGATTTTCGATATATTGCTGCTAAAAGTGGAATTTAAAAGTGGAAATCTGTGATATTCAATTTCGTTAGACCCTTTGGGCCGCTCGTTTTCAGTTCAAAGATAGAGAAATACATTTTCTCTTTTAAGGTGATCTGAAGTTCCTTGAACAACTCCAAGATTGTACAAGTACAGCTGTCTGCTGTAATAGGCAGCTTGGTCAGCCATTTTCGGCAATAACATATTTTTTTTTTCAATCAAAAGAAAACGTTTCCATATTTTCTTTTTTCTCTTTCGCCAACTCGTAAAATACTTTTGCTCGTAATTTGCGCACCCTATAAGCTGTCATTAGGAATTTTGTTTTCTGCGGATCCGTTTCAGCTTTTAGTTGTTTATTTGTGGATTGGCAATTACTGCATATATCAGACGATGGGGGTTTAAAGCCAATATTAAAATTTCAGTTAAATAAGTATCGGAAATAACTTTTTTTACTTTTAAATCCTGAAAATCGTGTACAAACATTCGGTTCTTAATAGACAGTTCCCCACACATGTACTGTCTTTGTGTTCGCCATCGAAGATGTTCTACTGGGGCCGTATTTTGCTCGAAATGTCTTTTGGTTACCTCTTTTATTCGCACCTTCGTTATCTCAAAAATATTTGCAAAACTGGTTTTGCATATTCTAACCAATTTTGAATTTCGTTTTCGATATTGCACACTAAACTTTTTTGGAGGCCCACCTAAGAATGAAAGCGTCTTGGGATATTTTATTTGTACATCTGTATAATGAGTCGGAAAAACTTAATGCACCGTAAACTTGTATTCGTTTGCAATGGTACACAAATTCTCTATGGGAACATTTTGACATTTTGTGCAGTGATTTTCGAATATATCCAAAATAAATTTGATTTAAATTAGATTTTAAGAACGTGTCGTAAACTGTTTGTAACTATTTTTCTTTTGCTGTTCCCTCTTCCAGTTCGATTTGTTGACTGTTACTTTCCGCGCTTTTTCACCGTTTGTAATAGGTTTTGCAAAACTATTATCACTCATCTTAACCCAGATGTTACCGAATTAAATTTTTTGCTTCAAATTTAGTACACAAACACTCCAATACTTTAAAAACGTTGCAACGAATGAATAAAGATAGTAAACAAGCCTAACGGAACTTTCGAAAAAAAACTTTCTACAAGTTATGCTCGAATTTTCTACAGTGTTTTGTGTGGCGTTAATTTTACGATAAATGCAACTAAATTCTACAACACCTAGATTAAAACTGATAAATTGTTGAAAACCAAAAATTGTATTTTGCAACGGTATAAAATTGAATAACGTAATTTGTGCTTCATAAATAAAAATGTAAGAAAAGCAACATAAAGGATAAGGTATATTAAGTTGTAACTTTTTTCGATGGATAAGATAAGGTTTTGCTGTAAACTCTTTGCAGGATAAGATAATGTTTCGATTCCAATAGCAATTTTGAATGCCACTTTTCAAAGTGATAAGACATATTTTATAATACATGTTGATTTTTAGATGACAGTATTCAGCATTCCAAATCTGAGGCCACATATATCTAGAAAAAAAAATTTGGAGAGTATGTTTTGCTTCCAATAGACACATTTATTACTCAATCAGGACACAGTCTGAATAGCAAAATAGAAGATTCTTCTATTTTTGATTTCATCTGTTTGAGGGAAGAAGATTTTCCAATATTATTTCGGCTTATTGTAAGCTCTGCATTTCTAAACCCACATAATCTCTTGTTAATCAGTTTTATTTGCAAAATTTTTTTATTTACAATAAATAAGAAAAATTCAACATGTAGATAGCCCTTTTCCGGCCACAAAGTTTTTGTTTTTTCTTCAATTGAAGTACATTATACACAAATGATCAAACTTGAAGCTAAATTTTTTTCCAATGAAGTTTTGTAACAGAAGTAATATCCAGTTTCGATCTGATAAGATCATGAAAAAATTCTATCATCTCATCAGGCCATGGCGACTGAATACTACTACACAATGATCACACTTTGTGTTCTATATATACAGACCACCCGTGTATCATTAACTCTAGTGAATTATATGATAACTCACTAAATCTATTCTTACAAACTTACATCTCATTCACATTTTTAGTTCGTCGAATCCTAGTGAGTAATTTTTATATTTTTAATATTTTTCCCTTACCAATTAATACTGAATTAATTAATTAATTCAAAGCGATATATCGAACATATCGGCCCTAAGGCCATTTTGTTGTGTTTTCAGATAACACGGAATATATTCGAATCGCTGAACAATTATATAAATGCTCTAATATAAGCAACCCCCATTTTTATTTTAATTTTATGATCAAAGTTGAAGCTAAATTTTTTTCCGATGAAGCTTTGAATTAATTAATTAATTCAGTATTAATTGGTAAGGGAAGAATATTAAAAATATACACAAATGTGTATATGTAGTATCTATAGTTACATTACAAACGTTTTTTCATGATTCTCTTTCGTATACAATTTTTACGTACATAATTGTGATCGTGGGCCAGAAAAGGGATATAATATATATTTTGTATTTTTTCCTTCTCTCAAAAAATAAAACTAAAAAAAATACCGTTGCACTTCGTGTTCTATTTTTGCAAGTAAATTTTGTTTAAGGTTTATTCAACGTGTTCTCGTTAATGTGAATAAACATCGAGTGAATAATTTTATATTAAATAAATTTAGCGGTTCTGAATAGTTTATTTTTTATTTTCTGTGTTTAATATTTACTTTATAGTTACTAGTTTCATCATAAGGATAACATTTTAAATAGTTGTGTGTTATATTTTGTAAGGTAATTTATCAGAATAAACAAGATATGAAAGTGAAAGTAATAGCGGTATTTTTTAGGGGTAAAAATAGAGACCATATTTTAATCGAACGTAGGATATATGTATATAAGGTAAATTCTTTCAGTGATTATTACGTAGAAGAATGTAGGTATACTGAAGATTTATGTAATGAATTTTATTTAATGAAATGAAATGAACTTATACAGGGAGCATGGCGAGTGGACCGACAACATTTTGTGGCAGATTGGAGGGAGGGCTGTCATTTGGAAGCTTTCATCCCATTCAACTGATGTCCTAAGTGGCACGGACACTGAGATATAATAACTTTGTTTTTTTTTTAATTACCCAGAATCCCGCCTTAAATAAATGGTCATTACTTTTTCGTTTCTAGTCGTAAAGGCACGAAGTATTTTTTATTGTATTCTGCAATGTGATTTTATTCTATCTAAATAAGTCATAATTTAATACAAATTGGCTTTATAAAAATGACTTATGGGCTTCTAAATTAATTAAATAAAAATAATTATTATTTTGAAATTAGTTTTGCTTTAAAAAATCCTCTAGTTTATCCCTTTCCAATGGTATACTGACATGTCATAAAATTAACTCATTTTGTGGTCAAAATAGGAGATACTAATTTGTCAGAGTTATTTGTGCCAGGGTTAAGTAAATGTTTTTTAAGTTAGTGATAGATTTTAAAAAATGAGTAAACTGGGTGTTAATTGCTTATGCTGTTCAGTGAATATGCCAATATCTGCTACCGGAAGTGCCCATGTGTTTCACTTTATTCTTGTTAAATTGTTAATTGTTCCGGGTCTCGAAAAGGGTGATAGTACTAGGCATTCAGATGCTGAGGATGATAGCTTTTTGATAAGGATTTTGTTATCAAACGAGTCTAACTTCAATCGTGAGGGAATCGTGAGTTTACACAATCTGCTTCATTGGGGCAGAAAAGGCCAAACACAAGGCAGGGTTATTTCCAAAGGAAATTCAGCGTTAATGTTTGGGCTGGTGTTGTTGGTCGAAACCGTAACGGCCCATATTATGTACCGGAATACCTTTCCGAAAATATTTATCTCAAATTTGTTCAGAATGAGCTACCTGACATGATTTTTCCAGTTTTAGAAGATGTGCTGATTGATTTTGAAAATGACAGCTGTCCGGCACATAACCAATGAACGGTAAGAGAATAATTAGATGATTCATTCCTATTTATTGGCCCGCGCGGTCCCGTGACCTCACACGCTTGGATTTCTATGTCTGGGAACGTGCTAAGGAATTTGTGTATGCAAAATAGGTACCCACAAGAGAAATTTTAATTGAACGGATAAGTGCTTCATTTGAAAAAATGAAAAATGTAATGCTACTTCGCACAACAACGGAGATGAAAAATAAGATGCCGTGCATGCATATACGGAATTGAGGAGATCATTTTGAACAAAATATAATAAATGAAGTTGATTACAAATTTATTAATAACTTAAAAGGTATTTTATTGACCCTAGCACAAACAACCCTTATAAAATAATATCTCGTATTTTGACCTCGAAATGAGTGGTTTCTAAGACAAGTAAGTATACCATTTTAAGGGCATAAGCTATAGAATTTTTTTCTTTTTTAAAGCTAATTGAAAAATGGCCATTCGTTTTTTTTAAAATGAATTTAGATGGTGACATTTTTCGTACTTCTATACATTTTTTAGGATTTGGAAGCCCATAAGCCATTTATCTTATGACCATTTAAAGGTGAGATTTTCGGTAATTTGAAAACAACTTAAAATTATTATATCTCAGTTACCGTGTCACTTATAACATCAATTCCATGGGATGAACATGAAATACTTCCAAATGACTCCCCAATCTGCCAAACAATTTTGTCGGTCCACGCGCCAAACACCCTGTATATAAACAATTATTTTGTGATATGAATTTCAATTTTCGTAATTAATTTATTTTATAAAGTACATTAATTTGATTCAAGCGCTGGTTCATTAATTTTCACTGGTTTAATACCTAAGGCATAGTACTGTTTCAAATTATTATTTAAATTCAATGTACCGATAATTTTTCGATAAATTACCGACCTTATACAAAATATACTGTTTACCGGTAAATTGAAAAATCAGTAAATTTGCACTCCCTAGGTTCAATATTAAAAAATGGCATAAAATGTCATGTAATTGTAAACATGTTAGTACGCATAACATGTTTACAATTACATGACATATTATGCCATTTTTTAAAGATAATATTACTACTAACATAACTAGTTTTTGTGTGCTAAACTTAAGATAAATCGATTACTACGGTAAAAATCGGTTTAGGGCAGAATTTTCAATCAGTATGGTTTTCGAAAAATAATTGAATTTAACGGTAAATTTACTTAAAACTGACTTTTAACTTAAGTTTGGCACATACATAGCCTTGCTATATATTCTGAGGCGAGAATTTTTCATTAGAATTCGAAAATTTTGGTTGTATGCCAAACTTAAGGTAAAAGTAAATTTTTCGGTAAATTCAATTATTTTTCAAAAACTCTATGGTAAACTGATCGAACAATCTGTTCTAAACCGGCGGTAAATCGGCGTTTACCTTAGTAAACGATTTACCTTATACCTCAAACAGATTGAAGTCGAAAACATCGGCGCTAAATTTAAAATACATGCATTTCCATAAGAGCAAACAGATAGAGCCTCGACAATCATCGTCAAAATATCAAAAATTTATATTTTTTTTGGACGATGAGTTAGTTTAGGTGATAATACGAAACTAAATTTTGTTGTAATAAAGAACCGATTTGTTTTAAATACTCAATTGAGTTTTACAATTTTCAAGATACATTTAATGAGGAATTAATCTTTCAATAAATTATTCATTGTGAATAACATATCATTGCCATTTTCATTATCATTGTTGTGTTATCAAAATTATCTATTTCATGCTGCTATGTTTATTTATCCACAAACAAAAAGAATATTATTAGTATTTTAAGTCTGTCTACATATGTCAGAAATATATTAAAAAAAGGGCGTCTATCTGTTTAACAAAATAGATTTGAACTTTGAGCGCCGACGATCGGCACACTCGTTTGAGGTTTTACTGTGCAACAGGAAAACAAATCGAAAAAAACCTACTCAAAAAATATAACTCGAATATAAAAATCGTCACCCCTTATGTTACAAAATACAAAAAAGAGATTTCGAGAAAACGAAAAACAAAGTTTGAATTGCTACGAATGGGTTTCCAAAAATTGATACAACGAATCGATATTTATGAAAATATAATAATTTTCTTTCTTGGAATTTAAAGAAAATTATAAAAATTTCCATTGGTTTTTATTCATTCTCAAAATTTGGAAAATTGCATACTTATGCAACATTTAAACTTTATCATTGAGTTCGAATATGTAGTGTATGTAACATTTTTTCGTATACTTAATAAACACATTTTTATTAATCACTTGTTTTTTGTTCCGCAGAATATTTTGAATGTCTTTCAAAAAGTTTAAAAAATCACTCGATCGATTTCGACTTGTTAGGTCATCATCAGGAGTATGTTATATAATAGAAAAAAGCAAAATATAATAAAAGAAGGAGAGAAGAAAAAATAAGCAATAAAAATTAATCTACGGATCGCGCAGGTAGGCGATGAGTCATATGTAGGTTGAGTAACAAAATTCAAGGTATATTATTGCGTACGTGAGAATAGAAAAGGGCGGGGTCTGTAATTGGTGAGAACCGGATTTCTCTTTGTTCGTTAAGGATATTTTGGTTAAGAAATATTGATTTTCGAATTTCGTAAGATTCTAAGGTATCTAAACGTCTGCCTTTGGGTTGTATATGTAATATGTCTAAATTGTTCAAGCTAGCTGTATGATTTTCTGAAGTTAAATGGTTATGGAAAGTTGATTGATTGCAACCAGATAAATGTTCCTTAGCTCTAACTCCAAAATTGCGCCCAGTCTGACCAATATAGGAGAAACTACAATCATTGCAATTGATCCTATAGACACCAGATTTGGAAAGGCGATCAACTCTAGGTTTATTGTTAAAAATCATTTTCTTTATTGTGTTATTATTATAAAAAGCAAAACTAATATTGGTATAATTGGACACGATGTTGCTAATCCGTTGGCTCGTTTTTCCTATATACTCTAAGCGACGCCAATTTTCCCGCGTTGGACTAACCGGTGGATAAATACCCGTTAGAGTTTTACGCTTTAGCTTTTTATTTAATAACTTTAATATAGTCCTAGTTGCATATCCGTTATTCGTTGCTATTTGAAGAATTATGTTAAGCTCAGTGTTATAATTTGAATTTGACAGAGGGATGTTTATTAGTCTATCTATGAGTGAGTGGAAAGCTGACATTTTAATATTATGGGGATGGTTTGAAGAACTAGGGATAACAGCGTCTGTATACGTGGGTTTCCGATAAATTTTGAAGTCTAAAGTAGAATTAATCCTGGTTATTGTTATATCTAGAAAATTAACACATTTATTTTCTTCTTTTTCTAACGTAAAATCAATGGTGGGATACTGAGAATTTAACCAAGTAAGGAAAGAGTCTAACAGTCTATCAGTTCCATTCCATAGACATAATATGTCATCAACATATCTATACCAAAAGATTATATGACGAAAATAAGGATTGTTATTTGATAAGATCATTTGTTCGAAGAAATTCATGAAAATTTCAGCCAACAAAGGTGACAGAGGGGAGCCCATGGGTAGACCATCAGCGAATTTGAAATATGTATTATCAAAACAGAAATAATTTTGTTTAATACAAGTCTCAAAAACTAACTTCAGTTCACGACGTAAGCTCTCATCTACAACATCCCTATCTAAGTAATTACAAACTATTTGGGACAAAGTATTAATTGGAATAGAAGTGAAAAGACTGGCAACGTCAAATGAAACTAGTTTTGAATGTAACGGAATATCGACGTCTTGAATTTTGTTAATCAATTCTACCGAGTTCTTAACCGAATAAGCCGAAAAGAAATTAGTATGACAATTGAAAAAATTTATGAAACCCTTACATAGCTTGTAGGCAGGAGCATTGCAATACGCTACTATTGGTCTAATCGGAATGCCTTCCTTATGGATTTTTGGTAAACCATAAAGGATCGGGGCAGATGGATTCATGACAGAGTACTTCCAACCAGTTCCATCAAATAATTTCTGGCATTGGTTGATACACTTACTAACCGAAGTCTTAAAAGACTTAGTTGGATCTCTGCCAAGCTCTATTGCTTTACTTTCTGTAATAAAATCAGAAATTTTATTGCAGTAATCGACTTTTGTGAGCACGGTAATTGTATTGCCTTTATCCGCCTTACACGCTATAAGGTCATGGTCACGTAGTTTTTTCTTTATCGCACCAATCACTTTGAGGTTAGTATTAGAAGCAACAGAAGAAGATGAGTTTATCGGAGAAGAAGAGTTAATGATGACCTAACAAGTCGAAATCGATCGAGTGATTTTTTAAACTTTTTGAAAGACATTCAAAATATTCTGCGGAACAAAAAACAAGTGATTAATAAAAATGTGTTTATTAAGTATAAGTGTGTTTCGCCAAGTGCCTACGGCAAATAGCGTTAAAAGTATTTTTTCGTATGTTTACGACTCATTTTTCACATTTTTGATGATAGTTAATTTTTTCCCATGGTCCGAACCAAAGTGTTATATTTATTTATTTAAATAATACTGAAATCGTTAGAGGATTAATCAATATGTTTATTCAAAGCCAATAAAAAGAGAAATTCGTCAAAAGCTAGTTCTTTGGAACCTTTATCAAATGAAATAATAAAATAAATAAAACACACCCACAAAATTCATATTGGCTAAAGTTTAATGATAAGAAATTTACGATTTCTGTTTGGTTGTGACTTGTGATTTTTGGCACACAATTTCCTATGCGTTTTGTCTTATCCATCCTTCCTGTAGGGGCTGGTTTTGCTTGTTTGCTGTTTCACGAGTTGGTTTAGTTAAATCTTCCTCATCGCTCAAACTCCAATTGATTTTCGAGTTTGATTGATTTTCGAGTAGCCGTACTTGAAAAAATGGAACGATATTCATAAAAATTTTGGAGGCTAAGTTGAAATTAAAAAAGTCTCGATCTTTCATTTGCATTAGTCGTAAATTTAATTGTTTCAATAGTGAAACCGGGCTGTAAATAGCGATTCCACATAAGTAACTGATCACACTGAATATCTCAAAAACGAAAACAGGTACGAACAGTTCGAAACTACCGATCGAAAGATATCATATTTTTAGTAATGACAGCGTCACTAACTCAAAAACGTTATGGTGGTATATATCACTTAAATACTTCGGTGACGAAATGTTATTTTTCAAAAATGGTAGAGCAGCTGATCTTGTTTAGCAGATTTTTTGCTTGCTAGATGTTCGTGCATCTCTGGTGATATTTCATAATTTGGTGTCTGCTAAGATCATCTTTAGTTCGAATCGTTTAAACTAGCTATAATAAAAAATAAATTTAAATTATCCTGGTTTCTCTTTTTTGTTTTCAGATTGAGATCGATTTTAATTATTTATACTTGGGGGGAAAACGTTAAACTTTTAGAAAAACTTGATTTATTTACTCTAAATTTCATTAAATATTTTGGAATCAACTCATTTAAACTTACTTTTGAAATTAAAAATTTTAACCATTGATAAAGTATGTAACATTGCATTATTTAATTAAATTACTTAATTTATGTTATTTATTTTCAGATTCAAAAGACTTTATAATTCTTATTCTCCAGACAAAAGTTCAACCTAGCCGAATCTCTAAAACACATAAACCAACAATTAGGGATTCACAAAATGATGGTGTACTACAAGTAACGTCTATTAATGACATGAACCTACAAATCGAGCAACGTCAATATGTATATCACGCGAACCGATTTAAAATTCTGCCGTTTATTTTAGTTATTGGATCAGATATTACGATCATTACACATTTTTATGTATACTGCGATGGCTAGTCATCAAATTGATATTTGTTTTTAATTTTAAATATTCCAAAATAAGCAAAAACTTTTGCATATTTTTGGAACAATATTTTTTTGAAATTCCAACAAGTGATTCAACTTTGATAAAAGAATAAATGACGCATTCACATACTTATTTTTTTTTTTTTTTTTTTATAAATTTTTAGTTGTTTTATTTTATTGAATTTATTGTATTAGATAAAACATGGAGTACACCTGTCTTTATGTGATAAAACTTTGATAAGTTCACTAAATTATGTTAATCATTTGAAATATTTTCATAATGTACCGTCAATTTTTCAGTTTAAATGCTCCATGCAGAATCGCAATCAAATATTTCAAAATGTTTATACCTTTAAGATTCATTTAAGAAAACATGAAAAATAAAATATTTTTGCTCAAGTTCAGAAAGATTAATGAATAATTTTGAAACCAACTTTCCAATTTCTTTAGAAAACTCAAATATTAATCATTTTGATACCAATTTTAAATATTTCATCGACATTTTCTTACCATGTCAACAATACCGAACATGAAATTATTAAATATTCATTATTTAAGTACAAAACGAAATTTTCTGTCAAATTTAAATACTGAATATAAATTAAATAAACAACATAAATCCGATGATTTATATGAGGACTCGAAAGCTTTCATCGTTAATAACGAGTTATCAACTAAAATATTAAATGGCAACCCAACTATAGAGTCTAACAAAACCAAAGATATATTTTTAGCATTTTTTTTTTCAAATTCGAAAGTATTTTGAATTCCCGGGAGTTCTAAAAGCCACCCTAAAAACACAAAAGAAGTTTCACTCACCGGAAACTTTAGAAATTTTGTTAATGGCGAGCAGTAGCAGAAAAAACTAAGAATTTTTTCCAATACAATCGTTACACCCTATTTCTTATATGTTGATGATTTTGGGTTAGATGACAGTTTAGGATCACACGTCGGAGAATTCAGTTATGGGAATTAATTAATTATATTACAAAATGGGATTATTGAATGATTTTTGGAAAAAGTTCTGGAATATGGCCATGTGGGACGGAACTCGGTAGTTTCTCAACCGATTATGATGGGATTGGGTTTGTTGGATGGAAATGGGATTATTGAACAATTTTTGGCAGAAGTTCTGGAATATGGTCATGTGGGACGGAACTCGGTAGTTTCTCAGCCGATTATGATGGGATTGGGTATGTTGGGTGGAAATGGGATTATTGGATGATTTTTGGAAGAAGTTCTGGAATATGGCCATGTGGGACGGAACTCGGTAGTTTCTTAACCGATTATGATGGGATTGTGTATGTTGGATGGAAATGGGATTATTGAATGATTTTTGGAAGAAGTTCTGGAATATTGCCATGTGGGACATAACTCGGTAGTTTCTTAACCGATTATGATGGGATTGGGTATGTTAGATGGAAATGGGATTATTGAATGATTTTTGGAAGAAGTTCTAGAATATTGCCATGTGGGACGGAACTTGGTAGTTTCTTAACCGATTATGATGGAATTGGGTATGTTGGATCGAAATGGGATTATTGAATGATTTTTGGAAGAAGTTCTGGAATATGGCCATGTGGGACGGAACTCGGTAGTTTCTTAACCGATTAAAGATCCCGGCTCCTACGCCCCCCGAAATTAAAATCTAAAGAGCCCCGCAGGGCTACGGGGAGGAGCGTAGATGTCATTAATAGATTCTATATAATCCGCTCCTACGTGCGGCACGCAGTGCGACATGTTTGAAGATCCCGGCTCCTACGCCGCCCGAAATTAAAATCTAAAGAGCCCCGCAGGGCTACGGGGAGGAGCGTAGATGTTATTAATAGATTCTATATAATCTGCTCCTACGTGCGGCACGCAGTGCGACTCCCACTCTCAATTTAATATATTCATAAAAAAATATTAAATTTCATTTATTTTTAAATGAGATTCAATATTTTTTATTAAATGTTTTTTAGCACGCTTTAACGATTTTTTTTAAAATTTTAGTTCGTTTTATTCCAATAGATGGCGCTAGGTTTAAAATGCTAAGCAAAGGCACATTTTTAGTTATAAACAATTCCGCTCTTGGTCAAAGTGGCGCTACCGTCGCTCAGGCTGTCAAAAAAATTTGACTGCGATACTAAAAGTGTTCCAAACTGTTATACGATAAACTGTTATACGATATATTGCCCACGATAAACTGTTCTACGATAAATTGTTGAACGATAAATTGATTCCACGATAAATTGTTTCCACGATAAATTGTTCTACGATAAATTGTTCTACGATAAATTGCTCACGATAAATTGTTCACGATAAACTGACAGTAAATCGACAATCCCATCGTTAAATACCACCCTTGTTTTTTGTGGATCGTTAATGCAAAATTTTATTGTAGATTATGCAAACGAAACAAGATTGAAACCGAATCGGGCTGTCTTGAGTTCCATGATTATTTGAGAAATATCACTAATTATGATGTTGAAGTTTTACAAAACGATATCAAAGAGACCGGTGTTAGAGAAAACTCCGTATTTAATTCAATTCCATCATTTCACGTAACGAATAATTATTCTTGCGACATAATGCACGATTTGTTTTTGGGCGTTTGTAAATATGATCTATCTCATTTTATTTATATAAAAAAGTATTTTAAACTGTCTATTTTAAAGGAAAAAGGTATGGCCATTCGGGAATAGGAAACATGTCCTCAATTCAAAAATCTTATATATTTAGCGCAAACAGTTTAGATGATGGCTAAATAATGAAAACATTCGTTCATTTCCTTACACTTATGATCGGAGATCTAGTTCCAAACAACGATGAAGTTTACGAAATATTGAAAATTTTAATTAAAATTACTTATTGGTCTGCTCTTACTACCAGCAATCAATGATGACATTTTGTTAGAAATGATACAGTCAATTTTAAAACATCATTTATTATATTTACAATATTTTTTAGATAATTTAAAGCCCAAACATCATATGATGGTCCACTATCCGTTTATAACTCGGCAGAGTGGCCCACGTAGACATTTGTGATGTTTTCGATTTAAAAGTAAACATCAAATCAAACATTCAAACAACTTTGTCTATTAAAGAATCATTAAGATTTTCTAATAATTTATTAACCGGATTTTATATTTAATTGAGGCATGTTGTGAAATAACTTATAAAGGCATTGAATACAAAAGTGGATATTTATTGACAATAACCGGTTCATTCGGCACAGCTCCTCGAATTTTGAAAGTAGTTGATATCCTGGTTGACAAAAAAGAATCTCTCTCACAGACCATTTAGTGTCATATGTTCTAAATGAATCCTTAAATCAATTTGAATTTCACTATATTGATGTGTTTGGGGTAGAGGCCCATCGCATTATAGCATAACTAACAATGGTAAAAACATTTTTTAATTAAAAATACAATTATCTACAAAAAATGTAATATTACTCTTTTAAATGATGGAGCAAATTAAGAAGATAATTTTGTTTTATTTTAATTATAATAATAAAATGTACTAATGTGTGATCAAGCTAGGTTTTTTTAAATTTACATAATTTTTTTCCTCAGTGTGAGGAGCTCTTTATCAAATTAAATTACACCGAGATGGTCCTGATCAATAATTTGCTGGTCAACGCTGGTTTACGCTCTAAATCAAAGTAGTTATATTTATCCACCCGGTGTAACGACCTGAAACGAGCACCCGGTTATGGGATAAAATCGGGTTATGGGACAGGTAATTATTTATGGATGATCATTAAGCTATAATTAGAATTATGGTTATTAACAAAAACAAAAACAAAACAGAACGATATAAAAGCTCTCGGTATCGGTCGGACACGGGTCAGGTTTTTTTGTTGTGGACGGAGATACTCAACAATAGTAAAAACCGAAGTAAAAAAAAAAAAAAAAAAATATTTAATAATAAAAAATTTTAAAATTAAATATAAAATGGAAAGAAAATCCATATCGATAAAAAAGTAAAATCTTATAGTATAAGTTTGTGTATAATGAACTCAATATAAGTTAAAAAAAAAAAAAAAAAAAAATGTTTTAAAAATTATTTCCAAAAATTTGTCTGGAAAATTGTACCGTGATAACTTGTGTCATATAATTTAATGTAATTTATAGTTACGAAATCAAGTGTTGTAAATTCAAATAAAACAAAAAATAAAATTATTATGTCCGATGTATTTCGTAAATGAAAATAATTATTTATAAAATAAATCTATAATAGACTATTTACCTAATCATATGTTTGTGCTCAAAGAAACACGCTTTGTAAATATAATAATAAAATTAAAAGTAAAAACAAGTTGTTTGTAAGTGCTTACATAACGAAGTGACGTTGTTTTATTGAATCCGCTACACACCGTTATACATATTTATCTGCGGGAGGATCGTGATCTATTTCGGTCATTGCAGTTGGTGCAACTATTCTAAACCCTGCATCTTGAATACGGGCTTAACATAATAATTAGAGCTCAAAGTAATAAAGTGTATGCAACGGGGTAATCGAGAATTTGAAATACTACGAGCATCATTACGGTTCAACTCTCTGATACCAAGGCTAAACAGTGGATACTTCGAAGGCTATCAACCAACCGGATATGATATAGTGGGATGAGGAACATATGATCAACGGGACACCATCATTGTTCAACAAAATTTATTTTGGTGATGTATTAATTAGTTTTAACTTTCTTTTTTTCAAATCTAAAATTTATATATGTAGTTAGTGCTTTCGCACGATAGTTGATTACTCATATTTTTATATGATAATGTAAATGGATTTTTTTTTCGTTCATATTCGTTGTTGAGTTACTCCACTAAAACCTTCTTGGAAAATCTATTTTTTTTTGATTTTGATTTGTGATAATAATAGTGCCAATGAAAATGCTCGGCTAAATTTATTCTTATTTTAGTGATGTGAGTACCGAAAAACCAGTGAGCTAGTTACATTCTTCTTACGTTGATTGAATTTAAAAGCACTTCATTTTCGTTTGTACTTTTGGTGATTTTATGTCATGTGTGGTAAGATGAACCCCCGTTATACCGGAAGAGGCTACCCATCGCAAAGAAGTGTTCTACCACACATTGTTAATGCAAACAAAAGTTACAAAATGGCGCCCGAGCAGGGACCTGAAGAGTCCACGTGTTAAATTCATTCTAGAAACATACTAAAGTCGTAATCTATATTATTTTCGTCGGTTCGTTGATTGTTCGTCACTTTGAATTCCGGTTCGTAGAGAATTATAGATACTACGGTGTTAGTCATTACTTCCGGTATATATAAAAAAAAAAGTTACGTTTGTGGTTCCTATTTTAGGTCAAATACTTTATATCACATCTCAATTTCGTGACTAATTGTATGTTAAAATGGAGTCAGATGTTCATCAGCAATTGAATGTTTTATTTATTAAATCTCTTGCTGGGTTCATACTGACTACCTTTTAACATGTTAGTTGAAATAAATAATATTTTATTTTTCGGCATTAATTGACCAAGTAAGCATTTACCGGGATTGACCCTCTGAACACGCAGTTATCTCTCGGATAGATGGTTACTTTTCCTAATGCCGATCGTCCACAGTAAAGTTAAAAAAAAAAAAAATAGTAATAATAATAATAATAATATCAACAAGAATTCCACAGGTATACCTATAGGATAAATAATTCACTTTCGAACGCAGGGTTTTTCGGTCACTCGTAAACATCACTAAAATAGATTGATCTATTAATTAAACCAAATTTACTTAAACATTTTCTAATTTAATTATATCATAATATATTTTTTTTCTCATAATACTTTATTTATGTTTATACCTTTTGTTGTTGTTTAAATATACATATATACGTATTTATATTATTTTAGTTATATTCTGCAAAAAGAAAAAAAAACAAATTTGAGTTAAGTCAAATTTAAATTATTCGATTTTCATATTGCACAAGTAACTGGCGTTACCAATTTTTCATTAGTTTACATGTTTATATTTTATTTTACAATTCATAAATTATAATTTGGGATAGTTATTTTGCCTGTTGTAGTTTAGAGCCTTTGCAAAATAACAAGCCTTTGCCTTAAACAACAAACCTCTGGTTTGCACTATGAGCTTGTCAGAAAATTGGGACCCCCTTAAAGGGCTAACGGACGAAGAAATCGACATAGAATGTATGGTAAGGGGAATTGAACGATCTAATTCAGAATGGGAAGAAACTTTAAGTAATGCTCTTACATCAGAAAGCGGTAATCCCTCATTAAAACCCACCGTTACACATGCCTGCGACGCCCAACAGGAATTAAAACGCTGTTCGAATCAAATCCCTATTTTAACTCGAATTCTGGAAGACGAGCGGGTTATAAAATGGGATTCACTAGCTGACATAAAAGCTCGAATAAAACATTGGAGAGACCGGACATTTCGATTAAAGGGTTGTTTCCACCAAGATAACGAGGTAGACAAGCTGATAAACCATTGGCGACGTCTAGAACGTTTGTATCAAACATGCGTGGAAAAGTTGAAAGACTCTCAAACTGATCTCAACGATTCGCCCAATGATACGGCATTATCGGCGGTGACAGATGCTCCAAATAATCCTACTCTCGACACCAAATCTGTAGAAACACTGACTCCCAAATTGGTACAACTACCTATTCAGCCGGTACCTACATCAATTTTTGATGCCTCATCAAATAGAACAAGTTTATCTCGGACACACGAATCAACTACTGTTACGTGGAGCAAGAAGGATAGTTTCGCACCAAAAACTTTAGCGTACGAAACTGTACCTCACATTCGGCACCAGCATATTACTCAGAACAATGAAGCACGAGCGGACAAATCAACTCCGGTATACTACATTCCAATTAATGACCCCTTTAAAGCTTCCAATCACGCATCGACCTACCAGTCTATGCAACCTAATCGCAATCAAGATCAACATTTCGTTCAACCTCCGTATGTTTCCAATAATTATCAATCGCCTGTATCATTTTCCGCCCCGACTAACTTTCCGTATACCTACAAATCTGAGCCAAAATGGAACATAAGTTTCTCCGGCCAACCTCAAGGCCTAGAAGTTCATGACTTCATATTTCGATTGGAGTCAATTGCTTGGCGAGAGCAGGTGCCACTGAACCAATTATATGCTATCATGCCGAAATTTTTGACCGACGTGGCAGAAAAATGGTACTGGATTTTTATCCAAAAATATCCAGGAGCATCATATCCCCAACTACGACAAGCAATAATACAAAGATTTAGTAGCATAGACACCGATCGCGCAACTCGAAGAGCGATTGAGACACGGAAGCAACGAATTAATGAATCTCTAAGTGACTTCCTCCTTGAAGTAGAAAGTATGAACCACAGGTTGAATCGACCATTACCGGAAAGAGATTTGTTAGAGATCGTAAGAGAAAATATGAACTTCGAATTGCAACAAATGACTCTTCATTTGTCTATATCTACTATAGAAGATCTAAGATTAATTTGCCACAGATACGAGCGATTGTGGGAAAATAAACGAATAAACGACAGGCCGGTCATAGATCGTAGAGTAAGGTTTGTAAATGAATTAATGGCACCAACTCAAAACCAATTCACTGACGTTCGACGTAGGATACCCCCCGACTATAGTGACGACAAAAGTAATTACGATTCATTTCATCCTGACGAAAACGGATATTATGTCGAGGAAATGGCCCTTAATATAAATAAAGCTTTGCGCCAATATCCAAAGGACAGTAATTACAGGCAACAAAAATTGGTATGCTGGAATTGCAACATGCCAGAGCACCGATACCAAGACTGTAACCTACCTCCGCAAGGAATATTCTGTTATGGTTGCGGAACAAAGGATATATTAAAGCCCAACTGCACCAATTGCCAACGAGTTTCGGAAAACTATTCACCGGGAGTGAGTCGAGCGGGATTGACACAACCGGTAAAGATTATGGCCCGCTCGCAGAGGCCAGCAACTCCGCCAATGAGATACGCGACGGATGCAGCCTCCAACACCGAACCGCCTCGTTATCGTTAGAACCACATCCATATAATATGACCGCTAATAAGGAAGTATTTGGTAGTGATATGTCAATTCAATATACTAGTTTTAAACCCAATACCTTATTAAAGACCTTTCAGCGAACTATAAAATATTGGAAAGAGAGACGTAATTTCATTCGCGCCTGTGCTGAGACTTGTATAGGAATAGCAAACGACAATAGACCCTATGCGATTGTTGAGATTAATGGGACCCTTATTCGTGGGTTAATGGACAGCGGCGCCTCTCTTAGTATATTAGGACATCGGTCATTAGAATTCCTAAAGAAAATAAAGGCTAGTTACAAAGGCATTGCAGCTGAAGTCTCTACTGCTGATGGTTCCAAAAACAAAATTGTCGGTTTTGTCGATTTGTCGGTAAAATTTAATAACCAAATTAAAATTGTGCGGTTTTACATAGTGCCTTCTTTACTTGGGCAAGTTTATTTAGGTATTGATTTCTGGAATCTTTTCCAAATCAAGCCACAAATAGTCGATTCCCTCGAACTTAGTTCTTCTATAACTACGGATGAAAATAAACATTCCCTAACATCTGCACAATCGACAGAATTCAATAAAATTTTAGCTTCTTTCCCTTCGTATGAAAAGAACGGATTAGGTCATACTAAACTAATTGAACATCACATCGATGTTGGAAATAGTTTGCCAATAAAACAACGATATTACGCTGTCTCGCCGGCAATCCAGGAACTGATGTACCAGGAGCTTGATCGGATGTTATCTCTAGGGGTAATAGAAGAGAGCTCGAGTTCATGGTCATCGCCAGTTGTGCTTATTCGCAAACCTAACAAGATTAGGCTGTGTCTTGATTCGCGAAAGGTTAATGCTGTGACAAAAAAGGACGCCTATCCCTTACCTTTAATCAATGGCCTCCTAGGTAGATTAAACAGTACAAAATATATCTCCAGCATTGACCTGAAAGACGCCTTCTGGCAGATACCACTCGCTCCTACCTCTAGAGATAAAACCGCATTCACAGTTCCTGGTCGTCCATTATACCAATTTCGAGTGATGCCGTTCGGCCTATGTAATTCTCCACAGACGATGTGTCGACTGATGGACAAAGTTGTGCCACACTGTTACCATCAACAAATATTCGTCTATCTTGACGACTTGTTGATCACCTCGGCTACAATTGAAGAACACTTTAAACTGCTAGCAATCGTATCCAAACGCCTTACTGATGCAGGGTTGACCATAAATGTCAATAAAAGTCACTTCTTCATGAAGCAAATTAAATATTTGGGCTACGTAGTTGGAGAAGGAGGAATAAAAACGGACCCAGAAAAAGTGGAATCTATCAAAAATTTTCCATCTCCTTCCACAGTTAAACAAACCCGTAGATTACTTGGTATGACGGGATGGTATCAGCGATTCATACCTAATTACGCCCAGGTGACCACCCCTATCACTAACTTATTAAAAAAACAATCCAAGTTTATTTGGACAAGCGAAGCTCAAGTTGCTCTAGAACAGTTAAAATATCTGCTATCAACCGCCCCACTCCTAATAAACCCAGACTATTCACAACCATTCTGGATTCGCTGTGACGCTTCGAAAACCGGAATTGGGAGTGTCCTATTTCAAAAGGATATCGAAGGTAATGAAAAACCAATAGCTTTCATGTCGAAAAAGTTGAACCAAGCCCAAAGTAATTACACCACGACGGAACTGGAATGCCTGGCAGCGGTGTTAAGCGTACGAAAGTTTCGCCCCTACATAGAAGGTTATCATTTCACCATAATAACCGACCATTCAAGCCTTAAATGGCTAATGGCTCAAAACGATTTAAACGGTAGACTCGCCCGCTGGAGCCTTAAACTTCAGGCTTATGATTTCGACATTCAACACCAGCGCGGTTCAGAAAATGTAGTACCTGATACTCTATCGAGAATGTATTGCGACACGATGCATATAGACATGGTTTCTACTATCGATCTCTCCTCAGTGGGTTTCAACGATCTCGATTACTGTCGACTACGCGAAAATATTAATAAATTCCCAGATAAATATCCTTCGTTCAAGATTATATCAGAGCGAATTTACATAAAAATTGGTGCAAACTCCGATCCAACGTTGACCGATGTATCGAATTGGAAGCTTTGGATACCACGAAGTATGACCCAGCATGTAATAAAACAATTTCATGATGTCCCACTAGCTGCGCATGGTGGCATTATGAAAACTTTAGCAAGATTACGGCAGCATTTTTATTGGCCAGGAATAAGAAAACAAGTTTATGAGTATGTCAAGAACTGCGTTGTGTGCAAAACAACGAAAAGTAATAACTCCATTTCAAAACCTCCTTTAGGCGAACCTACATTTGCAATGCGACCATGGGAACATGTATACATCGATCTAATGGGACCTTATCCGCGATCCAAATAAGGCAATTCATACATTTTAGTGGTTTTAGACCAATTCACAAAATTTGTCCTTTTAAAACCATTAACCTCGAGCACTACGAATAAAATCATAGCTTACCTGAAGAATGACGTATTCCTTGTTTTTGGTGTTCCCAAACAAGTGCGTACCGACAATGGGCCACAATTTTTAAGCAAAGCTTTTCAAGAGCTACTGACAGAACTAAATATCGCCCACAGCAAAACGGCCGTATACTCACCACAGGCAAACGCCTCGGAACGTGTGAATCGATCGGTCGTGGCCGCAATTAGAGCATACGTTCAAAGCGAACATAAAAACTGGGATAAGTATTTGGCTGAAATTGCATGTGCCCTTCGAACCGCAATACACCAAACCATAGAACATTCGCCATATTTTCTGCTATTCGGATACCATATGGTTACGAACGGTAAATCGTATGACATGTTACGAGAAATGAAATCTTTAGGAGAAGATATTGACGTATTACCAAATACTGACAGGATTTCGATATTACATTCTACGATAGGTAAACACCTGCGAGATGCTTTTGAAAAATATTCCAAATATTACAATTTGCGTACTCGTCCCATTAATTTTACTCCGGGGCAAACCGTGTATATACTAGAACATCCTCAAAGCTATGCGGCAAAGAATATTTGTGCAAAATTTTGCCCAAAGTACGTTAAAGCAGTTATTTACAAAAAAATTGGAAATGTTACTTATGTGTGCAAAGATGAAAATGGAAAAGTATTAGGAAATTTTCATGCAAAAGATTTAAAAGCATGATGGTATATATGTATGAATGATCTAAATAACACTCAGATTCGAACTTTGCCTGCATATAAATAGCATGTACTTTCGAATCTGCCCTGTAACGACCTGAAACGAGCACCCGGTTATGGGATAAAATCGGGTTATGGGACAGGTAATTATTTATGGATGATCATTAAGCTATAATTAGAATTATGGTTATTAACAAAAACAAAAACAAAACAGAACGATATAAAAGCTCTCGGTATCGGTCGGACACGGGTCAGGTTTTTTTGTTGTGGACGGAGATACTCAACAATAGTAAAAACCGAAGTAAAAAAAAAAAAAAAAAAATATTTAATAATAAAAAATTTTAAAATTAAATATAAAATGGAAAGAAAATCCATATCGATAAAAAAGTAAAATCTTATAGTATAAGTTTGTGTATAATGAACTCAATATAAGTTAAAAAAAAAAAAAAAAAAAAAATGTTTTAAAAATTATTTCCAAAAATTTGTCTGGAAAATTGTACCGTGATAACTTGTGTCATATAATTTAATGTAATTTATAGTTACGAAATCAAGTGTTGTAAATTCAAATAAAACAAAAAATAAAATTATTATGTCCGATGTATTTCGTAAATGAAAATAATTATTTATAAAATAAATCTATAATAGACTATTTACCTAATCATATGTTTGTGCTCAAAGAAACACGCTTTGTAAATATAATAATAAAATTAAAAGTAAAAACAAGTTGTTTGTAAGTGCTTACATAACGAAGTGACGTTGTTTTATTGAATCCGCTACACACCGTTATACATATTTATCTGCGGGAGGATCGTGATCTATTTCGGTCATTGCAGTTGGTGCAACTATTCTAAACCCTGCATCTTGAATACGGGCTTAACATAATAATTAGAGCTCAAAGTAATAAAGTGTATGCAACGGGGTAATCGAGAATTTGAAATACTACGAGCATCATTACGGTTCAACTCTCTGATACCAAGGCTAAACAGTGGATACTTCGAAGGCTATCAACCAACCGGATATGATATAGTGGGATGAGGAACATATGATCAACGGGACACCATCATTGTTCAACAAAATTTATTTTGGTGATGTATTAATTAGTTTTAACTTTCTTTTTTTCAAATCTAAAATTTATATATGTAGTTAGTGCTTTCGCACGATAGTTGATTACTCATATTTTTATATGATAATGTAAATGGATTTTTTTTTCGTTCATATTCGTTGTTGAGTTACTCCACTAAAACCTTCTTGGAAAATCTATTTTTTTTTGATTTTGATTTGTGATAATAATAGTGCCAATGAAAATGCTCGGCTAAATTTATTCTTATTTTAGTGATGTGAGTACCGAAAAACCAGTGAGCTAGTTACATTCTTCTTACGTTGATTGAATTTAAAAGCACTTCATTTTCGTTTGTACTTTTGGTGATTTTATGTCATGTGTGGTAAGATGAACCCCCGTTATACCGGAAGAGGCTACCCATCGCAAAGAAGTGTTCTACCACACATTGTTAATGCAAACAAAAGTTACACCGGGAGGAGTATTACGACAACATTTGTATCAGGGAAACATGATTGTTGTCGAGGCCGATATCTTCTTTAAGGCACCTATGCAAAAGTGGAGTAGTAATCGTGGTCGCTGATAGATTTTCTTCGGCACTATTGCAATACGTTAGAGATATTACCCTTCTTCATAAATTGTTTGCTTATATCACGAGTATCAAAAACAATTTAAGTGGTTCTGTATATGATAAATTTATGGAAGTTGTAAAGTTCAGCGATGTGTCAATATTAGAGCCTGAGGATCGCTTTATTATACTTGATGACTTTAACTTACCTAATGTGGATTGGCTTCGTATTGATCATTTTTTAACTCCGGTAAACTTGACTGCTGAGTACGATAATTCCATGTCCGGGTTATTCTCCATAAATCTGAAACAATATGTCGTCGTCAAGAATGGTTGTGGAAATGTGCTAGATCGTGTATTCTTGCAATTGGACCAAGGTATCCTATTGCCGCGAAAATCAAGGAACAAAACATGTAGAGTACATTGACGATCAGATATCTGGAACCAATAATGACCAAGATGCGAGGCTACTACAAAGCTAAATTACTGAGATGCTACGAACAGGCGATGAGAATTTCTATAAGTAGCGTATAGTTAACATATATTTTTAATATGATCTTCTGCTATTTTCTATCATTGAAACACATTCAGACCTGCGCTAAAGGTTTTTACAAATGCGCCTTAATGTTCACTAAAGGTTGAGAAAAATACACCATGAGGGTTTCTCCCAACCTCACGACTTTGGGAATATTTGACAGATGAGAAGTAAATTGTTGCGCTTATCTTGTACATTTTTGAATAAATTTTGATAGATTTTAATTAATTTTAAATAAAGTTAATTTTATTAATATTCTATAATAAACATTAATACACACAAGTTTAAATGTATATTTATTTACTTTTTAATTTGTGAATATTTGTTGTTGAAAAATGGATTTGTTTCAGTCCAAACTGGTCATAAATACAGAAACCACCAATATCAAGCGAAGCATATTATTCGAAACATCCAAAATCTTCGGTTGGCATTCACCTTACAGTATTTTGGTAAGTTTTCCACTGTGGGTTCTTTATCTAAAATGGAACAATCCCTAACCCATCAACATTTCTGGCACGAACTGGCAGGAATTTAGTGAAGAGTTGTACTCTTAAATATCAATTCTTTTAGATGCCAACTGCAAGGATTTTTATCTGAGTTTTCATATTCTGTCGTCATTTATTTTAGAGTTTAACCCAAGCTGAGCATCATCCAAATTAATTTCGTTTGCTTCATAAGGAGAGTACCTCCGATTAAACATGTTCCTATAGTCCCGGTTAGTACTATAAGGCGGTGTTTTATTGACCAGATTAATGATGGCAGTCGTTGAAGCATTGTAAGCTTCACAAACAAAAATTTTTAATCGAGCAAATTCGATATGTGGCAACTAAGAACAACCCAAATGATTGCATCTTACGAGGAATATTACCAACAAAACTGCATAGCGACGAAAACAATAGCTTATTAGATTCACACTAATCTCCAAAACAACTAGGAACGACCTGCGCAAACACACACACACAAAAACTAATAATGTAGAATCTCTTTCTCGAAGAGTTATGAAAGAAATATTTCAAATGTTCAAAACTTACCCGAATTGAAGCACTGTTTTTATTTTATCAAGAACATTGAGACATTCCGTTTAGGAGAACTAAAGTGAATGATTCTGTCAATAGCGTGATAACTATGTGCAACCAACAGTCTTGTAGAATTGTCCAAGAATATACCGATATGGCTCAAACTTCATGTCTCGCTAATAACCTTAGAATATCACGAGTGGTAGTAGAATTCTGCATGCGAATATTTTGAAATTCCGAAAATATTACCTTAAAACATGTTGTGACTAAGCTAATTATTGATTGATCAAATACTGACGCCACAATATGAATCTTCGTGTTCCAAGGTATCATTATACGAATACCAGTTCGCCCCCTCCCTCAGGAGTGCGGGTTGGGGTATGCCACGGACCTGCATACTCGGGGATCCGGTAATGGAACCCGATAATTTTCTAATATTTTCCGTGTGAGTATTACCCATCGTACATTAGGATAGGCATGCCGAGCATGACCGCTGCCATACCCACACAGAAAGCCTGCTTTTATATTATATCTGTCCTTAACACTTTTTAGAATCATTATTAACACTTTATTCACGAATCTCTAAATACATAAGAAAACTTTGTTAATCAATTTAGTCGATATTGGGCCACCACACAAAAAAAACGCACAGCAACTAGCAATTAAACCAAATGTCAATTGATATGTTTCACGGACCCAAATTTTGATCTGCTCTTGCTGTAGCAGTTCTTAACTTTTGTTTTTTGATTTGTATTAATTAAAATTATGTCGAGTTTATAGTGAAACTGTATATTGATTTTTATTAAAATGTCAATATTTTTTCTCTATTTCATTTCATAAGGCTAAAAAATGTCAAAATATTTCACAACAAAAAAGTGAACGAAAATATAAAACTGTTACCGGTACGTTAGACCGTGAGACAATTTATATACAAGATGATTACAACGAATGCAGTGAACTGTCTACATTGCAATTGTACAGAACACATATAAAATGAAAAACTGGAATTATTAAAGAAACAACTAAGAGCTGTGTACATGTTTCGGTTTTCTTCTGTTTTTGATCTAGATATTCCATAATTTTATTATAGTTTGACACGCCAAACTATCATCATTTTCCAATTTTATTTTAAGGTTTTTGGCATTCAAGTTCTTGGCAAAAGATTATTTCCATTTTCATTTGTTTTTGTGATAATGTTTTCAAATTTACAAAGACAAAACGAACAACAACAACAACAAATTCATTTCGTTGTCTTCATAATATTTTTATGTGGTGAAATGTGTGCGGGTGGTGAACTCATCGTTAGCACAAAACAAAAAGCTATAATAAACCCCAAGACCCGACAAATATTACTAATTTGGTTTTTGAGGGGTGGCAATTTATCATGGTGGGTGTTTTATGTTTATAAATATAAATCGTATCGATTGTACAGTAAAACATTTTTTTTTGTCTCTTGTTTTGTGCTCAAAACTATGTCATAAATCCGTTTTATATGTTTTACAATGATAACATATGGTCTCAATGATAATTTTTACTTTATTACTGCCAATTTATCACAACTGTCCTTAATAGGTTTTTCTGATTGTTTGAATGAACATAAAAAAAATAAATCTTGATTTTTTTTCTGCTTCATTCTTCTAGATGCTGATTTTAAAATAATTTGATTATAATGTCGTGTGCTTTCTACGAATTATGTTCAAATGTTACAGCCGGCGAGGTTATTTTGATTTATCGGACATAATGTTTCAAATTAGCGCAACAAGCCTCGGGTTATACAAATACGATATAAAATGTAGAAATTAGATACACAAGGAATATTTTTATTGTATTTGCTAATCAAATCAAATATTAATTAGGTAATTTAAAATAAATAAAGTTTTTGTACGAATTTCCAGAACGTACAGAAAGTTTAATTTTTAAATGGAAAATTATTAACTCAATTTGATATATAGCCGCAATATGTCTTGTAAAAACCAATTAATTTTCCGATTGATTAAGTTTTGTCTTTTTTGTGCGCTTTTCCTTCTTCGTCATTAGATTTTCCATTTTTATTTATTTGAACTTTTCTTGATAATAATATTGTCTTTAGGGAACACGAAACAAACTGCGCTTTCTTTCTTATTCACGTTTTGATCTCATACCAATATACGTACTGTACATATACGTATTGTGTACTTTATAAATATATTTTTGATTCGTTAAAATATAATTGAATGAGTCTTTGAGATGAGAAATGAAATTTTGTAATATCTACCATCAATATTTTTTTGTTCAATCAATAAATTATATAATAATAATAAAATTACAAAGAGAATTGCCTAAAATTATCCAAGTGTTAAGCTTGATCATAAAATAACAATAATTTTTCAAAATTATGCCAATTAAAATTCAAAATGTTAAGTATTCGAGCTATTAATAATTAGAATTATATAATAACGGTCTTCCTGATACATTTGTGTGTGCTAGAATTTGTGTGTGCACAGGTTGCGTTGTCCGTGTGCTTTGAAAAGTGAAAGAGTGAAAAAGTTTTTTTATTTTTATTTATTTTAATATTCATTTTCATATAATAACAACGGCGGATTATCCAGTAAATTTAATGTTCCTTTTGAGGATAATCCAAGTTGTTATACATAAATATACAAAAGTTACAAAATTTACATAGATATACAAATATTATAAAAATTAAAGATAACGGAGATTTAGTTCCAAAATAATAGAATATTTGATTTAAAATAATTTTTAATATTTTTTTTAAATCTTAAGTAGGTTTCAGATTCCTTTATAAATTTAAGTACATACTTGATTATAAATAAACGGGCTATGGATTATAAATAAACGTGATCGATTTTCTTCCAAATTCAGTTCTAATATGATGCGAATCAATTCTGTTGCAATTTCGAATTGAATACACATGATGAGCGCAATTAAAGTTTATATTAGACATAAATGAAGATACATTTAGGCTTTTATACAGATAAAGTGTTAATTGAAACTTATATAAGACATTTATGGGCAATATCATAATATCATCTTTGCTATATAATATCCTAGTGGAAAATAGAATTGGCAATCTGTTTACTGCTTTTATATTTTTGTTTTGCATAACTTGCAATTTCGTCAGCTTGGGTAAGGTAGCTGTTCCGTATACTATAAGGCCATATAACCCAATACCCTAGTAGGAACAAAGAAAGATAATTTTCCGAGTAACCCAACAAGTGGAGAAATTTTTTTACTTGTGATATTTTTTACTTGTATTATGTGATGTGGTGCAACTAGAAGTAGCTTAATTATGGTTTCTTTTTCCTTCATTAAACTGTTGTCGTTTAGGTTCATAGAGTTTAATTCAATTAATGGAATATTTGATCACAAACCATTCGATATTAATGCTGAAGGCATCAGTCCTCTAGAAGCGTAATCAGTCGGGTTACTGATCGATTCCATGTGAAACCATTGATTTCGGTTTGAGAACTCTAGAATATTGGCAGTTCTGTTCACGATGTATGTTTTCCACTTTCTTGGGGGACTAGAAAGCCAATCCAGCATTTCTGGAAGTCTGTCAAATAGAACGTCTGAGGCTGAATATTTGTTGTTAGTGATTGTTTTACTAAGTCTATATTAACTTGGACAATAGTAAAGCACCATTTAGCCTAATCTGGCAACCTTCGTTTTAACACCTTGAACGTACCAGATATATTAACTCTAGTATGTATGACTGGCCCATAACCGTTCTTTGACGCATCTGAAAATCCATGGAGCTCCAAATCACTATTCGCATCTAACGCTTCATTTTGGCTCTATTTTTTCAATTATCTTGAATATTTGAAGGCAGTTCGTTATCCACACTTTTCCAACCATAATTTTTGGAATACAATTTTAGCTGCTAAGGTTATCGGGGATAACCAGTCCATAAGATCAAACAACCTGGATGCTTCACACAGTGGTGATCCTTTTGTGTATGTGTGGTTCGATTTTCTAACGTAACCTAAAACATGGAAGAAGCGAGTCCTTTATTGTAATATCATCTTTCTCTTGAATACTGCAAAATCTAACGGGTTTGGCTGCATATGCACGCTCGGTCGAATATAAAGTTTGGTTGGATGTGGTTGCTGTTGCATTTGATCCTGTTTTGCTTTATTTTGTTTTCTCAAAAACATATTTTTTTATCGGTCAAACATTTTATTGTTATGCTTTACAATTATCCTTATCCTCTCTTCTCAGAATCTTGTTCTTGTTACACTCGTACGTACGTACAGTTTACTCATACATTTTTGTATACGTTTATCTCTGTTTCTATTCCAATAATTTATTTCGTATTCGGCGTCTAATTGTTTTCGTATATATTTTTGAAAACCAGTATCTGAATCTGAACAGATGTAATCCGATTCACATACAAAACATTAGGAATCAAAACAGGAATAAATGATTCTGCGGTATACGAGGGAATCGCTAGACAGACGGATTCGCTTATCTTGTAGTACAAGTACAGAAGGTATTGAAATGTACACTTAAACATTGTTATATATTTTCAATGTTCCTAACCATGAAGCAATTTGTATTATTACATCAGATACAATTACATAAGATTTTTTTCATATGTTTATGACATTTTTTTAAATTTTCAATTCAAATTACGAACCAATAAATACCTCTTGTAATCGAATGTTGTTAACGTTGCCATTCCAATTGAATTTACTCTTATTATTATTATTATTATTTTTTTTTTTTACTAAGAGTGAGTAAATTGCTTAGTACGAGACCGTTCCGTTCAAAATTGGAATAGTATAATTGGATTTTTAAGGTACCTAGTTAAATAACACGTATTGTATACAAAAATATAATTAATATTTAAACTTACGGACGTAGAATTTGTGGGTCATCATATTATGTATAAATATGTATATGCTGTCGCGTCTTTACGAACATGCATCGCTCGCGCTTAATGGTGTTGGGTAGATTTTAAGGCGGTAATATTATACAGCATGAGGTGAGATGACCCCAAGATACCATTTTAATATTTATTGACGATAGACATATATGGAGACGATAAACATATATGGAGAAATTAGACGATAGATATATATGACGACTATAGACATATATGATGACGATAGACATATATGGAGAAATTTAGAACATCCTATACCTTATCCTATTTAACACAAACTAATAAATTACCCTCCTAGGTATGATATCTTTACTATAACTAACATAAAACAACTAATTTTTCAATGTAGCTAGACAATAACTGTGCTGCGGTTATTGCCTTGATTATTTATGTGGATAACATCCTACCCCCATAAACCATTTATATCGAGAATGCAGGCAGGGCTTGGGCCCACATAATTTTGGAATATAGTAAGATACAGAATTTTAATACTGTAGGTTGGAGAAAAAGAAATCCAATATTTTTTCGCTAGATGGCTTTAGTGACATATGGTGTATTTGTCGCATCAGGCCATACTTATACTCATTTGAAAGGGAAATTCATTTACTAAAAAAATTAGTTTGCTATTGTTTTGATTGTTTGATTCAGTTGTGCGTTATAGCGTGTTTAAGGATGGAGGTAAACAAAGGGAAAATTCTATATTTTACAATTTTGCTTCGAAAAGGGCGAAATCACAAGTCAAGCGGTTGAAATTGTGAATGGTGTCTAAGGCCCCGATCACGCGCAATTTTGGTTTCGTCAATTCCGTTCCCATAATGTCGATATCAACTACGCAACAAGCACTGAAAGGTCTATCGTCGAAAATGTCAATTGTGGCATCGCCCAAGAGCTAAAAGTTGACCAAAAAACAGTTTTAAACCATTTGTATAAGCCTGGCTTCAAAAAGAACATCGATGTTTGGGTGCCGCTCGAGTTGATGCAAAACAAATTGATGGAACGTATTCCCATATGGCCAAATGGAATGAAATCGAGTGATTTCTGAACCGGTCGGTGACTGACGACGGTAAATGGGTCAAATACAACAATGTCAAGCGGAAACGATCATAGTCGAAGGCCGGTGAAGCGGCACAAACACTGGCGCAATCAGTATTGACCATAAGGAAGGTTTTGCTGTGTGTTTAATGCAATTGAAAGGAAATCATCTACTATGAGCGAGGTTGATGCAAAAATAATTTTTTGGCGAAACAGAAAAACAAGTGTTAAGTGAAATGTGTTTTATTAAGTGTTAGTGTATTTCGCCAAGTGCCTACGGCAAATAGTGTTAAAAGGAAAACCCCAACCTTAAATAGTGAAATTTAAGCTTCAAATAATGAAGTTTTATTGTATATTGCAACTTAAAATAAATCTGCTGTATTGTGCTAACCGCAACCGGAAATCTTACTTAGGTTTGGTCACACACTTCAATCAATCTAAATTTGATATGATCGATAAATTGTAATTTCGTTTTTGTTTTTATTGCCAGCTCTCACTTAAATCGCTGCGACATCTACGTGACAAACCATCGAGATAGCTTTACTACAGATGGAACTATATAGTATACGCAATTAAATACAAGAATGAATGGAATTTTGAGGTTAATCATATAATTGTTTAAAAAAAAAAGCTACAGTACACTTATTTTTCACAGCGTGACAGTTGAAACGAAATAATAAGAAAGGAAATTAAAAGATTAATTTTATTATTTTATTACGACGCTTCTTTCACCTATAAATTTGATTTTCCTTTAAAAATTTTTGTATATTAATCTCTAGACACAACAATATAACTTTAATTTATATTTTTCACTGAAATTTTATTGTAAAATTTGCCCATCTATAGTTTTTCTATTTATGTTTACATTACCATAAAAATACACAATACGAAAGCCACTGTATATAATACCCAACAATCCGACAGTTAAAAGCTTATTAAAATATAAAGAAAACAAAAGAAGTTTCGTTCTAGTTTTAAAACAAAATCAATAAATAAATAAACCTTTGTTAGTAAAATTCCTCCCGCCGGATATTTTACCAAAAATTTCTTTTGTTAAAAATTCAATAAAAGCTTTTTAAACAGTGGAAGCTAATCTAATTGTAATGTTCCATAAATATTAAAATAAAGTACAATGCAGCAGTAATAATAAAGCTTTCTTGGTTAACATTTTTGAGTTTTGATTTAATTTAACAATCAGATATTAAGCTCGAACTACTTTATACAGGTATAGTAATTTTTATGAAAATGTACGGCGGCACCCATCGTCTGGGCGTTTATTTAACTTAATGATGTGTGGAAAGCTTTAAAGTTTTTCACTATGAACTAAAATTATATATTTTAGATTATATGTATGTATTATTTTTAAAACAAAGGAATACGAACTTTTTATTGAAACTTAACAATAATGATAATTCTATTAATAGTTCTCAAACAAAGACAAAATGAAATTAAATTTTATGAATTTATAACTGGATGTTATTTAGTGTACCACTCAGTGTTTGGAATCATATATCAATAGAAAATGAGTTAAGAGAAAAAAGTATTGAACTACTTGAGTCCAATATTTTGTCGTGTGTTTAAATTTGGATTAGTTTCTGACGAACAATTATGCTAATTACGCAAATACTCCAAATATTTGCTCGGGACTGCAATACTTTTATGGTATGATGTGTTTCCAACTCGAAATAATGGAGAATAAAAAATTATGGTAAAGTAGACTTATTCTACTTAAACTGGCATTGGGATGATTAGAAAGACATATTTCTAAGAGCCATCAAATTAAACAAAACGATTAAATAAGAAAACAAATTTGAATTCGAAACATTTAAAAGTAGGTGATCGCCAGACCAAAGATTTTGTTCACGAAGCGCTGGTCCATTGTTAGAAAATATGCCCACAACAATTTGGCATAATTAATAAGACCACAGGTATAAAGTTACTATAATGAAAATTAATTGATTGTAACTAAAGTTGTGTGAAGTTTAAGGGCGCTGAAAATAGTTCCGAGATATCCACATGCTTCTTAATCAGAAATAAGTAGATCATGTACTCATTCAATAATGCATGGACATTTAAAAACTACAAAAGTTAAAAGCGTATACTAAAAAGCGGGTTAGAAGCGGACAAAACTGCGTTTCTACAACATAGTAACGAAATTGAAATTTATTTCAAATATAAATACAGTGCGTAAATTCCGGTTTAATGATAAATGACAATGAGTAATCATTTCATTATTTATTGTTAATTTCTGCGTTAGTTTTCAAATAATTATCGAGTTTGCTTCTTTAACCAGGCTAATGAAGCTACCTTAAAGAAAGGACCGGAAATATAAATATTTTAAAAATTCAAACTAAATAAATTACAAAATCTGAAAAGTCATTAGTCATTCTCATTAGTCATTGGACGATCAAACTAAAAACAAATCGAAGTAAATCTAAAACTATTTAGGAAATACTTTAGGAATGAATGGGAAATTGATGGGTACCCTGCTAATATAACAAACAATCCATTCCCTGCTGCACAAACACCAAATACTTATGTAGACATTTTCACGTCGTTTCCTTAGTCAATCTATAGACCAAGCATTACTAGTGGATTGTACGAACAACCCAGCAATAAGAATGCATCAATATAACTCCTCCTGTTATTTTTAAGGATACTATTTTATGGACTTTAAAAATGGGTTTGGAGCCGGTGTGGTCCTGACAATATACCTTTACCTATTCTGAAATAGTACACTAATATTCTAACAACTCCACTCTGTTACCTACTTAATCCCTCCATAAGCGTCAACGTGTTTCTCGAAAAACGGAAAATTTCAAAAATTACGCCTATTTTTAAATCGGGTACACTAGATGACATCAGGACACCAATTCCTAAATTGTTCAGGAGATCACCAATTCCTAAATTGTTTGAATTAGTTACAAGCAATGGCTTTAAACCCATAATATTGCGTCATGTATTAGTAAACAAGCCTGGCCGACCCACATCAACTAAACTGGTTGAATTCACAAGTAAAATAATTAAATTAAACACCATCGAGTTGATGTAGTGTTAACGGATTTCATTAAAGCATTTGATTATAAAGCACTTCTTAGTTTATTCGTAATAGGGTTTTCACTCTATTACATAAATTGATTTATGTTACATATATAATAATGGAAAATGAATAATTAAACGTTATTAAAGTTACGTGTGGTTCCTCTAATATTTATTGTTTTTATAGATCGAATAACCGAGGTAATCAAAAATTCAAACGTGCTAATATTTACTGATGACGTAAAATATTCTCGTGCGGTTAATGAAATGATTGATACGAAGAAATTTCAAGAAGGTATAGAAAGATTAAGTGAGTGGTGTGATCGAAACTCACGATACTTACAATAAATATTAATAAATGCAAAATCATGTATTTTCATCGTAAAAGGTATCCATTAATTACTTCATACAAAGTCAACATTGAAGTATTGCAAAGAGTCAATATGTACCCCATTTCGAAACTAAGGTATTTTAGCACGAGAACACCTTTCCACAAACTATGGAGAAAACAACCCCGTTAATATGTTGCCGAAATCTATCAACATCATCGATGACCTATTCTAATTTATCAAACGACAATTTTAAAAAAATAGTGAATAGTTATTTAAAATTTTTATTTTTTGTTTATGTTGTATCTTAATTCTGAAGTCATATACCTGTAACTCACAGAATAAATTTCTTTAGTAAAAAAAATAAAATGGTGGGTTTGTGATTTACGATGCTGATAACTAAATTGTTGCAATTCCAAAGACCGGTCAAACGATATTCCCAATGATTTTATGAAAAAAATAAAAATTCAATTGCCTCCCGTGTCATAACGGTAGTTTGGAGAAATATGCTGTATCTGCTATATTTTAAGCATTCTGCAAGACTTTTCAATTCTAAGTAGCACCTACGTATATCTTCTTTAACAAATGAATAATTAGCAACCGACGCCAAACCGGTGAATTTGTGAACTAAAGCATTGATAACAGAATTGTTGATTTTTTCAAAACCTTTCAAACGATATACCACACGATTATAACTAAGGTGTATCAACAAAACTTACGATATTCTTCAACATCTTCTCAACGATATACGACAAGTACCAGGCTGTTTGATAATTCCTAGACCTGAGTAATAAAACAGTATCGCAACGCGATACACTAGTATGTGCTCAATTCCTCAAAAAAGGTATTTGTTTTGGCAATAATATCTTCATTTGAGTAACATCTTCAGAAATCTAGCCACCTTTTCAAGCATGGGAACAGATAATAATCGCCGGGAGCCAAATCTTTAAAATACATCCTGGAGAACCAATTCATTCTAATGGATAAGCAATTCAAAGCTCGATTGTGTAATTGTGATAATTGCTTTATGAGTAAAATGCATTTCCTTTATGAAACAGGATTTTTCTTCACTAAATGTGGTTTGACCTGGCTCGCAGTATCGGATCGATTCAGTAATTTATTATAATATTGTGCAGTCATTGTTTTTCCATGTATCTGGAACATCTTCTAATAGTTTTAACAATTTTTAATAGTTAAAAAAAATATTAGAAATTACAAGCAATACCGCAAAAAATAAATATATAAATATAATATTATTTCTAAGCACAACACCATCTTGTTTTTGGTTTCATAATTACAATTATCAACAGTACAGATACCTCCGTGTGTAATAATTTGCACATGGATTAATACATTGTTTAACATCTTTAAGTTTAACACACCATCTAATTTTTAGATAATTGTAATTATTATTTTTGTATTATACACATACATAAACACAAATCATTATAATACCTGGTGACAGCGGACTTTACAGTTTTACACATCCACGATTAACATTGAATCAAAAAATTTGGTAGCATGTATACAAGCGAATTCACCTCGTAACTCAGAATTCAGTGCCAAAGAAGTTAGAGATCATTGTTGCAATTATTTCAAAAATGAAGGCAAAATTTAAAAATACTATTATGATTCGAATATGAATTAAATTGTGTTATAATATGTTGTATGTATTATAATAATTTCAAAATTGTAATGAAATAAAAAAAATTGAATACTCACTTCCAGTTTTGTTTCATTTTCTGCTACAGATGATTGGCTTTTTATCGGGTTTTCAGCAGTGTCTAAAAACTGTTAAGCATACCCAAGAAGAAGGCCTGTATAATTCGTCCACTCCAATTCCGATCTTTTTGATCTTCAATTTTTTTCTTCTCTTTACTATAATTTGAACGCAATGTGTTTATTTTTTACTAAATGCTTTTACTTTACTACTATCGTCAATTGTGGCATCAGATTTAATTTTTTTTTTTAATTTCCAGCTACTGTTTTAAAGCTGACGCTCTTTTATCTTTCAGCATATAAACCGGATTTCTAGAATTCCATAATTCCGACAACTCTTCGAATTTCACAATAAAATGAGTTTATTATCAACGAAACTGTTATTGCTTTTATTATCAACCACCTCATCTTAAATTTTATTTTCGAGACTTTCCTCATCCGTTATTATTATAAATCCCTTTCCAAATTAAATTAATAAAACGTATTTGCAAATAGCTCTCCAAACACTCACAAAAACAAAATAAAAATACTGAGATTTACCGTTACACGACACCATCGTCAGTACGTAATGCCGTAATTATGGAATTATCGGGCATTCTTCGATACCGCATTTCAATACATCAGTATCATCATTACACGGTCAGTAATTTTGCAAATATTTCAAATAATAACATTATTATTGATCGTGTAAAGTCCGCTGTACAGTTTTACCAATGTTCTTTAATCAACGACGTATCAGAGCAATCATATGTTTTTGCTTTTGTTACGCTCATAATTGAAAATACAAGAATTAACACAATGGTATTGTCAATACCGGAGTACGCTCAACGACGTCATCTCTTTCTCTCAGTATTATGCCATTACATATAGGTATACGATAACTAATGTTGTGTAGGTAATTTTGAGCCCGCGCAACTAAAACTCCTATTTATTAAAACCACCATTTTTAATATAAAGACGACCGGGCTTAATGTCACCGACTTAAAATAAATATTTTAAACTATATAACCAAGAAAAATCTACCTATAGTCATATGTGTTTGTAGAACCAAGCTTAAACTCTTGCATATACCGTTTGACAATTCTATTCGATACAGCAAGTGTTCCGTATTACTTGGCAAATTCATTTTTTCGATCGTTTACAAAATCACTGAGATGGTGACGCGCAAACAACTCTCGAACATTAACTAATTGATAGATTGTTATGAAACTTCAGATTTTATTTTTTAAAGCTTTCACTTCCCAAAAATGCAAAGGATTTAACAATGGTACTTTTGAAACAAACTATAGTATGTACATGTTCTATAATAAACGAGTGATTTCTCAACAGCGAACGATATTGGGTCATTTTGGGTGATTTCCTAAAGTAGATGCCCGACCTATGAGGTACAAACCTCAGAAGATTTTAAATTCTCCGAATAGAAGAAGGTTGGTGTTAAAAAATTGAATCACTAACGCTTTCCTTCAGATATCGTGGGTACAGACAGCCAGACGAAATTAAAACGACGTAGCTAGTGCATTGCAATTGAAAATGTTGTAGAATCACTTAAGGAATTCGCGCTTGGGATTCATTTATGCCATATATACCGAGGGCTCATCCCACCAAATTATGGCGTATTTCCATTTAAACAGTCTAAACCATAGAAACAAGACAAACAAATTTAATAAAATAGTCCAAGTTGATTCCTAACACCCCAAAAATTGTCCCTCACCAGTTTTCAACATAATCGATTGACTACTTTTAGAAAGTGTTACCACAAATATTAAATTTTTGATTATATGTTGGAGAGTGACTTCAAAATATACTTCTGGATATTTATAATAAAGTTTTAGTTTTTTATTTAAGTCATAAAGTAGACATATGTATGTATTGAAAATTTAAAATAAATAATTGGCATAACCCACGTTTAAAATTGGGAAACGAGCTTCAATTTTCTTCCAAAGGCATTGCAAGCGGTAATCACTGCTTCCATTATAATTTTCTCCCAAATTTTGATTATAACATTTTTTAATTGCAGTGAATACACAATAATCGGGATGACTGCAATCGGGAGAGCTTGGCGAACAGTCATTCTTCGACAAACGATCAACTATTTTCTGTATGGCTCCACAACTTTCAATACTTTCTCCAAATAATATTTTGCATTGATTTTTACACCTATTTCGATAAAAATTATCAAAACCTATGCAGAATTCTTGAAATGTGTATTTTGGAAGATGTACTTATTCTTAGTATACCAAACTCCGTTATTCTGGGAGTTCTGTGATTGTACTAATACATTTATATAATATTATTTCATGCTCAGCGCGTCAAGTAAAAATATGTTGGTTTAAGGCGCTTCTTTTAACCTTTATGTACGTGACAAGTTACCTTTTTCGTTTTCAATCAAATGTTTTTTCATTTTCGCGTTGGGCGAAAAAAATGAAGATAATGATACTAACGAAGAATTTTTTGGTGAAAGCGTATCTTCAATTCCCGGATTTATTGCTAAAAATGGTACGGTATGGAGTATGAACGCAAATTCCACCGGCTGTAGCTCAAATACAAAAACGGAAAATTTTCCGTCATAAACTGGGACAAGTCGCTTCAACAAAATTTTTGTATGTTGGAGATACATTTAAATGTATATTTTCGGAAGTGATGTTGGGCATTATTGTGCTTGAATCAAATCGGAAAGCTCTAAAAACTTTTGAAGAATGGAAGGTTAATAATCCAGGAAACCCTGATAAAACCTGGAAGTGTTTAACCTCAGAAAAGTTTTACGCCTACATTAGAATGATTATTACAATCGGTGTAGATCATTCCAATTCGAAGCACAGCAGTGTTTTATGGCGAATTCTTATTTACTTTCGATTTCGTGGTTTATGCCGATTTATTCGGTTTGACAACGATATCTCCCGTTCTCAACGCTTGGATTCAGATAAAGCAGCTGCTATCACTGATCTGGTGGTTAATTAAATCATAAATAAAGCGATAATTTGTCATCACATTTCACAGTTTCAGATTGTGTGATCGTAGATGAACAACTATTTCTCTATCGAGGCAGGGCACGGTTCACACAATATATACCATCAAAATCATCCAAATATGCGTTAAAAATATTTTGAATTTTTAACGCAAAAAACTCATATCACATTACCGGTCAATTGTACACGGGAAAAGGAGCTGGTGGACCAAAGTGGACCAGAAAAGGATCAAGACAGCGAGTTGTTCGCGATTTGTGCGACCAATTTAAAGGTTCTGGCCGGATTGAAAACGAAAAAGGTACAAATGTAATTTGTCACGTACATAAAGGTTAAGATGATGCAGAAACTTCATAAACTTAATGGCTTTAGATATGGCATCTTTGAATATTTTTCACACAGATCCACGGTTGATGTGCAGTTCTCTCTTTGTTTTCCTTGCAGATCGAGTACAATTTAAGCAAACTTTCTCTCGCTCTTACTCTTTCCGATGACGTTACTATTGGCTGGGGTCATTGTCTCGTTTATGTCTTATTTTTAAGCGGCTATTTTAATACTAGGCATATTATTTCCGGCAGGCGATTAATCGTACGATATCGGTGTATCTACCCATGGATATACAGCTAGAGAAGGTTCTGATATGAAGAAGATTGATGGAAAATACTAATATTTTGAGAATAAACAACATTTTAATAATTTTTTTTACATATATGGTAAATCGATTTAAAAACCAGTGATTTACTTAGCATTATCGAGAATATATCACATGCAATGCCATTATTAGCTGCATGTCATGACACCACCATGACCCAGATCAGATCAAATTTTACATGTGAAACAAGAACAACACGATCACGTGTTGTTGTTGTTTCACATGTAAAATTTGATCTGATCTGGATCATGATGATGTCATGAAATGCAGCTATTATAGAAATGGAGGTAGAGGAACCTACATTTGAATATAATCAACTTCGATGGAGTAAGTATTCTCTTTTATTCCGATATTATTATACATTGGATTGGTCAATGAAAAAATTCAGTAACTTCAACTCAGAATTTGTTATTTATCGATGTCTATCGACAATGTATCTTGAAATTTGAAGTTTCTTTACCTTTGTAAAGCATACAAAATTTCAAAAGTAAGATAATTTAAGGTCGATCAAGTTCATCAAAGATTCTTTCGAGGAAAACAAAATTTTGGATTTTTTTATATAAAAAATGAATATGAAATCCTTGATTTAATAGTCTTCTGTTTTTGTTTATTCAGTTATATTTAAAAAACACGTCTCTTGGAAATAAATAAGTCTTGGAAATAAAGGTGAATAATACAAGGAAAAAGATTTTTTTTTAAGTTCATAAATCAAATTAAAAACATACAAAATAAATCGGAAAATCGAGTATTAATATAAAATTGTCGTGACCTTAAGTAACATCAAATAGTTTTTATGACGGTAACGAAGGTGACCCGGAGGGTTAGCGAAACGTGATTTAAAAATGATTAAAATACATTAATGCACTATGCAAAACAATCACATCTATTGCTCCATAGTACCAATTTACGTATTATTTGGTAATAATTATTACGAGGCCAACAATTATTTACTGCTTAGAGCCTTAGAGAATCTCGCAAACGATTTATATTTTCAGAAGTTCTATAAATTTCAATTTTCAAATGATGACAAATATCGTAATGTAAATATGACAGATGTTCTAAATACCTAATGAAGAATACACAATCATACTCTGTTTTCAAATAATAAAATAAATCTTATGTTTACTGACATATTAAAACATCTACTTAAAAATCATAAAATTCTATGCTCATTCCTTTTATATCAAAGCACATTCAAGCGTCTTAAGTTACTTTTTACTTCCATTTCCAAGATGAATTTTTTAATGATAATGACATTTTTTTTTACATTTTTATAGTCACTTGTGTAAGAGAATTTATGAAGGTAACTATGTTGTATAGGTACACATGTACAACAAGGTTACATTATATTTTCCGAATACATAATAATTTTTCATCATTTCCTCATAAATTTCTATTTCCATTTTAATAACGTAAAATAATCATTAAAAATAAAAATAAAAAATTAAATTATGCTGCTATGTAAGTACATAAGATGGAATATTTTGTGATCGCATGTAATTAACGTTAATGCAAAGATTTATTAAGTGAAGGGTGTTGATGATGGTACCTTTGGTACATACTCGTACATCCGGTACGGAGCAATTTACACTTGAAGACATATTTGTTCTTCCTACGTTCTCCGAAATTTTTAAATGACGTATATAATTTATATGTTGTACACATATACATATATACCATATGTACCCATAAATAGAAACCCAATTTATGTTGAATTATGTTGATAATATGCGTTTGACATGTTAATATATAAATGAAAGAATTCCATCTTAAAGATTTTTATTTTTTAATTCAACATGACATTAATATCATCATCACCATCATCATAATTGAACATAAAATTTAATGTTTTCTTAGAAAAATCACATATGAGATTTTAATTTTGTTTATTTATGTATTATACAGTTAAACAACATATTTAAAAATTTAATTTTATAATAATTTATGCTGAGACAAGCGTTATTAGACGATATGTCATTATCACTCAATAAAATTTTCACTCAAGTGCTACTGCACACGGAATATGAATTTAATTTTACTCTACACACGTAGATTTTATATTTCCTACACTAATACAAGTATAGCTATACCGTATTTTTTGTGTCATACAGTGATATAGATTTTTCTATCGCCCATAAGAAAATTGTAAATGGAAAACGGTAAAATATTTTTCATCGATTAAACAAATTTTCCATCTTTAATTGATTTAAATTCTGCTTTTTAGTTGGAAAAACCTGGTGAAGTGTTACGACAATTTTGTTGTTGTTTATTATTTTTGCGTTATTGCGATTTAGGTGATTTTTGGCAGGGGGCTTTGGTGGTACAGAAATAAAATATCATGGCAATATGAAAATTTTCTTTACAAGGCTATAGGTATGTAGTGTTTTTGTGACGTGATAAACGATAAAGACGGTTTAAAAGCATTCATTTACCTCCTTAAAATATTTCATCTGCACGAGGTGACTTACAGAAATATCCCGAGTAAAGAAGTATAACCATTTTATCAGAGATGATGCTGCCTGAGAATGTGGCAAAATCGCTGTTAAGAAATTATTATTTGCTTTTTTTCTAATATAATACTTCATATTGGGGTAGATACTCGATCGGCTAGCAAGCAAGTAATTTGCTAGCCAAAATCCTGGCTACTCAATCAATTTTACCACGTAAATTTAAATTTCAAATTATGTTTTTCAAAAAAAATTGTTTTTTTTGCGATTACACAGTAAATTTTGCTGCTTCAAAAAATGAACAGCAAATTTTTGTGTTGTTTTGCTGTGCAGTCGCAAGAAAAATACAAAAATTTTATAAAAAAATGTAATATGAAATTCAAATTTTCTTGGTAAATTTGATTGAGTAGCCAGGATTTCGGCTAGCAAATTGCTTGCTTGCTAGCCGATTGAGTATCTACCCCATTATAGTTTTGGATGTTCTCCATTTTTAATTTTGCTGCGCTTATATCACAGAATTATTTTCAAAAAAATTATTTATTTACAATAAAAAAATTTATTTTTATTAAACATTAACTTTTACATTAAATTAACATGTTAAAAATCTTTCTTTATGTGATATACAACTTTCTTTTATAAGAAGACCTGTTTCGGAATATTACATTCCTTTATATTTTTAAAAAATAAAAAAGAATTGATAAAGGAATGTAATACTCCGAAACCGGTCTTCTTATAAAAGAAAGTTGTAAGAAAGTAGATGTGTAAAGTAGAGTGTAAAGAAAGATTTTTAACATGTTAATTTAATGTAAAAGTTAATGTTTAATAAAAATAAATTTTTTTATTGTAAATAAATAATTTCTTTGAAAATAATACTTCAGTTTCGGCGTTGGTTCTGAAAACATTCCACGCAAAGTGAAACAATGCAAATCGAGCCCATATTGTCGTATGAGTTTGTGAAAAATGCAAGAATAGGTTCTGAATTAAAAAAAAAATAACTTGCTAAAAGTACGTACGTTTTTCATTATTTTCAATAAAACATATGAAACAAAGTATTACTTAAGTACTATAATTCAATTCAACCGTAGATCGTTTATTCAAGCTTCAGTATTATTTTCACTCGTACTGAGGATAAAATATTGATCTATCGTAGTTTGAACAGGAAGGGGCTTTTTTGAAGGTACATGTCTTCATATCTTTGGAGATTAATAGAAATATCTCTGCGAAATTTAGAAAATTCGGCGTGTGGTTCTCGTCAACCACCGCAAAAATATCGATAACTCTATTGATGAGTTTTAGACCTTCCGTTTTTTTTTAGTTGGCAACTGTTCCTTTGCAACTACCTCTACCTTATCTTCCTCTTCATCTTGATTTAAAACAAATCTGTTTCTTGTAGCTCAATCCTCATTAGACATTTCTTCGGGACCGTAAATATTTTTTTCGATGTCTATAATTTCTATACCTTCAAAATTTGCAGCCAAAGGCAGTTTAGCTACATTTTGACAAACATCGTAACTTTTATTCCGACATCTTGGCCATAATATTTTCCCATCTTCCTTAGAAGGAGGCTTCCATTCCAAGAATAACCTATATTTTACACAGGGTTCGCGATATTATAGTTTATCCAAAACTTCATGATTGTAATGTTTTCGTCTGAATCGGTGGCAGCAAGAAGTTGTTTGAATATTCGCCTTAAAAAATAACTTTTGAACTTTATCTGAAATCTCATTGATGTAAATCGGATGTCCAGGAGCGTTATCGTGCAGTACTAAGGCTTTAACGTTTATGTTTCCCTTCTTGCAATACTTTTCTATATCTGGAATGCAGCAATTTTTAGCTCAACCGTCAAATGAAGTCGCTGCCATGAGATTTTATGTCGAGAAAACTCGGCACATTTCGAACATTGTCGACAACTGACGGTACGTACCGATTGTCGAAGTCGCACGCTTAGATTTACTGAAGCAAGTACATCACACAGGTCTTTTTAATGTAAATAGTACATTTTACAATAGGTTTGTCTCAATAGATTAACTTTTCACCTCATTCATTTCATCTTCCTCTTTCATTTAGAGAAAGTTGCGCTGTTTGGGATTCTTCGATAGTGTTTTTTCAATACACCCTGGGACTCAAACGGTTAAAATGCTCAGCACCAACAAAATCTATGCTATACCATTGATTGTCTTTTTAAGGAAATGTTGTAAAGATTTGCTCTAGTTTTGAACAGTTGAAAACATCCCCGACTTGCCGCGATCTTTTCAAATTTCGATTTAGCACTAGTATAGAAGCATTATCATTGCTCGTATATTTTCCAGCCAAATCATCATTATAAACTTTTAGACTGTCAAATATTTTGGCTTAAAAGCATTTTTCGTTGAGTTTGAATTTCAATCCAATTGGCAAATAAACATTCCAGTTTCATTATCAAAGAATTTTTGATGCGAGTCAATGTTCTAGTTTCATCTCGTTTACAAATAGTTCGCACAGTTAACGGGGCTAAATTTAGAGTTTTTCCAATAAAATCCAACTTTTCACCATTACGAAATCGTTTAAGAACGTTTAATTTCATTTCAAAAGTAACTTTCTCTTTTGTCACTCCACAATTTGCAGTTTCCTTTGGTTTATCCATTTTAACTTCAAAACTTGTGATAAACACAAATTTTACTAAGCTTATTAATCAATTACATATCATCAATATTATCAAATAGTATGTACGTACTACGTTTGCTAAAACAAGCAAAACAACTTACGACGCAGTAGTAGTATGTACCTATCAATAATTTAAATGGGAATTACCGATTTATTTTTCTTTGCAATAAAATTTTACGAAAAAACGCAAATCGAATGAAAAAAACCAACATGATTTGGCCAACGCAAGTCGAATCAGCAAAAGCACAAACTGAACATTTCCGCGGTATGACTTTTTCGGATATAACCTGATTTGTCCCTACACAGTTGAAAAAAATATGGCCTATGTAATGCAAATTGCTTTTCATATAGGTCCAGCGCAAGCTTGCATTACAAACTAATGCACAAGTTGCATTATATTAGATATTAATGCTAATTGTATTAATTTTTATTGTATAGTTTACATTAAACTTTAACGGAATATTTTGTTAAAAATGATACAAGTTATATTAAAATTTTACAGCACATTGCATATAAAAATAAATTAAAATATCCATTTGGAAGCATCATTTTAAGTGGCATTAAAATTGTATAGCTCAGCCCAGTGCTTTAAACAGTATAAAGCAAAAAGCACACTACATTAGAAATTCCCACTTAATTGTATTACACTTATATTATTTTGTATTGAAACTAAAACTATAAGGCAAATTCCACAGATCCCAATTTTTTTCTTTTCCAACTGGATACACGTAAATCAATTGACGTCCTTATCCTTACACAACAAATATATATGATTTTAGTTAATTTTGGGAATCCCAGTGCAGCACGTGCAATACAAAAATCTATACATTTTATACATTTATTTAAAAATTAAATAAAAAAAATTATTAAACAATAAAAAAATATATTCCTTCGTCGTTATTTGAAAAAATGGGGAGAAAACGGAAAATCCCATCAGAGTACAGATTTTGTTCGAAAACTGAGACATGAGTGTTGCGAGTTTTGCTGTTGTTTCACTAGCCTACTAGATGCGCAAACCTAATATATCATTGTTGATTGATGTAAGTAATAATAAAATTTTATATTTACATCTAGTATGCTGAAACAACATAAAAACTTCCAACTCTCACGAATGGATATCACGCAATACCCATATTTTAAAATCTTTGAACCAGGCGGAAACGACATTAAGCAGGCAGATGTGTGCAAATATTACTGTTTATAATAAGTAAGGATCCAACAAAAAATCATACCATAGATTACGTGAACATGTGTCAAAAACAAGACAAACAAATTCACGCGAGCGATCGTTAAATCCAGTTTGTTGGTTTATTGGTTGTTGATTTATTTACATATTTTTTAAGTCGTATAACCACGATGATGTTTGGATATGGTTTTATAGTTTATCTGTAATTAGAAATTTTAATCATCTCAATTAAAATTCCAAACAGATTGACATCTTTGAAATAATCTAAAAATATGGAATTTTAGCAATATTTGCTGTTAAAACATAGTATAACGCTTTTCTTTTGATTTATTATGAAATCATATTTGAGAAGCAGTTTTCCGAACACCTACATTAATTTTCAATTTCTAGTTATTGATCGAATTATTCTTAGTTAATGCTGAATGCATCGCGGCACATCGACTAGCCAATGGGTAACAATCCCCCAAACAAAACTATAAATTAAGATAAATTACTAGATGATTTGTAAATCAGTTGTAATAAATAAATACAAATAACAAAAAAGACGGGAAAGGTTCGGAGCCGAACCCTATAAGCATTTTTGTTGCCTATAAAATAAAAGAAAATAGTTTTTCCAAAAAAAAATCACAAACCACCACACCTAAACATTATTACCACCCTCACCCACCATCCAAAACTCCCAAAACCTATCTCACCCGCACCACCCTATACCGCACCACCCATATTATCACCCTTTAACACCTCCATACCCACTTCCACACACACACAAACCACCCACACAAACCCTCATCCACCAAATCCCAAATTCCCACACCAAACTCAAAACGCCTCATCCCACCCCCTCCACCTCTCATACCACCACTCTTACCACCCCCATAACCACACCACCCACACAAAACCACATCCAAACGAGATATATTTTGATTCCACATTCACATGCTCTATGAAACCAAAATAGAATAGAAAATGAAAAAAAAATCTAACAATTTTAAGGAGAGGGGTTAACAAAACCCTACTTACCTCCGAACACCCTAAACACAGAAATGTCTAAATCAATAGGGATCATTCCTAAGAATTGCTTGAACTTTTAGTGAAGAAATTAAGTTGATATCTTCATTTGTTCTCAAGTTATCGTGCACACAGACGGACAGACGGACAGACGGCAAACCGAAACCATATAGCATTTTTTTTAACAAAAATGCTTAAAAACAATTTGCAATATGTTCTGGTAAGAAATAATAGTGGTAATTTAAATTTGGCAAATTCTTGAATAAATTACGGGTTTTTATTGATTTAGAAGAAACACAAACAAAGTTTGATTTTTTAAAATAGGTTATTACTTTCCAGTAAGGCTAACTTTTGAGATTTTGCAGTTTTGCTTGGTAATTGCTAGGTAAGTTCATTAACAATTCGCTTTAAAAAACGGCCTCTGGATCTACTAAAATAAAACTAAATTTTTTGGAGCTGATTGCGATGGAATCGAAAATTGAGTCGACTGGATGATTAAGCTAAAAAGTTCAAAAGTAAAGTGATAAATTTATTAATAAAAGCCAAAACTTAAAATTAATCTAGTGTTATTATTCACTTTTAATACATATTTTAAGTGAAATTGGAATGTATGTGAAGTTAGCCCGAAAAAAATGTGTCCTTGCTATAACTTTAATATTTTCGGGCCAGCCCGAAAAATTTATAAAAACTGCATTATCTTAAATACTCATCCCGAAATATTTTTACATCAGTATATTAAGCTATTTGAATTTACATGCCGAACTAAATTTGCAAAAAAAATATATAATACATATAATAAAAAATAAATAAACATTTTGTTTGCCACCACGTAAATTTACCAAAAATATATTATAATTATAATAAAACAAAATCATAAATGATCGTTGAAAATCTATACTAAATATATGATCACGTGGTCGCCCTCACAAAAATTTCCAAAAACTACTGCAAGTGCTACGAAAACAGGATCAATATCACAAATTTAAATATATTCACTGATTATCACATCAGTTGAATAAAAGGATTATTCAATAACCCGAGTTCGATCATCATGATCGGGGCACAAAAATTTAAATTTTCACTGTTACATTTTTTGCTGTAGCAGATTCCACAGGGATATCCGACTACTTTGGCCAACGCCCCAAGATAGTGTTGGTTATCATACATCTAAAACACATACCCTTATTACCATATCAGTTTGATAGAATGTTTATTTAACCCGAGTCCGCACATCATGATCGGGGCATGAAAATTCAAATTTTCACTGTTACATTTTCTACTGTATCAGATTCCACTGCGGGATATCGGAATACTTCAAGGAATACTGCGAGTTTGTGTTGGGTATCAGAAATCAAAAACATATATCCTTATTATCTGATTATCATATCAGTTGGATAGATGGTTCGTGTACCCGAGTCTGTACATGACAATCGGTACACAAACATTGAAAACTTCTTTGATACATTCCCTACTGTACTTTTATTTCCACACGAATATCCAAACATTTCGTTTTAATGCAGCTAATTTTCTTGTACGAGTCACGGCAGAAATCCCATTTTGGAAAACCCGCGGGTTTCTTATTTCTTCGAGTGATATTTGATTGTACAATTTTGTTCGTCTAACTGTAAAATTTGTGCGTAATGTATTTTGGGAGATAATGGATTTTCTGACTTGATTATCACACCAGAAATCCTATAGATCTGTGTAACCATGGAAGCATATTGGTTGCGCTTTAGTTTAATTGTACCAAACTGTGTATGCTTGTAGTATTGTGCTGATGTTGTACAGATCGCATGTAAATAGGCAGATATAGCCGTTCTAGGAAAAATTCCGACTATTTCTGGAGGAGAACTAGACTGTTTTTGGCATGCACAGTTTGGCACAATTAAACTAAAGCGGAACATATACTTCCATGGTTACACAGATCTATAGGATTTCTTGTGTGATAATCACGTCAGAAAATCCATTATCTCCCAAAATACATTACGCACAAATTTTACAGTTAGACGCACAAAATTGTACAATCAAATACTACTCGACAAAATAAGAAACCCGTAGGATTTCTAAAATGGGATTTCTGTCGTGACTCACACAATTTCGTTTGTTTATCTGAAACATGTGCTTTCTTTGTCAATATTGATAGTTTTATAAATATTTTCATATAATTGTGCTTCACAATAAAAACAGCCTTTAATGAAAAGCAGCTTTTTATTGCGAAGCACAATTATATGAAAACAAACTACATTATTAAATATCAGCGAGACTCATCACTGTACATATTCTCAGTTTAATAAATTAATAAAACTGAGATTATAATTTAAACTAATTTTTTCTTCTATAGTTACGCTTGTAACGGGATCCCTATATTATGATCAGGGCTGCCACTTTACTCCGATTGGTGTAGATATACTACCTTTTTGTCCTAATGAATTTTCGGCACGTATACTTATTTAAATCTACCCCTTTTTTATTACCCTTCATTTTTTGGTTCGTTTAATATTCACAAAATTATAATGTGAATGGGAAGTGGAGTTTTCATGGTTAAGGAAAGTTGATGACCTTCCAGCCCTTACTTTATGTTCAATTTGCTTCACAATGCTTACAAATAATAAAAGCCATTTAAATAGATATTTGACTACAAAATTACACGCGAAAATATTAAAATTAGGCATACAACACCAAACATAGAACAATATTGCCATAAAACTATCAAACTGCCATTTCCCAAAAGGATTCTTTATCGGAGGTGCGACTTCAGCATGGCAAAACAATTAAGGTGTGGCAGAACTAAATCAACGGCAATGGTCAATACAACTATTAGACATTGTTGCTAGATTTTACGATGAATCTAAAGGCGGACTTCCTTCCTTTTGAAATTTTTAAAACCAATTTTCATTGGTTAAAAAGACGTTTTTTTTCTTGTGATTTTTTTCAGCAACTTTGATTGATTATAAAAAAAACAGAAGGAAGGAACGAACGAACGCAACATTGAATCTGCCTTAAGTGCACTATGTCTGATAGTTTTATGGGCTTAATAGAATTAGCGGACTCGACGGCACAAGAAAGTTTTATTATAATTAGGCAACATCTTGAACTGTAACTCTTACACTTCTAACTTTTTTTAGAATTATTAAAATTTTTTATGAAAATAAAACTTTTTAACACCGAAACTGATTTCAAGAATGTTTCATTGTATCTATCTCCGACTTTGTGCTTCCATTTATCTTTGCTGACGGTGAATACAATATATTATACAGTATAAAATTACTGTGAATATTATTATATTTCTAAATAAATACCTTGAATTGAATAAAAATACGTATTATATTTTTACTCCACTTTTTTACAATTTACTCCCTTTTTTGAGAGTTTCTACTCCCTTGTTGATTAGAAAGAGTGGCAGCACTGATTATGATAAAACCTTCAAAATATTTTTAGTTTAATTTTTTCAAGGACAAATACAGGATACAGCCATCCCCCGATTTACATGGTACTGTTTTACACGATTTCCCTTTTACACAGTTTGAAGAAACGAAAAACAAATTATTATATTTAAAGTTTTTATTTGTTATTTCTAATTTAATTTATTTTTCCTAGTTCTAATTATATTTACACGGTATTCTGCGGTACAATCTACCGTGTCAATCGGTGTACACTTGTTTTGTGGAATAGTAAATTTGTTTTTTATAGTTAAAATTTGCACGTGTTCCACTTAATTTGGAAAAATAAATCATTAGTTTGGATTGTAACTGTAATTTCATTAGCGCGTTGACTACCATAGGACGCATATATGAGTCCTATAGGACACATATAGGACATATATGCATCCTATGGTCGTTCACATGTTAAAACTGATTTTGAAAAATAACAAAAAAGTGTTTTTTAGTGTTAAGAATAAAACATAAATTTTTTGATGCGCTAATATTAAGTTAAAAGTTGGTATTGTAGGATCGTTTTGATTTCCTAATAGATTTTAAAACCATAACGCTTTACAGAACATATTTTTTCATTAACACAGTGTACATTATGTGAAAATTAATGTAGAAAAGTGTAAAAAGTTTGAATTGTGAATTTAAAACATTGTTTATGAACGTGTGAAAACATTGATGATAAAACTTATTTGTGAATTATTGATGTGATTATTGAAAGTGTTGAACCTGAAGTATTAAAACGTGTTAACGAGAGTTCATAAAAATTATAATCAAAATGAAACAAGTCGTTCGAAGGTATAGTAACAAAAAAAAACGTAGCCTTGTCACTCCCAAATCGTTGGCAAATGCATTGCGCTCTCTAAATGAATCTAACATTAAAATATCTTCATCCGATTCGACTACAAATGAAAAAAATTTGTAGTTTAATTGGAACTACAAATAATAAGGGGAATCGAACCCTAATGACATTTGGCGAAAAAAGTTGAAGAATAATGTCATTTCAACGAATGAACTGTAACACATGAGTCCAATGGGTAGTGTGCTGATTTCACCAACCGAAAACCCCATTATACATGCAACCGTCGAAAATTATTTTGAACAAAAGGGACTAAATACGAGTACAATGCAAAATAAGGACCAACTTCAATTAAACATAGAAACGGATCCGGAGTATCTTTACATGTTTAACGATAACGATTTTTTTGGAAGAAAATGTGGCTGCAATTAGCCCAATTAGTAATATAGGATTTGGTTCAACCACTGCTGAAATGGATAAAATCATTACAATTACACCATGTGACAGGTACTCTCCAAACCAAAACGTAGATTTGGAGTATTCATATTTTGAAAATAATTCTGATTCCACTGGTGATATATTTGCGAAAAAGACTATTCAAAACTCTAATTTAAAATGTGCCATTCAAAAAAGTTCTACTAAGTCTATTCTTAAAAAAAAAACATTGAGAGGATAAAACAGATTATGAACTTAGTTTACCAACTGATGTTTGAAATTTAATTCACACACCTAGTCTTCGTTTGTTTCGGATAAACTGACGGAGCTAAGTGGGTGCCAAATAAATATTAAAGGTTATGATGTAAGCAAACATCATATTACTATCCGAGCCTATTGTGGCCACAAAAGTGATGGGGTGATTTGCAGAAAATACAAACTGATTAACAGTAATATAAAGAACGGTACATTCACCGTGTACACAACAAAATGCGTAATTGTACATAAAAACACCAAGTTTCGCGAAACATCAAAACATACTCGAGATATGTACAAGAAAAAGCTGTTGGCGAAATGCTAGTTGATGAGGAAAACGCAGACTTTGTATTAAAATATAATACAATTAAAAAATCAAAAACGAGTGCTGTATTACGGAAAATTCGTTCGGAGGCAACCAAATCGCAGGACAACGTGTCTGATGATCTTTTACATATATCGAAAGAAATTATGAAAACTAATATTGAGAATCGCTATATTCAAAAAATTGGTTACCGACCATTTTTTGTCGTAACTTATAGCAAACAGCAGAATGAAGTTTTGAAAATATTGCGTACCAGATTTGGAACAGACGAATTAGTTGTGTTCATGGACGCCAGCGGCAGCTTGATCAGAGCTCCGTATAAACCGTACAAAGCAGTATTGTACTACGCCAATCTTTAATGCAGTTGTGACTGATTTTTCATTTGCTGAGATAAATTCAGTTATGGACGCGTTTAACCATATGAATCTTATTGAATATTTGGAAATGGCACATAAGTGGGTTAACAATTTGGAAGCCAGAAAACATTTATCTCAAGTTGTAAAGTTATATCTTTGCTGTTCTCATTTCGCTCATACAATAGCGCAGGATGTTAAAAAAAATTTGTTTCCAGTTCAACGCAAAAATTAGTACAAGAAATTTTTGCGTCATTTTTCATGATGAATAATTATCAAAGAATAAAGCAAATATAGGAATATTTTTAAATTTTACTAAAAACGAAATATATTACCACTATAGTACAAAATTCGTTAGAGGAAATAACTAAAATAATTGGAGGACAAGATGACCCCACTCCATACTCTAAAGACGACCATATCGAACGTTTAAAAATGTATAATAGATCATTATATTTACAAAGTCCATTTTATTTGGATTTCAAAATAATAAGTGACAGGTGCTTTGGGGAAGAGCAAGGATGTTCTAAAGAACATATAATTGGAGGGGCAAACAGCTTTTACAATCCAGCATTTTTAGAGTTAAGTTTGAAAAAGTATCTAACATATTTACCTTTGTGGAGTGGGTTGTTGAAGAATGGCAAACGATACAGCAATAGCCATATCGAAAATTACAATGCTACAATAAAGCGTAGGATGAAAAATTCTAGAAATGTCGGTAAACTTTCTAAAAAGGTTGGTTGTTTTGTAAGACAAATAAATGATAGAAACAAAATAATATACAAAAGATTAATTACAAAAATTCCAACTAATACTTTAAGGAAAACTACTACAAAGAAAAAATTGGAACTTTCTTTATACGATGCCCAAGCGAGAGAATCAATCTGGAAGGGAAAGAATATAAATCAAAACTCAACTCCGAAGTTAAAAACAAATAAATTTGAGCTACCAACGATTCAAAAATTACGCGAATTGTCGGACCCTGATCGTAATAGCCATACAATTGGCCTTCTTAGCAATGCAGATCCAATAAAAATTCAATTACCTTTGAGGGAGAGACTGTAACCTCATGGCTTGGTCTTGTGCGGTAACGGTGGTGGCACTTTGTATGGGTAGCTCTACGTCGACTGGGAGGGTTCCGTTAACCACCGATGCCAGCAGCCATGGTACAAAGAGAGTAATAAGAAGGTGCACAAACATATTCACGCCAAAGAACAAAAATAATTTAAGAAAAAAAAACTAGAGAACGACAAAAAAACTTAACTATTAAAACAAAAAAAAAATAACTGAAATAATCTATAAATGCATTAAACAGCACTTTAGCACCACACAGTAATCATTCTCCTCCACTATCGGTATTTTCCTACCACATCATCACTAGCACGCACTAAGATTTATAAGAGGAAGCAATCACCGCCGTGGACATGGTGAGGCGAAGGTGCCACCAACAACAAAAAAAACTCGAACGGTGGAATTTGAAGAAAAAACCAAAAATATTTACAAAAAATACAGAAGCTAAGAAAAGAATTTTGTTAGTTAATTTAGGTTTTAAATTAATATAAAAGTTAGCAAGTTTAATATAGCAAAAAAATTAGCATGCAAATACGTTACGATTTATACGGATGATGCCCATGATGACAATGACCTTGATGATGAGTTTGCCACAATTCCTGGATACATTCGATGAAACCTTATCTCGATATAAATATTTCCTCTCGTTCTTCGTAGAGTTAGATAAAACTTGTTCGTCCCAAATGCGTTGCGATGATATTCCGGATTTCACAACCCCGATGTATAATTAAGATGAATGGTTTATGGCTCCTGCCCACGTGTATTTAATCAATCATACAACAATCAGCTTTCCATATAAAATGCAACACAGCAGTATATTTGGTTTGTATTGCTCTCGATGTACGTCGATGTTTGTAATTTTTAAATTTGTATCAAATTTATCACCTTACGTAGTACTTGTAGTATGTCCCATGTAACACGTTAACCCCCGGTGGTGTATAATTTGTTTTTGATATAAGTTAACGCCCAGCTTCAGAATTTCAGGAACGTAAGGAAATATTGAAAATCACTAACAATATAAAACCAAGAAGCAGGTGAACCTCAAAAAAAACGACGATTAACAGCGCTCAGTTAGTTTATAGCGCTATATTGTCACAGCAATTATTCAAGCAAGGACACTGGCGGTCAGCCTAACAGCTGCCAATATATAACTCACACACACGTTTATGTATATATATTTATTTTTATTAAATTAGAAATAATCTTGTTCTATTTGATAACTTAGTTATGACTTTTTAGTCCAAATTTTTATTAAAATTTAATATTTATACACAAAGCTAGCTGAATGTGTCCATTACACAAAAAAAAACAATTTTCAGCTTTAAATTTTATTATAGGATAAAATTAACATTAATTTTTCAAATACTTTTTCTTTTTTTTTTTATATGTACAATATTGGTTTTTTTATAACTCAATTTTTAGTAACTAAACAAAAAATTTAACTTTTTTTAAAATTGATATTTTAGGCTTCTTCGACCTTTCACGTTTCCTCTTTACTACTCGACTCCTCGTCCACCCTGGTAGTTTCTTCCTCTACACCTCGCTTGTCATTTGTTTTCGCGCGCTTTTCCCCGCTTTCCAGAACATACCCATACCAGTTTAACCGTACCACAAAGAATTATTAGTTTACTAGTATCTGTACTTGTAATTATTGCAATGTATATTATTTGCTTATGGAAGTTAGGTAGTATGACAAAAGAGAAGAAAAACAATAATTTATGCAAATTTGTATAGGTAATGCGAAGTAGACTTAAATTAGTATGGGAATATAAGGTGTAATAGTAAATGAACTAACAGAGGAGTTAAACCAATTTAGTACGATCGTTACAAGACTCCAAAACGAAAACAACCCGTGAAGTGAAAAAGAAGATATTGAACACGAATTCAACTTTCCTGCCATTAATAATGAATGCAACAAAAACATGCAGTTATTTTAAAAATACTTGCTGTTTTGATTCATTATTACAGTCACTAGCACTAGCATTTTACAAACTTCGGTTAACCGACACCATTGGAGTGAGTAACTTGTTACAAGGCGAATGTAAGATAAAAGAACTAATTTGTGAACTACTTGACCGTATTTTAGAATATTTACGGAATATTAGAAGATTGCTACAGCAGTATTTTGGATATAGCTCACCATGTTTTGAAAAATATGCCTAGTATTATAGTAAGGCTCAAATGCGAGAATTGTGAGGCGGTTTGCGTAGAAGAGCGATCACTTATATTATTGGACATGGAAAAATTAAGCTTCTTTGGACTGCCGAAATTAAGTGATTGTTTTCAAGAAATTCCGATAAAAGATTGCATACGTTGCAGAAACAAAATGATAGTGGAAAAATGCGAATTTCAAGACCTTATTTGCATATATTCTGAACGAACTACGGTAGAGCGAACAAAGCCAACTTTAAGAGATATAGAGCCAATAATTTTACTAAATCAAGTTTCATACGAACTTGTTTCACTAATAAGCTATCAGCAAGTGGGGGAAGGACATTTTATTAGTTACGGAAAAGTGGGAGAAATATGATGACCTCAATCCTTATGTAGCCATAATCTGTAATAAGAATATACAGGCGATTGATCCGCATGTAATAATTTACGCAAAACAAGCTTAAATAACTACCATAATAAGGATATTGAATATTATTATTTCAAAAATATATGTATTATTATGAAGAATGAATAATAAAATTGTTAATTTTTTATTTCTTATTTCGTTTCCTTTTGTAAACGTAGTGCATATGTTGATGATACCTTACTTTATGTAGGAAACAGACGTGCGAAATTTACGCATGCAAAAACGCAACCACATGAGCATATTTTCATGAGCGTAAATTCGTTAGAGTGTTCAAGACACAATATACAATTTTCTTTGAATTTCTGTCAAGCATTGAAAAGCCGTCATGATGTTAGATTAATTCGTGATATTCTGTATAGTAAACACAGCTTTCTCTCTCGCTATCTACCTCTTACATCCCATGTATGGGGTTTTGCCGCCCGCACTATGGTCCTCCATCTGTCTCGGACCATCATTCTCGTCCTCCAATTTCTACATCCTAATACGAGTCGGTCTTGTTCGATGTCGTCACGCCAGTGCAGTCGGGTCTTCCTCTACGACGCACTCCGGCTGGATGGAACACTTTGTAAATCATTCGTTGTTGTGGAGACCTTGCAACCTAGCCGAGCCATCTAACTCGATTGGGTTTGATGAAGCCGATAATATATCGCTACCTCCGAGAAGCTTTATTTCGTGGTTCATGTGAATCCGATATTCAATGTGCGCAACTTTAATAGGACCAACAATTGAACGGATGACCTTCCTTTCGATGAAGATAATAATCTACATACGTTAGAGGTCATGGCCCGCATGCTTTATAAAGTGCGAGCTTGCACGACTGCGATAGGCGTTTAGATCGCAATAATTTTGATTGAGCGTAGAACGCTGCAATTTTTGTTGTTGATTTGTAAAATCAAATAGCTTAATATACTGATGTAAAAATATTTCGGGATGAGTATTTAAGATAATGCAGTTTTTATAAATTTTTCGGGCTGGCCCGAAAATATTAAAGTTATAGCAAGGACACATTTTTTTCGGGCTAACTTCACATACATGAAATTGGAACAATAAATTAAAAATTAACTTCATAATAGTTGAATAGTTAAATGTGCATTAACAATAAGATTAAAATTTGTGACAATGTGGCACAGAACGTGGCACTAGAAAAAAACCTATATGAACTGTAATAATTGTAATTATACTGTAATTATAGTGCCGTTCACTTTAAAATTTATGTTTGTGAAATATGGACATATATATTTGATTGAAAAACTATAATGTTGTAAATAATAAATATAATAATAATAATTGTTACAGTGCGTAAGAGTAAAATTATAAAATCGAAAAATACATAAAGGAGATATATTCGAAATTGTATATTATGTGACTGACGAATAAAATAAAATCACAGTAATCACTACGAATATTCGGACATTAATTTTTTTCTGTGTGTGCTAAACCCGTTTTGTTGAAATTCAAGGCGGAAGTTCGCTACTATTGGGTATTCAAAGATACTAACGGCAATTATAACCAAAATTCGTAAAATAAAATAAAATAACTAAACTTTTAGTTAACCCAATGAAATATTTTTATATGTAAGTTTGTATTATTATAAAGTTTTGTTAATTTCAAATATATTAATCAATTATTGAATATTTTAAGCCTCGATAATTCCTTAATTTAAGTGATCCTTTTTAATTGAAAAATTTATTTTTGTTTTTACTTGGTTTAGAATATTCAGAGATTAATTAATATTAAGTACCGAGGTATAATAAGTTTAAAATTATTGAGTTTTTTTTTATTTCACATAACATCAGACATATTTCGTTAATGTTAAAATATTTTTTTTTTAATCTTCATATGATCTTTAATTTACTAAATATATTTTTTTGTTTTACAAATGTGTAAATGAAGAATGAAGCTAAATTTCTTGTCCTTGTCAATTTTATTATTATAAACATGAGAGTGTAAACTTATATGGTGTGGAGATTTGACGTAGTTAAGTAACGCGCATGGGATGGCATATATGATGATGATGGCTAAATTCAATTTTTGAATTTTGTCTTTGCGGACATTTCACGGGTATTTTTTTTTTATGTGTTAATCTATGCAATCGGTTCTGGGGCCGTAGCACCACTCCCAACTCTTTCGCGGTTCGCTTTTCACGTCCTAATTTACGCATTGCTTGCCAAATCGGGGACGTACGGCTATAGGTCCGATTTTATCACCATCAATTGCATAGCTCCACGCTAGTCTATATTGGCATGGAAGATGAGTTGGCCATCAGTTTTGCACTCCGACAGGTCATAGATGTGTTCCATTTCACCACAAATCGTAATCTGTTGATGAAAATTCCCTTTGGATACTGACTCCATCGGGATTCGAACCCGGTACCACCAGATTCAAACGCCAAAGCTTTAACCACTGTGCCATTTGTTCTCTCTTTATATTCTCTTTCTCTGGTTTGTCCACTTTATTTTACAGGTTTCGGAAATCCCCACGACCATTTTCCATGAGCCATTTATGACTTTTGAAAGGCCTGTTCTTTTTTATGACTTTTGAAAGGCCTGCTCTCTATCTGTGGTCTTTAGTTTGTTTAACATTTGTTAACCATACAGAATTTTACACCAGCAATTTTTTACTATTGGAAATTTACCTTTCAAAAATATATCACTTTTAAATCCAGTACTGAACATTAAATATCAAAATAGAGGTTTTCTTTTTTCAGTTTCGACCATGCAGGCCTAACTTGATTTACAATATTCCATATAAAAACCTACAAAATCAATAATTACAGCCTTCCCTCAGGTCACACAATATTTTACAGTTTTCCGTGACAAAAACATATCTTGTTGTGTTGTATGCAAATTTTTCCATTTTTCATTACGAATTTTTCCCAAAAAAAAAAATCGGAATACATAAAGATTTTTTTTATTTCATTCCGAATAAGAGAAAATATATATTCATATGTTGATTATGCAATATGTGTCACTGGCACATGGTTCGTTACTATATGTGTATTGTACATATATACCTCCCAGCTTTTATGTTGTGTCCTATAAAACACAACAAAATAATTTAAATATTTTCCAAATTTATCAAAAAAAATGTCTTGTCGAATGATATTGGAAAAATTAATTTAATTTTGTGTTGTTATTCCTCCTCTCTTTGGTTTCTATGTAAGTGTACTTACTCGTACGGAAAAGGAACCCGCAGAGAGTAGTAAGGTATATACGATACACACAACAAGATAAAAATTAGCATGAATTGGTAATAAATCAATTGTTGAATGATTTAGAAATATGTGGGAAATGACATTTTATTATTGGTCAAAACAGCTGGATGGGTTTTACATTATTTGAAGTTTATTTAGGCTGCTGGACATTAAAAATAAATTTCTCTTAAAGCACGTACCAGAAACCAAATTTTTATTTGAATAGTGTCATTTGGTTCCGTCACAGACATTTTAAAACTAAACCTAATAAAATACCCCAATTTATAATCGGCTTAGCATCAACAACAAAAATTTTAATTAAATTGAGGTTAATATTCAAGTTTAATGTTCCAAAACAACAAGAAAATCCCTTCTCGACTGCCATATGCAAAATGAGAAATATTGTACCCGAATAAAAAATAAACAGACTTTTTTTCCTATGATTTTTTGCGACTTAATAATCTGCCATTGTGACACCGGATCTGGCCACACAATAGAAATACACATAGCAAAAAAAAAAAAAAATCTACGAAAACGGCAAAAATTCTATCGGCTAAAATAAATTTATATACAGAGACAAAACCACCCACATTACATCAAACAGTGACAGGGAACATTTACGGCATTCGAGCCAACAACAACAAAAAACAACCCAACTAAAACGTAGATCACAAACCAAAAAAAAAAAAATAATCGGCAACACAAAAAAAGGACAAAATTAAAATTTTATATTGTAAACGGAGGCACAAGCAAAGAGGTAGAAAAAATAATTTATTTTTTCTTGAAGTTTACTGCCTGCCTGATGTCCTTACGACAGTTTTCCGTGTTTTGTTTTCTATCAAAGTTTATGAAGCTTTTCTCTTCCGAAGAGACGAACAAAAAAATTGGAATATGTATTTTTTTTTTGCTGTTGTGCAAGGACAGAGTCGAAGCATATTTAGACATCATTATTTTATAGCCCTTTTGTGTTGCTTTTGTTTTGAATTTCTAACCAAAAAAAAAAACGGGCGATCCACAACGTGCCAAATACGTATTTCGTATGTAGTTATGTAGTATGTAGCCATCCAGTGTTTGTTTTCTGATTCACTCGCTACGTTCATATTTCCATGACATAAAATAACGATGGTAATGATAATGATGATGACGATGATGATTGTTGGAAATGAATAATAACCTAAGTAATTATAAAAGTGAGAAAAAAATTGTTTTACAATTTAAACAAAATAAAAAAAAATTCAAAGTGAAACGTCTTTATGATTTATGAACTTTTACCTTTCATTGACATCATCATCATCAACATCATCATTATGATCACCACCATCATTATCACGCCCATTACGAACAGCATTCTATGTTTTACGTACACCCATACATATAACGTATTTATATATATATATATGAAAAATACAAGTTACCGGAAAATTTTAATACAATAATAGAAATAAATTGGATTGAATTTTCAATTTTGAATTGACTCGTAGTTCTAAAAAGTACCTAGCGTAGCAAAAAAATCTTAGAAAGGAAAATAACGATGCGATGTTTAGCTTTTTCTTCTAAAATAAAAAAATTGGATAGCAAAAAATAATAGCAGCATTATGTTATACTATATCTTCCTTTCAATATGTATAAGCATGTTTTTTTATAATTAAGATAAAAAAAATATATATATTCATCCTAATTGCATCCTTTTTCTAACTTTTGTTGTCGTTGCTGATGGAATTTTATATAAGTACAACAACAATATTGTATACAATTCTGTGTAAATACCTTCTTTAATTATGAGTTGAATTTGAAAGTTAATGGTCGGATAAATTTTCATTTTTTTAATGAAATTGTTCACAACATGCCCTACTACTCGTAATATGTTTAAGGCCACAGCATTCTATTTATGTTCATTTATCCAAGTGTATATATACTTTACGGATACTACTGGTTATCGATCCCATTCGTAAGTTCGATTTCAAAAAAATAATATTTGATGACTTGAAATTGTCGACGGCGCAAAACGAATTGCAGGGTCGAGCCTGAGGGAGCAAATTCGGCTCTAGGAATGATGACGACCTCTTCCCTACTACATTCCGATAAAATTCGCAAAGTTATTGTGTATTGTGTAACAATATAATGGTTGTACTTTTCGTAAGCAGTACAGAGAGAAAACATTCCTGAAGGAATTTTCTCATATTGAAATTCCAACGGAAGATTAGGCACATCTAGTGTTTGTTGCACCAACGATTTTTTGAGATCACCAGGCTTTTCACCGAAAATTGAAACAACTATGTTTGCATTCTCAATCATTTCTTGGGGAATTTGAATGATTTATGGATCAAGTGGTGTGGGATTTTATTGCAGTCTTAGCTCGTGAAGGCTCAAGAGCCATTAATTGTGTAGTTTCTGGCCTTCGCTTTGCATGTTAGGAATTCGTGTTATTTTTGAAGTACCACCACATAGAGCTTTACCAGTCAGTAATGACTGCTCGATTACCTTAGGTACTGCTGAAAGAGGCTGTCCAAAATCACCACAAATGATCAAGACTTTGCCGCCAAATGGTCTGAAAATGTTCGTGATTTCGCGCTGTAGTTGATCAATGCATCTAACACCATTCTTTTGCAACATCGATACCCCATCAAAAAAAATGGCCGGTGCTGATTTTAAGTTTTCTTCATCAAAAGAGGCTAAACGCATAGGCGAACGTAGCGGCAATTGGTGTTGTTGCGAAGGGAAGAGTTACTTGTTCCTACCTTTCACAAAAGGCATCAGAGTTTTAACCATCGAGAATTTTATCGTCATAGTCATGACATATCATCTGATAATTACTTGATTCGTCTCAACGTGTTGTCCAGAAACTTCTTTGGTAACTTTTTATTACACGTTTTGTTTTCCATACATATGGCGTTGAAGTTATTAGCGCCATTCTTTATGTTTAAGCACGATCCAATACTCGGAATCGCCGCAGAACCGAAACGATTAATAAGTTCAGCCGTTGTGAACTTGGTCTTCCGTTCGAATAGTGATCAAAATATGAGCATGTGGATTATACCGATCTTCTGAAACTCAATTGCAGCCTTCGTTAGGCTGTGAAACACCTTATTTTGTGAGATCGTTCAGAAGAAAGTCAAGCTTGAGTGCCACCAAGCCCGGTCGATCTGCAGTAGTTTCACAAGAAAATGTTGAACGTTTTCGAGCCATTTTTGGTTAGTGCTGGATGTAACAAATAAATCAGGAGCTCTATGCAAAGTAAAGATAGTCATTGCGACGCAGTATGGTTCTCACATATTGCTATTTCATCCACTGAGGGATGATGGAAGGATTACAGAAATACCATGGAAATTGTGGAATGTTTTGATTTTCTGCGATGTTATCGACTGACATAATAACGCGTTTGTTTTATGAAAAATATATTACGACTTCATGGTCTTAACATTGTTGTTGGCTTTGTTTTGGATTTTCATTTCATTGTAATTGGTTGATTAATGCCTCGTCTAAAATCTCTTGTGCTGTCGTGACCATTGTTGTGATCCATTTTTGTTGTATTTTCTTTTTAGACATCGCTTGTTATTAAGTCGTTTGATGAATAAATGATGGAGCGAGACCAATGTATGCCCTTGTGCATGTGTTCGAGCGGGTACAACGTAGATTAATACTTTTTTTCTGTGTTTTATGTTTTTGGCGCGTCACATTCGTTCTTTGTTTTTCGCCGCTCATCAACTATATGTGCAAGAACGAGAGGCACATAAGAAAAAATATTTTTCTGCATCGTTTTTTTTGGTGCGAGAATTTTTTTCGATTAGTTTAGTCAGCCTGGGGTGGGATGTTGTAACATCACTTTTTTCGATATTTATCGAATATTATATCTCTTTTTCCTAAAATAAAATCGTTTCACTTTTCAATTTTGCTTTCTTTATTGCGATCGCACACTACTAGAATAAATTCACTCTTAAAATAAGTAGGTGATACAATAAGAGTAGAACGACATAATGTTTTATTCGAATAGGTAGAGATCGCAATAGAAGCAGAAATGAAAAAAAGATAAATTTAATTTGTGATGAAAGAGATGTAGATTTCGATAGTATCGAAAAAAGTGATGTTACAACAACCTGGATTGGAATTTTGATTTGAAAATAAAGTCAAGTTTTTTTTTTAAAATACGAGTCGAGTTCGATTGTAACGACGAACAGTTTTATTCGTGTGGAGATAATTAAAAATTTGGTTTTTTATATACCAAAAAAATTATATAATTCTAAATAATAATTAATATTACATATGTAAAAAAAATTATGAATACCTGGTGTATAAACATTTAGTTTTGAAAAAAAAAAAAATTAAAAATTTTTAAGAGTATTTTTCTTCGAATGCCATGTTTGAGATTTTGTGAGAATGAGTGGTACATGAATCATAAGGTTTTGCTCTTATAACTGGGCAATAGCTAAATACAAGAGAACACGTTCTATGACCACACACCAGTAAAATGTATAGGCTGGTAAAGCCCGATACCACATTAAAACAATTTCGATGGATTTATATTCTCGAAAATTTATCTCGTTAGAGCCTATATCATTAAATTCCCGTGGCCCCAAGAATGTAAATAAAACGGCATTTACGACTTCATTTGGCCTTTACGAATTTACACGCATGTCATTTGGTTTAAGATACGCCGCTCAAACGATTAACAAAGAAGTCACGCGCGATTTAAAATTCGTTTTCACGTACATCGACGACTTCCTCGTGGCATCGAAAAATGAGGAACAACACAAACTAGATCTCGAACGACTTTTTAAACGACTCGATGAGTTTGATGTCAACATAAAGAATTCTAAATGCGTTTTTGGTTCGAACTCTCTTGATTTCCTCAGCCACACGATTCCGCCGAGTGGTATTCTGCCGTCGAAAGAACGAATTAATGCCATTATGGAATTCCCACCCCAACTACGATTAAACGTATTCAGGAATTTATCGGCATGGTAAATTACTACCATCACTGTCTACGTATTCGAGGAATAGTAGATAAATAATTGGCTGCAACTCGAAATGGACGATTGAAACACAAATTCAACCGGATAAATCGCCTGAATTTGTTGGTGTGTCGTCGCAAAGATGAAGTGTACGGCCTTGTAGAAACTCCAATCGAAAGTGGTAAAATGAACATGCAAATCGTTTGGTTTACAATTTTTATTTATATAAAAATATAATTATGCGAAATGATGTCTTGCTTGTTCCACAATTGATGAAAAAGAGAATGATTTTACAAATTTGGTTTTTTAAGTTGACATAAATTTCGGAGTTTCGGAATTACCTAACTCACCCTATGAACAATTATCTTAAAATATATACTATTTACTTATTATACACCGAAATACAATTCGGAATTAACTTGATTTGACATTTGTACTATCTACGTGTGAGTACCATCTACTTTACATACATTCGGAGTTAAGTAGGTTCAATGGGTACATTTGGTATGAGTGTACGTAAATGTCATACCAAATGATGGAAGTGTCATCGTCTCGACATGTAAACAAGGTAAGTAGTTTTTATTTATTGAAGTTAAATTGTGCTTAAAATTCTAAAGTAATAATTATGTTTTTTATAGATAATTGCCCTGCCGGTGATTTATAACAGATAAGTATTTGCATATAGATATTGATAAATTCTAATAATATAATTTCTATTCTAGGAACATGAATTGGAAGCAATATGGATTACAATAATAAAACTTTGTGTACAAATATTGCTTGAGTGTAACATGACAATAGAAAATTGGTGTATATGTGTGTATTAAAATTATATAAAATAAAATTAGGATCAAATTTCTAATAATAAATGAATGTAAATTAAGGTGTTTTAATTCATTATGTGTTGTTTTGTGTTGTCCAATTTTCAGGTGGAAAATACAAAATGTTGCTCGTGTTGCGCGGCAACAATCACTTTATACCGAAATTAGCTGAAATACTCGCCCCAAACCACGAACACTTGGTTGCTCTACTAAAGAAGCCCAAGGCACCGAAAAACTTCTCTTGGCCAAACGAATGCCAAGACGCATTTACAAAATTAAAAACGGATTTGGGTACAGTCACGTTATTGACACATCCGCTGAACGACGGGAAGTTCAGTATTACGACGGATGCATCGACACTGCAGTCGGAGCAATGTTACAGCAATACAATAACGATTGTTTGGAACCATTGGGATTCTTTTCAAAGAAACTCAGGAATACCGAACGAAAGTATTCCGCATTCGATAGGGAATATTTCGCTGAAGATCGGGACTTCACCGAATAGTGACCATAAACGACCATAAACCTCTGACTAGAGTAGTTCAATCTAAAACTGAACGTAATCCACGACAATCAAGGCATTTTAACTACATCGGTCAATTTACCATGGATATTCGACATGTGAACGGTAAAGATAACGTCGTCTCGGATACGCTATCCCACACGATCGACAATGAAACGGCAACATCGAACGACAAAACGACAACCGAAGCCGTCGAAACGAACTTCGACTATCATAAAATAATAGAGGCACAAAAAGCAGACCTAGCACTTCAGAATTTACTTTCTAGTTCAGAATGTCACGCTAGTCAGACTATAAACTAGAGCTTTTTAAACTGCCTGGAATCGAAATATACTGCGAAACATCGACAGGCGCGAACCACCCATATATCGCAGAGCCGTTACGACGAATCCGTGCTACTCGTAAATTGATTGCCGTTCGATATTTCTTGCCAAGCATAAACAAAGACGTAGGTAATTGGGCACAAGCTTGTTTATCTTGCCAGCGATCGAAAGACCAACGGCATACAAGGGCGCCGATTGGATGATTCGAAATTCCACCATAGTTGGTCCGCTGTTAACCTGTGTTGACCGATTCACGCGATGTCAGGAAGCTTATTGCATGACCAATATGTCTGCAAACACAATTGCCAAAACATTCGTAAGCAATTACAAAACTCGATGTGGCGTTTCGCAAACGATAGCAACCGACCAAGGGACACAATTCGAATCTAAATTGTTCGCCGAATTAACGAAACTCCTTGGTTCTAATCGAATACGCACGACTGCGTATCACCCGCAAACGAATGGCATGGTCGAACGCTTCCATCGACAGCACAAACATGCTCTCAAGGCCCGAAAAAATACGGTTCATTGGAGCTCTGAAATTACCATCGTATTACTTGGAATTTGAGGTACGGTTCCAAGAAGATCTCAAGTGCTCACCAGCCGGTCTACGGACAAAATGATGGGAAATGGTATACGGGCAAACGCTCAAACTACCGCGTGAGTTCTTTCCCGCAAATCCTCTTTCTCCTCCAACATCAACCAACACAGTCGTCGACCAATTACGCACAACTAAGCAAAATCTTATCCCCACGAATACTCGACAAACACGACAAAACGATATTTTTGTCCCGAAATCGCTCGATAACTGCGATTAAGTTTCCGTACGAACGGATAAGATTCGCATCGGACTACAACCTCTAGATAATTTGTCATCTCGATTAATAATAAAGAGCAATCAATATCTATTCTGCGGCGTGGTGAAATTATCATAATATTAATACGTGTAATACGAAATATATTATAATAAATTAATTGTTGTTAAAATATAAAATCGAACGAGTTGTACTATAAAATAAAATACCGTGCGTGAATAAAAACGCCATCATTCTCGAACACACATTATATTTTACACACCGTTAATCAGCTATTCAATTCGGCAAGCAAATCATTTTCAAAAATATCATAAAAATCCGGGCTCTTGAAAATAAAAACCTCCCCATTTACAGATAACTTTCAATCGATGGTGACTGTTTTCACCGTCCATTATAGCACACAGTACAGATGAAAACGTCAATTTAGATGGCAAGAGGCACCAGTCAAATGAGTATCCTTAAAATAAAACATCAATTTATCCGATACAAAAATTGTGCAATTTTTATTGAAAGACTGATTATACTGCACGTCGGCAGAATAAATTGAGGTACATTAACATTTTCCAGTAGGAAAATTGGTCGCAAAAGGACTCATGAAAATATACTATCAATATACGACCATTTATGAATTTGAAAAGATTTTGTTCATGGTCATCATTAAAATCATACCAGTTTTAAAAAATTGTCAATTGACACAGTGAATTGAAGAATTAAAAGTGTTCTGCTTTGCTTGAAATGAAGATTGGATGTGAAGAAAAGCTTTTCTATGAGTATAGCTACCATTGCACCAACCCGGAAAATTCTCGAAAAATAAAAATCGAGAATTTACATTAAAAAATTCGTCACAAAACCAAATAGAAAAGTATTCAAATTTTTCATTACTTTAGTAAAAACTTTTTTCTAAAACTATTATTTTATTATTATTTGTTATATTCCAAAGGATTAACTTGTGGCAAATCAAGAACAAGAAACTATGACCATACATAGTTTTTTTAAAAGAACTAAGAAAATCATGCAAAATATTAAAACACACTATTGATTCAAAATCAATTATTTAAGATACTCCGAAAAGGCGATTTCAATTAGAAGAAGTGGACAAGCAATAAAAAAGAGCCACTAGAGCGTTGCCGAGACCAAAAGCACAGCCATATATAAACTTGACGTTGATGAAACCATCAAAGCTTGGAACTTTACTGGAAGCCTCGTACAGACATTTTCGAATTCCACGAAAACGTTGCTGCACACACTAGATCAGTGATGAAGCGAAACATCTTGTCCACGGCAGCCAAGTAACATCTTGTCCACGGCAGCCAGTGGTCCGCAAGGATGGCTAGCACCACTAATAATTACTCCAAAATTACCACGTTATGAGTATAACGGAACCCTCCTATTTGCAAAACTACTGCAAGAACTCAAGCAATAACTAGACATACAACAGGCAACAATATATGCATGGTGTGGCTCCACGATAGTACTTTCATGGGTACAAGGTGATAAACAAATGTTCAAGTCTCAAATTTGAAGGTTGACCACATTAAATCAAATGATAACCCAGCTGATTGCGCGAGATGGGCAATAACAACAAAGGAAATCATGAATCACAGTATCTGGTGGACATGCGCAAAATGATTGAAAGACAATAGAAATTATTATAGATACAAAGAATCAGAGGAACAGGTAGCAGAAGAATTGAAATATACCAATATAACTACCGCTACCGAAAAAGGAAACAGATTCTGAAACAAATAGAAAAAACATCAAGTTTGATAAAATTATAAAGATTTTTAAAAATCATAAACAACTTCATCAAAAAGTGCAAAAAAGAAACCATAGATGATTACGATCTGCTGACCATTATAAGCAATCCACTTAGAGGTAATGTCAGATCTTAGAAGCATTCATTGCCGCCTTCAATTAGCTCGTCAGTTAAAAAGAATGCAAAAATTGCGGTAGCAGATTTTAACAAAGTTGTGTGAGAATAGCTAACTTCGGACGGGAAATCATGGCATTTTCAACCACCAGCATAATATCATTTTGATGAATTGTGGGAAGTTGCCGTAAAGTCAGTTAAAACCCATAATATCAGGAAGAGCGTAGAAAACACCACACTAACCTACGAAGAATTAAAAACAGTTCTAAACCAAATAGAGGCTGCGTTAAGTTGTTGATCCGTATGCCCAATATCCATCAAATGACATATCCGATCTAGAATTTCTCACACCTGGCCATTTCCTAGCAGCTTCATCAATTACGACAATGCTGAAATATTTGGAACTCATCCAGGAACAGATGGGCACGTACGAGTCGTTAGAGTACGTGGCGCGGGAAATTACCTCTACAGATAAATGCCATCACAAAAATATTGGTTTGGTCATAAACAGAACCACCAACAACAGACAATGCCGATAGTGTTGTTGTGGACAAAATTGAAGATATTCAACCGAAACAATATAGACACCAACAATAAAACACCAACCTAAGTCTTTTACTTCACACGCTCTTAATGATCTGTATGTTGACTGCTCCCAACATAGTATCAGGAACAACAATGAAGTGCAACATATTACAATTTACCTCGAATTCTGGAATATATTATATGATAAAATTAGCAAGGTTAACCGAATAAATGGTGAAGGGAAGGTTATAACATATTTAAATCTTACCCCCTATTTGGCAGAGCTAGACTATCTTGAGCACTGTACGCATCAGCCGGACATGTTATAAGCAAACGGGACTCACCTTGATTGAAAGGTACAGCATAATATATTACCGGAAGTGGTGCAGTGGTTAAAGCTTCGGCTCTTGGCCCGGGAGGAACTTGGTTCGAATCTTACCAGCGGCTGGATGCAAAACGAATTTTCGTGATCGATTACGATCGGCGATGTTAATAAACACAACGAAGACCTTCTGTTGGAGTGCAGAATTCAGCGCCGATCCACCGTCCATGTAAGTGTAGAGGTTGATATGGAGCTTCAAATGTGCAGGTATACTGTAATTGTGTGAGTGGGAGAGTGAGGGGTGTAGGCGTGAATGAAAATGGGGTATTATTAATTGACCTTCAAAGGACATTAAATCAACCCACTGGATGATAGTTAATACTTTTTTTAAAAAATAAAAACAAAAAAAAAAAACGCCTTAAGTGAAAAGAAAATCGCGCATTAAAAAATGTTACTTTTCGATTTTGTTGGTGCAATTGACAACGAGTTATTCGGTGTACTTGATCAACGTGCCGGTAATGCTTACAAAGGCTGCATTTAACAAATAAATTTAAACCAACAATATCAGGGCACCCAACAGTTGGCAACATGTTGAGTAAAATCGATGCTAACGTTAAGGAAATGTTTAGCACTATGAAGTTTTCAAATCCGATTGGTGATGATTTCACTAATCATGACAGGGGATGTGAAAGCGCCCATTCACTAATATTCTGAACAATATAATGTTTCATGAGGAATTTAATGCAACATACTCGAACAAACATCTCAACAAGCGAACAAATCAGCAAAATGAAAATTGTTACGAATCCCCAAGTCTCGTCCCATGTAGTTTTTAAAATATTTTAATTTTTGAGCAATTTAGGTATGCAGCCCCGAAAATTATGACGTATTTTTATTTATAATAAGGTAATTTCTGTATTTCATGACAACCATTGATCTGGATTAGTACAAATTTTGTATGAAAAACACATACAAAAAAAACACAAATTTTGCTTTAGGTCACAAATTGTGTTGTGAAATCTAGTAAGCGCCTTTGTGTTGTTTCATGAATCATAAACTGAACCGGATCAGATCCAGCATCAAGAAACACAATGTAAACAAAATGCCGTGCGATTATATGATAACTAATTTGGATCACCCGTTAGTTTAGTCTAGTATACAAATGTGGGGATGCAAATTATCAGAAAAATTCGATTTTATGTTTTTTTTATGAAAAGTCAGTCGAGTTTAGAATTTAAAAATGATCGGATCATCCTAAAAATAAATTAAAGTCAATTATATGTGAAATATTAAATTATAGCGAAATATTATAAACTAAATCTATATAATTAAAAGTATAACGTGTGCGTGATAAGTTATGTGTATTTACGGTTAGTAACGAAAATCGGTTACGAAAATCGTACTAGAAAAAAAACTGTTGCACAAATAAAAAATATAAAAAGACAATCAGACAAAATTTTTTTGAGTGAATCAACATAGCTACTAGAGTTATTAACGTAAAAACTAATTAATTGTCTGTAATACTCGTATTTGATGTATTTTACGATAAAAGCGCAAATAGTCACACAATAAAATCACGGGAAGACAAATCCGCAAGAATGAATTAGTGAAACCGAAACAATAATATAGAATGGTGGGCTCTTTGTACAAAATTTTGTCTTAAACTATTAATTACATAATTGTAAAAATTGTATTATTTTAAATTCAATAAAACTATAAACTTAGTATAAGTTAACTATAATTAAATAAATATAATTAAATATAAAAATATTCTCAAAAATAATAAATCGGGGTGGGATTCTGAAGCACTCTTTGTCTTTGTTTTGAGTTTAGTCTTAATTATGAGACTTTTCGTATTCTGCGCATAGTCGTAGTTGACATTTGTCTTAAAGAAAAGTCTTGCGTAAGACATACAAATTTGGTAGTTTTATTAGTCACAGAATACGAAAAGTCTCATAATTAAGACTAAACTAAAAACAAGGACAAAAAGTGTTACCTAAGACCATTTTTCAGTCGGTGCTGTGCTTCAGAATCGGGGTGTTAATCTAAAATAAATAACATTGATCCGCACCTAAAATTTGGATATCTTCGTCTAAGTTTACCTCCATGGCACCCAACGATAATTTTAGTATCTTATGTAAATTGTAAATATAATTAAAATTAGTTTCTACAGTATCTAAAAATTTTAATATTATGTTGTTTTTATGTTCTTAATTTACTTTAATTTTAATAATTTTTTTTATAATATTTAATTTTTTTTTAAATATTTAAATTAGTAATTTTGTTTTTTGTTATCTAAAGAATTTAAGCATTTTCAAAAAGAGTGATCATTATATTATATTATGCGCTTAAAATTTTGGATATAATATTTTACTTTCGAATGTTGCATTATTTTTTTAATTACAGGGGGTAATTTAGAACCAAAAGAAAGATTATGTAATGCTTGAAATAATTTTGCCAATAGTTAGGTTAGAAACTCTAAATTTTCGGGCCATACGCATGTGGCAACTAGGCAATTTTTTTATACGATCACGCAAGGCCTTCGATTATGTATTTCTTCTTCTTCGGTGTTTTCTTCTTTGTCAGTTTTTTTTATTATTTTATAATACAAAGTCTGCAGTCTGGCAAGATCAACGTATGTTTTGATAAACCCCACCCCTTATCTTGAGCCTTAGCCGACCATAGATGACCGCATCAAAACCTCTATGTTGATAAATAAATTTGCAGTAACCAACTATCGTTAGCAGTAGGGACATATGTTACAAGATGATAGCAATTTTACAATTAAAACAATAACCGAATTCGGATTGAAGAAGAAGGAATTCTAGGATTGTGTTCAAACTGTGGCGTAAGCGGGGATACGTTCACAGTGCTACGATAAAGGACATCAACAAGAAAATGAAATTTATTCTAAGTAAGTTGATAAATTAAGACCACAGGACAAGAAAGGAATCTAGCTAGAAATATTAACAACCGATGTAAAAGTGTTTGTTACTGTTACATGGATCGAATGAAAGACACATAAAGATAATCATTTCTGTCAAAGTGATTGTATTTCATGTCATATCGATGACCAAGTAGTTCCATATGAAAACAAGACATTGCTTATTTAGAAATAATTTCCATTATTTATGCAACAAAAATTAAATTTTGGTTTATTCTGAGTGATAGACAGATGTTAAAATCAGATTTTTTTTACATCGATGTGAGGTTACCAAGACGTTGGGAGTTTGGTTTCGATCTATGAAACATTGAATTCTGTATATTAAAAAATTCGGCCGTCTCATCATACTGCAGTGTTCAAACTACAAAAATATTGAAAATACTTTAAACTTATGATTCGCTACGCAATTGTCAACCCCCTAGTAACCTTGAATTCTATTGTATGTATTTAACCCATACATGCGATGTCTATATTATGAAAGTTTGTTAAAATAATAATAATAAAAAAAAGTAGACAAAAAACTTTTATATCGAGAAACTCCTTTCAAATTTGATCTTTAATGACAAACAAGATTACAATTTTTCTGTTAATGTGATAACATGTATATCGCGGAATATTAGTTGTCAATAAAACAATTTATGGTCATATCAATAAACTACGATTAATATGAGAAATAACAAGGAGTTAAGATAACAGTATCATTTTATAGCAATAATTACAATTTCAAACTTTCAATACGAAAGGTGAATTTCTCTCAGTGCACTTTCGGTTGCATAAGGACCCGAGAATATGTTGAGAATACAATATGCAGGTGCTGAAATATTTCCCGACACACGGGACCCCCATTTTAATTTAAAATAAATTATTTTTCGTATTTTGTCTTGACTGTTTAGACAACAGTAATTGTATGTATAAATAAAACCTTTTAGGTAAAAATAAAGCGTAATAAAGTATGATTTAAAACAACAGTTTGTTCTCATTAATAGACGCCACCGGTGGTAACCTGTAATTAAACAAAAATATTAAAACCTTTACACGTAAAATATTAAACCCACACCATTGACTACGTACGATCAATTTAATCTATAGATCATAATCCATATCTGCGCTCTCTATTATTATTATTAGTAGTCAGCCCTGCGACGAATATAAGGTAACACAATTTTTACCACGAAAATGGTGTGACTTGAGCATAGTTCAGGTTCACAAGTTTTATGTATGTACAGTTTAACAAAACCCGGTGGTTTGCATTTCATTTATATGCTCTAAACACCAATAAATTAACAATACCCGGAACAGACCATAACTTTTAAGTTCCGTAAAATTGGAATACACGACAAAAAGGAAAATAAATGGCAAACTATAATAAACCAATTTTTATGACTCCATATACCCAACATTATAGTGAATAGTAAATAAAATTTAACCCAATAAAAAACACAGAAAATAAAACAAACAACCGTAGTAAAACACAATGAAAACTTTTTACTAAAGTTTACCAACTTTTAGTTTTGGTTCGGTTTACATCCCCTTTTTCCGATGCTGGTACCCCTCTGTTAACAAGAAACCATTTCTGGTTATGTTTTATACTTATTCGATAGATCCAATATTGCTGCTGCTATACACATATATAAAATTCAATCTGAACATCGATCGTATACCAATATACCAACGAAATTATATAAAATATGTAATTTTTAATTTAGAAGCACACAAAAAAGCGCTCATAAAGAACACATAAAACTTTCGGTTCATTGGAAAATAAATTGCACAGAAAACTTAAAGCTGGATTTCGTTCGACTCGCTCGCCCATACAAATAGTTATACCTTACGTCTTCTTTATATTAAACCGAAATGAATTTAGATTTACCTTTTTTAAATATTAACAGTGCGGTGGTAAATAAACGAAGTTCAAAAACAAATTGTTTATGTACAATGGATTTAAATATTTTAGCATTTGAAGCTTTTGCATGGTACATATTTATTCATCTTATAAAAAAAAAAAAGTCGTTCAAATTAATGTTGTTTGTTGTTGTTTTAAATGCCATTGAAACTATTTTTTGTACCTGATGTTGGTTTTTTACACTGCTATTTGTCATGCTCCGCAACAACACTATATAGGTAGATAAAGTGTTTATTGTTGGATTGAATAAAGCTTTTTGTTGTTGTGAGACCAAAAGAAATGCCAAACATTTTTCCTTTTGGATTAAAAAAATATTTTTATAAAATAAAATCCAGAAGAAAAAAAAAACAGGAGTAACAGCCAAGAGCTTTTCTTATTTATATTAAATAAATAAATGGATACTGTGCGGTATAAATAAAACTACAAACACACATATATATGTACGTAACATATTCTACAAGAAGGAAAATTGAAAAATTATTTGAAACGTATATGAGAAAAATTCAAGTCACGAATGAAAATGATAAGAAAAATATTTTGATTTGAGTGCATTTTTTTCGATTTTCTGGTTCTCCGTCTGCTTCGCTCTCTGGGAAAAAATCCATGTTTCAAGTTTTGCTTTATTTATTTTATTTTCGTATAATTTATTGTTTATCTTTGTGAAAATTTAGTTTCATGGAATCGTAAAAACCATTATTTTTATAAGAATAATAGTGAGAATCTATATATGATACAATACGGTAGAAATTAAAAGAGGAAGAAACTTTAGAGAGATACAAAAATTGAAATAAATTCCATAGATTTTTAACTTCATTTAACAACGAATTCTTCGTAACGTTTTTAACTTTATTCTTTTTATTAAAGATGGCCAAATTCTTACTACTTTGTTGAGAATTATTGTACAAGTGTGTTGATTTAGCATCCGCACATCGACACATAATTGGTAAAGTAAATGCTAACAGCGCAAGCACTGCTCATACCTCCACTTCTAAACAATTTATGGTACCACTATCCAAATCTGTCATAGCAGTTGCTTAGCAGCATTTTATCAGTCAGGGCTGTGTCACTCATTACAATTTTCAGCCACCAATTCACAGAAAATAAAAAATTTGTATTAGCAGATCCGTATGGGTACCTATAAACCGCCGTTCTTTTAGTTCCGTATTGATATTTCAGAAAATCAACCAATTGCTTAATATTCGCTGTTTGATTTGATCATATCGGAAGAACTAACCGATAAAGGAGCTCAATATAGTCCAACCAGTCAATATGACCAATTTTCAAAATGGTATAAACGTTGACACAACCCTCAGTGGGAAAATAGAAGTGATTCCTGTGTGCGCTCTGTGGTCCTAAAAAGAGGACGACAATGAGGGGGAATTAAAACGAACTTTCAGCGACACACAGTTGGCAAAGTAATAGTAAAATAACGTTTTAAGGAGGGTAAGAAGGAGGAGTTTTCCTTCTTCACCTTTTTGGAAAGGGATACCATCGTATTCCCGAAAATTTTATTACCAAAATGATAAACTTACTAGTAGGCTGTTTCTCAAATTTCAAATTGCCCAAAATAAATAGTCCGAAAAATATCCCAAATCACTTTTTGTAAATTTTTGATTTTTTGGTCGAAAAATTTAATCTCAAAAAATAAAAAATCCAAAATTTTCATTTATTTTTATATTTATTTAAGACTATTACATGAAAATATATTTGAAAAAAATATATATGAAAATGAAATATAGGTCTACATAAGAGTAACATATATTTTATATTTTAAAAATATATGTTACGAAAATTTATCTAATGATTTAATTTTTTCGATTCTTCCGAATATAGAACCAAATGAGTCGAAATCTGCGCGCGCAGATTTCGACTCATTTGGTTTTATTTTCGGTAAATTTTGGGATTTTTAATTCGATATTTTTATTTTTTTGAGATTTTGAGTTCGAGCAATTTTTTTCCTGGTAAATATATTTTTGGTATTATGTGATTTGAGATTTTTGTTGTTTGGATCATTATTTTCGGGATGGCATTTTGGGATATTTTTTTCGCTAATAAAATTTTTGGCCTTTCGATACCAACCCTTTTAGAAATTCGTTACGGAATGCCAGAAACAAATTGATTTATTTCGAGACCTAATTTAATCGAGATGCTTGATTCAAACCTGAATACGTGGAAATCATTCATCGTGCTGTTAAAATAACGTAGTTCATCGATGATTTTTTATTGATATATCTAACTAAAAAATTTGTGCTCACGGTCAATATTAAAAAATGTACATTCAAGTTTTAGTAGATGTTGTACCTAGAGTACTGGCTTAAAAACAGAAATATACTAAGGTTCCTCATCGACAGCGGAACCAATAAGAACTTTATAAATCCAAGTTAGCCGTTAATACTAAGCCAACCGAAAATCAAATTCAAATCAGATCCGAGAGTCACAAAATTAATGGACCATTCTTCAAAACCATTGGCATCGACAATACCATCGATTTTTTCATTCTACCAGGATTGAAATGGTTTGATGGCGTCATAGACGATGTTACATTGGTATGATATCAAAGGGCCGAATGTCGAAGGACCGAACTTCAAAGGGCCGAATGTGTCGAAGGGCCGAATGTCGAAGGGCCGAATGGGTTGAAGGGCCGAATTTTTATTTTTAGAAGTATATTTTTTTATTTAATTTATTTATATTTTTCAAACAAAAAAAAAATTGTATTATTTAAGTCCAAACCACACAAATGTGTGGGTAAAAAAATAATAGTATGTATAATGGCGTTTTTCATAAAAAAATTTGGGTAAGATGAAATTATTTTTAAAATTGCGCCAAAAAATTCGCTTGTGTGAAAGTACAACCAACACAATTGTGAATATAATTATATTGTTTTTTTCGGACGATAATAATTTTAAAAGGAATACACAAATGCGTAAGTTAGGTCAAAACACATACAAAAATAAATTTTTGACATGGTACTTTAAGAATACCCACACAATTGTGTTAACAGGCAGGAAAAGGGATATACCTATTGGTGGCGCATGACAAAATTTTCCTTCACCAAAATGTACCGCTGACTGGATACGTGATGAAAAATAGTAAAATACATAAATCCATAAAAAATTCATTTATGTTTAATAAAAAAAAATTTACAAAATATTCAATAAAACAACAAATTTAAAAAATTATATTTCTAAAATCAAAAAAAAAATCGGCCCTTCGACCCATTCGGCCCTTCGACACATTCGGCCCATCGACACATTCGGCCCTTCGACATTCGGCCCTTCGACATTCGGCCCTTCGACCCATTCGGCCCTTCGACATTCGTGCCTTCGACATTCGGCCCTTCGACATTCGGCCCTTCGACATTCGGCCCTTCGACATTCGGCCCTTTGTACCCATTCCGTTACATTGAGGGAAATCGGGGCACTTATTGATCGAAAACACAGGAAAGACATTCCTTTATAACAAAAATCTTTATACGTGTACCAAATCAACAATATGGAAATTTGGGATGGTCATCTTTCACCTGACACTAAAAAAATATTGAACAAATTTACAATACTCTTTGGACCCGTTAATAACTTTGAAGCCATCGATACCGAGGTAAGGATGAAAATATAACCACCGCAGTGGAGAACCGATATACAACAAATGTACTCATACAGTATGAGGCAGGAAGTGAACAAGCAAATTGATCAACTCCTCACGGATGGAATTATACGATTAAGAAATATCAAATGGTAAGAGGTTTTAAGAGGTTGAATGCTGTGACAAGGTCAGATTCCTATATCATTTCAGGATATCTGAGGAGATCTCAAATACACTAAAACATCTCGAATATTCTAAATATTTTACCACCATCGATCTGACTTCAGGATTTCACCAGACTATAATGAAAGCAGCTGGTATTCCGAAGGCCTCACGAATTGAAAATATCAAGTTTATAGGCTGTCTTTGCTCATTGTCAAACTCTATTATGTGTATATAGAAGACATTATTGTCTTCGGAGGGAAAAGTGCAGAAGAACATCTAGCCGTCGAAACTGAATTTCTGGGTTATCTCATAAAAAAGAAAGGCATAAAGCATGGCCAAAAATGTATTGGCTATTCAAAACATCAAGAAACCTGAGAATTTGAAAATACTCAAATACTTATTACAAGCGATTAATCCTAGACTTTTCACTAACAGCTAAGCCGTTAACCAACTTAGCGGAAGCAATCCAAGAAAGTGGAGATTATCCTGAACCCGAAAGAGTCAGAAGCATTCCGCAATATCAAAGAGCTACTTACTGTCTTCAACGGAGATATTTTTCCAAATTTTAACGAATTTTTCTGAAGAATTCAAAAGTTCAATGGGATATCGAGGAAGACCGGCCAGTTACCTACATCTCCAGGTCATTGAATAAGAACGAACAAAATTATGCAACAAATGAATAGGAGTTGCTGATTATAATATATTCATTAAAACCTTCGCAACCACTTATATAGAGCCCGCAAAATCAAAATTGCGGCAGCCACTAACCGCTACTGTTTACACTAAGTAATATTATCAACAATGCCAAGTTGAAGCGCTGGAAAGCTCGATTGGAGAAATATGATTACGAGCTTATATTCAAACATGGTCGTACCAGTAAAGTATCTGACGCTGTCAAGACTGGAACTTGAAGCGAACACATTGTCCACCACTTGAACTATTCAAAAAGTGGAAGAGGATTTTACCAACTTAATTCGATACTATGATACACTTATCAATGTCTTCAAGGAGCAACTGAACTTTCAGAAAGTTCAGGATAATTATGCCCATCAATAACCCATCTCCCCACAAACACTTTATTAGTTTAGTATTAGACATTCAATTTATTTATTTATTTATTAATGTACTATACAATTTATTTATACAAATCCACATCATATACCAATATACGCCTTTTTGAGCAGTAGATGCTCATTTACAATGGCGTATGCAGCGTATGGGGTGGACAAAACAATTTTAATAAAAATTAAAGTATTTGGTTAAAATTTACGAAGAGATAATTGTTGGTGTCCAATGTAAGATGGTAAAACCCAACATTTACGGAGCACCGTTGATCCTTATATAGTAGAAGCATACTCCTGGTGTGTATCAGCGAGGCAGCTATGTAATGAGAAATTATTCTAGCTATTGTCATCCGCTATGCAACTCCCTGCCAATCACTGTTTCCAGCTTTGAAGGGGATACTCATTTCGAATCAAGATATCAGTTTTTGTTTAAATACTTCCTCACTGCTCTCAGACTTTTAAAATGATTCAGGATTTTTTGGACATGCAAATAATTACCTCATATATAATTTATAATTATCAAAGCTTAAAATTAAATTGATTTTTTTTAATAAAATTTGCGACCGGTTGACTTGAACTTCAACAGAGAGAGTTTTTCTAGTTTCAAAATATGCCTAACGCGAAGAGTTGTTGAAGATACTCATAATGAACAAAATAAATTCTCCACCATAAAGGAAAAACACAAGCGGGCGGGTTCCGCCTGAGAAACCGAAAGCAAATTTTGGAATACTACTATTTTTCAAGGATGCGGCTTGTTGGATCAAAAAATACAATCAAACCTGCGATACCTGCAACCCAAATAAGTACGAATGACATCCTCTCATTGTGTTGCTCTCAAAGAAACACCTATTCCAAAATACCCTGCGTAAATTCTTCATTTGGACATAATGGTAATCAAAAAGAAAACATTTGTATCCTGTGTGGATAAAATGGTTCGTAAAGTTATTTTGCATCAAGAATAAATCAATTTTTGCATGTACGGGATAAAATCATAAAGACGCTAAATTATTTCACTGAACCTCGAACCTGGACTACTTAAAAACCTTGCAGGTATTTAAATTTATCAAACACCTTCCCAGCGAATTGAGGTATATGGAGCTATATAGAGAAAATTCATTCTACCATATTAGAAATAGTTCGATACTTCCAGAACGAGTAGAAAGAACTGTCTACAAAAGATCTCATCAACATTGCTGTGAACCGCTATAATGACTCTGTACACTTGGTTACGCAACGACCACGAGAGACCACACAGCAACCATTGAATACTTCAATATCAATAATCTTCAGGTTACCCGTTGTCCTAAATAGAAATTAAAACAAGTGATCATCTTCTAAAATTATTGATCGACACCGGATTAAATAAATCCTTCATAAACCCAAAATTAGTTCAAACCAAACACATTAAAACAATGGAACCTGTTAGATTAAAACGTTATTCAACATTCATACAATTAATCAATCAAAAATAATTAAAGGATTCAATTAGTTTATAACAAAAGAACCAATGGAATTTATTCTCTTCAAATTCTATAATATTTTGACGGACTCATAGGGTTAGAACTAATGCAAAAATTGCAAATCACCACAGACCTGGGAAAATCCAAATTAATGTGCCAAAAACATAAAATATTGACTCGTACTAAGTTAGTTCCAAAAATTATAGTAGACAAAGAAACTGGGGAAATCTATTTCAAGTCTATTGTCGTACAAGGAAATCTCATAATACCTGAAGGAATATTGTAAAACAAAGTCATAATTATTTTGCATTTTGTAGAAGTAGTTAATTACAGTAATTTTGAACAAACGCTACAATAGAACAACGAAAAAAAAATCGAACATTACCAATCAGAAATTTTTAACCAAATTGTATACGAGAAAATTTCCACTGATAGTGTTTCTATCGCCCAGAAGAAAGAAAAGTCATTGAAAAAGTATGACTAAATTTTGAAGAAATCTTTCAAAAGTAAAACAAAAAGAATACATTCACCACCATGGTCAAACATGAGATCAACTCAGGAAACGAAAAGCCCGTTTCACTAAAAGCTACAGGTATTCTCATATTCATAAAGAGGAAGTCAAAAAGCAAATCATGCAAATGTTAGACCAATGCATTATTCGCCCATGATTTTCTCCTCGGAGAAAATCTATATAGATAGTTCGAAACAACCGGATGCTTCAGGAATAATATTCATCCTCTTCCGGATATTACCGATATCCTAAGCAACCTATGTAAATGCATCTAATTCTCCGCTCTCGATCTTGCTTCAGCCTTCCTCTAAATGAGGTCAATTCAAGAAATATACCTAAAACTTCATTTTCTGTCGAAGTTTTGCACTATGAATAAATTAGAATGACCTTTTGACTAAAGAATCAGCCTAGGCAAAAAAATTGCTCCAGTTTTGTTGTTTTTTAGTGTAATTTTGGAAGAAAAACTAATAATGTCAAATCGAATTTTCAACAAAAAAAACTCGAAAGCAACATAAATCATTTCCGTGGGTATATTTTATATAATTAAAAAATGGAGGGGTGAATATGTTGTGGCCAACACCAGACTTTCTTTTACCACGAATGAATACATGGATCAAATACCCACTCTTGATTTCTCAAGCGAAAAATTAAACTTAACGAGCTTTTGGCAAAACTGACTTGTATAATCAAAAACCATTATCCCTGCTTAAAATTTAGAAAAGCAATAAGGTGAACCCCCCCATTGCAAACATTGGAATTCCTCGCGATGAACCTGCAACTTCCGGTACAAATAATCCCACAAAAATTTGCAAGGATCTCTAAATTAATGGAAAAAAATATAAATATCAAGTCTATTTCTGAATAGTCAGTCAATCCAGTAGAGATTTGGAGAATTTTGGAGAAATAAAGTTTTTTTTATCAAAAGAACTCGTCATTTCCGATAAAATTTTAAAAATGATCTAAACTAATTTCGTTTGAAATTTTTACAATCTTTTTGTTTTTAATCGTATTTTCGTAAATTTCAACTTTTCAAAATAATTGTAAGAAACGGAAATGCTCCTTTGGCAGCTGTCATTTCAACTATAAATCACTGAAAAATTTATCAAACCACCGCCTCAAATACCACAGATCGTAATCTGTTGATATATTTGTTGTTATTTAAAACACTAATAATCAGCATCTGCCCACTTTATCCCACTAGGTGACCGTTAAATGGGACACAATAATCAAAACCTATCGTATCAAATGGACGAATATTTCAAGACAAACCATGATTTGGCGGTAATTAAGTTCGTTGTCAATTTTCCGAAAGTACTGCCCACTACTGCATAAGCATACAACCGCAATGTTTCGATACAACCAATTAGTTGGATTTGGTTGTTCAATTTTACCCATTTTAGAATTTGAATGCTTGTGGCTTTGCATAGGTAACTCCAAATTTCTAGCCATCGTTTTAATATTTTTAAGAGAAGCACTTCATTCTTAAATTGTGATTTGTTTCAAGATGCTTTGCAAACCAAATTTTAACCCTAATAATTGTCGAGGTGAACCAGCCAAACTGATTGAAGTTCCGACTAGCATCTGATAATAATGTTCTTTTGGTTTTATTCCGGTAATTGTATATGCATGACGTGAAATCTTATAATTTTTCCTGTCTCTCCGCTTTTGTTGTGTGATTGTCGTTCTAAACACATTGCTCCTGATATTATGTTACCTGAGTATGCTCGTGTGGTTGCAGGTCAGCTTTGCACTTGCAATTAGTTCAACAACATTACAAAAATTCTGTTTCGCTACGCTCATGGCACAAAGGGATTGTGTTTCGGCGTAAAGTTTGTTCAAAGATAATTTTATTGTGACATATTATGATGATTGCAAAATTTGAGGCAAATATAGATAAGATGAATATTATTTTTTTATAAATTTGACTTAATTCCAATGTCATGCTGCATTCCTTTCAGATTCAGCCTGACTAAATGAAATTTTACAAAACTAATTATTAGATAATACATTTTGATCAATCTTAGGTAAATGTATTCAGAAATCAATTATTCTATAAAATCTACAGTCAACTATCACATCCACATTATAATTTTATTAATAACATATAAATACGTCACCGGTCGAGACGAAAAAGTTTGAGTTGTAAGACAATGAAAAATATGAAATATATGTGCACGTTTGCTTGAAACTATTAAATCCTCTTTCTATATTTTGATCCATACATATGTATGTACATTATCAACTACAATTATAAGTAAAAGGATTAAAGACATATTGTGGGTGTTTATATTACGAGTACGTACATGTGCTTTATGCTATACTTGAAAAGAACACAAAAATCGGAAAGTTTTCACTTTGAAATTACAACACAGGAAATTTATAGTTAAAACTTTTCATATCTAGGTACATACCTACCTGTTTCAAATTTTTTTGCTAGCTGTATTTAAAAAGTAACTTTTTGAACTTTCGATCATAATTAAGTCGGAAAAAGTTGAAGAAAATTAATTTATCATGAGTAATTTTTTTTGTATGTTTTGCTATGGGTGAACCCTTCTTTTTGTTTAAAGCATGTTTTTCCCTCTATTATTTTGATGAGTACATATAAACTTGATGACTATTATACGGAACACATACAACCCTTTACACGGAAACTGTTTTCATTAAACATAATTTTTGTGTTATACAGTGTTAACTTTAATATTTTTACAAGTTAATTAATTTAGGATTTCCTGGCACATGAAAAATAATCAAATATGTACACAAGCAGAAGCTCTCGCACAGCTTATAGGAATTTTGAATACATATAAAGAAAATTTTTCTTGGAAAATACCTTTATGTAATGTGATTGTGTGTCGATCAAAATGTTCCATCTCAAATACAGACGACGATCACAACAACAACAACGATTGTAATAATCATAATCATTTCGGTATTGTTAAAACTTACCATTTTTTATATTGTGTGTGGAGAGGTGTGTGCGTCCGTGTGTACGTGCGTTTATTGATAGAGAGGAAGCAAATGAATACACGAGTTATGTTGTACAGAATAAAGGGAAAATTTTGTATTTTTCACTTCAGTTAGTTTTAATTTTTAAAAGTAAAGTTGGATAACAATAGATTGAAATATGGAATGAAAATTGGGTTTTCATTGTATCGACGACGTTTTCGCCAAAATTTTATTTATACAGACGAGAGAAAATGTGCTTTCAATATACAAGGGTGTTGCAGATGATTAGGCATAAGCAGTACAATTTAATAGAGTTGTTTATAATGTTGTTGAGTGGACTGATTGTTGAATGAAAATAAGTATGTGCGAATGGATTTATTAGAATTAGTGCAAATTACTGATGATTAAATATTTTGAGGAGAGTACGCCAAATCACAAATTTGATATATGGGACCCAAAGTTGTAGTTAAATTTTACATTTTTATGTTTAGGATGTCTAATTTTGAGAAAACTTATTATCAGATAATTATAAAACAGCGCTCATTTTAAAGTTAAATGATTATAAAAAAATATGAAAGTGGTACAATGGATCCACAGATTTTTTTTAACTATGACTACACATTTAAAACATAAAAATCATAAAACTAAAACGTCACTTCCAAAAATTCCATTATAATTGAACCATATTAACTTTGGTCTGTAAGTCCAGGTTATTGAAAAAAAAATCTTCTAGTATGTTTTAAATCAGAGAATTGGAAAGCTTCTAATTACTTCTATAACTCAAGGGATTCGGGTAACTGTCATCGGAAACCTACCATTTATTACTCAATACCATAATTATTCCCATGTATTTGTGTAAAATATCGTTTGAAATGTCTTGGATCAGTCAACGATTTAGACTACACCCATCTAGTTCATAATCCATCATTTTGGCGCTGATATCTATATTTTCATTTATTATAGAATATTATATGAACACGTACGAGATACGACATAATATGCCATATACAGGATATGAAACATGAACAAAGTTGATCAACAACGAATCGTTGAATTCATCAAATTGCGAAAATAATTTGCCACTGGCTTGGCTTGTAATTTGAATTTAATTAGAAATGTCATTTACTATGGTTAAGTTAGTTTTATTTAGTTTTTAGTGAAAATAGGAGATAATATATTTTTCTAAGAACAACAGTAAAGATAAATAAATGTAATAAATAAAAATGGATTCAATTTGTATTTTTTTATTAATATGTGATTATCGTTAACATAATTGGCACAGCCGTCCGGTGATTTGTTTTAAAGTTAAAGTGTTAAATAGTGCAAAGGGGCTTGTGAATAAAAATTTGCTCCCCAGTAAACTCATTACAGTGATAGTGTTAAAGTGATATTATCCAAGTGATCTCTCTGGTTGAACGTGTTTAACCTCTAAGTCGTAGTGCGCTGCGCTTCTGCGCCATTAGACCTGCCCACTGATAGAGACAGGTTTAGATGCCTTTATAGTGTATTGTCAAACGAGTATATTGTCAAATCTGTCTACACTACAAAATAGACACGCCACGCTTATTTTCGGGAATTTTTCTAAAAAAAATTTGTATTGTAACTTATATTTACAATTTAAAAAAATAATTGTATTTTTTTTAAATTTTAAAAATGTTTTTTTTAAAAAAAAAGAAAATAGAAACTGATTTCCATAAATCGGCGATCGATTTAAAAGATTGTATGAGTAAGAAATCAATTGAGATCGAAATGGGTGATTTAGTTTCAATTACCTCAAGTTTTAGAACAACTTTACTCAATTACAGAAAAGCAAGAACAAGAACGAAAAATCAATTGGTAAGCCGTTCAAATTAAAACCGAAGAAAAACCCAAAGATAGTCTTTGCCTAGCAGGCAATCCTCAAAACTTTGAGAAAATTAAATAATTTTTAACAGAAGCTTTTGGCGATAAACAAGTGTTATCTTTTTTTGTAGATAGATACATGTTTGTCCAATTGTTCGGTAGCCAACAGTTGAGGCTACCGAATAATTGGACAATATTTCTATCCATGTATACTATATAAAAGTGGAAGAAATTTTGCAGATTATAAATATCCTAGCAAAACAGAACCCAGTATATTATCCCGCATAAATTGCAATAAAAAATATATTTCAGCTACACACAGGCGGCAAAGTATGAACATCTAGAAGAAGCTCAAGCATTTTTGTTTAAGTTCACCGGAAGCGAGATAATCTCTCACAATTCGAGAAATATTGCAGATAATAAGCCGCTATCAAACTTAGCTTCCTCAAAAATCAGATCAGGGAAATTTAAAAAGAACCAGCTCAAGTTAATAAAACCGATCCCAATGGAGGTAGATCAATCGTTAAGATATAAAAAAAATCCTTAAGGTCAATATCACAAACGATCAAGAAATTCCAGAAAATAGTGAGAAACAAACAATTAGCAACTCGGACCATGAGGAATTTGGGAAGGGACAAGAATCAGATACAGAAGATTAAATACCGTCTCTAAAATGCCATAATAAAATAACTGATACAACACTAAATCTTTTAAAGGATACAGGAGCCAACAAAAATATAATAAGGCCAAATATTATTACAAAGTGACTGTTAGAATCCAAACCAACAATAGTGACATGCGTCCTTGGAATAGAAAACCTTTCAACAAGGAAGAATCAATTTTCTTGGGTTCAATCTACCCAGACAAAAATATTAAGAGCTGTCTTTCCACAAATTTTTCGATGGCATTTTAGCAAACGATTAATCCACATGAAAAGCACTAACCAAGTACAAAAACTATGCACGATGAGAAGTGACCGACCAAGTACGAAAATTATTAGATAGTGGGAGAATCTGAATATTTTTTAGCCGTAGATCTTATATTGGAATTTTTGCAAATCCCAATGGACGACGAATATCAGGAAAAAACTGCACTTTCAACAGATAAAGGCCTCTTTGAGTATACGATTTGGTTTCCGTATTACGTATGTCTTACAAAAGTAATTACTAGTAATTACTATACTAAGTAAATCACTACCCTATGATAGATGGAACATTTTATTTGTGTAATAAAATAAATTATAGTAATCAAGACAAATGTTGACCTCACTTACAGTATAGTTTTTAAAAATCTGTGTGTGTGTGTGTGTGTGTGTGGTGTCGTGCATACTAAATATTGCTGGTTCTCTGCAGCCCAGACGAATCGGAGTGAAACTTCGTATTTAAGCATTTGACCGTTTTCGGTTTTCGATCCGCCTGAAGTGGCGGCTTCCATTGAAGCTTTTTCGTTTCTCGCAAAAATTCTGAAAAGTATATCATTTACGTGAAAGTTGGTCACAGCTAAAATATTCTGAAATGTTTCAGAATCTTCGTTGTTCAGAAAATGTTTTTCAACTTAAAATTAGCTTATTTGCAGCCCAGACGAACTGATTGATCGAGATGAAACTTACAGTGACTCTCATAATTGATCACGATTTCATAAATTTGAATTATTTTGGTTATTGCACTAAAACTGGATTTTTTTGAGAATTATTTAAAACAACAAAACAAAAAAAAACACTGTTACAAGAAAAATATGAAATACCATAATTTGTATTTTTTTCATTTTTCTATACACATTATACCGGGTTTCCACCAAACGAACAGTTTTTAAAACAGTTCTGTTTTCAAAAAGTAAAACAAAAACATGTTTTGTTTCTTTTTCCAAAACAAACTGTTGCATAAGATTTGTTTGTTCTATGTATTGAGTGTTTGTTCTATGTATCCGTATATATGATCAAGTTTGCAAAAATGTCCGATGACGACAAGACATTAATTATTATTAGTTATGGATTTTTTTTAATTCTCACTAATTATAAAGATAACGTAAACCGAGATATTGGGATATATGTACTGTATGACAGTCTTCAAAAATCACAATAAATTTGATAAAATGTTTAACTAAATATTACACAAAACAAAACTGCAAAAGTACCTGTTTCAACAGACCCGACTAAAAAACGAAAACAAACTTCGTCAACAAACAAACCGACTCGACATGGGAAAATCTTTGTTTGCTAAAAACACTGTTCTCCGACAAAAAAGTTTTAAAAGCTGTATATTTTTTACAAACATTACAGTTTTTGTTTGTGTTTCTTGTTTTGTTCGTTTGGTGGAAGTCCGGTATTACACATCGACTGTGGTCAATTTTTTGGTTTACACCGCATTTTATAGTGGTTAAATATTTTTTTTTTAAATTAGAAAAACTAAAGGTATGCAAAAAAATTATTTCGAAATAAAAATTGCGTATACTATGCTTTTTCTTTGATAGATGCTTCCTTTAGTCAAAAACCGACTTCATACAAATAAGGTCCGCCAAATTGAACTATTTTTGAGAGAAGGTAAAACACACAAATATTTCTCAAATATTAAACGTCTCATTCAGCCGTTCCACACGTTTTGTCAAACGAAGTCTACTTCACGCTTCAAAATAAGTCGTAATATATTTTTTATTGCTAATTTAAAACCTCATTTTATATTTAAACACAAAATGTTTTTATATTGTTTTATTCCGCTGTCTCGAAAATAAAATTTAAACTAAAATCTACATTTCAAAAATGGCCTAAAATTTTTCTATTTCATTTCTATTTGTATCGAAGCTGCTTCACAGAAAAATAATTGACAATCCGTGTGGAATGGTTCATTAGGAGTAATATCGAAACTGCAAAAGAAACTAAACTTAAATTCCGCAAAAACCGGATTGCTAAACCAAAATTAATAACTGCCGCGGAACAGTTCATTATCAAAAATATTCCAAATGAAACAGTAGAAAACGCAGAAAAATTAGGATAATTTTGTTATCCAATAATTTAGCCAATGTTTCGGCAGAAACGATTTTACAAAAAATACACAAACTGGATGGTTTCTCAATGGACTAAAGTAATATGGTCAGATGAGTCGAAAATTAACCGATTTGGCTCGGACGGTCGAAAGTGGACTTAGCGGAAAGCTCGAGCTATTTTATTGCCACATAATGTAAACGAAACAATGAAATTTGAAGGTGGTTTCATAATGAAATGGGAGTACAGGATGGCTCATGGTATTGGCCAGATAAAAAAATCGAGGGTAAAATGACGTGCGCCTCCTACAGACAAATTTTGGAAGCAAATCTTCTTGAAAGCGTGAAAAGTGACAGCATAACATTGAGGACGTTAATTTTCAACAAAATAGCGACCCCAAGCATGCCCCTAAAATTACGAAAAAATGGCTGGAGGATAAAGGGTTCGTAATGTTGGAGTGTACACCGTAATTCCCCGAACTAAATTCTATAGGGCATTTTCAAACATATAGCCTACTGTAGACGATCTTTGGCATAGAGTTCAGGTAAAATGGAGAAGCCGTTCGGCCGAAACAAGCAGAAAGCTGGTAGAAAGCCTGCCCAATAGAATTAATGCAGTTTTGAAAGTCAATGGAGTCTATACCAAATATTAAATTAAGATAATAGGCTGGTCACAAAATTGGTCGCTCCTATCAACTATTTACATATGTGATTCAATATTAATTGTTATTTTTTTAAATAAATGTTTAAATAAGTAGTTGAATTAGAAAAGGAAACTTTAAAAATACTTTTAATTTTATTTTGGTATAATAAAATATTGCATGTTATGAAATCGTGATCAATTATGAGAGTCACTGCAAGTTTTCCAAATTAAAAGATCCCAGTGATTTTGTGCCGAAATCGATCCACTGGAAGTGGTAGCTTCAACAGGAGCCTTTTTGTTTTAAGCAAATATTTTGAATGATTACGAAAAAAATATTTAAAAGACAAAATGATTGTAAATTAAATTTCAAGATAATTTTTTCAGTTTTACAGGAAATGACGAGATTTGATACAAGTTTATTTCACCAAAATTGCGAAATTTGGAGGAAATCAGTGTAACGGAATTGGCAGTTTTAGTGGGAGATTTTTTAATTTTTGTTATGGTGTTGAAAAGTTTAGTATTTACAAAAAACGAAAACGAATTAAATGATTTAAAAAATTTAAAGAATAAATTTTCAACAAACAAGGGTTGACCTTGATGGTTGTCTGAAATTTGAATAGAGATACTGTTTTTTTATACAAGACAGTTTTACCAAAAGTCCCGTATGTTTAATTATAAGTAGTAAATTTTTTTACTTTTTTAGTGGGTGGCTGAGTAGGTGACTTCTTTGTTTTCTGGTTTAAACAGTCGTAAACATTGGGAATATCAGTTTATTTATAAGTAATATTTTGTCTAAAAAAGGCCGAAAAATCTTTAAAAATTAACATACACGAATTTCTTTAAACTTTAAAAAGATACAAATTATATGAAAACAAATTTTAGCATTCTGTAACTTGTATAACAATAAAAGTAAGTCAAAACTGGGTTCCATGAGTTTCATTCTATTTTATAATATCGAATTGCAGTTGTAATTTTTCCACAATATATGCACTCAAATGTTCATAGTAAAATTGAATAACACGACAGTGTGTGCATGTGTGTGGCATTGCTGCACCAAGGATAAGTACGTATAGTTTTTCCCCAGTTGGTATACAGCACGAAAATGCTCTGAAACCTGTTCCATTTAATGCGATGCTTGAAATTGGATCATAAAATATACTCCGAATGTGTGTGTGTGTGTGTGTTCATCCAACATTCCTACATAATTTATAACCACGGTACGAAGTACATAAATTGTATCAGGATATTGTACTTAGGATCAATCACAGAGTTGAAGTGGTGTATTAGAATATAAATAAGAATTGCCCCAAATATACATCAGAAATATTAGTTATATGCACTCGAGCATTCATATCCATCAAAATTCAAAATAAAAATAATTTTTTATTTTCCTTATTCACTTCAACTATAATTAAAAATAAAATTTTCCAACGTTCCCATTACTTATATGTAGTATTGTAAAATACAGCAACAACGACAACACAAAAAAACCATCAAAATAATAAAATATATAATTTTTCAATTAGTAAAACACGAAAATTATAATTATCGATCAACGTCAAGTGGATTTTTTATTTTACTGCTTGTACAACAACAAGACATTCATAAAAAAAGCTTAATCCCTTTTTTTGTGCTATTTCCGTTCGAAAATATGCAGAAATAAAAAAACATACGAGGAAAATGCTGAGAATTAAATTGTTCTTTGGTTAAAATTTTCCTTTTTTATTTTTTGTTTAATTAACGTAATTATTTCGTTTCTTACATTTTCCTTTTTCCTTTATTTTGAATAATTATAAAGTTTCACGTACGTTTTCAAAATAAAAAAGTTTTTTTTTTACTTCACAATCATTCACAGCTCAAAAAAATAAAAACAAAAAATTATTTCCAAACAAAGTTCAAAAAGCATGAAAACAGGCAAAATGAGCTTTATGTAATTTAAAAACATGTAGGTAGGTACGGTATACGTTGTTAGAAAACTTGTTGCGCTCAGTAAAATTTATCGCGGTATTGTGAAGATTATGGGTTAGAGAGAATCCTATAATATAATTATGTATGTGCATGTTAATAAAAAACATGTGTGTATGTTTAAAAGTGTAACGAAATTACGCTTTGTGGTGCCATTAACTTGATTGGACTTTAATTATATAGAGAATCGCAGACGTTTAAGTGTACATTACGCACTCTTGAGACTTATTTGTGGTAATTGTACTCAATTTGAAAATAAAACTGTCATTTATAAAAATTATGTATGTGGTTTGTGAAACATTCGTATACAACTTGATACATTAGTGACGGATATGAATATGGGACTATGTAAAATAAACTATGGCACCAATTGAACACGATTATTAACCGTACCTCGTGTATATCAAGTTTATTAATTGTGTAAGCAGAAGTAAGTAATCTAAGGCACATAGAGTTTTGATACTCGACATATCTAACCAGTCTCACCATATCATATTTCATTACTATTCGGGCATGATTTTCAACCAAGTCGACTACACAAGGGTAGTCAAATTGAGAAAAGTTACAAATGACAACTAAAAGAAAGGCGCATCTCTACGTCTAAACAGATGGTCAACCATGACACAAACACCATTGATAACGTAAAGAAGGTCGCAACCTCTTTTCTTGTCTACCATCTGCAACCCCTCATCAAGAATTATAGCTATATGCAATTGCCTCGAAGTAAGCATTTTAGCACTACGAGAACTGAATACAATCACAGAACAAAGCGGGTTTAATCTCAAAGATCTTCTTTCTACTGTAAATAAAGCTGCAGTGTCTAACTCAAAGATATATGCATTTGAATTCGACGAAATTGACAAACACCAGTAAAAAAATGGTCGTAAAATGACTCAGGATAACATGCTCTTAAAATGCGAATGTCATTGATTTTGAAAATTAGACCAGTTTTAAAAGTTTTTCATGATACATGAATGAATCGAAAAATTAAAACAGTTCTGATCTCTTTAAAATTTGGTAAGAAAGAAAACTTTGAATTTTTCTTTGGAATAAATGCAGGTTGCTGACTCCGCCAGGTCAAAATCCGCAACAAACAGTTACTTTCTCGATGCATATGGTGCTAGTGTGTCTGATGTGGATTGGTATCGTCCCAAATCCAACAGTTTTGCATGTTCACATATTATTTCATCCAAAATAGGCCTCGCCGCTAAATACGATTTTTTGGCAAAATTAGAGTCACTTCCAACAGCTTCAGAGCCCAATAAGCGATAACACGGCATTGTCTATGGTCGTTTACCAGAAGTTCCAGGGTCAGTTGGATTTAGTACAGGTACAGACCAAAGTTTCAACATTAAACTCGATAAGTTGAAGGTACAGAAAAGCCAAGTTCTTGTGAGCGACGAGAAATTGATTGCCTCGTGTTTTCCCGTACACTTTTATTCGCAGCAGCTGTTTTCAACGGACCTTGAGTTTCGGTGACGTACGATTGTTGGCTGATTATTTATGCAACCGATTGACTGAAATTTGGCCACCAGACGTCAAATATTCGACTCAGCAAGATGGTTGTAGCGAGGATTAAAATCAAGTAATGCGCGAAACGCTTCTCGAACGGGGCACTGATATTGAAAATAAATTTTGATGGTTTGCGCACGTTGTTCAACTCTATATTGCCGTACAATTTTCCGGTGACGGTGGTTTGCCATACACTACTGAACAATTCACAACAAATTTGACAGATGTTGCTTTAACAGCTGAAATTGGTTACCATTCTTGATTAAACCTTCAAGATTATTGCTATATTCATAATCCGCCAGTGGTAGAAACTAAGTATTTCAAGGTAAGTTGGGTACAATAAAGACAATTTTTGAATTAAAACTGTATAAAACATCTTGAATACAGGAATAGAACTTTATATTAACAAATAATTTTTGAATCGCACCGGATCCGAACCAATCTTCAATGGACTGTTCGAAACGGAACCGAACCAGCATTTAAAAATTAGGAATGTAACCGAAAACCGCAACGAAAAACATTTCGGTTCCAGGCTCTGGTGCAGACTACATGTCTGTCACCTTTCTACAGCCCATACGGTTTTTTAATCATGGTGAAATCGGTCCACCAGAAGTGGCAGACTTCATATGAGCTTTTTTCGGTTTTTACAAAGATCTTGAAAAATATATCATTTACAAGAAAAACTATTAAGAACTAAATGATTCCAAATTTATTTTGAAAGAGTGTCGCCCCACGGTGTGTGTTTATTGTACAAGCTCATCGAGCTGCACCCTAAGTAACCCTAAAAGTATAACCCAGCGAATTCGGGGGCATTAAAACTCTAGCTACATTGAGGGAGAAATACTCATGGCAAATCCTGAAGCATCTGTTTCTCATGTTGGGGGCGTCTTCGACCAACGTTTGTTCTCTATTTTAAGGGCGGCTGTGCTAAAACCTGGCAGGTATAAAAGACTACGGAGGGAACACGGAATCCAAATACACAATCGAGTCAACCATGAAATACAACGCTATGCTGCAGGGTATCGGATGCCCAATACGGGCGGCTTCTGGAAGCGTGCAAGCGAGATCTCAGTCGTCGAGATCCAGGAACTGCAGTGATATGGTGATGCAACGTTTGGTTACTACGCCATACTGGTCCGATGAAAGTACAAACAGCTTTACGGAATCAGACAATCTTTTCTCAAGAAGTGGTATGGTGACAAGATCTCCTATAAATCCTTCCGCTGCAAGTACTGTCAAACGATCAATTTCAACTTCAATGTTTAATATGAAGCTAGAAGCACCGTAGCGACACTAGCCTTAAAGGGAACACGAAACGTACTGTCCAAAAGACACAAATTGCCATCGACCGCTTCACTACTGTAAAACGGTAAAGGGACAGCCAAAAAAATGTAAAACTACTGACAAGTAAAAGTCCAAATTCAAAATACCGCTGATTTGAAACGTTCACCGAAAAGGATGCAGTAGGAAGCAATACTGTGAATGGAAATATTCAAGAACAGGCTAATCAAAAATACAAGTTAGCTCCAATCTACTTGCGTGAAACCGATACACACAAGGTGGAAAAACATTTCACATAACACAATGGAAAAACATTTCACATAACACAATGGACAAACATTTCACATAACAAATTTACTTGCAGCAAAACGCACAAAGACAAATTCAAACACATCGAGGTCAGCGACTATAGAGAGGTCAGTAATTATTACGATACTCACGATCGAAACTATTATACATGCCGAATGAAGTCTTCAAAGGGTCTTTCTGTCGTTTTTAAAGACATCGATGTTCAAGTTGAAACAACTGAAATCCAGGCGCGCTTGTTGAAGATGTATTTAAGATACGGAAGCAACCATAACAAACGGTCAAAATTGAACTATATCCATCCGAAAGCATTTTGAAAAAAGGGAGAAATTCAATCAATATATACACTTTATGACTAAAGTACTCCTTACACAGATGCATAACTGTTGAATAACTAGAGAAAAAAGGTCCGGGCCAATACAGTGTTTAAACTGCAAAAAATATGGTCACTCAAGAAATTATTGCAAGTTGATATCAGTGTGCGTGGTATGCGGTGAACTACATTAAACCAAAAGTTTCCCAAAACCAAAGAACACTTCAACAGAAAAGAACTGTGGCAATTGCGGCGGAAACCACACCGCAACATACCGGGGATGCCCAGTCTACAGAAATATTATTCAATTGTCACCTCCCTGGCCCAACGGCAGTATAAAACTACACCAGATGTGCAGAATAATATACCTTCGCATACCCCAAATGACTTTCGTTCGCCCAGAATATCAACCAGCAAACCAATATATGCAAACGTTCTCCAAGATGAATTTTCAAATGCTGATCCTACCCTCAATAACTGCATGCAACTGATGATGCAGTTAATGACGACAATGCAAAATATAACACGAAATTGATCTTATGCTAGTTTCTGAAACCCATTTAACCGATAAACAACTTTTCAGAAAAAATGATTACCAAGTCTATGACACAAGACATCTCTTGGACAGAAGTCGAGGATTAACTGCTATTATTAAAAAAAAAACTGATTTGTCATTATGTTCTAAATGAATACAGCACTGACGAACTTCAAGCAACCTCTGTATGTGTTGCACCACGACAAAGAAAATTTAGTCATCACCCCAGTATGTTGCCCTCTGAATAATAACTTTTCGCAGATATCTACAACAAGTTGTTTGCAACGTTAACGCCAAACATACCTACTGGGTTCAAAACTAATTATACCAAGGAGCGTCAATTAATGAATGTTATTCAAGAAAACCACTACGATGTCATGTGACCATCCTACTTATTGGCCTACAGATCGTCGAAAAATTCCTGACGTCCTTAATTTTGCAGTTACAGATAAAATAAACCGAGAAATTATTCAGGCTAAAACTATTTTTAAAATTATCTGCTGACTACTCTCGGGTCTTACTACATTACTGGGCTGACCAAAAGTCTGAAATGCAGACGGTTAACTATGGAAAACTTTAATGATTTACTGGCAGCAATTTCAGCATCGCCTAAACCAAAGAGCAAATATTTTATCAAAAAGCTGAAATAGAAAAAAAAAAGAGTGAGTCCATTAGTACTCTCAAGGAGATGTGTAAACATGGCACATGTATAATGCGTGTGTATGGTTTACTTTGAAGGAAGAAGAAATGAAATTTTACTAACCAGATTTTTTCATTCGTTTATTACCATCAAATTGGTCTATTACTCTTTCGGTATAACTAACGCAATTGGCCTATGGTAACTGCAAGCATCAAAGACGTGGTCCCATATCTCGTAGTACATATATCTTATATTTCTCACATATCTCGTAGAAGATATATTTCGATCTGAGTTCTTGTGCAAATCGAATTCGTACCGCAGGAAGTTTATAAGTGATTCATCACTGATCTTAGGGAGCAGCAAAATAAAATCCCTGCTCATAATCATCGGCAAAAGATGTTAGTCTCCTTGAAAAATTTTTGAAATTTCAGAATATGGAGCAAAGATGAAATGTATGTACTTGATTATGTCTTCGACAGCTTTATTCGGTGAGGTGTATACAACTACCAAAAGCATCTTATGTTGTTACGCTTGATTGAAAATTGAACATGCAGGTCATTCTAGGAGAGCAAAAGAATTAAGCATCCCTGCTGTATCAGTTAGGTCGAGGTGAAGCGACCTGAGATTCTGGCAGTTCAATGTTAAAAACCAGACGTCATTATTATCTCGCACAAAATTCGCCATTACATCCTGAGCTATACTTAGCAGTTTTGTGGTGAGGCGCGTTAACTCATTTTGAAGAAGACCAATTGAGGTTGCATTTTTACGTTCATGGTAGAAGACATAATCATTGTTAGCCGACGTGATGAACTGCTCTACGAGATCGTGATAAAGCCACATACACAAGTTGTTGACTGTGTATTTATCGTAAGAGTATACTATCTCGTTATAGGTACCACTCTATAGTGCATAAATTGTGGTGGCACACGCTATTTTAATTTTTTTTTTTCTGTTCGCTGAAAATGTCGATTCGTCGTTTCTATTTAATTTTATAAATGTTTCTTTGTTTTCTTTCCATACTATTTATATATACATATACACTCAGACTATGTGTATAGTCAAAACCAACAACAATTAAAAGCCCTGAACAAAGTCTGAAACGCAGATACCAATATACAACAAACCATAGAAGATTGTGTTGGTTGCACTAACAATCCCATGCTATTTTTTTCTTTCGCACCACTACTTATTAAACTAGTGCGCACATACAATGTACACATATGTTCTAACACAACTATCTATAGTGTAGATTTTTATGTATTTGTTGCATTAGCATGGCTTTATATTGTTGTTGGTTTTGGTATAGTACAAAATTTATATATGTATTTTGTTGTTTTTGTTCTTTTTTTCAATGAAGATATTTAAACGTAGTACGTCATTTCCGTTCGTTTCATTTGAAAGTTTACTACCATACAAAAATGTTTGGCATACGAGCGTAAAGATGTTTACACATCAAAAAATGTTAACGGAGAAAAGCCGCCAGATGCAAAATGTTTATTTATTTAACGAGCAAAACACAGGTTTAACCAAGCGAAATGAAAACTGAAAAGCCTACTAGAAAATACAGGATAGATTATATCCAAAACTGTCTTAAGGAATTATCTTCCCATTCGGACAGAAACTATTCAGTATGGAAGGTTTCTAAATACCTTTAACGGCCTCAGCAACTTTGCAAACCCGCCAATTCATCTTTCTAACGGTGAATGGGCTAGAAGTGACGAGAAAAACCTAAAAGAAAGTATATTCACTGCAAACTATGAATTATCGGTGGCTCAAACAGAAAATGTGTTTGAACGACTTGGAAATATTCAACTAAATTTATAAATCAGGATAAATCCTTCAGTGCTGGAAACTGTCAACTGTAAAATTGTTCCCAAGCCTGGCATGGATCTCGTAAAACAAATTATCGAATATATTAAACCGGAACTACAAAATATCATCCCTAATCATCAATTTAGTTTCGGAGCCGAGCACGGAACCATTGAGCAGGTGCACGAAATAAAGAAATAAAGCCAGCATACGAAGAGAAAATACTGCTGCGCCGTCCTCTTGGATGTTACCCAAGCATTTGATAAAGTTTGGTTAGAGCGTGTGAATCATAAAATTGAACTTAAATTGTCAGAAATCTAGCAACATATGAAGTCGTATATGGTATGTCAAATCGCACATATTATATCAAATACAACACCTCTAAATCGGCCGAGAAACACATTCTGGCAGGAGTAGCACAAGGTAGTGGCCCGAGGTTATATTAAATTTTTACTTCACACCTATCAACGCATGTGCAAATTATCACGTCTACTTTCGCAGATGATATGACAATCGTATATGTATCCATAAAATCCACAAACGTCATCCGAAACTCTGCAAAGACATATTTATGACATCGCAACCCGGCTAAAGAAACGGAAGATAAAGGTCAATGAAGAGAAACCGACCCATGTAACATTCACATTAAAAAAGCGTACGTGTCCACTTGGTGCAATGAACAAAATACAAATCCCTCAACAAAATGGAGCAAAATACCTAGGCGCCCATCTACCATATCAAATTAAAAATTGATAAAATGCATTGGTTGATGGGAACATATTTAACCATTGACACAGAATACAAACTTCTCCTGTATAATACAATGATTAAACCAATTTTGTCGTATGGGAGTCAATTAAAGCAATCAACCTCAAATTTCAATATTGAAATTATTCAACGAACACTTAAGTGTTAAGGGTTGTTACTTTATGCAGCACTTCACATAGTTCTAATCCAAACTATTTAATTAAGCGAAAAAAGTGCAACGTACCCATAATTTCATATATTTATGGGTAAATATGTCTACGCAGCACTGGCTTGAAGATTCATCACATATTCTGTTTAAATGATACTTTTCCTTTGGAGAAGGACCTTACACCTAAAAAGTAGTGTTGTTCAACGGTGGATGCATATTAGAAACCAATACTGGATCAATGGACTTCTACAAGTAGTTATATTGTATTACGTGTTGTTTGTCAATTTAAAATTCAATTTTAACCTCAATGTACCTACATTCTTTTTGTTTGAATATTTAACGTGTTTTTTTCGTTCAAAGTTTCTTTATATTTTGTTTTAATATTACGTTATGTTAGCAGCGAAATATACAAGCCTGAGTTCAACAATGGTTTACAACTTCGCTGTATACCATACTGTTTGTATAATAAAATTATAGCGGTGTAAGAGCATGTGTGATTTACTTCTTGCGAACTATTTATGGTAAAGTTAATAAGATACTTGAAAAGAATCGCACAAACAGTTACATATTTCCTAGATGTAAAAATTATCTCGATTTAAGTTCGAGGAAATTAAATATTCTGCAGTATAATGTGTGAGATAGGAATAAAATTGATACGTTTGCTGATGTTCTTGCCTTTCGTGAACGATTGAAGGAGGATATTAAAGTTATTGCGCCTGGGGAAACCTGGGTTCAGATAATTAACACCATTTCGTTTCAGATAGACAATTTTCGAATTACATTCTGGTGTCATGATGAAAGAATGGGTGGAGGTTTAGTGGTTTATGTAAATAATGAACTAGGCTTCAACGTTTTAGAGTGTGATAATGGGGTTTTTCCTTTTTATTTTATAAACTTCTATGAACTTCCTGAATATCAACCAAAATTTGGACCTTCTACAGACCACTAAATTCAGATGCCGACCTATTTTTAAGTTTTTTGGACTGCTTAGATTTAAATAATACTGACACAATTATTTTCGGTGACTTAAATATCGTTGTAAATCAAAACTTGGACATAGTTGTGGATTACAAAATTGTTTTAATGAGTTATGCGTTGAGTGTCACCAATACATTTGCCACAAGATCTGCCAGTGCAATATTCTGGACCATTTAGTGTGCAGTTTCTTCAACCATTAAGGTTGTTCATAATTTCACAATTTTTTCTGAAATAAGTCACCATAACTTTATTTTTTCGTCTGTTTTTTTAAAGAAAAATTCATTCCGCAAAAATTAGAACCAAAAATTATAGATTTTGGTAAAGTGGATACAAAATTTGATGACTTCCTTAAAACCACTAAATTTGATTTGGTTAACCCAGAAACAACGTTAAAATTAATTATTGAAAAATACAATTATTTAATAGACATTCATACGGTTAAGAAAAGTGTTGATGCTAAATTAAAGCATAATTCTTGCCCCTGGATAGCATTTAACTTATGGTAGCTTATTGGGAAACGGAATAGAATATTAAAAAAGTATAAATTGCACCCTCATAGTATTGAAACTAAAAACCTACTACATACATTTCGCTAACAAAAAAATCGCTAACAAAGTATTTCACCAAGAAACGTAACTTTGAAAATATGTTTAGCAATATAAAGGCTCAACCAGTCAGTCCGTCAGTCAGACGAAGAGCCTAAGTTGTGCTCTATTTGGAACATTTCCATTACGGTTTCTTACCAACTCACTTTTGAAATCATCTTGTCAACACTCAATAAACAAATACTAAAGTCTCGCTGGTTTATAACTGTTATGCAAGTGGTCCAAATTGAGTACAACTTAAGCTCTTACCGACCGACTGATTCAGACTTAAGCCAGAAAAACTTGTGGAAAAATATTAAACAGAAATACTTCGAAATCCGATGCCACTGATATAGTTAATGTATTTAATAATTATTTTGTTAATATATTCTCTGGGAATTGCAATTGGAAGTGATAATTTACTACAATACATTCTAATCCGACTTCAATATTCCTATCATCCACTACTCCTGTAGAAATTTTCAATATTATCTGCGGTCTGAGCAGTAGTAGGGGTGGCGGCCCGGATTATATATGGTTGTAAAACGTAATGTTTCCCTTTTTTTGAGCCTTCTTGCTGGAATGACTATAAAGTATTTGAGACTGGTGTTTATCCGGAAATTATGAAAATTGCCAAGATCGTTCCAGTTTTTAAAAGCGGTGATAAAGATCTAATTTCTAATTACAGGCCCATCTCAACATTATCTGTATTTGATAAGATTTTTGAAAAAGTTATTAAAGACTCTGGTACTGAACAAGCTCTTGTGGAGATTTCAAACATGATCTATAACGCATTTGATAGTCAAAAATATGTTGGAGCATTATTTCTTGATCTTAAAAAAGCATTTGATACTGTTGACCGCAAGCTGCTGTTTGATAAATTATACTGCTACAGATTTCGGACGGAGTCCTAATTGAAAGTTACTTAAATAATCGTCAGCAATATGTCAAAATTAAGGACACGACTAGTAATACTCTGACTGTGACATGTGGAGTCCGTCAAGGCAGCGTTTTAGGACCATTATTGTCCATCATTTTTATTAATGTTAGCTCAAATTTGCCCTTCCTTGATTGGCCATGTACGTATTGTTGCTGATGATACTGCCGTTTTCTATGACAATATAGCGAATAATGAATCCTTTCCGGGAATTCCCGGGAGCGAATTCCCGGAATATTTGTTGATATTTTATATCCCGTTTCCGGGGATTTTAACTCGGGATTGAAAAATTATTTAATTTTATCAAATTTGTCGTTTATATATCCCTTTTGCTGCCCGGTAACACAATTGTGTGGGTACGGCAAAACTACCATGACAAAAATTTATTTTTGTATGTGTTTCAACACAACTTACACATTTGCGCATTCCTTTTAAACTCTTTTTCGTCCGCCAAAACGCCATTACATACTATGATTTTTTTACTCACACATTTGTGCGGTTTGGATTTAAATTAAACGACTTTTTTTTGTTGAAAAAGGGATATATGAGTATGACAAAAGAAAATAACAAATGTTTGAAAATAAAAACAAGAAAAAACTAGAATATTTTGTCGGCGTAGTGGAATCACATTTTAAAACAAGAAAAAACATGAATTTTATATTTGGATTTTACTAAAGGAAAGTTGTAGTAATTTGTTAAATTTAAATAGTAATTCAAATTTATGGAGCAGGAAAATTTGTTAAATGACAATTTAAATTTATTTTGTGCAGTTTAATTTTTTTTTCTGTAGTTGGTAAGTATAAAATCAGTGTACGTTGATTAATTATTTATTTTATTTATATTAGAAAGTTTTTGTATCACACTATGTTTAAAAAAAATTCATCGGAGGTTTGGAACCATTTCAAAAGAGACGAAATCAGCGAAAAGGCAATTTGCAATTATTGTTCTGGAAGGATTGGTTGCAAAGGAACCGGTGTGAAGTTCTTGGACAAAAGTTGTTGGACAAAAATTTATGCGAGTGTTCTTTGTCAAGTTTTTGGACACAATTTTATTTCTTGGACAAAAATTTACGGAAGTGTGCATAAAACTATTTCGAAAAAAAATATGATAAATATTGAGAAAATAAAAGAAATTGTTTGACAATAAAAAATCTAAAATGCTCATTATTATACATTTTTAAGTAAATCACATACCATACTGTATAAAATGATAAACCAAACAGTAAAAATCGCAGAGATTGGCTCACATAGTGACTATAAACGTTCGAAAGGGGATACATTGAGCTATTGAAATCAGTTAGCCCTATCTCAAAACGATGAATAAGGCTCTTGTATCGATTTTTTAAAGTTTTACCAATACAGCGAGTCTGCGTATCCACGGATGTTCTACTACTCTAAGCCAAATAGCAAAAATGTCAGAAATTGGCTCGCATAGTGACTATATATGTTCGAAAGGGGATTCATTAGGGTATATCGAGATGGAACTTACTGATTTAAATATTTTAATGTATCCTCTTTCGAACGTATATAGTCAGTATGCAAGCCAATCTCTAAGATTTTTGCTATTTGGCTTAGAGTAGTAGAACATCCGTGGATATGCAGACTCGCTGTATTGGTAAAATCTTAAAAATTCGATTCTCGAGCCTTGGTCATCATATCGAGTTAGGGCTTACTGATTTGAATAGCCTAATATATCCCTTTTCGAAAGTATATAAACAGTATGCGAGCCAGTCTCTTAGATTTTTGCTATTTGGCTTAGAGTAGTAGAACTTCCGTGGATGTGCAGACTCGCTGTATTGGTAAAACTTTAAAAAATCGATACAAGAGCCTTATTCATCATTTTGAGATGGGGCTTACTGATTTATATAGCTCAATGTATCCCCTTTCGAACGGTTATAGTCACTATGCGAGCCAATCTCTAAGATTTTTACTATTTGGTTTATCATTTTATACAGTATGGTATGTGATTTACTTAAAAATGTATAATAATGAGCATTTTAGATTTTTTATTGTCAAACAATTTCTTTTATTTTCTCAATATTTATCATAATTTTTTTCGAAATAGTTTTATGCACACTTCCGTAAATTTTTGTCCAAGAAATAAAATTGTGTCCAAAAACTTGACAAAGAACACTCGCATAAATTTTTGTCCAAACCTTTTGTCCAAGAACTTCACACCAGCTGCAAAGGATCTTCCACCAGTGGATTATTTCGTCAACTATTGGCTTTTCATCCGGAAAAGACAATAACACGTAAGGAAAATGAAGCTAACTTATGTAGAACCAGGTCCATTATGATGACGATGATTTTATAGAAGTAGAAGAGGATGATGGTACTGAAATTATTTTGGAAGAGCAGGAAGATTTTAACACAGCTTTGAACAATGCCCACCAAATTGTGAAGATATTTAAAAAATCAGCAATAAAAAACTTCAAAAACATGTTAAAAATGAGCATGGAAAAGAAGTCAACCTGATGTTGGATTCTCAGACTAGGTGTAACAGTATTGCTCCAATGTTGGAGCGGTATTTATTGTTGAAATTCTGTATTAGAAAAGCATTGACAGACCTAAATTCTGTAGTAAAATTAAACGAAGATGAGATTAAAAAGATGCAGGAATTGTTAAGTGTCCTAAAACCAGTACAATTAGTAGTTGAAGCACTGGGTGCAAGAGATTGTAATCTTGTTACTTCAGAAAAAAATTGAAAGTTTCTTTTTAATTTATGTTCGAAATTTACCTGGTACTTTATTAAAAAACTTATTGGAAGCTTTGACGGAAAGGCTATCACAAAGGCGTTCAAAAGGTTTGATTTCGCTTGTAATGTTTTTGCAACATCCAGAAAATTTAAAACCTGCTGCAACCGATACCAAATGTGAGTTCAATAGCTGTAGAGACTTTTCTGCTAAATCATCAATTTCAGCGATATCTAAATTAGCAAAAGACTTGGTAATCCAATATTTTTCTGATGATCGGGACATAAAAATTGATGATGATTGGGTTTCATGCGATTTAGTTGATGAAACAACAACAAATGATAGTAGTTTACCATCAGCATTAGCTACAAATGATTTGTTGAAGAAGTCTTTGGCAAGTGCAATATTACGTTACAGAAAACTGTGGAGCCAGTAAAAGCGGACAAAACTGCATCTATACAAAAGGAAATGAAATTATACGAGTCGACTGGAACAATGACACATACTCTGAAACGCTTTTATAAGTCACTAGCTGACCCGGCGAACTTCGTACCGCCTCAAAATCAATAAATGTTTTTTAAAGTTATTAGCTTAATAAAATTGAGTTTTTTATTAAGATTAAATAAATTAAATGAATACTCCAAATTAATTAAATTCAATGAAATTACAAAAATCAAAATGAAATATATTTTAATTACATTGAAATGAATGTAATTCACGTGGCAGCAAGGCTTTCGTTTTATTGAATTGAATAGAAATGGTTCGCGTAGCATTATTGCACTACTTTCTTTTAAACTATTTGCTGGGTGAGTTGCAATGGAGTCGATTCCCTTCATTGTAGCACCTTGTGATATACGACATTTTTTGTTTTATTGTTAGGTGCGAGAACGAATAAAGCGGATGGTTTACCGACACGTGAACATGATACGTACAATTGGCCGTGAGAGAAACATTCATTTTCTAGATTAAGGCCACAAACACTCAAGGATTGGCCTTGCGATTTGTTGATCGACATGGCGAATGCAAGACGAATTGGAAATTGAATTCGTTTAAACTCGAATGGCATATCGGTTGGGATCATCGGAATTCTCGGAATGAGAACTTCCTCACCTTTGAACTTCCCTTGGAGTATCGTCGCGTGAATTACATTGCCCATGAGTTTTCTCACCACCAAACGCGTTCCGTTACATAGTTTTGGTTGATTCAGGTTTCGTAGCATGATGATTATCGAGCCAACTTTTAGTTGTAAATTGTGCGGTGGCAAGCCAGGTAGATCCAATGAGTTTAAAAATTCAGTTGGATAGTTGGTTGCTTCGTCTTCGTTTGTCACACAGTCAATAGATTTGAAGGAATGAAGTGGACCGACGATTAGATTTTGAATTGTAAAATTTAAGTGATCCACATCTTTGTTCTTTGCCGCAAGAATTACTCGTTCACTCACCCAATTGTGATTTTTGTGGTTAGTAATGATGTTCGGGAACACTTTGTTGATGAGCTCGTCCTTCGTTGAGACAAAACTGCAAAAGTTCTGAGGAAACGAAATCAATCCGTTCGATTTGTCGACCGGAACACGGCCATTACCGATAGTCAGCAATTGCTTGGAGAATTCTTCGGCAGATGGATCGTTTAACAATGCAACTCGCATGTTTGTCGTCAGCTGAAGTTTCTTCACATAACACCACAGAGTCGATGATTTGAGGCAAGCGTTTATTTCATCAGCAGCGATCGATCTTGGAATGACTGGTATTGTTTGACGGAAATCACCAGAAAGTAGAATCATTGCGCCTCCAAAACATCTTGAGTCATTGCGTAGATCTTTCATAGTTCTATCGAGTGCTTCCAATGCGCGTTTGTGCGCCATTGTACATTCATCCCAGATGATGATTTTACTTGCTACCAAAACTTTCGCCATTGCTGAGTGTTTTGCAATGTTGCATGTCGGGTTTTCAGCCGATTGAAGGTTTCATCCTTCTAGCAATGTGGCCGCTATCCCAGAAGAAGCAACTGCTACAGCAATATCGTATCTCGCACGAACAGTGGCCAAAATCAATGACATGAGGAATGTCTTCCCAGTTCCACCGGGCGCATCGAGGAAAAATAATCCACCATTTCCATCATGAATTGCCTTCATTAACGTATCGTACACTCCTTTCTGTTGGAGGTTCAACAGTTGTACATTGGTTCGAACTGATTGGTTCAATGCATCTCGATCATATTCATGTTCACGTTCCAATCCCCGATTGAAAGCGTCGTTCATTCCACGACATGGCGTTGGCATTCCTAATTTGACTAACAAACTGCCGCACATGCGAAAACACATGTCTTCGATCAAAAGCAAAGCCTGGTTATGTATCTCCTCATTCACCTCGAGATCGGGATTTCCGAAACTGACACGAATTCGATGTAGAATGTCTTCTGACATGTCATTCTTGTACTTTCTCCATAGTTCACGTGGATTTGATGGGAAGCATGTCGAAATAATGATAGCAAATAATGTGCGTATATGGTTTGGAGTTGCAGAAATAATTGATTCAGCGATTGTCATGTCCCAATGAGTATCGTTTTCAAGCAAGCTGAGCTGTTGACATGCAGCACGAAATGTTGGGCACACTACACCATTGACAGTTCGAAGTGATTCAAATGATGTCGGCCCACGAATATTCACCAGCAACAACCGCAAGTAGAAGCATTCGTCATTCTTCGGATGAACTGTGTAAATGCGACCAAGAGCATCAGTAGAACGCACATTTGGATGATCAGGAACATCATCGCCTTGCTTACGACGTTGAAATTTTTTTGATGAGGCGTTCCAAGTGTAATAACGTGGCATCTCAGAGTAGAGCAATGTTCGTGCAAACGGATCACTTTGACAAATCGAAAAGAAACTGGTCAATGTTGTTGCTGGAGGTGCCTCAGCACGTTGAGCAACATTCGATGTGTTGAAATAAACTCGTTGACCATTCTCCAGATGCACCGCCAAATGTACAACAGTGGGATGACGTTCATGAATAGGAAATGAGAATATACGCCAAATCGCCTCATTGCAGCTCACATATCGACCAACTTGATAATGCATGATTTCATCGTTTGTATTGGGATTTTGAACACCAAGAACCGCCATATCGCTGCCTTTCGTGACATATTTACAAATGTATTTTATGAACTTCACTGAATTGCAGTACTCCACGTTGCAATGCGCCTTGAATGTTTTGGAAAGAAGTGGCGAATATGGAACAATCCAAGTGTTGTCGACCACGAACTCATTTCCTCTCACTATCGTTGTGATAGTTCTACCGTTATCATCGGCTGATCGACGCCGGTACAGTGGATAACCATCATTGCCAGTGATAGTCTCTGCGGTTAAATTTCGTGGATAACGCTTGGAACACTTGTTGTCTACCATGCACGGTGATTGGGGATTGATGGAGCCACACGGACCGTGAACCATGTTCGTAGTTACAACATCATGCAGGTCTGGATCGGTTTCGGGATCAGGAATCTTGGCACATATGATGTCATCTATTTGGTCTGGTCGAATTTTTTCGACTAACCAAATAAGAATGTGAGCATGCGGCAAGCCTCGTTTCTGCCATTCAATTGAATACATCCAACATCGAGTATCCCCAAAGACGCAATGCCTAACAATGTAGTTCATCAGCGACCGGATTTTTTGTTTGAAGACACGTGCGATGATGTCGTGCCGATCACTTGTTATTTGCCCGGGTAGCAACAGTTGAACAATCTCTATCCATTTCGGATTGCAAGTAAAAGTGATGAATAAATCTGGACAACCGTAATGACGAACATATGTAATTGCATCTTGCGCATATTCATGCATATGACGTGGGCTGCCAATGTACGTCGCCGGTAGAATAGTGAATCGACCAACATTAGCTGCATCTCCTTCGGTGCTGATTACATCGCGTAAATGGATATACTCCTCCGAACGCAGTTTAGCTTGGTTCAACCGAATGAAAATGAGGCGCTCCGTTTCGATTTTAACGTACATGTCGACGATATATTGCTGAAGCAAATGACGAAATCGCAGCAAATAGTTGTCAGCATTTTGACGAATCATCAAACGATATGCATAATAATTCATCGAGCTAACCTTCTTGTTAGTTTCCTCACCTGAAATGAAATCAGTAAAATTAGTGTCATAATCTAAATTATGATATCAGTACTCACCGCTCAATGGATTTATTATGTTGATATTGAAGTGATATCCATCGTCTCCTTGCCAAAACATCAGCGGGTATTGCAATGTATCGTATGAACGGTGTGTTTCGTTTATTCGTTGCAGTTGTCCAGTGTCGCGACGTATAAGCACAATATCGCGCGGTTCCACGTTTTCACCAACAATCACAATTGCGACTTCATCTGTTGTTGGAGCATTAAATTGGCGTTCGTGTGTTCCAGCGGGTCGTTTATCTGCTCTCATCACGACTTTGCAGTCGTCACTCGGCATGCGATCCAACGCAGTTTTAAACAATCGAACCAATGCATGATGTTCATGGAGTAGTTGCTGCAAATCTTGCAGAACTATCCTTTTCATTGCTGTATTGATCGTTTGGCGCCGATCAAGTTGATCCTCCATATTGCCCATAAAGTATATTTGGATGAATTTATGCTGTCCATCTTCAATCGGTTGCAATGACCCAATTCGGTGGTGAATTTGGCCTTGAATCTGTAAAGTCGAAGACGAAGTCAGAATTATAGATTTTTGATCACCAAAAGAAAATGAATGTTTACTCTCTCGAGCAGAAATGACCTTAAATGTTGGATTGAATCCGCGTTCTTCGATAATGTCTGCTCCAAATGAAGTCATTTGGAAACATCCGTTGTATCTTTGAGTGTTGGATAGAAAATGTCGTGATTCTGGTGTCTCGCCACGAAGCAATGAACGCAACGGTTCAGGTGGTGCAGGCAATAATGGCAATCTCACCTTGCCACTGAGGCAGCACAATCCAGGCGTTTCTCCAGCGAACTTCAATGCACCGCAATGGTCGCACACAAACTCCATTGAGCCAATTCGAACGAAAGGATGCGAGTTGTAGTCAATTGTGCAATCGTATTGAAACGCTATTCGATTCAAATCAACACTTGAAGGATTTCTTCTTGCGCGTAGAAAATTATCTCGTTGTTGATCTGTGCGATAAGCTCGACGATTTCTCATTGTCAACTGAGCCATTTGACGTACTGCCTCTCTTTGTGCTTGTCTTTGTGAAGCGCGAAGTCGGGCCATACTAACGCGGCGCACTTCTCGTGTGATTTCTTGTTTATCTGCAGTGGATTGATTCGCAATAGTCCGAAGTCTAATTGCATTACGGCTTCGTGGTGAAAGATTAGATATTCTGGCTCGCGGCATTGTAAATAATACTGGAAAATTAATCACACAATCCAAAATTACATAATCAATTATCGATGTGCGCACAATCACAAATGTGATAACCTCACAAAGTGAACATCTTCGAAGGGAACTTACCGTTTAAAAATCTCGATCGAAAATAGAATTCCGCAGAATAAAAAAAAAAATGAAAAAAACCAAAAAAAAATCTGGTGTCCGGTGTTGGGACACTCTGTACCACTAAAAAAATTACGTACAATTGAACGCAAAAAATTACTGTTTTCTTATTGTTGTTGGCATACACCACACAATCTCTTATTTCACTAAATTCCACCACTTATTTTAATATTATATGCTAAACCACAAACCACTTAACTAATATGAAATAACCAAAACCAAAAATAAATTAAATTTAATATTAAAATCGCAAAGGAAAAAAACTTTTTAGGAGCTGTCAAAATCTACTATTCGCACTGAAATCGTAATTCGGACGAAGATTTTATCTATATAAATAGATAAGTAGATGAAATAAAAAAAAAATTGGATAAAAAATAGAATGGTAAATGTGCATGCAGCCTCCAGTCGGATTCGTATCCAGTACCTTGCGGTCCAAGCGCCGAAGCTTTAACCACTGCACCACTCGTCACATAGAAACTACACCTACAAAATTCATATAAAAATGGTTTTTTTTTTTATTAGATTTTTGGGGCTTCCCTTTTGAGTTTTTCCGACTTTTCTTTTTTCCTAAACCACCACTGTATTGAGACGAACAAAATAAAAAAAAAACAAAATGTACTAAATATATGAGAAAATGAATTTTCTTGATAAATTTATTTTTGGTGAATTTTTCCAATGTTTTAATAGTTATTATGCTATTCGGAACGGAGACAAATCCAACAAAACAAAAATCATAAAAATCGGTCCAGCCGTTCTTCAGTTATAAATGGTGTAACTAACCCGACTTTGTTTTATATATATAGATTAATGACGATCAAACTAACGTCGACCGAATCGGAGCGGGTTTTTTCAATTTCCGGCTCAATCACAACAAAAAAAACGGGCGGGTCTATCATACCATTCAATTGATGTGTTGTGTTTTTTATAAACTTAGATGCTGAAAAATAGATGCATTAAAATTTTATTTTATTTTTTTTTATTGTTAAGTTTTTTTATAATAAAAATAATGAATTGAAAATGTAGAATTTGTAAAATTTTTAATATTTAAAAAAAAAATCCGTAATCCCGGAATTTTTTAAATTTTCAATGCCGAATTCCGGGATTGAAAAAAATCGGGAAACAGCACTTACTAAGCGACCCACTTACAATAACTAGTAGTATGGAACAAGACATGAATATTTTACTTGAATACTTTAAGTCAAATGTTATTTCGTTCAATTTAACCAAAAACAAAATTTATCATTTTTCACTCACCTAGAAAACGCCCAGTTAATGTATTATCTTTTAACACAAATAATATTGTTGTTGAGAGAGTGGAATATTTTAAATACCTAACGGTAACATTTGATTAGGTCTTGGGACGAAAACATAAATAGAATAAGTAGTAAAATGGCTGTTTTGGCAGGCCTAGTCAGAAGACTTTCTTATTACGTGCCCAAATATGTATGGCGAATAATGTATTGTGCATTTGTTGACTCTCGCATGGAACTATTATTTATGGTAATGCAAACTGGGGTAAATTGGAAAAATTCAAAGAATGCAGAACAATAGTGTCAAAGCTATTCTAAAACTTCCTTCATTTTTTCCTACGTTGCGTCTATTATGAAACTCAGTCGAAAGGTATTTTGCCCATAGGTGCATTGCATGACTATCAGGTGATGTTTTCCATGTACAGCACATTTTATATTATAATTTTATTTTCTTATTATATAAAACTAGTATTATTATTTGTATAAAACTCGTATCTTTCTATAATGTTAATTTCCCTTAAAAATACACAAAATCCGTTGAGAAATTGATATGTAATTTATTTTTAATATTATAATTACTAAAATGGAACCAACATTTTATATTGTACAAATTCTAAATAAATAAATATTGTTAACACTGTCAAAAATTCTCACAAGGACATCCTAATTATCAAAGATGAATTACAAAAGATGCTGATCAGTTATGCACGGAACTATTATGTCATCCGAAATGGAAATGACGATTTTAAACAAAAGTCAATTTTTAGCCGTACGTCCTCGATTTGACTACTACGTAGAGTAGGACGTTAAAAGTGAACAACGAAAGAGTTGGGAGTGCTTCGCCTTTATATAACAGATTGCAAACATAATAAACAAACATACAAAATAGTGATCACACTTCTTAGCTCTACCAAATCATGAATTGATTGTCATTTTGCATATATTTTGCCTTACGTTGCTCAAAACACTTGTTAGATTTCCTAATGATCGTTAGGGGCGTTCAATGTCTTAGAGCTATTTTGACAGTAGTTTTAGCTTTGAGTTTCTTGGCAAAATAACACTATTCCAAATTTTACGAAGGTTTTTTTTAACTCTTGAGTCTATATATAATGTTAATTTTGACATTGATTTGTATGACAAATTTAATCACTGTAATTTTTTCCTCTACAAATTCGGGATTTCTATTTGTGAAAACAAATGTTTTTTCGATTGTGGCTGACCCTAAAAATCATACTGTACTGAAGTACATTATTGCATTCCAATTTTAGCAAAATAACTTTTAAGACAATTTTGAAATCGTGATTAAAAAAAAATTTGATAAAACTATTCAATGATATTTTTTGATTGTATCAATTTTACTAATTGGATGTACGAGTAAACACCAATTCGCTCGTCTTTATTTTTTTTCAATCCACTGCATATTATTGATTTTATCATCATAATCAACACATTTTATTTTTGAATATTTTTTTTTTTTAATTCAGAATGTTATTAAAAATCCAATTAAAAATAACATAAGAAATAATATTAAAATCAATATGATTGTTATCAATAAATTCAATTAGAAAATAACTATTTTAACCCCTTTTGATTAGAAATTAGAATTTCATACATAATATTCATAATATTTTAAAAGTATTTAATTGGAATTTTCACTTATACACATATTAAAATTGGCTCTGTACCTGCAGAATGTACAGATTTTGGCATCTTGTAAATATATGATGAGGTTATAGATAGGCACAAAATTTATTCAAGTATTATTCAGAATATTTTGCAATAAATATTAAACTTTAACGAGACTCTCAACAATTGCATATCCTACTTGGAATCATTACACTCATTAAAATTGATTTGAAAATAAAGAACAATTTAATTTTATTTAATCGAATATTGAAAACATATTTCACATTACATGCATGAGATTCTCTATCTACGCTATATTTTCAAATAGAACATGTAGGCATCCGTATATAATGTAAGTTGGGTACAGGTACTCGTACTTGCCATCCAAACAGTGAAATAAACGAATAAAAATTGAATTTAAAATTTCCCGATAAATTTTTTTCTCCTTTTAATGGTAATTTAATTTCCCAACATATTTTGTTGTTGTTGTTATTTTAAATGACATCCAAATACATCTATTTATGTATATATGTATATATACATAATATAGCTATTTCTACATGACGATATAGTCATACTATGTAGTGAGCACAGTGCAAAAAAATTATTTGAATCAGGAGTTGCTGTATACGAGTCGTATAAAGTATCGTCGTATACTCGTATAAAACTTTTTTCCTCATCATTAATTTCTAATGGTACATAACCGTTTTAAAATAGGATTAATGTTTTCATTTTACATAAAATAGATCTATAACATTATATTGAGAACATATTTACGTCAATTTCGAACTAAACTCGTAGAAAAGCATTAATTTAATTGATATTTTTAAGCCGCGTGCGACGTAATGATGGGGCTGGGCTAATGGTATACAAAGAATTATGACACCGCGGTACAGTAAAATACCCAACCAAGTAGAATGGGGTGATGTCGTGTACTGAACCGATTTGATATATTATTTCTGATAAACTGAATTGTGTTTTTTATGGCAACGAAAGAAAATTCTACTTAAAAATATGAAGCAAAATCACAAAAAAACTTCTTTGCCATTCCAGACACAATTTTACGAACTAATTGAGATAATTTCGTTTATTTTATTGACTTTTCATGAAATTACTTGAGTGAATCATAAACTTTATCATCACGATTGCAGTAATAATAATAATAATAATCATTATAATTATAATATAATGTTGATGAACCATTTGAGATAATCAATTTTTTTTTGTTGGTTTAATAAACTCAGTTTGTGTGCACAAAAAGCACGTTGAAGCCCCTAACGTCTCGTTACAAGACTAGAAAAACAATTAAGCATTTTATTCTACAGCTCATAAAAAAATAAAAAAATCAATTAAATACAATTTTTTATCGGTGTACGAGTACTACACAAATAAATAGGCTGGTTTAAAGTTGGGGGTGGCACTGAATTATATTTTTAATTTTTTCATTAAATAATTGCCCTCGATTATTTTAGGATTTAGATTTTGCAATGGGAAACACTCACATAGAGCATTTCGAGGAAACTAATTTATGTAACCACCAACGTGATTTAAAATGTGAAAATAAATTGAAATATTTTCTATGTTTGCCTGCACATTTAATTCAATTATTCATTTCACGACACATAATAAGTGTCCAAAAAATCGAAGAATTCCTCCACTTGAAAGAATACTAGCTCTACTGGTATTGGACACACTCCTTATATATGACAGATTGTCATTAAACAAGTCCTCTCTGCATTGTTAAACACGCAACCACACATTTCATGCGTAATATTTATAATAAATTAAATTCACCATATTCGATTTTAAAAAATTCCAATTGCGAACAACGCATCTCATCTCCAACACCAACGGCCGTCATGGAACTATATACGTGAACGCAAAACGAGATCTATTTCTTTTTTCTTTGTTACCAAATTGCGCATCATGAATACATGCAGATGCACTTTAACGGATGCCACCACGCCATTCGAGCAAAAATCGTACAAAAGGATAATCGATCGTTGCATTCGAATACGCACAAATCGTCTGGATTTAACACATTATCACAATTTTGAAACTGTACACGGTAGGAGCACAATCCTTTGAACTTGCGCGAACGAGTTTTGAGCAATTAATCGTGACTGTGTTTTTGAAAACCCCGATCAGCACTTACGCGATCGTTTTACAACGAGCATTCGCCATCAATGTGCCGAAATTAAACTGAGCCAACGCTGGCCAGAACTGAAAACAATACGTATCATCAGATACGCTATCGAAGACGAAACAAAGACCATGACCGAAGTGACTTTCAAAGAACTGTTTAAAGTGGTGCAAGCACGCGAACCAGTAGAAACCGATGTATTAAAATCCACCCTAAAATTAGCAAACAACTAAATCCAACGCGTGCCCGTACTCGTCGTGTCCGTTCAGCCTAAAACTTCGCCGCGGGGGGCCGAAAATATGCGCCAACGGCCGAGAACATCAATTCGTCATCGTGCATCGGAAATGAACATCAGCCGGTCTTCCATGCAACGAATTCTGCGAAAAGATCTTGGCTTGTGGCCCTATAAAGTTCAATTGGTTCAGCAATTGAAGCCCGCGACCATCCGCTTCGATATCGATTCGCTGTGTTGGCCTGCGATAAACTTGAAATTGATGAGGATTTTGCTCAAAAAATTAACTTTTCGGACGAGGCGCACTTCCATCTCGGTGGGTTCGTAAACAAACAAAACTGTCACATTTGGGGATCGGAAAATCCACAAGGATATGTGGAGAATCCAATGAATCCATTGCGTGTTACTGTTTGGTACGGCTTGTGGCGTGGCGGCATTATTGGACAGTATTTCTTTGAAGATGAGGCTGGCGCGTCCGTTAAGGTCAACGGAATGAACTATCACCACATGTTAACATCTTTTTTGTGGCCATATCTTAAAGATATTGGTTTGGACGACCTTGGGTTCCAGCAAGATGGTGCACCATGCTACACATCGAACGTTACAATAGCGAAACCAGAAATTCGACTAATTCAATGGCCGCATTATCAGTCGGCTTCATTGTCTCATTCATTCAACTCATTCAATGGCCGCATTATTAGTCGAAATGGTGACGTGATTGGCCGGCAAGGAGCTGTGATTTGACACCTTTGGATTTTTATTTGTGAGGAGCCGTGAAGAACGAGTGTTGTACCGACAATCCACAAACAATTGAGCCTTTGAAAGCGAATATTGAAGCAACCATTGCCGAAATAGATCCGAACAAAACTCAAAATGAGCTCAGAAATTGGACCGACCGAATGGAGTACGCCAAGGCCAGCCGCGGCTCCCATTTGAATGAAATCATTTTCCATAAATAACCAGGAGGATTGTACTTTCAAACTGCTTTCAAACGGCTTAATATATTTCCATAAATTTGGAAATATATTAAGCCGTTTTTGTTTTATTAAATTTTTAAATCTGGACTTCTTATTGGGGTGCTATTTACTTCGATGATATTGCAAAAACGATGCCGAACACATACAGTATTTGAAAGAAATACCTTCATGACTATAAACAGCAGGATTCTGTGTCAATCAAGAAAAATGTACCTGCTTATGGAAAGAAATGGTATATTAAGGCAATCGTTTCTACAAATACGGAATTTATCCAACACAGGATAAATGGGACGCTGTCACTAATGCCAGTCCACTAACCAACATCAAAGAACCGAGCTCTTTGATGGGTCTAGTTAATTTATATGAGATACCAAATGCCTATTAACTGGGCAAAACCAACGTTTTAAATGAACAAGGCATGATCAAACGGTTTTTGATGATCATAAATACCAGCTTCTACTCTCACAAATTTTACATCCATACTACGCCGAAAAACATATTTATTTAACGAATGACACATCCAACAAAGGAATCACAGTTATTCATAGCCACCGCAACGACAACGAAGTTGATTTACCATTCGCTTTCACATCCAAGAAGTTATCAGGTAGAGGTGACATTACCCAGACGTTTGGAACTTTGTTTGGAACAAATGCATCTTTAAATTATTTAACTAAAAAAATTCGGTCGTCTCATCAGACTTTGATCATAACTTCAAAGTGTTTTTAATATTTATGTAGTTTAGTCACTGCAGTCTGAGAGACAACCGCTTTTTAAATTAAAAAGTACGAGGTTTCATTAGTTCGAAACCAACTTTCAAACGTCTTGGTAACCTTACGTCTAAAACCTATATTTGGCTATCACGTGTTACTTCCTATTTTATTATATTAAAGTATAGTAATCATGAAAAAATGTTGGCCTCGAGATTTTTGCAGATTTACCATTCGCTATATCGCCGGGGATCTGCTCAAAACGAGATTTTTCAAAACGCGATACGGTAAAAAACGCGATATGGTACAAAACGCGATATTTCAAAACGCGATATGGTACAAAATACGATATGGTACAAAATGTGCATTGCGAAGCGACGGGAGCGGAGCGACCCGCCTGATTATAACCCGATCCTACACCCCCGCTCGTGTAGGTTTTTAAATTCCCATAAACTGAGAAAATTCTACCCAGCTGATATAACCCGATCCTATATACTCTTGCTCCTTCCCATTCACCCGCCTGGTATAATCCTAAACTCCGGCTCCATACCGATTTTTAAATTCCTATAAACCGAAATTAAATTTCCCCTTTTCTGAATGGACTTTGCTAGGCGACAGGAGCGATCCGCCTGATATAACCCGATCCTATTTGGAACGCGATATTTTAAAACGTGAATTATTAAAACGTGATATTTCAAATATTACAATTAAATATTTTTTTGGTTATTAGTTTAAGGTTTTGTACCACATCGCGACTTGAATTATCGCGTTTTGAAATATCGCGTTTTGATAATTCGCGTTTCAAATGGGAGACTAAATGCTGCCGGTTCTTTACAGCCCAGACGGATTTTCTGATCGGGGTGAAACTCAAGTCTTACGCTTTTTTCTAAATTAAATTTACAATAATACCTGTCCAAATCAGTTTTCTAAAATTAAAGAGGAAATGACCTTTATTGCCAAAAAAAACCGTTTCCCGAGAATTCGGCCCTGTATGGCCCACACGAATTGATTGGTCGGGATGAAACTTTATACTTAAGCTTTTTCCATAAATTGGACGGAAATGACAGCTTTTATAGGAGCGTTTTCGTTTATTGCAATATTTTGAAAAGTATTTCAGACTACCAGTAATCATGATAAAATTTGAACTCGTGCTTGTGTGGTGCCGTGCAGACTTAATGTTGTTGATTCCCTACAGCCCAGACGTATCGACTGGTCGGAGTGGAACTTCATACTTAAGCCATTTCTACAAAAGGAGATCCCTGTGATTTGCGGCCAAAGTCCATAGAAACATTTTCGTTTTTTGCAACAGTCAAACCTGTTTTTGTGTGGCCCTATTACCACCAGTCGATTTAATTTGGTTTTCTTGTAATATTATTTCAAACTTATTTTAATTATTTGTAAGGCTGCGTCTAATGCTGCGTCAGCCTTTCTTATCAAAAGCTCATTTTCACAAAATTGTCAGATAGGAGGTATTGTCACGAAGCGGGCGATATGCTGATCATTTCAGACACGTCATTGGCCTAGTATTACCACACAATACTTTCACATACGATTCATCTCAGACATGTCACACACGAAAGTTAGTCCTAGTTAATTTCACCTTGTTAAAGTTAGCCGAAAGATTCCAGCCGAAAGATAATGCAGATAGTGTCTTGACTATTTTTAAACTCTCTTTATACTCTCGCCCCTATCGATTTTTAAATTCCTATAAACTGAAATAATTTCTCCTTCACCCGAATGATGTAATTCGATCCTAAATTCGAGTTCATGACTGATTTTTGCTGTATTCAAGACACTGTCTGCATTATCTTTCGGCTGGAAACTTTCGGCTAACTTTAACAGTATGTTAATTTCTATATACGTGTCATAATTGACTGCAGCGAATGAGTTATTAATGTGATACTGTTAAAGTTAGCCGAAAGATATTAACCGAAAGATTAACCTGAAAAATTAGCATGAATTTTTTTCCACGTGTTTCCAACTTTTACGTTTTGAGAAATTTGGCATTGACCTTACAAAATATATAACATAAAACCACGTTACAGGGATGGGCGGGTAGATTACGTAAGGTAATCTACGTAGTTGTCGACACGTAATCTAGCACGTAGATTACATACCGATTTTTTGCTTTTCAGACGTCGACAACTTAGAAAATGATATTAAAAACTAAATTTTTAATTATTTTACGTTAACAGCACTATTAAAATTGATGAATAATTGCTTAAATTTAATTCTAACATTTTTACAACCATTTTATAAATTAAAAATAAATTTAAAATCTCTGAACTAGAGGCATCTATCTATCTATCTAAAACTATTGAATATTTCAATAGATTATATGCTTTGCGCGCAATCTTTTATCAAATAGATATATTCCTTTTGTGTTTTACTAACACAATTTTGTGGGTACGGCAAAAGTACCATGTCTAAAAATTATTATGATATTTTACTCGCACATTTGTGTGGTTTGGACTTTAATAGAGCCATTTTTTTTTGTTGAAAAAGGGATATATGTAAACGAATAGTTTATCTTATTCAAAGATACTACAATAAAGAAAAATTAAATAAAAAGTCAGAGGGGCTATTTGAAAGTTATGCAGAATTTTATTAGCTGCGTTTTTTTTTGAAAATAATCGAGTAGAGTTCGCGATAGCTATTTTCAAATTTGTCTAATTTAAAATTAAAAATTTATTTTTTTTTAAAATAAATAATTTAGATTTAATAGAAATCTATGTATAACCAAAAAAATCCATCATAAAAGTTATATGGTTTTCTTGTAATATCGTTGTTCTGTATAGTTCTGTATAATAACGGAGTAGTTATACAGAACTATACAGAACAACGATATTACAAGAAAACCATACAACTTTTATGATGGATTTTTTTTGGTTATACATAGATTTCTATTAAATTTAAATTATTTAATTAAAAAAAAAAAATTTTTAATTTTAAATTGGAAAAATTTGAAAATAGCTATCGCGAACTCTACATCGAGTAAAAAAACGCAGCTATTATAAGTTTCGTTAGATGGCGTAAATTAATTTTTCAAGTAGTTCTCGACGTTGTCGACGTAGTCGATGTCGACGAAATCATGTAAAAACTAGTAGTCGACGTGTAATCGCCCATCCCTGCCACGTTACTAAACTTCGTTTTTGGCTGTTGCAAGCCGACATTTAAGCCAAGTGTTAAGAGAATGGTTTTTTGGAGTGATATCCTGTTCCTGTTTCGTTTTTTGGGTATGTCCACGATATGAATTTTTATTTTGTTGCCCCTTGAGATACACCAATCGCAATCAAAATGTTTAGTTGTTCTGGTCCAGAGTAACGAAGTAAAGCCACCATAATGTAATATATCGTGTTAATTTTAAGAATATTTCTAAAATTTAATTGGAATCATTTTATTAAACAATATCAGTGATAAAACATATCACGTCATAAAATTTGAAATCTGATTAGATGAAATTTGAACTTACACTAAAATTAGCAGTTTGATATTTTTAAATTATTAACACTAAAATATACGTAGTGGGAGTCACAATTCAGTAGAGTCGGGTTGAACTGCAAACAAAATATATTTTTCGCTAAAATACATTTTGAAGTTACACTGAATTTGAATGTTTCATGATCATTAAACGATGGAGTTACACTAAAATGGTCATTATGTAACTTGATTACTATTGCATACAGAACACTAAGATACAACTAGAGCGACGACATGTCGATAAAATAGATATGCCAAATCAAATAAAACCATTGATTTTTGATGATTTGATAAGACGTAAACTTTTCCTGGAATTCGAAAATGTCGCTATACCATAAATTAGCATGATTATATACAATACACCAAACAGAATAAATTAAAATATTATAATCGTCTAAATTTTAATTTAATGTCTCAATCTCCTTTCCACGTCACCAGTACCCAAATTAAAAAATTCTTAAATTTTAAATTACCTGTTCATATATATTGATATATATAGCATACATTACATACATACACAGAATTAATTGCTACAAAAACATGCAGATTAAAAGAAAAAGAAAAAAAACAGCTCCCCTCTTGGTACTTTTATAGACATAAATCTTTTTTTTTACGTATTATATTTATAATCCTTTTCGAAAATTTATACTTATTTGCGACTATAGAGGCATACGTAAAAAATAAGTACATGAATGGAAAAGCAGTTATTTACTTTGGTTCTTATCAATCTGTAAGGAAAAACGCAAATCAACATAGAAAACAAAAAGTACTTGCGAAAATAAAGCTTAACGATGATTACAACAAAATGAAGAATCTCTTCATTTTTAATCATACCACACACAATTATCACCGACATTTTTTGCCATAATCATTATTATTACAATGATTTCCCCATCACGCCAAGATTTCGTCATGTTCACGTTTACGTTGTATATACAACTAGAGAGAATTCATCAACGCTATGTATATTTTTTAGAACCGCTTTTCTTCTACTTTAGCGTCTTTATACTTAATAATATAATAATAATAAGAGGAAAAATAATAAGAAGCACAAAAATGCTCAACTCTACTACTGTTACAACTACTAATACTTTTTCTTCAACTTTTCTACATAAAGAAATCCAACTAAAAATATTAATCTTTGCGGATTAAAAACGAACAATAATAAAAACTGAAAATTGAATTTTCCCTTGTCTACGTTGAAGAGGGGAATTTTGGGGTGTTCTTTTTTAAATTTATATTATTTTTATTCGACTTAGTGATGATGATAATGTTGATGATGGTTGTATAATGGTAATAGAATCTCTTTGGTTTGGAGTGAATTGGGTGTTTCATGGTTTTTAAAAAAAGATTTCATAATAAATAAAGCAACAACAAAATTTCATTGTTTATAGTTTTTAACATTTTTTTTTTATACATAATAATAATTCATATTCGTAGATCTTTTTGTATGTAAATTATTTATTTGTCTCTATGTTTTACAATTGTGCTTTTTATCTATATATGCTTGAACAACATTTTCAAATTAATGACTTTGTAACAACGACAAAAGACGAAATAAAAAAAATATGAAATTTTAATTCTATTTCCACAAACTCGTAAAATATATGTATATTTGTTGAGTGGAAAATAAGCCAAAACCTTAGTGTAGAATCAAATATACGAATAAGTGTAATAATAAGCTTTTGGTACTAACAACATTGTAACATATGTACAAAAACCTGAATATATTAACATTAAAGTTACATGAGCTGTTGTAAATAAATGTGTTTCGCTATGTACAGTGAAAAAATTTACATTTACAAAAAAGAAAAGCATCCCTTCCAGGCTGTAAAGCACGTAGAGCGTAAATCTATAAGTTTAAGAAGAACAGTTTCAATCTGGAAATAAAATACTTTAATAAAAACCTCCATCTATCTGCAAAGTAGACCTGACAAAAATTTTTCAAAAATAAATCCAATTGTGTCTTGCTGGTGGATCAAAAATAATGATACAAAAAAGTTAGACACTTTTGTTACTGTAACCAGTATAATAGTTGGTTTGGTTTCTTTCCGTTGCAATATTTGACAAAAAAAAAACTGTAGAGGAATATTTTGTAAATGTTAATAATTTTCTCTTAGGCTCTTATTATTACACCTGGAATATAGTGATTTTAGTCTACAAAAAAAATCTTAGTAAAACCGACCGATCAGTTAACTATTCTCCAAGGTTTGTAAGTGCATACTGAAATTCAACCGAAACTTGGTCGGTTTAAAATAATTTTTATTTTGAGATCCACAATTAGTGTTTTTATTTGTAAACTCACTAAACTCGAATTGTTTCCAAATATGTATATATTTTACTTACGTGAGTTTTTTCGTTGAACCTTTAATTCAAGCGACGTTAATTGAATAAATTAAGAATGAACTAATCGACTATCAGAAGAGAAAAGGAATCGTCTCGTTTTGAAAATTTCAACTCGGTGATTTTACTCTTTAACCTTCTTCATATTAAAATTATCCTAGCTTCAAATGCATCGTGTGGTATAATATTTATGTTAACCATAAAAATGTTAGTTTTATAAATTACAATTTACCGAATACTGGTTACTGGTCACCTCCGCTATCAATGACATACCTGCAAAGAAAAACGAAATATGGTTTAGTTCAAAACAGAGTTGTTTCAAATTTAATATATGTAAATATTTAAAAAAAAAATCCCACAAAGTGAAGATGTGGATTATAACTTTGCGAGGTATACTTATACAGATATCAAAAAATTGATTCAAAAGAATTTCATTAGTCACAAAACAGGTGAACAAGAATTTACAGTATTCACGACAAAATCAGAATCGAAATATGTATAGTGATTTTTTTTCTTCATGACTTTATGATTTCTATTTTCTCATGAACAACTAAAAACATGAGTTTTGTTTTTCGTAGATAAATCTTCTAAATTATGAATATTATCTATTCAGTTAACGGAAGAAAAATATGAAAAAATAGTAAACAAATTCGCAAACATTTTAAAATATCAAACTAAATTTTAATGTTTTGTGAGAAATAATCTTTTTACAAATTTTGATTTTGCGGTTTTATTCAAAGTGGCACGGTTTATCAAACAACTAAATTTTCGATGAACAATTGATTGATATATGAAATTATTGATATATGATTGATATATGAAATTTCGTTATTTTAATATTCGTCAATAATACATTTATATCTATGTATATACCTGGAAGAATTTAGTTTACAGGATGGTTGGGTTTGAGATGCCAATACGTTACGGGATGCTAATCCGTTACTAATTCGTTAGAGCAGCTCAGTTTTGATATCGACGAGTATCAAAACTGGATACCCTATCATGTGATTTTTTAGAGAGTGTAGACAAAATTTTGCTCCTAGAAGAAGCAAACGATTATTGGGGAATAATTTTCAAGTTGCTTACATGGAGCGATCAACTTCTGGCTTGAGGTTTAATTTAAGTCCAAGTGCTTCTTTTGAATCTCTCTCTATTTGGAGAACGTAGATGTTTTATAGTCAAACAATAAGTTATAATATTAATACTAAAAATTTCTTAATTATATTGTACAATATAAATGCGGTTATGTATCTAAAAATCTATAATACAGTAAACTCTCGATTTAACGGATCCCGATTTAACGGACGCTGGATTTAACGGATCTCGATTTAACGGACCCTTGATTTAACGGACAATTTTTTGTTTTCCATTTTTCGGTTACCGATTATGATGGGATTCGGTATGCTGGATTGAAATGGGATTCTTAACGATTTATAGAAGTTGTTATGGAATATGGCAACCTTGGACGGAACTCAGGCAGTTTTTAACCGATTACGATGGGATTGAGTTTGTTTAATGGCAATGAGATTCATTAATTATTTCTAGAAGAAATTTCTTAATATACACGGTTATTGATGATGCAATTCGGCACGTTGGATAAATATGGGATTATAAAATGATAAACTGCTGTACTCGCCAGAGGATGAGAAACCGAATCTTAATTTTCCTCTTTACTAAATATTGCTGTAGTGGAGTGTGTAACTATTAGTTGGTTTATGGAATTAACTCCCAGACCATTTATGCCCTTGTATTGCAAGTACCTCAAAGGTGTAAATTTCCGCTTAGTTCGAAAGGTTCTGAAGATTTCAAGGTCTTAGAAGCCACCACATTGCATGTTGCCGTGAACAGTTTTCAAGATCGCTGTTGATAAAAATACAGTAAACTCTCGAATTAACCGACCCCGATTTAACGGACCCTCGATTTGACGGATAATTTTTTATTTTCCATTTTTCGGTTATTCACCGCCTATATGTACATATTTTTTATTTATTTTACTAAACAGATCAAGTTGAATGATATTTATTTCTCTTATTATGGTTATTCACCGTTTAATGATTCTTTTGTATTGTGCTAAACAATAAAAACACTATTATTTTCCATTATTTTTGTGCACTTTTATCGCTAGATTTAATTTTAAATTTAAATAAAATAGAGAAACTCTCATTCTTTATGTGATAATTCATACTAGTTTCGAGAGTTCTCTCTTCGTCAGTTATTTTCGTCAGGAATATTGATAAATTATTGATAAGTAGGCGTCTTTCTTAAAGCAAGCTCATGGTGATAACATATTTCTGGTAAGGCTGGGTGCCTTAACATCTATCACCAGTACGTGATTCACTCATGGAATTTGTGGATGGAGCGTTAGGCCGACTACATACTCTGGTTTGCTAAGAATTGGTCGAGTTCCGTTCCAGGTGGCCTAGTTTCAGAATTCTTCCCAAAATCATTTAAGAATCCCATTTCCATCCAACATTTCCATTCCCATCATAATAGTTTAAGAAATGAACGAGTCCTGCCCTAGGTGGCCATATTCCAGAACAAGTGCAAAACCCATATATTACATTTAAAAACATTCGGATTTAACGGACAATGGGAATTAACGGACCCCCTAATTAGTCCGTTAAATCGAAGTTTTACTGTAATTGTTTGGAAATAATGTATGGAGATTTGTAGTGAATATAATAAAATTAACAATTTAACTCAAACGTTAGAAACAAAATATTTTTGCCATTTAAAAAAAAAATGAATTTAACCACTCGGACCTAAAATGAAGCATAAGCGGTTACGAGTTGGATGGACACATGTTTGTTCCTTTAAATGTTTTGAGGGTTATACTTTAATAGTTGTGTGCCTATTTCTTCTGGACAAAATTTGGATCCGCACTCAGTATTCGGAGCTTATCATAAATGCATTCCCCTTTTCAGGCAGCTTGTTCCTCAGAGCCAACCGAGGAATTAGTATCTCAAATGAGATCACCCTATGTATTAAGAATAATGTTACTATAAAGATGCTTAATTAGGTTTTTATTGATTATAAAAATGTACAGGGAGGGAGTTGTTATTTTACTATAAAATAAAATAAATTCAGCGATCCTGATAAAAATCTAACATATAATAAAAATTCTAACTAAAACAAATTTATTTTATAAAAACTTTAATCATTATATAAAATAATTTAATCATTATATAAAATATATCAGATTTGAAAAAATATAAAAACGAAAAATATTAATTCTCAAAACTTCATTTCCTTACCACTCTGTATTTTTTTTAATAAAATACAATTTTAGTTAACATTACACTAAAAGAAACTCTGCACTAATAGAAAAACCACATACATACAGTATGCAAAAAGATACATTTTTTGCATCTCGTTCTAATGAAACAAACAAAAAATACAAAATAATTTTTTTAACAAAATATTTCCATCAATAGAAATAGAATCACCAAAAATCAAAATCGTCAATTTCATGAATCAAACACCTTCATTCATCACATCCACTCCTTCATTTTTCTCTGAACTGCCCCCTATTCCTGAATACGAATCGAAAATGTACGAATTCGTATAATTGGTATTCTGAACGAATCCAAAAATGCACGATACGTTCAAAAAATTACCTTATTCCGCAATACGAATTCGAGCAGTTTTTGTACGATCATGAACGAATTTTTGTACGATGAATATTTAGTTAACGACTCAATAGAAAAACCAAAAATATATTTGACTTCTAAACAAAAGACATTATTTTATAATAATCTTAAAGAAAATATTTTATTTTAAAAATTAAATGTGGCCGTGTTTACGTCAATTTATATGAGCATAAATACAAATATGAATTACTCGTAGTCAATAGTATATACGGGTCAAGAGCACTGTTAAAGACACCCGGAACCATTGTTAAAAAATTATATTGAAATATTTACAAAACACATTTATTTTATATTTAATTAAAAAGTCAATAAATTTAAACTTGGAGGTTGGAGTTGCAAGACGCCCGGGGCATTTACACACCACAAGAAATCACTCGGTGGTTGAATTATATTTTCGATCCTAACAATTTTGTCGGCCACAAAAAAATACAAAATATTTTATTTACACAAAACTCTAATTTTATTTTAGTATTTATTATTTATATTACAATAATAAGCCCCAAATTATGTGATGCTTATTAGAAAACCTAGAAGAAAAATAATACTCGTATTATTGCATCCATTTCAATTACAAAACAAAACGTCAAAACTCAAAAAGTGTCCAAGTTGTCCATTTAGCAGGTCCATTTAAAATAAATTTCCCTATAGCTTCGACACACACCAAACAATTACGTATGTTCGTATTCAAGTATTTTCGTAACGGATATCATTTTCGTATTGTATTCACATTTTCTTAATTGTATTCAGGAATACGAGGACTGCCTTTTATATTTCGGGATTAGAGAACAAAATCAAATATTAATCATCGAAAATCGCTTTATTGTTTTTCAAAATATTCTATACACATGCAGTTATTTGAGCCGATGTGTGGGAGCTCGCATTGTCGTGGTGAAGAGTGATCCGTCTTCGGCAGTTGGTTTTCCTGATTTCTTGGAAGACAACTTGCAAACAAATGGTTGTGTACCACTCAGAATGGACTGTTCTGCGTTGTTCTAGTGGTACGGTTGCGACATGTCCATTTATTCCGAAAAAAAGGCGATCATTTGCTTGCAAGTGCTTCATGCGCGAACAACTTTTAGTTGGATTCGGTTCATCTTGAAACACCCATACAGTCGACTGCTGTTTACTTTCGGGCTCATACGCGTAAATCCACGATTCATCACCTGTCACTATGTCATAGACGTGTTTTGAAGCACCGCGATCATATTTTTAAGCTTTTCTTTTGACCAATCGACACGAGCCTTTTTTTGAGCGATTGACAAATTGTGTGGAATCCAACGCGAACAAATTTTTTTGACATTCAAATCCCACTAATGCCTAAGGTTGCCTCAATCTCACGATAGACCACATGACGATCTTGCAATATCAGTTCGCGCACAGCATCAATGGTTTCCGGAACAACAACTGATTCTGGACGACCTTCACGAAATTCGTCTTGGAGTGCACTACGACCTCGATTGAATTCACCATACCATCGATAAACACTAGTCCTTGTTGGAGCGTCATCGCCAAAAATTGAATTAAGTTCATCCATGCACTCTTGCTGCCTTAATCCACGTCGAAAGTTGTACAAAATAATCGCACGAAAATGTTCACGGTTTAATTCCATTTTCTCGCCGAGATGTTGAGTTAATGAGTACTGTAAACAACACAAATAGCGCTCGAATGTCAAAACGTTCTGAGTATGAACCTGGTTCGTCACGTGTTATCATTTTATTAATTTGTTTAATTTTATCTTGACATTCTCAATACAAAACAAGAGAATGAATAATTTTTTCGGGTGAAGAAAAAAGTATGTCGTAGAAGAATATTCATGTGCATAAAAAATAGAAAAAAGACGGGAAAGGTTCGGAGTCGAACTCTATAACCGTTTTTGTTGCCTATAAAGTAGTTCTATGCAGTGTGATTTGCGTATTTCAAATACTACGACCACCCACTCCCACACCCACCTAAAACCATCTACACCCACCCCACCCGATCCCAATCCACTATATCTCAACTACCCCAATCAACCACAAACCACCACATCTAAACATTATTACCAAACTATCCCATTTAAACCCAAAAATCCATCTCACCCGCACCACCCTATACTTCACCACCCATATTATCACCCTTTAAAACCTACATACCCACTTCCACACACACACACACACACACACACACACACACACACACACACACACACACACACACACACACACACACACACACACACACACACACACACACACACACACACACACACACACACACACACACACACACACACACACACACACACACACACACACACACACACATACATACATACACACACACACACACACACACACACACACACACACACCACCCACACAAACCCTCATCCACCAAATCAAAATTCCGACACCAAACCCAAAACGCCTCATCCCACCCCCTCCATCCCCCATACCACCACTCCTACCACCCCCATAACCGCACCACCCACACAAAACCACATCCAGACGAGATATATTATTATTCCACATTCACATGCTCGATGAAACCAAAATAGAATAGAAAATAAAATAAAAATCTATCAATTTTAAGGAGGGGGGTTGACAAAACCCCACCTATCTCCGAACACCCTAAACACAGAATTATCCAAATCAATAGGGATCATTCCCATGAATTGCTTGAACTTTTAGTGAAGAAATTAAGTTGATATCTCCATCCGTTCTCAAGTTATCGTGCACACAGACGGACAGACGACAAACCGAAACCATATAGCATTTTTTTTAACAAAAATTCTTAAAAAATATTTTCGAGGATATTTTTGAGCCTTCATGTTTGTGAATTTTTTAATCCGTGAATTTTTTTGCAACATTCTTTCTCTGAGGTCTCTTGTGTTTATTAATTCTTAGGTATGTACCATAGTTCGGCATTCTCATTAAAATGAAAAAATTTGGTTTTACAATTCATCATTTATATCATCGCCGAACACGCTATTTTTAGGAATGGTATGCGAAAAATTGCATAAAGATGACTTAAATGATGAGCTACATTCTGGATTTGTCGTTTCTCTTTCCTTATTCCTTTGCATAGTTTTGGATTTTTTACTCTCGAGATAGCATGTTATCTTTCTCGTCAATTCTAATAATTATTTACCAAATTTTAGAAAAATTATCAAAATTCACTAGTTTACACCAGAGAGTTTACCAATTACGTTCCGGTAAAATAACTAAACTCAATAGCTTTAAAAGTTTATGAATTTTTTCCTACTGACACGTGTCTTCTAGACCAATGCCTTCTATACTACTGGCCTTTTACTACTCTCATTTTTCGCACATGACGTCAATTTAAGTCTATACCGAGACTGCGCAATAATAATTTTAGGATATTTACACTAACAAAGCAACTAGAGAAAGCAACAACAACGTCGACTTAGCGTGTCGTCATCATTTGGTGTAAGCGGCCAGTAGTTTAGAAGGCATTGTCTAGACACATTTCATTTTAAAACTCTTATTGAAAATACATGTTTAGTTGTATGGTTCTTAGGTATCAACTTATTTTGCACTCAAAACTCTATCATTTTTAATTATTGTAAACCATTTCATTTACCAACACAGCCTTGAAAAGTTTTTCGAACATATCCTACTGAACGGTGCATTTTATACACTTACCGAAAAAGCAAATTAAAAAGGCTTTAATAAAATTTTACTGATCGAAACATTTCATGTTTTTTATTATTCTCATAGTCGTTATCCTCTCTATGACATTCCATACTTAGGCCAAAGGGGGGCATTTTTTGGGGAAAAAGAAATCCATTATTTTTACGTTTATTTCGGGGCTTTATTTAGCATGGCTACAGTCATTCGTTTTGGCTCAAATATGCATGTGCTTTTTCAATAACTCGTTGTCATTTAGAACGCAAATTCATTATACCGCTTTCCCAAGACATATTGCCGATTATCAGAAAAAACTGAGATAGTCAGTTTTCACAATCCTCTCTTGCTGCATTCAGTCAGTCCACTTGCCGGCAGTAGAGGTTCAAATTGAGCATTTGACCATTAGGTAGCAGCTCATAGTAGAAGATTCCTGCCCAATCCCACCAAACAAACACACAGCAAAACCTTCCTGGGCCGCCTCCCCAGCCTACGACCATGGTAGTTTCCGTTTGACATTGCTGTATGTAACCCATTTCTCATCATCAGTACTATCCACTTCAGAAATGGCTCGATTTCGTTCCGTTTGGCCAAGGATTCGTAGATGGAAACACAGCCCATCAAGTTTTTTGAAGTCAACTCATGCGGCACCCAAACATTGAGGTTCTTTTTTAGGCTAGCCTTACACAAATGATTTAAAACTGTTTTGTGGTCGGTCGTCAGCTCCTGGGCGATGCTACGACAGGTTCCATGCCGGTCTACTTCGATATTTTCCAGAATTTTATCAACACTTTCGACGATAGGCTTTTCCATGCGTAGTGCATCTTTGATATCAAAACTACCTAAATGGAATGACGAAACCAAAATTGCGCGTGATTATACATAGGAGATTTTCACTGTTTCATCACCAATTTTTGTTTTTTTATCACCTAATTATTCTATATATTATTAACTAATTACTACAATTTTTAGTGATACGCAGCATATCACTGCAACCTTCGGGGATTTTTTTTGCTTAAGTGTAAATGGAAATAATATCGTAAAAAGTGTAAACCGGGTCTTGTGGACGCTTAAGGGCCCTTAACACCTAATTCTGGAGATGGCAGCACAACTCTGAGTATACTGGCATTTCGGGGACATTTTCGAGAATTTTTAGAGAATTAAGTGTTAATAGCCCTTAAGCATCCACAAGACCCCGGTTTACACTTTTTACGATATTATTTCCTTTTACACTTTATAAAAAAATTCCCCGAAGGTCGCAGTGATATGCCGCATATGACCAAAAATTCTCGAAAGTGTCTCTGAAATGCCAGTATACTCAGAGTTGTGCTGCCATCTATAGAATTAAGTGTTAATATTTTTTGAGCGTCCACAAGACTCGGTTTACACTTTTTACGATATGTTTTCCATTAACATTTAACAAAAAAAATTCTCCGAAGGTCGAAGTGATATGCCGCATATGATCAAAAAATTGTCGAAAGTGTCCCCAAAATGTCAGTATACTCAGACTTGTGCTGCCATCTCTAGAATTAAGTGTTAATAGCCCTTAAGCATCCACAAGACTCGGTTTACACTTTTTACATATTATTTCCATTTACACTTAAGGAAAAAAAATCCCCGAAGGTTGCAGTGATATGCTGCGTATCACTAAAAATTGTAGTAATTAGTTAATTAGTACAAAGAATAATAATTAGTGAAAGAAAATAGAACTTGCACGCGGAATCTACACCAATAATTCTGTAATATTTTGCTTATTTAAAATTTTTCTCCAATTTTATTGTAAAAAGAAGTTCTTGTGAGATAAATAAAAAATTCAACCCTGCCATAATTTTTATATGTAATTCTACACTTTTTGTTAAATTTTGTATCTACATTTTTGTTAATTTGTGTAGCTACACTTTTGATAAATGTTGTAAACTTCACAGCGGTCTGGGTGCCATACATTTCTTTTTTCAACATCGCCAAAAAAAAGAAAGAATTATGGTGAAATACCAATATATGAGACAATGTCGAGGAAGACAAGCAAAATAAACTGCACCTGATTTTTCACGCCTATATAAACATAAGCTAGAATATTCATAAGTTGTTAAAGTATAACCCAAGTGGTATTGAGCCATAAAAGTATGGCATGCTTTCAAAATTAAAAAATATGTATGCTACGTAGTTTTATCGGCTGAGTATAAATACAATATGTCGACGATACTGAGTTTTAAAAAATGCGGCGAATTTAGTTTCAAGAAACGGCACGGAATTCGTTTACTGAGAAGCTGTGGAGAAAAACTATCAAACAAACTAGTTGGTGTCGACGATTTTTAAACATATTGTTGCATGATAAAATGAAAAACATAAATTGATAATTCGTCCAGGTAAACAATGAGGATGAATCTGGTTTATTTTGGATAATTCTTCTACATAAAACGATTGCTCACCAAAAAGAAATGTGTCCCTGGACGAAAAGTTTCCAAAGAACGGTTAATTTTGTGGCATGCACAAATGCATCGGGTGGTCACAAATTCTTTCTATAATCGGAAAAGCTAAAGAACCAAGAGCTTTTCAAAATTTTATCGGCAATCCGGTTATATATCGGGCAAACAAAAATGCATGGATGACCTTGGAGTTGTTCAAAGAAAGGTTTGAAAAATATTTCATTATGAAAGTGAGAAATTTGCTACACTTAACAAACACTTAAAAATATTTTTTGTGGTTTTAAAAAGAAAACACTATTATAGTTAGATAACGCTCCTTGTCACCCAAAAGATTGGGATTTAAGACCTTTTGATGAACTTATTCATTTAATGTGCCTTCCGCCAAACTGTATTGCATTGATTCAGCCAATGGATTAAAACGTAATCAATTGAAACATATTGACATATAAAAAAAAATTGTTGAATCATTTGTTGAAATCAAGTGACCACGATTTTGAGACTGCATTGAAAATGATTAACTTATGATGCGGTTAGTTTCCTCTTTAATTTTTAGAACCAAAAGTGCTGGAAATCAATAATGTCAGAAATTGACAATTATGAATTCGAAGATGAAATCCTGATTCATCGAATTTGTAATAACTACCCAAAATTTCTACATGTGGAAACCGGTATAACTTTTGGGAAAAGGTTTGAGGAGCACGTAAGAGAAGCAAAAAATGCGCGTAATAAAATTAATTCAAATATAAAATCTAATTTTGCTCAACATTTAATAAACGAAAATCAGACATACACCGACCACATTAGGAATTTATAAATTTTACACAAATGTACTAAAGGAAAAACAATGGACCGACTTGAAGAACTCGAAATATACAAGCACATAGGCAACTAACTATTACTATACGATAAACTCAACATGAAAACAAATAAAATTGATGAGTTAATTTTATACGGTGAACGAAATAGCTTGTAGTTACCATTTTTGTATATAAACGAGGAATACTTTTTGGAATTAAATTAGTTGTAATAATAAAGGAACTGAGGAAGGATGATGAATAGGTTTTCCATAATAAATATACCGTGCTTGTTTTTTATGGAAATGTTTCTTTTACAATGCCAAAGTAGTAATTCTAAGGTTTTAATGCCAACTTAAAATAATAAAATGTTAAATGAAATGTCAAACGTCATAAATAAAATTTGTAAACAAGTGGTAAAATGAAAAATGTTTTATTGCACTAAAATTGAAATGGAAAATATCTCGAAAATTTAGTACTAACAAAAACAGATCACAAGTCAAAAATTGTAAAGTCGTCTTAAGTACAAATTCAAATTTCACATTTTTCTTTGTGACGAAAATTCTTTTAAAAATTCTGTAAAATTTGGAAATAACAGTATGATAAATCCAAATTTTACAGACTTTGTACTTAAGTCGACTTTACCACTTTTGACTTGTGACCACAAATATAAGTAATTTGAGAAATATACTAACAAACTGAGCATGCAAAAGTACATAAACTATAATACTTAACAAAAACGGTCAAGAATAATCAACCAGATCCTTTAATCCAAAAAATATCGTTGAGTAATTGGTTGCAATTATCGAGTGTGTATAAATTTATTTCAGTCGCTTTTAGCCAGTTTCTGAAAATTAAATCCGTAGTAAGTAATTTTACTATGTCAACTTCATTTGATAAACCAATTTACTCTTCATATTTTATTTAGGTATTTTCTTTCAAAATAAAACAAGTTTATTTCGCATCAAGTTTTGAATTTGATTTTTGATAACAGGCAGCTTACTTCATTTCAAAGTGCCGTAAATTTTAAAACTTTGAAATTTTTCGGATAATTTTGACGCACTTATGCTTATAAAATCCGAATATTAAATTAATTTTTACATGAATAGGTTATTTGTTTCATATTGGATACCTAGAAGTAATTCGAGTTAAATGTTCTACTTTGCTCTTTCCAAAAGATGGAATAAAAAGATGCAGTAGCAGGTTAATAAATAGGTAGGCTTACTAGCTCAACCAGCAACTGGCAAATATGTTAACAAACTGGCCAGGTAGCAACTCTACGTCTGAATATTGTGAACTGGTGAGGAACATGTTCTACTAAACGTTACCAACCAGTCAACCATACAATTGTTCCACCCAAACACCCTTCGTGTTATTTTAGTTATACGCTTTTGACATATCAATCAACCCATACCCAAATGTCATCTTGGAAATTTTTAAATCGCCCATGAATGTAACAAATATAATTTTCTACAGTTTTTAATTGTTTTCATTTCATATCTAAGATACATAATACCAATTATACATAATATAATAAATAATTGGCATATATACATACGAGTAGATGTCCAAAATAACAACAATAACAACTAGTATAATAATAACAATAATAATAATTTTTCTATAGTCGTTTGGAGTACATACATAATTCGATAAACATACAAATAAATCATATGCCATGAAAAACAAACATTTTCTTGAAGATTTTTGAAACCATGTTTGTATGGATGTCGGTATATAGTCGTTACATGTATATATAACAACAATAGGGTAGATAAATAAATAAATAATATTTTAATCTACATAACAATGGGATATAATATTATATGTACATATGTATGTAAACATACGAAGAAAGGATTATAATACTAATAATGATTTGATTTTTCAAAAATATAGTTTCGTAAATGATAATGATAAGAAATGATAACACAATTCTATTGTGTCTGTGCTTATTGAAATTTAACACATTTACATTGTAATATGTATAAATATTGTACATATGCAATATCTGTATAAATTTGGGGTTACCTCAAGCGAAAAAGTTTATTGAGGTCTTTATACTCTTGAACATCTCGACTACATAAATCTTTTATTTAATTAGATTTTGCCTTAGAGACATCAACGATTTTAAAATATAATGGTTAGATTTTAGTCAAGAACAATGTACCCACCCGTCCGTAACCGTAATACAAGACCTGTTGTTTTCGATTGGAAACCGTATTTTACCAGACCTCGCATGTATATGAGTAATAAAAATATATTTACACGCGCTTTTCACGTAACAAAAAGCTTTCCATTATGAATTGTTTACGTACGTACTTATGACTTTTATTTTTAATGCTTATTAAATTTTCACTAATTAAGTATAATATTTTACCAGCATAACTTCTGCAAAGCCATTCACACTTCATACTCATACAGTGTAACGCGAGATACGACATATACGTAATAAGACAACACAAGATTATGATATGTTATAATTATAATTAAAAGTGTTATGAGCTTTTTATTTATTTTTTTAATTTTTAAAGCAAATAAAAAGATTTTAATTAAAATTATTTTCAATTGTTGTTTTGTTTGTTTATGCTGAATTTGATTTTGCAAATGAGATTAGAATAATGAATGAGCTGTATATTGTGTTGTATTGTGTTCTTATGTGAATTTTTGTATATACATATACGTGATTCTGATGAAACTCTGGATTTGATACATAAGATTTTGTGTTATAATAATAATGTTTATATAATGTATACAGGTTTCAGAAGTGTTATAAGTGATATAATTATTCTTAATGCATATTTTCTGTGTATAAGTAAAAGCTTTTAAATAATTTGTTAAGAATTAAATTTTAGTTTTGTCAGTGACATATTAAAGTCAAATAAATATTATTTATAATTCCTAACCTTGTAAATGTTATTTCTGGCATTATCAAGTTTTTCCGAATTGGTTCTGAATACCTATGAGGATTAGCATAAGAGATGGGCGTTTACGCGTCATCTACTAATTTTTACGAGATTGCGTAGACAACTCGTCCACTGCTCGTAGTCAACTTCGTCTAGTAATTAAAGGATGTACATATTTCCAACTTTGGGTTTCGGAAATTTTAGCTAATGTTAAAGTTTACTCCTTAAGAAGAAATTTTCATATATAGTCCGCAGTATGATTGTGAAATACATACCAAAAATAATACTAAAAATTTACACTGTTAAATTTAATAATATTCCAATTGGATTTGTTTTGTAGTGAGAGAAGTTCCTAAATCAATAATAGGGTCGCTGTAAAGATTGAATAATTTTCTAACAAAATAAGATAAACACAAGAAAATTGTGTTTCAGTTTACTAAAGTTTTTTTAATTCTAGAAATAGCCTTCTATTTTAGAGAATATCTACTTTTATATCTCCGATCCTAGAGATGTTCACCGGGTCTCACATATAAACAAAATAGCTAAATCAAACCCCACGTGAGTAGTGAATAAAACTTAAATATGAAGTATTTTAGGATAATGTAGACAAAGTTATAGAACTGAAATGAACATGGTTGGTCTACTACGATGAGGTCTACGGTGCCATACAGGCTATTTAGAAATTCCATGAATTTTAATATATTTTCAAATTGTATTTCACCGACCCAAGACATGTTCACGCACGAGACCTCACCTACATGTTTAGATAGATCAGTTAAAACCTTACGAGTGTGGTGGGGGGAATCTTATTATGACGATTTTAAACTTGCCCATGGACATTTTTACGTTTACGATGATATCTACCAGAAATGTTCACGGGATCTCTTTTATAAATATATTCGAATACATCTGAAAATTTTCTATCAATATTGTGGAAACGAGATTCAAATGACGATTTTCATCATGTTTTACCAAATTTAAAACTTCTTCATTTTCAATTTTATTCTCAATTGGAAATTTGGGTACTTTCTCCAATATGATTTTTACCCAATTGACATTCCCAAATAATACGAATCCGGTTTATTGTAAAAACGATCAAATAACGAAACCCTAGAGATGTTGACAGGATCACGGTTAAGCTTTTTACCACGTTTTTCTTAACTTGCTTTCTTGTCTGTCTATCTGTTTGGGTCAAAATTTGAGGTCGAAATTTGAAGCATTCATCATCATTCGATTTCGGTGAAACTTTGTTCACTTTTTTGTTTCACCGGACAATTTGATATTATCAAACATTCGAAATAAAAATCTAATATAAATTTCAGAAACCCGTTATTAACATTTTACGGTTTGTGTAAATAAAACTTTCATCGTAAAATATTCACCATCATAGTTGCTGTGCGGTGTAAAACAATAATAGAAAAATGTCACAATTTTTCCAATTAAAAACAATGGTTGGTGCCAAAGTGTTGTTACGCTCAAACATCAATGTTGAAAAGGGTCTTGTCAACGGCGCCATTGGAAATATCACAGAGATTATCTGGCCACATTTCCGCAGACACCAAACGACGTTCCATCAGTTAGACGATACTGACGTTCCATCAGTTAGAATAGATTTTTGCAATGAGAATATTCAACTTACCGAGCCGAAAGCTATACAATTTCCGTGCTGCTCCCCGTGCTTGCGCCTGGATTTCCAAATTTGAAAACCAAGAAGGCATGAAGTTCCTAATAGACAATTGGTATAATGACACGAATTTAGCACACATGTTGAATAATGTTATATACCGATTGTCTGTTTGGAAATTAATGTTAAATGTTTATGATAAATTTTATAAATTTACTTGAATAAAGAGATGAAATCTATTTTAAAAAATTGTTTCGTTTGATAACAAGATTCAAAATTCGTACAACTAAAAAGAGTAAAATAAAATATATAAAAAAAAACTTTTTAAAATACCACGTTTTGCTAATGCACTAAAAAGAAGAAAATAATTTTTTTCTGGGCATATAGAATTATCTGGGCATACTTAAAACTAGCACCAATTTTCTACAACTAAAAAAGTGGGGCACATTTTAGAAAAGAAAATTGATATCATATATGAAATTGCTAATAATTTTTAAAAAAAAAGTAAAAGTTCCGTAAATCAATTCTTTATAAAAAAAAAATAAGTTCTTGGTGTACTTAATGTGAAAATTTGGGGCTTTGATACTAGCATCTTATATTTGTCTAGTCTCGTCAAAATCTCTCGTATACTCTGCATATCTCGTACAAGATTGAATATCGAAACGACTGAAAAATATTTAGTAGCAAAGCTTAATAAAAAATTATAATTTCCTAATTTATTTTATCACACACCCGAGTGGACACTGGATGTATTTGTTTAGTAAATGTCTAGTTGTAAGAAAGATTAATGACATGGAGTCGTAAAGCATGTCAATAGTCGTCCTTACAACTAGATATGTATTAGACAAATACGTCAGTGTTTACTCGGCACACATACACCTTAATCATAAATTAGGTACAGGAAGGTTCTAAGCTAGCAAAATGTTCTAAAAATACCATAAGAAGTTATCCAAATCACATTTATGAATTTTGTTTTCTAAAATGCACCCCACGTTTTTAGTTGTAGAAAATTAATGCTAGTTTTAAGTATAAATGCCCAGATCATTTTATTTGCAGAAATAAAATTTTAATCTTATTCAAATTATTAAATGAAACTTCTAGGTCGTAGGCCTGTCCGGAAAGGAAGCATAAACGTAACGCTGTGAACATCTCTAGGATTTCTGCTATTTAATTGTCTTACAATAAATCGAGTTCGTACCTTATTTGGGAATATCAATTGGGTAAAAGTCATGTTGGAGTAAATACCAAAATTTCCAATTGAGAATAAAATTGAAAATGACAGTTTTAAATTTGAGGAAACATGGTGAAAATCGTTAATTCTCATCTTCTTACTATGTGAGACTTTCTGCAACTTCCCCAACAAGAAAACAATTAGGGCAGTTATAGTAAAACATCCCGGATCAAATGAGCTAACGCGTATCGTAACGGCTTGAATCAAGGGCTGAAATTAATTGATACTGCCTACAATGCACGGGCTGGGTATAAAACCTGTTAAGGAATCACAAAATAGTATGCTGCAAGGACTAAGAAATGTATCATTCACCCCCTCTACTAAGAGGAAAAAATTCAACTAAAACTAGAAATCAAATTTTAATTTACCATTTAAAAAATATTTCTTCAGGGGGCGATTTTGTTCAAAATCCGAGACACGAGACATGACGTTTTCGTATACGTATAAATAATAATAATAATAATTATCCCAACAACCTGTTACCCCTCCCAACCGCGCCCGTGGAGTCTCCATCTGTATTATTATTAATTTTTTGAGTATAATTCAAGTGAATTATAAACAAGGATATCGAGTTGCTTAACCAGTGAAATTGAAAATTTGGATGCTAAAACTGCAAAATATGTATAGTAAAAAATCAAATATGATTATAAATTAATAGCTAAATAGTTAAGCAAAACGATACCCGCTGCCCGCAGATGGAAGGAAAACGGAAGTCGAGTCTGCTTAATACAAGCAGATTTGATAGATTTAAATAAATTTACAATAGACAAAAGAAGATAAAGTAAAGCAAAATAAAATGAAACAAAAAATAAATAAGTTAAATAAAATATCAAACTATAGTCAAGTAAAATAAAAAAGTTTTTTCAACATGCGTTTATTCATATTAAAATTAAGTGGCCGTGCTGATTACGGGCTAAACATAGGTGCAGCTCTTAAATCTCGCAAATTTATATTTAGATTAATTTTACCTAGCAGAACAGGATAATCAATACCGTCGGTTAGTATTTGATGAATGAAAAGCACGTCTGTAACAACTCGGCGCTTACTAAGTGGTTGTAAATCAATTAGCTTCAGACGATCTTGATATGGAGGCAGTTTGAACATGTCCACCCACGGTAGCCCGCGTAAATCAAAGCGAAGAAATCTTCGCTGGACTGCTTTAATCCTCTTAATGTGCACCTCATGATAAAGCGACCACACCTGGCTAGCATACTCGAGCAGGGGACAAACGAATGTTGAATAGAGAGCCTTGGTAACTTAATGATCATCGAATTATTTCGACCAACGCTTGATTAAACCGAGCGCAGAGTTGCCTTGGTTGATAATACGATTCATGTGATGTCTGATATTCAATTCACTGTCCCAAACGACGCCCAAATTACGAACAGAACTGGCTCTGGTAACGGCATCGCTGTTAATGTAATAGTTGCGAGAATTGGACTGTGCACGTTTTCGAGAATAGGTGATTGTTTGACATTTACCCACGTCCAAATCAATGTGGTTTTTTGCACACCAAGAGAGAAGTTATTGAGGTCGGAATCGGATTGAAATATGCTTTTACCGGTGGTGTTTGAAATCCGTTTTTAAATCTTCATGTCATCGGCGTATATAGATACGTATTCAACGCCGTTGATTGACAGATGGCTGACATGGGGCACTCCAGATGTTGCTGAGATATGAGTTGATACTGATGACCTGAACAGTACATGGTGTATACGGTCTTTAAGATAAGAGCCCATCCAACGGAGATTATGGGGAGGAAAGCCAAGGGCCCTAAGCTTAAACAAAATAACTTCATGAGAAATCCTGTCAAACGCCTTGCTAAAATCGGTGAAGATAACGTCAACCTCTGCTTCCATCGTATTTAATGTTTGTGAAGTGATTTCAATAAGGTTTGTGGTCGTGGACCGTGCTTTGAGAAAACCATGCTGATTGTCATAAAACAACGGTTTACAATGAAAGTACAGTAAGTCATACACAATACTTTCAAACAGCTTAGGAATAGTAGATACTATAGCAATCGGTCTGTAATTACAGATGTTTGACTTGCAGCCGTTCTTATGAATCGGAACTATAAAAGAATTTTTCCAAATGGTTGGAAAAATTCCAAGCGAACGCGAGTTTTGGAAAAGTGTCATCAGTGGCTGAGCAAGAAAATCACTGCAGTTTGTTAGGACGATGGATGGTAGACCGTCAGGACTTGATGAAAAAGCATTTTTAAGTTTGGAAATCTTTTGTACCACGGATTCATAATCGATTTCAATGGAAGTTAAGGTTGTTTGAATACAGTTATTCATGCATGTAAAGTAACCTTCATCGGATTTAAAATCGCTGTTTGTGAAAGTCAGACTGAAGAAGTTAGCAAAATGGTTTGTTATGACTTTAGGATCATTAGAAGAATGATCCTTATACTTCAAAGTGGAAGGGTATCCGTCGGACTTTTTCTTTAGATTGATAAAGCGCCAAAAACACAGGATCGGCGATTAATTAATTATTATATTATTATAATTCCCGTAAAGTTCGCCAGACAATCTACTGAAACCATTATAACTATTTAAATAGTTAGAGTAATCAGAGTCTTATTTTGTTTTTAGGAGTCTTTGCCCACGTATGTTCGTAATTGATTATTATAAAAAGGAGGTGATGGCGATACAGTTTTTTGCGGGTATACGGAATGGATTGTTCAAAATATTCAAAGACTGCAGAGTAAAAATTGACAGTTTGTGTTTCCATGTCATTATGATCATTTAAAATGGTGTTAAAGTCTACACTGGCCAATAAATGTTTAAGTCCGCCTTACGAAAATTGAAACGTTGTGGACTTTTAGAGTTGACATTAGACTGACTTGTTTCAGACAAATGGTGATCAAAATGGAGGGGGGTGGTGTACATTTATAGCACAGAGGATTAGATTGGTTTCAGAAGCGACGCTATTGTTGATAACAGAGGAAAACACCAAATCAAGCTGCTTGTTCAGATTGTTATTACAGTTGCTGATCTGAAATAGTCCAGAGTTCAACATATTATCAGTGAATACAGTTTCTTTGGCGGTTAGTGCATTCGAAGCAACGTAATGAGTGTTGTCATCTGAATAATCCCAATTAAGCCCAGGGAGATTAAAATCACCCACAACAAAGATGTCATCTTGAGTATTCATCAGGTTAATGTGGAAGTCAACAGCATTAGTAAGTAGCTGGTAGCTCTCAATCTGACTATAAAGAGTATAGTACACAATTTTATATGAGTGTGTTTTCTCTGTAGTTATTTTTGTTTGTTTTCTATGAATGTAAGCATCAAAAATTATGAAAAATTTTGAATCGTTACAAATCGGTTCAGTTTTTATGGTAGTTATGTTATTTCGTTGTCTCACTTTTTTTGACTTCTTCCTTGTTTTTGAAAAGTCGAATTAACACGTTCACGTTTGTGTGTGTGAGCTGCGCAACAGTATAATTGTTTATACTTAATATGTTTGATGTTGTTGCGATTTGGTTGCTATAAATATAAATAAAAAATACAAAACGAAGTATTTTTTATGGCAACCAAAATGAAAAATACCCCCCCCCCCCCCCTCTCAGCAAATTTTAGTTTAGTAATGTTCTTATGGTGAGCACTTGGCTAACCCATTTTATATGTTTGGTGGAGTGTGATATAAATTGCGTTTTCATGATAAATTTATTATTTAGGTTATGTTACAAATGCGGTCATATATTCCCCTAACTTTTTTATAGGAAAGGGTTTTAGAGATAGAAATAAAATTAATTTAACAATAATTTTCATTTTTTAAGTAATAATTTTGTGGTTGTCAAATGTTCCCATAAAAATTTGGCTATAAAATAAAAATAATCTGTCGGATTTTTGATTTATCGCTTTCTGTTTTTCTGCAAAAAAACGCTGCAGTAATGAAGTTCCGCCCTAATGCGCGATTTCCATTACGAAAAAATTTATCTCAGTAAAAAAAAGCGAGACCAACTTATCGATTTGTCAAGTGTGGGAGAGAAACAAAAATTTTATTCAGTAAAATTTTACTGACAAAATTATTGTATTAGTGGTAGTATACAGCCATAAAAATTGAAAAAAATACTCAACAGAGTACTTTTTATGGCAACATTCCAACACATCTACATAAATATTGTATTGCAATATGAACAAAATTCTCCCACACTTCCATAAACCTTTTTTGATTATAGTTCATTTTTGTCATTCTTCTTGTGTACTCTACGGTTTCAGACATCTTAAAAATAGATTTATAAGTTTACAACCAAAAATTAAAATGCCAAAAATTAAAATAATTGATTCAAATTAAATAATAAGAAATAATATAATATAAATTATGAAATTAAGAAAAAATTATGAAATTTTTTGGTTAGGTTGTCAATTGTTTAACTATAAAAATTTGCTATAAAAAATAAACAAATCGAGGTTTCTCTTTCCCTCTGTTGTAGATTTAATATTACCTTTCTCTGTTTTTTTCTCAGTATTTTTTACTGAGATACATTTTTTCGTAATGGAAATAGCGCATAACTCGACATATTTCAACAATAATTCTCAACAATGTGCATGCATGCGACGAAATATCATTGCAATTACAAAAGTTATGAAATGTGTGTTTCTGAGCGTGACGCACATTTAAAAAGTGTGAGTCAATGTGTTAAAATGTTTTTTTCTTTTAACTACACGTATAACGATTCTAATTTATGCGAAGTAAAAAAATAACAACATACTAATAACAATAAACGTTGTTACCTATGTCGGTTTTTTTCACAGTGGAAATGTAAAATTAAAATTAAATGGTGCTCATTCGCACTAATCCAAACACGCTACTATAGTAGTGGTACTATATACTGTTGGTTATTGTTTTCTCCAGTCTCGGATTTCGAAAAAACGACTTTCAGAATTTTTTTGAAGTTGCCCTTTGATAAATTAAAATCAACAAATAAGTCATCGATGATGTCGAATGATTTAGACAACCAGTTCTCTTTTCTGCATAGTTTGTACAATGGTGCTCTATAGTTCTAAAAACTAATGGTTTCGAAATGTTCTCCATGGTCTCCATGACCTATAAATTTAAGTTGAATACGAAGGTAACCGAGCGATATTTTATAGGTCACATAAAAAACATGCTGTCGAACCTTTACGAACATATATCCCACGGGTTAAATGGTGAAGGGTTGGGGTAGTACAGCGGCTTGATACAGCATATCATAAGATGACCCCTGATTGCAATTGATCATTTATTTGAGTCGTTCACGACTGAGGACGATAGATACATATGGTGAAATTTAGATTTCCTATACCTAGTCACAACTAACCCAGATTGATAAATTAACAAATCTTATCTACAGCAAAGTACTAAAACTACTGTTCCCCCTGATATGATAATACTTGATGGTTTCTGAATTCAATTGATTTTAGTTGATTAACATGTTTTATGATAACCAGATTAGATTAGATCTTATTTAAATATGTTTTATTATTCTAAGTAGTTAAATGCCAATTCATTAGTAAAAGTTTTGTTTCAGGAAATTTTCCATCAGGTATGATAATTTAATTAATTATTCAATTTTTTTGCAGAAAATTTATACCAAAAAACACGAAAATTATTGTAGTACTGCCTTGGACTCAAACCGTGTACGTTGTCTGTCAAACTTCAACTCTTTTTGTTTTTGTTTATCATTTAACAGTAGATATGTAGAGTGTTTTTTGTGTTTTGGGTCCATTTTGTTTGGCCGCCATATTGTTTTGGGACATTTGTCACATTTTACAATCGTAGAGAGTGGTCGATAACAATTTATTATGGAGCATCTAACGCCGCAACAACGTGTGGAAATTATTAAAACATTTTATTTAAATAATTGTTCAATCGCGAATACACGTATAATGAATAATTTTGAGTCACTTTGTTGCTGAATGTCCAGTTACCCCTTATCGACGCCGTACACAATAATTAGAAATGAATCCATCATGTTTGATTAAAAATCTCAAAGAAAATTTCTATTGTTACCCGTATAAAATTCAACTAACACAAGAGCTGGAGGAAAATGAATATGAATGGTGGCGATATTGGAGTATTCCAATTTTACAGCTCGGTATAGACAAGCATCATTTTTGACAAAAAATCGTGTATTATAAAATGTTTATCAAACGTAAAAAATTTGTTGTACACTCTACGGCCTACACAATTACGGCCACCAATTATATCGATAACATATCAACAATAACTTCCATATTTGTGAAACGAGAATGTTACTTTGTACATGCATTTGAGGGTGCATTGACACTCATTAAAATAACGGTAAAACAAATACCAACAGTCACGACCGTTATATGTATTTTTTTAGAAATTTACTCAAAAACATATATTTTCAATTCGTGACTTGTGAAGTTGTGAGCATTGTTACTTACACGCTTATTTATTTTATATTCATTGCTTTTAGTAATGGGTGCTCCCTCCTTTAGCACAAATAGTTTCGAAAATTCGTGAAGGCATCGTTCCACAGAGCACGCCCACATAATTTAGATTCCCAGGTAAAATGGCCTGGGATAGCTTTTATCAATAAAATCGCAACTCCATATTGCTTGCCTCTTCCAAACACTTCCCTTAAAGCCACTCCGGCACATTTTCATGGGTCTTGGCAGCAATGACACACGTTCGTCTCTTATCCATGCTGCAATGATTGTTGCTGTATGAATTGGGGCATTATCTCGTTGGTAAGTCCATGGCAAAGGACTGAAAAGCCTTTTGCTAGGAACCTGCTAGGAAAAACAAAGTCAATTATAAATTGTCTCCACAAAATCGTTTGTCTACTAAGGTTTCTGTTCAAAAATATTTCCTCTTTCCTTAGATCGTGAAAATAAAACTGATGTCCATCAAGAACATCCAAATGATAAAAACTGGCGGGTAATAGCATAAATGATAAAAACTGGTGGGTAATAGCATAACTACTCATTAACTTAGTTTAGTCAACGATTTAGTCGAAAAAATCGCACTGAGGCACACAGTTTTAGTCTTATCTGTCAGTAGTTTTAAAAAATGGTCTTTGTTAATATCAGCAAAATAGGTGGTTTAGGAATCATAATTTTGACATTTAAACAGAAACAATAATTATATGTAATTGACTATTAAAAACAGAAAAATTATGCAAACTAAAATATTATGTATACTATTTTATATTGGTATAACACGCTCTTTGCATATAATATATGCTAAGAGTGTATTATACCAATATAAAATAGTACATAATATTGTTTCAAACACATATCATGTAACATAAATTTGAGTTTTTTTTAACAATTTCGAATTGAACTGTCGCCTTTCGTTCATAAATTTGAAACAATATGGTTAAAATTTGGTTTCGACAGCCCTACAAAAGTTTTTGGAGAGTTTCTAATATATTATTCAAGAGTACTGCCTTCAGAATTTCAATGAATACTTTAGTCTTAAAAAAACGTCTTCACAAGAAAGTCTTATACCCTTGACAGACTAGGATTTAGCTAAACACGTTTAGTTAATCTACTACAAACCCAATTAAGTTGACACACTATGAAGTTTAGCAAACTCTGTTTCAATAATAAAATACGGTAGCGCTATATTTGTCCGGAATCGGTATTAAACAAATGTTATAGACCATTTTCCTCAAACGTCAAAATAACATTATGACAGTTGAATGTGTATGGCAAACCATTAATATAAAACTGTATTTTTTTATTTTATTCCTAAATTCTCTATTAAAATTTAACAATACAATTGTTTGTGGTTATGTTTTAAACACTAAACTTTAATAGTTTTGTCATAAACTTTAAATATTACAAGAAAAAATTTAGTTTGTTCTTGTTTGCCATACAGCTTGAGCTCTCAAATTTTTTGGAGGAAAATGGTCTTTTGTGGTACAAATAAAAAAAATGTTTTAATTAAACGCAATTTAATTTATAAAGCCTAAACTTTGTGTTTTAATTGTATCCCAAAATTCCTATTCCATTTCAATACAAATACAACATAAAAATGTAAACAAAATAAATGAATACAATATATATTTAATACATCACTGTGTATCCGCCATATTTTTTCTGCGCGAGAATTGTCAGATTTCAGCGGGATTTGAATACAGATTAAAAAAAATATGAATTCCGAATACAATACCACGATATATTTTTCGGCACTAGAAGTCAAATATAGTGCAATACTGTATACGCATTCTACGGTAAGAAGCATGCACAAATGTGTATTTTGGACCAAAACAGATACAAAAATAAATTTTGACATGAAGCTTTTTCGTTACCCACACAATTGTGATGGCACGCATGAAAAGGGATATAACCCTTTCCCCACCCGTATACACAATTGTCTATGTAAATTTCAATTACGAGAAACGAATGTGTTAAACATAAAATTATGTGTAGGTTTAAGACCACTATACACAATTGTGCATATCGCTTAATTTTGCTTTCGACAGGAAAACAACACTAATAATAATAATAATAATAAAATAATTGATGTTATCAAAAACAAATAATTAATATGTTATATAATTTATGTGTTATCAAATTATTATGGTTTTTTTTCCAAGAATTCCCATTTAACTAAGATCCGTTAAAATAAGTACGGAGGACCTTACAAACTGTCATTATTTACATACACATTTGTGTATATCGAACTGAAATTGGAGCAAAAAAAAAATTTTTTGAACTCGAAAGGGATAACTCAAAAAGTAAGCGGCATCTGTCATTGTATCACAGTACTAAATGGCATTGTCCTATTTATAAATTTTAACATTCATTGTTAGATGGCGCTCTCGCTAAACTCATTTTTATGCGATAAACTTCAAAATATTGAGAGATTTGTGCACTAAACCGGTTTAGTTACTAAACCTAAAACAAAACTCGTTTAGTTAATCTCCATGTTGACACATTAAAAGATAAACTCGAAAAAAAAGATTAAACGAGTTTAGCTAATCCTAGTCTGTCAAGGGTATTAGCTAAGGGAGTCTTAGTAGTCTTATCGTCAGAATCGGGGGACTAGTATTATTAATAACATAATAATACGCCGAAGCCTTGATAAGCTGGCTTTGCTTCAGTTGTTGCCTTAATTTTTCCTCTCATAAGCATGCATTTGAAGCAGACCGAATAACCGCTCGCTTATCTGTGGGTGTTGTAGCCTCTACAAAGCATCAGTTTCTGTAGTTCCCATAATTTTCGATATTATTGATGATATAAACACTTTTTTCCCCTACCATTTTTTTTGCTATTTTACAGCTTTAGAATACTTCTTACTTTAAATCTTCGATTTCTGCTCTTTCGTCTTCTGAAAGTGTTTTAATAAGTTTCATTAAAAATAAAAATTCAACACAAATTAATAAAACATTTTTGCTATTCTTACCACAAACATAAACTGCCCGCGTCGTAATCAAGTGACGTATTAAAAATGCATGTTGTTTGACTAGATTCACTCATTCCGTTATTTCAAAGAATGACAATGAAACATCAAATGCATGTATAAAGTATATCAAATAAAAAACCTCTTAACGACGAGGTAAATGTTCGAGTGACGAAAGCCGAATTCAATTCAGAAAATTTCTGATATCAAATTTGTGCCGAAAAAAACAATTGTATTCGATTTGTCAACGATTTTTCGGAATGTTAGTGCATTCAGCGCGTTGTTGTTTAACATTCAAAAAACCGTTGACAAGTTGTTGTTTTTGACAGCTAGAAAGAAAAATGTAAACAAACGCGCCGAATGCACTAACATTCCGAAAAATCGTTGACAAATCGAATACAATTGTTTTTTTCGGCACAAATTTGATATCAGAAATTTTGTGAATTGAATTCGGCTTACGTCACTCGAACATTTACCTCGTTAAGAGGTTTTTTATTTGATATCAATGATTTTGGCAAGGCAAATTGAAAATGAATTGAATTGCGATTCGTTTTATTGTTGTCAGTCGTTTTGACTTCGACTTTGAGTTCACACACACACGATAGCACACAAGTGGCCGCTACGTGTTATTGTGCCTCATACACAGATGCGCGGCATTGAAATGACCAAAACGAACAACAAAGCCATGCTAATGCAACAAATACAGAAAAAACTACACTATAGATAGTTGTATTAGAATATATGTGTACATCGTATGTGCGCACTAGTTTAATAAGTAGTGGTACGAAAGAAAAAAATTAACATGGGATTGTTAGTGTAACCAATACAGTCTTCTGTAGTTGTTGAATATTAGCATCTGCGTTTCAGACTTTGTTCAGAGCTTAATTGTTGTTCGTTTCGCGAAAAACGAATTACGCATACTCTCACACAGCTGCCGGCTGTGTGTTACGGAGTGTGAATGATTCGTTCTTCTTCTCTTGATATTCGTCACTCCAGTGGCCTGCGTCTGTGTATGAGGCACAATAGAACGTAAAACAATACAACGAAACTGTTTCAATAAAAAAATAGAAAACAATAAAACAAAATTATTTCTATTGACGAATGGTTCAATACGATTTATGTTTGGAAAGTATATGCTCTTGGCCTCGAAAAGTAAAGACTCATATTTTTTCTTTTTTATGTTGAAAAGTAGGGTCAGGTCTCATCATTAGGTTCAGGTAGGTAGTTTTTTTTTATTATGTCCAGCACGATAACCTACGTTCTGTTTCTAGTGTGTGGAAGATGATTCTATTTCTTTATTTTGCATGCAATTTTTCAATCTTCATTTTGTAGTCTTTTAGTAGATTTTATTTCAGAATCCTTTACCACATGCCACAAGCAGGTCATGTCGGGTGTGATCTTATTACACACCCGGTTCTCGTAGGCTATCGGCTGAACATTTGTAGTCTAGTTTTTAGTGTATGTTACAGAGTAGTAAAAATTTAGACCAGATCAGCCATGCTACACTATAATTTGGTTTTCTGGATTCAAACTATTGCGCAATAGATTTTAATTTTTAATTTTAAATTAAATCATTAAATTTTTTTGTCTTGTTTTATTCTGTTCTCTCGAAAATAAAATTTAAACAAAAATCTACATCTCAAAAATGTCCGTAAATTTTTTTATTTTCATTTCAATTTTTTTCATTTCGGATTCACGGTCAAAATTTTTACGTCGCAGCTGTGTAATAAAATTTTTGTCCGTGAATCCGAAATGAAAAAAATTGAAATGAAAATAAAAAAATTTAAGGACATTTTTGAGATGTAGATTTTTGTTTAAATTTTATTTTCGAGAGAAAAGAATAAAACAAGACAAAAAAATTTAATGATTTAATTTAAAATAAGGGTTTTAAATTAAAAATTAAAATCTATTGCGCAGTAGTTTGAATCCAGAAACCAAAATTGTGTGTAGCATAGCTGGATGCATGTGTTTTTGGTAGAAATTCGATTGAGTAATTCAACAATTTTTTTTGCATGTTTCTTGCTGTTTTGTCACTCACTGCATGCGGCTACCATTCATTTTTGACTCCTTAAACAATACAATAAAATATACATATTTTAGTGTGTTAGTTGGAAATAAAAGTTAAGGGTAGCTAGCCTCTCGCTGATATTCCATATTCATGCGATGGGAGGGGAGATAAGATCTATTTTTCAAAGAAATCAACATAATGATTAAAAAATATCGATTTTATGCAAGGAGACTCAAGTGTTCAATGTTTTTGGTGATTTTTTCGATCACATCAATTTGTCAGTTTTTTCATTTTTTTTTGTTATGAAAAAAGAGTCACTGGTAAAAATTCTCTTAGCAATGATAATAATATGATGTATTTATATTTTTTTCATTATAATACGTTGATTCACTATCATTATGAACCGCAACGGACCGATATTAGGGTGCATTTGAGCCAAAAAATAAAATTTTGCAAAAAAAAATAGGGTGGCTTTTAAGTTATGAAGGTCAATATCTAAAATATACGAGTTTTCTGGGACAAACGGTTGATGTCATATTGTAGGTGAGATTTGTGGCTAATAACCCTGAAAATATGAACCAAGAGTCTTGGGCTCATTTTTTAGCAATTCGGCCTAATGTGACAGCCGGGCGATTTCGCATTTTTCAGTTTTTTGGCCAAAATGACCCTCTAACATAATTTTTTGAATTCTTTTTTTTGCTATTTGATAACTGACGATATGCATATGTTCGGGGTATGTCGAATAGATTCAGCACTGTGGACGTGGCAAAATGGCCAAAAATGGCCGTTCAGAGGCCGGCCGCGGCCAACATGGCGGCCAAATCAAAAAGTTGTAGAACAAAAATTGCTTAGTTTTTTAAGTACTACAACCCCTGAAAATATGAGATCAAATAAAAGAGGTACGGACAAACAAACATATATACCAAAGCAAGATTATATGGTGACGTCATAGAAAAATTTAAAATTGTCATAACTTTGGTCAAAATCATCCGTTTTGGACGTTTGAGGTGTCGTTGAATTGGTATTGACGTCTTCAATCATAATTTGCCAGTTAAAAATAAATTTTTTGGGGCAGTTATACGCGAAAATCTGATTTTTTGGGGCAATTTTTGGAAGGTCATATCTCCACTCAATGTTGGTAGAAATTCATGCTTTTATACATTATTTAGGTTTATTTTTCAAGACCTTTCCAATGGTATATAACATGATCCTGGCGGCCTCAAAGTGAAAAAGTTCGAAACTTGCTGTATAATATACTTCGTTCGACTTCCAGCACAGTAGATGCTTTCGTCACTCGTTTGGACTGCCGTCCAAAGTGATAGAGCTATATCAATGCCTCCTAAACTACAGGCCTCCTACTACTCTCTTTTTTCGCACATGACGTCAATTTATGTCTAAACCGAGACTGCGCAATAATAATGTTAAGATATTTACACTAACAAAACAACTAGAGAAAACAACAAAGACGTCGACATAGCGTGTCGTCATCATTTGGTGTAAGCGGCCTGTAGTTTAGGAGGCATTGGCTATATGGTTTTAAGATGGTCAGACTCTTACGTCACTTTTTGCGAAATATAAATAAAATCGTACCGTTGCAACCTAGCGAAATTAGGCCCAAGCAAAATATTTCCATATCATTTATTTTGGACCAAACGTGATATTTTAATTTGACATGTAAAAAGTATTAATTTGTCGGATCAGAGTTATATGGTTTTGAGATGGTCAGACCCTAACGTCACTTTTTGCCAAATATGAACAAAATCGTATCGTTGCAACCTAGCGGATTTGTGCATATTTAGGACATGTTTAATTTCGCTAGGTTGCAACGGTACGATTTTATTCATATTTCGCAAAAAGTGACGTAAGGGTCTGACCATCTCAAAACCATATAGCTCTGATCCGACAAATTAATGCTTTTTACATGTCAAATTTAAATATCACTTTTAGTCCAAAATAAATTAAATGGAAATATTTTGCACGGAGCCTAATCTCGCAAGGTTGGAACGGTACGTTTTGCGTGTATTTCTTAAATGTGAAATATTTATGTTCCGTGACAAATTTATGAGCCATTTTAAAAATTATTCTACTTCATTTTATTAAACTATAACATTTATTTTTTGTGTTTTCTGAATTAAAATAATTTTAATAAACATTTTTATTTTTCATATAATAAAATTCGGAGATAACTTCACATATGAAGTCTATTTGTAATGAAATATAATATAAAACGGGGCGGGGCTAACTTCACACATGAGTTAGAGGGATATAATTATGTTAGTGTTGCCTGATTATTTTTTTTTAATTTCGGGGATAGAATCCGGGGATAACTTCACATACGAATTTTTTATATGTTTTCAACAAACTTACACATTTGTGTTTTCTTTTCAAACTTATTTTCGTCCGAAAAAAACACTATAACTATACTCACAATTGTGTTGGTTGTACTTCAAATCAAGCCAAACTTTTTGTCGAAAACGCCATTACAAACTATGATTTTCTACTCACACATTTGTGTGGTTTGGACTTTAGTTGAGCCATTTTTTTTTTGGTTGAAAAAGGGATATGGAAATTATTGACATTTGAAATCAATATAATAGGGGGTTGTGATTAAGTGAAGCGGAGTGTGTAATCTCGGTTTGCGATACCAAAGAATATTCGCTGTCGTTTTTGTTATTTTTAATGGCGAAAAAATCCAATTACAAAAATAATTATTTTGCATTATGTTTTTTTGATGATTTTTTTAATTAATTTAAATTGTGAAAATTTATAGTACCTAAATATTGTGAACAATTTTATATCGAGTGTGTGAAAAATGTAAACCAAAACACATAGTTGTAATTTTAATTGGATTTTTTCGTATTTATTCAAAATGGACGATTTGCAATTGAATTGATAAATAGAAGGTGTTCACTCGAAAGGGTTACTACTTTTCTTGCCTATAAAATTTGTTTATGGTATATATACATAATTGAAAATAGATTAACGGTTTACAGACCGTTTATTTAATGTTTGGTGGTTTACGTATGAAAAACAATGGGGGCTCTTTTGATTACTTTTTCATTACTTTTTACACATTTCGCGATGTAACGTGTTAATTTTTTCTCTACTTTTAAGATAATCCCATAAAAAGAAGTCAGGAGCAGTTAAATCGGGAGATGGTGGAGCCCAATTCACATCACCAGATCTCGAAAGTAACTATTGTGGAAACATTTCTCACAACAATTACATGGTTTCTCTAGCAGTATGGCGTGCGGCATCGTCCTGTTGGAGCAACATGTTCACCAAACCAATAAACGAATGGCATGTAAATTCTAGTCTAAAAGAGTTATTTATATCGCGATATCGTTCACCAGTAACCGTAACAGTTGAACCATTCGGGTTTTCGCAAAAAAAAAATCGTTCAATAACCCCTCTAGCCCAAATTGCTCACCACTCACTTCCAAGTCACTCATAATTATTTTTTCGAAAAAATTCGAATTTATTTGCATGCATACGGCGCCGCAAATGATCTACCCAGAGATCTTGTGTTATTTGAATTTTATAGGGGAATAAATCCAAGTCTTTATGTAAAATATTGGTTGGTGTCGATCTTCGATGTTATTGCGCATGGTGTCTGATTGCTGCAGCAATATTTTCTGGTGTTCTGACTATACGTTGTCGCACATACTTTGGCTTATTTGCCATAGTCCCTGTCCTGTCAAATTCTTTGATAATCTAGTAAATTCTACTCTTTGAAGACATCATATTCTCTTTTGAGGCTTTCACGTAATTTTCTTAATATTTTAGACTAATTTACCATATACCACGTACACCACGACTGACAAGTAGGAACTCTCAATATTATTATTCGCGTAAATAGTGGCAAAAAAATGTAAAACTTAAAATTAAAAAACCAGCGCTACAAAATAAATCTTTCAACTAGAAAATTTAAACACTAACTCGAATAATTGTTTTCATCAACTTCAGTATTGTACAACTAACAATACATATTCTAACGAGACCGAGCATTACACAAACTAAATCGTTTTTAATTTTTAATGGTTCAACCTGTGTTTCTATATATACAGAAAACAAAACCAAAAGCCATAATAAAACAAAAGATTGAGTTTGGTCATCGCATCGTACCTGAAACCAAACGATAACATCTACAACCAAACAATCAATTTCCAGTAACTTTTTTGTGCTATTTTGAAAACATCTATCACGTTTGCAAAAGTTCAGTATAACTTTAATTATTCACAATCAACCGTTGCTAATAAAATTAAATTTCCGCGCCAATAAAATAATTAAATGGCCAATTTTTATCGATAACAATTCGGTAATAAAAGCAAAAATGGCACAACGTTAAATAATAAAAAAACACAAATCGACCAAAACAAGCAACCATCACCAGCCAACCAAATACACAAAAGGAACTTGCTATATTAAAAAACCGTGTATACAACAAAAATATTCACAAAAACAGTAATTTGAATTGAATGGAAATGACAATTTAGAATTTAAAAAATACAGCATAAACAGTATAGTATACAAAATAATTGTGTATTTATACGAGTATAAGGCCATAATCCACTGTACATAATAAAAATTTAGGGTAATTGCCGAAATTAAAAAAAAAAAAAAAGAAATTAAGCGAAAATGAGGGATGATGTAAAAAACTGTAGTTGTTTTTTAATTTTATTTTTTGTTAAGTTGAGCTTTATTTTATTTTGTTTGGGTGTAACTAGCGGGAGAAAAATAGTATGTACACATTCGTACAAACAAGAGCACACCAGACTTATTTTTTGCGGTTGACCACAAAAAACAACAAAAAAAAATCGAGCATTTTTAGTTTCGAAATTGCAGAGCAGAATAATTTAATTAGAGCTTTTTTCGTTTACATATTTATACATCTATATGCACGTAGCATACATATACATACATATTATATGTGCATACTTTACAGTTAGTTTTTTAACTTTGAAATGATTTTTTTGCAGTCCGCAAACATAAAAAATGATCAAAACCATTTTAAAGAAGAACAAAACGTAAAGCATAAAAAGTTTACCCCAGTATTTCTTCATCGTAAAGTTTAATTTTATTTGCAAAACTTTTTAGTGAAAATTATTAGAGTTATTTGAGAGTACAATATGGTTTTCATTTGAGTGTGTGTGTAAATATAACTTTATGTGATTGTGGGTAGTGAACATTTTCTTTTGAAAACAATTTTCTCTTGAAAAATGTTATTTGTACAAATCGTTGCAACGAACGTTTGAAATTATTCCTTAAACATAAATTTTGTTATATTTTGTAATGACTTTTGTGCCTAATTCATTCTGCCACTCTTCAAAAAATATACTGTCAATTAAAATTTTCAAATGTAGATTGATATTTTACTATCCTGTATTTCAAAAAACAGTATAACTGTCAGCCCCGAAAATGCCGTGCCGCTTCAGTTAATTTGTATGAGAAGGAGTTACGTTATAGTTTCTCAAACTCAGCAACTATTCGTTAGCCGGAATATCGGCTTATGTCTGGTGGTAGAGAAAAGTTAAAAGTAATTTCTGTTATTATGGCAGAATTTTTCTGTGGGGTGGAGTTAAGCTATAGTTCCTCAAGCTAAGTAAATTATTCGTTGGTCGGACTATCGGCTTATGTCTGGTGGTAGCCACTACAAGCCATTACTCATCAAAAAATCTGTCTGATTTCTGAATGAAATCCTATTCCAGAATTTTTCAAAACTCGATAATCAAATATCATGATAACTGGCTAAGAAAAGCCTGTGATAAATCAAATTAGGATATAAATAGACAATTTATCACATAAATGGGTGATTTCTTCACCGACCATAATTGTATTTGCTAGCAATATGGAAATTTTCCCGAGTCTTGCATAGTGTTCTGTAAAATTGACAAGTTCTACGGAACTAACCCCACCTCTCGAATATAAATGAAATGATTAAAACCAGATTTTGTAAGATAATTTTATGATTAAATTCCGTATTACTTGCTAGACAACTTCTTAAGCGAGAAAATTAAAATTTAAACTAGACCATTTCTTAACCAACTCTCGTGAAGCTTGGAAATAAATAGAATTCTAACATAGGCTGGCAATTGATTTTTAGTTAAGTTCTTAAGCAATTCTTAAAACATACATATGTTAAAACATATATTAATTTTTATAATTATTTCATTGGGGTTTGCCTCTTGATTTCGCCTAAAACCATGACCGTCTCATCACAGCATTCTGGAAACTTTAAATGTGTTTATGGCCTTCCCAAATATCCACAATCCAAGCAGATCAAACACTGTCATTCTGGAAGTTATGGAATTGCTCTGTGGAAAAATAACTTCTCATCAGAGTATAAAATTTCATCTCCAGCGTACCAGTTCCCAGCTAAAATGTGTTTCGATTTGCGCTTATTGTTTGATGGTTCAGAAACTCCACGAACTTTAGGTTTTTAAAGGTTTTAGGTTTAGATTATTTTTAAATATTTTTCAAACACTGCTGCTCTGCAGGTCGAGAACTATCTATCTCATGTTTTTAATATTTGCTGGAGTGCGTGAACGTACCATAGTTTACGCACCATTATTGTACCGCCATTACCAACAGTTGTTTAGAATACACGGGAGTTATTTCCTAAAAAAGATTTTAGGAATTTTTTTAGAAAAAACTTCACGCGTGTCTGGAGCAATCTGAAGTATTTCCTATTCCTATAGGTAAATATGAAAGTGGTAGTGTAAATAACATATAAAGTCCATATTAGGCAGAAATTTATATTTTTTTATTCATTTATTACATTGCGCGAAGTAGGTATTGTCCATCGTTAGCTAAAACTTTTTCCCATGTTTCGGATACGGATTCCGCATCGAAAAAATTTCTTGCGTTTAAAGGCGATCTAAGAATCGATCCAATTTATAGTTTATTCGTAAGCAGTGAAATGCTGCTTGGTCAGGCCATGAGTGCCAATGCCGAAACGCTGTTGTGCCCATTCATGCTATAAATCGCAACTTAAAAACCGTATGGTCCATTATTTCGAATTTCCAAAGAATGGGGATTAGTAAGTTCCATTGAATTATTTCGATCCTGTAAGTAGGTAGAGGCGATCAAGATCCGCCACTTAATTCGAGACCCAAGAAAACACTGCGGCCCGTTACTGTACGAATCCCAACAATTTTAGTTTCAAATATTGAAAAATGTATGCCCGGAGGAGATAAGCGATTCCTCGATCCAGTTACGATAAATCACAGACGGAGGATGATATCACCTTGAGCGAAATGCCTTCAATAAGTAAGCTTAAGAGTCAGCACACTGAAGAACCAATGACAACAAATTTATGTGAAGGTCCATCTCCTAAATGGAAGCTATATATCAAGAAGAATATGATTTACCACAAACTAAACAGTCTCGAGATGTTGAATCTCCACTTTTAACGTCCGAACCGGATGACGAACTCGTAGAGCGCCTTGAAGAAGATGAAGATCTACCAAATGAAAAACTCACATGCTCCGATAAGTATTTTATAAAAGACGAAGGTTCCCAAACTTCAACCCAAGCCGAATATTTTCTGGATGAACAAGACGAAATTGATCAGTTTCCATGTCGTCTATGTGCCAATGAATTTCTCGGAGAGCAATTACTATTTTTCCACGAGCATATACTCACACGATCGAACTAATAAATAGTGTGTTACCGCGATCCACAATCCCGTCCGACGATTACTTACCACAACAAATATGTATACCATGCCTAAAAAGGGTTCACCAATGCGCGAAACAATGAACGATTTTGACGCGGTTCAAGAAAAACTAATGAACAGTTGAAATCGTGTTTTTTAATTTAATAAATTTTCTTATCAATATACAAAATATTTTTGATTTATAAACATAATTTATTAAAGTTTTCCTTATTTTTCACGATTTTATTATGTATTTTAAATCCATAGATAGATGTTATGAAATTGGACGAATGTCCACTAACACAAGAACTATACAAAAATTAAAAAAATTTTAATGATTAAAATTTTACAGTGATATAAATTTAAATTAAATTAGGCAATTGAAATTGTTTATAGGGAAAATCATTTATCCTTTTTCTTCCACCAGAAAATTTTTTGTGAAAGTGTGTTAATAAAACTACGACCCACGCTCTTCTTTTGCTTCATGGCCCAAATTCATAGCCGCCACGTCCATCGAACTGTAAAAAGTAATCATGGTGTTAGTATTGCTACATGTATCCTTCGACATCGGCCGAAACGGCGCCCGTACATTCGTCCAAAATTGCAAATTGTGGATTGTGATAGCACATCGATAGCGTTTAGATCACGTCCCGATTTTCTAGATATGATAATTGTACAATTTCCAAAAATCGGTCGTTATTGATCCGACCCCGTCGCAACATTACATCGTACGAATGCGGCTAAATAATTTGATCACGTAGCGTACTTAAATTTTAATAAAAATTAAATTATATTATAAATTTAATTTTTTTTTATAAATTTTTTTTTAAAACAATCATTTTTTACTAATATTTTTCTAAACAATAAAAAAAAATGACATACGTCAAAATTTGAAGTTTTCTTTGATTTAAGGGTTGTACAAAACAAGGGAAATTTAAGGTTTCCCGCTGAAATGGATAGTGCTCCCGATAGCGGCTCCCGATAAATAGGTAGAGCAAGATATTTTTTTATCGATTTTTAACTAAAAATTTGAATGAAAAATCTTAGTTTACAGTTAAACAAATTAATTATATGCAAAAATAGCGCGCTAAATATAAGTTTTGACTTAGAAAATTGGCTGCTCCGGATACAGCTATCGGGAGCTAATAAAAAAAACACGCTAAATATTGAAGCAGAAGTTCGGGTTTATATTACAAATTAAAATCACAGCACGATACTCAATATTTTACACGATTGATTTGAAACGTTTGATTTGCATGAATTTGTTTTGTTGGTAGCATAAATGGAGGAGTAAAGGTTACCGAACTTATTGAATGCTAATCGTACATCTTCGTAAAATATATTATTTTCTTAATGAGAAAGATATAGTGAGCGACGTGCGATATTATTAGTGCTCTACATCAGTGTTTTCCATCGCGTCCATGCGTCCCCCTTGGAAGGCATATTATATATCTGAGGCTGGGCCATATGCTAAAACCATAAATTGGGCCTTACACTTAAACAGGCTATGGAAATTCTATTTACTACTAATATAAATATGGAATTAGGATGTACATCAACTACATCAACTGAGTGGTAAATAATTTGCTTAATGTGGTTATGAGCTATATCGCAAGTGCGCTAACTTAATACTTTAGACATCAGCATACGCTAAAACCGCCCTGTGCTAAGTAAACAAATACATTTTGATATTGATACATCGGAAAATAAATTTGTCAATATTTAGCACAGTAAACCATAACACCTTATTTTATTATTACCAATTAAGTAATTTATTTTACACGACACTAAAAACGCTGCGGGCTTTCGACACGTAAACACAAAAAAAACGTTACGGTATTTTAAAAAAAAATTAAAAAAAAATGTATAATGTCATTTTTATTACAAATTTTACCAAATCATATTATTAATTTTCATTAACATACCGTCACTCCCACACATTTTATGTGCTCAACAAAATTATTGTTTGCGTCTTACCTGCAAAATAAAATTAGAAAAAAGAAAAATTATTTATTATTGTGAAAAATCATCTTCACAACAAAAAAAATCGCTTTCCTGTTTTTTTTACATGATTGATGAGAATTGGAAAAGCTCAAAAAAATATTTTTACCGTATACGGAAAATATACACCAACAAAATAATGTATTTTTTGGTATATAACATCTTCTGTGATCAAATGAAGCTTTTTTATCAATAAATAATGTTTTTTATGCAATGTGCAAAATAAAATTGATAACGAAGCGATTTTTTTTTTGTTCATTTATTCGTATTTATGATGTATAAGTTATATAAAAATGAAAATTTTCCTTAAATATCTTAAAAACTGCATCTTTGCTGTGTACACAACATGATTTAAATGCAGCCAGTAGATATATTAATAAAATAAAAATTTTGTATGTGACAGATTAAAATTGTTATGTGAGAATTGAACATAACATTTCAACAAAAAAAAACCAGCTCAAATAGGAATTTATGAGATAAAAATATAGAATGATGATGATAGAGCTTTTAAACTAAAAAATGTTTAAAAAAAGTTTTTTCGCAAATAAATTTTAAAAATGTTCAGCTTTTTCAATTGAAATGTGCTTGATGGTATTCTATAAGACAGTGTATCATGTAAAAGTTTATGAATTCCGTATACATGACTATATGTGCATTGGTTAAAAAATTAAACTTCCTGATGGTGCTTTTAATTTAGATTTACATGTAATAAAAAATATTTTTATACATACATGTAATAAAAAATATTTTTTGTATAATAAAAAATATTTTTTTTAGTTATTTACAGGATGGTACTAAACTACCTAGAATTTTAATATAAGTTAACGACCCAAAGATTATCGTATGGTTTAATTTAGTTAGGTTGGCGAACAATTTAGGTTTCCCCACAGTGTTTCCATTGGATAAAACTAAAATATTTTCTTGCAATGTTAGCTTATTGTTTCAAAATTATACATGTAAATATGATTCACACTGTACTCCATATCTAAATTGTGCTTAACAAACTTTACATATTTGTTTAAATTTTACAGTTTTTCTGTGTTTTTATAATTTGGTTTCGGATATTATGTATCCGAATTCGGAATTCCGTATATTTTTGTACACATGTATATAATTTTATCTAAGAGGAATAGTTTAGAGAAATAGTTTTGTTATTGTTACTCTTGATAAGTTCTTTTATTTTTATGTTACTAATTATGAAAGCAATTTGGTAATTTTCTTGCCATGCATTAGTTCGTTGATCTTTATGTAATTGTCTTTGTTCATTTTTTATAATTTCTTTTTACATTTACATTGTAACTCCAGTTTTTGTCTCTGGGCGCGTTGAGCCTAAACTCTGAAACCTGTCAAGCGACTCCCCTGCTTCGCTGAAGCTAATTAAAATTTAAGTTGTGCTTTAATTTGAGCCAGCTTCTTATGACATACAGTGGTTGTCGTTCGTTTATACGCACTGTATTATTTCTCTTAAAATTCGAATTTTTCCATTTCAATTCAAACTATGAATACTTGTTATACATACATTCAAATGTTGTAGTAGTGAGAGAAGTAACAGGATTTATTTTTAAATTTACATCTATTGTTTTAGTTGTGAAGTATTGTTTTTAGTGAGAGTGTCGATTTTTGGTGTTGCATAAATTTATAGTACGCAGTTACAAAAAAATAAAATTTTCATATAAATTCATTTGTTTTAATAATATTTAATTTTCGCAAATCTCTCAGTAAGTTTTTACTTTCAATTTATAACACAAATTAAATATAAAATAAGACGCTTTTGCAGAGATGGGCAAGGGAAAACGTTTGAATAATGAAGAAAGAGCGCAAATTGATATATTGCAGAAATTAGGCTACTCTAATCGTCTCGTTGCCAAGGAAATTTAAAGGTCTGAGGGATTGACCAGAAATTATTTAAAAAATCCAAAAACGTATGGCATCAAAAATTATCAAATAATTGCAAAACTTGATTTTCCGGTAGTCAAATCAACTGAAGCTCGGGTTCTGAGGGCAACGAAAACCATTAAATGGATCAAACTTAAATCGAAGCCCCGTTTAACAACCACACATATGGAACGCCATTTGAAGTTTGCCCAGCAGTACATGCGTTGGACAAAAGAATGGGGCCGAGTGATTTTTTCTGATGGAATAAAAATTAATTTAGAGGAACCAGACTGCTATAGTTGTTATTGGCATGATCTACGCAATCACGATGTCGTTCGGTCAAAGAGAAACTTTGGTGGTGGGACTGTAATGGTTTGGGGAGCGTTCTCAGGTAAATTGTAAGCCTCCCATTTGCTGGATAACTACCAGAATGAATTCACAAAATATTGTGAGCTGCTTGAAGTTGTTTTGATTACATTTATTGATGATCATATTGATAGTTAGTTCGTATTTCAACAGGACAATGCCACGATTCACATTTCACAGGCATCTAGAGATTGGTTTGAGTGCAGAAATATTCCAATACTAGAGTGGCCAGCATGTAGCCCAAACTGGAACCCCATTGAGAATTTTTGGGGCATACTGGCTGCAAAGGTGTATGCGAATTGACGTCAGTAAATGATCTGAAGCAATGTATCAAGCAATGCTAGGATGAAATCAGTAACAACCCAATGTGCTCCAAAATCTTTGGCAGTCAATGCCAAAACGTATTTTTTGAAGTTATTAAGAATAAGGGAGGTGGGACGAAGTATTAATATTTCATTCCTTGATACGCTTTGTAAAATTTTGTAAAAAATTTGAATTTAATGAATAAAAATTTAAGAAATCCACAGCAAATCATTAATGCATTTTTTTATTTTTTTTTAAATTAAACAAAAATAGTTTTTAGAAATAAATAAAATGTTAAATTTTGGTTTAACTTTTGGGATATATTGAAAAAATATGGTGCGTATAAACGAACGCCAACCACAGTAGTGTATTGGAACTGGTAACAGAAAAAAAATCTGCTGACTTTTTATAGTATACCGGAAATCTGGCGTATTAAGCAATAACATACTAATTTTTTTGCAAAGTTTGTATCACATTTTGTACGAATGGGATAACCAATAATTCAAAGCATATGAAGTTCACCCAGGTTTTTATTCCAGGAAAAAAATAAAAAATTTCGTCAAACCAATTTGTAATGGCCATTCTCCAAGGAATACGATTTGCTAGAAATGAAAGATACTGCGTGATGAGTTGGTAATTGTAAGGGCTTACAATGACAAAGAGAGCAGTATCAGCCGTGTAAGGATTGGAACAAATGGCAAAACTCCATATGGTCCCATAAAAGAATATTAGGAAAGCGTTCCATTCTCCTAGTAATATAATTTGTCGAAAAAGATTGTTTATGTTTCGAATAGTTTATGGAAAGAACTAACTCCCATCCGGACAGTACCAGCATTATGATAAGATTTGCTGCCTTATGGTCTAATATAAAAATTAATAGTTGTCATTATCCTATAGGAAATCCTGCTAGATGGATTGCACTATTATTATTCTCTACTTTATCCGACGTATATCATCAACCAAAAACCATAAGTATCATACCCTCACTATTTATAAAATTTGATAGAATAAAGTTTTAAAAGAAATTTACCAAAACTGCGTGCTATACCAATGGACAAAGGTTTTTTTTTAATACATACCAGGTTTTCCATTTGCGACTTATCAATTTTGAACTTTCACTGTGAACGCACCCTTAAACAAATAACCAAACTGTCAGTGTCAAAACATTCAGACAACATTTTCATCATGGTTGAAGTATACCAACGAACAGCGTTTACAAATAATTAAAATTTACTTCAAAAATTCGTAGTCGGTGACGTTAGAGCGTTAATCCCAATTTTTGCTTGTATTTATCGTCTCAGTAGACAAGCAATTCAGAATCTAGTGAACTATTTGAGTCTAAATATTCGCTGCTGGATGTCCATGCCAGTGAGACAACGGTTTGGTGCAAGTGCCGAGAATATTGCTGCCGTTCAAGCATCCGTCGCAAACGAACCAAAACAGTCTGGCGAGTTTTGCGAAAGGATCTTGGTTTGTACCCTTATAAGATCAAGTTAAGAGCTAAAGCCACTCGACGAAGCAACGTACGTTCTCGGATTAGGCTCTGGAAATTTTGGAAGAAATTGGCCAAGTTATTGGTCACCTTCATGTGCTTCAAGAACCACCAGATAATCCACAAAAAATAACTGTAGGGTGTGGTTTTCATGCTAGTGGTGTCATTGGACCGTTTTTTCGTTGATAGAAATGACAGTCACGTTACAGTCAATGGAGATTGCTACAGAGACATATTGCAACCTTATTTCTTTGATCAATGGCAAAACCTAGGCATTAATGATATATCGTTTCAACAAGACGGTGCGACATGCCACACAGCGAGTCTAACAATCGACTTATTGAAATGTTAATTCGATGAACGTGTTACATCCAGAAATGGTCCTATCGATTGGCCGCCTAGATCGTTTGATTTACCACCTCTAGACTTTTTTTTTCGGGCTACGTTAAATCATTGGTATATGCCAACAAGCCGGCGTCATTAGAGGAGCTCAGAGATTGTATGGTTGGTTTGCGTTTTATTTAAAAATAAGTTGTCAACTCCTTATTTGAAAAAAGGGGTTTGTTATTTATTTATGGATATTACTTATCTTTGAAAGTTACGTTTTCTGAATTGTTTCGGGTTAGCACGATCAAATCTGTCGGTAGTGAATTTAGTGTAAGTGTTCGAAAAAAGTAGATTGAAATGGATGACCTCGAGTGATATAAAAGAAGACGCTCTACAACAAAAAGTATTGTATCTAGACTTTTAAATTTCATGAAAATCATTGCATTGAGGAACTGGATTCCGAGTTTTAGGATAATTATTATAAAGCTGCAGTAGAAAACAAGTCGACAACATATACATTCGATCCCATCTCAGAAGGTGCAGCACTTGAAGGGCACACTAATTGATGAAGCAGCAGGATTGTTAAAACACATCAATATCATACATGCTAGTTGAGGATGCTTAGAGAATGATGCGATAGAATAAATCACACCATCTAGGTGTCATTTACGAGCCAACCATGGCTAATGACAGCGCGCCCATTTTTTGACAAGCGTCAGTCTGTTTATTTACAAGTGAACGGAAGCATATCGTTTTATGTCGCAGTTAAAAAAAACTATCGAAATGGAACTAAAACGCATCAGTGTTTGTAAAATGAAATCCCAATCCAACGTGATGAAGCAGCAATTTCTTGAATTCCAGAAGATGGTTGTATAAGTCGCTCGTTTGTTGTCTCAAATTATATCTCAAATTATATAGCCACACCCAACAAGGTTCAATTATGAGGCTTCAGCAATGTGGTTTATTAGAAACTGTTGTAACGTACGGTATTAACTTATCGTGCTAAGTAGTTGAACTTTATGTGATCCATTCACTTCAAGCGTTTATTGAAAAAGAGGGTTTAAGTTGGTTTTACAGGTTTTGACAAATCTTATACTATAAATTAAAATTAGTTGAAGTACATTTTATGACAAAATTATAGCAACAAACTAGGTAACAAATTGCGCAAAATTTAAATTATTTATAACAACAAAAACAAGTAATTATAACACTTAAGTAACAAAACGCACCCTTTGTGGTATGTAATTAATTGGTATAATCCAATTGATTTGACAGATGGTGTTTACTTGTCAATACAAATTAATCTATTTGCATAATTTAATTGTAAATATAGCAATTTTTAACCTAATAATTGGTACAACAATTATTGAAATAGTATGTAGCCTTAATAAATTAACATATAACTAAATCTAATTATGTAGATTGCACATATGCATTTGGATGATCTGGACACTGGTGCTATTGATAAGTGTTATCAATAAAGTGGTTTTTCCCAAGAAGATTTTGGTTTTGTGTTTTATTTATGGAATCTTCCAACAGTGTTATTGTTTTGTATTTGGCTGGAAAATCGCAACCAGCCATTGTTAATGAGCTATGACATTTTCATGTGGACAAAATGTTTGGACATTTTGGTAATCGGACTATTATACGTTACAATGATACTGATAGTATAAAAATAACCATGGAGGTGGCCATTCAAAAACAGCAATATCGTCAGAAATGGTTCGAAAGATGAAGGCCAAAATTCAACGTAATCCACGACAAAGCGCAGTTCAAATGGCGAAAAATCTCAATGTGTCTGCTCGTCGCATGGGGCGCATATTAAAAAATGAACTACGATTGAAGCCCTACAAAATACAAAAAGTGCAAGATTGAACACCTGCGGTGTTAAAACACTTGTACGTTTGTGGCGAGCTTGATAATTTGGTGGTTTCTGATGAACATTTTTTGACGCTTCACCAAAGCAATATGTAAACAAACAAAACGATCGTGTTTGGTTAGAGTGCAAATCGAAAAACAATTTAGACCAGCGAATTGATCTGCGAAAGCAAGCGGTTGAATTAGTGTAGTTTGGGCCGCGGTAACTGCTCCAAGACGGTGAGCGTCTAATTTTCATTTTCATTGAATCAACAAATCTACCGTGAAAATATTTTAAACGATGCCTTGTTACCTTGGGCAAGTAAAAAATTTCGTAGCAACCATTGGCCATTTCAACAAGAGTCAGCACCACCCCATAGCCATGAAACTCAACTTTTTTACAAGAAAGAAAGTTCCTACTTCATTTCTTAACAACAATGGCTACCATATTCCCCGGACTTAAACCCAATGGAGTTTTCCTTATCGTTCATTCTGGAGGCCTAAGTGTTAACTAAAAAATATGAGTCGGTCGACGCCTTAAAGATTCGAGAATGGGGCAAAATACCATCAAACCACATGCGTGTATCGTGTGAAGTTTTCTCGGACATTCGATGCTATTATCCGCGCTAAAGATGGCTACATCGGACAGTAACTTATTTTTTATGAAATTTTAAAAATAAAAATTGACAAATTTAAAAGATTTTTAATTGGTAACACTTCGAGTGCCGACCCTCGTATTTAAATATCCTAACATCGAAACTGGAGAAGAAAACAAATGGCTTGTGGACATCACAATCCTCAACTAATACCGACTTACCATTACTGAGAGAGATTTTTGATTTCTTGCGCCAACGAATATATGTATTAGAATCAGTCAGTAATTTTAATCGGGTGTGTACTACGCACTACCCCGTACAATCAAAAGATTATAACGTCAAGATCAATATCACAATATCTTTAGAACCAAACTCCCTATATCCAAATACGTTCCATAAATTATAGGGGTATGATAAACTTATTCTCTCTAAACCACCAAAATCGTTGTTTTTTGTGTTTAAACAATATAGCTATAATATTTTTATTGTAAATCAAGAATGAGATGCATAATTTGCGGCAGGCGATACACACGCTCATGAAAACCAAGAAGATAATTCCAGGAATAGATGCCGACAGTAAACTATATAACAACGTAAATCCTGAATGAAGATAAAGGAATCATTACCAACGGCGGATGTGGAAGATGGATTTAATATCAAGCAGACTTCTCTCGTTACGTTACACGTTTTAACTTAAAAAGAGAGAACAAAAAGTTAATCGTTTCTGGAATTAGAGGTTACAAAACTATACTGTAAAAAAGGATGCGGAGCCTTACTCTTGAAATTGGTGGAAATTTTTGCAATCGGAATTCAATTTATTTTTTTTTTATAATTTTTCCCCCCTACTAAGGGAAAAATTCCGACTGGGTAAATCGATACGGAATTATTCGCTTCGGCTGTGGACCAATTTTCGAGTAAATCGTTTAGTACGGTAAATTAAAATTTTAGTACAAATTACTCTTCAAACCGTACCAATTCAATAGTAAATTAAATTGATTAAATACGTCTCAAGGAGTCGAAACGGTTCACATAAATATGCAGAAAATGGTGTGTATAGGTAGTTTACATAAACTAATATATCAAAATATGTTTATGTAAAAAAAACGAATTTTGATAAATCTCTCATTTATTTTTATTATTGTGATTACAGTTGTGTATCCGTTGAACGCGCTCCATTTTTGTGTTTTTATGTGGATACGTATGCAGCGGTAATTATAATGGCAAATTATTGAATTTTTTTTATGTTGAAAACATGCATGTTTAAAACATACCGATGAGTTTTTTTTATTAAAGGAAAACGTTAAAATAAAATTAAAAATTATTTTACATAAATATCACAAACGCATTTTTAATTCAAAACAATATTTGGGAGCGTATTGCAATGTATTTTATAAAATATATTTCCTAGATTCATACGCCATATTTTCTTGTTATTCGTTCAGCACAAACACAAAAATATCATTTACCTTTTGTGTCTTTACTTTACCCTAACTTTTAGAACAGTATTTGAATTTACCGCGTTGTTATAAATTGCATTTACCCTAGATTTACCTTCGAATTGGTCCACAGCCTTAGAAGTAAATAAATAATAGTAAACTTGCATAAAAATTTGAAAAAAAATTAGCCCGTTGCCGCACACTTTAAAATTGACGATCGTGCTCAGAAACTCACTTTTTCAATTGTTTATGACTACCATATGAAATTAAGCGTCATTTATATATTTGGAAGTGAAAGTTATCACATTTTCTCACAGTTTTTCCATTAAAACTCTCGACGGTCATAGCCGTCATTTGGTCATCACAACATTTTTTCTCTTCCCAGAGCAAACGAAATCTATATAGAACGAAATATATTTCAACAGGTGTGTGTTTAAATAAATGTCATGAAGAACCTGGATGTTAGACAACATATTATTCCAATAAATCCCACTTTGCTTTTAGAATCAATAACTTTAATACCATCGGATAGAAACTTTAATTTAGATATAAATTCAATTGAGAATTTAGCGTAATTTTGAACCAAATTAAAATTACTTTGGGATATTGTTTTTTTTAAACCATAATCTTGAAATTTTTTACTGTTTAAATTATCAAATGAATTATTGAAGACTCTAATAAATTTTATCTTTCAAACTTTGGAAATTTTAAAACACTATCACAAATCTTATGGGTATGGGCCTTTCGTAATTTATTCGCGAGATGGAAACCTTCCTTCGATTGAATCTTATGTAGTTCTTCTAAGTTGTGCCATGAAATTTTATTGCCGTCACTCTCGACTAAAGGGCCTTTATCAGCTAAAACATTCCTGATGAGTTTGAATATATATGACATGGATCAAAAAAAATTAAAAATCGTTGAGCCATATCAGCCACGTTGCAAGCGAGATTTATATTAGGAAAATTAACGTTACAACCTAGTACTCGAGTTACACTAAAATTTGTCGGAAATCCATCAAAAGTCACTTCAATTGTTACAACCCAAACATCGTGTAATAAACGTAAACACAACTCAATCTTATTTTTTTTTTGTATAGATGTTAAAGTTGGGAAATATCCAAGAGGAATTTTCCAACGAGCAGTACAACTGACAAATATAAAAACAATTACTTGGGTAGCTAAACTATTATCATTTGGGTCACTACCTTCGAACTTGACAAGTACCCTTGATTTTTTCTTGTGAAAATCATACTCAAGTTTTGGATGAATGTACATCTCATTCAAGCATACGTTTCCAATAACGAACTCATCTGTTTCTTTTTTTTGATCGGACCAGCAACTCTTGAGTACGAAACGATTCTGAAGTAAAACGTGGGTGCCAATTTACTACTTTATACCAGTTAGCAAGTGTACGAGAGTGAGGTAAGCAATTTTTAAATTGTTTTCTATCATATTCACTGGCCCTCCTAGAATAAAAATTTAAATTTAAAGCAAACTTCCGTATTTCTTCTGGATATTTCCTGGCTAGCTTTCGACCTCTAATTTTGTCCCTATATCTTTTTAAAAAAACTTGGATTTGGGTCAGAATGGTTTAAAAATGTATCCTACTGGCAAGGAGTAATTAGATTTTTCCCTCAAGTTCGTCGTATCAGGTGACTCAAATTAATAATTTTTCTTTTTTGTCTACTATTTTTTTGTCGTAGGTTCATATTTTTCTTGGACTTGCATCAAAATCAGTATCTGATGAGGTCATTACTTGTTTTAATGATATTTTATTAAATTTTTCGTGGGAATAGGATGGTTTTATAATTTTACTAACAAAAGAAGAACTAGTACTACTACGAATGCGAGTATCACTTTTGTTTAAATCGGATGTATTTTCATTATTCAAATTCTCTTCACGATTAAACAGTTCCGAAATTTTAGAATTAGCCCCATTCATATCGTCACAGTCATCTTTAAAAATAAGGCAAAGTTCTTGGGGGACAGAATTAGAATACGAGTGTTCGGACTCGTAGCATCCAACTATGTTTTCTTTAGTATGCTAAGGGATTGTGGTTTGAATAATATTGGGGCATGTATTTTCAAAATTATTTTCATTATTATCAATGTACAAGGTGGGAACCGCCGAATTTTTAAAACTCGATCTCTTTTGATTGTATTTTGTGAAATAGTGTTTTTCAAATTGTACCGAGCAAACAACTGTATTTTTACTCATTACATCTTGCTCGCTCACGCCAATTGATTTCAACTAATTCTATTTTATTTCTCCATATTTTTGTAAGCTACATTAAAATTTTTGTAAAAAGTTGTGCTTATAGTATTCAAAATCAAAATAAATTATGAAAATCAAAGCAGCACGTAGCACATGAAATAACCACCGTTTTGCTAGACTAAAATAAAAAATACGATCCTGGTAATCTTAAAACTTATAAGAACCCCACGCCGAAACCAAAACTATTTTCTTAATTTTCTTTGATTTATAACTTAAATTAGGGATAAATGTACCACAAATCACTATCTTCTTAACATAATTTACATTTTATTTTATATAAACACTTGGTAAACTTACTGATAGTAAAATATTGCTTTCTGTATTTTTTAGGCGTATTTTTGCAATTTTTCACAATACACTTCATTTTACTTAAAAGTCTGTAATTTTTATTATCAGATAATGCACTACTACATAAACCACTAACTATTTTGTAATGTTTTTATTATTTTAACGTATTTTATTTAATAAATTTAAAAATTTATAATGTATAATTTTACAGCGCAAAATTAAGTCGTCAGTTCATACAGAAACAAAAACTGATTTGTGGTTTTTTATTTTAAGACATGAGTAAGCCATATGCATTTTTTATATAACCATCCTGCTCTGACTTGTGACAAATGAAATAGGGTTTTTTTTGTAGGGCTAAAATCTTTACACCCATTCTACAGTATATAATTCTATGGTAAAATAGTCGATGTTGCTATCCAACGAATGCGTACGATGAAAAGGAGGTGCGTCAAAAATACATCTACTTCAAGGTACATCGAATTCATGGCTTAATATGTCGTTAGAGCACATAAGACCAACACCAATGGTAGCGCGACACACCAAACAGATTTACTTACTGCATCACGAAGTTATAAACAAAAAACGTAACAGTTGCAGTCCTCATTATTATCAAAACTGCATTCACTCCCGACTGATAAAGATTGCAAGTACCAAATCATCTGACGCGAAAGTCTAAACGAGCCGTTCCGATATTTGTGACGATAACTATTACAGATGCTGCACAACGTCACAAAACTCAATACCCAGTAGCATCAAACCGCATTACTAAGAACAGTTATACACCTAAATACAGGTACTGAGCCCATTCAAGAAGCAACGACTTTGACGGAGCAAAAAATAACATCCATATTATGAAAAGTAAGTTTTACTGACGAAAATGTTTAGCCACTGACTCAAACTTACTGTAAAAATCGATCCCGAGTTAATTGATATACAAAACCTCGAAATCAAAGAATCTCGGTTGGTTAAAGTTCTCAGATTAAATTGGAACCCTGTGAAGGTTACAGTTCAATTTCGAGTGCAATTAAGTGAGCAACCCGTCACCAAATCTTAACTGAGACCTGCCCCTGCCATTTGTTTGATCAGTTAGAATGGATCGCAACAAGTACCGTATCAAGGTAGAACACATTCAGAATATCAGACTTATAAACACTATTTGCAACACAAAAATCGAATTTTGTGAGTCTTTAACTTGTCGATATATCACAAAAATTTCTTTCATTTTTTTTTTCTACACATACTCGAAAAATAAAATAAACTTGTTTTTGCACATGTAGAGTTTTGCATAGAAATATTGTCAGCAAGAACGAAACCCTTTTAAAGATCAAAAAGTTGTTACAACATTTTTGAGCTAGAACATGAAAAAATGAGTTTTCCAGCACGATAATGCAGCAATCTATACATCCTCTGTAATAAAAACTCGGTTTAAGGAGCAACAAATTGAAGTAATGCAAAGACGGGCTTGCCGCCCTGATTTAAATTCAATCGGAAACTTGTATAGGAACTAAAGACATTTTTCTACGGTGACAGTCTTAACTAAAAGTTCAAATAGTCAACTGTTGGCGTAAAATGTAAAATGGAATTTTCTAATCTGATAAAATCAATGCTATAGAATCCTGGTCAAACATTATAAAAAATTATGATTTAATACTGTTAATAAAGAATTATTGTAATTTTATACGGAAATTATAAATGCGGCTAGATCAATTCCGCTTAAAAAAATTTCCATTTAACAGATGCAGTCCTTATTTGATATTTTATATTATCGATTATTTTTCACTAAAAAATTAAGAAAAACGCACGTAATTGCAACGCGTCTCTAGGACCTTCGCTGAGTTATCATATTTTGCTACTTCACGGAATTCGATTTCATAACGCATGGTAAACTTCTATTATACTAATTTGAAATTATAATAGCGACGATGTCGAAAGAGATATACAGAGAAATATAATTCTCTGAAAACGACAATTCCAACAACACGTTTTTTTATTTAAAATAGACCACTCTAAATCAGGCAGTTCCACAAAAAATTATTTCATTGAAAAGGACAGTTCAGAAAATTACAACACAGCGCCAAAAAATGGATTTTTTTTCAAACAAATACCCAGATTTGCACGCTTGTATTGTGGTGAAATAATACTTTTCAAAAAAAAAAAAATGCTAATTGAAGAAGGTGTTGTCTACCTTTCGATACTGGAATCTGTTTTATGTTAATATCTTTTTTTTATCACTTTTTTGAGTAATTAATTTACTAAATTGTCTAAAGGAAAAAACAAAATATGCTGTTAGTGTCAAACAACGAGCTTGCTCGATATTTGGCTACATTTTCTCCACTAGGAAAAACCTTATCCCGGAAAATGTTCTCTACAGATAGGCCGATTCGACCTATATAGTGGAATCGTGCCTTAATCTCTGAAAGTGGCTTGTTATTGGTCCAAATTGCTATAGTACTCAAAATTTACGGTGGCAAATTGCTATTAACAAGGTTACATTTTCTCTGCTAGGAATAGCTTTATACTAGAAAATGTTCTCTTTAGATAGGCCAATTCGATCTATATAGGTGTATCTTGCCATCATCTCTGAAAGTGGCTTGTTATTTGCCCAGATGATAAAATACACCTTATTTTGATTAAAAAATTGCATTAAAGAATTCTGATATTTTTCTATTAAAGCTTTTATTTTCTCCCATCGTGGTGCGCCCCCAGGTGGTGGATAGGTTAATGTTCTTTAATCGACTTGCCGGAGGGTAGGTGGGAAATAAAATACCATCCGCGGACCAAATCTGGTTAGGGGAAGGAACTTCGAACAATAAACCAACCATTAACGCAATGAGTGTACAACCAAACGGAATGTATACCCCAGGTGGAACGTGAACTTTACAGTTGGACAATCCACTCTCACAAGAGGCTGGCTCAACGGATTCTGGGGTGAGCCAACCATTGCAAAACCCGTTTATACCAAGCACAAGTATTTGTAGATCACCAACTAGACAAATGCATCCCGCTACTCAGCAGGAGAACGAAAATGCTGAATGCAGTCAGAACGGAAACCAAGAAAACCACCACAATGTCACTAGATAAAAAGATGAGTTAAAAAAATCGATAGAAAACTTAATGAAAATCAATGAACAGCTATTCAAAGAAGTTCAACAGCTTAAAGAAGAAATTGCTGTAATCAAAAATGATAATCAATACAAAGAAAATACTACAGCTATCTATGAAACTGATGAAGACGAATTGGCATATGAAACGAGTTTTATACGAAGGCAAATTAAAACTAAACGTCAAAATAAAAGCAGAATCTTCGCCTGAAGTGGAACAATCAACTCAGAGCATCAGAAAACCACAACCCCCACGACCTGAACTGTCAACTACGAACTTAGTGAAGGTACATAAGAACGAATCACTGATACCCAAAGAGAGACCACTGCAACCAGTAAAAACAACCAACGTAATCATCCAAGGGCAAATTCAGGAAAATCAACCAACACAGAGATATACCACTTCCACCCATTAACATACTTAATGTTAGTGAATACGAAACAATTAAAAAAATAGTGAAATTAGTTCCAAACGATAAATATAAAGTCACTGCACTGAATAATAACGTTTGGAAAGTGAATGCACTTGACCAGAAACCTTCAGAATGTTATCAAATGCAATCACCGCTCAAAACATCGAATAGTTCACCTATGAAAACAAAGCTGAGCAACCAATTAAAGTTATGGCCAGAGGGCTACATCATACATACCCAAACGAAGAAATAATTAAGGAACTTAGCCAGAAAGGATTCAAAATTCTAAACGCTGTGAACATATTAAAGAGAAAGGTCACTATAAAAGCAAATGGTGAACGAGAAATAACCAATGTTGGCCTCCCCCTTTTCATGCTAACATTTGACAACCCTGAGAGCATTGATAGATTATATGGAATCAAAGCAATCCTTAATATGAAAGTTGAGATTGAGACATTAAAAAAGAACCCTAGTAGCATGCCACAGTGCTACAACTGCCAGGCGTATAACCACACACGCAAATACTGTATTAGGGAGCCGAGATGCGTAAAGTGCGCTGGGAAACATCTAACAAAAGAATGCAACAAAAGTAAGAACGAACCAGTGAAATGAATACACTGTGGTAATCATCACGCAGCAAATCACAAAGGCTGAAGAAGAAAGAACTGCAAAGAATGAGAGACAACAAGAGAAATCAAACAAGTCAGAGTTCTCAACCTAGGATGCAATCCGACTCAAAACGAATATCCCTAAATAGCGGCATAGCAAAAGAAGGCATAACATATGCACAAATGACTAAGCAGAACGAAAATAACAGGAACGCTCCGAGTCAGGAAACCCATGTCTTGCAAGAAATACTTCAGAAACTAAACGCTATCAATTCACATCCAGACTAGAATCTATGGGCGAACTATACTGAAAAAACAAGAACAGAGACTAGTAACACTGGAAAATACATCGATGAGCCAAGATAAAAGAATAACGGATGCGTCAAGTAAAACTAGAGAAATTATTGACTACCTTCATTCTAGTCCCTACAAACTTAACAAGAAAAAATAATGAGACACTATTTAAGAATTGCTACTTGGAATGCAAATGGCTTAGCGCAACGCATATCAGAATTAGAAGTATTTTTAAACACAAAAAAATTGATATATGCCTAATCTCAGAAAGTCATTTTACCAGAACCTCGTATGCCAAAATACGTGGATATCAGTGCTATCAAGCTCTATATGGATAATCTATATAATTAGTTGTAATATTATACAGAAATAAAGATTTCTTAAAAAAAAAAAAAAAATTGTTAACTAATTCACACGTGATTTTAATTTGTTATTTTACTTATCTGTTTTAATATTTTATATTTCGATAATATTTTATATTTTTAAATAAATTCTGTTTTAAAAATTATAATTTTTAAATGTACTTGATTCGAAGAATAATTTAACAGTTAAGCAAATCACACCCAATTTATTCTAATAAGAATAGGCGGGGTCTGTAATTGGTGAGAAACGAATTTCTCTCTGTTCGTTAAGGATATTTTGGTTAAGCAGAACTTAACGAACAGAGAGAAATTCGTTTTTTACCAATTACAGACCCCGCCCTTTTCTATAATTTGACTAATACGTCGGATAATTAAATGTACTTCAATATACCTTGAATTTTGCTACTCAGCCGATGACTAATACCCCACCTGCGCGATCAATAGATTAATTTTTATTGTTTTTTATTGCTTATTTTTTGTCCCTTCTTTTGTTTATTTTTTGCTTTTTTCTGCTACATATAACAAATTTTTACTTTTACAAATCAGTAGATACTCCTGATGATGACCTAACAAGTCGAAATCGATCGAGTGATTTTTTAAACTTTTTGAACAAATTTTTTAATTAAAATATTCAAAAAATCTAATTTTGCGAAATAAAAAACAAGTATTTAAATGTATTTATTAAGTATTAGTGTGTTTCGCCAAGTGCCTACGGCAAATAGCGTATAAAGTATTATAGGCAATTTTTATTTTATGAGATAAAATTTCCGTCAGTTAGAAGCAAAATTATTTTTTTGAAAAGTATGATATCACCAAGATATGCAAGATGCATTCAAACCTGGCCATTTCTTTGAAAACATATCCGTTCTGATTTTTTTTTTTGGCGCAGTGTATTTTTGTTGTTGACCTCTGTGTTAATTTTCTTGCCCAGTGTTAGTATTGTTACTGGAGTACTCAGGTCCTATAGGGTTGTTAGAAGTAATTGAAGTAATTGAGTTTTGCGTTAGATTAAAAAATGTAATTGTTTAATTCGGCGAATGAAAAAATGTTAGAAAATTGCCTCATTGGGATTCTCTGTTCGATCTCAAAAATTTCAGAATAATATCTCGCTAATTTCCTGAAATTTATATACTATTAACCGGTTCGCACAAGACGGCTAAATGTGTCTCCACATACACCTCAGAATTAGTGTCATTTTTCATCATTTTATATTGAAGCAATTTACGATTTCGAGAATTGCAGATCTACAATCCGTTATTTCGCCGAAGCTCGTGAAAATTGTATTCAAAAGGTCGTCTGTCGATACCAGACCAGAAGGATTGTCTTATCAGAGTGAAACATTAACAGATTTATGGACGAAATTAGTCCTCAGAAAATGGCAGCTACAAAATTTGTCATGGCTGCTATTTTGAAATTTACAGGGAAACGACGATTTTTGATAAACAACTTTTTGAACTGTTCGTCCATTGATATTAGGGTTCTCTATAGCCCAGATAAAATGACCAATCTTGATGAAATTGTAAACTTAAGATTTCACCATTAATTTGGAAACTGACATTTTGCCGAAAACGATTAATAAAAGTAAAAGATTTTTCGTTTTTTGCAAACATTTTCAAAATATTAGTTTTTACGAATAAAATTGACCAAACGATTCTACAATAAATTTTAATTTTTTTCTGAATTTAAGAGGAATAACAATGTTTTGATTAAAAAAACATTTCTAGCAATATTTACTACATTCGTGGAAAAATTTAGGGCACCTTTTGACTGGTGGTATGCTGAATTTAAACTGAGACTCAGAAAACATAAAAAAATCCAAGAAGCGACCTCACATGAAGAAGAAAAAAATACTCTTTCACCAACCAACACAATGCACCATGTCCCAAGCCGATCGCAACAATGGCCAAATTGTACATTGAATTACTTCCGCTTCCACCGTATTCGCCAGATTTGGCCCCCAGCGATTACTACGTGCTTGCAAACCTAAAAAAAAAGCTCCAGGTAAAGAGATTTGGCTCCAATGAAGAAGTGAATGCCGAAGAAGCTTGTTTTGAAGACAAAGACAAATCGTTGTACAAAACAAGCATCGAAATATTAGAGAGACGTTGGACTGATTGTATCGCTCTAGAAGGAAATTATGTTGATGAATAAAATGTATTTTCCGTAAAAAAATTGTGTTTTCAATGTTAGACCGGAAACTTTTCAGGCGATGTATTATTATGAACAACAGTTAAAAATTTATTATCAAGTAATTGAAATATTTAATGCTTCAGTTAGCTAATATTCTTTACATAAAACTAATTCAATAAATACGTATATTAAAAAAATATCTAAAATACTAAATTTTAACAATTCTGCACCAGAAAGAATAAAAAATCGATTAGTTACCTACCGAATATGGAATAAATTCACTCCTTCATACGTAGAAAATATAAAGACCAGAAATATCGTTGAAATCAACACCACAGCGACACAGGTACAACATAAAAGTTTTTCACACATTTTACAGGTAATCTACAATAAAATAAAATAACAACAACAAATGTAAACAATACCGCCTACAAATTCGTTTCTCCTTCTCCATAATAGTAAAACTACCGAATCCCGTGTACCAAGGCAAAGAATAAAAAAAATATTCACAAATTATTTTCTAAAAATTAAGCCTCCCAAAAAGTAAATAAAATCCAATTTCGAAAATAACCATCCTCATCGTCGTCGCTACTTTTGTTGTTTCCGATGTTGTTATATATTCTGATTGTCGTCGTTGAACATAGAACCTATTTCGATTTTATATTAGGATCCAGCCGGAGGTGGGTCATAATGGTGTGTACGTAAGGCCATAAACAGAATAGTGTTTTTCCACATCTTTTTCTTATTTGGTATCTTAAATATCTTTTTAAGATATCTCAAAATAGATGTTGTTTGGGTGTGTGTGTATCTAGAGAATAAAATAATGAGTTGATACACAACATTCGCATATACGTATATTACGAAAAGGGTACATCTAAGTCGCTGTTTGTCTGTTTATTTTATTTATATGGATCCATGTATGTAAGTTTTGTCGTTTGTAATAAAACTCAAATTAAGGATAATCCTAGAAAATTCTTTGCTTTTAAAACGTTTTTTCTTCTGATCTGTTTGTCTATATCCGTATAACTAGATAGACGTATATAGTGAAAATATATCTGTGGTGAAGATATAAAAGGTAATAAGTCATTTTGTTACATTCTAGATCTCTTCATTCATTCGAATTGTCCATAAAAAACTGTAACGGTAATTTTTTTTTTATTTTAAATTTTGATAAGTATATACCCAAAACTATGCAAAAATTAAGTTTCCTACGATTGATAATTTTTTTCCGAAACACCAGAAAATTTTAAATATGCGTTACTGAAAAACTGAAGCAATGAGTTATTACCTTTTATATCTTCACCACAGATATGTTACATAAATAAATGAAGAATGATGATATGCTGAAGATAACATAAGTATCTTATCATTTGAAAAGGATACATAACAAAAACAACAACCTTTATACTCGTAAGTTCCTGGTATTTATTACGTTATGGTGTGATTATTTTACTATCTCGATATAATTATAATATTACGTAATGGCAACAAACACACACACACAAAATCTAATACATATTTAAAATTGTAATGTATTTGGTTTGTAGCAGCATACCTTCTAAGAATTTTAAATTAGATTTTTTGTACATATATAAAATGTACAACAAAAAAATTTTCAAATATTTCTTATAAAAAAACATAACAAAACAAAAATTTCGAAATTGAAAAATATTTTGTCGAAGACAATTCCAAAAATAAATAAAATTTCGTAGAAAAATTTAATAACTTTGGTACATGACAATATATCACTGATAAAATTATACTCGAACTCATTTTGTCGTTCTGTTTTCGAAAAACTAAAAATGACAATATTTTTGTTCGTTAACAGACAGGATATAATAATAAATAAGAAAATAATTTTAAAAAGAATTGAGCGAGTTGTGGTATGTGGAGATTATTGGGGGTGGTAGGTTGTGCGGTTGCCAGTAGTATAAAAGGAAAACTTTCTCATTTGATTATACAACAACATACATAAAAAATAAAATATTAAAAAATTCTATAATAAATTTCATCTGTCAAAAAGTTTAAACATTTCTGTTCGATTTTCTTTTGTTTTTTTTTTTATTTTAAAATATTTATCTGGAGCAAAACTTTTATGTCTGTTTACGGGCAAATTATGTTGATAAGATTTAGCTCGATTTATTAGTATAGCAACGCAGTCAATAAGTGTTTGGTCAAATAATTAAATTTTCTAGCTGCAAAACGGTATAAAGTGTAATCGTCGATTTAAATGAAATAAGCTGGTACTTTGCAATTATTTAATATTTGAAAGAATAAAATAGCTGGGATGCGTACATTGCTCTTATATGTTGTATAGAACACCTAAATTCGATTATTTATTTCACTGCAGAACGTAGAAGGTGAGAATGCATAACATGAAATCAGAGTTTACTATCGAAGGCACAGGTAAACTTAATAAAAGATAACAAATACCAGCTAACAAAAGTTATGTGCTCATATTACCAAATGTTTTATGAATAAGTCGGCAAGTGTCAGTTGAAGTGAAAAACTTGAAGGTGACTTTCTTCCACACATATTTCAATATTCGCAAAATTTAGAAAAGTGTCATTTCCGATTCTGAACTTTAAAAATTAAATTAAAAAAATGAATTTTATGTTAGAATTGGACTACTTTTATTTGATCTTTTTTTTATCTATACCACCACTAAACATTTTTCTGTCAATTATGACAAGCAGACAGACTGTACAGCATGTATTTTAATTTTAAATATAAGGTTTTTATTGGTATATGGCACATATCATATATAAAATTAAAATAATTATTTGCTGAGCTTTCAATGTCAATTCGACATCAACAAAATTAACCAACAAAATTTTTCCGTTACAAAATACACAGAGCCTATACAGTAAATTTAATATAAATACAACATGAATAGAAGGTATTTTTAAAAATTATATAAAATATGATTTGAATTTATAAAATAAAATAAAAAATGCAAATATTTGAAATAAATTTAGAATTTAAAAAAAAACAATAAGGGAGACAAAAACAAATTAGACAAAATAATCATAAACATTTCCGATATAAGCATAATCATTATTAATATTTATAGAATTAGTACTAGATTTAATGTAAAGCATTTCTTAAATTGACCTCTTTCTATAGATTCTTGATAAAGAACGAAATTTTATGTAACCATTTAAAAACTTTTGCTGTTGTGAAAATTGTTTCTTAAAACTCGTCGATAGACGTGTAAATTATTCGAAATTGAACTCGTGTTAGAACCGGTTCAAAAGTACTAGATACATAAACTCTTAAATGCAACCCCACTTCTGGTTTTTCTAAAATTTTGGTTTCATTTTGCTACTTGGGGTACTACTCAAAGTCATATAAAAATACGCCGCTACGAAGTTCACTCAGCAGTACATCCAAAAAATAATGCACGGGGAGGCAGGACTGTGATTATAAAAAAAGACATTAAATATCATCTGCAACCATAACTTGAAAGTGATGAACTACAAACAATTAGCGTGAGCATTAGTTCGCCCAACCATCTATTAACGGTAGCTGTAATATATTAAAATAAAACGCCACACCTAATTGATTTCTTTATAACAGGAAAAGGCCTAATTAGTTGTATAGAAGTGCAGGAAAGATTTGACTCCACATCTGATCGCTCGTCTATTTTAATGACAAGTGATGCCATATAATTAAAAATGATAAACAGCCAATGTTAACAAATAAATGTACTGACTGGAAAAAATTTAGTAATGAACTAAACAGTAGCATCATTTTAAACCCACGCAGCTTTCATCAGAGGAAATGTTACAACAAGAGATGCGGAAAAGCTCGCCAGAGATATACAACAAGCAGCGTGGAATAGTACTAATTCAACAAACATAACTGGGAAATGCTGCCCAATGGAAATAAAATGACTAGTTATAGAGAAGAAAAGTGCCCGAAGAGAATGGGAATATACACGCAACCCGTCCGTCTAAAATAGATTTAACAATTTAACACAACGAATACGCAAAAATTCCTACCTAGAATCACTTAATACGGCAAAGATACTGATGTATGCCCGCTGGAGAGTGTTTCCTCAGAGCTATTCCTTTTCGTACTGTTTGCAAGCGACTCACCGCAGACGAATAATACAACTATCACAACATTTGCACGTGGCGCTACAATTCTAGCTGTTGGTGATACGATCGGTGGAGTCACATTCTCCGAGTGACCCTCAATAACATTCCTGTACCATATGCAAACCTAACAAAATATCTCGGTATACACAAAGTTAAAGTGGAAAGTACACGCCAAAAAGAAACTAGAAGGAGGGCTTCAACTGAACTAAACAAAAATATAGTAGTTTCCTGGAAGAAATTCTGAGTTACGCATTCATAATTAACTTATGCTCTCTGTGAGGATTAGTGATTGCAAAATTTGAAATTATTTTTAAAACCGGTTTTCGATTTTTATATGCATGATAATCGGTTAATCGATTTTTAATCGTTTTTCACTGAAAATTAATTATAAAGCTGAAACTTTGAGATTTAGTTAATTTTATTTAATAAAATAATAGCAAATCATAACAAAATTATATTAAAATGATTAATTCAGTCTCAAAAATTAAAGAAAAATTAAATTAAAAATTATTTCATTGTTAAAACATTTAATTCAAGTTGCACGTGACATTATTTCTTCTTTTTTGCTCTAATTTATTAAAATATGTGCGAAGAAAGCATAAATCATCTAGGATTTTATCACCTAGCCGTGATCTATAAGTTTAATGCACAAATTGCCAGATACTGAAAATACTCTTTCAGAGTCTACTGAAGTAGGCGGAATAGACTTAGGCGTTATAGCAAAGTGTAAAATATTTCCCACTAGTTCTATCATCCTCAAACTGGGCTTGTTCGTGCCTTAAAGTTCTTTCAATAGTTAAAGTCGTAGAAAATAGTGCCTTCTTCTCTTTCTCACACATGGATATTTCTTCAATTGCCTTTTGCATTTGATCTTTGATTGATTCAGCTTTCTGTTCAACTTTTCCTACTTCTTAATTTTGAACATCTGCGTTATTAATTATGTCTTGCTGATTCTCATCATTAATTGAACTAAATAATCGCTTCACTGTTGCTAACAAAAAGTTTTTGCTAACAAGTCCTTTTTCCAAAAGAGCAAACACGTCAGTGGAATCAGAAATATTGTTTACTTTACCATTATGCAAATTTTGCAATAGTTCTGATAACTGATTGCGTCTCTCTGTGATTTCAAGTTCTAATGCATTATTGATGTCAGTAGCCGACTATTTTAGCCAGGGTGTTATGCAAGAAATTTAATGCTGCGTCTGCAGTTAATAGATTGGCGTTTTGACGACATAGTGCTTCGACTGCATATTTAATTGGCATCCATACAGAAATGGTTTCGCTAAGCAGGATATGTTCTTCGTTCGAAAATTGAATATCTGGTTTCACGTCAATTAATGCTTTCTGAATAGCGGGTCTCAATATGTTGAACCTCTCCAACATTGCTAATAAGCTGTTCCAACGAGCTCTTGTATCTAATATAAGCATTAACTCTTTTCCAAAGGCTTCCTTAACATGCTTTTGCAATATTTCATCATTACTTGTTTTTGAAAGCCGAAGAAGTTTGATTACTATGCGTTATCAGGGGCAATCGGAAACTCAAAATCTCCTTCGTCTTCATTATAATCTGCGTCGGTGTCATCGGATGAATCAAATTCTTCAATGTTTGATAATTACAGAAGTTCCACTTGAACGACAGGCATCTTCTTGCCATACAAAGCACTCAGCACGGCCAATTGGATTGCATGCGCAAAACACAAGTGCTGTGAAGAGGGAATTTAGTTGCCTACTTTTTGCGTGACGGCCCTATCTGTGGGCTACCACGTCGTTTTCAAAAGAAATGTTAGATATTTCAAGCTTTTCGTTTATTAAACCAATGCACTTTTCGACTGGTAAGCTACCTATAATTCAGACGAGATCTAAATTCCAAAATTAACGTGGATAATCTGAGTGTACTTTTATATTAAGGTATCTGCGGTTTCACGTTGAAGTTCACTCATCTAAAGTGAGGCTACATTTTCCATCATTCTCATTATAGTCTGAAATTTCTCGTTTAATTTGAATTTGTATTATTGCTGCAGAACCGGAAATCATTTAGCGTATTGCAAATAGCAAATCGATGCAAAACGATGAATCAACTGTAAAAGCGATGCGAAATACATATTTCTACGAACGACTTCTAAAAATAGATTTGGCATTTATGAATTAATTAGAGCATATTTTTGACTCAAATTAATGAATATGTAAAATATCTCAAATTATTAGCTAAAACAATAAATTTGCAATTATTTAATAATTTTAATTGAGAAATAATCATTTTTCTATTTAGCCGTTTCTAGAAACGATTTTTCTCTGAATGGTATAATTTTACAAGTGAACGAACACCAAAAATCTAAAAACGAATTCCAAACTCTTCGAAAAATTTAAAAAGATTTTTTTCTCTGTTGTGTTTTATAACCTAAACAGTCTCGCGCGTCGATTTTGTTCAAGTTATTAAGCTCACTTCGTTGGTTTTTGGATTTTTGAAAACAAAGTATAAAAAATTATTGTTGTAAAAATCGTCTATTTTTTCTTGTATGTTGAGAGGCAAAACAAATTTACGCACGAATCGTCTGTAGTTAGATGTGTATGTGGCATCGCTTTAAGTTTAATCAAATCAAATTCCCACCAAATTTTTGTATTTTAAAAGAATTAAAAAAGAATTATTTAAAAGCGTATACCAAAATATTGTACAACAATTCAAAAATTATAAATGATTAAGTGAAAGCAAAATTGGCAGCAAAAAACAACGACTCAACGATTCAAAATAAAATTGTTAGTAAAATATTTGCATACAAATCAATTGATTGGGGGGGGTATAGACCAAGACTAAGTGGTAAATTATTCTCCAGAATTTTTAAATTAATTACATTTGCCTGGAGTACCACCACATATTCTTCAATTAAAAGTTGGTGTATCAATCATCAAAATAATCTTTCATTGAAAATTGCACGACCGGCAAAGCGGGTAGGGTAAAGCTAAATAATATACGATATCTAGAAAATCGGGCACAACGCTTTTTTATTGAATTGCCCCGTGCCAATTTAGATAAGCCTAAGTTTCGCCCGTCCATATCTACTAGTGATTATGCTAGAAATTTTAGTTTTTTAATAAAACATATTTCTATTCATAGTGAGTCTTATCTAAAAATCCGCCAGCCAAAAATTATCAGACGCTCGGTTAGGCAAGGAAATAAATAAATGTAGTTAAATAAATTGAATAATAATAAATAAATTGGTTTTCATGGTTAAAAGCTACATGTCAAAAATTCAATTGCGCTTGTATGGTGAGGCCTATAAATCAATCTTCTCTCTTATCTGATATTGAGACAGAAATGTGGAGTGGTTTTCATGGTAAAGGGTGGTTGGAGGCTTAAAAATAGCAGTGCGCTAGTATTGTAAACTCATGAATCGATTGATCACAACTAGGGTTCAAAAATGAAACTGCATGTAGGTTATACCATAATTAAATTCAACACAGCCGACATCGCAGTATTAAGATTTTGACAAATTTGGTTAAAATCAATAACAAGCTTTAATTTTGTCTAAACAAATTATTTATACTACCATGTTTCAGATAATATGGAATAAGGGAAAATGTTCCTAAACAATTGTATGCTTGATCATTTTTTTAGAAACAAATCTAAATACATAATACATTCCCCAATGCAATCTTTCCAGTGTAACCTGATTTCATTAATTTGTCCAAATAAAATAATTACGAGTTTTGTTATTTTAATATTCTTGAATTCAAATCACAATCAGCCGTATACATAAAAAAATCATGTATGTAATTAATTTGAGAAAATCAGTATGGATAGGTATATCCATCCCACCAGAGGCGGGATGCAATAGTAGATGAAGGCTGTTGAGCTAAACAACAAGTGATGGTCCAGGCTCTGACAAGTCTGCGTCCTTTTTACATTAGTTGTATTGCGCTATCTGTTTAATTTTGTCGCTAGTAAAAAAATGCCATATATCATTCTTTGATTTGTCAGTAATTTTCTATACCAAAAATAAATAAAAATTGTATGAGTACGTATAAAGATATACACAGTTAGAAATAAGACGCCGTTTTTAATTCCGATCATCATGTTAAAAAGGGACGTATTTGAAAAGTCGTTAAAACGAACTCAGATTTAGGAACAATCATTTTTTGATAAAACAATTCCATAATAAAGTTAAAATATTATCATGTAACCGAAAGGTGCGTTAAATATTTTGAGAGTTATTTCTAACAACATAATTTCATTAAAAATTGGTGTTTAAATCATTTCCTCATTTGAAATGCAAACAACTACATAAAAATTATTTAACTCCTATTTTAAGTAATTTTCACGACCGTTAGGAAAATAAATTTAACTTCATAATTAATTAGTACAGACCCATTTGGAAGTCATATACTCAGTCAAATACCAATCTATACTCAGAGCATAATAATATTTGTCAATAAATTACCTAATTATACAAATCCACATAAACACTTATTTTTATTTAAATTTAAAATCTATAAAAACCACTTACACTCACATAATATCGGGAACACTACTAGATATAACACATGGGGTGAAAAGTCCCTGGCCTAACAAAGAAAACACGTTTTTTTGTTCAAAATTGGCTTTATTCATCGTAATCTCCATCAACAGCAACACAACCATGCCAGCGCTCTAACATTTCAATACCACTTTTGCCTCAAAATAGGCCTCAGTTTCAGCGATAACCTCTTCATTCGAGCAAAATTTCTTACCGGAGAGCATTTTTTTAGGACTACAAACAGCCAGTAGTCGCTGGGAGCAAAATGTGGCGAATACAGTGGATGTGGGAGCAATTCGAAGTTCAATTCATGTAGTTTTGCCATTATTTTGATTGATTTGTGACTCGGTGCGTTGTCTTGATGAAACAAAATTTTTTTTCTCATAGTCAAATGCTTATGCAATATAAACCCAACGCGTTCTTTTGATATCTTTACGATGTCAGCTAACTCACGCAACTTCACTTTTCGATCATTCAAAACGATTTTGTGGATTATTTTAATGTTTTCTGGCGTTACCACCTCATTTGGACGTCCACTGCGTTCTGAATCAACGATGTCTCTACGACCACGTTTGAAGTCAGCAAACCAACGTTTTATTGTTGTTTTCGATAGAGCGGAGTCCCTATAACACTTTTCAAGCCATTGCTTCGCTTGAACGGTATTTTTTCCCATCAAGAAGCAGTGTAAAATTAAAACACGAAATTGTTTTTGATCCATTGTTTTGAAACTAACAAAAGATAACGTCACTCTTAGCACAATAACTTACAAACTAATGAATAGAATATAATGAAATTTTGACAGCTGTCTTTTGAAGGTTATTACCAACTGAACAAAAAAAATTGAACAAAAAAAACGTGTTTTCTTTGTTAAGCCCGGGACTTTTCAGCCCATGTGTTATAATTATTTTTAAATAAACAAAAACGCATTAGAGTAGAGTGTAAGCGGCCAGTAGTTTAGAAGGCTTTGCTAAACTACCGGCCGCTTACACCACACTACACGCTAAGTCGACAGTTCAACATATATTATCCAGATGGCAGATAAATCTTAAAAAGGAAAATTACATTACAAAATAATATTTAGTTGTAATTATTACATCGAAGTAGAAGGTTATTTGTTTTTTATTTTCGTTTTCCAGTTTTTTCTAGTTTTTGTCTCCGCCTCGTTCTCTAAAAACCAAAATAAATTTTGTCAAATTACGACAATAAAAATATTATTTCTTTTGGCGCTTTCACGATTGCATTCGTTCCGACAATCTGTCGTGACATGATCATTCCGCGTTTACTCAATTTTCTCTTCGACTACTAGCTGTTTTTCACTGATATTGTGCCGTCTCTTTCTCACATTGTTCATTCAGAGAAAAACATAAAGTTAATCCAACTTGATAGAAAAAACTCCGAACAAAAAATAACGGTTATGGATTGGTTTAAAATGGTTGGTATGGCTGGTTTAAAATATATTTGTTACGATAGATTGACGGAATGAATGCAACCGTGAAAGCGCCTTTTGTTTCGAACAAACTGTTGAAGCCAAAGGATATACGTTTTTTAATTTTTCTAGTAATGCATGTACATTTTTAAGCATTTTTGTTAAAAAAAATGCTATATGGTTTCGGTTTACCGTCTGTCCGTCTGTGTGCACGATAACTTGAGAACGGATGGAGATATCAACTTAATTTCTTCACTAAAAGTTGCAATTCATGGGAATGATCCCTATTGATTTGGACATTTTTGTGTTTAGGGTGTTCGGAGATATGTAGAGTTTTGTTAACCCCCCTCCTCAAAATTGATAGATTTTTTTAATTTTTTTCTATTCTATTTTGATTTCATCGAGCATGTGAATGTGGAATAAAAATATAACTCGTCTGGATGTGGGTTTGTGTGGGTGGTGTAGTTATGGGGGTGGTAGGAGTGGTGGTATGGGAGGGGGAAGGGTGGGATGAGGCGTTTTGGGTTTGGTGTGAGAGTTTGGGATTTGGTGGATGAGAGTTTGTGTGGGTGGTGTGTGTGTGCGTGGAAGTGGGTATGGAGGTGATAGTGTGATAATATGGGTGGTGCAGTATAGAATGGTGCGGGTGAGATGGATTTTTCGGTTTTAATTGGATAGTGGGTGGGGGATGGTAATAATGTTTAGATGTGGTGGTATGTGGTTGATTGGAGTCAGTTGAGATATGGTGGATTGGGGTCGGTTGGGCTGGGTGTAGATGAGGTTAGGTGGGTATGGGAGTGGGTGGTCGTAATATTTAAAATACGCCAATCACACGGCATAGAAGTTTTTTATAGGCTACAAAAATGCTTAAAGAGTTCGGCTCCGAACCTTTCCCTTCTTTTTATTTTAAATTTTGGCATTTTTTTCACATTTTTATCAAACATAAGTCGACTTGTAATACCATCCAATTCGAAATTGTTCTAATTGATACGTAGATTCCATAAAAATAGCAAAAAAGTACGAATATTGTGTAAAATATAGAAAAAAATGTGTCGTGTACGTCTTCAATTAATTGCGCGACACTGAAAAGTAAAAATAATACACAAAATATAAACAAAATGATCATATAATATTTTCTGTGCTCACAAGGTTGTAGCTATATTTTTGTAGTGGACTGTGGAATACACTAAAACTTCGTATAACGTTATCTAAATACGCGCATTTTTTAAATTCGCACTAAATATTTTTGAATATGGATATGAAAAATTCAATTTATTTTTTAAGAAAATCAACTAGGCTTAAATTGTTCATAATTTATTAATTTATTTTATAATAATTTAGATTTTTGTTAAGTTTGTGAAATTTATTGCCATCGTAATAAGGAGGCAAGGTGTATTATTTTTACATAATTATGATGACATCTGGATATTGACATACGTTGACATCATCGGCAAAAAATGAATGGTGTCATAGGCCTGTACTATATAGAAGCAATGACTCCTTAACTACAGGCCGCTTATACCAAATGATGAAGACACGCTATGTCGACGTTTTTGTTGCTTTCTCTAGTTGCTTTGTAAGTATAAATATCTTAACACTATTATGGCGCTCTCTCGGTTTAGACATAAATTAACGTCATGTGCGAAAAATGAGAGTAATAAGAGGCCTGTAGTTTAGGAGGCATTGATAGAAGGCACCGGTGTAGACAACTACGAATATGCAAGAGCGATATACTAATAAATTGAATATAAAATAAAATATGTATATAAACTGAAAAACAAAAGAGGGAAACAGTTAGCGAAAGTAGCAATGAAAAAATGTGTGGTGTTTATCGCATTTGTGTATGCGATGTAACGATACAATAGAAAAACAGAAAAATCGGTTGTCTGGCTATCAAAATCGATTCATAATTTACTCAAAATATCCCTATTAATCAATGTTCCGATTAATCGATTTTGCAATCACTAGTGTGGGGATACACCAAAACCAGCTATTGATTGTGAACAATTTGTAGAATAACTGCTTAGTCAGCAAAATGGTGGTTGTGTTGCAACTGCTGATAATTTTATTCGATTTCCTTTTATTTTAACATATAGCTATGCTTTAATAAATTAAACTTATGTGTTTATAGCTTGAAGAATCCATTCGAATAGAATGGCTCGATGAAAAAATTCTATTGTCAAAATTATAAATTAGATCACCACGCATTACCACATAACCTACTAATTGAGGTATGGTGACATCTTATTTAAGTATTAATTGCATTTAACAAGCCATGCGACATCTTTGAACGACTAGTTAAATTTTTAGTACAAACATTATAACTATGTTTTCGTGCATGTTTTCGAGAAATCGAATGATACTCAAGAATGTAATAATTCAATTGTAGATTAGAGATCATTTGATTTTTCCTTCACATTTAAGATATAGATTTTAACAGAACAATCTTGTTTATTTCAGACTGCTCGATATAAAGCAAACGTCATATGACGTAAATAAATGTATGAGGTAAGTATTTTGTATGCATTAAAACGTTGATTTCGTTACTTTCATTTTAGATGGTTTCCTTTGTTCCTGAACAAATAGATTGTTCAACGATTTCAAATTAAGGTACTCACAGCGATTGTAAATGTTCCTTGGTACACTCGTAGACCTTTATAGAGATCTGAGAATGGATACAGTCGCAAGTAAAATAATGAAGTGTGTTCAAAAACACCAGAGTGTCGATTTTGTACCGGAAATTAGAGCGCGGGCTGGCGAGGTGAACAATTATTTTGTATACATATACAGTGTACAATATACAATTTTATATTTGTATTGTATTTTTTCTCTCATGCATTTTGTTCGTCTATTTTTCAAAGGCAAGTAACAAAATAAAAAGTTCCGGTTGAACCGGTTGAATATTTATGATGATGACGTATACCTCACCTCTTCTATTCGCTTGCTTTTGAGCAGTTTAACCAATCGTTTGCTATGTGATTTGATTTTTCATTTCCAAATATTTGAACAACATACGAAACCGCATTTGACACATCAATTAAAAAAATATAAACAAAATGACGTGCATGCGCTATAGCAAACCAATATTAATAAAATAACCACTACTATGCTTTTTCGGTTTGGCACAAAATCGACACTCAGGAGAAGCTCCATCAACAGATTAAAAACTTTTTAGTTGCCTAAATAGTCCGCATAATGCCATAATAACAACACTTGATGTAATGAATACATGGTGGTGCTCAAAACGCTGTTAGTCAAAAATGACTGTAGTTACTTTGTAAAAAAAACTTTTAACAATCAACCAAGCCATTCTTTTCAGGTTACCTGATTATTTTAACCATATAATGATTTTAAAACAAAACTTTTGAATTTATCGGGTGGAATCCATAGTAGATATGAATTTGAATATCGATAACGCACAAGATGAAATAATTTTTAGAACAAGAATTTTAATAAAAATGTTTCAATATTGATTTCAATAAGTAGCTAAATATTTTTTTTTTTCACATAAACATATTTCATTTTAATTTTGGACGTTGCTTGAACCACAAAATATTATTTATTTATTTTGTACTATTTAAATTTTATTTTTCTGTGTGATATCAATTAAAATATAAAATTTTAAAATATCTGTCTTCAATATGGGTTCAGATATTGAAATATAAAATTAATACTTTATTTGTTAACATTCTTGTAAGTTTTCTATTTTCCATATTATTAAAATAAATTAATAAATTAGTAATAAATAACATTTCAAAAATTATGTATAGTTTAGTTTTTATGTTTCAAACATTTTATAATGGTAAACAATAAATATTAGAGCTGAGATATTAGAAGTACAATGAAAGTCAATAAAAAGTAACTGTTTTACTTGTTTGTTTCTAATTTTATCATTTGCATTAATCGGTATTAGAATGCACCTCTTTATTAGTCAAGCAAATCAAAGAATTCCACACACACACACACACACACACACACACACACACACACACACACACACACACACACACACACACACACACACACACACACACACACACACACACACACACACACACACACACACACACACACACACACACACACACACACACACACACACACACACACACACACACACACACACACACACACACACACACACACACACACACACACACACACACACACACACACACACACACACACACACACACACACACACACACACACACACACACACACACAACAGTCAATTATTTTTTGTTCATATAACATTTTTCAACTACAAGTATAGTATCAGCCATCGGACAATATGCAAATTCTATATTTCATGCAACATCTATTGGAATTCATTATCTAAAACTGTAAAAATTCCATCATATTTCATAACATTCAATCAGGCATAAATAAAGTTTCAAATTCATTCAAATATTTACGAATTTGTTTGCTTCACCACATAGTTTTATGCACTTCGATGCATAAGTATAAACATAAGCTCAAAATGGCAAAATATGTATGTAACACAAAACAAACTTGTTCATGATTTTAGTTTACAAAAAAATTTACAAAAAAAAATAAGCTCTAGTTCATAATTTACATATACATAGACGCTTAAAAACTATATGTTTTACAACCGAACATATTTTACAGGTATGTTGCTTAAAAAAATATTACGTTTAATCTCTTTGAATTTCCACTCGAATACCGATTATCACGGCAAAACGTAAACGATTTTTGAGCGCTGAATATAGGTGGAACAGAGCTTTTAATTATGAAACTTTTGAAATTAAACCATTCTGTATCTGTATAAAATATAAGCAGGTAAGCGTTACAAAAATATATTTTTGTATTTATTAACAAAATAAAATGTATTAGTACACAGCGTACGGAGTACATAGTCGAGAGCAACAGCGAACAGGAATGTTGCATTTAATTGAAAAATTGTTTATACAGTTTTCCATATTCAGAACTAACAAAAATAATAATATTCTCGAACAATCTAAATACATATTTATTCGCAATGTTATATCTGTAATGTTTGCATTTTGCATGTGCAATATTTTTTTGTTGGCTAATAGTTTTTTGTTATTTTTAGAATACAAAATATGCTATATACGATTTTTTTAATCAACTGAATAAAAAATGAAATTATAATTGGCATAAGTTGAATGTTATTTTATATATTACGAGTATACCGGATTTATAATTATTTTAAAATTTATTGTGCTTGGGTAAAAATATTTATGTTACGGGATGGCTTGCAAAACATATGATTGCTTTTTGCAAATCCAACCGTTCTGAATAAACAGCGATAATATATGAGTGTAGTTAAATAGTTAAATACATACATATATCGAGGTTTATTTTGGCAAATTTCCAAATTTGTTGGCTTTACGATTTACACATTGCTAAATAAAATCAATAACAAAGAGTAAGCAAAATCGATATAATATAAGTTTACCGTGCAATTTCATGTTTTATATTTTTGGTGTCATCCACATGGTTTATTTACCTGAAATGAGAAGAATCAGTACATACATAAATATGATATAGTTACAAAATTCAGTTCATTGGCTAAAATTATCAGGAAAAGTACCGTATTTTAATTATTAAATATTTTTTAAGTATATTTAGATTAAGATGTTTATCGCATGTGGTACTGAGAGAGATATTTAGAAATCACCAAATTTTCAAAATTATAAAATGTTTAAATAAAAATAAATTAGTAGGGCAGAAGAATTTTATTTAATTTTCTTTTTTTCATATAAAAAAAACAATGTGAATTTTGGTTGTATTAGTAGAACAGACACGAAACATAACTATCAAGAGCAAACAAAAAGCAATCATCGTTACTACGGGCCTATTACTCAAACTCTTTTAATCGATTGAAGCAGTGTGACGGCTTTTAATTCGAATAAATTGGCTATTCGAAAATCGATTATAAGAACAATGTGAAAAAGTAATATTTTATTATTGTCCGTTGAACCAAGGCCTCCTAAACAACAGGTCGCTTACAACAAATGATGACGAGCGTGTCGTTTTTGTTGACGTTTTTGTTACTTTCCCCAGTTGTTTTGTTAGTGTAAATACCTTAACATTATTATGGCGCTCTCTCGGCTTAGACATATATTGACGTCATGCGCGAAAAATGAGAGCAGTAAGAGGCCTGTAGTTTAGGAGGCATTGGTTGAATCCAAGTCGCGTACTCAACAATCAGTTAGTATTCATTATAGAGTGGAATGTTTTGTATATGTATATATGGGTCTATTATATTTCAGCATATGTTTGGCTTTTTTTTAACTCGACCTCACGAATTCAATTTTTTTGCTTTTATCGCGTTCCATGAATCAAAAAAGTAGACAGGTATTTTTTTGTTAAGTTGTGTGACCTTCTGTTTTCCCGTTATACGGTTAGAAAATTGGTCGGGTTTTTTCCATTTTTAATAATTTCTTTTTTTAGAAGTTTATTAAACTGGTATATTTCTGGTTCTACTGATAAGATATCGTTGAAAGTGGTATTACTTTAGAAAGACCTAGTGTTAAATTATTCAATAAACAATTTCATGAAAGTACCGTTATTTTAAGAGTTTTAGTGAAATCAATGCAGCCAAATGTTTTGACCTGTTGAGGGCGCAGCTACCAATTCATAAAAAAGTTTACTACCGTTCGTAAGGTGAATGTCCCACATTATCTGTTTTATGACAATTTTTACTATTTTATTACCGGAACCGGAACTCTTACTTATTATCATTATATTTTTTCAGACACATGCGTGTCTGAGTAGTTCAAGCAGTTCATATAATCAAAAAGTAATAACTACAGACGGTGAAGGATCAAAAATCATCACTAAATACCCAATAAAAGACTCAAGATTCTTTTTTATTTTGTGAAAGTAGTCACCAAACTGAACTGAACGAAATCTTTTACTTATTCAACATTCATTAACCAAAATCCGGCATGTGTTTTTGGCTCACTGTGGAAAAAGATTTTTATAATTTTAATAGTGAATCGAAATTTTCTAAAGTTGAATTGTTAATTTGCGATTAAAAAAGCAGCGCTTGAAGAAAACAATTATATCTGTAATTGTTGTTTTGTGATATTGTCTTAGTTTTAAGCGTGGAACTGTAAAATGCTACATTTTATGATTTTGTTAAAACCGTTTATTAATTATTATATTTTCAATTAATATTTGTTGATATTTAAAATTGGAAGTAACCTAATTTGATTTTTGGCCAGCGTGTGAGTTACATTATTTTGTGTGAAATCGTTGCTGGTCATCAAGAAAGTATTTGTTCAATTTTGCCGAAAACGTTTCAAAGCTTTGCTAAAAATACTAAGAGAAGCACACAAAATATGGTACAAGGTAATAAATTTTTCTTTTATCGCATGATCAGCACTATGACTCATAGTGCTGATCATGCGATAAAAGAAAAATTGCTTACCAAAATTTAAAATTAAATCAGCGCAAAATATCAAAAAAACATATAGTACAACGTAACCTATCTTTGAGAAATTAATGTTGCCAAATTTCAGAGGAAATTTAATTATGACAAGATTAACTTATGTTCATATATATTAAGTACATATGTTTCTATGTATCCAACTATTCATAGTTATATAATATACAACTTTATATGACTATATTAGCGGAAAACTCCTTATTAATATTATAATTTCTAGTTTATAAGTGATGTAATTATTACGTTTAACCGTAATGTGAGTGATGTGGGTACCCGGGTACCTTTTGCTCTTTTAGACGTCTATTTTTGTATGTTTTACTCCCAATAAAAACTTCAAATTTTATGAGAACTTGTAGTTCAAATGGTATAGATGACGATCATACTTAAAAATGAGAAATGTTACAACTTCGGCGAAAGTGGAAAAAATAAGTTAATCACTCAAATTAAGATATATTTCTTCACTCACATGAGGGTTAATCGAATTTCGCTAAAATAAAATAAAATAAATAAAGTAAAATTAAATCTATTTGCCATACTAATGGGCTAGTTATATAGACGAAAACGAAACGAACTGAAACGAAATGAAACGAAAAGACGAAGGAGGCATGGTTATGTAGACGAATTAGTGAAAACGGTTTTGACATTTTCATATTTGTTTCAAATTTTATATTAATTGAAGTTTGCTTCTCGTGTGTATGAAAAATTACTCGGAAAATCCATTTTATTTGTGGCTAACTTAATACTCTGCGTTTGAATCCAATTAAAATATAAAATATTTTGACAATTTGACATGTGTTTGTAATCATAACAAAAAAATCATAACCGATAGTGTATAACCGCAAAGACGAAACGAAAGCAAATTGAATTGAATCAATAGCTCCGTCCGTTTTCATTTCGTTTCATCTATACCGAGTGTTTCTTTTAAACTGAGACGATCAAATATCTCGAAAAATAGCCACTCTACGGAAAAAATGTCCATAATCAAAATTTAATCATGCCGGGGGGGAAATACATTAGTGCAAAAAAATAGTCCCCCACCCCCGCTTTGTAGGTGGGGTGGGGGTAACTTTTAAACTAAGATAGGAAGCCATATTTTTTATTGCAGATACGGATTCTATGACTAAAAGTACGTATGATTTAAATGAAATATTTTGTTCGGTTCATGATAGATGGCGTTGTATAATCGACGAAATTCAATTTTTTCAAATTCAAATCACGATCAAGTATTTCACGTGCCACCACCGAATAGTGTGCAGGACAACCATCATGTTGCAACCACATGTTCCGTCTCACTTCTAAGTTCAAATTTTCAAGTAATATTGGCAATTCATTTTCCAAAAAGTTTCGGTACATTTGACCATTCAAGTTGCCTTTCAATAATGTGGGGGCCTATGTGTTTGTTGAAAATTATTCCACACACACGTTGACAGTCCAAGGACGCTGATATTCAACTTGACGAAGCCAGTGCGGATTTGTAACACTGCAATAATCCATGTTGTGTCGATTAACCGTTCTATGGTTTGTAAAAGACGATTCGTCAGAGAACATTACGCAACGAAAAAAATTGGGGTCTTGTTGTATTTGTTCACGTGCCCATTGACAAAAAGTTACCCAATTTTGGAAATCAGCGCCATGAAGATCTTGGTGTAAAGACACTTGATATGGATGATACTTGTGCCGTTTTAAAATTCTCCAAACACTGGTGAGGGACAATCCGGAATCGCGAACTATTTCTCGTGTACTAATATGAGGATTATGAGCCACTGATGCCAATACAGCAATTTCATTATTTTCTCCAGTGACTGTTGCTCTACGGGTCCTCTTATTCGGTTTAACATTTCCATCAGTAATAAATTGTTTGATAGTACGGCCAAATGAAACACGTGAACGAATCCTATCCGGAAAACGTTCAGCGTAACTAGCAACAGCGTTTTCAAGATTTCTGCCAGCTTCTCCATAAACCAGAACCATTTCAATTTTCTCTGGCACACTTAAACGGTCCATTCTAAAGTATTTTATCGCTTATTTTGCAATTACGAAAAACATAAAGATAAGAAATAACACAAACGTTAAATGTGATTTACAAAACTGAATAAATTGTTTTGATGACGAATTTCGAGTATTTCCAATGAAAATGTGATGTTTTTTATTTCAAACGTATTGCAGAATCAAATGCGTGTGTTCTAAGGAGAAATTGAAAAAATTGAATTTCGTCGATTACAACGCCATCTATCATGAACCGAACAAAATATTTCATTCAAATCATACGTACTTTTAGTCGTAGAACCCTTATCTGCAATAAAAAATAGGGCTTCCTATCTTAGTTTAAAAGTTACCCCCACCCCACCTACAAAGCGGCGGGTGGGGGACTATTTTTTTGCACTAATGTATTTCCCCCGCGGCATGATTAAATTTTGATTATGGACAATTTTTCCGTAGAGTGGCTATTTTTCGAGATATTTGATCGTCTCAGTTTAAAAGAAACACCCGGTATAATTATTTTAGTATGTCTTCATGTATTCAATTCGTTCGTTTTGGTTCGGTCCGTTTCGTTTTCGTCTATATAACTAGCCCATTACACTTTATAAGCACATTTTATATAACACTTGTTTTTTATTTCGCGAATGAAATTATGTATTAATATAACAAACCTATTCATTAAAGCAATTATTTTATTTTCATTGAAATAATGTAAGCGTAACTTAGTGTTTAATACTAAAATTCATTTAAGACGGTGGTGTCCGAATTGTGTGATAAATATTTTTTTAGTACAAACATTGTGAAAATACCGAAGATACCCGAATTATCAGTATATGGGTATAATAATTTTTGACAGATACGAGATAATTTAATCGAATGGAAATTGAGTATTATTGAGTATACTTGTTTAGGGCATTGATTATTATTAGAAGCTGTTTCATATATAAAAGAAATGGACTTAAGGTTAAATATTCAACAATATCATTGTATTAAAAGTTTTAAATAATTCAATACAAAGTTAAAATTAAATAAATATAACTGGATTTATGATTTCAAATGTTTTTAATAATTCATAACTTAATCTTAATCTTATAATGATTAAATTCAATATTTTCAAATTAAAATTAAAACTAAGGGCGGAGAATTTTTACCAAAAAAATTATCACAGAATTCAGGCAGCAGCTTGAAAAAAAATTAGCAAAGGAATAAATTTTTCACGTTAGAATCAAATATTTGTGCTAAAAAATATTTATCACACAATTCGGACACAGTCTAAGTGGATATAATATTAAGAAAAATAAAATTATCACACACACCCACGAACCCCATCTACACCCAGCCCAACCGACCCCAATCCACTATAACTCAACCGACCCCAATCAACCGCAAACTACCACACCTAAACGTTATTATCACTCCACCCACTATCCAATTCAAACCCCAGAACCTACCTCTCCATACCCACTCCTACACACACACATCACCCACACTAACCCTCATCCACCAAATCCCAAATTCAAACACCAAACTTAAAACACCTCATCCCATCCCCTCCACATCCCATTACAACTACTCCTACCACCCCCATAATCACACCACCCACATCCACATGAGATATATTTTATTCCACATTCACATGCTCTATGAAACCAGTTTTAAGGAGGGGGATTAACAAAACCCTACATATCTCCAAGCACCCTAAACACAGAAATGCCCAAATCAATAGGGTTCTATCCCATGAATTGCTTGAACTTTTAGTAAAAAAATTAAGCTGGTTTCTCCATCCGTTCTCAAGTTGTGGTGGACACAGACGGCAAACCGAAACCATTTATTATTTTTTAACAAAAATTCTTAAAAACAAAAAATAATGAAAACGCTGAACTGATGAATATTTTCGTTCTATTTACACCACTATTTTTTCAGTGTGATACGTTGTACTCTCCACAACTTGGTGAACCCTCTCATAATTTAAAAAGCTTGGAGGAGCTATAAACCTCCATATTTGGTGACCCTGCGTGATCAGGGGTTCATTTAAAATTAAATCAACAGCCGTTTAACGTGCTCATATTATTATAAACCATGGGCGTTAGTAACGACCATTTATGATATCAACGGCCCTAAATTGTCGTTAAATCAGCATTCGGGGGTTCATCTTTATTATAACTCATCGAGAATAACGATTACCGACATTTTACCAGTCAGCCCGCAGTTGCAACAGTCCGAAATCTGAGTATAAGGTGGCCAGACGTACCAAGGGGTATTGTACCTCTTTTATCATCTCAATTTTTCGAAATACCCTAATTATAAAATTGTAAATGGGGTACGCAAAAATATCCCAAAATAACTAAAGAAATTTTTTAAACTGTTTGGTCTAAAATTTAAATTATCTGCACATAGCTATTGGTACACTTTTTTGACAAAAAACATCTAACTTCATTACATTTCTATTGGTATAATTTCTACTATATCATTTATAATAAATCTCTCTCATTTTTCTTTCGAAACGTCATTCAAACGATTAAATAGAGAAACGTTAGTTTCTGTGGTGATAACGCCAGCGTTAATTTTGGAATTCATCAAAGTGTGTTCGTGGAACTTTGACGTTTCAATAACAATTTGCTGGACATGGGATGTTTATGCCATGTTCTTCATAACGCTGTAAAAAAGTCGAGTAATTATTTGCACATTAATATTGAGTGCATTATTTTAAAAACATACAACCAATTCTCATCGCACTCAAAAAGATTGGAAAAATTAAAAGAGTTTTATGATTTTTGTGACACCGAATATACAGACTTGTTACGACACGTAGTGACTAGATGGCTGACTTTACTTCCAGCCGTTGAACGGTTGTATAAAAATTTTGAACCTGTGAAAAGTTACTTTTTATCGCTCAGTAGCTCTAGTTGCCCGGTAATTCTAAAAGAATTCTTTTCCAACGAATTAGCTGAGGCATATCTATGTTTCTTTGCTAATGTTGGTAATGTTATTCAAAACGTCATCAAAAAATTGGAACAAAAGGGCCCGGTTATTATAGAACTATTTGAATTAATGAAAAACCTGAGAAATAGTTTACAAGCAAAACTCGATGAGGAATTTTATGGATTTATTGCGAGGCAAATACTAAATAACTGTGATAGATTACAAGAGGTCACCCTATTTAAAAAGAGAGCAAACGCATTTTTGAAAAACATAATTTTATATATTGAGGAACGATTTCCGTATGAAGATATCAAATATGAACTCTTACAAACCCTTAAGTTACAGAAACCACCAGGCTTTGATGATCTACTGAAAATAATCAACAAGTTTAATGTGCAGGGGATTATTGTTCAACAATTATACGAGGAAAACGTCTTATTAAAAGAATATGTTTCACAACTCAACGGTACAAGTTCATTTGAAATAGAAAACCAGAATTTTGAAAAAATGTGGATGGATTTTCTAAACGTAAATAATTTTCCTAACTTTGAGAAGTTAATCAATTTTATATTTTCTATACCTCACTCCAATGCAATGAGTGAGCGCATATTTTCGCAAATGAGTGTGCGCATATTTTCGCAAATGTTTTTTGCGTGGAGAAAAGAGCGAAATCTCCTACAAGTTAAGGCTGTAGAAGGCGAGTTGCTCATTAAAACAAATTTTCAATTATCGTGTAAAGATTTTTATACTTACGTTTTGAAAGAGAAAGATCTCTTGAAACAGATTCGATCGAGTAATAAATACACTTAACGTAAATGAATATTCATTATATAATTAATTTATACTATTCTTGTAATTTGAATTTTGAATGAAATAATAAATTTTGAAATTTAACTGATTTTACTTGATTTTCTTTTAACCTAATATACCCCAAATTAGTTCGAAAACGTACCCCTTTTTTGGATATTGTACCTCAACTCAGTTATTTTGACTTGGTTTTGCGTGTACCCCAATTCGAATCATTCGAATTTTGGCCTGGTCACCCTATCTGAGTAGCAGGCAATTTCTCAAATATTGGCCAATCATGGGCTTTCATTTTTTCAAGTATTACAATAATATCCTTGAATCATTGTTGAATTTTTCAAATTGGTTAACTAATATTGACCGATCGCAGTGATGAAATCGAGGGTTGGACCTCTAGTTGTGGAGCGAATTGAGTATTCAAAGTGTCGACTAAATACGCATATTTTACTCGGGATGACCCTGAGATACGGTTCACCCAATCGGAGGCACATATTCAGATTGGGGCCTTTCTTCAGGTGCCCCCACATACGGCCATTTAATTGCAGCAATTGATCGGCAAACAGTTAAATGCGTCCATGATGAAATGTTGAAACCGCCAAGCAACACTAAACACGAATCACTCAAAACATTAATTAATGAAAGATTAAGTGAATCAGCGAAAATTAAATTAGATTGTCAACTCTCGGGATTACAATTGGGAAACAAGAAACCGTCACAGTTGTTACACGAAATTGGAACGCTTTCCCCAGATCAATGTACCGAACCTGTGGATGCAACGACTACCAAGCCACACTCAGGATATCTGATCATGCATGAACGAGCCCAAATTGAAGCAGTAGGCAAAGGCGGTGGACGAGATTGTGTGCAAAAGGCAGTTGGTATCTATACGGAATAAATACGACCCATTCTAATCAACAAGAAGACAATTTATCTTTTCAAATAAGCGCATTGACCAAAAAGGTTGAGGAATTGTTTATAAATTTAATCCAGTAAACTCTGGATCACCGCGTCACCGATTTAGAAATTCACAATCACAAGACCTCGTAGCCTTTCTATTTCCAAAGCGCTGAATGAAGCCTAAAATTTTAAAGCTATTACAAGAATTTATTACGGTGACACGAGAATCTCCGCAGTTAAATACCGAAAAACATATAATATAACGCATTGCATCGAGACAGTAGGTGAGCCACGTTATGCGAAAGCGTGGCCAGTTCACTTCATATGACACCCAAAAAGGATGGATCTTGGGAGATTATGTGGTGATTATAGGTCACTAAACGCATTGACCAAACCAGATCGTAACCCAATACCTTTTGCAACCGAGTTCACTCATCAATTGCAGTCATGTACCAAGTTTTCAAAAATAGATTTGGTAAGAGCGTACCATCAGGTTCTTGCTGGGACAAGGAACATTGAAAAGACTGCCATAATCACTCCTTTTGGATTATTCGAGTTTCTGCGAATGAAGTTTGTGTTGAGAAATGCCGCCCAAACTCTCTCTGTTTCGATATCTTTCTTTCGTTTTCCATATATTAATGATATTCTCATCGCTTTAAAAAGCTTGGAGGAGCTATAAACCTACATAACAGGCAGTCCGTTCATTTTCATCATAATTTACTTAGCCGTGAATTTACCTTTATCTTCTGGTTTAATTTGCTCAATAAAATCGATGAATTCAACGAATAAAATCGATGAGTTCTTTGTGTTGTATAAAAAAATGAAAAACTACAATAGTAATTGCCGAAATAAAGTGACGTCATTAGCAAAAAATCAATGTTGTCGTTGGCCATAGTTGAAGTTGGCTATACAAAAAGAATTTGATTTTAGGATTGTATTTGTGAAAATATCGGAGAAGAAAGTTTGATTATATGAAAATGGATTTGTTATTAATGGAGTTTATGTTGAACCGTCGCCGAAAGCACACATACAAAATATGTATACAAAAAATGGCCAAAAAATGTAAACAACAACATTTTGACTTTATTTATTAATACAAGGGTTGTCTGAAAAGTTTCCGACCAAACTGAGATACAAGACATTTTCTCTTCAAATTTATTTTTTTATTTATTTCTCTATCTCCTTGTAAGGCTATATATTATACACTTCACCTAGGGATGCATGCACCGTCCACAAATAGTACTCGGCGTCTTTCTCTGCAAAATAGTTAAATATTTATTTACGAAGGTGATGACCCCCTCGACCGGAAAGATCAATTGTTTCAAAATATTTCATTGGACAAACATAAAAGTTCAAACAGTGGTCAAAGGTGGCATAGATATTTTGTATGAAAACACAAATATACGAAACTTTAACGGTAAAATTGTATTTGACAACCATTTTATAATCGAGCAATTTAGAACGGAAATATTAGACCGGTAGAAATTCTCGAAAATCGTCTAGCAGATTAGTCGTTGCTTTTAAATTATTATAGAAATTGCATTTATGCTTTAGCCCATCTCCATAGATAGTGAGTGCACTATGGTAAATTTCGAGTATGTTTGAAAATATTTTTCAATTAATTTAAATTTTCTGGTCGTATTTCATGATTCCGCTCCTGGGGCCGTATTCTTTAAATTGGCGAAAATTTCGCCAATCGGAATTCAATTTGCTTTAAAATTCTTCATATTAATCGAATTTTTCGTCGGCTATATAATCAGTTTTAGAAATTTTTTTTCAAGCTTACTAATACATATTTGTCTCTCTTCTAACGAAATAATTTCGAATCACTTTCTCTAGTCGGAATTTTCGTTTAGTAGGGGGAAAAAGTATGTCTCCTAATTTAAAAAAAGGAAAAGAAATTTAAAAAAAAATATTAAAGTGGCCAGCGAATTTCAAAGCAAATTGTATTCCGATTGAGGAAATTTCCACCGATTTCAAGAATACGACCTCTGATGCCTGTAAGGAGGATGAACAACTGTAATTCGTTGTGCCCGTAAAATCTCGCTTTGCCTTTCAAAAATAAATATTTAATTCAAACAGCTCGATACTCGATTTTTTGGATTTTCACCAAATTACTAGATGATCTACTATTTTTAATTGCCGCACAAGTACCAACTCGTCTATAATCGCTGATGGTGATAAAGTGTATTTCAATAGTGGGATTAACCCTAAATTTTAATATCTTATAAATATTCTTAAATAAATGCAGAATCAAATCAATGAAGTTAGAGATTTTTTTAAATACTTACGGGATACTCTAGATGGTATTAATGTTTCAATTTCGGTCTTACATTTGATGTCAAATGCTTCGTTAAAATCTCTGACTTCGAGAAGAAGCAAATAAATCTAATTTGGTTATTTGTGGCATTCCAGCTAAGTGTGACGGCATGTCAGGGTAAATTGTCGATATTATGAATACCGTTGGTGTACTATTTACATTCATAGAAACAAACAGTATCTCAGCTTAAAAGTTCACTCATTGTAACGGTTAAATCGGTTGAACTGAAAAATAATATAATTAAGTAGTTCATTTTGGAAAAAAACGGACTGATGAACTAATGTATTCATTTTTCTAGGGAATTTCTTTATCAACAAATGTTCATACTACATTGGTTTACGAAATGTCAGTCAAGGTCAAAGCTTGCATAAGTTCGAGATATGCCTTCTTATAAGTTTAATATATGTATGTGTTATTAAAGGCTAGTTAGATTCGTGATATTTTGTAATTCTTGAGAAAATTCTTCTTCAGACGAACAGGAGTGAAAGATCTCGAGTTCAAAAATTCAAAACGTTTTATTGTTCTCAATTGTTTTGTTTATCATAATGCTGTACTTTTAAAAATACATATTTGTAAAAAACTAAAAACCTACTGTAGAAGCTGTCATTTCCGATGGGCCGGTCTCCGATAAATTGTCTATTAGTATTGGACCAATTAACTTATGCCATTGTAACGAACACAAGCACTCCGTTAGAGTATTTAGTCCATTAAAGAAACTCAAAGAGTCACTTCATCAAAAAACAGCCGTATTTTTCCAGCTGCTCAGCCTGGGGTGGGTGTTAAATGTACATTAATGAATGTATGATATTCAACCGCAATAAAAAAAATGTAAGTATGCAATTTTAACCGGATTAAATAATGTGTCAAATGTAGAAGCTACAAACAGCAGAACCGGACAAAGAACTTACAAAACTACTTTGCGGGCTGGTAAATCTAAAGGTCTCCCTATTGTTATAAATACTGAAATTTAAAGTAGAGTGTATTTATACATTTACATATTTGTGCCGATCGTTTATTTTATTTTTACCAAGCATCTATTATCATAACAGCTAAAACACATAAAATCATTCGTAACTGTCTTAAGCCTATTATAATTGAATTTGCTGGGAAATCTCCATAAAACGTTAAAAATTTATGTTAGATTGAAAATTCTTCGGTTTACTTTAATACAGAAATAAGCCAATAGAAGCTTAGCCATCGCACTATGCGCGTTTAAATATAAAATTCCATTAAAATTGTTTTTCAGAATCCTAAAATACGTCGCTTTGCGATTTTAACGCGCTAAAAATAACGAAGCATTTGTGTAGAAGATAAAACTGTAAATATTTAATACCAGTATGAATTTCGTTAGAAATATGTCGTGAGATGTAAGTACATACAAATGTAATTTTAAAATTGTCTAAACTGTTTGTAATATCAAAATTTAAATAGGACTTTCATATATACTTCATATTGATAAGTCAATTATGTTAACCATAATTCTTTAAAATGTCGAATTGTCCATTTTCTAAAATACCATAAAGTTACCATACAACGATATTTATTACTGACTTCTTATTATTGCATTAAATATTCCGAGAAAATCTTGTCTAATAAAATCATGCCACATTAAAACATCGTCCCCTAAATAAATATGCGTCATATCCATTGCGAAAAATTGAAATAAAACAAAATTCATATTAACGAAGCTTTATGGTATTTCATCGAAAACCTTTTGTGTCACACAAAACCAAAAACAAAACAAAATGAAAAATGATTCTTATCATATACACCACACATATACCAGATAGGATTTTATATGTCTATTGCCCTCAGTAGAATTTCATTTATTTTATTCCTATTAAAAATCAACATAAAATGAAAACATATAAAAAGCTTCACAGCAACTCTATCCATATACTACAACTACATAAAATTCCATTTTATATATACATACATCAATACCCATATATACGCAAGCCCAATGTCCAGACATTGTCTGGTAATATATACATTTTTATGTATATATGTATGTATGAAATTTTGGACAATAAACCGAAATTATTTATGCTGGTCATGTTCATTAGGACAAAAATCTAATAAGTAAAAATAGTCTCTCTATAATGCTTTTTATGTACGTAAGTGGAATGATGTGTTTGTGTGCGTGTCCAACTAGCTATCTGTATATGTCACACAAATAGATAATAAATTGACAACAATAAAATTTGATGGTATTAACATAATTATTGGCTTATTGTAAATGTACCTTTAGGGGGTATAAGATTTGTCACTTGGAATTATACTTTATTTATATGCGAGTGCCATACTCGTAATGTATACGTCTCCTAACTATATTACAGTATTATCGAATGTGTATCTTATGTATATCTAATTCCCTCGAATCCAAAACTTTACTTGGTCGGTTAAGAGGGATTTGCGATTAATGCGGGAAATAGTCGAACTTTTTTATGAATGGTAATTTAAGGATGTTGATTTAGGTACTCAATGTTTAAAATTATCAGGTATATTTTGAACAAAATCGATTGCCCGGAAAATTTGATTAAAAATCAAAGATCGGAGCAGTAAATTTGCAACCAAAATTAAAATTATGCTGTTTTTTATTTAAATTTAAGAAGAAGGTTTTCGGAAAAATCTGTAATTTTCAATTCACTTACGTTTCTCTAATATAGATTTAAAATAGCATAACCGTATTTGGACGACCATATTCAACTGCAACTTAAAATTATGCAACAGGTTTTCACAATACCGTACTAAAGAGGAATGAATGTGCTACCCCAAGTTGCTTTTTATTTAAACCCCGGGGCATAGCAACGGGGTGAAACTTTAGACATAAGGGTTTTACATTTATTGGGAGATCATAGTGATTTTTCCCGAACTCAGTTCACCAGAATTAGCAGCTTTTATAGGAGCGTTTACGTTAAACAAAATTGAAATAAATAGAGGATTGTGGATGTCCAAACATCTTCGTATAACTAGATGCTGGAGTAATCACAGTTCACCTTTTCGTTAAGTGTAAAAACACCAATCTAATTTTTCTAGTTTACATAGGCACTGACAATTTTGATTCTACTCGCCATCACCACGAATTTTTTATGTCGAAGGTTTACACTCAAAATTGTGCCAGAAAGCCAATTCTTTTCTGCAAATCAGGTCGTCTTGACGGCAAAAAATTTGCATTAGCTAAAGACGCTTTTCAACACGTGTAAAATTTAGGTCGTTGTAAGCAATCTGCATCCTCTATAAGCTCTCCTCTGCATATAGTTCTTTAAAAGGCACAAGACGATTGGAGGCCATGTCATGACTATAGGCGGTCAAACAACGTCACTATTCTTGACAGTTATCCAAAGGGAACAAAGGGCCAAACACCCAAAACACTTAAGTGAAAATACTAAACCATTATTAAGATCTTGTAATTCGTTCAAAGGCATATGTTCTATCTACTATCAAAATGTTAACAAAATGGCATCGAGAGCATCACAATTTTTCCTTTTCGTGATGCAGTCACACTAATTGATTTATATAATTAATGAAACCAATTTCCATCCGGGAATTCATAGTTCGGAATATTTTGGACATGACTACGTTGTTTATAGATGTGAGCGATCACCTGATACGAGTTCTAAGAAATCAGGCGGCGGCGTTTTAATAGCCGTTCATTCTAAGCGTCATGCAGTGTAGTGTGTATACCACCCAATTCATACGGTTACGTTTATGATGCATGCCTTAATTCGATCAATGAGGTCATTAATACATCAAATTCATCCGATTTACTACTTGTACTTGGTGATTTCAATCTTCCAAACATTTCGTGGGATCTTGATCAAGAGCTAAAATGCATACTCCCAAGCAACATAAAATCGGATGCAGAATCACTGTTGGTCGATACCATGTTGAGTTATAATTTAAACCAAATTAACAGCATTGCAAATAATCTCGACAGATATTTAGATCTTGTCTTCACCAATGAAGTAGATGCGTTTACTGTTATTGAATCACTTAATCCATTTGTCGTGAACGACAACAACCACAAATCTCTGGACATTTTGTTTAACATCACCCACTATGCGGTGAAAAGATCAGAACTCCAGAATTATATCAAATACAACTTTAAGAAGGCAAACTACTGTGGTCTTGAAAGTTTTTTTTTGCATCAATGAATTAGGATCAAATTTTAAACGCTAAGAAGGTGAATGATAATATTCACAACTTGTATGACATCATACATCGAGGATTTGATCTACATGTGCCTATTTTCAACAAAACTCCAAATACTCACCCTCCGTGGTTCGACCACCAGCTTATAAAAATTAAAAATCGCAAATGCAAAGCCTACGCTAAAATGAGAAAATCAGTATACGGATTTTGTCTCAAAATGTGTGAACGAAATGGGTGTAACCGGAAAGATATAGTAGTAGCATTTTGTTTGTGTTAGTTTCGTGCGTATGTTTGTTTTACTGCATATGCAAGCCGCGTGTCATTTTTTTTTTGTTTATTCATATTAACTCTTTGAGTACCAACATGATTTCTGTCATCATAAAGCACTCCAACGCTTGTATACATTTGGATTTTCAATAGAATATATAAGCTGGTTCAAGTCGTATTTATCAAGTCGTCAGCGATATGTAATAATAGGAAATAAGAAATCTAAAGTTATCAACGTGACTTCTGATGTTCCCCAAGGATCTCACATTGGACCATGACTTTTTATTGTTTTCATTGACAGCATAACGAACATAATAAAAAACTCAAATGCTCTCATATTTGCCGATGACGTAAACATTTTTCATATGATCAAACAAATTCGCGATTCTATCGAACTACAAGAAGACCACAATAGACTTAGTAGGTGGTGTGACCAAAACTCATTGGATTTTAATTACAAAACATGCAAAATTATGTCTTTTTATCGCAAACGGAATCCAATAATTACTGCATACAACATCAATGGCGTAGAAGTTCAGAAGGTATACGAGACCATAGATTTAGGAGTCACCTTCGTTGAAAATATTAGTTTTAACAGGCACATCGATAGCTGTATTGCTAAAACAAACTCCATGTTTGGCTTTGTAAAACGATGGACTAGAAAGTTCAGGGATATAAAAACGTTATGATCACTATATTTCGCTTATGTAAGATCTCAAGTGGAATACGCCGTAATCGTTTGGAATCCTTACAACAATGTTCACATCAAGAGAATCGAAATCATACAAAAAAAGTTTATGTTTTTCCTGTTAAAAAAATCTGGTTGGGACTACGACCATAGAGAACCATTCCACGTAAATGTGCCTCGATTACCACCATATTCAACAAGGTGCAAAAATACAAAATTTGCACTCTTCGAAATAGACGGCTGCTTCTAGATGCCACTTTCATCGGTAACGTACTACTTGGTCACATTGATTCTGCCTACGTACTGGGAAACATCTCTATTAATGTTCCAAATAGATCATTTCGTAATTATCGATTATTGCCACCAGAACATCATTGCGGAGTACGGAGATAGCAACCCAATCAATAGATCAGTGAAAACATTTAATACAATAGAGGATCACTTCGACTTCAATTTGTCTAAAAACACTTTCAAATTTAACTAGAAAAAATAGTTTGTAAATTTATAATTATTTTTTACTGCTTCAAATTTAACCCTTAACATTTTTTAATTTTTAATTTGAACTTGAATTTGACTTTTTAATATTTTATCTATGTGTATATTCTAGTAGAGTATAAATTTTTTTTCTGTAATTTTAAGTTTGAAATCATAACTGTATTATATTACTAAATCGATTTCTTGAAATAAATAAATTAAATTTGTTTGCCACAATAGGATTAATTTAAAACAGCAATAACAACACCTTTCGTGAAAGTTCGTGAAATAACCGCAATGATTTATCATTTTTTTTCGCTTACGTCGATGATATTCTAGTCGCAAGTAAAACGACCGAGGAACGATTACGAATAATATTCACAATTCGTTTGTCTAACTGTGAGTCTGGTGTTCCAAAACGAAATTTCATTAGTTATGTGATAACTCAACATGGAATTCAATCAGAATTCAATTCAGATGTTCTCTTGGCTACCAAAATGTCAAGTAGCTCTGGAGACCAAAAAGAAGTCTCGCTCACTGTGCAACAGACCCCATGAATAATAAAATTTATTGTATTGATGGTCCAAGCATGCGTGTGGGGAAGTCTTAGAACAGCTAAACAGTAACAATTGGGAACTTTAGCATCCATTTCTAAAATCTCGACCATCAAAAAAATTTATTTCTTTATCTTGAGCCTTTAGCAGTTTTTACAGCAACAAAAAAAATCATTATTTTCTGGAATGCCGCAAATTTCTTGTATATACTCATCATAAACCGTTTGTCACAGCCATTAATTTCAAGACAGAAAGAAGTCCGAAACAGACTTGTGAATTATTATGTTGGTCATTAATTATTTGGTTTAGTGTAACAAATAGCAACATTTCGAGTTTAATCGATGAAATTCATTCTTTTTTAACATCGAAGATGTTTTTGGGGTCGCATTATATAGAAAAATGCAACAAAATACAAGTGCTCTAGCCCAAAACAAATAAGTAGGTTTAAGTTTTTTTATTTAGGCATTAAGCAAACTTTCAAGCCCTATCTTCGATGTTTAAATTTTTAGCCTTATTCTGAAACTTGGGATTTGGGGCTTTGGATGCAACGTTTTTTAGATGGCCTTGAAAAATTTTCTGTCGCTGATTAATTACTGGAAATAACTGCGTGTGACATTTCTGTGAATTTCCCATTATAACGAACCGTTTCAATATATTTGGTTGGCCTTGATGATAATTATTATGTGTGACTTTTAAGCAGCATACATACCTGTAGATTCGAATGCGGCAAAATTCTGCAGTTTTCAGTTCAAGTTAGTCATTGCTCAAAATAATTAGTCTAGTTGGTGCGTCTTTTTGCTTGTCAAATTTTTCATTTGTAATTTTCGCTTGTAGCGAAAGCATGAACAGAGCAAATGCTCGAAAATGCTTATCGGTTCATGCTTAGTACAATGTATAAGTAGATAAAAAAAAAATCAAATAACAATTTTCCATTTAACAAGAAAATTTTATTTAAAATTATTCATTATAACAAATTTTTCTCAAAGTTGTCTGCATCCTTCTCCAGTATTTGAGCTTGAACGAAATTTGCTTGGCCTATTTTATATCAGTCCGCAACAATTTCTGCTACCATATCGATAGCTGGCTTCACATCTTCGACCAATAATGATTTCGCACAGGATTTACAACCTTATGAAAATCCACTTTTAATTTTACCACCTCTTTTAAAAGTAATTTAGATTTATTGTAATATTCATCCTGTTTTAGAGACAAATATATCACGAAGTTTTACACATTGACGTAATACAAATAATATTAATAATAATATTAAAGTCTTTCGTTTTACATCACAAATATATAATTGTCAAATACTATATTTTCTGTCAAATATACAGCAAAAATAAAAATGGCAGTAGTTTTGTAGTTTTTGGTTGGCAAGCTTGAGGAAATCATAGCTCAAAATAAAAAATATTTCAATTCGATTGCGGCAAGGGTAGGCGGGGAATAAGGCATTTCACCCAATTTGATTGGTTTAAACTGCGGGAACAATTGCGCCAATTCTTGTATCCGCAAGTATGTATTTAGAATTATGGATGTAGATAAGGCTGTGTTTAAGTGCTTTTGACATGTTCCTAGCAATGTCCGTTTAACTTATGAAATTGGTTTAAAAAAATTTCAAAACGAAGGAAGGAACGAAAGAACGCAACACTGGATCCGCCTTCACATGAGATGTAGAAAATTTCGGGGAACCTTGTAAACGTGCAAAACAAATCAAAACAATGACTTACTGCATTTTTCTGTTGTAACGGCACAGAGACAGAAAAATGAACCGCATGTGAATTCGAAATCTTGGAAACCGCGATGTTTAAAAAACGTTCAGCTAATTTACCTTGAATATAACTTGCAACGAGTGACTTGACGAACTTGATATAAAAATATATTCAATATCGAATTATTATTCATTCTGATGTAACGATAAATTTTCTAGTTCTTTCGAAATAGAAATATTCAGAACCCGCCTTAAATATAATTGTTTTCTTGTTTCGGTGTGTTCAAGTGTTTCAATCTATCCCACTTTGCTATCAACACTTGTACTACTTCGATAATCATGCAACGAGCGGTATACGTTTTAAAGTATACGTTTTTGGACACTTTGCGGTCCACATCCTTGTGGACACTTTGCGATCAGTTTACTTAACGTTCGGTTACACACGAAATAATTATTCTTTTTAGTTAAAATCTTCTTCTTCTGAATCGATTTGTATTGAAAAATGTTATTTTAAATTCGAGAATCCGTTGCATGCCATTTAATTTACACAGTGTGAAATACCCACAAAGCTTTCTTTATTGATATTCTCCTTTAGTGTTACATTAATAATTTGTTCGCCCCTCTATGCAATCACCACGATTACCGTATTATAATATATAAATTTGATATCTGGTGAACAAATTTACCAACATCATGCACCCCTCTATATAATTTACGAAAATAAAACAAATTACCTCATTAATAAAATTATAAACTAGAACGTAAATTGAAAAAGCACAGCACCAAAATAAATAAATAAAAAATCTAATTTCCTGTTTAAATATTTTGTAATAAAATTTAATTAGGATTATCAAAAAAGCCCACCTCATAACACAAAAATAATTTAGTTACACCTCTCGAATTCGATACCACTCACTAAACCCATGAAATTAAGTTTCTCATATTGCACATACCCATATGAAATATGTATACAATCGGTAAACAATTTGTTTCATATTACGAAATTAATATTAATCGCCAGCGCCACCACCATCATAATTATTTTATTATAATAATATTTGTAATAACGTAATATAATTTTTATATATAGTGGAAAATATATTTTCCAAAATTCAACATTTCCTCGTAAACAAGTAAACGAAGAAAGATAATTAAAGGGTTAAAAATAATAATAATTTTATGGAAATATCTCGCGCAAATTATATATAACAACAACAACAACAAAATCCATTATTTGTCGATTAATTATGTATTTACGGTGGAATAAAATTCAAATGAAAAACCATAATTTTTATGTTTCTGATATCATTCCCGATTTCTGTCGCTCTATTATTGTGGTAAAGCTTTTCATAGAACAGAAAAATAATTCCAATAAAAAGTTTAAAAATTTTGACGCATAATTTTTAATCATCGTACAGTAGATAATATTTCGTATGAGACGTTAAAAATGAATTTTTGAGAAATTTGAGAATACATTTTGTAAATTTTGGCCACCTAATAATAAAAACAAAAAATTCACAAGTTTGATAAATAATTAAGACGGAAACATCATTATGGTAGGGGCGGTGAAAATTTAAACTACTGGAACATAAAGTTAATTTAGTACAATATAAATATAAAACTGTTGTTCTTCCTGTAAACGAAAATATACGTATGTACATATGTCGATAAATCGGTATCACCTGATTGATTTCATACGATATGTATATGATTTCGTGGCAACAGATTTTTATCCGGATATGTTTTCTATAGTCGCAAAAAATATTAAATTCTTTTTATCCTATTACATAGAAAATAAACGTATTATATAAGAAAATTTGAAACCTTTTGGCATTATGAAGAATAAATCGTTTGCATTATTTAAATTTAAAGAGATTTTGAATGTAATCTGAATTTATAAAATTTGACTTGGCTTTTCATTTCTGAGAATAATGAACTTAGAAAAAAATACTAACCAGTCCATCCTTGAGAAGCTTATGAGAAAAACTTACAACTTGTTATGTTTGAAACAATAAAAGTCGATTCTCTATTACTTGTTCTTTTTATTTTGCAGACTAGCTTGTTTGACAAGTTCCGGGGTTTCACGACCCTTGTATCGAAGCTTATACGATGCAACCGTGTATCACTTTCTGATGCAAAGCATGCATTAAAAATAGGTATGATGCAATTACGTCTACATTTACTGAAGTAGTGTATCAAAAGAAAATTTCTATATAATCTGGGGGTTAACTATTTTTAAGCAAATTTATAATAATTCGCTAAGGCATTGTGTATACTTTTAATATAAGCTTAAAATAATTTTCATATATTTTGATTGGAAGTAAAAAACTGGAATCTGTGGAATTTCTTGCTGTGTAAGGACGTCAATTGATTTACGTCAATCGATTGGAAATAAAAAACTGGGCTATACAATTTTAATGCTACTTACGACATAAAATGATGCTTCCAAATGGATATTTTAATTAATTTTTTTATGCAATGTGCTGTAAAACTTTAATATAACTTGTATCAATTTTAACAATATATTCCGTTAAAGTTTAATGTAAACTATATATAATAAAAATTAATACAATTAGCATTAATATCCGATATATAGCAACTTGTGCATTCGTTTGTAGTGCAAGCTCGCGCCGGACCTTTATGTAATTCAATTTGCATTACATAGGTCATATTTTTTCAACTGTGTGAAGTTCATACAATCTGTCAAGTAGCTGGTGTTTCACAGCTATATGCGTCGTCACCTTGTGGTGTTTGCAGGAAATTAGGGTAAGTTTCGATCGCTAGCGGTAGCACGAACTGATCATGTACTCCATTCCTCCTTCTTCTGTTAAAGACTCGTCTGTTTACAAGATATCGCCGACCGTAACAGATTATTTTTGTTGCTGATTGGAATGGTTGGATGAAATTTAATTTATTGCAAAATAAATAATTTAAAATTTATTATAAAAAATAAAAGCAATAAAAATTATTAATTTAACATTTTTCTTAATGTCATAAAATAAAACATGTCATCATCATGAAGTTGGATGAATCGTTGCCAAAATTTGAAAATTGGATTTTCGGGTATGCATGACTGTCATTGCGACAACTTAATGACATTAAATTTTTTTAGATCATGAACTAATAGTTAGAAGTAATATGAAATAGTATAAATAATAAACTGAGTGATTTAGAGATAGAAAGTAAACTGTTTTATTTGTTGCACTGTGAAACGGACAAGGTGATACCCGTTGTGATCCAACGAATTAACAATACCACTCGAATAGCAGCATGTAATAAAAATTTGGTTGGCGGAAATTCAGTTGAAAGTGGGTAGAAATAGATATCGTGAATGAATAAAAAACCGTTGAACTAACGGCAAGGTATTAGTGGAATGATCAGTGATAATAAACAGAAAAAAAAAACAAAAGTCGAACTGATCATGAAGCGTTTGAGCAGTGCAATTAAAGTAAGGTGGCTAACGAGGAGCGTAAGTGTGCTCTAGTGCTGCAAACAATCAAATCAGCGAAAACAGCACAGACTTCACAGAAGCTGAGCAACGATTCCCAAGGTCATACAAGTGACCGTTTGTAAAAATTTCGTTATAAAATTACCTAAGCGTTTATTCCAGACAACCTTACTGTGCGCCGCAAATTATCAAATATTGGTTCGTAAGTCGCCGTTGCACTTTAGTAAGTGCAACTTGTTTCAATCATATCGGATTTTGTTTCCGAATAAACGTGTTTGGCATGCCGAAGGTTTCACACCATGATAACCAAAAGGCGAAGGTTTTGCATGTTTCATGTCAACCACTGGTAGTTTCAGTGTCTCATTGTTGTAGATTACGTATATGTCCGCCTGATCCGGAGATCATAAGTTGTAACGCCGTATACCATACGGTTAGGTGATTGTATTAGTAGTGGTTTACCTATTTCTTTCCAGAAATGCCCATCGATGGTGGGATATGCTACATGGAAATCAAATGTAACTTTGAATCAGCTGCTGATTGTAAAAATAAATCAGGAATAGATAATTGAATTTTTGAATTAAATTGTATTTTTCTGGCCTACTGATTATATTAGTTGAGGAAACTTTTAATCCCATAAACTCTTACAGGAAAGAGTTATTCCCAATTTAACAATATTTTTAAAGTATTTACATCAAGCTGATTTGAATGAATTTTTGCCAATTCCCAATTCGCAGGATAAGTAAAAATAGTGTCGCAGTTTTGTTTTTAAACCTTAACTGTAAGCCAACCTGATCTAAAGTGTTGATACAAGTATTTGCCACGCGGGTTAAATCGAGTGGTTTTGCTTATACAGATTAATAAAACGATCGATTATTAATTTATATGAATTTTAATCAAATGGTGTAGTTTCATCCAGAAAGGTCACATGAATCATCGAAATTCCATTTCAACATTTTTTGTAGTTTGCCGTGTTTGTTGTGGTTCTGAATGTCGGCTTAGTTCCCGAAGCTGAAGCGCGACGTTGTTCCGGCGGATAAAATTGAAAAAAATCTAATTTATCTTTATCAATTTTGTTCGAACGTTTTGTTTGCATGTTTATTGATTTTACATTTTATGTCACAGAATGTATTATTGTATGAGTTTATAAGAACCTTAGTAACATTACTAAAAAAACTGTCAAGAATAATTAGTACTCTTTATGTTAACTGGTTTCGTATATGATTGTTAAAGCTGGCCCATAACACAACGGAAGAATTACTGCAAACCCTAGCATCCAAAACAAAATTAGATACCAAATTGAAATCAATATTTGTATAGTATAATGACGCAAATAAAGCAACCACAAGAACAAATCTGAATCAATTAATGTTGATGAAAAAGCTAATTAAATACCATACTTAATAGAGGCCATCATAAAAACTTCACTCACGCAATATAATGCTAAACGCTACAACTATTCCATACTTAAACGGCTACCATATGAAGTGGGCACACTTGGAAGTTACGTTCGAAAACGTAGTATGTATACGAAAACAACCAGTTAACAAATACCCAAAATTAATTATTTAATATGAGACGTAACCAATTTAGCACTTCTCTGAAAATTTGCTTAAAAAAAATAAGTGTTTTCTGAATTGCCACAGATTTAATGTAAGACATATTTAGAGATTTCGACTTTATATGGTAACTAATCGACAAATTCATAGCGTGAGAAGTAGCACAGCAATTAAGGCTAACCAAAACCAAAAGTTTTTGCTATGGTTTCGAAAATTTCAGCATTAAAAGGAAAATTAATGGAAAAATTAAGAATTGATATACGATTTCTGTAATAATTTAACGTAGAAGTACGAGTTTAAGTTTTGAAGGCTACCATCAAATCACTATCAGACACAACATAGTTAGTTTGGACATTGAAATACAGAATTGAGTGTGAGAAACAGTCAAAATGATCAGAAGAAGAATCAGAAGTACTGCTTTTTACGCTATTTGCCCTAGGGACTTGGCGAAACACACTAATACTTAATAAACACATTTTATTAAACACTTGTTTTTTATTTCGCAAAAATAATTCAAATTCAAATTGGAGGCATTACCCAATCACGATTCATGTCAAACGCAAGAAGCAATAATAAAAAACAAGTGTTTAATAAAAATGTGTTTATTAAGCAGAAGAACTGCATTCGAATACGGAATTTAATGAACGGATAAAGAAGCGATTCAACAAGAACGAACATTACAAAAGAAGATATCACAAATTCTTTAACGAGAATATCAAACACGTTTCCATGTTTGAAAAATTACGAAGGTTTATCGCATTAGTATGTACTGAGACAAGATAAAACAACAATTAGGGTAAGAATTTGGCGCCTCTTGTAAAAACCAAACACACGTTTCTTTAAACCAGTTGATGTTAGTTAAGGCGACAATATGTAGAAAATACTCGTATAAATATTCGAAAAGATTTTGCACCAGAGCAATACAGCAAATTGGATTTTTGAGCGTCAGTCGTCCTCACATCAAAATTCTGGCTGAATTATAAGCATTAACTGCCAGATTTAGAAAAGATTATAATTGATCGGTGTTCAAGGTATAATTGATTACACCCACCGGGGTTCCACCACAACCACAACACTGGGATGAATTAAAGAAAACCCATAAAACTCCGATACAAATAGTAAATAACTGAAATAAAATGAAATATGCATCCAAATTTATGGTACTATACTTGATTGAAATCAATAATTAAAATTGTACCACTATAATGCACTAGAAAAGCGCTCGAAGTGATTTAACAAAAATAAAAGCTTTAGTCAAAGAGAAGTACGATAATACCACTTGCAGCTGAGCCTTGAATTGCCTGTTGAGGAAATTATTTTCTAAAACTATTTAGCGATTGTGACAAAATTTGCTGGGATCGAGCAGAATATGGTTATAATGGGCGGCTGGAGTGAAATCGACAGAACATCTCAAACAGATTTTTGGGGAGTCATACTATAAACTTTGAAATGCTTTCAACCATATTTGGCTATTTTTAATAGATAGACCAGTTACAGGTAAACAATCTGATAAGTCTTTAACCATTAATATCAGTAAAACAAATGGAATAGCGAGTAGTTTAGTGAATCTAGTGAAAAGAAATAACATTCATTACACCAAAATAAGGTTTGGTACACGATCAAACAAATCGATGTGTAAAATAAAGTTTTTATTGATAGGGTTAAAGAGCCCTACCAATAAAAACTTTATTTAAAATAAAATAATGTATTTGCTAAAAAATTATTTTTGTTTAAAAGTTATTAATGTCGTGAGTTGCATTCAAACTCTGAATAAAACATGCAGTCATCTTCGATCGAAAGATGATGCGCTAGTCCATGTAATCAACCAAAAATTGATCAGACAAATCACAACGAAAATGTGTTGATCCAGAAATTGAATAAGCTAAAAATAAAAAAAATGAGAGGTGATTATGTTGTGGGTGATTATGTTATGTTACCCACTCTCGTTTACCTCGATTGTATACGAGCGAGAAATTAAACTTACCGGACGTTTGATAAGTGTACTGTATAAACAAATATCATTATTAAGAAGAATTTTATAAACGTCCGTGAATTTAAATTGTTTAAGAATTTTTTCGGCTTTTCGGACAAATATTATTTTAATGGACATCCATACAATGTTTACGACTGTTTTAGTCGCAGAAAACAAAGAGGCCATTTATTAACAATATCTCTACCCCAAAAGTAGAAAAAAATGCACTCCCCTCCCCAAACCTTTAACCCCAGGGCACTTGTGTACACAAAGATACCCAAACCCTTACAAAAATGAGAACTCCCTTAGGTAGCTTCTTGGCAGCTTGGTTTCGTACTGATAAAAAGTTGGTCTCCTCATCAGGTTGCAACGACCAAACTGCAAAAATCCAACTCTTGCTTCCTCCTCATTATGTATGTGTAATACAGCCAACACATATAATTAAGAAGAATTTTATAAACGTCCGTGAATTTAAATTGTTTAAGAATTTTTTCGGCTTAATAATATTTTGTTCGAAAAGCCGAAAAAATTCTCAAACAATTTAAATTCACGGACGCTTATAAAATCCTTTTTAATTATATGTGTTGGCTGTATTACACATACATAATGAGGATTTCCTGTGGTTTCTGATTTAGTGATACGACTGCCACCTAGCCGGCGATCTGCTGCTCCACCGCAAAGTCATCACGAGTTCTGTTAACGGTTTATGACGATAGACAGTAAAATTACAAAATGCAAGACAGAACGTTACAAGTGTACAGAGGCCGAATTTAAGATGAAACAAATTTTTTTTTTGTCAAAAATCGATATTTCAATTTAATTTAGAATCTTTTAGATCGTCATCGTTTTTCTATTAAATGTTATATTTTTTTTAAATCGGTTTTTTATGTCAATGATATAACGAATTCTTGAAAAATCAAAATTTTTTATGAGTACAGTTTACATAGCAAAATGAAGTATCAGTAATCATGGAAAATTTTGACTTCGAGATTTTTGCAGATTTACCATTCGCTATACTGCCGAAGTAAAAAAAGGAGTTGTAAAAAATCTACGCGTGTTTAGTGTCATCCGAACTAAATGTTGTTCGTTCTCTACAGCCCAGACACAATGATTGATCGGGGTTAAACTTCTAGCATTAATTGGGAGGTATAAGTGATTTTTGGCCGAAACCGATACACTGGATGTTGCAGCTCCTTCATTGAAAACGTTTTCAATGTTTGCATTGATGTTGAAACGTTTAGCATTTAGAAAACACGATTTGGGTATTCTTCTATCTTTGAAGATTGGTTTTCTGAAATTGAAGGAGCAATAATGATTTTTGTTTAAGAGTTTTTTCGGCTTTTCGGACAAAATATTATTTTAATGGACATCCATACAATGTTTACGACTGTTTTAGTCGCAGAAAATAAAAAGCCAATTATTAACAATATCTCTACAAAAAAAGTGCACTCCCCTACCCCGAACCTTTAACCCCAGGGCACTTGTGTACACAAAGATACGCAAACAATTACAAAAATGAGAACTCCCTTAAGTAGCTTCTTGGGAGCTTGGTTTCGTACTGATAAAAAGTTGGTCTACTCATCAGGTTGCAACGACCAAACTGCAAAAATTTACCTCTTGCTTCACACCTATAGTATGAAACAAGAACATTTCGATTTAGCGAATTATATCACCAAATCAGAAAACTCTTGGAATTTCTCATTTTATATGTGTGTATTACTCATTTTATATGTGTGTACACATATAAAATGAGAAATTCCAAGAGTTTTCTGATTTGGTGATATAATTCGCTAAATCGAAATGTTCTTGTTTCATACTATAGGTGTGAAGCAAGAGGTAAGTTTTTGCAGTTTGGTCGTTGCAACCTGATGAGTAGACCAACTTTTATCGGTACGAAACCAAACTGCCAAGAGGAAACTTGAGGAAGTTCTCATTTTTGTAAAGGGTTGTGTGGCTCTGTACACACAAATACCCTTGGGGTTAATGGGGGGGTTGAGTGAATTTTCTACTTCTTTTTAGTAGAGTATTGTAAGTAAATGACCTCATTTTTTGGTGGCCCGAAAGGTCTCAATCAATGTGAATGTCATAGAAAATAATATTTGTCTATAAAAAGCCGAAAATCTTTAAAGAAATTATTATTCTATTATTTATATTATTATTATTTTTGCGATTTTCTTTACAATTATTTTTCTGTTTATTAAAAATCATGAACCTAATGATTAGTATAATACTAGTACGCGTACTTACTTCGGAATCAAGTTGAATTTAATAATTTTCTTTTTCATTCAATTTTCATTTTTAAAATGTTATGTTTATGAGATAAAATCCTCCATTCGGTACCATGAGCTTTAGCCGACGCAGATAGCCGCGTCAGGTTCAATAAATAATAATATTTGTTTTCCTTAACAGGGAGTAGGTTTTTCCGAGTCTTAAATTTATTTTTTTTAGAATATCCCCAACGCACCACCCAAACTGTGACAACAGTCCAGAAAGAATGATTGATCATGATGAAAAATCAAACTTAGCTTTTTCCACATATTAAGAGGAGGTCCTAGTGATTTTTGGTCGAAATCAGTTCACCGGAATTGATATTTTTCATAGGAGCTTTTTTCTTTTTTGCGAATATTTTGAAAAGTATAAGTATAGCACGAAAAATGATTCAAATCTAAAAGATTATAAATTAAGTTTCAAACAAAATTTGTTCTGAACCTTTATTTTAAAATTTACCGGAAACGACAATCTTAGGGCAAAGAAAATCTATTTCACTAAAATTCGGCATCTCGGTAGATTGACTATTCCGAATCAAAATTCACACTTAACCTGTTTCTATTAATTGGGAGATCGTTGCGAAATTTGATGGAAATTTGTGTACTGGAAGTTGCAGCTTCCATGGGAGCTTCTTCAATTTTTGCATTGATGTCAAAAGTTTAAAATAAAAGATATTAATAAATTTAAAGATTGAATTTTCAATAAGGGTCGACCTTGTTTATTTTCTGAAGTTTAAGCAGGAATAAAGATTTTTTATGATACAAAACAGGTTTACCAAAAGTTCAAGTAAGTAAGTTTAATTTTGCACTTTTTAAATCAAGTATGTTGTATTCGAGATCTATGTATAAGTTCATTTCAAATAAAATTTTGCTCTTACACCAACAAAATAACTGCTAATTCAATAAATTAACAGGACGTTTCATTCAAGCTTATCGCAATGGAACTGAATGATTTGTATCTGAGAGCAATGTTTAAAAGAATTCGCCATTGAAAGAAGAATTGATTTTATTTATTTTTATTTGCCGTTACAACTAGACAGTGTTAGAACTTAAAGAATTTTTTTTTGCTATAATGCAGATCAGTTTTTCCTAAACTAATAGTTTCAAGGTCAAAAAGCCTGACACTTATTATATATATTTATTAATTAATAAAAAAACTCATAACACCAGCTGTTAGATATTTTATATAAAAATTTAATATTTGATGGCACCTCAAAATGATGCCGAAAATATATTAATTTTAAAATTTAATTTAAAGTGTTAATATTCTTTTTAATACTAAAGAATATTAACACTTTAAATTTAATCTTCATTTAAATTAATTTTCTTTTTTATAGCAAATTTTTATAGTTTTGTTAGATGTGATTTCCTCTCCGCTACTAAGAAATCAGCCATTTCAACCTGTCGATCCAAATTTATATATTACGCTTACGTCGTACTAAAATACTAGTCCGACAAGTAGCAGAAACTCCAATAAAATCGTTTAAAATCTTGGTACATGCAATTCGCCCGCAGCCTAAATTGTAAACTTTAAGTACGAATCGATCATGCATGTTTTTTAAATTTTCACAAAACGTGCTGGTTTTTGCAGAATAAGCACTTCAGTAAGTGTTCTAATCGATTCTACTGCTTTGACTTTTTTCAGTTCTAATGGATCAATATACAAAAAAATTTAATATGAGAATTTTGGGCAGGAGTGGAACTGTGTATATGAAAAATTCGAATAGCTAACCACCGCCCCACCGCGCAACTAATCCATCACTTTAATCACAACAATAAATAATATTAATTTTTCACATGTTAATAATTTTATTCATAATAATAGAATCTTATATCAGCAGTTTATTTCAGATAAGACGAATATTTTCACTTTCATTCAACTCAAGTGTAAAACGGAAGTCTAGAAGAAAAAATATTATATTAACGAAAGTATAAAATTTTGTTCTTTTTTGTTATCAAAAAACTTTTATCGTAAACCTATAATATATTTTATGAACTGGAAAACTGGAAGAGCACAAGAACAAAACGAAAAAAAGTTAAACCATAAATGGAAATAGGCGAAAACGAAAAAATTTCATTTTTATGTTGAATTTTTTTCAAAAATAAATAAAAACGAAGGAAGAAAAACACGAGGCGGAGGTTTAGCTAAGTAATTATACGTAATTGAACTTTATTGTTTTCTGTCTTCAACCAAAACTTGTGCTGTGCCTGCTTGCCTACCTAGTACCTCTACACATAATCTTTTTTTTTATTGTAGAAAACCTAAAACTAAATAGAAACGAAAATCCAAAATCCGCAACCACCGCTCATCACATCGTTGTGTTTCGAGAGTACTTGGTGTAGCATAACAACCGAAAAATAATAACATAATTGAAAAATAACTGAAAATGGGAAAATGGATTACTTTTTCGTAAAGAGGACATAAACAAGTAAATTTTATATACGAGGCATTATAGAGCCACCAAAATCGATATACATATGTATAGCATTAGGTAGCAGGAGTACCTATGTATACATATACATTAAGAGTAGGGTTTAGGTATCGAATATAGGCTTTAATCTTTATTACAATATAAATATAAATTACATTTCAATTGAATGTGATTCCGCATGTAGTATTATTTTTATTTTTTTGTTGAGAAATTGAAAAATGGGTTTTTCTCTTGCTGGATATATCGTATTGCTATGGAAAATTTATTTCCACTTCGAGAACAATCTTTTTTATAATATGAGGATTGGTATTTTTGTAAATGTATATGTTTATGAAATGAATGTTGTTTACCATGTTAAATTGAACCAAAAGTACATAAATTAATTTAGATTTTTTTTATTTAAACGTATTTTGGTATTGTATCCATGTTTATTATTACATGTACGGCCGTACACACGTTTGTTTATCTTTATTACAAAACCATGTTACCTTGTAGAACATTTTGATAACAAAATGAATGTTTAAGATGAGGGTACATGAAAATGATAATATTACCTAATTGATTTATTTAGTAGACGAGGTTTGATGAAATATAAATTGGCTTAATTAGATTTATTATGAATTAGAAAACGGTTTATGCTAAATTTGATACACGTATTGATTATAAAACCGTATTAATTGCAAATTTGTTAGCAGAACCGTTGATTGAATACATATGTATATTCAATCAACGGCAGAACCTAAGACGCGTTTTCAATAAGTTCGGTAAATCTATGTAAAACAGTGAAACGACAGCTTGCTTTTGTTTTTTATTAATATATGACAAAAAAAATAATGCAAATCCGCTGAGTTTCATTTAATTTCTGTGAATGAAAATTGAAAAATAAAAAAAACAATTAATCAAAATATAACCTTTTATGAACATTTGAAAAAGTGAAAATGTGATTATAAAAAAGAATCAAACACTTACTAGATCTTAAAATTGAAGAGAAATTTATGCAAGTAGTATATATTTTATATATAAAACTTACCACCTGCCCCTCCCCCCCCCCTCCTAAAGTTATAATTTAAATACGGATAGCTATTACTGCATGCACATTATTTAATCCACTTGCGTTGGGAAAGCCTTTTAATGCAAAAAATACCTACTGGGGATTAAGAATATATTGCTATTTTCATTCTGGAGATCAACCAACTTATTGACATATGAATAGAGGCAAAATACCCGACATAGACGTCTCTTTATCATCCAAAGGTGTAGACGAGAACTAATTTTACCTAAGCAGTGAGGGGATATTGGATCAGTTGCATATTATTACGACAATCATTGTAATGATTCTTACGAAAACCAGTTCATCTTGGCTAACTAATAACACAGCTGGGAGAAATTCCAGAAACTAGTTGAGAATAATATTGATCTTTAGGTGCCAATTAAAAATCCGATTCAGCTAGAAGACGATTTGAAAGATCTCAATAACAGTGTACAAGAAGCGGCATGGAGTAAAATCTCCTCAATTTCAAAGGGAATGCTAAGATACTATTTATCCTCTGGAAGCTACAGCTCTGGCTGCAGCAATATACGAAAAGCAGGAAAGGCCTGAGAAAGAAGTCAAGCGCCAGAATATAAAACAGCTCTAAATTTTTGTCGATTTTAAAAATGAAGATGGAATATGGGCAGAAAGCGTCGTTGTTTACAATCAATCTTGAGTACACGTTCCAGCCTCTACTTAGGCAAACAGCTGCACAAGTACATAAAGTAGACAACTACAATATATCTCTTTACACATTACAAGAGTTAAAAGAGGAAATCAATCTAACTTAAATGCAAAGAATGTTAAACTTATTCAAAAAATTTGTAAAAATGAAAAATCACTCAAGAGTATAAGAAATAAGGCAAAATCTTTCGAATAAGGTACTGAATCGTGAAGTTCACTAGATAATCGAAATGACTGTTCAAGACGTTTAAATTTCATTTATATCAGTTTTAAAAAAAATTGATCAACAACAAATGTGTTATCTCATCGCATCAAAATAGAGGTAATTTTGTTTTGACCAGGAAGTAAATATAAAGATAATTAAGCAGAGACATCTTGTTTGTTGGAAATCTATGTGAGCTGTCCAATCTTCGATTCAGTGAACGTCTAAATTCCATTTATTTTAGTTTTGAAAAATTGATCAATTTCAGGACCATTAACAATTGGGCTTCCAGCAAGTTTTCAACAAATTTTGTGTTCCGCCACGTTTTGTTATATTCTAATTTTGTCGGGAGCTTTACAGTCGCCTAAGATACAAAAGAAGGAACCGCATGATCATATACAGATTGTCAAAATGTCTACACATAAGCATCTTAAAGGAAAACCCAAAATTGGAAATACAGTTGCAATTAAGAACAACATGGTGCTCGAAAATCGAACTAAAAATATCAATATATCGAACAGCTGAAAATTTGCGTCTTTTGACATCACTAATATGTATGGCAACGTATACAGGTTGGCGCAAACAGGACGTTCTAGTGTGAATGTTCAATATTTTTTTAAATTATTTTTTCTTTAAACCACCAACAATAACCCGTCTGGTTCTAAATATCCAGGAACAAGGTGCCGTAAGGAACATCCTGGGTTTCAAAGCAGTACGATGTACGGTACGCATGGATAATGTGTGCAACGTGTACTGGAGAGAGTGCGGAATAGTTCAGAAAGATGTTCAACATAACTGAGACTACCGCAAAGGCTTGTACAGAGAATTTTAGCGACATTAAGAAAGTTCCCATGAAAAATAAAGCTTGAGCAAGAATTAAGACCGACATACTATCAAAAACCGCTTGATTTTGCCATTTCGCTACAATGAAAAGTTAAAGGAAATAACGATTTCATTCTCAATGTAATAATGAGCGATTACGCCCATTTTAGAGCAATTAGAATTTGATACTGTTAAAGTTAACCGAAAGTTTCTAGCCGAAAGATAATGCAGATAGTGTCTTGAATACAGCAAAAATCAGTCATGAACTCTAATTTAATAGAATTTAGAATCGAATTACATCATTCGGGTGAAGGAGAAATTATTTCAGTTTATAGGAATTTAAAAATCGATAGGGGCGAGAGTATAAAGAGAGTTTAAAAATAGTCAAGACACTATCTGCATTATCTTTCGGCTGGAATCTTTCGGCTAACTTTAACAAGGTTAGAATTTGAGCACCAAAAAATCCAAGATCAATTAATCAGCAACAATTACACGCACTTAAATTGACGTTGTTTTATAAAGTGAGAGCGAGTTTTTCTGAGCTTTTGAGAGAAGAAACAACACCAAGCCCTTGCGTACTCGCATCACAACGACATAGAACTGCTTGTAGTAATCCGGATTCATAAGTACGCGAGCACTAGAATACTTGCAAAAGTTGTCTGGGCTTCGGTGTCTAAACCCATTGTAACTTATCACGCTCACAACCACCAATCTTGTAACAACACCATTGGAAAAACTTTATGCATTAGTCGACACATTGCTTGAACAGCGTTACAGAGTCCAAATGGCATCATTATAAACTGTTAACGCAACTTCGAGGTCGATAGGAGTATTTAAACATCACCATTTTGGTAAAAGACGAGACTTGTTCCTTCACCAAATTTAGCCTTATTGTTTGTTATTTGTTTAGTTTAGCCATTTTATGATAGGTCGTTGCGTGTAAGGTTTTTGATATGGCCACAGGCAGATTGATATGGCAAATTATTGGGTATGTGGTGGTACCAGCAGTAGTTCTAACTGAAGCATTGAATTTGAAATAATCTCAATTTATATCGAGCACAAATTTAATCGGCTTTTACCTATATACAAATGGTCGTTCTGCTTTCAAGCAAACCCGAAACGGTTTTACTAATGATAATATTAACTTTCATATAACCAATAAGTTAAGAGGTTTCCAATTGAAGACCTCGTTTAGTCGTTCAATCTATGATTCATTGAATAATAATGCTGATAACTATTCCGCGCTGGTTAGAAGTAATCTTCATGTTTCAAATAGATAATGGAAGGAAGGATCTCACGCCTACTCAAGAAAAATAAAACGCGTATATCTCTGTAACTATACAGCAAGGGCAGGTAAGAGGATTTAATCATGCTTAAAGTAATATTTCAGAAATGCATTAGCTTTGGCAAAAGATAGAGGGGCACTTAATAATAAAATTTGACTTCTAAGACGTTAAACCTATTTAAAAGATTACAGGGAAATTGACTGGAGACTGTGTTCGTTGGAAACAAGTTCTCAAGAATCTATTGTTATTTCTAAAACGTTGCGAGGGCGAGTACTTACGGGTAAATATACAATAGATATCACTTCTGTTCCGCAATACAGTAATAAAGTGCAAAATTTTCACGCATTGGAAATGAGCAAAATTGTGTAATTCTGTGTTAAAATATCTAATCTTAAGGTTAAATCAATCTGCTTAGGTGCCTAACTAAAATTAAACTTTCGTAAAACTTAACAGTTTTCTGGGTATGTTGTACAGATTGCTGGTTCCATGTCCTTGTCATGTCATTTATGCCTTTTTTTCTGAGAAATGGATTTCTACCGCGAATAGGGAGCGAAGAAACTTCATACATTTGATTTTAGGACACAGATTAAATTCCAATCTCTTCAATTCATGCCTATGGTAAATTTCTACCAGTGTTTGAGTTCGATGATTTAATCTCAGTGGTTAATACCGGGTGTATGATTTTGTTAGTTCTTTCGCAGTCGGTTATCACTCTAAATAAGATTCTGGTTTTGAAATTTACTACCATTTGCATGAACACCGTTCAATGTAACAGACCGAGTTTTTAGAACTCATATTTTGTGCGTTCGATGATTCTGTAGATTTGCTAATGAAGATATAATTTTGTGAACAGGAAGTAAAAATGTGTTTAATTTGTTGAGCAATTTTATTAACGACTGTAAACATGTTGTTAACCGTATTTGGTCCAAAAAATGAGTCAATGTGATATGGGTGGAACATATAATATTTGAGTTTTAGCCAAAGTGGGCTCCCGTCTGAATATTATCGAACCTGAACTATCAAATTAAATTGAATTAATGAATTAACTGTTAAATATGTCGTATAGCAATAGCAAAGTGTCAAAGCTTTTGCGTTTCGATCGGGAGATACCTTAAAATTGTTTAAAAAAAAAAATACAAATAGTTTATAAAACACGTTTGTCACAGATCTTTTATAGTATAATTCAGGGCAATGACCTAAACTCGTCTCTGTATTCAAAGTACGTTTAAATTGTTTCTTTATTGGAATTAAATATATCTGTCAAGTTTCAATCAAGTCGGGTTTCAGGATTTGGCTAAAAAATTGATCCCCATATTTGGCCTGGAGAATTTGAAAAGTATGGCAAACGAGTTGGTAGTTGGTTCTTTGTTAAAAATACTCAGTGAGTTATGCTTTCAAAGAGTTTAATGTATGTACGGTTGAATTAGGAATTGGCACGGATGAAGCCTCACAGGTACGATGAATTAAAAAAAAAGTGGTTTAGTTTTAGTGAACGCAACCAAACAAATCGCAAACTGATTAGCAACACATGGAGCAAAATTGGCTCGCAGTACGTATCTTTCGTAACTTTAGCCATCGTTTTTGCGGAAGGTAACTTAAGCTTGAGTCGAGCGAGACACATTATTATAAGACACAGTTTTGCTTGATGTTCTTTGTATTGTTAGCGGAACAACAGATTAATATTCGGTTGCAATTTGACCTAAATTCAACTTATTGTTACGAAACACGTTCTAATTAAAACTACTGACCTGAAATTAGACAAAGAAATCCGTAAACGTACACAAGAAACAAAAATACAACTGATAATTTTCGCAAAAACACAAATCTATTTCGTAAAGCTTTCATTTCATTGAAAATTTATTAATCTTATATAAACCTTGAAAATCTTCGAAAACCATGTTCTTTGTTTTTGTATTCTGCTGCTGCTAAAGATAATAAAGATAAATCTAAAACAGCTTATAGCAAAATATATTTTTTTTTCTAAAATTTTAAAAAATATTTTTTCAATTTATCACAATTCTAAATAAGCAAAACAACATAATGTTTTTTTTGGTTTGCTTCCTCATCCCCCCTCCCACTCTCCCCCATCTAGCACATCATTTCTATAAAATAAACGCGATAGAAAATGAAATGCTCAACGTACCAACATATTTAAGACGAAAAAAATAATTCTCACCATTTAAAAATTTCAGTGTGCTGTTAAACAAAATTAAAACAAAAATAAAAAGAAGGAAACAAGCTTTCTCGTATATAACTAGATACTATAGTCGTTTATAGTATGTATGTACTATACAAGTAATAAAAATAATAGTAAATTTTAATAATAATACGATCTCTATACAAACAGACAAATTTTCATCATCCATTCATTCATTAATTTCAATTCATTTCAATTTATGTTATTGCTTCGGAACCGACTCTATATAGCAAAAACAAAAATACAGGGAAAACAAGACGGAAAAATTATTACCGTTATATACATATAAACGTACGTACACTCGTATATAACGGGACATACATACAAACATATAGCGGGAGATGAAAAGCGGAAAATAAAATTTCCTTCCTTTATTTAGCTTTTTTAGTATACAGAATAGCAGCTTTATATACTGGTACAATGTATAAGGCGATTGAATCACACAAAACAACACACACTATACACATACATGTACAAACAAACAAACAAACAAAAAAGCTTTGAAGCTTTGAAAAGATTTTTAAATGGATATTTTCTTCGTATACATTTGCCCAACACCGTCGTATTTGTTGCTCTATATATGTTTGTGTTTTTATTTGTTGTATTGTTATTCAACTTTCACATCGTCGAGATTATAATCTATCTCAATTATTTTTGTCTATTAAGTTCCCTTGTATATTGTTTTTGTAGTCTGGGCAAATCCGAGGACTATACCGAAAATCTATGTTAATGAAAATATAAATAAAAATTATTTTCTCTTTTGCGTTCTGTACACACATAAAAATCACCATGCTCCCTGACGTAAATAGAGCACACCAAAAACTAAGTCATATTAATAGGGAATATGGATACAACAGAACAATGGCACACAAATTAAAAGAAAAACAAATTGATTTTCGTAATAAAAACTATATTTTATATGTTGGTGTTGTTATTGTTATTGTCAATGGGAGAGAAATGAATTTTTTTTTTTTGGTGAAAATCAATGGGAAATCACGGTTGGCAGTCTAATAATGGGCTTGATTCCATACGGACTTCTTTTGTACAAGTGGTGATCAAATTTGACTTTCTTTTTGTTTATAAATTGGTTCACATTTATTATCTTGATACCAAGAAAGATTCTTTATCAATTTCTGAAGTTCGATAGTTGTTCATATTTAAACCTCGTGTAAGATGATGTAGAGAAAATAATATTACGTTCTGTGAAAAGAGGTGCTTGGGAATAAATATCAAATCTACTAGAATTCAACATCCTAAGAAAACGTAGATTCATTCAAGAACATTGATTTTTTACCATTTTAGTGCGGCCAAATCCGTTTTTGTCTGTATCTCTTCATGTTGGTTTGTGTTTTTTTCGATAGATCAAACAAAATAAAATGATTTAAATCATTTTATGTAAACGAAAATTTTCATACCAAAATATGAGCTACAAGAAAATTTTTATCCCTAGTATTCAGTTACCAGAATAAGTTTTCTTTTCTGGCCACATTACTAATGATAAAAAAAATTATGCAATTTAAATAGCAACCGAGATACAAGTAAATATGTATTACGGACTGGTCGCAATCTTAACACGAAAACGCTTTGATGAAGAGGAGCTACTCTCGTTGTGACTGCAAGACCTGAAAACTATGTATTGGCGTCTTTCCATATAATTTTAAAAACCAATAATAAATAAGCAAAGGTACTCTGTAAAACCAACATATTTGACTAGATCTTCATTGCCGATATTGCAGATTTTTTTAAATTGTCAGAATTCCGATCTTACGAAAAGTTCAGCTAAATTTCGATCAGTTAAATCAATAGAATGCAAAAAAATTGTGAAGGGAATATGTTGTGGCCATCACCCGACTATCGTTTACCATGAATGAAACAATCACAGATCCCGAATTCGCCACACTCAAATTCTAAAGCGAAAATTTTAAGTTATCGGACTTCTGGTGAAACTGTCTTATATAATCAAAAATCTTACTACTTCCGCAAAACACAAATCTCCAACTTATTTTGTAAGGGTCACCCAATTTATGGAAAAACCTATGAAGTTTCATGCAATGTCGATGTGCATTGAACTCAATTCGTCATTTGCGAGAAAATTTCAAAAACATCTAAAGAATTTTATCGAAATTTATGATGAGTACTTATATACTTTTGGAAATATTTGCAAAAAAAAAACAAAAATCTCTTATGGAAGCACTACATCCGATTTCGGTCAAAAAACACTTTAAGCTTAATGCGTGAATTCAACAGTGAAACAATTATTTTCATTAAAATTAACACGAGATAAAAATATAAATCTTTTACTAGTTAGGAAGAAAGAAAAAATCAGTAAAATTTACTGGCAAAATAATATAGTTTTTTTTTATTCATTCCAAAGAAGTAATAGAAAGAATAGAATACTGATCACGTGACTTTAAAATATTCCAAACCGAATGTAATAAAAAAATAACGATTTGGTAGGAATGGAATACATTTTTGAGTCATTTTGTGTTTAATATTTTTAAATATTTTATATCTTTACATTGCTATAGTTATTATTCTCCATTTTTAATTTAATTTATTTTTTACCACAACTATTTTTTATGTACATTCAACAAAAGAAACAATATGGTAGGTAATATTAAAAATATTCCTTTCGTTCTACCTTTTCATCTAGTACGAAAAGAATACGTTCAGAACATCGACAATAAATAAAAAATAGCAAAGAAAAGGAATAGAAGGAATAGAAGGAATAGAATGAATAAAAAACATAATTGCGGTCTTACTTTGGGAAATATTATTCCTATCGGAATAAGAATGAAATTTGTGCCCAAAGTAACAGCCAAGCGATTTTTTTATACTTTTATCGGTTGGTACAAAAATTTAATAAAATCAAACGAAGCATGCGATTTACTGTTATGTCATAACAAACATTTACGAAAATATAAAATTCATTTTCGACATAAATATGTCTTATTTTTCAGATTAATTCAGCATCGGAGTTCATTTTTTGTATCGTTGATTTATGTCATTTTGTTCTTTATGCGATAACGAAAAAATCTAATTTATTTTATTGTTGACAAATTTAAAATTGACTTTTCTTGTCAAGACGCCAACCCATAAAATAATAATTTTGAAAAAAGTTGCTCTAGTGGTCAATCAGTTAACTTTGCGTAGAATAATTTCATTCCTATTCCAACAAAAACTTGGAATGAAACTATTCTGGTTGGAATGAAATGTATGGCATTCTTGTTGTAAAATTCCCAAAGTAAGACGCTAAATATGTCATGTTCGGAACGTCCGAAATATTTTGAATGAATAAAAAAAGACACACACATAGTAAGCGGGGAAAATGTTGCAATAAAAAGACCCTATTAAAGTTAGCCGACTCCAGCCGAAAAATGTCGACAATGTAGATTCAAACTAATCAAACGAAAATGACAGCCGATTTCTCCCAGCCGGAAAATGTCGATAATGCAGATACAAATTTTATGACGGAAAGTAATTATTTATAATAGAAAATTTTATTTTGTTATCCTAAAAACCAGCTAAAAATTTTCATTCGAAATAATTAAAAGTAATATACCAAACCAAATTTCTTTAAGTACTGTATTAGATGTGTGGGGAAGTAAGACGTGAAATCCATCTATAGTCACATGTTTTTAGAATATTTTAAAGAAGTGCCATCTAATAATTAGCATTCAAAAACGTCAGGTCAATTTTCATGTAGAGAGTAGGCAAAACTTGATTGAACGTTTAAAGTGTCATGGCTGAAAACAGATTAAAATGAAAGGTCTTAATGATGCCCACACTTGGAAACATTTTCAGGTCGATTTCCATGTTGGAAGTCCGAGGAAACTCAATTGGATATATCACACACACAAAATTTGACAATTTCTAAAAATTGACCGTTTAAAGTGTCATGGCTGGAATTAAACTCAAATGAAAGGTCTTAATGATGCTCACACATGGAAAAAATTTCAGGTTAATTTCCACGTTGGAAGTCCGGGAAAACTCGATAATTATATCGCGCATACAAAATTTGAAAATTTCTAAAAATTGACCGTTTAAAGTGTCATGGTTGAAAATAGATTCAAATGAAAGGTATTATTGATGCCCACACTTGACCGTTTAAAGTGTCATGGCTGGAAATAAATTCAAATAAAAGGTCTTAGTGATGCTCACACCTATACAAAAATTTTAGGTCGATTTCTATGTTGGAAGTCCGGGAAAACTCAATTGAATATATCGCTCACACGAAATTCGAAAATTTCTAAAAATTAACCGTTTAAAGTGTCGTGGTTGGAAATAGATTCAAATGAAAGATTATTGATGCTCACACTAGGAAAAAATTTCAGGCCGATTTCCATGGTGGAAGTCCGGGAAAACTCAATTGAATTATTATTTTTATTTTAATATACGTTAATATACGTATACGTATTTTTAATATACGTTAATGAACCGAAATAAACATTTTTGATTTAAACAGAAATTACTGCTTAACACTTAAACTTTATCGACATTTTTCGGCTGACCCATTTTTGTTACTACCACCGAGTCTGCATTATCGACATTATCGGCCGATGCGGTTACATTCGAACCAGCATTATCGACATTTTTCGGCTAAAGTGAGTCGGCTAACTTTAACAGTATCATAAAAAGTATGAAACTATATACTTTTTATGGCAACAGTTTTAATATACCTTCAAAAAATAGTAAACGATGAAAAATATTTTTCGCACACTACGACAATTTTATAGTTAAACAATATTTTAGCAAAATGTCAAAAAAAAAACAAATGCGGGATTTTTTTTGTGTCGCTACCTACACAAATTGGGGTTCGTTACTCAATAAATGGAAAACTACGGTAACACTGTTGGTAAATCTGTCACTATTTTAGGCTACCCGAATTAAGAAAAGTTGAATTAAGACAAGTGTTTTTTTCTGAATTTAAATAGCTAAGTGTTTTTAATTCATTATGAAAATGATTTAAGAAAAGTTGATAGAAATGAAATAATAAAAGTTGATTTAATATGTGCACTTCTTAATTAATTTTCAAAATATTTTAAGAAAAGTAAAAAAACTGAAATAAAATGTTTTTTTTTAAAAATTATTTAGGAAATGATTTTAGAAAAGTATTCAAAAATATGTAATTAAATTTTTCCCCGAAAATTTTAAAAATTTTTCAGTTTTTTTTTTCCTTAGTTTAAAATTATAAATAAGTCATTTTGAAAATGAAATAAAATGTGTATTTAAAATCGAAAAAAAAGTAAAAATGTACTACAGTAAAAACCCGATTATTCGGCATACAACTAACCGGAACACTTAATTAATCGGAATTTTAATTTTGAGGAAGTTTTTTTTTTGCTTTTTTCTCTTTCTTTTCTCTATCATATTCATTTTTTAAATCATTTTGAAATTGGCAATTATTTTTTGCACATTTTCTGACAGCATTAGTTGAAAATTTTGAATGGCTTTAACTTTCATGTGTCAGTAAAATCCCAATTACCCGGCATCCAATTATCCGAACATTAGTTAACCGGAATTTTAATTTTGAGGAAGTTTATTTTTGCTTTTTTCTCTTTCATGTGCATTTTTTAATTTATTTTCAAATTTGCAATTATTTTTTACACATCTTCATTAATGAGATTAAAAGTTGAAAATTATGCATGGGTATAATTTTCATATTACAGTAAAAACCCGATTATCCAGCATCCAATTAACCGGAACACTCAGTTAACTGCAACTTTAATTTTGAGGAAGTTTTTTTTTTGCTTTTTCTCTTTCAAATGCATTTTTTAATTCATTTTCAAATTGTTTTTTGCACATTTAACCGGAAATTTAATTTTTAGGATTTTTGTTTTGCATTTTCTCTTTCACAAGCGAAATTATTTTTCTTATTATTCAGGGATTCACAGAAAATATACTTCTCTTTATTTTTTTCTGTTTTATGCATTATTCTATTTGAATTGAATATGTAAAGTCGTATTCCAGTTAGGTTAGTGAAATATTGAGTATATTATTAAATTTTGGGTACTCGTATGGGTGTACTCATAAACATATTATGTATGTATTTATTAATTGCAATAATTTCAATGAATAAACATCAATTCAAAAAAATGTTTTCTGGTACATAATTTGAAAATAAAAAAACGAGAATCCTAAAAAATAATGAAATCAAGCGAAATTCTTATAAAATTTCTAGTTTTAATGAAACATTCAATTATCCGGAATATGCTCTCATCCCCAAGCATTCCGGATGACAGATCTTTTAGTAAAGTATATTTTCTGTGAATTCCCTAATAATAAAAAAAATTATTTAATTTGTGAAAGAAAATTTTCCTTTGCAAAACAAAATTCCTACAAATTAAAACTCCGGTTAACTGAGTGGTCCGGTTAATTGGATGCCGGATAATCGGCCTTTTACTGTAATATTAAAATTAAAAGTATTCTAAATTTTCAACTAATGCTTTCAATAATGAAAATGTGCAAAAAACAATTGCAAATTTAAAATGAATTAAAAAATGCATATGAAAGACAAAAGAAAGAGAGAAAAGCAAAAAATGCCTAAAAATTAAAATTCCGGTTAACTGAGTATTTCGGTTAATTATACGCCGGATAATCGGGTTTTTACTGTAATATGAAAATTAAAGCCATTTAAAATTTTCAACTAATCCTTTCATTAATAAAATGTGCAAAAACGCAAATTTGAAAATGAATTAAAAAATGTAATTTTAATTCACAATTAATACACAAATAATAATTCACAAATGAATTTTATTAAATTCATGTTTTTTATGTTTTTCTACAATACAACAAAAAAACTGTAAGAAGAAACATTTCCTTAAAAATATTAAATTTCGCATGCATTTCTTTGTTATTAAAAACAAATGTAAATTTTATGTTTATAATGTGAAATAAAATACACTCAAATCTTAATTTACACGGTGATACGTGCCAACTGTGCAAAAAAAATCAACGTTCATACAAATACCACTTTTTTTAATTCTCTTTTCTTAATTCATCTTTTCTTAATTTAGGGGAGCCTGATGAAGCAAATATTAAATTAATAAAAATAAATAAAATAAAAATAAATATTGCAAAATTAAAAATCTAAAACTTTTCCCTATTTAGGTTTTCCCTCCTAATAATTATTAATAAACAATCCTGCATATAAAAATGTATACTCCTTACCTGATTTTATCGATGTATACGTAAAGTAAACTTTAGCCTAATAATCTTCTATTCATTTTGAAAATGAATTAAGAAAAGTGGGCAAAACATGAAATAAAATAAACCTATTTTAAATCAATTTGAAAATAAATTAAGATAAATTTTATAAAAAAATGAAATAAGATGTACATATTTTGAATTGATTTTTTTTTGTTGTAATTACTTTTTTAAATTCATGAAATTTATTCAAAATACGAATTAAAATAAGTGGAAATTTTTCATACAAAAATACCACTTTTTTAATTCACTATTCTTAATTCAACTTTTATTAATTCGGGTAGCCACTATTTTGTCTATAAATTTTGCTATAAAAAAAACAAATAAAAGTTGCTGTCTTTGTCACTCTAACGCAATTTTAATATGCTCTTCTGTTTTCGGTTTTCCAGTATTTTTTACTAAAACAAATTATTTTAGTGTGGAATCCACGCATACGTATATGAAGTTTCATCTCGATCAATCAATCCATCTGGGCTATAGCGAGCGCACATAGATTTAGTCTGCTCGGCACCACACAAAGGTTTTTAAAAACTGCTTTTTCGACTTCGGCGAAATAGCAAATGGCAAATCTGGAAAAATCTCGAGGCCAAGATTGTTCCTGTTTACTGTACTTAGTTTCATTACGTATAACAGAAAGTAGTACGTTGTCCTCCATTGAAAAATGTTCAACCTTAAATCTTTGAAACAATAGAAAACATTCTCATTTAATTGAGAATTAACTCTTTGATTTTCAGTCAAAATTTGTACGAGCTTAAATTAAATTTCAATTAGCTGCCGTTATTACTGGTGGCATTTCGCCTGACCTTCATCTCACAAATTCATGTTTACTTGTTTCTATTCTTGCTCATTTAAACTACAATAAGTTGTTGGCTTATATACATATTAGATTGACGATGGATACATCAACAAAACTTCTATTTATATATTTTTTCAGTAAAATTTTGGAAACAGAAAGTAATGAGCTTTCTGATTCTGAAATTATTTATTAAATTTAATAATGGTAATTTTGTATTCCTTTCATTTGTGAATTATTCTGCGATTTAATGATCAATGATAATTATATGTATATTCTAATATAACAAATTATGGTTTCTATTTATGAATGTATGTTTAATTTTTATGTTATAAATGAAAAAATAAAAAGAAACAAGCAAGTCTACTATTTTTATGTTTTTAATGTTGACGCGGCAACAATTCTCGTGGACAAAACTCGTTATTGTTAACTCCAAAAAATACGTCAACAATAATTGTCGACGTCGACGTTTGTTGACGTCGCACATCCCCGGTCCCACGTCTTTTACGTGTTCTTGTGTATTGCTGTTGATGTACTTGCGATGTACTCCATTGCTATGTATTTATTCGTTTTTCCAGTGGCATTTTTTAGTGTGGTGAGCGATCTTATCTGGTGTAGTACCTCCAAAAAACAAGAATAAGTTCGCTTACTACACTAAGAAGTGGTAGGTACATCAAAATCAATACCCAACGCTCTCAAAAAATATAACTACACAGCAGCATATGACAACAAATAAAAAGAAAAACTCCTTAAATAATAAAAAGGAAAGCAATATTATGAATACAGGCATAAGCAAATGCAACGATTACGAGGCGTTCTACAACAGACATGCTGATCGAAGTTTTATTACACGATTTAAAGAACAAGTAAAAGATATGGGAAACCCCATAACACAGTCCAAATACGCAGAACATCTGATTCATCGACAGTACACTTACACAGCAATTTAGATATACTACGCAGAATGAAAAAAGACGAAAAATATATAAAAAAAAATTATCAACATAGGAACAACCCACAACTATTGAACGATACGATACGATGCCGTACCACGAAATTTACGAATATATAAAGGAAAAGTTTGTGAACCAAAATTAGAATTGCAAAAATAGCTGACGAAGAGAGACAGAGAACTCTCGAAACTAGTACGAAATAAAAAATAAAAGAAAAATTATCACATGAAGAAAAATATATTCTCATTTTTTCTGTAAATTTAAAATCTATAAGTTCCTCAGTGGAAAAAAATGAATATCAAAAAACTCTAGAAGAAAATGTTCCCACAGAAGATTAACGAACAACTTACCCTTACTTTAGTAAAGAACACTCTTAAGGGGTAGAATATCTTGAAACAAGATGGTCTGTGGATTACTGCAAAAACCATTTTAGTTGCTCAATGTTCAAATATAAAAGTCACGTGTTTCAGGTGTCTGTCTTGTTGTGCACTCATAATATTTTACTTGACTATTGCACTTGCACAATTAAGAAAACCGACGAGTACTATAAATATGACGACCTATAGAATATCCAAATTAGTTTACAAATTTCAGTTTGTTATTGTTTAATATTTCATTTATTAAAGGCGACTATTAGTTCACAACAATCTTTAAGATCTTCCAATGCTTTAATCCTAGACTATTTATTAATCTTGTGTTTGAGGAATTGATAATTAGGAAAAATTTCGAACTGATCGAGTAAACAATTTTACAATAAAGAATAATCTTTACAGGATTTAAGTAAAGAAATATTTGACAGTTGTGATGTTCTTTTCAAACATTTGGTTTGTTTTATATCTTTATCTAACCATATCTTGATTTGAATATCAAATAACTCTCGGCTCCAATTATTGTTCAACATGATTTTTAAGACTATGTGTGATTAAGGCTTTGATGTATTTGCAACAATTTAAGTTTTTAAAGATTGTATTTTTTTAGTTATTAAGGATATAAAATAATTAAAATTTAGTTTTGACGTTTAATATTATGTTGTTTTCTTGACGTCAATAGTTTTATCTTGGGTAAAAAAATGTTTAAAGAATACGATTTTAAAAATGGTAAGATAATTTATTTTATAAAATTTTCTTCTGTAAAATTAGCCATACGACAACCCATAACAACTTGAACTATTGTTTGTGAATAGATGTAATTTAGAATAGCTTATATCCGTAGTTATGGGCCCTCAAAGTTTAAATATGAATCTACATAAATGTGTGTTAAGTTTTTACATTTATTTATCGTAACCGTTTTAAACTTTATCTTGGAGTGCAATTAGAGAATGCGAATATTAGAAGGCAACATAAATTCTGTGGACATAAGGCGTAATCGAAGTCAATTTTTGTGTTGTTTCAGTAGAGCAATTTAAAGTTTAAATGCTTTTCCTGAAAAATTTGTAATATTTTTATAGGAAATTTAAAATGGAGTTTAGAGTACAACTGACCTTATAAAATTTAAGATAGGTCACATGGTCAGCAGAGGTTATATTTAAGAATATTTATATCAAAAAAAAAAGTCGGCGCTTAGGTCTATTTTTCAGACGGTTAGTACATGGACATTTAATTTATCAAAATAGAGCTAGGCGCCCAGGTATTTTTTCAATTATGGTGTAGTTTTCGTTGTAACTGTCGGAAAAATCTAAAATTTTGTGTACATACGTAACCGATTATGGCGAATCTCATGGTGTGCATAACTCAATTCTGTCTTAAATCAACTTAGGCGGTTACGCCTTGTGGCCACAGAATTATCGTTTAGACGTTTACAAATTATCTTACTGCTTAGAAGATTACGGCACTAGTCTGTTTAAATTATTAGTTTTTTCATCGCAGTAAGTTTACCATTCTTTATTCCACGTCATATGCGCTCTACAAAATTTCAATAGGTTTTCTTTCCGGAAAGCATTCAATGGCGGTTTTTGTTTGCAATTTTGTAAACTTATGATGCTTAGCACACTTAATAATACGTCACACAGTATTACATTTGCCGTTTTACCGTTTCTTGCTTTGTTTTTCGCCATAGAGTATGCGGAATTTGAGGTTTTCCGAACGATAGCATGTTTGTGTTGCGGTGACGGCCTTCCAAGTTTTTGCCATAGTATTTAATATTATTAAGGTAATTATTGATAACCGATTTGCTTCTGCCCATCTTGCATAACGCGACTTGTAAAATTTGATTCTTTTTAAGCATCAATTTTAGCTTTCTCAACATCACTCAACTACCCACAACCCATGAATTCGAATAAAATCAGAGTTATTTTAAATTGAAGCAACTTTTAATTCACTTCAATGTGACAGTAAAAATTGATCCAAAGAAAAACAAATCTATTCATATAAACAACTAACGGTTCTACTCTCAGAGTTGAACGAACCTCGTTAATTTTTTTTATTATTGTCTTCTCTTCCCAACAACGCATAAAAGAGAATAACTCAAAAGAAAAGGAAAATAATAAATTGGAAAAATGAAAAAAATTATGTTGGCCCTATTCAAGTGACGCGAAATGTACCTATAATGAATTTGTGTCAAATATCGTAATTAAATAAATTTAAAAAGATTTCGAACATAATAAACACTACTGATTTAGTGGTATTGACAGTACTATTTGCAACACGTTTAAAAAAATCAAAATGTCTTCAACATTACTAAATAACGATTAATGATGCGATTGTAATTTTAATAGTGCATAATAATATATTTAATAGTATAACAAATAGTATTTCCATTTATTCGAAACATTATAATCTTTAAATGATACATCGATTTTCACGTTCAATATTCCGTTAACGTTAAATCTGTACAAGTTAAAAATCATTACCATTCCAAGCAGATAGGTTTTAAGTATAATCAAAATTAGATTTGCAAAAGCTTTCATTGCCATGATACCAACTTTTGATCTCGATAATTTAATCAAGCATATTAACATCGTCATGATTACTTCTTTACCAACGATATTATGTAAAGTACAAACCGCTTATTTTAATGTACATAAAACTTAAAACCACAAGATTTCCGCCATAATCAATATTTCAGTTCATTACAATCAATACGTCACTTATATATACTTACTCGTATGTCTAGTTAAACCAAAAAACATTATCATAAAAATATGTTATGCTGTGTATATGTTTTAGCTGTTATCTCTAATTAGCATAAATGTTCTTGTTTTTCGTATATACTCGTACTTACATATAATATACTCGCAAGTATATAATCTTATAATACGTTATATACCATGTACGCGATAAAATAAACACACATAACAACCATACCATGTTCTTCTTGTTAAAGCTTCCTATTATAATGATATGGTAAATATCGCATGGAACATAATTTTGTTCACATTACACGGCGTCAAGCAGTTTTTTTTTTTGGTTCGGACAAGTTGAACATCGTTTTTGGGTTACAGCATACTGCTGTATACACCAACATCGCATCAATTCCCATGCCAATTGTCATCATTATTGTGTGTACTGTATTTATATAATGTATAGTACATTGCAAGACAATATAACAACTTTTTCACTTGTTTGGCGATTTTTTTTAGTTGTTATTATCCGCCAGCTGTACAAAATGTAAGTAAAATTATTTCCAGAATATTATTCGTATACTTTTTACAAATACATATTTAACCAAAATGAATTTATAATGCACACGTTTATTAAAAGCACAAGAATGGAAATTAAACATAAAAATTAATAAAACCAAAAAGCTCTGGTGGGTATAATGTGTAGTATGTTCGTATGTACAGTTTAGTCAAGGTACCCGTATGTATACATAAAGCATTATTCATTCTGCCTGCCATTCATGGTATATAATATGGAATAACCTAACCGAAAAAAAAAATCTTTTTGTTTTGAGGCATCAACCCTTTTTACATATAGTTATGTAACAGCGGAAGGGGTGCGGTATTTACATTAACAAATAACATTTTTCATATATACCGCATATATAACTCGAAAGCACATCTCTAAACAAATGTTGTGTGTATTCAATGCAACTTTAAAATTTAGTGTAGAGTTTTGTATGTCGGGAGCTTTTTTTATGAATTAATGTTGTTGGACTTGCGAGGCTTAGTATACGTACGTTTAGTACTCGTAATATGTAAATAATAAAAGATTTAATTTTTATTTTATATAAATCATGTTTCCAGGACATGAATTTTATATGAGAATGTATATAATGGGGAATACAACGAAGCTCTATTCGCTTATATATAGGGAAAAAGAAATTTATCACAAAATATGTTATGTATGGAGGGACAATGAGTGGAAAGTGGTTATATATGTAAATTTACCTGTGTTTGATTGCATATTCAGTATAGAGTAGTGTACGGTAATTACAGAGTGTAAAATTTTTATTTTATTTTATTAAATTAGCTGCAGAGCTTTGTTGTGCAGCTATATGTACCTAATGGACTGCTTCTTTATTATAGACTTGATATAAATATGATAAATTTGAATATAGTAACGCGCGTGTTAGTAATTTATGCATCTTTTTGTAATAATTTTGTTTTTTTAATTTACCTTTCTAACACACCTAGAGAACTAACATTAAGTTTAACACTAAAACTGTTTGTTTATCATCATATTTTTTTCAGTAGACATACTTTGTACCTACATGGGCGGTAACACGTTTTTTTCAGTTTAATGAACGACAGGAACTTTTATGGTTTGCTTTTAGTAATTGAGTATGTTATATGTTTATGATTAATTTGATGGTAGATTAGCATACAATTTTATATATTCTAAGCATTATTGTGAACATATTCGCTAAGATATTAAGTGTGGGTGCACGTCGCCTTAAAGCCGCAAACTTAAAAGATCGCGCAAACTTAAAATATTTGGAGGAGTGTTAATAAAGTTCATCATAACCGTTATTTCAAAAAGAAATAAATTGAGAAGAGTTTTTTCCTTTTAGCAGCACATCATCGAAATCACATAAGTTTTTAGAGATGTTTAATCACATCCAAAACAATACGGACAAGTGCATTTGGTATGGTTATTAAAAATTAATTTATAATTTTATTAAATTTAATCGTAATGTTTACAAAGAGCTGTAATCTTAAATAGTAAAATGCATAGTATTTCGGACCTGGAGCTTGCTAGGCCTGCTACAGAACTATTTGATCCGATTTACAGAGCTATTCGAACCAGGCGGAAATTTGCACACTACATAGACGTGCAACACAAGCACTCAGAAAAAATATGATAAATACATGATTGCATTTACCATAATATCATCATTGTATGTTAAATGCAATTATTTAAAAGATTGATTTTATCATACTATGTTATTCTTGATCATTCTTCTTGATCTTCTTCATCATAACAATGATGATCAGTCAAAAACAAAAAATTTCTTTTGCAGTGATCATCATTGTTATGATGAAGAAGATCAAGAAGAATGACCAAGAATATCACAGTATGATAAAATCAATCATAGTATTATAAAATCAATCATTTAACCCTTTCCGGCCCAAATTAAAAAATTAAATTTAAATTCAAATTTAATTCAAAATACAAAATAATAAAAATTAAATAAAAACTACCATAAAGTTTAGTGTAATTTTGAGGTGGTTTCTCCAACTAACCACTGAGCAGGAAATGAGTAAACAATTTTTTAACAATTTATTTGAGCACAGCGTCTGGAAGTTGTTCTAGCTGGCATATGATTAACTTGATCATATTTTTTTTCAATTGGTACTTGAACTTTAAAATTATTTTTTGTACTTCATTAGACTTCCTTATTCTAATGTCATCGCTCTTATGTGCTTCAAAAAGACCAGTAGCTACTGCACATCTTAATGATTTTAAATCTTATCCTGCTGCTGCACAATTATTGGATTATATAATGAAAGCATTAACAACAGCAACATGTAGAATCTGTACCACAACTTTTTAATTTTTCTGTCAATTTCATAGCATGATTTCAGCATGTCAGCCTTGTCGATAAATCCCATGCGGCCAGTATAATCTTTTACAATATTTGGACAAGGAATATTTTCATGGTTACCATTTTTCTGAGTACGTTTCATGGTGCTGACTTTACTTGGGTTGTGGAAGTTACTTGCAAACATAACACCTTTTCGATTTTTCCATTTCACGCAACATAAACCTGTATTGGATACTTGCCAATCAAAATCTCGTCTCTCCATCGCGTTATCAACAGGAAAATTAGGTGGTATATATTTCCTTCCTTTTCGAACAGTCTCAATTTTTCTAGCAAAGGAATCGACGTAAAGAAATTGTCGAAATAAACGTGATGCCAAATTCCCTCAATATTTTTTGTGAGATCTAAGACCACCATTTCACCAAGATGTTTTTCAATAGCTAAACCTATTTTACCTGTATACAATTGAAACTCACAAACATATCCGGAAGAATCGACTCTTACCCATTTCACGCAACATAAACCGCAACATAAACCTGTCTTACCCATACTTGTAACCTCTTTATATATATATATATATTCGGCATGTATTGTTCGGCATGTATTGTTTTATTGCTGATCTGATTTGTTAATTGATTGGTGCTTTCCGGGTTTGTAATAATTTAAAAACGTTTTGGAAAGATTATCTAAATAAGGTCGTACTTTATAAAACTTATCAAAATCTTTATCCCCGCGCTTTGCTTGAAGATTATTGTCATTTATTTGAAAATTTCCCAACAAGCAGTCAAATCGGTTCCTAGACATTTTGGATGCAACATAATCGAATCACAACTGCTCGTTGGAGCTCCAATATATTTTCATTATGCCCAAAAATATTTTCATTTCATGGAGATTTTTCGGTAAAAATGATTTTCCAGCACTAACAAATTTTGATGTTGCAAACAAATTAGTTTGATAGACTAAGTTCTGTAGTAGATCATTTGAAAAAAGCAGGAGAAAGGCATCAACTGGGGCCTCTAATTCTTCTGATGTATTTGGACCACTACCACCAGAGGAGTCATTAATTGTTTGTAAACTTGCAAGATCTTTACTCCATAAAACAATGTAAATACGGTTTGGAGTTATAATTCTATTCCTAATCTGCGCAAGTTGTATATTATCGTCTTCACTATCTACGCTGTTTTGATAGTCTGGCTCATCAACATCTGGCTCAACTAAAATTCCTGGTAATGTTATTTCCGCAGGTATTTTGCCGTTATCCTCAGATTCCGATATATTGGATTCGTTATCAGATGGGATATTATCAAAAAATTCCATAAATTCATTAGTAGTAAGGTTTTCTAATCTAAACAATTTTCCTAATCCCAAAAATTTAAAATGCGTACAAAATAAATTAAAATTACTACAAAAATAATTTAAAATACATGCAAAATAAACTAAAATAACAATATCAGATTTTTTTTATACACTAGCTTAGTGGTTACATGTTGAAACCGTTACTATTTCAATTACAAAACTATTATCATAATATAAAAAAAAATCAATTTATGTTAAAAACATGTAACATAATAATAAACGAAAATAATTTTATTTACTTGACATACAGTGCTGGGAAAAAATTGGGCAAACTTATTTTATTGCAAATTGGAGTCTTTTTTTGCTAAAATTACAAAACTTTTGAATGCTTATTGTTTCATTTTAAATACAAGTATGACCTGCAATTTAGGGGCAAACCCCCGAAAAATGTCAAAATATTCAATATACGTTGATTGGAGTTAAAGTAATGGAATAAATTAAACACCTATTTTTAATTTTTTTTTTGTTTCTTATTGACTTATAGAAGTTTTATCTGATGTACTATGTAAAATTGGTCAATTATTTTATTTGACGCCTACCGTTCTTGGCCGTCATTAGGGTGCAGATGTTTTATTGCCGGCAGTTTTTTTTGAGTATAAATAGTGCATATTTTTTAAGATTAAGTTATTATGTTGTTAAACCTGGTTTGAGATCACTTAAACCAGTCCAAAAACCTGAGTTCACATTACTAGTGAAAAAAAAAACGTTTGCAATGGGCCCAGGAGCATGTTTCTTGAACGGCAGAGATGTGAAATGATGTGATTTTCCCTGATGAACAAAAATTCAAGCTGCATATTGGAGATGGAAGAATTCTCGTGAGAAGAAAACTAGGCAAGAGGCTTTGCAACGAATGTCTTTTAAGACGTCCACCGAAAATGAAGGAGTTATGGTCTGGGGATGCTTTTTTGGAAATGAAACCGGTCGATTGTGCTTCATCAGTTCCAGCATTACAGGAATTACGTCATACATGTATTTAAAATGAAACAATAAACCAATTGCTTTCAAAAGTTTTGTAATTTTAGCAAAAAACTACTCCAATTTGCAATAAAATATTATTGTCCAATTTTTTTCCCAGCACTGTATTTATAAGTAAACGTATAAACTTACTAAAATAAAAATCAGGATTAATATTTTTACTACACGTGACAATGTAATATGCAAGATATTCCCGTTACAAAACCGAAATTCCACAAATTATTTACAACGTGTTTGAAGTATTTACAACGTGTCTCGAATTTGTATTATGGTTTAGCCAGTAAAACCACTGAGCCAAGCGGAAAATATTTTTGGAGTGAAGTTTCTGGACACTTTTAAATTTCTGATCACTTATTAACATCACCTAATGGCATTTCGAAAAATCCGTAAGGCTCTCGCATATAATTTTTGAACATTCCTGCTATCCGCGTGAAGCAAGAGCGCTCTACGGTTTATTTTGTCATTAGATGATTTTAATTTCACAATATATGCCCTTTTAAACCTATGTAGCCCTTATGGGAGCCAATCCATGGGCTTCGTGTAATTTGCTAAAAGCTAGAAGGTCATCATCTTTACAAATATAATTTTTCTGTGCGTTTGTATGTGACTGAACTCATCCTATAAACAGCTGGACCAGTTTCAATGAAATTTTGTGTGTCGTGTTTAAGTGGGTTGGATAGATAAGATTCACAATTGGACCCGGTAAGTAGCACTGCGACCTAATCTTTATATATAAATATATAATTCTTCTACACGTGTGTATGTGAACGAACTCCTCTTAAACAGCTGGACCGATTTTAATGAAATTTTGAGTGTGTGTTTGAGTGGGTTAGGTGGCACTGCGATTGGGTTTTAGATTTTTTTTTACGAATTTTTTTTAGATTCTTCGCATATCAGAACATATAACCCGAAAATTTCACATTCAAGCACAAGCATTCACTGCAACACTATTCTCGATCCTGAAGAAGCAGTTAACCTGTTGAATTCTTGAAAAACTAATTAATCAAAATGAAAATTGTCCAAATTTAAATCATATATTATTGGTAAGGCGTCACATTCCTCTATGCTACTCGCAGTACATTTTCGGTGTACATATGATTTAGTGGATCCACAGCGTAGAAGCGTCCATTTTCATGAGTCACCACATCTTCCGTCACCTGTAGATCCATTATGAGCTCACGGACAAACTGAATTCCACACAGTCTTCTCCACACAGCAAATACATATGAAAAAGCACAACTGTGACATTACATACATACAACAACAGCAATATCTTTTTTGCAATCATGTTATTATACTTTCCACCAATCTCACGAAAAGTGCCGCCATATGAGCCAATGACAAGCACCAAATATCGTCCGGCAATGACACGAGAATTGAACGGCGCAGAATAACGAGAAATACCACTTAATTTTTAATTTTGTTTTGGGCACCAACAAATCCCACAATGACGGATTGAAAACATTGAAATGTCAAACTCAATGTCAAATGTCACTTAGTATATAAATAGTTAATCGAAAATTTGAATATCGAGAAAACGTTTGCACCATTGTTTCGAGAATTCGGTAGGTATCTCGATTAATGTTGCCCTCCAATTCTGCAATTATTGTTGGTTTATTGGCATAGCACAGAGGCTTCACGTAGCTCCATAAAAAATAGTCAAGAGGCGTCAAATCGCACGTACTATGCGGTCAATTCACCGGACCAACAAATGCGATAACTTTGCTTATTAACCAAATTTGCATTTAACCAAAAATGAGCTTCGTTGCTGAACCCAATTTGTTCGGTAAAAAATCAGATTTGCCTTAATGTTGCAACGGCTACTTACCATAATTACGACGCTGTAGCAAGTCGTTCGGCTTCCATTAATATTGCACGAGCTGTATTTTACAAGCATTCGAATCTTTGCGTAAAACCTTCCATGAGTCGAATAATACAATCCCAGTTGGTGTGCCTTGTGACTGATGTACATTTTGTCGTTTTCATCAACAATAGCACAGCAGCAACATTCCTCTCTGTACGCACTCTACACATACGATTTGGCTTGAATTGCTTGCTAAGTAGGTTGATTATGGCGACCATAAAATGGACGAATAAAATTCAATAATTTGTAATCGTTGTTCGAGTGTACGTCTTTCCATGGTAAAGTTATAATGCTAACTGAGTACAATTTACTTTGACAGATGCCGCTAACTGATGTGTCAAAAACATATACACGAAAAACCAAAAAATCACCAAATACAAATATTGTCAATTTTTTCTAAGGAGAGCGTAATTACCTGGTATTTGTATATTTAACTTCTATTGAATGGCGAGATGTCCCAAGCCTTGGCAGACGAAGAAATATGAAGAACGTTAGGAAACAGAGATTCTACTGATATGGAAAGAAATTTTGCTACGTAACAAAATTACAATTGCGACTGCGAAGAAGACATTTTGGAAACCGATTTTATTGAAGCGAATGAACATTCTTAATGAAATCGAGAGTAACAAAAGACAGGCCATTGGAAAGAGAAGAAGTATATACAGGTTAGCACTGACTGGAAGAAAGTTTCTATAAAAATGGGAGAATTCCTAAACATAAATAATCCGATCAGGTATACACAAAGTAAAATTACTCCTGCAGGGAAGTCGATACAACTCAGTGATGCGTGACCAGGCTCTGTGGCTTATACATCGGGCTCCAGCCACACTTTTAATAAAATCAGTCGAGTTACAACACAGACCTGCAGTGACTAGAATATTTACAAACAACATTCGCACAAATAAAACGAGCAAAATGAAAGTATAATTTATTTAGATTATGACCGGTGTACAAAGATCACTGCAGAAGCTTCTGAAAGTTGAACTGGTCAGTGTCAATAACCCTCTTCAGGGTTATTCGACCATTACGAATAAATTTAATTATTTAAATTTATATTATTATTATTTTATTTAAATATAATGAATTTAATTTTATAAATCTTTCATAATAAAAGTTTATTAAGATTACAATCGAACAATTCGTAATAGTGGTTTTCGATCAATATTTCCCTTTCGTCGGTGATAAAAAATAAAATTTTCCTCATTCCTTCAGATGTGTACCCAAATCCAAGCAAATAGGAAGTTTTAAATTTGCGTTCCATTGTGTATTATGAACATTTTTTAATCTGATCGGATTTTCCAAAGTTCATTTTATTTTGTTGGCGGATGACAGGTCGCCACAATGAGGCTACGTATCTAGGTTATTTTGAGATTAATGATTGATAAATTTATTGAATCTTAGACAGGTCATCATAATCTTTAGCGTGCTCAAATGATGTTTCGGATATTATAAGAATTATTTTCAGATGTGAGTTTTATTTCTTTGTTTTCTCTTTATTTCAATATCTCTGCTTATTATTCTCGCTTTAAGATGATGTTTTAGACACAAAAGCGTTGTCTTTTGTCAGTCCCATGATGACATTTGATAGTGTTAGAACGTGGTGTTTTTTGTTTTTCTGTGCATAACAATATTTAAGTGTACATTGAATATGCAACAAGAGATCAATGAATGGTGCTAAACCAATGACCTTTGAAAAGGTTTCGATATTGCAACTATTGATTGTGTTGTGTATTATTGAAGCTATTTGATTGTCAAAATTATTAATGGTATGTACTTTCAAAACAAACCTGTGAGAAACATGTAAACTTGTAGCTATCCGTCATTACCTGAAAAAGAAACAGTAAAACTATTATTAGTTTTCTGATTTATAATTTAAAAAAATATAATTTAAAAATATGAATATATATAATATAGAAATGAATTTTATTATTGGCCAGAAAAATGATTAAAAATGCAATTAAAAGCGAAATCCAAAAGTTTCTCAACTTTTGAAAACTAATTAAATTTGCAAACTATAATTAAACTACATTTGTCCTAGGATATTTTTAATGTTTGCCTTAAACAGTTTTAATCAAACAATATCGTAAATTATATGACATATTCTGTGAATATACGTGGTTAAATGCTAAATAAATGCTAACAGTTTTGACTAGGGCTCGTTTGTCAGAACTATTTGAGTTTCGCGATTACTTTACTTAAATGATCAACATTATTTCTCCCAATATGTCACGCATAAACTTAACAAGCAACAGGCAACTAATTATTAAAAATAACTCCCTAAATTTTTTAAAGGCTTATTAAATTGTAAAAGTATATTTATAATTGGACTGCTATCAATTAAAACTGAAAAAAATTATTTGGAATGAAGCGTGAATTGATTCGTGATGGCAAAGTTTAATTTTGTTAGGTATGTGTACTACAATTATATTGTAAATGAAAATTTAATGAACATTTTTTCGGTACAACGTAAATGAAATTGATAAACTTTTAATTAACTTTTATTTGATGTTAGATTTTTCTTTGGCTTTTATTACGTATTTGGATTCCAGGTGTATTAAAGGAATTTGTAGCAATTCTACATGGCTCAAAATAGATTAACAATTCTTATTTCTTAATTTGTTTCTATAATTTATTTTGTGAATTCTGAAACGAACTTAATAATTTACTGAGCATTTAAATAGAAAAAGAATTTTTAATTTTTAAATCAAGACCATTCCATCCCTTCGCATAGTAAAAATGGCCTTGAAATATTTTTATTTCATTTATGTATACCCACAGTACACAATGTGGTTTCATCGAAAATTTGTTTAAGTCGCATTAAAACCTGTATCATAGACAAACGGGGAAAGAAACGAAGAAAGAATCGGTTTTTGTGATACCTCATGTGAAATGGAGTTATAATATAGAAAAAATACATATATAAAATATATCAAAAGAACGATTTTTTTTGGTCACCCTGTGCGTTCTGGAGGGGGTAAGTGAGTGAGTGACATAGATGTTATAATATAGAAAAAAAAATGTTTGGTCACCCTGTGCGTTCTCGAGTGAGTCAGTCAGTGACATACAAGTCTATATTATGACTTTCCAATTTTCCAGTTTTTCAATTTTCCAATTTACAAATTTTCCAATTTACCAACTTTCCAAATTTCCTATTTTCATATTTTTTTATTTTCCTATTTTCCAATTTTTCATTTTTCCAATTTTTCAATTTTCCAATTTACCAGTTTTCCAATTTACCAATTTTCCAATTTTACAAATTTCCAATTTTCATATTTTCATATTTTCATATTTTCATATCATCATATTTTCATATTTTCATATTTTCATATTTTCATATTTTCATATTTTCATATTTTCATATTTTCATATTTTCATATTTTCATATTTTCATATTTTCATATTTTCATATTTTCATATTTTCATATTTTCATATTTTCATATTTTCATATTTTCATATTTTCATATTTTCATATTTTCATATTTTCATATTTTCATATTTTCATATTTTCATATTTTCATATTTTCATATTTTCATATTTTCATATTTTCATATTTTCATATTTTCATATTTTCATATTTTCATATTTTCATATTTTCATATTTTCATATTTTCATATTTTCATATTTTCATATTTTCATATTTTCATATTTTCATATTTTCATATTTTCATATTTTCATATTTTCATATTTTCATATTTTCATATTTTCATATTTTCATATTTTCATATTTTCATATTTTCATATTTTCATATTTTCATATTTTCATATTTTCATATTTTCATATTTTCATATTTTCATATTTTCATATTTTCATATTTTCATATTTTCATATTTTCATATTTTCATATTTTCATATTTTCATATTTTCATATTTTCATATTTTCATATTTTCATATTTTCATATTTTCATATTTTCATATTTTCATATTTTCATATTTTCATATTTTCATATTTTCATATTTTCATATTTTCATATTTTCATATTTTCATATTTTCATATTTTCATATTTTCATATTTTCATATTTTCATATTTTCATATTTTCATATTTTCATATTTTCATATTTTCATATTTTCATATTTTCATATTTTCATATTTTCATATTTTCATATTTTCATATTTTCATATTTTCATATTTTCATATTTTCATATTTTCATATTTTCATATTTTCATATTTTCATATTTTCATATTTTCATATTTTCATATTTTCATATTTTCATATTTTCATATTTTCATATTTTCATATTTTCATATTTTCATATTTTCATATTTTCATATTTTCATATTTTCATATTTTCATATTTTCATATTTTCATATTTTCATATTTTCATATTTTCATATTTTCATATTTTCATATTTTCATATTTTCATATTTTCATATTTTCATATTTTCATATTTTCATATTTTCATATTTTCATATTTTCATATTTTCATATTTTCATATTTTCATATTTTCATATTTTCATATTTTCATATTTTCATATTTTCATATTTTCATATTTTCATATTTTCATATTTTCATATTTTCATATTTTCATATTTTCATATTTTCATATTTTCATATTTTCATATTTTCATATTTTCATATTTTCATATTTTCATATTTTCATATTTTCATATTTTCATATTTTCATATTTTCATATTTTCATATTTTCATATTTTCATATTTTCATATTTTCATATTTTCATATTTTCATATTTTCATATTTTCATATTTTCATATTTTCATATTTTCATATTTTCATATTTTCATATTTTCATATTTTCATATTTTCATATTTTCATATTTTCATATTTTCATATTTTCATATTTTCATATTTTCATATTTTCATATTTTCATATTTTCATATTTTCATATTTTCATATTTTCATATTTTCATATTTTCATATTTTCATATTTTCATATTTTCATATTTTCATATTTTCATATTTTCATATTTTCATATTTTCATATTTTCATATTTTCATATTTTCATATTTTCATATTTTCATATTTTCATATTTTCATATTTTCATATTTTCATATTTTCATATTTTCATATTTTCATATTTTCATATTTTCATATTTTCATATTTTCATATTTTCATATTTTCATATTTTCATATTTTCATATTTTCATATTTTCATATTTTCATATTTTCATATTTTCATATTTTCATATTTTCATATTTTCATATTTTCATATTTTCATATTTTCATATTTTCATATTTTCATATTTTCATATTTTCATATTTTCATATTTTCATATTTTCATATTTTCATATTTTCATATTTTCATATTTTCATATTTTCATATTTTCATATTTTCATATTTTCATATTTTCATATTTTCATATTTTCATATTTTCATATTTTCATATTTTCATATTTTCATATTTTCATATTTTCATATTTTCATATTTTCATATTTTCATATTTTCATATTTTCATATTTTCATATTTTCATATTTTCATATTTTCATATTTTCATATTTTCATATTTTCATATTTTCATATTTTCATATTTTCATATTTTCATATTTTCATATTTTCATATTTTCATATTTTCATATTTTCATATTTTCATATTTTCATATTTTCATATTTTCATATTTTCATATTTTCATATTTTCATATTTTCATATTTTCATATTTTCATATTTTCATATTTTCATATTTTCATATTTTCATATTTTCATATTTTCATATTTTCATATTTTCATATTTTCATATTTTCATATTTTCATATTTTCATATTTTCATATTTTCATATTTTCATATTTTCATATTTTCATATTTTCATATTTTCATATTTTCATATTTTCATATTTTCATATTTTCATATTTTCATATTTTCATATTTTCATATTTTCATATTTTCATATTTTCATATTTTCATATTTTCATATTTTCATATTTTCATATTTTCATATTTTCATATTTTCATATTTTCATATTTTCATATTTTCATATTTTCATATTTTCATATTTTCATATTTTCATATTTTCATATTTTCATATTTTCATATTTTCATATTTTCATATTTTCATATTTTCATATTTTCATATTTTCATATTTTCATATTTTCATATTTTCATATTTTCATATTTTCATATTTTCATATTTTCATATTTTCATATTTTCATATTTTCATATTTTCATATTTTCATATTTTCATATTTTCATATTTTCATATTTTCATATTTTCATATTTTCATATTTTCATATTTTCATATTTTCATATTTTCATATTTTCATATTTTCATATTTTCATATTTTCATATTTTCATATTTTCATATTTTCATATTTTCATATTTTCATATTTTCATATTTTCATATTTTCATATTTTCATATTTTCATATTTTCATATTTTCATATTTTCATATTTTCATATTTTCATATTTTCATATTTTCATATTTTCATATTTTCATATTTTCATATTTTCATATTTTCATATTTTCATATTTTCATATTTTCATATTTTCATATTTTCATATTTTCATATTTTCATATTTTCATATTTTCATATTTTCATATTTTCATATTTTCATATTTTCATATTTTCATATTTTCATATTTTCATATTTTCATATTTTCATATTTTCATATTTTCATATTTTCATATTTTCATATTTTCATATTTTCATATTTTCATATTTTCATATTTTCATATTTTCATATTTTCATATTTTCATATTTTCATATTTTCATATTTTCATATTTTCATATTTTCATATTTTCATATTTTCATATTTTCATATTTTCATATTTTCATATTTTCATATTTTCATATTTTCATATTTTCATATTTTCATATTTTCATATTTTCATATTTTCATATTTTCATATTTTCATATTTTCATATTTTCATATTTTCATATTTTCATATTTTCATATTTTCATATTTTCATATTTTCATATTTTCATATTTTCATATTTTCATATTTTCATATTTTCATATTTTCATATTTTCATATTTTCATATTTTCATATTTTCATATTTTCATATTTTCATATTTTCATATTTTCATATTTTCATATTTTCATATTTTCATATTTTCATATTTTCATATTTTCATATTTTCATATTTTCATATTTTCATATTTTCATATTTTCATATTTTCATATTTTCATATTTTCATATTTTCATATTTTCATATTTTCATATTTTCATATTTTCATATTTTCATATTTTCATATTTTCATATTTTCATATTTTCATATTTTCATATTTTCATATTTTCATATTTTCATATTTTCATATTTTCATATTTTCATATTTTCATATTTTCATATTTTCATATTTTCATATTTTCATATTTTCATATTTTCATATTTTCATATTTTCATATTTTCATATTTTCATATTTTCATATTTTCATATTTTCATATTTTCATATTTTCATATTTTCATATTTTCATATTTTCATATTTTCATATTTTCATATTTTCATATTTTCATATTTTCATATTTTCATATTTTCATATTTTCATATTTTCATATTTTCATATTTTCATATTTTCATATTTTCATATTTTCATATTTTCATATTTTCATATTTTCATATTTTCATATTTTCATATTTTCATATTTTCATATTTTCATATTTTCATATTTTCATATTTTCATATTTTCATATTTTCATATTTTCATATTTTCATATTTTCATATTTTCATATTTTCATATTTTCATATTTTCATATTTTCATATTTTCATATTTTCATATTTTCATATTTTCATATTTTCATATTTTCATATTTTCATATTTTCATATTTTCATATTTTCATATTTTCATATTTTCATATTTTCATATTTTCATATTTTCATATTTTCATATTTTCATATTTTCATATTTTCATATTTTCATATTTTCATATTTTCATATTTTCATATTTTCATATTTTCATATTTTCATATTTTCATATTTTCATATTTTCATATTTTCATATTTTCATATTTTCATATTTTCATATTTTCATATTTTCATATTTTCATATTTTCATATTTTCATATTTTCATATTTTCATATTTTCATATTTTCATATTTTCATATTTTCATATTTTCATATTTTCATATTTTCATATTTTCATATTTTCATATTTTCATATTTTCATATTTTCATATTTTCATATTTTCATATTTTCATATTTTCATATTTTCATATTTTCATATTTTCATATTTTCATATTTTCATATTTTCATATTTTCATATTTTCATATTTTCATATTTTCATATTTTCATATTTTCATATTTTCATATTTTCATATTTTCATATTTTCATATTTTCATATTTTCATATTTTCATATTTTCATATTTTCATATTTTCATATTTTCATATTTTCATATTTTCATATTTTCATATTTTCATATTTTCATATTTTCATATTTTCATATTTTCATATTTTCATATTTTCATATTTTCATATTTTCATATTTTCATATTTTCATATTTTCATATTTTCATATTTTCATATTTTCATATTTTCATATTTTCATATTTTCATATTTTCATATTTTCATATTTTCATATTTTCATATTTTCATATTTTCATATTTTCATATTTTCATATTTTCATATTTTCATATTTTCATATTTTCATATTTTCATATTTTCATATTTTCATATTTTCATATTTTCATATTTTCATATTTTCATATTTTCATATTTTCATATTTTCATATTTTCATATTTTCATATTTTCATATTTTCATATTTTCATATTTTCATATTTTCATATTTTCATATTTTCATATTTTCATATTTTCATATTTTCATATTTTCATATTTTCATATTTTCATATTTTCATATTTTCATATTTTCATATTTTCATATTTTCATATTTTCATATTTTCATATTTTCATATTTTCATATTTTCATATTTTCATATTTTCATATTTTCATATTTTCATATTTTCATATTTTCATATTTTCATATTTTCATATTTTCATATTTTCATATTTTCATATTTTCATATTTTCATATTTTCATATTTTCATATTTTCATATTTTCATATTTTCATATTTTCATATTTTCATATTTTCATATTTTCATATTTTCATATTTTCATATTTTCATATTTTCATATTTTCATATTTTCATATTTTCATATTTTCATATTTTCATATTTTCATATTTTCATATTTTCATATTTTCATATTTTCATATTTTCATATTTTCATATTTTCATATTTTCATATTTTCATATTTTCATATTTTCATATTTTCATATTTTCATATTTTCATATTTTCATATTTTCATATTTTCATATTTTCATATTTTCATATTTTCATATTTTCATATTTTCATATTTTCATATTTTCATATTTTCATATTTTCATATTTTCATATTTTCATATTTTCATATTTTCATATTTTCATATTTTCATATTTTCATATTTTCATATTTTCATATTTTCATATTTTCATATTTTCATATTTTCATATTTTCATATTTTCATATTTTCATATTTTCATATTTTCATATTTTCATATTTTCATATTTTCATATTTTCATATTTTCATATTTTCATATTTTCATATTTTCATATTTTCATATTTTCATATTTTCATATTTTCATATTTTCATATTTTCATATTTTCATATTTTCATATTTTCATATTTTCATATTTTCATATTTTCATATTTTCATATTTTCATATTTTCATATTTTCATATTTTCATATTTTCATATTTTCATATTTTCATATTTTCATATTTTCATATTTTCATATTTTCATATTTTCATATTTTCATATTTTCATATTTTCATATTTTCATATTTTCATATTTTCATATTTTCATATTTTCATATTTTCATATTTTCATATTTTCATATTTTCATATTTTCATATTTTCATATTTTCATATTTTCATATTTTCATATTTTCATATTTTCATATTTTCATATTTTCATATTTTCATATTTTCATATTTTCATATTTTCATATTTTCATATTTTCATATTTTCATATTTTCATATTTTCATATTTTCATATTTTCATATTTTCATATTTTCATATTTTCATATTTTCATATTTTCATATTTTCATATTTTCATATTTTCATATTTTCATATTTTCATATTTTCATATTTTCATATTTTCATATTTTCATATTTTCATATTTTCATATTTTCATATTTTCATATTTTCATATTTTCATATTTTCATATTTTCATATTTTCATATTTTCATATTTTCATATTTTCATATTTTCATATTTTCATATTTTCATATTTTCATATTTTCATATTTTCATATTTTCATATTTTCATATTTTCATATTTTCATATTTTCATATTTTCATATTTTCATATTTTCATATTTTCATATTTTCATATTTTCATATTTTCATATTTTCATATTTTCATATTTTCATATTTTCATATTTTCATATTTTCATATTTTCATATTTTCATATTTTCATATTTTCATATTTTCATATTTTCATATTTTCATATTTTCATATTTTCATATTTTCATATTTTCATATTTTCATATTTTCATATTTTCATATTTTCATATTTTCATATTTTCATATTTTCATATTTTCATATTTTCATATTTTCATATTTTCATATTTTCATATTTTCATATTTTCATATTTTCATATTTTCATATTTTCATATTTTCATATTTTCATATTTTCATATTTTCATATTTTCATATTTTCATATTTTCATATTTTCATATTTTCATATTTTCATATTTTCATATTTTCATATTTTCATATTTTCATATTTTCATATTTTCATATTTTCATATTTTCATATTTTCATATTTTCATATTTTCATATTTTCATATTTTCATATTTTCATATTTTCATATTTTCATATTTTCATATTTTCATATTTTCATATTTTCATATTTTCATATTTTCATATTTTCATATTTTCATATTTTCATATTTTCATATTTTCATATTTTCATATTTTCATATTTTCATATTTTCATATTTTCATATTTTCATATTTTCATATTTTCATATTTTCATATTTTCATATTTTCATATTTTCATATTTTCATATTTTCATATTTTCATATTTTCATATTTTCATATTTTCATATTTTCATATTTTCATATTTTCATATTTTCATATTTTCATATTTTCATATTTTCATATTTTCATATTTTCATATTTTCATATTTTCATATTTTCATATTTTCATATTTTCATATTTTCATATTTTCATATTTTCATATTTTCATATTTTCATATTTTCATATTTTCATATTTTCATATTTTCATATTTTCATATTTTCATATTTTCATATTTTCATATTTTCATATTTTCATATTTTCATATTTTCATATTTTCATATTTTCATATTTTCATATTTTCATATTTTCATATTTTCATATTTTCATATTTTCATATTTTCATATTTTCATATTTTCATATTTTCATATTTTCATATTTTCATATTTTCATATTTTCATATTTTCATATTTTCATATTTTCATATTTTCATATTTTCATATTTTCATATTTTCATATTTTCATATTTTCATATTTTCATATTTTCATATTTTCATATTTTCATATTTTCATATTTTCATATTTTCATATTTTCATATTTTCATATTTTCATATTTTCATATTTTCATATTTTCATATTTTCATATTTTCATATTTTCATATTTTCATATTTTCATATTTTCATATTTTCATATTTTCATATTTTCATATTTTCATATTTTCATATTTTCATATTTTCATATTTTCATATTTTCATATTTTCATATTTTCATATTTTCATATTTTCATATTTTCATATTTTCATATTTTCATATTTTCATATTTTCATATTTTCATATTTTCATATTTTCATATTTTCATATTTTCATATTTTCATATTTTCATATTTTCATATTTTCATATTTTCATATTTTCATATTTTCATATTTTCATATTTTCATATTTTCATATTTTCATATTTTCATATTTTCATATTTTCATATTTTCATATTTTCATATTTTCATATTTTCATATTTTCATATTTTCATATTTTCATATTTTCATATTTTCATATTTTCATATTTTCATATTTTCATATTTTCATATTTTCATATTTTCATATTTTCATATTTTCATATTTTCATATTTTCATATTTTCATATTTTCATATTTTCATATTTTCATATTTTCATATTTTCATATTTTCATATTTTCATATTTTCATATTTTCATATTTTCATATTTTCATATTTTCATATTTTCATATTTTCATATTTTCATATTTTCATATTTTCATATTTTCATATTTTCATATTTTCATATTTTCATATTTTCATATTTTCATATTTTCATATTTTCATATTTTCATATTTTCATATTTTCATATTTTCATATTTTCATATTTTCATATTTTCATATTTTCATATTTTCATATTTTCATATTTTCATATTTTCATATTTTCATATTTTCATATTTTCATATTTTCATATTTTCATATTTTCATATTTTCATATTTTCATATTTTCATATTTTCATATTTTCATATTTTCATATTTTCATATTTTCATATTTTCATATTTTCATATTTTCATATTTTCATATTTTCATATTTTCATATTTTCATATTTTCATATTTTCATATTTTCATATTTTCATATTTTCATATTTTCATATTTTCATATTTTCATATTTTCATATTTTCATATTTTCATATTTTCATATTTTCATATTTTCATATTTTCATATTTTCATATTTTCATATTTTCATATTTTCATATTTTCATATTTTCATATTTTCATATTTTCATATTTTCATATTTTCATATTTTCATATTTTCATATTTTCATATTTTCATATTTTCATATTTTCATATTTTCATATTTTCATATTTTCATATTTTCATATTTTCATTTTTTCATATATTGCTATTTTCCAATTTTCCATTTACCTGTTTTCCAATTTTCTAATTTCCCAATTTTAAAATTTTCCAATTTACAAATTTTCAAATTTTCCAATTTTGCAAATTTCGAAATATCCAATTTTCCAATTTTCCATTTACCAATTTTCCTATTTTCTTATTCTCCAATTTTTTTAACCAATTATTAAAATAAAATGGTATCAACTAATGTTCCACCTAAGGATTTATGAATTTTCGTGGCACATCCTGATACTAAAGGAAAATGATTTCGTTTTCGTTTATTGTTGTTGTTGTGTATTGTTATTGTTTCGTTCGCCTCGTTCGATTACATTTTTCGTAACGCATTTGCCAGCTTAGTCCCCAAGTCAAGCGTGCCTAAAGAAGTTTTACTTCAAAAAATCTTGGCATGAATAAACACACACAAAACTGTACAATTAATAATTATGCAAAAGAGCAACCCAATAATAAATCAGAAAAATTATAAATGCCGTACTTTCTCAATCTAAAAACACATCGCAAAGAAGAATTAAACAGTCTTCCTTCGGAGGAAGTGTGGGAGAACGTAGAATTTAAAATGTCGATGTCTTAGTTTAGCGCTGAAGCATTTCCCTCCCAACACTTTCGCGGTTCGCTTTTCCCGTCCTTACTTTTACGCCATTGCAAGCCAATTCGAAGACGTACAGCTTTATGTCCGATTTTCGTCGAACCATCTGCATATTGCATAGCATACCAGCGTACAGTATTGGCATGTAAGATGGGTCTTTTCATCACAGATCGTAATCTGATGATGAAAATTCCCTGTTACATCCTGCCCCTATCACTAAGCCAGACCTTAACCTTATCACCTAAAATAATATAACCTGTGTTTTAGGCGGTGACAATCGGCCCCATTTATAGTGGCCTATCTTACAAATATCAATATTTTTTTTTATAAATATTTGAATATTTTTTAATAGTAATCGAATATCAATATTAACATACTGTAACGAATATCTCTGGGTTAACAAAACTTGTAAATTTGTCTGCCAATGGACGGCATTTTGATATACATCATGAACGGGAATGGACATTGAACCTTGTAGCACAAAAGAGGTTTTACAATTTTAGTGGGTTAATTTTAGTGATTGTAGTGTATCAATAAGATAGGACCAAATGTAACGACACGCCGAGATAGACAATTTGAAATTATCATATGATTTTTAAACCTTTTTACGGCAGGCTGATTGATACAAACATACAAAATTTCAGGGTTGGACGTATGCTAAAATGTGTGATTAAAGATTTCGAATTATTTTGGTAAAACCGGTAACAAACTGATTGGTCGAAATTCAGATAAGACCTAAGGGTTCTCTTCTTCATCGGAATAAGGACGATTTTGACCTGTGTTCAAATATCAAATATGCCAATGTCCTTAAAGCTGTTCTTAAAATATGGGAAATTTATAAAAAACTAACGTTTAAAGTGTTATGTCTAGAAAATGTCTCATTTGAATCCGTTCGTCAATGGTTATCGCTGGGAAATTTTGCAGGGCAAATTACTTGTTGGGAGTTCGGAAAAATTGAGGGGAGTGAACTTCGAAAATTTCTAAAACCATAACGTTTAAAGTGTTATACACTGAAAAAAATCCATATATGAAAATCGGGCATAAACCATGTCAATCAAATTATACCTGCATATTGTATAAAGAATTGACCAATCGGAATTTTCATTACGTTAATATTTTTATTACTATTAATTTAATTTATTTCCTATTTTAGATTATTTGAAATTTAGAAACATAATGTTTAGTACATAGAAATAATTTTAAGAGATATTTTTGTAACCAAGTCATAAATTAAGTACATTACACTAACCCGAAATAATAAAATGTTCACGGCTTATTAGTAGTGTAATATAATTCGCTAAGCCAACTTGTATTTGCTTCATATAGGTACCTGGTGTATTCATTTTTAGTTCGTAGCTTGTGATGACTGCAATGAGCAGTGTGACGAGATAAATGATTTTTGTAATTTATTAGATTCCTCAGTCTTTTCCATTTGAACCAAGCTAAAAAACACGTGGTAACTGGATATCATCCAAAAGAAGCAACTTCTTATTTTTTGAAAGGAAGTGTTTTTAGAAATAAGTCAAAATGAAACATGATTATACAATCTGACCAGATGGGTCAATCTGGCACAAAAGTCTCCTAATTTAGAAATTATTATTGTCAATTCATTTATTCTAATAATTTAAATTATAAATATTTTATTTACAAGTTAGGCATAAAATATTTGGAAATTTTACAAATTAACTATCTACCCTGCGCATACAATTTTATTAATTCCGAAAAATTTTTTTTAGGAGCAGCTTTATATTATATACAACAAAATTTTTAATGTTAATTTTGATATTTAATATTTTCATCGCAATTATTAACTATTTGTTAAATGGATATACATTGTTGTTGTCGCCTTTTAAAATTACCGGAAGTGTAATGACGAGTTTTGATAAAAAAAAAACCTTATTGCACCAACATTTTTCATTTCTACAATCCAGGTGAATTGACTATTCGGAATGAAACTTCATACTTAAACTTTCGGAATGAAACTTCATACTTTAATTGGAAACCCCCTGCGAATTGTGATACATCTGTGTATTCATGTGCAAATTTTTGCACTGATGTTGAAAAGTTCAGCATTTACAAAACATCAAAAAATGAAAAGATTTAAATAAGTTTCAAAATTTCAAACAACAATGGTTTACTTTTTTGGTTTTCTGAAATTTAAGCAGGAATAGTGTTTTCTGTTCGTCTGTGTGCACGATAACTTGAGAACGAATGGAGATATCAATTTAATTTCTTCACTTAAAGTTCAAGCAATTCATGAGAATGATCCCTATTGATTAAACAGTTTTAATCATTCGGACATTTTTGTGTTTAGGGTGTTGGAAGATGGAGGGTTTTGTTAACCCACCTCAATAAAATTGATAGATTTTTTTTTCTGTTCTATTTTGGTTTCATTGAGCATGTGAATGTGGAATGAAAATTAAACTCGCTTGGATGTGGGTTTGTGTGGATGATGTGGTTATGGGGGTGATAGGAGTGGTGGTATGGGAGGTGGAGGCTGTGGGATGAGATGTTTTGGGTTTGGTGTGAGAATTTGGGATTTGGTGGATGATGGTTTGTGTGGGTGGTGTGTGTGTGCGTGGAAGTGGGTATGGAGGTGTTAAAGGGTAATAATATGGGTGGTGCGGTATAGGGTGGTGCGAGTGAGATGGGTTTTGGGGTTTTAATTGGATAGTGGGTGGGGGATGTTAATAATGTTTAGATGTGGTGGTTTTTGGCTGATTGGGGTCAGTTGAGATATGGTGGATTGGGATCGGTTGGGCTGGGTGTAGATGAGGTAAGGTGGGTGTAGGAGTGGGTGGTCGTTATATTTAAAATACGCAAATCACACGGCATAGAAGTTCTATATAGGCAACAAAAATGCTTAAAGAGTTTGGCTCCGAACCTTTCCCGTCTTTTTTTTTATTTTACAAGACAGTACCATATGTAGGTAGGTATATGTATGTATATTGATATTTATGTAAGTAGGAGGTTTGTAGTAATATTTTATTTTATTTTATTAATTAAAAGAGACAAAAACGAATATATATATTAATTCAGTTTGGCAAATTATTACTACAATTGTAACGCATTGTTGGTATGAGCTTCGCATATAGGTTAGGTTTCAGTGGTTGACACTTCGGCCATTTTTGGCCCATTATGATACCACGCATTCACGCCTCATTATTAACTCATTCACCTTCTCACACAACTACAATATTACCACCTGCACATTGCAAGCTAAATGTCAACCAGTACATTGACATGGACGGTGGGTCAGCGCTGAATTCTGTAATCCATCAGAGGGTCATAGTTGTGTTTATTAACATCACCGATTGTAATCGATGATGAAAATTCGATTTGCATCTAGCCTCTGATGGGGTTTGAACCCAGTACCTCCCTGTTCAAGAACCGAAGCTTTAACCACTGCACCACTTGTCCGGTAGCTTTGCATATAAATTTAGTACAAATATTTTACTAATCCCTCGTCTATGTTTATTATCCGCTATGTTTATTAAAATTGCAACGACCTCTTTTTATCTTTCTATCCCTGGTTGTTATGGTGTCGTTTTCTACCTCTTTATTCTTGGGATATATGGGCCCTTGGTTTATCTCGGGTAAAAACAAACGCTTAAAATGAAGGAGTATCGGTGGAATCGAACTTTTATTTTTCTTGATGATTCCAATCATAGTCATTTGTTCAAGTTCTTTTTTTTTATTTTATTATCTTCGCATACTGTTTTGGTGCCGAAGCGCTTGTCAGATGTCAGCTTACTCAAGGATACAGTCAGATGTCCAAGTTAATATGATGTGATAAAATTTTCAATGGTCTTTGATTGTTTTACAAATAAATCAACGGCCACGCTTAACTATACCACTTCCCTTTTTTGTGTAAATCTGTTTGTTCCATACATAAATATTTGTATTATCAGAGAGTATCCACAATTGTATTCCATACTTTGCTGTCATTCGGCATATATTCGCAAAAAGGACAATTCCACGAAATCCAACTAATTTTTCATCAATGGTTAAATATTCTCCAAGATTTAGCAAATTTGGCAATATCTCCATTAACTTATCCTCCAATTCTCGACCATGGTGATCTTATTTCTCGTCACACAAATTCTCTATCTTGATAAAACTGTTGTCCTTCTAGGTTCGTGTAGTCGATTATAATTTGTTTTATCAGATATACGCTTAAGTAAATGTGTATCTTGTAGTTCTAGGGGTAAGATGCGTTACATTTGAGTGAGCGGATAGTAAAATAAATTATAGTATTCTTGAAAAATTTTGACCTCTAGATTTTTGCAGATTTACCATTCGCACTCTCGCCGAAGTAAAAAAGAAAGAAATTTTCAAAAAACCTATGTGTGTGTGTACGTGCAGACTAAATGTCTGTGTCCTCTCTACAGTGCGGTTAGCCCGATCGGGGTAAAACGTTTTTTTACTAATTCGGAGATTGCAATAATTTTTGGCCGAAGTCGGTCCACCAGTCGTGGCAGCTTTCGTTAGAACTTTTACAATTTCTGTAAATATTTTCAACTTCTTAAGCTTTTCAACAAATTGGGGAATCGCAATGAATTTTGGCCGAAATCAGTCCACTAGAGTGACATATTCCAAAGGCGCTTTTTCTTCTTTTCACTGGAAGTGGCAGATTGTATAGGAGCTTTCTCGTTTTTTGTAAATATTCTGAAAAGTATAACATTTGCGAGAAAAACGATGAAGGATTTTAAATTAAATTTGCAACAATATCAGCCCAGATCATTTTTCTAATGTTTAACCTTAAATGACTAGTTTTTCTAAAAAAAACTGTTATTCAACAAAAATTTGGCACTGTACAACCCAAATGGATTGATTGATTGAAATGGAACTTTATGTTTAAGCTTTTTTCATAAATTTGGGGATTCCAGTGAAATTTGGCCAAAATCGGTCCACCGGAAATGGCACTTTCCATATGAACTTTTTCGTAGTTTGTAAATATTTTGAAAAGTATAGCATTAACGAAAAAAACCATTATACAATAAAATATTGTAAATTAAATTTTCAATATCGGTTCAAATTATTTTTCCTGAAATTTAGTCGAAAATAACCGATTTTTGATAAATAAATTGATTTATCGGGATAAAACTTCACACTTTCAGCAAATTGTTGGATCCCAGTGACTACTGTTGGAATCGGTCAACCTGAAGTGGTCGCTTCTATTAGAGCTTTCTCGGTTTTTGCAAAGTACTTTAAAACGTTGGTACAAAAATTCGGCCTCTATACAGCCTAGGCGGATTGCTAATGAAATTAGCTTTTCCATAAAGGAAATATTTAAGGATTTTTGGTCTTACTTGCTTTATAGCGGCATTTATCATAAATGTTACTTACAACACATTAGTCAAAAAATTACATGTTTCTGGTGTTTATTAGGATATTTGATAGAAAATATACCATTTAATCGAAATAGACCCGATGGTCGGTTTAAGGTTCTAACAATATTTCGTTCTTGCTTTATGAAGTCTCTGTATTTCTTCTTCTAGCATCCACATCCCGTAAAGGAATTTTGCCACCTGTAAAGGCCTCTTTGAAGTCGTTAACTAAAATATCAAAGAATATAAATCCGTTTATGAATGTACAAACTCTGCTCTAATTCGTGTTGACCGTATCGTTTTTGTATTCGATAATACCAGTGATCAAAATTAAAATTATTTTTCCGTATTAAGAATTACAGCAACGGCGCTACCTGGATTTGTGCCGAGAGAGTAGTATGAAAGAAACTAACTCGTTCTTATACCATTTATAAAAAGTTTCCTGACATCACAAAACCGATGCATACTTTCCATATTGGGATATTGTCCTCGTTAGGGGAGGAAAACTCTAGAAGGTTAATGTAACTTATTAAAGTGGATTTTTTATGAAAGGTATTCATTGTTGAAAAATATTACAGTTCTTAAACATTGACCTGTTGTTGTTGTGATACACCATAAATATTTGATGTTGGATGACAAAGTTATTGAAATCCTAACAAAAATCACCAAAAATGGCCTAGTTCAAACAAAAATTTTCGACGATTTGAAGGTCCTCTAAGTCCTTCTAGACGTCTGTTTGTATGAAAACGTTATCTCGAGAATTTTGATTTTTTCTCTTTAATTATTATTTCGAAGAATTTACAAAACTAATTTTAAAAATTTTACAAATCAATTTGAGTGAAAATTTTAACAACCCTAAGTATACGCAAAATCAATTAGCTGGTTTCGAAATAAAATAAGGTTTCCGAAGGAGTTTTAATTAAATCAATTGTAGTGGTAGACTCTATAGAACTTAATTTAATTTACAGAGAATTTAGTTTGTTGATAAACTTTATAAGCTCATATCGCATAAATTAAAATGGTAAACCATACTGATTTATTTATCCAAAATGTTTAGTCGAACAACAAACAACTTTTATTCATCCAAGCAATTTCAATATTATACATAATTCGAGTTATAACAAGTTGAATTTCATTTTATTATTTTTGTTCATATTTCGACATCTCTCTACATGTAAACGAGATATTTTACCAGAGTAACATTGTGCTAATCAAAAATTATTTTTATTGTTCAAAGATGAAACTTTTCTAAATTGTATTCAACATCCATAACAGACATTTCTGTATATATGTAAGTATGCACGTCAGAATGAGGAGGGCCAGAAGTCAAAATAGAAATTCTTATTTTATATAACACAACTAAACACAGAAAACTCTTATGGGGATTCAATATTCGAATAAAATATTTCAATTCAATTCGTTATATTATAGAAAATTTTGTGTTCATGAAATATTGTTTTCATTTCGAAATAATATAAAATTAATAATTATGAAAATAAATAAATAATAATACAAAATATAAATAATAATAATAATAAAAGTTTGTTTCTTTTGAAAATAACTCGGTCTAGATATATAGTGATAAAATTTTCTCGTTCGTTCTTGTAGCAACCTAGCGCACCAAAAATATGATATGAATTTACTTTTATTCAACCCCACATCCCACCCTCCAACCACCACCAGAGCTAAAAAAAATAGGAATTTTGATTGGGTTTTATTAAATTTTTGGTTTTGTACAGTGTATGTGCTTGAAAAAGTAAATAGCAAACATAAATAATATACAATTCAAACGACAAGTATTATATAGAAAGCATCTAGTGTAGAAAACTTTTGATTTCATTTCAATACGAGTCATATAAACCAAAACAATTTTCATTTTTACCCCCAAATAAACTTTTCCATTTATACTCTCTCGGTGTATACATTTTATCGCTTCCTACTATCCGCACCTAGTCTCCCATCAAAACTTGCATATACTGTGGGTAGCTATTTCATTTCACAATAACAAAAATATAATATTTCGATTTATATTTCAAAGTTTAATGAATGAACTGTGTGAGAATTGTGAATATTATTGAAATTAAATTAAGAAATTTTCTTACTTGCGTCGTTTGATTCCTCTTGAGAGTGTATCCAGCAACAAAAACAAATATTTTTGATAGCGTCGTACACACGTTTATACCTAAAATTCAAAAGTTTCGCGAAGGTCAAACTGATCAAAAACTTTTTGGTTCTTTTATATATATTTTTATTGATATTTTAGACGAAGACTTCAATAAATTTACCAAAGTTAAAATAGGAAGAACCAGCGTTATTATATTTTTTCGTTGGTATATCGTAAATATAAACGATTGAATCTTTCGCTATATATGTATGAGTATGTTTATGAACGGAGGGCAAACATTTTTGTTTTGGCCGGAAGGCAAGATGGATAGGGCTGTATATTCGAATATTTTTTGGTAAAACAATATTCCCTTCTATAATAAATACTAAGTAAAATAAATATTTTTGGGTGTTACGTATTTTATATATTTCGATCTATTTATTCTCACCAGCTAGTAAGCTTTTTTTGTATAATGTAGCTTTTGATTGATGTGTGGGAAATATTGAAAATATTGTAAATAAGGAAAATATAAAGGGAAAACCACAATATAACAGGAATAAATATCATGTTGGGAAGCCGATTTTATTTTCTACTGTGTGCGGTATGCTTTATATAAATATCTGTTTCTTCTACTATATTTATTTGTTTTATAGAGATATATTCTCGTATGCTAACATACTCGCATATATACACGAAGTTCGAAGGATGAAAAATTCAGCATTATGATATATATTTTTTAAAGTGGTTACGCCTTTAGGGTATCATTGTAATAAAAATATTTTTATGTTTATATTTTAAATTTATGTATTAAGGTCTTTTTATTATATTATGTATATAAAGATAATATAATATGATTGTATAAGATTTGTGGCCTATTGATAATCAGTTAATATTGATTAAATTCATAAAAGGCTCGCGTCGAATTGGTATCAAACTTGGGTACCTATTGAGTTCAAAATTCATGCAACGTTACTATGGCTCTTCCTGGTTGCTAGATTTTAAAATCAAAATTTAATGAACATTTTTGTACAAAACCATCAATGAAAATGTTTTAAATCTCAGTTGGATGTATTAATTCTATTTATTTGTCGCGTCAAAATTTCAAGTGATACGAATTGTCGTTTGAAGTGATCGCAGTCGCAAGGAAATATTTATAAAGCAGCATACCACAACGCCTTTAAGGGGTAATCATGCAAAAATTAAAAAAAATTATAAACATAACTTAAATTATGTTTCCGATAAATGCCGTTTCAGTGCTTTCGCCCGTGGAAAAATTATTTTAAATTAAAAAATTTAACGAAGCTTCTTTAAATAAGAATTGTCACTTAATAAAAATTATTGGAGCGAAATTTTGCGTCCAAACTTAAAAAAAATTTAAATATGTATCGTGTTATCTAAAAAACAAGTAGCTGTCATTCAATATTCAACAATATTTTCATGCATACTCGTTACGACTAGAATGGCTATAATTGATTTGCATGAAAGTATCTTTTTCGGTGGAATAAATATAGGAACCAAAAAATTAAACATTAAATTTCTATTGCCGTTATTTCAAATAGATTTACCGAAGTTATTGAATTTCTCTCGTAACTAGGTTTCATACCCAGTGTTGCGAAGATTCCACAAAATCAGGATCTTTCCTCTAAAAAAAGATTCTTAAAAGAAATGTTCTAACAAATTAAAATTTGAACAGATGTACGAACTATTCCACAATCTCTGACAAGTAAGAAATAAAACTGGTTAGAACTAGTCATTGGTTGGTTTATAATTTGCTTAAAGCCATTTGAACTACGACAAAATTAGAGATACATTATTGTGGTTGTGAACTGCATTTTCCAAATTTTCACATAGATATTTCATCAAAGTCCAGTAATATAGGCTGGCATGGAGCTATGCAATGTGCAGATGGCTCTACGTAATTCGGATCTATAGCCGTACTTCCTCGATTTGGCAAGCAATGCGTAACGTAGGGCGTCAAAAGTGAACTGCGAAAGAGGTGGAGTGCTTAGGCCCCAGAACAGATTCCATAGAATTAAACATAAAAAAATAAAAATAAAACATTTATACTAGAAATGGCGCACCTAAAATTAGCACATTCCATCCAGCACGACCTTACAAGAAACTTTGAAAAATTAAAGGCTATGTAACCGTTCTTTTTACAATATTTGCCTGTGCTCTTTGTAATTAAAACCATCGGTTAGGTATATTAAAAAAAAGATTTAGAAATGTTTGTGTTTTGTGCAACAACTAGTGTGAGTTAAATTTAGTGACGTCATTCGAATAAAAAGGGATAATTGGTGGTACGTAATATTGATTTTTTTGATGAAACCATTTTTTGTATGTAAAACGAGAGAATATTATCGGATACATTAGTGGCTACATAGTGCGGATACACAAAAAAGGTCATAAAATGTGAAGAGTGTATTAACTCACTTTACTCTGAGTACGGCGGTGCCCATCCAACAAAAATTTTATTTAACAAAACTAGGGGAGGTTTCATTATGCCATCTAAACGGTCTCACTATTCAAAATTTATAGTAAAACAATCTTGAAAAAAATCAACTTATTTTTTGGAATTAGGCAGCACGTGTATGTAATACAACCGAGTGGAATATAAAGCTAAAAGTTGTACCATATTTTGTTGTTGTTTTCTATGGTAATTAATTTTGTGCCATATCCATGAGTTATATAAATCTTAAGTTAATTAAATGCTAATTAACAAACTTTTCTTTAGGACGCAAAACATGATCTAGTGTCATGGACATAACTATGGGAACTCTAGGCTTTAGTGAAATGGTCTATTAATGTTAATGTTTCATTCCAATATATTCTATTTTGGGTTTTGCTACCTTTATAGAAAAACCCCAATCTGTCATGAATGGATGCATCCTAATTTTTTTTATGAAGGACTTAAAGAGTCTTTAGTTATGTATTTGTCAAGGGAAATTGACCCACACTACTGTGTGGTCATGACGATTTTTCTTACTTTATATTCCCTTTGTCTTGTTCCATGTTAATCGGTTGGGTTTGTGTTTTTTTTTATTCTATCGGCTTATTTTTAGTGTATGAACGCACTCCGTGGTGTTTTGGGTTTTGCGCACCTTTTTATGGGTGGCGCGGCGGAGAAAAAGATGATGGAACGAGGCCAATGTGCATCAGGTGTGTGCGAAGCAGTGCGCTCTAGAAGAATAATTTTTGTTATATGTTTCTCGCTTGCATGTAAATGGATACAAACGAAAAACAGAGAAGGAAAAAGATTCTTCAAAACGTTTTGGCGTTGTGTGGTGCGAGAAATATAAAAGTAGAGTTTTTTTAGTCTCGTTTTGATTGGTAAAGAATTGAGTTTTTTGTATTAGATAGTGAAATTTGTTGGATTGTGAAAAACTTTGTTTTTTTAGCGTCTGGCCATAGTTTATTCATAATTATAATGAAATATAAAATTATATACTAAAACTGTAAAAGTTGGTGTTATCATTTTTTTTTCTCAAGAAAAATTTACTGATTTTCTATTTTCTATTTTATCTATTTTATTTTATTTTTTATAATACAAATTATATAGATAGTTTTGTGCACCAAATAAGAAATTGTGAAAATTTGAATACAAAAGGTTTAAAGTGCAGTCGGACTAAATTAAGGGTCATATTTTGGGATTTTTGCGAGATCACGCCCAATATACCGCTGGTCAGTTGAGACCGCGTCGACTCATTTAATAACGGTCCAGCTAGTTTTTTTTCGGGTGATCCACCTAAGTCGTATTTACGATTTGGCGAGCACACGCCTAATAGTTTTTAAATGACTAGGCGAGACCACACCTCTTAACTTATTTGCGGGTGGACACTTAATTTGTTTTATTCGCGGATGGCCGCGAGACAACGCCCAATATAATTATCGGTTTGTAGCGAGGGACATCCACCCAGTTATTTGCAGGTGGCCATTTGAGCCTACTTTATATACGGTATTTAGGCGAGACAATGCCCACCAAGTTTCAGGTGGCCAGGTGAGGCCATTTTTTTTATTGGTATCGGAGAGAGGCCCCGCAACGTGCAGATGGCCAGTTGAAGCCAATTAGATATTATTTACGGTCAGGCGAACCAACGCCCAACGTGTTCAACGGTTAAGGGAAAGAACGCCAAACATTTTTAAGCCAAACCGGACAAAATTAGCGGGACCACGCCTAACGTATTTTGGCAAGGTCAGAAACATGTACCGGCAGGTGTGCCGCCACGGTCCGGGCGTGGCGCCTGTGGCATGACGGCCACCGGGTGGCACATTGGTATCGCACCATTCATTTTTTCTTTCGGCGGTTATTTCTTTTTTTTTTAGATTTGTTCCCTTACGGGATTTTGAGTTTTCAACTTCTATGTTGGTTAGATTTTCTTCCTTTTGTTGTAGAATTTTTGTTTAATAAAATGAATTACTAAAATTTTTCGGTATGGTGTGATGAGGGGGGGGACTCTCATTCTGTGTCGGCGTGATGTTTGCCGTCCCTTGCTGCCCGCACCGATTTCGGAACCGGCGCTTGCGCCGTTTGAATTCGAATGGATGCGGACACCAAGGCACCTCACTCGGTTATAATTATTTTGTTCGTTCCTCAATTTCCGGGCGACGAATTTCGGCGGAACTCCGAGTTTTATTTATTATTTATGTTTTTTTTAATTTTTTCAATTTTCTGTAATGAGTGACTTTTGGCCTACCCTGTATAATATACAATGTCCTCTAGAAAACTAATATGTTACTATTTTTGCTTCCACAATATAGTGACGGCGATGGAATGTTGGCTGGCCTAGTGGCAGTTGACTACTACTTGGGCTGAAACCAGCGAATGTGAACCGAGAAAAGGAGGCTCAATCTCTACTGAATATAAGTGTATGAAGTTCCGTACTAAACAATCGCCCATTCGCTATAAATTCGAAGATTGGTTGGATAATACCCGGTCAAATAACCACCACCAAAAATCCATCATTCACGAAACTGATTCCTCAATCTACCAAAGCTTGGGGAGAATTGCTCACAAGTGATCAGGAGATTTTACGCTTTAGAAAATCGACTGCTAACGATGAGTTTAAGAAAGTATATCATGAGTTTACTACAGAACATCCAACATTAAACCATATGGAGCTCACACTTCAGCATAAAATAAATCAAACTGATAAAAAGAAATATATTATTTGCCGCATCACCTGGTAATAAAGGAATCTAGCAGTACGATAAATGTTTGTGTCATATTCGATGCATCAGCCAAATCGAAACAATTATTCATTGAATGATAATTTGATAGTTGGATCAATTCGATGTCGGAAACATAAGAACGTATTTTCAACCGATATTGAGCAAACATTTGACTATGGTAAGTAGGGCAACCAAACATATGCTCTTAAAAATAGGTTTTAGGGCTATATCCTCTATCCAGTCGCAAATTATTGTCATGTCAATTGATACATTTTTTTAAATTTAAATTTGTTTTGCGATTTTAAAGTAGAAATACATGAAAAGACTGCGACCTCGGAAAATGAGTAACAGTATTTTTGTGTATTTCTACTTTACAATCGCAAAACAAATTTAAATTTAAACAAAATGTGTCAATTGGCATGGCAAAATAAATCTAGTGACTAATTTGCGACCGGATAGAGGATATACCCCTAAAACTTATTTTTAAGACCATATTTTTGGTTGCCCTAATGATAAGGATTATCATAGTGCTATATGGAGAATGGATCCTAATTTTAACTTCAAGCACTGCTTATTTTGGGTACGTGGGAAGATTTCTAAACCCATATTGGCATCTGCAATATTCCAGAATTGTGGATTATATCTAGATGAACAATTGTCTCCCCCAATACATTTTTTTACGAACATTACATACATTTTTTATCACGCGCGCGATTCTATAAATGTACGAAATGAAATTCTGATATCCAAAATTTTTAGTGCAAGATTTTGTAATGCAAGATTAAGTGGCTAACCCATTTTATAGAGCTAGAAAAATTTTGGTTATACGAGTTTTCAAGTAGTTTTTGAGAAACAAAACAACTCTGTTAAAAAAAATTCGAAATTACTCTTAATTTCAATGGCGAACGGATTTGTTTTAAAATTAAATTTTATTTGGACAAAAATTTGTAAAACAGGATTTAATTATGAACAAATGGGATATATTTTTTTAAAGTCCCTGGAAACAATTAATAGTATCCACGCACTGTTCTTTCAAAACGTACAGATAAAAACCAGTATTCCCAGAAACTGATTTTGAATTGGACTGCAATTAATTTTAATATATTATGTAGAAACAAATAAAATATTTTTTCATATTTCAAAATAATTATCGTCCTTCCATTGAGGGAAAAAATATCAGATTAAATTATTTCAACAATTTTTATTCAGTAGTAAAAATTACTTCGTTGAATTATTTTCCATAATTCATAAATATTTTGCATAATTCAATATAGCTAGATATCAATAAATTATTATATACAAACGGTTGATTAAAAATATAATATATCATAGGCCGTCCATATTATATTTGTATATGTTACTGCCTATATGCATGAACAGATAAATTGAAGCCAATTAGACCGTATTTCAACATCTATTTGTCATACACGTGTAAACGAAAATTGAATTTATATTCATGCTGTCGGTTTTTAAGAGAATATCGTATAACAAAAAGTTTAGCAAGTTTGATATATATATATTTTTCCGAGCAATAATACCCCCATATCCATGTTCGTATAAGAATTTAAACTCATGCCAATATACAGATACACGCAACTTCTAAAATATAAGCACAATATTTTGATGGCTTAACCAATAATAAATAATAAAAAAAAACTGCAGAAAATAAATTATAAAATTTCCATCGTATTTTTTTTTATTTTGTTATCAATTTTATAAAATGATATGCGAAAAACTTTATTTTCCATTTTCTTCCCTTCCAGCTACTTTCGGTTTTTTTTTCAATCCATCGAATCTCGCTTAGGATTATTATTCCTCTTAATATTTATTACGATTTTTCAACTACAAACGCTGTTATTAAACAAAAACAAGAACCCGGTTATACAACGAACGGCAAAAAGGATAATAACGATTATCATTAATTTTTCAAATAATAATATTAATAATAATCGAAAACCTCAACCAAGGGAAAAAGCTCAAAAATTTGTACAATATATAATGCAAATATTTTTTTTGCAAATTCTTTATCCAAAATATTCGATTTATGAATTTAATGATTTTATATTAACGTTCCGTTATACTCATGGAAGCTCATAAGAGGTTTTTGTTGTTCATTGCCACAAAATCAATTTTTTGGGTTTGTATATAACAATCAATCGTACACAGGTATGATATTTGTTTGTATGTATGTGGCAAAGATATAGTTTACGGTTGTATACTGTATCGTTTCGTTTTTTAGCTGATACAATCGTAGATCGGGAAAAGCTCATCGTTATGAAATATAATGAAAATAAATTCACATAGGAAATCATCCGTATAAATATGTATGCAAGCTTCTATAGATGTAGTAAAAAAAATTGAATTTTGAAATTAAATCATAACAATTGAACTTTTATTATTTTTGCATTATAGATAGAGGTGATGTGAAGCTTTAGTTACATGTACGTCACATATTACACTTTGTTTGTTGTTGTTAATTCTAAGCTGGTTATACACATACATACACAAAACCATCTCGACAATTCTCCGCTGACTTATTTCTGTTATATTGTTCGTGTGATTAAATATTGTATAATAATATACGGAATAAAATATGGGTATTGTGTCGGAAAAAAGCTTTAGGCTATTAAGAAAATTTATTGTTTGTGTTTATAGATAGAATACACAATATACAAAAGGAACAAAAGTACGGTTCGCGTTTCGTATTACTAGAGGCAGTACTTAAATTGGTTTATATCAAATATGATTTACTACTTTATATTTAATCATATAAATGATAATACACTAGTAGGCAATTGGGATCCGGTAGATTAATTATAAATGTATAAGTCTGTTACACGCAGTTTATGTTTCTAGAGATTTTTTTTTATAGTTTCCGAGTGGGCATCATAAATTTTGTGAATAATATATATGTAATTAACGTTGCCACTGCAAATCCGAAATTACTCTATCGAAAAGTTTATGACGTGGTCAATGTTTTAACATTTTTGCGATACATTCAGTTCATAACCAGAATAGTAAGTTGTTCGATTGCAAAGTTAAGTCAATAAAATATCCCATGAAATTAAAATCTACATACCTAAATAGAGTATTGCATATCACATCAGCAATATGCAATAACCCAATACGCGTATAAGAAATGTCTATAAAATATGTTTTTATGAATTATTATTATTATTATTATCATTTTCTTTATTTCAATTCAAAATAATGCATTAATATATACTTAATTATAGTTATAATCCTTTAAATCGTGGTAAGTATAGAAAACAAAAATACGAAGTTTTATTGATTGTTTTAAAGGATCTATAAGTAAGTTGCGAAATAAAGATAAAGCTCTCGAAACATTATATCTGTAATGGAGCTCTAAAAATAAATACTAAGTAATACTCGAAAAAAAATTCTGGTTTATATGTGTTTGATGGTTGGTTATACAACAACCGCAATTTTTGGTAATTAATTAAAATTGTATTCCTTAATTCTATAATATTAGAAAAAATGTTGTATTATATCAATATTTAAGCTGAAACTTATGTTGCGTTGCGTTCCGGTGTAAGCATTTTTAGACCTTTTGATAATTTGCGAAAAAATACTGTGCCATATATAAACTGCGGTTCTGTTGATTAAACGTACTTACAATTTTACTTTTAAATGTAAATTTTATTGTAATTCCACGCGGAACCAATATACTTTTAATGAGAAATTAGTGCTCGAGTCTCGTTAGATACATACGTGTTGTGCTTTTATTTTATTTAAATGAGTAAATGTTCACTTTGAAATTTGCGTAGTTCTAATTTTAATTTTATTTGTTGATATTAAATGACGAATAATAGAATCATACTTTAATAAATATAATAATAATAGTACAGTGATTTAAAAAAATTGTGTCCGATGGTTCATATGTATTTATATAAATAAACAAAATAAATTTTCATTGGAAAACAATGTTGAGTATCAGTTTTAAACAACCTTTTGTGCGATTATAGTCAATATAGTGTGTCAGTATATACAAATAAGTGGAATTTTGTAATAATTGAGAAAATGGGTCGCCACACAAGTACTGAAACGCGTCAATTAGTTATTAAACACTTTAAAGATGGAAAACTCAAAGAAAATTTACAGAAATGGTGAAAACTAGTTCTTTTACTGTTCAGCATATTATTAAACGCCTCATTTATCAACACCGTGTTGAAAATAAGCCTAGGAAAGCGCACAATAAAATATTTTCCGAAAAAGATTGTCGATGGATTGTCCGAAAAATGGGCCGAGGTAGCTCAAAAATATTTTCATAAAAAATGGCATCCAGAAACAATACGCAGAATATTAAGAGAATCAAATTTTCATGGTACAACAAGCTGAAAAAACCATACATCAGTGAAGTTAATCGTAAGGCTAGAATTAACTTTACCCAAGACCATAAAAACAAAGATGGAACATTCTGGAACGCAAGTTTATTTGCTGATGAAAGCACATTTAACCTTTTTGGATCAGACGGAAGAAACTATGTATGGAGAAAAAGTAATACAGAGCTAGAAGCGAAACATTTACGAAGTACTGTTAAACACAGTGGATGTCATGTTATGTTATGGTCTTGTATGGTGTCTTCCAGAGTTGGAAATTTAGAATTTATCAAAAGTAATTTGAACAAAAATGTATATTTAAACATATTAAACAGCAATTTGGAGGAAAGTTCTGGAAAGACGAAACATAAATCTGGGGCGGTATGTTGTACCATCACTTCGAATCGAAATCGAAAAAAGTCGAATCGGAAAAGTGAAAGTTGTATCATTTTTGCTTTTCGAAAATGGTACAACGTACCGCCATTCGACTTTTTTCGAATTTCGATTCGAAGTGATGGTACAACATATCGCCCATGTATACGGATTTTGTCTCAAAATGTGTGAACGAAATGAGTTTAACCGGAATGATATAGTAGTAGCATTTATGTTTGTATTAGTTTCGTGCGTATGATTGTTTTACTGCATATGCTAGCCACGTGTCATTCTTTTTTTGTTTATTTATATTAACCCTTTGAGTGCCGACATGATTTCGGCTAATGTAATGAGGAGCACAATCGCGCTTTTTGCCACTCAAAGAGTTAACGGCATATTTTTGTATCGTTTATGTATTTTCGATTTTTTTTTATATACAACATTTTATTTTTAAAATTTATGGAATTTAAAATAAATTTATTTATAAAATTTTATTAAAACATATAAAATTTATTTAGGATTAAAAAAATGTTAATATAAAATATATTAGCATGTTAAATAATCACACTCCACAGCTCGAGAGCAGACGTAATGTGCTGAGAAAAGGAATAAAGCACCATAACAATTAAACCGATTCGCCCGGATCGCGTTATTTCGATACTGTTCATCATACAAATGACACAAATACGAACAAAAGAAAAACACAAATACGAAGACATAATTGTGTATACAATTATGTCCTCGTATTTGTATTTTACAGTGTACGTATTCGATTTTTTTTTGCTTCACTCGTTTTAAATGAGCTCACGAGACAAAATCGATATACTGGAAATGTTCAAAGTTTGCTCCTTTGTAATACTCCTCATGCCATGAAAACACCTGCCCAATTACCGGGCATCAATGTTATTGAAAACTTATAGTTTAAAACTTGGAAGAGAAATCAGAAAATATGAGATTAATAATGTAGTGAATTTAAAAAAGGCATTGTTAGAAGAATGGGGTAAAATAACTCCAGAGTACACGAAAAAACAAGTCGATGAAGTTAGCCCGAGCCCGAATTTTTTGGTGGATTTCTTGGATAAGTGTAGCCATCCCGAGAAAGTGTAAATACATTAAAAAATGTAGCACCATCTAGAAAAAAAATGTATACGTGAGAAAAACAAACAATATAGAAAAATAATATTATTGCAAAAAAAATTACTGGTAAACATTTTTTTTAAATTTATTTATTTAACCCGAATAATTTGTGTAGTTACTATGGGTCCACATTAAATTCTATACCACAATACATGGAGATAAAGCCACCAAGCGGCATATATTGCCAGACATGCCTCGATACTAGCTAAGATGTAGACTTCGCCCCAAGTCCATATCAGGTGGAAATAACCTTTTTTTAAATTTATTTATTTAACCCGAATAATTTGTGTAGTAATAATAATTTGTTACCATATCTGCTGCTTGGTGGCTTTATCTCCAGGTATTGTGGTATAGAATTTAATGTGGACTCATACTAACTTCCCAAATTATCGCTATACGGGTTAAACAAATAAATTAAAAACAGGTTATTTCCACCTGATATGGACTGTAGACCAATTCTACATCTCAGATAGTATCGTAACCTGTCTGGTCATATACGCCGCTTGGTGGCTTTATCTCCAGGTATTGTGGTACAGAATTTAATGTGGACCCATAGTAACTACACAAATTATTCGGGTTAAATAAATAAATTAAAAAAAAGTTATTTCCACCTGATATGGGCTTAGGGCCAGTCCTACATCTTAGCCTAGCATCCTGGTCCGTCTGACCATATATGCAGCTTGATGGCTTTATCTCCAGGTATTGTGGTATAGAATTTAATGTGGACCCCAAATAAAATAAAACTAATAAATTTAAAAAAAAAAATGTTTACCAGTAATTTTTTTTACAAAAATATTATTTTTCTATGTTCTTTGTTTTTCTCACGTATACATTATTTTTCGGGATGGTGCTACATTTTTAATGTACGGCTACACTTATCCAAGAAATCCACCAATAAATTCGGGCTCGGGCTAACTTCATCGACTTGAAAAAAACTCGTAGATTCGATTATGTGCTTTTGTTTGAAAAATTCAAATGGAAAGGAAAAATTCAAATGTGATCATTTTGTTTTCCTCTCGGTTATTATTTCGGAAATGGCGCTCAAAAGAAATATGTCAGTGGTTTTCAGAATTTTGAGGAAACCTGATATAAGACAGTTGCAAAATGGAATATGTATGGGTACATAGTAAAATGTGTCTTCATGATTTATGGATGCTTTCCATTCGATTTTAAAAGAGATTGATCAATTTTCGTAGTTAACTTAAATGTATAAATGAAGTTGCTTATTGAATCTCGTTTTGACCTAACTGGAAAAGTTGGGTTTTTAAACTTCACAGATGGTTGTAAGTGACGGTCAAAGTTTGCTTATTTGCGCGCAATTTGTTGGTCGTTTCAACCAGTAGTTTTAACCAAGTTTTTTATCGTAAAATTCATTTGTTTCACAAATGGACGACTTTATAATTAATTTGGTGGAAAATGTCACTTTCATTTATAAATATTTGCTCCGTTCTTCCGTTAGGTGGGCTATTAAACATAAAAGAAACAAGGATTTAAAATTAAATTAACGACTTCTAAGTTGGAATGTATTATAATGCTGCCGAGTCATTACGAACGGAAAGTCCCTCGGTTAGATGTTGTTGGGTGATAGGGCAAAAGCAACATATGATGAGATGACCCGTAGATGTTAATTAAATAACCTAAACCAGTCTATTATGACTGATGCCGAATACAGATGATGAATATTAGTATCCTTTACCTCAACCCCAACTAACCCAAATTAATAAACTAACAAAATCTAATCTATTTACATTAACATTTTAATATATTTAAGTAGTTAGAAGACGACTTTGCTGCGGTTTGCCCTAGTAGTTTCTGGGACTAACATCCTTTTCCATAAATAACCTTATCTGTTAAGGATGCAGGCAGGGCCGGGCCAGCATGATGCTGAAATATTATTCGCATTCAGATATAATTTGTTATTTGATTGTTGACATTTCAGGATTATGATAACATACCTAGGATCCCCGTTATGGTTCGCCTGTACGCTTGATACGATAATATATGAAGGGAGAGAAGTTAGTGCTCAGTAAAACAATAATGAATATAAATTTAAATATAGTAATCGAAGTGCACTTTTCTTTTTGCTTTTTGGAATTTCCATAGTTTATTATAAACGCATTTTATCGGTTCACTTGAATAGACGCAATGTTAAATTTAGATATTTCGGAGTTAGTTGCTAAATTTTTTTTTCAAATTTTCAAAATAAGAATTCAGAAGCTGATCAAGAATTAAACTGGGTAGAAAAATATTTTAAATACGCGATGCCTACCCATTGGAAGGATTTTCCAATCGCATTATAGCTCGTAAAATCGAGCGTAGTGAGCATGCTGTGCGAAATTATTTAAAAGACAGTACCTCAATATGGAAGCAACTACAAGAAAGCTCGACGACAGTTCTTACACCGCAAGATGCAACAAAAATTCATAGGCTAGCGTCCAATTCAGTCCTTTCCACCAACAAAATCAGGACGCATCAAAGCGCATCAAATCAACAGTTCGAAAGCAACAAAGATTGGAATTCGCCAAACAGCATATGACTTGGGATATTCTTAAGTAAACAATGAATAATAATTGAAATGAGAGTCGTTTTTTCGAATGAAAACAAATTTAACTAACTTGAGACATTTTGTGACAAAACAACAAAGTCTACAAACACAACTTTGGCAAATGAATTTTGAGAGGAAATAATAAGCTAAAAGTGAAACGCTGATGTTTCGTCTTATGATTGTTTTAATTTTGTTTAGCCATGAATGATGAATTGTTTTATATGTGGTGAAATACAATATCAAAAATTATAATTTCAAGTGTTTAATAAAAAAATTTCAAATAAAATATTTTTAATTTATAAATCACACAAATTTCAAATGTTTAAATCAAAACAAATAATTTTCAGTACTTAAATACAAAATTGCCAGCTTTTAATTAAAATATACATAAAATAAAAGTTAATCTAAAAAGACTTTGCCGATTTCTTTGTTGTGTTGTGAGTCTCCGGACAGCTCAATTATCGACGAAAAAATTGGTCCTTCGAGCCGGATCAGTCGATCCGTGCAAATTATCACTTTGGACGGCAGTCCAAACGAGTGACGAAAGCACCTACTGTGCTGGAAGTCGAACGAATCACTTTGGACGGCAGTCCAAACGAGTGACGAAAGCACCTACTGTGCTGGAAGTCGAACGAAGTATATTATACAGCAAGTTTCGAACTTTTTCCCTTTGAGGCCGCCAGGACCATGTTATATACCATTGGAAAGGTCTTGAAAAATAAACCTAAGTAATGTATAAAAGCATGAATTTCTACCAACATTGAGTGGAGATATGACCTTCCGAAAATTGCCCCAAAAAATCAGTTTTTCGGGTATAACTGCCCCAAAAAATGCCCCAATTATTTTCTAACTGGCAAATTATGATTGTAGACGTCAACACCAATTCAACGACACCTCAAACGTTCAAAACGGATGATTTTGACCAAAGTTATGACAATTTTAAATTTTTCTATGACGTCACCAAATAATCTTGCTTTGGTATATATGTTTGTTTGTCCGTACCTCTTTTATTTGATCTCATATTTTCAGGGGTTGTAGTACTTAAAAAACTAAGCAACTTTTGTTCTACAACTTTTTGATTTGGCCGCCATGTTGGCCGCGGCCGGCCTCTGAACGGCCATTTTTGTCCATTTTGCCACGTCCACAGTGCTGAATCTATTCGACATACCCTGGACATATGCATATCGTTGGAAAGGTATTGACGCCAGCTATCAAATAGCAAAAAACAGAATTCAAAAAATTAGGTTGGAGGGTCATTTTGGCCAAAAAACTGAAAAATGCGAAATCGGCCGGCCACATTAGGCCGAATTGCTAAAAAATGAGCCCAAGACTTTTGGTTCATATTTTCAGGATTATTAGCCACAAATCTCACCTACAATATGACATCAACCGTTTGTCCCAGAAAACTCGTATATTTTAGATATTGACCTCCATAACTTAAAAGCCACCTTAATTTTTTGCAAAATTTTCGAAGTTGTACCAAACAATGGACTTACGATAAAAAATTTGCTCATACGACAAACACCTTCTGACTAACAAATACATAAATCACATTAAAATTTATGGACTTACGATAAAATTTGTAAAAATCTTAGGAGACGTAAGATTATTTTATAAAAATGAACGTTTGACTGTTAATGGTACAAATTAGAAAGCAACTAAAACATTCGTAAACATCGTCTGAATGTATCTTTTATTTTCAAAAACAAATATTCAGTAGTTTCAAAATAAAATAACATATTTAAAAAAAAATCAAAATAAACAATAGGAAATAAAAAATAACCGCGATTTGCACCATTCAATAATAACCAGGATACTGAATTAAAATTGCGATTAACCTTTATATATATTCCGCTCACGTGGTGGAGTACTGTGATCTTATTGGTTTATTTTGTGACAGAAAAAATTGGACGTATATCAAAATATTTGTTTATGCTGGACATACGACATTTGTATTATAAATGTGTGTTAGAGACTTTGTCGTATCTCCAGAATTTGTGACATCCGATACAAATATAAAGTTTATGATGTTGTGTGGATTTACGATAAATAAATTCTCTGTAACTCAGAAACCATATAACCTAGGATAAAATGGATTGTAGATTTAGAAAGAGGAAGAAAAACTAAAAATACTAGTACAAAAAACTGAAAAACGATATTTTGGTACTTACGACAAGATAATACTGAGCCGACGAAATATAAATACATCATATTATTATCATTGCTAAGAGAATTTTTACCAGTGACTCTTTTTTCATAACAAAAAAAATGAAAAAACTGACAAATTGATGTGATTGAAAAAATCACCAAAAACATTGAAAATTTGAGTCTCCTTGCATAAAATCGATATTTTTTTATCATTATGATGATTTCTTTGAAAAATAGATCTTATCTCCCCTCCCATCGCATGAAGATGGAATATCAGCGAGAGGCTAGCTACCATTAACTTTTATTTCCAACTAACACACTAAAATATGTATATTTTATTGTATTGTTTAAGGAATCAAAAATGAATGGTAGCCGCATGGAGTTAGTGACAAAACAGCAAGAAACATGCAAAAAAAATTGTTGAATTACTCAATCGAATTTCTACCAAAAACACATGCATCTGGTCTAAATTTTTACTACTCTGTAACATACACTAAAAACTAAACTACAAATGTTCAGCCGATAGCCTACGAGAACCAGGTGTGTAATAAGATCACACCCGGCATGATCTGTTTGTGTCATGTGGTAAAGGATTCTGAAATAAAATCTACTAAAAGACTACAAAATGAAGATTGAAAAATTGCATGCAAAATAAAGAAATAGAATCGTCTTCCACACACTAGAAACAGTACACCAGAACGTAGGTTATCGTGCTAAACATAATAAAAAAAACTACCTACCTGAACCTAATGATGAGACCAGCATGTCGATTCTGGTTTTCCTTAGGAATAGGAAAAGGAAAAAATATTTGACATTTTTCTAGCAGTTTTGAATTTTTTCCTAAATGTTTATTCTGGCAATACGGAATAGGAATTTTATTTTTCCTATTTATAGCAGTTTTGACATTTAAAATTCCGTACCTATTTGAGGTACAGAATTAAATTCCTATTCAATTATTGCTAGAGTTACCGAGATAATATTTGAATTAGTAATTTTCAGATTTAAATAATGTTAAAATGTGATTTTTATTAAAACCCATGAAAATGCAGCCGTCGCTTAAGATTTTTTCTAAATGATTGAAGATACGCCTAGAACATTTATATTCAAAAATGCAAAAACGCCTTAAGAATCATGAAATTATTAATAACAGTATAAACTTCTACCTTAAAACGCTAAATAACATAATTGCGTATTATACAGCTTCATTTGAACAGCTTTGCACCACTAACGTATCAGATTATTTTTTAAAATAGAGTTGATCCGTTCCGTAAACGTTATGGCTAAATCCATAATGTTCTGCTTGCTCTCAATCACCTTCGTTGTATAACTCTAATATATTATTTGCCGTTTGTTGTTACTATATATTATATTAACGCAAATTACTTTGGCAAATAAAATCATAATAGAAAACGTTCGCCCACTTTTAAATGATATTAGCGCCTCGTCGTTGAGTACTAAAACTAAAAATAAAAATTCCTAAATTTTTTTTCCTGAGTATGCCAGAATAAACTACATATAAGAAATATTGTATAGGAAAAAACTGCAATATTTTTTTATTCCTATGTAGGAAAAAAATTCCGAATTCCTATGGTAGCCAGAATCGACATGCTGACCGTACTTTTCAACATAAAAAAGATAATATAAGTCTTTACTATTTCGAGGCCAACAGCATGGTGAGATGACGCCATCATCTGCTCTAAAAAAGTTTCCATTCTTTCTCAAAATTACTGTGTAATGGCCTTCTTTTAATTCTGTGCCATGATGGAAAATGGCACTTGACAAAACATATTTTTTATTTCCAAATCTTAATTCTGTCTGAGGTCCAGAAGAAAGTTGTAGACTATTAATTTTCACGTAGTATTGATCGGCAATGACAAGTGAAAATATGAGAACGCGACGCGTATTCTCAAGATAACACTGACTTTTCAGTGCAAAAATCATTGATATCAAATAAAAAAACCTCTTAACGAGGTAAATGTTCGAGTGACGAAAGCCGAATTCAATTCACAAAATTTCTGATATCAAATTTGTGCCGAAAAAAATAATTGTATTCGATTTGTCAACGATTTTTCGGAAGCGCGTTGTTGTTTAACATTCCGAAAAATCGTTGACAAGTTGTTGTTTTTGATAGCTAGAAAGAAAAATGTAAACAAACGCGCCGAATGCACTAACATTCCGAAAAATCGTTGACAAATCGAATACAATTATTTTTTTCGGCATAAATTTGATATCAGAAATTTTGTGAATTGAATTCGGCTTTCGTCACTCGAACATTTACCTCGTTAAGAGGTTTTTTATTTGATTTAATTTACCATAATTTTAGGATTTTAAGAAAGTGATTGTTAAGTAGAAATATCAAAACGACTCATGCGATTCTAAGCTTTGGATTTCGTAGAAGAGAAAATTATCTGTATCCAATTCTACAATGAGAAAAGGATGCAATGGCATTTCTTACAAAATAAATATATAAATTAAATTCCCTAAATATTATGTATTTAAATGGCGCGTTAAAATTTAGCCATCTATCATCCACTTATTAGCTATAAATAACAAATTGCACCAATATTTACGTTTTCTGAACAATAATATCTTAATACGAGTATTACCTACATAATGAAATTAAAATAACGAGAAACATATGTACATATATAAATTCAATTTATCAACTAGAGGTAATACAAAAATAATCATGCCGTCATCCAAAACATAGTTTTAAATTGTCAAAATTTTATTTTTATCATTTTATAACTTGGTAGATATATTTAGAATCAATAGCTCTAATAAATTAATAAGAAATACCTCACAAGAACGATTGGCTCTATATTACAGGCTCTATAGCACTTTATTATTTTACAATTATATAACAGTTAGCAGTTAGCTTTGATAGGAAGAAACAAATAATTCCAATCGAGTAGAAAAATTGCTCTAAAAGTAGCAAAAACAGTTCGATGTCTGCTCTAAATGAGTTTTATGGACGCTTCAAGAGCAAAATAAAACACCATTAGCTCTAAAACGAAGCTCTAAAAGCGCTGTTAAAGTTTAATTACGGCCAAAAATGTTACTTGGGCAGCTATCAAATAGCAAAAAAAAGAATTCAAAAAATTATGTTAGAGGGTCATTTTGGCCAAAAAACTGAAAAATGTGAAATCGGCCGGCCACATTCGGCCAAATTGCTAAAAAATGAGCCCAAGACTTTTGGTTCATATTTTCAGGATTATTAGCCACAAATCTCACCTACAATATGACATCAACCGTTTGCCCCAGAAAACTCGTATATTTTAGATATTGACCTCCATAACTTAAAAGCCACCTTAATTTTTTGCAAAATTTCATTTTTTGGCTCAAATGCACCCTAATATCGGTCCGTTGCGGTTCATAATGATAGTGAATCAACGTATTACAATGAAACAAATATAAATACATCATATTATTATCATTGCTAAGAGAATTTTTACCAGTGACTCTTTTTTCATAACAAAAAAAAATGAAAAAACTGACAAATTGATGTAATCGAAAAAATCACCAAAAACATTGAACAAATTCCTTGCATAAAATCGATACTTTTTGATGTGTAAACATCTTTACGCGCGCCTACCAAAATTTTTTGTATTAGAGTAAAACTTGTAAATGAAACGAACGGAAATGACGTATACCTACTTCGTTTGAAAAAAAAGCAAGAAACTCAACAAAAACAATTTTGAATATACATGGCATGCTTTTATGTATATGTATAATAGTAGGGAAAATGAAAAAATTAAATTAATGAATGAAATAGAAACCATCGACATTTCCATCGATCAGAAAAATCAAGAAAAAAATACGATACGAAATACGAATTACGATTACGAAATTGCATACTCATACGATTAAAAACACAGTCAACAACTGCTGTATATTGCTTTATCATGAGTGACGAGTCTCTAGGCGCTGTTCATCACGTCGGCTATCAATGATCATGTCTTCTACTGAATGGGGTTATAATGACATCTCGTTTTTAACATTGAACTGCCAGAGTCTCAGGTCACAGTCACGCAGGTATGCTCAATTCATTTGGTTTTTGAGACCTGGCTGCGCAATGACGAACTTGTTAATATTCCTACGTTTGAATGCTATTTTCAGTTCAATAGAGATGGTCAGTGGGCTGCCGGAGTAGCAATTCCGTCAAAAGATCCATAAAATGAGCATAGTGGACACAAACAATTTGCCGTACTTTTTCAAAACCCATATTGACGTAACAAATGGACTGGCGAATGGAACTATGGGCTGTCTAAAGTATATCGAATGCATAGGCATCCTAACCAGGACAACGAGAACGATGAAAACGTCGACAGTAAAAAATTTCAAACGACTCTGGATGGATTTCGGTTCAAATTCACAAGTTGGCAAGAAGGTCAGGTGGCTTGAAGCTGGATGGGCGCTGAAAACGAATATCGACCGATGTTTGGTGCTTATTTCTAGAAAAAGCTCAAGTATTAATCGAAACAACAATTAATGTTAAGCATAAACAACAATTAATGTAAAGCGTCGTACCTTCATGTGCCACCACAATTCATGAATCACACGGTGGTACCTACAACGAGATAGTCAGTATATACTCTTACGATAAAAGACACAGTTAAAGAATTGTGTATATTGCTTTAGCACGAGTAACGAGTCTCGAAGTACTGTTCATCACGTCGGCTATCGATGATCATGTCGTCTACCATGGACGTAAAAATGGGACCTTAATGGGTCTTCTTCAAAATTAGCTATCGCCCCTCACCACAAATCCGCTTTATCCGTTGTAATGGCGAATTTTGTACGAGATAATAATGACGTCTGGTTTTTAACATTGAACTGTCAGAGTCTTAGGTCATACACATCACCTAAACCTAACTGACACAGTCACGCAAGGATGCTCAATTTTCTTGCTTTTCCAGATCTGCGTTCCACTTATAAACTTCCTGCGAGACGAATTTGATTTCCACATGAACTCAGATCGAAATATATTTACTACTAGATATGGGACGACCATATTGTGCAGTTTTTCAATGAAAATTTTTAAAGTTAGAGTCGACAGTATATAATATATCTTATTTTAGCTACCAAAATTCAATTGCGTCGATTATACCGAAAGAGTAATAGACCAATTTAACGATAATAAACAAATGAAAAACTCTGGTTAGTAAAATTGCATTCCTTCTTCCTTCAAAGTAAACTGTACCCACGTACTATACACACGCCATGTTTACACATCTCCTTGAGAGTACTAATGGACTCACTCATTTTTTTTTAATCTTTATGATGATTTCTTTAAAAAAATAGATCTTACCACTCCTCCCATCGCATGAAGATGGAATATCAGCGAGAGGGTAGCTACCATTTATTTTTGTTTTTTAACTAACAAACTAAAATATGTATATTTTATTGTATTGTTTAAGGGATCAAAAATGAATGGTATTCGCATGCGGTTAGTGACAAAACAGCAAGAAACATGCAAAAAAATTGTTGAATTACTCAATCGAATTTCTGCCAAAAACAGATGCATCTGATCTAAATTTTTACTACTCTGTAACATGCACTAAAACCTAAACTACATATGTTCAGCCGATAGCCTACGAGAACCGGTTGTGTAATAAGATCATACCCGGCATGATCTGTTTGTGGCATGTGGTAAAGGATTCTGAAATAAAATCTACTAAAAGACTACAAAATGAAGATTGAAAAAATGCATGCAAAATAAAGAGATAGAATCGTCTACCACACACCAGAAACCGTACACCAGACCGTAGGCTACTATATAGGCAACAAAAATGCTTATAGATTTCGGTTTCGACCTTGTTACGATTACATGATCGTAACAAGCGCTGTTTGTATTTTATTTTGGGTTTGTGCCTCCACTTTCATGTTTGCTCAGTGTTGGTATTTTTATTCACCTCGGTTGTTGTCCCCACTTTTGTAGATGTTGTTTTGTACGTACCTTTTGTAAGGTGGCGCGAGGGTGAGAAAGATGTTGGAAAAGAGAGAGCAATGCGTATCGAGTGTGTGTCAAGCAAAACATTCCATAACAATGTTTTTCTTATATGCCTCTCGTTTACACCAATGCGAATTGATGTAAACGAGAAACAGAGAAGAAAGACAATTCTTCTGGAATGTTTTGCGCGTCGTATGTGCGGCGTACGAATTTTTTTTTTGATTCATTCGAGTTTGGTCTTGTAAAAATAAAGTCGAGTGTAAAATTTCGTGGATAATTTTTTTAGTTTTTTTTGGAATGTGATTAAAATAATGTTATCAAGTTTTTGGTATTGAAAATAAAAAATAAATTGAAAAAGTTCGATATTTCGAATGTATGTAGAGAATAGACTATAAAAACTTGTTTTATATAAATTTTTTGTGAAAACAAAGGTGTTATTGAACAAACACAAAATAAAAAATTATACAAAATAATAAATAAAAAAATAAAAAAACAATATTTTGCGATAAATTCGGCGTGAGTGTTTTTTGTCGAGTACAATATTGGTGCGGGTCCCTAAACTTTTGACGGGAGCATCCTGGATTTAGTTTGGTTGTTGTAAAGTGACTCGACGTAATAGGATTTGGCATTGGGGCGCTTTGACGTTAAATTTAATTGGGTGTGCGCCTTAAATCTCAACGGTTGTCGCGATTTGGTTTGGTGTACACCATTTTGAAGAACAATTTTCGGTGGTATATCAAGGCCATTTATTTCATTAACCGTTTTCTGCGGGACAACGCCCGAGATTTTTTTTTTTTGGGGTTAACGGCAGTTTGTAATCGAGTTAATTACACGGTGCTTAGTCGGCGAGAGGATACAATTATAAAATTGTTTTATTGTGTTATAAAATTTATCCGGCTGGATGACGATTAATTATCAACTGTACGGGTGGCTAGTTGAGGCCAGAATATTTATCGGCCGGGCGGCACAGCGGCGGCGAGAACAAGGCGAAGGACGCCCATCATTTTGAGGCCCAACCGGGCAAAATCATCAACGAGATCAGCGAGATATCGCCCAATTCATTTTGGCGGCCAATCGAGGCCGACATATTTACCGACCATATAAGGTCGCAACGGTGACGGGTGGCCAACCGGCACCTCGATTTATTTCGGTATCGGGGAGAGGCCCCGCAGCGGACGACCGCTCAAGGTCGCCCCAACACCAGTGGGGTTTACGGCGGAAGACGCCCAACGGTCCGGGTGGTGGAGACACCTGTGGCATGACGGCACCAAGGCCGCAACAGTAATTTTTTTTTTGGTAATTAAGGTACGATTTTTTTTATATTTTTTTTCTTATATATTCCATTTTATTTTATATTTCATGTTACATTTTTCATTTTTAAATTTAAATTTTGTTTTGTAATCGGGCGCCGCACAGCGGGTGCGATTCTCTCCTTAGCGTGGTACGGGTGGAGGGGGAAGTTGTTTCTTTTTTCGGTGGTTTTTTTTTTTTTTTTTTAAATAAAATGAATATTTAATTTTTTCGGTGTGGTGTGATGGGAGCGGAGACTCCCTCTGTGTCGGTTTAGTGTTTGCGGTCCCTTGGTGTCCGCATCCAATTCCGTAACCAGGGCTTGATCCCGTTTGAATTCGGATGGATGCGCGCACCAAGGCACCTCTACCGTTATTATTATTATTTTAATTTATTTTGATTATTTGGTTCGTTCCTCAGGTTCCGGCCGACGAATTTCGGCGGAACTCGGTTTATTATTATTTGCGTTATTTTTATTATTTTAAACTTTCTGTAATCATCACGGTGTAGGCCAGGAGCCCTGCATGCCTCAAACCCCACGACCTTCGCACTTCTCCCTGAGAACGTAGCCGGAAAAATATCACCGTGGAGGCCTCTGCATGCGCTTAAGTGAAATCTGCAGGTTGGCAGTAGCCAGCCTGTAACAACCTTTCCCGTCTTTTTTATTTCATTTTTGTTTTTGTTAGTGTGATTTCACCGAAAATTTGTTTAAGCCGCAATTAAAATCAGTATCATAGGTAAACGGGGAAAGAATAGAAGAAAGTTATGATTTCTGTGAGATCAAGTGTGGAATAGAGCATTGTGCCTCATACACAGACGCACGCCACTGGAGTGACGAATATCGAGAGAAGAAGAACGAATCATGCACGAACGAATCCGTAACACATAGCCGACAGCTGTGTGAAAGTATGCGTAATTCGTCCTTCGCCTCTCGCTATTCGTAATTCCAATGCCACGCGTCTCTGTATGAAGTCGTATTCATACGACGGATAAAAATCTCGGATTTTTCTATCCCAGAATTTTTTTCAACTTTTTTGTATGAAAAAAGCATGTCTGTTGTATAATTTACGTGATGTAATTGGTTAGAACGATGGAATAGAAAAATCCCGGATTTTTATCCGTCGTATGAATATGACTTAAGGCACAATAACACGTAGCGGCCACTTGTGTGCTATCGAGTGTGTATGAACTGTTTTGACTGACAACAATAAAACGAATCGCAATTCAATTCATTTTCAATTTGCCGTACCAAAATCATTGATATCAAATAAAAAACCTCTTAACGAGGTAAATGTTCGAGTGACGAAAGCCGAATTCAATTCACAAAATTTCTGATATCAAATTTGTGCCGAAAAAAACAATTGCATTCGATTTGTCAACGATTTTTCGGAATGTTAGCAAATTTTTATATAAATTTAAAATCAATTTCGTGTAACTTATTTACATATTTGTAAACGGTGAATATAACAGTGAATCTAAGCTAATTATTGAGTGGCAAGTGCATCGATATGGCAAGTGAGTTAGTGCAAAAACGTGGTCACCTAGTAGCGGGTTTGACCAAACTTAATACTTTTGCGGTCGCAATCTATGATGATACAACACTCGACGATATCGAAGTTCGTTCATTGAAGATCGAGGAATATTTTAATGATTTTGTTGCAATCGAAAACAAACTTCTCATGATTTACCGATCAAAGCTAAAATTTGATGAGTTTGAGGTAAAGTGTTTCAAAATATAGGCGATTTCTGTGTGAGAAATTCGACAGCGTCAAATAGTTGATAGCCCTCAGCCTCCGAACACTGATTTGCTCAATAAAGCCATTGATAATCAATACGCGCAGCAAACTCAGTTTTTTGAGGGTCTCAAGGAAAATACTTTGACTCAAGCGAATCAAGATACACTGCGCAAAACAAAAAACGCAACAGTAAATTTTTAGGAAAAATACCCTATTTTCAAACGCTTGTATGTGAAATGTCGGTTTAATTTTTTTTTTTACTTTTAAAATGTAGCAAATTTAGTCTACTTTCCGATGCTGATGTCCGTTTTTTATTATTTTAGTTTTTAATGACTTTTTTTGAATCAAACAAACAGTTTTTAACGAGAAAAAAATCCAAAACTTTAAGACTGCCAACGAACTATCCTGATGTGCCATTCACGAATCCAAATAAGCCGCTTTGTAGAGAATTTATAAACCATGAGAATAAAACTATTGAAATTGATGCACGACAAATCGCTGTTGAGTTATTGCAGTTTTAGCGAAAAACATGACAGAAATCGTAAACTTATCTTAAGATTTATCTTGTAAACTAAGCACACCACGAAAAATTGTTATAACAAACTTCTTAGTAAAAACACATTTCATGGTGTTAACAATAGTTCGCTAAAACTACAATAACTCATCAAAATAATAAAAAACGGACATCAGCATCGGAAAGTAGACTAAATTTGCTACATTTTAAAAGTAAAAATAAAAAAAAAATTTAAACCGACATTTCACCAAGATACAAGCCTTTGAAAATAAGGTATTTTTCTAAAAAATTTACTGTTGCGTTTTTTTTTTGCGCAGTGTATTAAACTTCCACGTGCTTTCATTGAACCGTTTTCTTGAACATACAGTCAATGGCCTCGTTCAAGGATCTTTATAAATCATCCGTTCACTCCAAACAACGCGTTATCCAATGCTCATAAATTTCAATTATTGAAAAGTTTTTTGAAAGATGAAGCTGCCGATAAGAATAATACTAATAAGTTACAGGCCAGGTACGATAAAGAATAAACCGTTATGAATGCCTAAATTGACAAATTTTTGAAACAAACTCCTATGCAACAATTCTGTGTTTCTGAGCTTCGTAAAATCGCTGATGTATCCGATGGTGCTATTCGGGAATTAGAGTGCTTAGGTACGCAATATGAAAAATGCGATAATTGGTTAATCTTTCTCATTTTAAATAAGCATGATGTTCAGACTAAAGAGGAGTAGGAAGAAATTTGCGAAATTTTCGGTAGATAAAGATATCCCTACTTTCGAGGAATTTTTAAGATTTCTAGATAAACAATGTTACACATTTGAATCATGCGCACCAAGCAAAACATTGCATAGTAAACATCCATTGAAGACCCCAACGAAAGTTAATTTGGATAAAAACACCCATAGCTAACTTTAAATGTTCATCTGCATCAAAGGTAATCATCCTCTTTACAAATGCATTAATATTTAAGAATTTAAATGTTTCCATCCGTAGTAAAATCGCGAAGGATTGTTGTCTTTGTTTGAACTGTTTAAATCGTAATCATTTGGTGTCCGAATGTTCATTTAGTATGTCCTGTAGGACATGTGGTGGTGTGTCGTTCATTGTTTCATGAAAATTCATCACACAATAAAAGTCCAATCAGTATCAACATTCTTCACGCTGCAGTTAATCCACCTTTAATAAACGATGATAAACCTTAAGATAATACTCCATCGGCCGCTTGACAATTAACAACTCATCCTGTCTGCCAAACTTACAACCTAAATCTACTATTTCAATTCAATCTTGTCAACAGAACCGTTTATTAAAATTTCATTCAATTTCACCGTGTAATCCTACTATTAATTCAGTGCATTCATCTGAGCTACTACCTCACAAGATTTCTAAATCTTCTTTGACCTTATTGCCAACTGCCTTAATCCTTGTTCAGGATGCCAAAGGTCTCATCAAAAATTTAGAACCGTATTAGACTCTGCAGCATAAATCAGTTTGACCACGGACAAATGTACTCAATCCCATAATCTTCCACGCAACCATGCTTGTGTAAATATTAAAGGTCTTCTCGGTTTCATAAGCGCTGGTAAAACCAAAGGATCTGTACGACTGAATATATTATCATCCGACAATCTCTCTAAATTCTTGAGAGCTCTCATAATGAAAAACTTAACTTCTGATCTCCCCCTTCTAATCACTGTGAAGTTACCAAAATTCGGAAACTTTCAGTCAGTACATTAAGCTGATCAAAACTTCAAACATTCGAGACCGTTAGATATATTGCTTGGAACAGACATTTTTTTGAAATTACTGCGTCCGAAAAAATATCAACTTGATGACGATCTTTTTGCTCAAAACACATGTTTCAGCTACGTCATCTCTGGCAAAGCAACTCTTGAAATTTACAAAAATTTCGCTTCAATGTATGGCTTTGTTAGTATATCCCACGTCGACCTTCATGACACAATTCAAAGGTTCTGGAAAGTAGAGGAGAATGTATCTGATGCCCAGCTCTCCAATATAAGCTTTGATGACTTGTAACCCAAAAAATCGTTATCGTCTATGCTGCTAACCGATTTCTAATCGATTTTTCCGCCATTCCAAAACTATTTGAGAAGTCGTCTTCATTTTATTTTGTAATTCGAACATTTGCTCACTGTTATCGATTTTTTGACAAATATAAAAGTAAACAAATTTTTCTGTATTTAACAGGTTCTTGAATCAAACGCGTTACAATGTTTGCCGTGCGATGGACTCAATATGCATGTTTTCCAGAAGATATTAAAAGAATCACCACCGGGTCCGATATGAAACGCAGAAGTAAGCTATGATCAGTAGACGAATTTATCGGCGACCAGGGAACACTAAGGGTTGGTGGATGGATCGCAATTATCGACTCTCACCATACATACACGCTGATCCGGTAAAATTTGCATCCATTCACGGAGATACTCACGAGAACTCTACACAAATAATGCCGTCATCCTACGCAAGAACAACTACTTGGCATCATTCGACAAGATCATTGGATAATTAGAGCAAAAAATCTGGTTCGTACATACAAAAGTATTTCAATTTATTATTTTTAATTTGGTTTGCATAAAATGAGCGCACTTTCTACAAAATAATTATCTTATGATGAAACCGAAATGTTATAATGACGTATATTATGCAATTTTGACAACAAACGTGAACGTAATTTTTTTAGTTTCTGAAAAAGAAATGGATGATATTGCGATCTTTTTCATTCGAATCAATATATGACGTGACATAATTCAACCAACCAACATTCATTCGAAATATGACATAACCATCAAAAAACGGCTATAATTATTCATTTCATGACATTCGCAAAGAAAAACAATTTCTGATCCGCCATCATGCCAGAAAAGGAGGTAATGGTATGAGGTGCAATTTCATCTGCAATCAGTTTTCCAGAAATTAAGGAGCTATTAAGGCCTCTTCAGTAGATTTTCCGACAGGGTAATGCGCCCATGCACAATGCCCGTGCAGTAAAGCCGTAGATGGCGAGTCAAAAGGTTGAGTTATTACAATGGCCACCTTACTCCCCTGATTTAAATAAAATCGAAAATGTTTGGGGCTGGCTCACTCGCAAAGTTTACGAAGCGGGCAAATAATATGAATCCAACGAAGAGGTAATTGCGAGAAATGAAGCTGCCTTGGTAGAGATTTGGACTACTTAAAATCTTTATACGATTCTCTCAAAGACAGAATCTTTGAAATAATTTTAAAGAATGGGGAAGTACACATTAAAATAGCTTAAAAGATTAAAAAATTTCTAAATTAAAAATATAAATGACTGTGTTTTTATTATTTTTCGAAGTTTCGTCTAATCAACTGACCCGAAAAAATAACATTAAATTTGAACTTATCTTAAAAAAATTGAAAGGCAAGTTAATTTGCTTTCTCAGAATAATTATCGATTAAGAATTTATTGAGAAGCGATTTCTCTTTCTTCCCAATAAAAATAATTGCTTGGTTCCGCAATAAATTAGAATAAAATTTACGTTTAAAAGTAAAATTGTAAGAGCGTCTAATTAAGTGAACCAATAGTGTATAAAAAAAACTTCTAAATTTCTCGCTGTTGTATCGCAGACCAATAAAATTATTTCGATCTCTTATATTGGGCACCTGAGAAACGTTTGTACTCCTATAGTCCTACTCCTATTGCTTCATATAAAAAATATTTCAATACAAAAAAAGGTATATCAGGGGCACTAAGTTTTGTTGACGAAACAGGGGGACTATTGGAGTTGTACGAGGGTAATGATAAATTAAGTTTATAAATCGTTTTTGGACTTTAAACTGCTTTTCAATATTGGCAAAATAAGTGCCACCCCAACTAGTTATTCCATACATTGTTATTGATTCAATAAGTGCACGGTATAATTTTATTATAGAATACAACTTGGATAACAGTTTCTTAGTTTGTACAATTTGCATATAGCGCCACACACTCGTCCTCGTATTATTGAGGTGGCAATGAAAATTTAGTTTTGTATCCACTATTATCGCTAAATATTTAAACTCATTTACAGAATCAAGTGATAGCAATGAGGCACACACAAGATTATATCACATGAGTAAGCGTGATATAGACAAGTAACATGGTTTATTGCCATAATTGACTCAGGTCGTGCATGAGCAAATGCATGATTTTGGGGCTACATGAATTAAAAAAGTCTGAATTAAAAAAGTTTTTTTTTCTGAATTAAAATAAGTGTTTTTAATTCATTTTAAAAATGAATTAAAGTCAGAGTTGAAAAAGAAATAAAAAAGTTGAATAAAATGAATTTAAAATGGCATTTCTTAATTCATTTTTAAAATGAATTAATATAAATGTTTATAAAATGAAATAATATAAGCGTTTTTTATTTCGTTTTGAATTAAAATATTTTTTGTAAAATAAATATATATTTAAACTGTTAGGAATTACGAAATACGAAATAATTTTCTTTACTGAATTCTTTCGATCCTTACATTTAATTTTTTTGAATCATTAATAATCTCTAAGGCAATGTAAATCCATGCAACTATTATTTTCATTAATGAAAATTTTTTGGAATTTAAATTTAAATTTGGCACGTAAAAATTTGGAAAATTTTTGATTTGTATTTTCATTAATGAAAAAGCAAATAAAACTGTTGATTTCCAGAGACATTTTCATTCCTGAAAATCAGACATTAGAATATCTTATTTTCATTAATGTAGATATTTAACTAAAATTTATTAAATATTAAATAATAAATAAACGAGGCAACAATTATAAAAATAGAAATCTATAGAAAACAAATAATATATTATATTACATTTAAATTCATTTTTATTTAAAACTAAAATGAAATAAAATGTGCCTTTTTTAATTCATTTTGAAAATGAATTAAGGTAGGTGTTTTAAAAATGAAATAGCATAAGCCTTTGTTAATTCAGTTTTGAGTTTTCTCATTTTTCTAAATCGCTTTTTTTAATTCATAATTTTATGTTAAAAATATGAATTAAAATAAGACGCAGATGTTCATACAAAAATCAACTTTTTAAATTCATTTTTAAAACACTTTTTTCATTCAGACTTTTTTAATTCGGTACCCCTGATTTTGGACTTGTTACGAATAGCAAGCCGATGATGATAAAACCATTTACTTCTATTATTTGAATCAGTTATTATCATTTGATGTGTAGGCTAATGCCAGATCACCAGCAATAGCTGCACCAAGTCCGGTAAGGTCAATTTTGAAAATTGCATTAAAAACACTTGGGTGCAAAAAATCGCCCCTTAGTCAATTTTGAACAAAAGTTTAAGTTGTTTTAATGCACATTCAATGTCTATTTCAATACCTATCCTGTGGTAAATTTTTTGGACTTCTAACATGCCAACAAAGTGTTTTTTTGCCAAATGCATATAGCAGGCTTTCGAATATAATTCTAAAAATAATTCAACAAGATCAATACAATAGTATGCCATGAAATATCTCGCTGGAAATTGTGATTATTCGCTTATCGACGCTTAGACTGAACGATCCTCTATTGATTTCGTCTTCACAACCGGAGCAAAGAAATGGATACTACACCAGAAGTAGCCGCACAAGTGGTTGCACTAATTTATGCGGGGCAGTACCAAAGTGAAGTGGCTCTACAACTAAATTTGAGCCGATTCTCTGTTGGTCGAGTGTGGCGGAGATATCAGGAAACTGGTGGCTTCAGACGGCGACAAGGATCTGGCCGACCTCGTGCTACAGCACAGCGTGATGACCGCTTTCTTGTAACAACTTCGTTGCGAAATCGCCGTATGAATGCGGTTCAAGTCGGACGGCGGCTCCGTCGTGAGTCCGCTCGGAAGCATTTGAATTAGACAGAAGAAGAATGTAGAACAGTCCTGTTCTCTGACGAGTGCAGGATGGACACGAAAGAGTGTAGAGAAGCATTGAAGAACGTGTCTTGTATGGCGGTGTATCGTGCATGTTCTACGGAGGCATGTCATTAGAGGTGAAGGCGGATCTTGTATTCATCACACGAGTCAGTACTGGAGGAAGTACTCGAGGAGTAAGTCGTACATTTTTCCGCGTATATTTATGAAAATTTTCTGTTTATGCAGGATAATGCGAGACCGCATACGCCTCGTGTTATAGTATACTAGTACCTTCAACAGGTGGATGTGCCTGTTATAGAGGGACCAGCTCAAAGCCCGGACCTCAATCCCATCGAACATTTATGGGACGACTTAAAAAGAAGGGTTCGAGCCAGAGATGTTGCTCCAACGAGGTTTCAGGAGCTGCAACAGGCGATCGTAAAGGAATAGGAGGCGATACCTCAAGAATTTGTGAAAACTTTGGTGAAATCAATGCAGCATTGAATGGAAACTGCATTCGGGTCAGGGGAGGGAATACTTTTTATTGTTTTTTTTGTTTATTTCCATGTTTTAATTCGATTGTTACCCCAAATTTACATGCTGACAAATTCACGAAAACGTGTACCTCAGATATTTCCCCTGAAAAATGAGTCTGATGGCACGTATAAATACAAAAAAGGTACCACTGGATAGTTATTTAAATAGATTTTGAATCTGCATTAAAAAAAAAATTAAACAAATATTAATTTTTTTTCGATATTTTTTAACTTTTGTAGAAAATTGAGCAATGTGCGATTTTTTTGCACCCAAGTGTATATGAAAAATATCAGTGGTCCCAAAACAAATCCATGAGCAACTCTTCTAATTTATAAAAGTTAGACAACTTAGTGTGCTTTTTATTTTAACGATCTGCTGACAGTTGAGCAAACAATTCTGAAACAACCGTAAATTGTGCCTGTACTTTTGATTAATTTTCCAAAAATGTTTGAGAATGTGCTCAAAAGCGAAATCGGGCCATAGCTAGTTAATTGTAGTTCGTCATCTTTTTGATAAATTGGAATCACAATAACTGTTTTTAAAATATCTGGAAATTCACCAGACTCTAGGCTCAGATTGAATAATAATTTCAATGCATTAAATATAAGAACCAGTAGCAGTTTTTGACAGTAATATTATTTATTTCGTCCAAACCTTCCGGTAAATTTGATGTATCCGTATATTGGGTGAATTCCGCCTTAAAATATCATCAATAACTTGCCACGTCAGCTTAGTATTCGTTTATGCTGACTCAAGTTTACGTTTATGAAACAGCTCTTTGGGAATGCAAATCTCCGCTTGTATATTTTTTGTATGTTTTTTTTTTACTTCTCTAGTTTTTCATTGTGTGGATATCGTTTTAATTTGCGTGAGAAACTTTTTAGTTTGGTTGGTAATCTTGTGAAATAGCATAGACGGCCACGGCTTCCATGGCTTCAGTTTTTTAACTTTCGGCGGATTAATCTGAGGTTTTTATGCCTAATGGAAGTATTTTTTTGGTGGTTGTTGTTTTTTCATTTATATTTCTTCCATATGTGCTTTTCCTTTACCAAAATTGTAATGCCAATGAATAAATAAATAATTAAATAATTTAATTTATATTTCAACGATTCAATATGTGAATTTAATTTTCATGTGAGTAAATAAAAAAATATCTTAATTTGAGTGAATAACGTACCCGGGTACCCTACATGCAATTTTTCTATAAAGTAATTTTTTTTTGCAATTATGAAATGTATAACTGATTTTGCTACAATTACATAAGTTGAAAACTATTTTGCATTAGCTTGTCAGTTTTTGAAGAACATTATCTCTAAAAAACGTAAATAATCCAACGTGTCACATCAGTGAAAAAATGATGGACACACACTAAAAAATTTTCATATAAAATTAATACGATGATAATATAAATATAATTCCGTACGAATTTTTTATAGATTTTATATTAGTTTAACTTATAACCAAATGTATAAAATCTTGTATAAAATGTATATTACTCCATATAAATATTTTTATAGGTCACTTGTATAAATTTGATACTCCAACGTATAAATATCTGTATATAGTTCAAAATATAAAGTTTATCCATTAAATGTTAATTTTTGTTTATAAGGGATTAGTATTAAATTTATATAAATTATTTATAGAAAATGTCAATCTAGTTCTCGTATAAAAATTAGTTGCTTTAGTATAGAATTTTCGAAAATTCTATATGCTAGAATTGAACTCAGTTTTCAATATTGATGAAATTTAAGATACATTTTTGTCACATAAATAAACAGTTTTAGATTATTTTATAAAGTCGATATATTTGTTAAAACCATATTATTTTTTAAGTTTATTTAATTTTAACACATGGGCTGAAAAGTCCCGGGCCTAACAAAGAAAACACGTTTTTTTTTGTTCAATTTTGTTTTGTTCAGTTGGTAATAACCTTCAAAAAACAGCTGTCAAAATTTCATTATATTCTATTCATTATATTCGGAACGCTACTTTTGTTAGTTTCAAAACAATGGATCAAAAACAATTTCATCACAAGTCAATTAAAACAATGGCAAAACTACATTAATTGAACTTCGAATTGCTCCCACATCCACCGTGTTCGCCAGATTTGGCTCCCAGCGACTACTGGCTGTTCGCAGACCTCAAAAAATGCTCTCCGGTAAGAAATTCTGCTTGAATAAAGAGGTCGCTGAAACTGAGGCCTATTTTGAGGCAAAAGACAAACCGTTCTACAAAAGTGGTATTGAAATGTTAGAGCGGCGCTGGAATGATTGTCTTGCTCTTGATGGAGATTACGTTGTTGAATAAAGCCAATTTTGAACAAAAAAATGTGTTTTGTTTGTTAGGCCCGGGACTTTTCAGCCCATGTGTTACTTACAAAAGTATACAAGAGCTAGAATTAAATTAAGTGTAAAGTAATTTATACGATAGTATTTAATATAATATATGTTTTGTTTCTTTTCCGTGACACGGCAGTGTTGAAACTTCTGTTGAATTTAAAATGTTTCAAATATAATTTATTTAGTATTGACTGTGCCATAGCTTGTATCTCACATGCATTATGAAATTCGTCAAACGTGGCTAAATTCTTTTGAGATAAAAATACAATAGCTATACCCTCATTCTCTAAAATTATAAACTTTATTTCATAAAATTCGTTATGGTAGTTGTCATCACTTTCTGGTGAGGCGAAGAATAGTCCAGGGCGATAGTGTGCATCATAATTAATACACGATATATTTAACGATTTATCAGATAAATTATTTTCTTGAATAAATTGTTTACTAAATAAAGTGTTTTTCCCATTTTCAAACTTTTCCTTCTAGATTTAAATTTTATATAAGAGTTGAACATTAGATGACACGCGGATAGATGACATTTAAGCTAAGGACCCATTTCCAATATTTTACTGGGATAGTGTGTTAAAATATGATGTTTAGGTCTACCTTAAATTCAGACACTATAGCCGACAAATAACATCCGTTATCAATTTTCGTAAATTATTTACAGATGAAACGGTGACTTTTTTTGCAAAAATTATGTCTATTATTTTTAATGCCACTATTTTATTTTATTTGCCACTTCGAATGCAGATCTTCAAAATTCATAACTCCAAAAATAAATGGATAGTGGTTGATCAAGCACCACGATCGAGATGCTGAGAAAGTTAATGAAACCTTAGCGACTAAACCAGTCGGAATAATTTTTTCGATTTGTACTCAAATATAAAACATTTAATCCTTTCATTTATTTGGTTATAAGTCAAATATTTCTTTGAAACCAAATATATAGTTTAAGAAATGTTTTAAATAGTAAAAGGAACAATACCTCCACCAAAAAAAATAATCGGTGATATTCACAAAAAAACGGAGTAATATTTAATGAAGACTGATTAAAAATTGAGCCATACAAGCGCTTTGTATTTACTGCGATTTTAGCAAATCAAGAACGAGCGGATGGTAAATAATGACAGCAAGGTTAATGGTAGTAAATTGCAGCGCATAAATATTTACTCTCCATAGAAGCAAACACTCGAAACTTGAGGAGAGTTTGAGGAGACAGAATTTAATATTTAACATATTTATTAAAAACCAATTTTAATGAAACACTTTTTTTATAATAAATTTTTTTTTTATTCACTTTCACAAAAGGCAATCGATTTTTCTTAAAATAAAGATGATAATTAATTACATCTCCGGATTGACAATAAACTTACTTGTAAATTTTGATCAAACATATTTTTCCTTTACTGCCTTGAAAGATATTGAATTGTTATAATGTTGCTAACAATTAAATTCTCTGCTTATATGAAAGCATTAATGTTCAGGGAACTGAGTTTGTCCAGTCCTCTAAAATTGCTTGACTAGACGAATTTGTGGCAATTTGTGTACTGGTTTAAATTTACTTTAAGACTAATTTTTGTTTGAAATTTTAAATAAAATTTGGAGAAAAAATTGCAAAATAGGGTAGAATTTAATGATTTGCATGAATCTATTTCGAATTATTCGATAATAATAAATCGAATAATTAACTAATGATAGTTCACTACATAGTTAACAAATTATATTAGTTACTATTCACAACTTCACAAGTCTACAATAAAACTTAAAAACACTTCTACTCACTACACGATATCCACAGAACTGAAAAAAAAATAAATGGTGCTTACAGTATAAAAATCCCGTTTTTAACAAAAATAATTTCGTTTTTCTATTAATTTTATAAAACTAACCGTATAAAACATAATTTGTATATATTAATTTCATACCAATCAAGGTATGCAGAGTGAAGTTTTATACTGAAGGTTATAAAAAATATACAAATGGAAGTATAGAAATTGTATGTATACTATGAATTTGTATAAAATATATTACAGAATTATATAAACGAATTATATAGGTTCAATATTTATAATTTTTATATAATATTTCATATAAATATACATTATCTGAACAAAAGTATAAATAAATTTATAGAATATCCGAAAATTTTTTAGTGTGCAGTAATAAAAAAAATGTTGGTTAGTTTTTTTGAAATAAATAAAAATATAAACGTAAATTAAATGAAATAAAAAAACAGAAATAAAAACAATGAAATACATTGACATATAACACAAAAGTATAAAATATTTGCATACTATTTCTTTCAAATATAGAGTAAAATATATAAAGGTACTCGGGTACCTGTGTTACTCTAATTCGTACAACTAAACTACTTTTTGCTCACGTGTGTCAAAGTTGTAATGTAAACTTTCTCATTTTTAAGTGTGATCGAAATCTATCAATGGAACTAGTTCCCAGAAAAAAAAAAGTTTTTAATTCAATAACTTTGACTTATTGAATTGTATTTTTCGAAAATCAGCAATAAAATTGTTTAATGAATAACTTAGTTTTAAGTTTAACAAAAACATGTATTCTATCAATAAAATAAAATAGTTTTACTAATAAATACACTTATTGTAATGACAATGTATTAGTTATCAAGTCTAAACTTACTAAATTTATTGATCGGATAATGTTCGATTTTAAAATAAAATGATTAAATGATTAAATGATGATTAAATTACTAATTCAATAACTAAAGTTATTACATTTACAACGTGACTGTTCTCGTTAATCATTAAAATTCGCTAAAGCATTATATACTTATACTTTATATGTAAGTTCACAAATTTTCAATTTTTTTGTAGTTTGGTCACTGCAGTCTGATGAGACGACCGAATTTTAATGCAAAGAATTCAGTGTTTCGCACTAATGAAAACATTGAATTCTAGAGAAGTCGTGTTGCTGATATTGCAGCTCTAACTTGGTGGTAAACTCCATCTCCAAGTAAGTGCCGCAATATCAGCAACACGACTCTGTAGAGATTTCTTTTTCAGGTAGATTATAGTCCCTACACGGGCCTCGCACCCTCTATGGGCAAATGCCCCCATTCAAGATGGTCTTGAACATATATAGTATATATTATAATATTAAAAATACTTTCCAATTCCAACGTCTTGGTAACCTCACCTCAACCTCACCATATCAGGGTAGGTACCATCATCTCCCATATTATCCAGAATATTCTTTATTATGTTTATTACGCTCTTTGTAAAAATTAATAATTAAATTTTTTGGAATAATAACTAAAGAACGTTCAATTTAAAACGTCAAGTTATTGAACGGAACTAAATACTTATTGATATAACAATTATTGTGTCGATTTAAAGGTAGTAAAATCAATAACTATAAAATTGTTACGGCAATAACTTCGTTTATTGTCCAAAAACAACCTATGTTTCTTATTGATTTTGCATATGAAAATTGTTATTTCAACAACTTTTTTCTCTGAGTGGAAGTTCTCATAAAATTAAAACATAGTCAAGTAAGTATTTATGTGAAAGAGCCAAAGCACTAATTAATAAGAGTTTTTTTGAGGTCTACAGACAAGTAATAATCGCTGGGGGCCAAATCTGGCGAATACGATGGATACGGGAGCAATTTAATATGCAAACACCTTGTCGTTTTTGATCCATTGTGAGCAAACCCGGTACCTACTTCAAACACAACTTCCTCATGAACAAATGTTCATTCAAAATGTTATCCACAATTTCGTGCAGTTTTTTTTTGTTTTCTAGTCACAGCCTCATTTGAATGTCCAGAGCGTGGTGCATCATCGGTGATTGAACGACCACGTTTAAATTCAGAAAACCAGTCAATGATGGTTGGTTTTCTTGGCGCAGAGACCGGATAACACTTATCAAGGCACTGATTTGCTTGAGCGGTACTTTTTCCCATAAAAAACAGTGTTTAATCAACACATGAAATTCTTTTTTCCCATTGTTTTGAAATGAACAATAGTAGCGTCACTAAACCAACTGTAACTTGTAAACTTAATGATCGAAATGTCATGAAATGTTAACAGGTATCATTTGCAGGTTGGTAGAATTTAAAAATCATATGGGTTTTAAATTTGTGGCACAATCTATGTGTTAGACCGGGAACTTTTCAGGCGATGTAATTTGTATGGTGTTGTTACCCATTGCGGTTTCACTGATATCTTAATTGTCTTTTTATGATATTGATAACGAGCCACGTTTAAGAGCCTTGATTACAATTCCCAAGAAGACTATTATAAATAATAAACAAATATCAATGAAACCAGAAAATATAATTATCCCCAACAGTTTTTATCCATTTAATCATGCAATAAAATTTTATAAAAACCTTTACAAAATTACAAGCCCCAATAAATGATTCAGTGGTTAAAGCATCGCAATTTAGATTGAGGGTTCGAAATCCAGGAGCATATTGTTAAATACAGTTCAATGTTACCACTTGAAAAATTCAATTTTTTTAGTAATAATATTAGTTTCAAATGTCGATAATACATGAATAACATAATTTTACTTGCCCAAAAATGTCGATAAAATGCATCTATTACATTAGCCAGGCAACAGTCATGCTTAACTAATAAGAAAGATTGTACGAGTATTTAGCAAGATATTGCCAGATTCACATCTGACTATGCCAGTTAAATAGGTTTAATGATATGTTTGACGAGATTATGGGATTGAAATTTTATTTTTCAATGTTGATAGATTAAACCAATAATCTGATTAAATTTAGATTTTCTTTGGTTTTTCGCAATTTCCCATATTTAAGTCACTGATATAAATCAATTCAATGGAACATCGCCAAGGTTTGAGCATTTTGGCCAAAGGTTTGAGCACTTTCGATAGGTTTAATGAGGGTGTAGTTGTGAATTTTTGAATGCACCAAAAATGGTATGTCATTTTACCTGATGAACAATTTCCTGACTAGTTAAATTCGATCACCCATAGGTACAGTTTGAATAAAAGTTTGTTGGTTAGATGAGTACTTTTAATTTTCTAATGTCTTGTTGACTATAAAATGGTTGATAGATGGACATTGAGCTGACTATGCCTGGAGTAAAAATAACTCTGTAAGAGTAGGTAACAATTATTTCAGTAAATGGATGTATGCCAGGGTATGTGATACAAGGCTGATCTGCGGTTTGCTTTTCAAGTTTTTTTCATTTCATGGAAAATTACCTTTCGAAATGTTTTTTATAAGTCAGCGATTAATTTGAAGTGATTTTTCACTTTAACTAACCGTTAAGTTAAACTTTCAACTATATTTTCCGTGATTACTTTTAAAGCAACACAGTTGTTCAGTTTCCAATGTCTGAGTCTATCTATGCAGGTTTAAAGAATCTTTCAATCAAATCCATATCAACTTAACATTATACATTCATAACCATTCATTTCGTATTCGAATTAAATATATTAAACGTATTATTCAAGACAGGCTAGTCATCATTAACAATATTTGAAATTCCTAAAACAAAAAAAAAAAAAATTCTTATCTATCCAAGTTTCTGATTCCGGTCCAGAAACCTCAAACTCCTTCAATATATTATATTGCTGGAATACTCTTGTGGTTGAACGGTCATTACAGTGCTTATACTCTATAGATACATAGTTAATAGTATTATAAAAATATATAAGATTTTGCTCTTCATCTCATCAAGGAATATAAAAATAAAAAACCAAACTTAAAATGAAGAAAAAACTTCAATAATAAGAAAATAAATGAAAAATTTGTGAAACTCATTTTCTTTATAGTATCAAAAGCAAAAATGAAAATGGAAAATGTATATATAAAAAAAATATTATTTTATATTTCAATTGACCTCAATATAAATAAAAACAGTAGTAGTATTAGTAATAGTAATAATAATAATAATAATAATAATAATAATAACGTCAATAGTATTATAATAACACACACACATACACAAAAACATGACAAAAAAGAAGAATATATTTTTTTTTCATGTCCATTTTTCCATAAGGAATTGAAAGGAAATGAAAATGGAAAACTACAAAATTCTCGTATATATCTTCGGTACAATACAATGGACCGGTTCCGTTTGTTATCCATATATCCACAAAAAAAAATATTGAAATATTTTCAAACGAAAAACAAAATTTTTTGTTGTTGGAAAATTGGATTTTTTATTTCTGTTGGGGATGGTTATGTTTAATGTTTCATTATGATTGTTTAGAATAATACATATAAAATATGTATACGAATATATTATTTTTAAATATTGACCTTTTGGGAGAAGACTTGACCATTGTGTCATATCTCGTCGTATATGTTTTTATGTTGATTTTTTATGTCGAATATTTTTTGGGAAAGATACAATATTTCTGCTTATGAATATTTTATTAATCGACTTGTCAATATCGAATAAATTTTGATATTTTTTGCTTATTTGATATATATCGCTCATTTGGTGCAACAGTGACACAACTCAAAATCCACTCATTTCTCAATTAAATGATCCCATTAATTCATATTTTAATTATTTTGTATCAAAACATACTCTCTTATGTAGTTATTTCTAGCAAATTAGGTAAAACTCCATATAAAAAATCACTCAATTCACGAAAGCAATTGACATTTTAAGATATTGGAAACTATTCTAAGAAAACTTGCAAAATATTAAAAAATATAAAAATTAGGATCCGACTGAGGATGTAGAAATAGAAAAAAAAAATATTTTACTAATCAGAATGTATTTTTATTTACTTTTGAAAATCACCGTTTTTACAAACAACTCAAGATATTCACTCAAGATATTTTCAAATCGCTCTACTGAAAAATTTAAAATTTTGAATTATGTCACTCTTGCAGCAAATGGGCGATATGTACATAACATATACATATATGCCAATACCAATATGTACCAAATTTCTATATGATGTCTTTCGTTAATAATCTTAATCGAAAATACGTATTATTATTATTATTATTATTATTTGTGTATTAGAGATCCCATCAAAATGGATAAACGATGAAATCGCATTTTATTCTAATTATCTACGGGCTTAACGAATACCAGGTGTTTTTACATTATAAAAAATACATGGGTTTATAATGTAAATTACGCTAGAATTTAACGATTTTGTTTACTTTACGTGACTCAGTAAACACAGCCTGGATTATAGGTATAGTATATATTACCGACCTTCTAAACAGGAGTAATTGTTACAGTATATGCAAATTGTAATAAAGCAATAAATAACAAATTAAACATGATATTGTTTCTTAGCAGAGAACGGTAACGGTTACAGTGGTTTCTGTTACGCTTCTTCGTTTAAAATACAACAACTGCAACCCTCAAAAAATGATCTTTCGTTTATACGCCTTCATGGACATTAATTTAATTTAAGCAATCGATAAAAGCACACGTGGTGCCTTGAAACTGTAATTAGAAATTGGACATTTAATCTGTAAGTTCAACGTAATGGAATTGCTTTTATTTTTAACAAGAAAACTTATAATTAAAAATTATTTTAAACTAAAATAAAACATTTTTGCAATTTCGATACAACTGCACTGTTGTATTGGCCTTGTTCGAGAAGTAATCTACGTTTTCGAATAAGAAAACATAAAACACATTAAAACTATTAAACGTGCATGTGTTTTTAGTGAAACTGTCTTGTGTAATCATAAAACGGTTTATGATTACACAAGACAGTTAAATTTCAGAAAACCAACAAGATAAATCCCCTTATTGTTTGATAACTTAATTTTTAAATTTATTTAAATCTTCTAATTCTTTGTAGTTTTTTTGAATGCTAAACTTTTCAACATCATTCCAAAAATTGAAAAAGTTCCCATTGAAACTGGCACTACAAATACACAGATTTCCATCAAAGTTGACAAGGATCTTTCAATTAATGAAAAAAGTTAAAGTATGAAGTTTTATTCACAATAGTGAATCTGCTTGGATTGTAGAGACGCCGAACTTCAGTGAAATAAAGTTTTTCTTAATCCAAACTCGTCATTTTAGGTAAAATTGAAAAAATTACAGTAGGTGCAAACTGTACTTATAAGAACAAATACAGGCGGGGCTTAAACCGGGTTTCTATGATTCCTCTTTAACGCTCTAAAACAAAAATTAGTTTAACTGCAACTGCTTAGCGGATAACGTATGAAATAAATGAAAGCGATTTATAAAAAACTAATCGTTTCAACGATAAACGTTCGTTCCACATCGTAAATTAATCACTTCCACACTGAACCTTAACGCACTTTTTATGAATATAATATATTCACGAGGTTTGTTACCATCTGCCCTTAAATGATTATGAGCGAAGAACTCTAATTGGTTCTTGCAACAAGACAACGATCTAAACCCACCAGGACATCACAACATTCAATTGGCCATCTCAGTCATCTGATGCCAATCCATTCGAAATTTATGGGCACTCATGAAGATTAAGCTGAGAATATACTGTGGTGATATTGCAAAAAATTTGGTTGGTAGTGCAGAAAATTTGGTTGATAGTATGGACAAAAGGTGTTAGGCAATTATTTACCCGTAATGGTGATTTTACTATGCGTCTCTAAAACACTATAAACTTCCATAATAAAAATAAAAAAAATCGTAGTTTTATTTTTACTTAGTTTTTTGCCGTACGCGCTCTTTTGCATCTAATGTATCTGCACTAATTTTGTTTGAAATTTAATTTACAATCTTTTCGATTTTAATTGGTTTTCGTAAATGTTTTTTACTTTTCGAAATATGTACTTGCAAAAACGGAACAGCTAGTAAAATTACTAGGATATCCAAATTTGTGGAGAAATCTTAAGTGTGAAGTTTCATCCCGATCAATCCGCATGGGCTGGCTGTTCAGAAACCGCCAAAAACCGTCATTTCCGCTTAAATTTCTTGAAAAGTGTTCTAGACCGCGGTATTGTTGTAAAATTAATTTACAATCGTTAAGTTTATACTTTTCAAGATATTTACAAATCACTGGAAAGCTCCGATGGATACTGCCACTTCCTGTGAACCGGAAATTTTTTTAAATCCCAATGAATTTTGGCGAAACGGCAACCTCCGTAGGAGCTTTCTAGATATTTGAATCTTTTTCGATTTTTATACAATTTAAAGGAAAATGATTAAGAACTAATTGAATTCTAAATTAATTTTGCAAATATATCGACCCATACAAGTTTTCCAAAGTCTAAGTGGAAATAACGACAGCCTAGACGAATTGATCCATTGGTATGAAACATAATACTTAAGATTTTACCATAACTTGTCTCAGTGATGTTTGACGCAATCGGTCCACAGGAGATGACAGCTTCTATAGGAGCTTCTTTTTTTGGAAATATTATGAAAAGTATATCAATTATATGATGCTGGTCCAGATTACTTTTCCAAAATTTAAGAGGAAATGACGATTTTTGACAGAAAAACTATTTTCAGCTGAAATCCGTCCTTGTACAAGTCCATATGAGTTGATTTAGCGAGTATACCTAAGCTTTTTCGATCCCTAAGTGATTTTTGGCCGACATCGGTCCGCCAACAGGAAGCGATGAGCATTTTCGATTTTTGAAAATGTTTTGAAAAGTATATTAGAAAAAAACGATTAAAAACCAAAAGATTGTAAACTAAATTTGCAACCAAATTAATTCATAGTTTATTTTACTAAAATTTGGCATCTCTACACTCCAAGAGGATTGAAAATTCTGGACTTCATACTTAAACTTTTTCCATTAATTTGGAGATCCTTGTGAAATATGATAAAAATCCGTGTAATGAAAGTGGGAACTTTTCAATTTTTGCAATGATGTTGAAAAGTTTAGCATTTACAAAAAACGACAAAGGATTAGAAAATTTACACCCCTATTTTGGTATGTATGTATTTGAAAATTTAATTCTTAACTCTCTGACTTAACAAACTTTCTTCAACATGCAGTTGAAGATAAAAAAAACTTGATGTATACCAAGCACAACTTAAATATTATTTTATTTTATTTTAATTTTAACCGTGATGCCCATACGTGTACGGAAAAATTAATATTCGTTGTATAGTGACGACTTGAAACTTTTTAAACGACTAACAACAGAATACCATTGTTGTCACTTCAATCGATGATTGTCGCTTCAATCGAGTTAGAGAATATGGAAAAAAGGTTGTCGTAAAAAGCGACAGGTGACACGGCTAAGAGAATAAGCTTGTTAAATATTAAATTTCCAACCCACGGTCGGTTTACCGTGTTGCTTTTCTAAAATGTAAGAAGGGATATGTTAATTTTTTTTTTTGATTATATAAGACAGTTTGGCCAACAGTCCAGTAAGTTAAATTTTTCACTTTATATATCAAATGCGGTGTATGCGAAACTATGAATACATTCGTGGTGAAAGAAAGTCGATACTGGCCACAACATATTCACCCCTCTAATTTTTGAATTACTTCAATAATTTTGACAGAACAAAAACAAATACTGTGTAATGGCAAACTTAAGGTATAACCAGAACCAGAGATACAGCGGCAAGCTACAACGCCTGTCAAAATAAAATACACGTAAACCATAGGATGCTAACACAACCAATGTCGCTGGCGACGACGACATTGTCGCTGAATTTTTTTAGAATCTATTCTAATTTTGTCGGCGGCACTGCAGTACCACCTAAATAAGTTCAGATTATTATGTTGGTAAACATTTTTTACAACTGTTTTAAAATGAATTTCAATCAAATCTGAATGCAGTACACAATTTTTTATGTAAAAAAAAATAAATAGAGTCGATAAAAAGATAAATAAAATATTTTAGGGTTAATTTATTATTATTTTTCTTGTTTTGTCGCTTCAACGCTGACGCGCTTCTTGTGTTTACTAAAGCGACATCGCCGGCAGGCAAATGTATTTTGCCGATGTGTCTTGTCGCTGTATCTCTGGTTCTGTTTAAAGCATTAATGAAAATTAATTTTTTTGGTTTATTAATGAAATGATAAAATTGTTTATAATTCCCCTAAGTCTTCTTTGGCATCAAGTATTTTACTTTCTTTTACGTAGTAAAGTCATGAAAAATTCTGACATCGAGATTTTTGCAGATTGATTTCGTAGATATGGCGAATTATAACCAAATCTACGAAGTCAAAAAGATGATTTTTAAAACGTGAGTTTACAGTTTCGTACTGGTCATAATCTATTGATTCAACAGATTACCTGGGCATTGTACTTGACGATGGTCTAGTTAGATATTTCTAAAATTTTCTTGTTATCCTTAATTGTTTCTTTGATTTGTTCATTTTAAATAACATTTTTAAAAGTGCATATTGTACACAAATGTAGATCAGTTTATGACCAAACAAAAGAAACAAATAGAACTATAGACCAAATTTAGGCAAATTTTTAGACAACAGACTACCTCGGTTTTAACTGTTGACAGGTATTTTGTTCATGTGTCAGACACATCAAATTATTCGGCTTATACAGTCCGACCAAAATGATAAAAATTATAATCAACCTGTGTAGTTCGTTTCAAAATCGGTTTGTGTTGTCCTGTAGTGGTCCAAATGATTAAGATTGGCTGTGCCTGTTCCTAACGAAAACCTAACGAAATGATATTTTCATTAAATTTATTCTGGTATAATTTGGAGGTGCGCATTAAAATCGCCTAACAAAATTAAGTATCGTGATGTTCGACATCTATCTATCATTCAAAATAGTGTTGAAAATATTTTGGGTGAACGTCGACAATGTGAGATTTGAGGTGGAAAATAAGCAGATATAAAGAGAATTTTATCCTAAATTAGGAATATATCCTAGTAGCGTAAATATTAATCCATAATACCGAAAAGAGGATTTATTTTTCACTAATATCCCTACGCCACGCCTTTCCATAGCAGGACTGTTACATAGGCACCATGTATAATTTTCTGAGGAACACACGTAATGATATGTTGTTTACAACAGATGTCAATATTATTTTTGTATAAGTTGGAGTTAGTTTTATGGTATTGATTAGTTCCTCTAATATTCTATGTATCAAAACAAGCGATACTAGATTTATTAGGGATCGGAGAACGACAAAATTGTATACTCCACCAAAAAACCTATAGTATAGAAAATTACCACGGGAGTAACAAAATACTACCCTCGCGGTAATATTTTTTTTCAATGAAACATTTCAACAGCAGTTGGAGTACCATAGGGTACTATTTTTGTGGTGCAGTCTCCCATTTCACGGGTACCTCCTCCTCGTCTCAGATCATCACGATGAGATTATAAGGATAAGATGCAACAACATCTTCTTCGTGTTTTAATAATTCTGCGGGGATTCCGTCGATACCGTGTGCTTTTCTATTTTGTAATCCATACAGGTCAGTTCGTCAGTACGATTTAGAAGATTTTGAAAATAGGTTCGCAATACTGAGAGAACATCAGACATGCTCGTTCACAGTTTTCAATCCGTAGTTTTGGTGGCTGTGGATCTTGGATGGAAGCCTTTAATAAGGTCCTTGGTGTTGACAAAATAGTCTGTCGAGTTTCCGTTTTCCGCTTGCAAGCGAATGTTTTCGACGCATTTCCTCATAAATTCACGCTTCTTTTGTTGAAGAAACTCGTTTATTTTCGACGATGTGACGGTACTGATCATCGCATCATCAATGATACGTGATTTTGGTGGTCTTCTTCCAATTGACTTATATTGTCCAATTTTATAACTAGCTGACTATATATCTTGCGACTGCCCTTAGATATTTGATTGGGGCTCGTGGTTTTCCTTGTGCCGGACAACATTTTCAGTGACACCTGAAAGGTAGTTTTTCATCGAGTCCAATTTTTAGAGTATCGATATTGCAGGGCACGATTGCTTGTTTATTGGACGATAGTTTGAACTTGTATTTGAAAATAACGGGCATATGATCGCTGTCGTTATCAATGTGAATATTGGGTAGACGAAATCAATGGGAATGACGATGGAATTGGTTGTGAAATTAAATTATCGTAACGATTTCTGGTGTACAATAGATTGATCTCAAAAGCATATACTAGAGTCTGAGGAATACAATTTGCCTCATGTTGTGAATTAGAGTAATACACATTATTTTTTTATGTGTTTAGCTTAAAAATTACAGATAAGCAATCAGCATCACCCGATAAACTCATCCTGTTGTAAATTAGTTTAATATTTTTAATTTAAATCATTATCAGACAAATTATAGGGTTGGGTGGATAGAAAGAGATTTATACTTTCCCGTCCTAATTATGTAAATAATATTTCACTAATAAGTTTGGCTTCTTATTCTAGAATGATCATTGGAATGAATAATTCGAAATATGAGTAATGAGTGTTTCCAGCACTAAATTGATATAATACTTTCTTAAGTGAAAAAGCGACATCTATATATGAGCATAGTTGCTTAAATACTAGATTGGTGGAATTCATAACAAATAATAAAAAATGTTATTAAGTACTTTATATTTTTCATTAAATTTGTTATATCTTAATTTTAATACTGAAGTTATTTTTGGTTTTGATCATCAAATATTAAATAATAAGAATGTGTAAACAGGAGTTGTTAACTCATAGTAATTTAAGTAGTTAATCAATAGAAATACAATTTAGTTTCTGATTTACTATACTAATTTATTTATTTTATAAGCTTTTTTGGGAACATGAGCCAATATTTTATTTTTGATTATTCAGAAACTGCGGACCTGGGGTTCGGATTTAGAGTACGATGTGAAGCGGAAGTGCTGATTTCATGTTTGATTTGATTCAAATTCATAAGATTCTAATTTTTAATTAAGTGGAATTTTCGTGCTCCTGTTTTTGTTTCGTGTTCGGAAGAGCGGCATTTGAATTTAAACAAAAACCATGAAGCGGCAGAATACTAAAGTAACGACGGAACAGTAAGCCACTTTTAGAATTTTTTTTAATAATTGTATGTAAGTATATAATAATTTTTTGGTACTGTTTTAGGTCCGAATATAAAAAATAATTTAAAAGTTTGTAATTTTTAGTAATAGTTCCGCATGAAACGAAAAGTATTAATTTAGAATTAATTTCAAGAAATCTTCAGATGCGTGTGAAATAATAATATTTTTCTTCGGTGCTAGTTTATAGAAGCAAGTATTGAAGACCAAACCTATTGAAGCTTTATTCTTCCTTGTGTCGTACGATCGCATCGTGTCTGCGATCGGGTTTTATATTTGGTTATGCAGATTTATTCCGCCATCTCAACTCGAACAAAAACTAACAACATATATGAGTATAAACCAACCAAAAACCGCGCATTTACCTAAATCAATAATTAAACATCATATTCTATGAACACAAACAAAAAGTTGTAGGTGGTATTTTTTTCCCAAACCTACTCAGAAAATCTCTACATCTTTCAAACGAGAAAATACTCTTTGTTGTTTCAAACTATTTTCATAATATTTTGGTAAGGAAACTTTTATTTGTCTAAATAAATAACACAGTCATTATCTACCGTACATACAGAAAGTTTTAAGCTACATAATACAAAATTTCATAATGTGCATCTCATAGCTTAAATCTATATATGGTATGAACTTTAGCATCATCAATTTGAACTAACCCACAAAAGAAATTATCGAAAATAGACTATCATACCCACCTTAGCATATATGGGAAAAACAATTTTTTCCAATTTACCATTTTCTTCTCATAAAATTCTGTTTATTCTAAGTCTCTGTTCCATGATAATTCCCAGTTTTTATTTTTTGTTATTCTTGTTTAATAGCGCAAATTACTCTTCTATTATCAAACCATTAATTTTGTCTTACAATACTTCCTCAATCTGATTTGTGTTGGTCGAATGTTTAATTTAACTTTTTTTGTTGCTACTTCTTTGTTTCTGCTAACGTTTATTATTATTATTATTATTATTATTATCATTATCTGCCCGAAGAAAACGTATATAAAGCTGGTTAGTATAATTTGGTTACACCCTATTCCTGTACATAAACTATCATTATATTTTGTATGTATCTCTAGCGTACAGGAAAAAAGCTCGACTTTGTATTTTTTGTGTATATTCTGATAAAAAGGAAAATGATATGAAAATAATAGTTCGATTTTTCCGATATTATATTTTTTTTTTTTCGAGGAGTGAGAGGGCAAAAATTTGGGAAAGTATATAATGAAATAAAATATTAGGAAAAAAATGCAGATTAATGATCAAGATATGAATGTTCTTCAAAATATAGTGTGTGGTTGTGTGGTGAAGTTTTGTTTTTTCGGTTCGATGGTTCTAGTTCGTTTGCTAAAAGTGATTTATTCGAACTTAAAACATTTCAGAGGGTATTAATAGCTTAGATATGGCAGTGGAAGTTGTTGGTTATAGCCCATAATATACAGAGATATGATCAGAGGCCGTCTATATACATTTTTTGTTAAATTTTTACTAATTTTAATTGGATGTGAACCGGGAGGAGATATTTATAAAATATTTTTCCACATCACCTCATCTGACATTTTATGTTACTTTTTATATTTTTGATATTTGATATAAGGATAATATAATAAAATTTTACCTTCATGTCAAAAGTTTATAGTATACTCCCTTGGTATAAGTGCTTGTAGCCATACATAGGCCATCATCATAACCCCGAATAAATCAAAATCAATAAATTTGATTAATGATTAATTCAGTAGTAGCACTATACATTATATACTCATACATAAATGTATAATAATCTTATTTTCATGTTGTATAGTTCAAACTTACAATAAACAAAATTATAAAGGAAAACAACACACACACACACAAACACAAAAGCAAAGTGAACAGCTTTTTATGCTTTTGATTAAATTTTTATGATTTACGATGAAAATTTTTGCAGATTTTAATTCGATTTATACCGAAACATGAAAATATTTGTTGATGTGGATGATGATGATGATGGTAATGGAAAATATTGTCTATCTTGAACGCGATGAGATAAGGGACGCATCTAGCGATAAAATACATATTTTCTCGAAAATCGATTTTTTATTTTAATTAAATAATTGATAAAACCATTTTGATTTAATTTTATTGGAAAATTATAATTTTTCTATTGCTTGGACAAAACAAAAAACTTTATTGTTGTGCTAATTTAATTATTTCGAGTGGAGAGATATACAAATTGGTTTTGACTACATTACGATATATTATATACGTAATTAAATTTATGGATAAGTTTTGATGTTTCCCAAAAATATGTTTAAACCATTGGTCCAGAAACTGCACAATTTAATATTAAATCTATACAAAATCAAGCAAAAAATTACGGACTTTTTTTTTGTATTAGTTTAACTTTTATTTTTTGTCCCTATAGATTTCTTTTGTTTAACTTTAACATCAAGAGACACATCTTTACGTATGTTTTATGTGAAGGATATGTAGAACAAAAAAAAACATGACATAAAAATTCTGAAACATACAAGGACAAAAAATTCTGAGAAATTCCAAAAAGTTTTTGAATTAAAGTGTTGAAAGTATTGTAATTCGTTTCGTGTTATTTGTTGGATTAGTTATTCGTTTTATAAGAAAGCTTTTGTCCAACAAGAAAACGAACTAAATATGGACAAACAATTCTTTATAAGCAAAAAAAACTTCTTTTTTAAATTAAGTTAAAGATAAGAAAAATGCAAATCATTATAGAATTTTATAATATTATTTAGGTTACCATCGTACAGTGGTGCAGAGAAGACCAATACCAATGAGCTTTAAAATTTAATAAGTTGGTTTAAAAATTCTGCTACAGTGGTGGACTGTACTAAAATAAACCAAGTTTTGTCAATTTCTAGTGCAACCATTCTTAAATCTGCTATTTTGACCAACTTATTGGTAACTAAGTAAGTTTTGTTCAAATCATCGAGTTCCGTTTAGCATCACCGCAGATTTCATAAAATTTCCAATGTATACGAGGAAACTTAATTCCATACTACAAACCAAGTTTTATTGTACTCGGTTAGGAAATGATAAGGGAAAGGTAACAGAAAAAAATACGTTATTCATATCTTTTGAATTAAATTTTTTGAACGGATTGTTATATTCATTACAATTTAAGTGAATATTTCCAATTTTTATGATCTTCAAGAACGTTTAAATTAATAAAGGAGATATAAAGTGCCCAAAGGGCTCACTAAATTTTTGAAATTTAAATATTTCCAGTTCAAAAACATAATATCTACGTATATGTTATGTATGTTACTAGTACGTTCATTGCATACGCGATGAAGAGGCACACAAGCTTCTCGTATTAAATTTTATGAACAGTAATCTAAAAAAATTTCCAAATTATAAAGGCTACAAAAAATTGCGAGGTAATAAGCCCTTGAAGACATTGTAAATATTTGTAACCCGGTTACTAAAATCGACAAGTAACAGAAATAAAAATATTATACGGAACACACTTTTACTCTCCTAAAAGTTGGCCATCTATGGAAGATTTTGCAGTTCTATGGATAATTACCATCCAATCTCTATATGTCACCTATTCTAAAGTCGTCGAACGCATGGTCCACAACAACATGGGGTTTTTGAAATTTTGTTTTTATTAAATCATTTAAAGAGTCTTGTGATTATTTTATCTAAGTTAGAAAAAATCGGTGATCCCTCAGATCTGTTTTCATGGATAAGATCTTATCTTTGTGGTCCGAAACAATCGGTGAAACTTGGTGGTTGCCATTCGGGAGAATGCAAAACTACTAATTGCATTCCTCAAAGGGATCATGTACGACTTTTACTATTCTTTATATTTATCAACGATGTAAATTTCTGCCTTTTTTATTTTCTGCCTTTCAATTGTATGCTGATGACCTGAAAATTTACTTTAAAGTGGGTAGTACAAGTGATTGTTCTCTATTTTGAATGATGTCGTCTCAATAAATTTGAGCTTAAATGTCAATAAATAAAAAGAATTTATTAGTTCTCACAGAAAAAAACATAGACTGCGTTATGACAATAGCCAGGTTCTATTGGCGGTTGCAAAGTACTTGCAAGTGAGTAGATGTTCAATGGAATGCACATTTGCTAGTTAGAAGTAAAACATAAGAAAACAAAAATTTTCATTGAGCAATTACGAGTAGCTAGAACTACTTGAGAGTACTTTGCTATAACGCCAAAATTGTTTCGTACATTTATCACTGCAAGTATAGTCTCTGTCGCTTCCGCATAATATTAGACATTTATTACTAGAAATATTCAGCGTTTCTACTTGCAATATAATTAATTATCTGATGCGCCGCGCATGTAGAAAAATGCTCGTCTTTTGTGTAGTGTTTATAACGTGCGATACACGATTTTAGATCACATTGGAATTTCAAAACTCGGTTGAAATCAGTGTTAGCCAGCAAAACCAAATCTAACTTAGTGGCTATTTGAAGGTTCTCTAATTGGTTTAGTTGTAATCTTGTGACAGATTCTTCATCCGCTTCACTATCATTTTCGAGCATTTGCAGGTAATATATTCAACATACAAAATTATTTCCAAACGTTTTCCCAACGTTTAGATATTCCAGCATTTTCCAGCGAATCTAAGATAAATTGGTACAATAACCTGTGTTTGACAATTTCAAGAACACAGTGTGCTACAAAACATTTATTCACATAATTTGTGCAAACAGTAAGTGTTACCCAAGCTTTTAAGTCAGGCTTATAAGTTATCGAATGAACAAGTAGGTTTTGTAAATCGTTGCCTTTTAATGATCGTGTTGTGGATTTTTAAATTGTTAGTAGATGCATTGCTTCAACATAAGAATAATCTCTTTGGCTGCCTTAAAGCCACTTAATGAATTTTCCGGCTTCGAGACTTATACGGCTTGCCAGTTGTTTCTAGAATAAAAGGACAATACAATCCATATTATAAAATTTGTAGATATGACAATCATTATATATGCAAGTATACTATATCCACAACAATTAACTATTTTTCAAATCAAGATATTTTAAACGATCGTAACATTTCAATTTAATTATTGAAAATGATACTGGCGGACAACAAAAGTTGTTTTATTTTCGTATTTGAAATTATTTATCTAGTAGTCTTTTCTTAAAAACTACCAATAGGCACAGATACGAATACGTAGATCATGGGAACATATTTTATTTTACTGTTCAACATGAAATTTGAGGAACCTTAGTTAACTAACGTAGTTCTTCGATATTCTGATAAAAACTATTCCAAATGCATCATCTGTGCGTTTCGTTAGTGCTATTGCTTAAACTTTAGAAAATAATACTAAATACGATTTCTAAAAATTAAAATCAAATGCTCGTAGTGAAATTATTTGCTAGTAGTGAAACATGATTAATCATTGCTGGTAGTGATTAATATGTATCAAGGAACAAAGTTATTTTGGTTATTTTGGGTGAGCTAGATATTGGTTTTACATCGAGTTACCATGACGTTATCGAACTAATGGTGCAGTGGTTAAAGCTTCGGTTCTTGGACCGGGAAGTACTGGGTTCGAGTTCCATCAGAGGCCAGATGCAAATCGAATTTTCGCCTTAGTTTACGATCGATGATGTTAATAAATACAACTAAGACCCTCTAATGGAGTGCAGAATTCAGCGCCGACCCACCGTTCCCGTCAATGTACAGGTTGACATGAAGCTTGCAATGTGCAGGTGGTACTATGTAGTTGTGTGAGTAGGTGATTGGGTTAATGATGAGGCGTAAATGAGTGGCCTCACAATGGGCCAAAATTGGCCTAAATGTGCGATAGTAACCACTGAAACCTAACCTACCAAGACGTTGAAAGTTTGGTTTCGAACTAATGAAACTTTTAATTCTTTAAATTAAAAAAATCGATTGTCTCACCAGACTACACACCTTGATGTAAAAATAATATCTGATTCAGAATAACACAAAATTTCATAACAAAATCGCATGTTTGCATTAAATACTTACGCACTGTGATTGTCAATTTTATGCGGGCCGAAATCAATAAAACTATCAAGTTACTTAGTTAAGACAAATAATTTAGAATTATCGGATAGCTCCAAACATATAATATACCATTCGAGAATACTCTTCGGCAGTCTAAATGGTGTTTTTTGTATTATATAAAATTTACGGGATGCCCTAAGCATACAATTTAAATTTATTTCGACCATAAAAAAATTGTAAACAGTAGAAATTACATGATAATCTAAATGTATATGGTGAAAAATTCTTCAACTCACAAATTCACTCTATGGAGCCATAAGTCATGTTTTAATTTTAAGATTTTTATGTTTTGAATGTGTAGCCTTAAAAAATGATTGTGTAAAACAAACATTTTGAGACACTTAATTTTTTTTGGTTGTTGTTGTTATTAAAGATACAGGGTGTCAAAATTACAAGAAAAATGATAATCATGGTATTGTATTTATCGCAATAAAAAAAAAATAATTGTCCGATAATTATGATTTTGGGATCATTTTAAAGGTAAGTTAACAAGGATTTCTAAAAAAATATAAAAATAGTATACTCGTATTGTTTAATTCCTTCTTCTCTAAATTTCACGCCAAAATGTTCTTTTTAAATTTTCTCAAAAACCTATTTTTTATTTATTTTTTTTCTAGAATTCGACAATTAATATTTTACAACAAATAAAAAACTAGAATACCGTTATTTTTTGTTTTCTTGCAAAATCCGTTTTAGTAAGAGGAGTATTTCATTTTTATATGGAAAGCTATATAGATATTTCTCACAGTTTTGAAATTGTTTACAAGGTAGTTCACTTAATTTGTGTGTTTTGTTTATTATTTATTGTACAATATTGCATCATATTTAAGTATGAGTCACAGAATTATGAGAGGAGACCGACTGGTTTATATCGTTTGGTTAGTCGTAGTACCATAAATTCCTTTTCTTTATTGGGTTATTTTATAGACTAAATAAAATGTTGTTTTCCCTTTTTTTATTGGGGGTTGATTATTTTTACTTGACGCAGGCGTACCTGTTAAGCGATGAGTAATTATTTTGAAAACAAAAAATGAACATCGTTCGATAATAGCAGTGACAGTGAAAAGTGTTTTTTAAACAATGTGTCTGTTTTGGAAAAAATGAATGAAGTGTTACCCTTTCTTGGAAAGTCTCCTATATATCCGAGTATGTTAGAAGCCAGGAGACAAGAATGGTCCACGAAGTCGTCCAGCAGCTAAAGTAGGAAAGCGAATAAGTGATGAGCTGAAGCAAGCAGTACTATCTTATTATACTTCGTCCAAAATACTGTGTACAACCAGGTAATATTGGAACGCACTCAGTCTGCGTGTGTACCATACATCAAAATGTAAAATTAAATATTTATGGCACCAAAATGGAAACTATTACCAACGGAAAGATAGCGCACTACCGGGATTGTATTTCAACTATTTTATGTGATGAGCCTACACCAACATGGTACCTTCTACAATGCGAAAGCTGCCCAGGACTGGGTAACTTTAAAGAATATTTGAAAAATGCATTTCGGGAACATGGCTGCGAAGATGCTGAGTTAAAATTTAGTCAGTGGGTTTCTACCGATAGGTGGAATCTGGAGACCTTTTCTCAACCTCTCTCTCTCTCTTTGGCACTATATCCCATCAAGGGATTTGACCGGCTCAAATAAGGTTTCATAATCATATTTTCATTTCGGATAATGAGTGATTAATTCATTGATCCTAAACCAGCCGTGAAATAATTTCCTTGTCACCACCGGGAATCGAACCCGAGACCTCCGGTCGCTTGAGCAAGCATGCTGAAGAATCTGTTACCTCATTGCTTCATTTGACTTCAGCAGTCCAGCTACTTAAAAAATAAAAAATTGGCGGTGAAGTCTACGGAGGTGATAGTTTATGTGATTTTGCAGAAAATTATGCATTTATAATGCAAAATGCCGCACAACGATTTCATTGGAATAATAAGCAAGCGACTATTCATTCATTTGTAATTTACCAAAATTTCGAATGGCAAATTACTTCACCACATCTTCATTATAATATCGGATTGTGTTCACCACGATACTGTAGTGGTTCACTTATTCATTGAAAAATTGATGCAGTTCTTGAAAACTAAAATAAACTGAATTTATCTAAAATTTATTATGTTACCGATGGCGCAGTCACGCATTATAAAAATAAGAAAAATCTTAAGAACATCTTAAAACACAAAGAGGATTTTGGAGTTGATTGTGAATGGCATTTCCATGCAAGAGCTCATGGAAAAGGTCCCTGTGATGGAATAGGAGGTAATATCAAAAGAATGGCATCCAGAGCTAGTCTCACAATGGAATCCAGCAGTACAATTCATCTGCATTGGATGAATTATTTAAATGGGCTAAAACGTTGAAGGCAGATATCGATTTTGGATTTTGTTCAGACGCAGAACATAAATCCAATCAAATCAAACTTGCACCTAGGTTTGAAAATTTAAAAACAGTAAAAGGAACTCACGGTTTCCATGCAGTTATTCCAACAGAGGATGGCTATTTGAATTGTAAAAAAATATTCTAATTCTGACGATTATGTTAAATTTAAATTGTAATTTTTAATTTGAATAAGATTTAATGTTAAACAATAAAATGAAATTATCAAAAGAATTTGGGTTTGAAATTTTAAATATATGCAATTAAATTTGAATAATAAATATTAATAATTTAACTGGACTATCCTTTTTGTAAACAATTTCAAAATACTGAGAAATATCCACTGAAATACAGTTTTTCCATATAGAAATGAAATACTGCTCTTACTAAAACGCATTTTGCAAGAAAACAAAAAATAACGGGATTTTAGTTTTTTGATATGTTGTAAAATATTAGTTGTCGAAAACTTTAAAAAAAAATTGTTTTTTGAGAAAAAATCAAACGAACATTTTGGCAGGAAATTTAAAGAAGAAGGATTTCAGTAACATGATATTTTAAATTTTTTTTATTAATCCTTACTAACTCACCTTTAAAATGAGCCCTAAATCTTAATTATCGGAAAATTATTTTTCTTTTTATTGACATATATACAACATCATGATTATCGTTTTTCTCAAAATTTGACACCCTATATCTTTAACAACAACCACAACAACAACAAAAAATTAAAGTATTTCAAATATTTTTTCAATTTACAAACATTTGTGATTTCACGTATTTTTCACCATATTTAAATTCTTCATTTTCAATGTTCATTAGTTTAATTCTAGATAAATAAAACTAAGCAGTTTTTATTTAGTCCAATTAGAACTATGCACAGTTTTGGTGACTACTTTCTTTCTTACATAATATGAGATTTATGGTCTAGTCTTATTTTAATTTGTTGATGGTGTTGTGTTAAGTTTCGAGAAGCTAAGTATTTCTTTTGTAAAGCAGTCTGCAACCAGCATGAAAGTTTTTGTAGTATATTAAAGATGTATGACGGTAAACAACCACCCCATATCGCTCTGATATTTACCAGATTCGAACGTGATGGCTGGCGTGCCAATTGGATATAGTGGATATACACTTCAGAGTGAAAAAAACAATAAACGACTTTAGAGAGACTCAAAAATAAAATCTAATACTTATGGTGCACACTGCAATCATTAAGAAAAACAATGATACAGACTATCATATTACAAAACGAGTACAATCTTCTAAATTTTCAATTAATTAAATTTTAACTTTTAATATACATTTTTATTTCGTTCGGCGAAAATATAAGATTTTTTGTATAACACGAAGAGATGTATTTTTGTGAGCAATGAAAAATGCAATTGTGGGAATTGAGAGAAAATTTAATTGATTTTTATGAATATGAAATTTAAAATTACTGGTGCTATCACCGCAAAAAAAAATTGTGGTCGAGACTATATAGTTTAATGTAAATATATCACCGACTGTGGTGATTATATATCTAAATGAGTAACTACCATAATTTTAAAAAACACTGAAAATTTATAAATCGAAGTATCAAAATATTGCAAAACTTCTATATACAAAAGAGTGAATGTTTTTTGTTTGCTCCATATGCGTTCCTGTATCATTGATCCGATCGCAACTTTGGTGAGTTGTGTGCGCAAATCCTCGAAGGTTTCTAAATTAGTACAACCATTTTGCAATAAGTGACGCGCGATTCGTTTAAACAAATACGCGTTTATTGTACGGAGTTTAGCTGCAGGTTGTGTGTTTTCGGTGAATGAGTGCGCACGCTTAAAAGAATCCGATTGAATCAAATTACAACAGCGACATTTCAGTTTGTGTGTGACTTAACAAGTCACAAGAGACTGGCCGAGTATGCATAATGCTCCAGCATATTGCGTTTGGAACAGTTGAGCAACGGCAAGACTGGAAACAATTCGAGTAATCAATGTTCTATCTAATTAATACAATTCATGTTTCCAAATGGGATTGTTTGGTGCAACAAATATCGTGAGCGAGAATTACATGATAACATTCAAAGTGCAGGAACAAATTTATCATTATGCAGAACCACTACTACCACTGCCAAACGCCGATTACAAATTTATTTCATGGGAAATGAACAAATCGGTCAACGTTGTCGATTCAATACGGGCGCTAAACGATAAATTGTCGCTGCATTACAAACTTTATTTGAACAGCACCACGAGTTAAATCGATTGTTCAGAACTGCTCTTGAACAAATGCCATCAGCTGATAACTACAAAGTTGTAGTTAGAGCAATCAAAATAAATGTGAGCACCATAGACATACCAATGCACCAACATTTAATGAAGTGACAATCAATGTAGTTGGCGAAGAATATTGAACAGTTATTCATTTGGCACTGTGCGTTGTAAATGGGCAATCGATAACAGTCGATGAATCTGCACAATATATCAAATTCACAAAAATTTTTAACACGTTGACGACCACACGACGCATATGTGCGTCATGCGGTTTATACAACAAAATTTTGTTCTAAAAACCCGGCGGCTCGTTTATGCGTCATACTATTAATAACATCACAAACCCCACAAAACACATAAATAAAACATTTATCCTACCATTAGGCTTCAATTAACTCATTTCGTGCAAATTTATCATCTGATTTCTGGCCACTCCAAGTTAGGGCTGCAGCTCGGTCGTGAACACGTTAAAAATCGTACTGAACAAAAATCATTAGAGCCTTCAAAAACAACGATGACAATGCTGCATCAATTTCATCATTCAAAACGTATTGAACATGATGAAGTAAAAATTGACGCGCTTAAGCTGGAATTCCATTACTGCGGCTTTTTTTGTGCAGAAAACCTGAAAAAGATGCAATCAAAAATCCCTATGTGTGTGAGCGGCGCAACAGTAAAATTTTTTATACTTAATTTTTTTGTTGTTGTAGCGATTTGGTTGCCATAAATGTAAATAAAAAATACAAATCGAAGTATTTTTTATGGCAACCAAAATGAAAAATACCCTCCACTCCCAGCAAATTTTTAGTATTTTACTAATTTTATGGTGAGCACTTGGCTCATACATTTTATATGTTTGGTGGAGTGTAATAAAAATCGCGTTTTCATGATAAATTTATATTAATGCCAAATTAAAATATTTTACAATTTTTAATTTTTATTATTTGCTCTGTATTACATAATTTTAATAATGATATATTATTTAGGTTATGTTACATACGCGGTCAAATATTCCCCTAACTTTTTATAGGAAATAATTAAACGTAATAAAATGATGCCTACAAATAATATTTGGATGTTTTAGTACTTTAGAGGTATGTATAAATAAAATTGATTTAACAATAATTTTCATTTTTTAACTGATTTTGATTATAATTTCGGAGTTGTCAAGTATTCCCCTTAAAATTTCGCTATAAAATAAAGATAGTCTGTCTTTGTCGCATTTTTGATATTATCTCTTTCTGGTTTTCTGCACAAAAAAAAGCCGCAGTAATGGAGTTCCAGTTTTATCAATTTTTAACTGGATTCACCATGATTTTGCAATAGTACAAAGCTTTCTTTGAAAACGATGATGAACGATGTTCTGTTGGGACAAGGTAGAACAAATAAATGAAATTAGTAGATATGGAAGAATTTTGGAGATATGAAAGAATTTGTGGCAAAATTAATTTCCGAAAAACTCCATTTGCTCCTTAACGTAACTGTAGATTTTACCGATTAACTATAATTTGAACTTTTGTTGTAATTTCACCTTAAATAAAAAAGTATGTTTTCTCGCGGTTAGAGTAAATGGCGTATGCAGCACACTAACTTTAGGCTGATGATTTCTTCAGATTTTACCCTTGGAAAAGTGGTAATGAATTTCAAAACCGCTCTCTTCTTTGCATGTACAAAGAAATCATAATAAAATATACTTAATCATTTATATTTAAATAACACTTAGCCCAACAATCTTATTTTTATAAGGTTTTTATCAGGACCTTTTATTAAAAAGAACCAAATTTGATATAATTTGGCTTTAAAGTAGTGGTCAATTTTCGTTGCACTAACTCTGGATATGCACATAACGTACACCAGTATGGCAATGGCAATTTTTATTCCAAAGAATTGGGATTTACATGAGTAGTGGATTCCTTGATTTAAGCAAAATTAAAGTAGAAACAGAAAAACCTATTATTCGTTTTTGTAGCAGAGTAGTGAAAGAGCGCTCTGTTCTTCGGTCCACTCAAATCCTTATTAAAATTCAACATAATGTGGTTCTTGAGATATTTATTGCTATACACACGATGATCGGCAGATATGGTTGGAATCTCGGTTACTTTTTCTTGAAACCAGTTTCTTGAAATTTGTAGATGATATTCAAAATTGTACGCCTAGTAGTAAATTGTTAAAACCAAACAATCCGGTAATACGCGCTATGCATTTCTTTTTCAACATCCAGGCTTCAAGAATAATTGTACTGCGACGCGATATTCCACATTACTACAGGTCATTACACATGTTAGACAATTCTAATTTATGTTTATTTCTCGGTGTGTTAAATTGGAATTAAAAATACTAACATGTGTTGATACTCAACTAGTCAGCTAAAAATCAGTGTTTGACCATAAAATATTATTGACTGGATTCTTGTTTTGAGATGAAATTAAATTTATAATTGAGGCAATGCATGATCATCAACATAACATGTTTAGTGTGTCGATGCTTAGGTGTCAAATTGATCGTTTTTTAGAAACGTACAAATCAATTTTCTTAATATTTAACATTTAACCCTCGAAAAAATTGTAAGGGCATCATTAGGAGTAACTACTGATTTGTAAAAGTAAACCTTTACTTATATATATTAGAAAAATGTCAAAAAAGAATTAAAAGAAGGAGGGACAAAAATAGGCAATAAAATTAATCTATTGATCGTCCCAACCATCTGTTGTTTATAAGGAAAAATTATAAGAAAATGGGTTTTAATAATAAACTTAGAATTGTGTTTATAGGATTAATTGAAATGATTGTAGTTTCTTCTATATTCGACAGACTGACGCAATTTTGAAATTAGAACTAAAGAACATTTATCTGCTTTGCAACCAATCAACTTTCCATAATTATTTAACTTTACAAAATTATATAGCTAGCTTAAACAATTTTTACATATTACATATACAACCCAAAAACAGACGTTTAGAAGATACCTTAGAATTTTACCAAATTCGAAAATCCATATTTCTTAACCAAAATATCCTTAACGAACAAACAGCGAGAAATACGTTTCTCACCAATTACGGATCCAGCTCTATTCCATTCTCACGTTCGTAATAATATGACTAATACGTCGGGTAATTAAATGAATCCTTTAATATACATTGAATTTTGTTACTCTGCTGAGTACGAATCGCTTACCTGCCCTTTCATCCGTCTCAGCTGAGTACTAATCGCTTACCTACTCTTTCATATTATTAATTTGTCCGTATAAACAACAGATGGGAGGGACGATCAATAGATTAATTTGTATAGCCTATTTTTTGTATCCCCTTCTTTTAATTCTTTTTGCCTTTTATCTACTATATATAACTAAATTTTTACTTTTGCAAATCAGTGTATACTCCTAATGATGACCTAATAAGTCGAAATCGATCGAGTGATTTTTTAAACTTTTGGACAAATTTTTTAGTTCGATTTTTTGCAAAATAAAAAAACAAGTGGTAAGTGAAATGTGCTTATTAAGTGTTAGTGTAAGTGCCTATGGCAAATAGTATTAAAAGTAGAAAATTAATTAATGATTTTTACATTTACGAACATTATAAGTAAAGCATAGCAAGCAAATTATACAAAATTTTGTTACTCAAATATGCTAAAGAAACAAACCAGTTTGGATACAAATATCCAAACTCAACCAACTCCAAGGTTGGATTTAAATATATATACCAAAAATAAATTTGTTTTCTGAATATGATACACCCGTAAGAAGGATCTCGCGGTGTCTAGTTGATAAATTTTAAAACTAAAACTATTAGTATCGAGTATATTAGAAAATATTTTTTAATTTTCGAAAAGACGATCGTTTTCAGGATCTCACAATTTCGAAAAAAAATTAGTTTTATGGCTTTTATTATAAAAATTAGATGATTTTGTATCAGTTTATAATAATTTAGTAGCACAAAAGTTGCAATACATATTTTACAAGCAATTACTAAATTTTAAAATTTTATTTCAGTCGCATAATCAAACGCGGAATTAATTTCCATAATTTAAAAGAAAAATTATTCGTTTGCAGAAAATGTTAAACCCCCTGTTTATATACAAATATACAATTTGAGTCCGTACAATCAATATCAATCCATTTTATTTCCCTTTTAACCAAAAAATAAAGAAAAATATTCGAAATTTATGTGTACCGCACACAAAAAATCTCGTTAAAAATGGCAAAACATGACACACAAGAATGAAAATAAAACAAACCAAAACGAAATCCAAACAATGAAAAATTTTCGAAATTTCAACAAACGAAAATAAAAAATTAAACTGAAAAAAAAATTAAATTAAATTAAATAAATGAAACAAGAAAAACCATAAAATTAATAAAAAAAATTAACAAAACAAAAAAAAGAAAATTTCCAATTTTCTTCATGAATAATTTTTCATGTTATAATTTTCATTTCGTCTCAGTTTTTATCTTTTTGTTGTCGTGGGAGGTTTTATTATTGTTGTTTTCCATTATATTCTTTAAACGAAGTATTATTTTCAATAACACCAATATACCCTCTCTAAAGCATTTTGTCCGACCAAGAAGATTCTCAAAATGATAAGAAAAATCTAATTACGAGTTTAACGATGACAATTATGATTATGATAAATTTTATTCCAACGAGAGTTTAAATGAAATGAAAATTTATGGGAAATTTTGTTTACGATGATTTTTGAATTTTTGTGCATGTTCAATACAGAGATTGCTAGGTTAGTTGCTTAAAATTGTGATCGTTAAATATGTAGCTATATCGAAATCGAGTTTGGGATGAAAATCATTATACTTGATTTTGAAATATAAATAATTTTTTGTTGTTTTATAGTCGAATACTAGAAATAATGATGAGATATTTGTTTCGTTTGCTTAATGTACGTGAATTTCGGAATATCCTAATGATGTGCTCTTGTATTTTCCGGTGTCATTGCACGATGATACGCTGTTCGATTGAATATAATAAGGTAAAAATCGAATTGTGACTTCCGATGGAAAATCTACTTAGCAAATACGTTGGAAAATTGATTTGATGTTATTATGATACAGGGTGTCCTTTCTGAAAGTAAATAGTTCAGATTGAAGTTATTTATAGCAAAACCAGTGCAGAATTATGAGTGAGCGCAAAACTCGAAGTTATTTTTGGTTGACAGCACATAAATAGTACTAATTGGCCAGTACAAATTTAAGGGAAATTTTTTAGTGGTGGAGCTGATCATTTAGTGGTTGGGTGGTGTTCAATCACTAAATTATTTGTTTTAATTCGTTCTCAGCTGAACTAGTTAAATATGTTTTGTTTGTTAATTTTTGGTACGCATACATTTACCAACTTTTAGGTAGAGATGATGAGATAAAATTGTATACATCTATGATGTATACAATTTGATGATTTTGAGAGCATTTTTGGACTAAGGTCTTTTAGAAATCCTATCTAGTAAAAACTTAAGTTTAAAATTAAAATAACTTTTCTAAGCTGCTCAATCGACGGACTTAAACGTAAATTTCCATAACGATATATATTATTTTTCGCATTAAGCTTATTAGACACGCGAAAGTTAGTTAGAAGCAAATCTAATTTTGCTGAAAGGGTGTTCCAAAATAAAATCCCATCATAGAAGAAATCAAAATTGATTATCTGTTTATTCTTAACTATTAAAAACAACAATAAACTTTAACGGTTTATGGTTTTTTATAATTTCTCGTTTGAGTACTAGATTTTATCTTGACCAGGTGAACGTATTGAGGCATTTTAGGCTCTTTGATGATGAATAGTAACAAGATGACTCTCCCGATATATTGTGCGCCGTTTATACAATCTCTGGATACGTTTTTTTTGATTGTTTGAAACATATTTGTAGTGAAACATTTTTGTAAAGTGAGAGGATCAATCGATATAAACGATATTCCAGAAATCATAATGTTATTTAGGCTGTCTTTCTTGTTCAGGTACTCAACATCCGTTTCCAGGCAATTAATTTTTTGGTGGGGCTTAACTTTGTATTCCTGTTGAACCTGGAGATTTTTCTTTGCGCACAGGCTATACTGAGGTTAGGCCATTTATAGGTTTATCAGAAGAAACCCATACGATTCCTATGGAAATTGAAATGTTTGCAATTGTTTGCACCTTTATAGCGCCCCTCAAAACATATAAACAATATTAATATTTTTATCAGTCAAATAGCATACAAGCCATGTTAAACCGTGGCTATTCATAGATTTACCACGAGAAATCCCTTGAATTGATATGAAAATTGAAATTTTTTACTTACTCAAACAGTTAAAGCGCGGTTCATAACATAAAAATATTCCTGATATTTTTATCAAACATGATTACCAGTCGAATGACTCAAAGGTCAGATTTATAAATTTTAGTGTATTTATAAAAAATTCGCTATTTCAATAGGCGTATAATTCGTATGTAAACATTACATATCCAGATTTTACTTTATAGTTTCACGACTGCAGTAATGCAGTCTTATGCGATTACCGAATATAACAAATGTTAATAAAATTTTGAGAATGTGAAGATCAAACTTTCGGTATGCTCACGAGCCACGACGAAGAAAATAAATTCCGGATTTGGTATTGGTTGGTATCTATATTTTTCTCTCAGTGTTATCATAAATTATGATTCATAATAATTCTTATTAATTGAGCTGATTATTCCAATGCCTCCTAAACAACACTTATTTTTCGCACATGTCGTTAATTTATGTTTAAACCGAGAGAGCACCATAATAATGTTAAGATAATTTACACTAACAAAACAACTGGAGAAAGCATCAAAAACGTCGACATAATAACTACATATTTAATCATAGCGAGTGTTGGTGCAATCATACTTTGTATGATAAATATCATCATAATGTGTTAAATACAATTATTTCAAATGTTTTGTTGTATCATAATATGATATTCTTAATTAGCATATAATCTATTTTAGCATATAATCATCATAAAAATGATGGTCACTTTTATGATCAGCTCAATCATATTTTTTCCCTGAGTGCACTAGTCAAATGGCACAAAGGTCATATTGATCCTCGCTCATTTATAGATTCGCCAGAAGAAATTCCTTTAATTCCTATGGAGATGTTCAATATTGTATAATCTGAAAATTTAAGTTCGTAGCCTTTACTAAATTTCTGTATCAAACTTGGAATATGTATTTACTTTTTCAAATAATCTTAACATTCGATTTTTTTATTTTTCACCTCTTTAAATTTTCCAAATTTCTGGGCTAGAGTAATGTTTTACATACAACAAATATGTGTTTTCTAATTAAATTCTGGGCTCCATCAAAAATTTTACACTACATTTTTAAAACAATTGGTCTTTAAAAAATGCGTTTGTGTCTTTTTATGTTTATGCTCTTGTGTAATTCTTATTATGTTTTGGAGTTTATTTTAATTTTAAAATACAAGTTTGATGAAAACTCACATAGTATTACTTCGTATTTAAAATGGCAATTATTTATTTTAATTGACAAAAAAAAACCGGAAAAGTAGTGTAAACGAAACTTTATAAAAAAGTTTTTTTTTCTAAATTCGACAAAAACAACAAAGAGGCAAAAATTATCAAAACACTTATGATCCAGCCTATTGAACTGTAATTGTTAAATGGGAAACAACATAACTTGAAAATGAAGAGAGTTCCAACACTGGATATACACTAATTTGAAACACATTTTGTTTTAAAAAATTAACCCGCCTTGAAGTTACCCATACTTACATCCCACGATTTTTTTAAAATACCACTAGCGCAAGTGTTAAAAACTCGCCAAGTAAACAGAAATTGTACTGTTTCAATCTAAAGAGAGTCGACAAATTTCTCTACAAAATTGTGTTCTGAACATTTTGGATGTCTCGAGTCCAAGTGAGAATTTTCGCTGATCCCAAATTCCCACTGACAGAAAAACATTCCGTTGGAAAATAGAAAACTTCTACTACCTATGGAATTAAAGCTCTGCAGATTTGTTGATTTACTTAAGTTCAACACTGCTAAAGTCATCTACTATGAAAAATAAGTAAGCTCCTTTATTGTGATAGCACCCCACTATAATAAAAAATACATTTTTCCCTAAAAAAATTAAATTTTTCCCTACAAAAAATTAAATTTTTCCCAAGTATACTTGGAAACATTTATTTTTTTTTTCTATTGAAAATGCTTGACGGTTAATGAAGGACGGTTACAAAAATATGGCGGATCCTATAGTTTTTTTATTATTAAAAAAAATAATAAATTATACTGTACAGCACCCCGTAAAAAAATTAAATTTTTTATTTATATTTATCGATATAGAATCTTCCAACAATCAATGACAGAAATTGTTTTATTTGGGGGTTATTATTTAAAAAGTTATACTATATTTTCTAATAAAGCTTCAATTCTCTGACGGCACTCAAAATTTCTAATTGGATGTTAGGATTAGCGACTCCATGTTAGTGTCGATATAGAGGTCTAGGCAAACGGTAAAACCCGTTCTGACGTTAATTATTTATTAATAGTTATACCGCCTTTTATATAAAAGTTCTAGGCTGTGACGTCACCAGAAAATAAAATTGGCCGTTGCACGTAGCTGCCGTATAAAGTTTTGTATTGTGGTGTGTCAATGTAGAATCGTCCAGTAATCATTGACGGAACAGTAGTTTCCTTTGACGGTGCAATTGTTTAAACGGTTATAACTTACTTTAAATAAAACTTCAAGTATATGACGGGGCTCAACTCTTCTGATTAAAATAAATTGATTTCTAGATGTCTAAGGTGGTGGTTTAATCGACGTAAAACTTTGGAGAGAGCCTTCATTCTCTGTAAAGAAAGGGTTACATTTTATTCACCGGGCTTATTCAAAATTCACCATGGCTGTTTATTATGAAAATAATAAAATTTTGTACAGCACGCGGACCACGTACTACAAATTAAAATTGTTCGTCGAGACTGTCAGTAAACCTTAATTGAAGTACTTAAGTATATTATTGTTAGCTGCACTAATCCGCATCCGTTCCTTCGAAATATCACCGCATTTAGTATACAAACAGGATAAATGTTTTTAATGTGCAGAATTCTTTCGGAGATACTTTTCAGTCATATTCAAACTTGAAATAAACTAAGAGCCTTATATTTAACCCTTATGTGAGTGAGAAGATACCTGGGTACCTTTTGCACTTTTAAACGTTTAGCTTTGTAAGTTCCAGTCATAAGGAAAAGTTTTAATTTTATGAGAACTTCTAGTTCCATTGATAGATTACGATCACACTTAAAATCATCACGGTTATTTATTATCAAGAAAATTAAATTTCCCAAAGCACGTAGTTTTCGATTAAATTTTTTTGCTGGTGTAGAATCGTCCAGCCATCGAAAAAAGGAAAGTAGTTTCAATTGACGATTATTATTTAAATAGATACATCGGATTTTTATAAAGCTTTAAGGCTGTGACGTCACTAAAAATATCTCATTATTATGAATTGACTTCATTTTGACTATGTAGGAGATTCGTTGGTCGTGTCGATGGAAAGGTCCTTCATATCCAGGATTCCAAAAAGGTTAAATGTTACTCACCAACTACTTCTACTCACCACTGTGGACAATTTTATTTGGTCATAGCAAATAAGCGTATAATGAATTTTCAATAAGAGTAGTGAGTAAAATTTGACTTTTTGAGGCCATTTAGATGTCCAGACCTTTCCATCGACACCACCACCAAGTTTACAAGAAGCCAAGACGTCAATTTACTTAAAAAAGAAATTTTAAGCGATGTTATATAGCATTCACGCTGTATGTAAATTACATAAACAATTCTTAAACCATTCTACATCGATAAAAAAACGAAAATTATATACGCAAATTATATAGACCATTTTATTTGCTACATAATAAATAACCGTGGCGAATCTGTGATAAGAGTGGCAAATAAAATTTGACATTCTTGATACCCGTCTTGTCCAGACTGTTATATTGGCACCAAAACGGGGCGGCTAACACTCTCAGAAGTTAATTTATTTAAAAATGAAATTGTGATTGACGTCACAACCTTGAAGCTTTATTAGAAAGTATGGTATAACTGTTTAAACAACAACCGTTAAATAAAATGACTTTTTCATTATTGAATAAATATTTTTGATGGGGTGTTTACTGTACAGTATAATTAAATATAAATAAAAAAATAGAATCCGTCACATATTTTTAACTGTCCATCATTGTCTGTCAACCAATCGTCAAATATTTTCAATAGAAAAAAATTTAATTTTCCAAAAGTGGGGTACTATCACGAAAGACGTATTACGTGAAAAAGTTCGTATTATGTCAAAAACATATTGGTAATGCCATAAATGAGTTGTAAAATTTATGATCTTGAGTTCTCAGAGCAAACATGATCCTGTCGGTTTTGGTTAAAAATAATTCCAAGCAAAATCCCTAACCAAATTCTATTTTTAAATCTAAAATTAAATCTATCTGATTTTATTTATTTTTGTATTACAGCCTCTTTAATGAGATTTGAAAATGTAAACATTAAAATTTTAAATGTCGGTTACAATATTCTGAACATGCCTATTTAATAATTTGCTATGTGATGAGGTTTTGGAGCAGTTTCGATTAGCACAACATTAATATTCAAATAAATTACACTTCATGAATAAATCATATTTCGTTAAATCAAATTATAGAAAAATCATATAAAATTCAAAATCACATTTTCATTTCGACACCCGCCCAACCCCAAATGTACCCTTATATTTACTGACCACAAACGACAAAATCGGTCAACACACATACACATTTTGCAGAAACGTTTATCGATTGTCCCAAAGAACAACAATAGTAATAATTGTCATAATATATTCTGTGTGTACCAGTAAATATTACCAAAGTTTTTTTTTGTGGGAGGCGAGATTCTCACCCTACGACAAACTGCCTTTATGTGTATAATATTATATTGTATAGTAATATCCTTTTTTATCATTCATATTCCTTATTATATTATTTAAGGTTCAAGTTTTTTTTTTGCTATATATGGTGTCGGTGGTGAGGTTGATGCTATAGTGTAACAAAGAATTTTTCCCAACAATAAAAATTACACTTGGACCATATTCTCATTATCATAATGGAAAATTATGTCATAATTTTTATTTTTTACTATAATTTTTATTCACTTTTTGCACAAGATTTTACATAATGTTACGTGCACGGCAATAGGTTTCAGACGGAGTGATAGTGCGGGAGATGTGTAGAGGGACAAGAAAAACAGAACAAACAAGAGATAATCTGTTTTGTTCCGGCTTTATTTTTTATCCAAATATTTAGTTTAATTTTTTTAAGTTTCTATTTATGCTTGCGTGTACCATTTTGCCAGTCTCCCACCATCCTTTCTGGCGTAATTCAAAGACATTTTAACTATATAGTGTGTGCCTCTCTTGTCTCTATATTATTTTTATGTATATTATTCTAATAAATACATAATATTAAATGTCTTAAGTTTCTATACCGTTGTAGGTTTCCAGATTTTGTGTGTTTGTATTAAAGAATTTTGTTATAAAAAGTAAATAGTAAATTGTTGAATCAACAGAAAAATTGAGCTCGGTTTGTCGTCTTTGGTATTAATCAAGACACAACTATGTACTATATAAACTTCCATATACATACATATGTATATGGATTTGCGAAGAGACAGATGTAAGGTAATACACTCTTTAGTAAATAAAATAACAATAATTTATTGACACTTTCGAAAGAGAGACCAAATATTTTTGGGGCGACATCAAAAGGAACACTGGACATTGGGGTGGTTTTCCACATAATTATTTCAATTTATTATAATAAATTGGGATGAACTCGTTTTCTCTTTAGAAAATAAAACTTTCTCGTGTGTCAGTAGGTTTGTTGTTCATGAATCCGAACTGAATATCTTGATTTATTTGCTTTTAATACTATTAAGAAATTATACAAACAAAGATTAGACTTTTTTGTTGGCTTTTTTATACATATTTGGTCTGCATATAGTTTGGTGGGTGTTGATGACAATCAAACATAAATAATGCTCGTGTTTGTGACGAAAACAGTATTTTAGAGATATTATGTGGTAATGATCCTATGAATGAATTAATTCGTTATGAGAAGCCACTGAGCAAAACTATAACTTTATGCAGTCTGGCATTTCTGTGTATTTATTGGAATTTCTGTTTGTCAGGGCAGAAAAACTTTATCTAATTGATTAGAACTCTAAGGAATAGCAAAATTATTTTACAGTATACAGCGATTTCTATTTTTGTCAAACGACGAATGAAAAGAAGACTATGAGTCGTAAGCACATCCTTGGATGGCTGAGCGAACCAGCTTAACCACAAATTTAACTAAATAAATATTTTTGGGCCAACCACTTGTAACTAAAAGAAGAAGAAGAGGAGTAATATTCGATCATCATTTTTAATATTTAATAGTTGTTTAAGGTTTTTTTTTTAATTTTGCAATACCGTTTTTTAAGTTCGTTCATCATTGTGATACCTACACATTTAGTAGACAGCGCGAAAGGGTTATTGTGTCCTATAAATTTTTTTTTTCGTTATGTCAATTGTCAATTTTGTACGAAAAGCAACAAGCGCGAGGCGAGCAAACCGGAAAAATATAGTATTGAGCATCTTGTTTGTATTAGTAGGCGAGACGCATGCGCGCATGATCTTGTTTTGATTTTTTTTGGATTGACGTTTCTTTGCGAAAACATTTACTGCGAGTTGTGGACGGATAAAAATCTCGGATTTTTCTATCCCAGATTTTTTTTTCAATATTTTCAACTTTTTCATATGAAAAGAGGCGTGCCCGTTGTATAATTTACGTGATGTAATTGGTTAAAACGCTGGGATAGTAAAATCCGAGATTTTTATCCGTCGTATGAACTCGGAGTTAGAGCAGCAATTTTAGAACTAATTCGAATTATCCTCATATTTCTGAATTAAATTGAACATAATTCACACATTTGAATATTAAAAATCCTAAAACATAAAATATTACTTCATTTCACCGCTCAAAAGCAAACGAATAGAAGAGGTGAGTAGACGTCAGTATCAAAAAAAATAAATCGATTCAACCGGAACCATTTATTTTGATACCTACCATCGCAAAAATGACAAATAGAATGCACATATACAAGAGAGCAAAACACACAATACAAATATAAAATTGTGTATTATACACTGTATATGTACACAAAAATGTTGTTCACCTCGTCAACTCGCGCTGTTGTTTTGCGTACAAAATTGATACACTGGAGTTTAACTAGTATGTGCGGTTAACAGATTAGTTGCGGTTGGCGGCGAAATAAGGTGACTAGACGCGCGATTGCTTTTTGCCAGGTTTAGTAGTAATGTGTTATAGGCTCCAGCTTTCGGTTTAGGGAAATGAATCCGGCTAAGGCGAGCGATTCGCGAAAATTTAGTCAAGCTACCGAAGCCCGTACACATATTACAAAATGACGTCGAAAGGGACCTGAGTGTCCAAATTATATTTCGTGTAATCCGTTAAAATAACGCTAAAATTCGATGTCCGGACTGTCTAGATTTTTATTTGTTAGTGAAACGTAATGCCAGTTAACTTTTAATAGCCGTGTTTGCATTCAGTGCAGTAATGATATTTCGATAGACTTCTAGGTAAGCTCATTACCAGTTATCAAGGGTTCAAGTATCGTTGGAAATTTCTACAGTAAAATTTTTGTTACTGTTTGCATAATTAATTTGACTATACAAATTGGGTAAACAATTGTCATCGATTGGAGCTGTGGATAAACCACATATGTCGATAATACTTGTTTCCTTAATTAACAATATAGCAAACAAATATTTTTGTCGTAAGGCCCTAATGAGTTAAAGAACGATTTTTTTTTATTGAATTATATGGACCACATGGCAATTGTTTGTGTTATTAATTATAGGATGCAGTTACATTTTCTACCTTGAGAAGCACGATAGAAATTGTTAGTTTAAATCAAAATTCTCTTGCTGTAAGGTATAACATCACTGTCCTTCATATCTAAATTCGCAAATAAACCGTTTGATCTGAAATAATAGATTATCAAATATACATATTTTTTTATGCTGTTTTCTAAATTATTACATTTTCGAACTTTGCTGTGCCTGCTCGTTTTGCTAATAATTTTATGTGATAATCATCTACATATATACGAATAATTAATTGAGATTCATCTGTTAGCGTTTCATTTTTATTTTCAATATGACTAATGTCGGGGGACGTTTACCAAACTTTACTAGGGTTAAACACAAAGGAAATTGAAATTGAAGGTATAATACGAGGAACTGATCCATCGAATAAACATTTTAAGGAATTACTACGTGAAGCTTTAAAAGAAGATTTACTATATCGACTAGTACCCCTTCTAAAACGCATACCACCAAATACAACGCAAAACTCGATCTTTGCAAGACACTTCGACGACACTCCTTGATTAAAAACCTAAAGGTTATTTTAATCAACATAACGAGGTAGACAAAATTATTCAACCATTTCAGAAGACTCAAACAAGATTATGAATTTAAGCGTGAAGGGTTGTCACAGGCGAATGTTTCTGAACCGATTATTCCAACTAGTCAAGAACAAGATTTTTTATCGGAATTATCTAATTTGAATTTAAATTATAAATGGAAGAACACTCAATCTTGCGACACAGTCACAGCAAATTCTCTAACTGATTTAAATGCTACACTGGTAAAATCTTAGGTGACGGCTTACACCTAGACATTTCAAGCGAATATGGGTGTATCCAGCTCATGTAGGCCTCACTAAAAAAATAGTAGGCCTCACACATATTATGGGCTGGATGCAAAATATCTCAATAAAAAATTGTAGATATCTGAATGTTTAGAGAGGCAAAAGTTTTCTGTCTATTTTGAGTAGATATTTTGTGGTTTGAGCCTGTACTTTAATTGTTAATTTTGTTTGTTCTATTTTCATTACTTTTCACAGTTTTTAAGTTCAAGGTGCGAGTTTAAAATATTAAGGAATTTCATATTTACTGACTTAATTATTAAAATCAACTATGTTAGATATAAACCTAAAATAACACGAAGATATTGCATCCAACCAATGTAGAATTCTACAACAGAAGGAAATCTACAATTAAGGGGTTTTAAATGCCTACATGGGCTGGACATACCCTATGTATTCTTGGTAAATGCTAATCGCAGAATTTATTTAAAATTTTATAGACTAATAGGATACACGTTCTACCCCTAGATTTCTTCATATCAAATTATAATAATTATTTTGTTATAAATTCGTGTATTAAGTATTGATGAATTTGAAGTCCTGCGATCTTGGTCTTGCATCTTCAGGATGTTGTTTATGTATCTGTTTTGAATGAAAATCGAATCAAAATTATTAGTGTCTGTTTCCACAACTTTTAAAATTATGCAGCAACACACTAACAATAAAGAAACACAACGAACGCAGAGTAAAACCAGATAAAGCCACTTCCAAATTTTCAGTCGTTTAAGAATGCAAACCTAAGCACTATTAAGCCTGATTTGAGTTGGAAATTTGTCAACGTGCATGTGAATAATATTTCACGGAAAACTGACGTTTCTATTTCTTACCGCTTTGCCCTAAGTGTCTACCAAAAAGTAAAAAAATAATTGTTTGTCCATTTTTGATGGTATATTGACTAAATGACTAATTAAAGAAAAATTCCAAAAATGTATCAAATGACTTATCCATAGACTGTCCACGTTCGATGACAAGTGTGAGACATCAGTGACAAGTTTTCGATGTTTCGCATATTATATCACTTGATGGCATACGTAAAGAATCGAGAGATATGAAAACATTTTCATTTCATTTCATGTACAGCATTATCTCGTATAGTCCGGCTTCGATTAGTCCGGCTTTAAAAACCCATTTTGGATTCATCCGAAAAATTCGTTCTGTATCAGAACTGTCGGTTTTTTCCATTTTTCAGTTTATTTTTGCGGTATAGTGTTATATTTTTCGGGGATTCTCTGATATGCACGAATAAAATATGCAAGCATTTGCATTTGTGATTTATAGCAGTGTTATGTATGCAGTGAAACAATAAAGCCATTTTGAAATAAAATTAGTCGTAATTAAAAGAGTAGTAAGATATCCGTCGTATGTTCAACACCACTAACGAAGTGAGGAGACTCCAAAGGCGGAAATCGCTGGAGCTGGGAAGTTTGATTTAGAATAAGAAAGTATTATAAAATGAGTAACCAATAGGTTACTCATCGTAATCCGAGAAACTAATTTAAGATAGATAAATTACTAGATGATCTCTGAATCAGTTGTAATATTGTATAAATAAGTAAATAAATTTATTAAATAAAAAAAAATAAGTATGAGTACAAAAAGAAAATGTCAAAGAGATTATTTAAGTAAGAAATGAAAATGGTTCACTTTAAAGCAAAAATTAAACATCATAAGGCTTCACTAAGAAGGTTTATCATTTGCTAAAATATGACATGACACGGGAACAGACGACTCAACACTTAGAAAAAGTATATAAAAAAGACCAAGACTTGACGAATATTGATGGTGATGCTGATGGTACTGATGGCGATGCTGTTGATACAAAAGAAAATGACGGTAATAAAACGGAAAATTTCAAAATGAAATTGGCAAACCGTGAGTTCCTTCTCGTGTTAAATAACGAACTGAATCTGCCAGCGCAGATCAAGAGGCTGCTTTAAAATAAATATTCGACCGAACTTATTGAACTAATACAACAAGGATGCTACAAAGACGAACACATTTTCAACGTTGATGAAACAGGATTATTTTCGAGAAAAATTTATTAAGTGGAAATGCAACAGGGGATTTCAAATTTAAACCAATGCTAAGGGTACAAAATCTTTATTTGAGGATTGGTTCACCAATTATTTTTGCCCTACAGCAGAAGCTTATTGCAAATAAAAGGGATTGGATTTTAATATTTTGGATAAATCCCCTGATCTCTTTGCTACCGCCAAACACAACGTCATTGATTCAACTTATCAATCAAGATGAGAAGAAAATGCGCCTAATTTATTCGAATTTTGGAAACCTACAACATTAAAAACGTCATAGAAAATAAAAGGGAAGCATGGCATGAAGTTACGGTGAGCAATATGAGAACGATATGTAAACATCGTTCCACATTGCTCATATGATTTCGTTGTTTGAAACCCATTTTACAGAAATTACTAATACGATAGTGGAAAATGGACCAGAACTGGGTTTCAAAGAGCAAGATTCCACCGACGTAATTTAATGCATTGAATCAAATACCAATGAATTGGACATTAAACATTAAACACTCAACAACATAGATGAACAACGATCCCATGAGGAACGGGGGAACAATTTAGACAAGGAACACTGTGTTGAAGATCCCCCACAAATATTGAGCTTGGAACAAATAAAAATTGTACGGGTGATTGCTAAGCTAAAAGTTGCGATCTGTGGACAAAGAAAGACGCGGAATACTATTTGATTTAAAGAGATTAGAGCATCGCTGGCAGAAGTGTTTAGACGTACAAGGAGACTATGTAGAGAAATAAAAATAAATTTGAAGAAAAAATGTCTTGTATCTTTCTTAGATCGGAAACTTTTATTGAAGAATTCGTAATGGTTCAAGTTGGTTATTGTAAGAGTTACGGCTTACCTAAAAGTGTATTAAATTATATCTTCTGAGCGATGCCGTAGATTGGTAAATATGAAATACGTATATATTCAATTTTGCACTTACGCCTTACTGATGTCAGACTTGAGTATGGACATCGCAAAAACTTCAACCGCATTTATTAATCTGCCGCGAACGTTACATTTCCAATGTATTTTCCCAATTTTATCATGGCGAATAAAAAACCAACCATCTACTCATGCCCTTGTTGCAATCATTCACACTCTGCAATCATTCACACAATCATGTACATACTATTCACCAATTACGAGTGATAAACTAACTGCAACAGTGTCACTATTTTGCATACAAATTTTCCATCAATCAGCAATGATATTAATTTTGTGCAGCTAGTAGGTTAGTGAAACTGCAACAATACTCCCAACTCTCAAGTCTCAGTTTTCGAACAAAATCTGTAGGTAATTCTTCGGGAATATGGAAAAAATTTATGTGGAATTTCTGTTCAAATATTTTTTTCCGGCCTACTGTGGAGAGAAGTTTGATGTAAACATTTATAAATTGGTAATAATTTTTCCATATCTAAGTTCCCGATTTAATTTTGTTTTCAAAAAAATTGACAGTAACTTTTTACCTCAGTATGCAAAAAAAATGTTTAAATCAAAACTAAATATTATACAATACATTTTTTCCTCAATTACCCGGGAATACGGAATTGAGGGAAAAATTTATACATAATTTTTATTTAAACATTTTGTTTCTGGGATTCTAAGGTAACAAGTTAGTGTTGAGTTTTTTGAAAACAAAACTAAATTGTGAATAGTTTTCCCTGCCAATTTAGATATGGAAAAATTGTTCCCAATTTACATCAAACTTTTCTCCTCAGTAGACCGGAAAAGAAATATTTATACAGAAATTACATAAAAATTCTTTCTACAATTTCCCGGAAATAAGGAATTGGGGAAAGAATTTCCAAATGATTTCAATTTAAATTATTTTTTTCTGGAATACTAAGGTAAACAGTTAGTGGTAATTCTTTTGAAAATAAATGAAAATTGGGAATAATTTTCCCTGGTAATTTCGCTATGGAAATATTATTCCCAATTTACAAATATTTACATCATACCTTTTATCAGTAGGCCAGAAAAAAATGATTTATAGACAAAAGCAATTGTAATTTGCTCCTCAGTTCCCTATTCTCAGAGAATTCCCTATTCTGATGCAAAAATTTTTTAACCTATTTCGAACAGAAACAGTTTAGAAAACGGCGATTTTTTTGTACTTGTAATAGAATTTTTATTTTCTGTTCGAACAACTTGAATAACTATTTCATTGGAAAGAATGTTCTTCTATGTGCTCTACTGTCCATCCGCGGTATTTTATTTATTCAAGAAATCGACAGTAAAAATCGAATAATTTTTACATTAATGGATAAGTATACAAAAATTTGAGTTCAATTCCAATAAAAGCTCTTCAGGTTTAACAGGATTTCTTTTTGTATTATTACCTCTCCGTTCCGTAGTGAAACATTGATATAGACTTAACAAAATACGGTAGGTATCAAAATTGCATTTTATACCACCACTATCACGTTCCATTTCTAAATCCAATAAAAGTAAAATAAAAAAACAAATGCAAGTAAGTAATTCAACTCATTGAAACAAAATCGCTTATATGTCAAAAGGAATTCCCAATGAAAATTCGATAGAAACATAAAAACTTCTTATCGCTATACTTGCTAGAAAAAATAAACTACTTGACAAAAATTACATTTTTTATAAAAATGAAGTGATATAAAAATAATGTATGTAACACAGGAATAATATCCCGCAAATATATCTGGCCTTCAGCCGTGGTGGTAGTTTCTTCACTATAGCAATAATCTCGTACTTCACTCTATTGATACATCTACTATTATTGTTTAAAAAACAAAATTTTAGGAGTCGTTATTGTGTATACGCCACAACTTGAGAACAGTAGGTAGGTCTGTTGAAGGTGATAATGTGGAACAATTTTGTCAGGTGCTCCTTTATCTACTAAATATGAGATGGCAATTGTTTTTTACATAATGCTATCTTAGTTGAGATTAAATTCACAATCCGTAAATCACTCCAATGACTTACTTTAGGTTTTGTTCAGGGAAAGTTCCGGAAAGGAATATTTTTGTACGATTTGGTTATATATTTATTACAGACATAGAAAACGTAGATATACGATACGGGCTTTTGCAACTTCAGTACTACTTGGTCGTCGCAAGGTAAAATTTGGCTGTCGAATCTCTTAGACGTCACTTCACGCCTTAGAAATTATTCTTAGATATCAACTTTAATTTAATCATTTTTCCTTTACCAACCAAAGTGGACCACCTCGAAATAAATATAGCGATACTTAGGAAGCATAGTACCTGCCAGTAGGGCAAAATTCGATGAGAGGGTATCTATTTTAGCATATTAACTCCTAAAGCTTTCTTTAACTAAGAAGATAGGCATCTCCGCTGTTTTCAATTCACAAGGAAAACAAAAGTTTTTCGATTTTTTTTATAATCTAAAACAGCCAGAGACTGTTTCAGAATAAACATTAGTTTTTAGTTTATATATTCTATTATAAATTAAAGATTAAATTTTAAATGTTTTGAGAATGGGAAGAACTTCCTTCACGGGTCCACAATAGCATATAGCTTTCCAGAATGGGATGGTTCTAAATAAAATTAAAGTATGTACGTCAATAAATGGCCGAAATAAAACATTATAAAAAAAATATTACAGGGATCTAAATCTATAAATAAACAAACATAGTTCATTATAATGCTTTTACTGCTCAACATAGTGAAATTAACCGCTTACTAGTATTGTGAGGTCCTAGGTTTTTCAGCTCTCCTAGACCACCATAAAATCCCAATTTAATCAAAATTTAACAGCATTTCGTTTTGAGGCCTTGCAGATCAACATCATCTACTTATGTTTTATCAGTTTATACAATTTTCCAACAAAATTTAGGAAAATATCAAACAACTCATTATTTATATAATTTTGGTCCCGGCATCAAAGTATTTCGATATAAGTTTCGTAATTTTTTTGTTGCTCAAAATATTTCGATGTATTGATTTTTCCGATATATCGCGATTTTCCACAAACACATTTAGACCAAATTGCATCTACAGATGTACGTCAAAATCATGTGAAGTTCTATTCAAGCAAAAGACTTGATCTAAATGAAAAAGATTTGATCTAAATCAATATTTTACGTTCTATACAACACAAAGATGACAGATAGATTTGATCTTCTTTCGATTTGATCTACACTACCACCACCGAACATTATTATCAATTATTGACAAGTAACAAGACAAGAAAGTGCGCTAATTTTATAATTTGTTGTTTATTTAAGCACGTTGTTAATTATCAACACAAATGCAATAAAATTAAATAAATTTCTTCACGTGCTTTGAGTATTGTCAAAACTTGAAACATCCAAAGAACTCACAAATAGATTTGATCTAGATCAAATCTTTTTGTTGGATAGAACTTCACATTAATAAATTAAATTCGAATAAACCGTCGGCCAAGTATCTGAAATGTTTCTCTCAATCTCTACTCGAAGCTACTCGTATATCTCAACAAGTACGCGGTATTTATGAAGAGCATTGATTTATCTAAGTTTGAGAGTTTTGTTTGTTTTTACGAAAACCGAATCCATATATTTGGTTGAAATTGAATTCAAGAAACCTGAATCCGAAGGGTTTGGTTCGAGAATCCTACTATTTGCTCTTTTTGCCAAATTTATAAAATAAATTTGAATTAAGCGAACCGGAAACAAAAAAAAACGTAAAAATTATGGTACATGATAGACATTGAAATGGGGTCTCTAATTTGATCAAAAATTATGCTGTCAATAAATAAATATAAAAAAATGTAGACCAAATTTTATTTTTTTAATTAAAAATCTAATAAAACTTGATCACCCTACTCTATAAGTATACGAATATATATGTATATACATACACCACAAATCCAGGGTAGTATTTATATACGAATATACCCACCCTCCCCGGTAAATACAAACAAAAATGCGATAAAGCCACCTCAATAATTCACTCACTTTGATTTTTATTTTATTTTCACTAGAAAAAATTATTTTGTTTTTGACGTTGGTGTACGATAAAAATGTGAAAAGAAGAATAAAATTAAATTTCAGGTATTTCCAATATTACACAGAAAAACCTAAATCAATTAATTTTTGTAATTAAATCAGACAAAAACGAAACTTTCAACATAAAATAAACGGAATTGACAAAAATAAAAGTTCAACACTAAGCTCGCAGGTACCTCCATCTCAAGTTTAATATATTATACGCGTCGTATCCGTTCTAGATAGGCGGGTACTGGGATTGTATCTATCTAAGCGCTTGTTTAAAATTGCGTTTAATTTATTTTAGATTTTTATTTTGAAATAAATTTTTGTTAGATTTTATTTCTCCAGTTTCACAAAAATAAAATAGAATCCAATACATTTTTGGATTTATATACCAAAATAAGGTTTAAACATCACTTGTATGTATGTATAAAAATTCAGCATCACCAACCAATGTTTAAAAAAGGATTGAACAAAATTATTTAACTACAGAATTTGCTTTGGACGGAGATCTCATCACATCATGTCATTCATTTAATCTTATAAAAATGTTGAAAGTGAGTTTCCAAAAATAAATTTTACCATTCAAGTGATGAATGTTCGTATAAACATAAAATTTTATGTATTTTATGTTTTCGGCTATGTGTACATGCCGGGTACGGGAAACTGGCTGATATACATATTTGTTAACCAAAAAATGAAAAAATATGGTATACGCACAATATATTTACTTTAGAATATTATATATTTTGTTGTATACTGGGTAAAGTAAAAATAACAATCATTTGGTAAATTGAAAATTATATCAGGGTAACGAAGTTAATGTTTGATTTGGTCTCGTGTATATCTGCCTACGCAAAAGAAGCTCAGTATCTATTTACGTAAGAAAAGTTTTAAAGTTAAGTTATATTCACAAATTCTTGGTACTTACATAAATATGATTTCATTGAAATGACATTTAAATTTCCTTCTCATTGAAAGAGATGAAACTTTTAGGAAGAACCTTAATTAATTTATTCATCTCGTCATGACCTTTCAAGAAAATTGTAAAATCGCAGCTTTGCCAGTGAATCCATATAACCCAGCTATTTCTCTTAATGGTCTTGTACATACAATATTTCTTTTTGGTACAGTCCCACACTATACTGGGATTGGGGCTCACTGTCCCTTATCTTTTAATGCCTAGGTGAGTGTTTCCGCTCTCTGGCACTTGTTTCCATATAAAATTAAATCGGTTGATGAATTTTTGTTGGCTTGTTCATGATGAAACTAAATAGACTGTAAAACATTTCTGGCTTCGAATTTTCCAATTCAAATCTTTTGTAACACTTAGATAAATAATATACTAATATTATGAATTTTAATTTCTGAAAAACGCGAATTCGAAATTGATAAAACTTTAAGAATGAATCACTTCAAGACATTAAACTCATTTTCAAAAATTAAGGACACGTGGAACAATTGGAGCCGTTACAAACTGTGAATTATTTTCTCCATTCTATATGCGTTTAAAATATTTTTTATTCAATTGTATTTGACTATTTTGGCCATTATTATATTTAATAAAGTTCTAATCAAAACTGTATTTCCAAAAAATCAAAAAAAGTCAAAATTTGGTAGCTTATCAAATAAAGCTTATTTTTCTTGAAATTTTACAACTGTGACTTTGCTAAAATTTTATTTCATTTGAGGCAGTTGTGGCAATTCCAAATTTTTATGAATTTCAAAAATCTCATCTTGATACAACTCGATTTTATTTGAGAAAATTATGGTCAGAACTATATAAAAACTAATGAATTTCTTTATTTCGATTTTCTTCTTAAAAAATTGTTTTAAAAAAAATAGAACACTTAATTCTCAAGTGGATTTTTAATTTTCTAGTATTGAGAATCGTTTGCTCTGACAGTATTCTGGTACCTAAATCTAAAGATAATTTTTTTTTCTTGTTTTAAACATTTTTCACTTTGAAGGGAGGTCTGAGGTCTATTATTTTCTTCTCTATTTTTAAGGTGTTGATACGGGGCGTTTCTCTTAGCTTGTGAATCCGGCATCTAATTTTAGTGGTTCGGATTATAAAATTACCTCACAAAATCGTATCTGCATACCAACGCCAATTCCCAACATTAAAATGATAAAATTAAAATATTCTAACTAAAACTTAATCAAAAGTTCAACTTAGTCACGTTTATTATAGAATGCGCGAAAGCGAATAGATTGCGTATTGAAAACTGGAAAATAATAAAACTAAATTTAAACTCATCGTACCATAGAAATTCATACGAATTTTTTCACAATTAGTAAAGTATAATTTGGTTTAAATCACATAATCGGAGCAAAAGCCATCGATAACTGTAAAAGCTAATTCAGCTAAATATGTACGTGGGTGATTTGATAACATGATCTATCATAATGAGGGGCGAAAATCCGAGATTCATACGTTCTCACGGGGCTATTTGGATAATTCTAAATAAATTTGGCGATGTACATAGTTCAGGCGATGCAGAAAAAATCCTAATTAGAACCAACGACACGGCGAACCTTGGCATCGCTATACTAGTGGCATCTGTTTTTTAGATTAGTAGCGGCTGAAGGATATGCCTGTCTTGTATCAAGCTGGGGACATGGAACGTGCTTAGTCATTTAAAACCAGATCTGTAAAATCTCTCGAACTCGGCACATAACTGCCAACTCGACGTGTTAGCGCTCGCATAAATTAATGATCAGAGAGTGACATGCACGATAGCACCAATGGGGACTCTCACCATTACACGACCGTCAGAAGTAGACTATAAAGCGGAGTAAGGCAGTATGTATCGACTTTCACCAAATGTACACGCGGATTTAAAAAATAGCAGGCTACACCAAAGTCCGGTTGCACAGAAAAATGACTAACGGCCGGTTAGTTGTTCACTAGTTAAATATTTTATATGAAATCGGTTTTCGTCACCGATGTATATAACTCATGGATACGGCACAAAACTAAATTACCATAGAAAACAACAACAAAATGTAGTACAACTTTTTATATTCCATTCGTTTGTATTATATAAATGTCAAACGTAAATAAAAATAAACAAAACTGATTTTTTTTTTCAAGATTATTTTACTTAAATTTTGAATACATATTTGCTTACATAGGTAATCGTATTTAATAAATTATACATAAATCTCGCATTGCATCCATTTTAACAAGTGTATGTCAACTGTTTTTTTGAAGTCTAACTGACACTAATGTGAATTTGATTCCCGAAAAGTCGAAACTCTAGACAAGGAGGATACATTTTTGCTTTCTCTGTTTCACATTAGGTACGATTTGCTTTTTATACCACAGTTTTTTATGTATGCCGTATGCATGAATTATAAATCAGTGGTTTCCCCAATCAGAAAAAAGTTAACGCAAACTTGATTAAATATATTTTAATTTTGATTGATTAACTTTTTAACTAGTAGTCGTTAAATATTTCCATGGAATTAAATATATTTAATCAAGTTTGCATTGATTTTTTGTTCTTATTGCGAAAAAAGATTTCACATAAAACAACAACCGGTCGTTAGTAATTTTTCTGTGCAACCGAGCATAAGAAATTTAATTTAACAAAAGATCATCGCAAGCGACTTTAATGACTCTATTAAGGTGCTATTCCACTAGGAAAATTCCTGAAGTTTTACTGATAGTAAAAAACGAGGAAAAGAGAAGAATTTACGAAACTCTATGTAATAGACAAAGACAACTTTTTGATGTGTAAACATCTTTACGCGCGCCTACCAAAATTTTTTGTATTAGAGTAAACTTGTAAACGAAACGAACGGAAATGACGTATACCTACTTCGTTTGAAAAAAAAGCAAGAAACTCAACAAAAACAATTTTTACTATACATGGCATGCTTTTATGTATATGTATAATAGTAGGGAAAATGAAAAAATTAATTTAATGAATGAAATAGAAACCATCGACATTTCCATCGATCAGAAAAATCAAAAAAAAAATCACGATACGAAATACGAATTACGATTTCGAAATTGCATACTCATACGATTAAAAACACAGTCAACAACTGCTGTATATTGCTTTATCACGAGTGACGAGTCTCTAGGCGCTGTTCATCACGTCGGCTATCAATGATCATGTCTTCTACTGAATGGGGTTATAATGACATCTCGTTTTTAACATTGAACTGCCAGAGTCTCAGGTCACAGTCATGCAGGTATGCTCAATTCATTTGGTTTTCGAGACCTGGCTGCGCAATGACGAACTTGTTAATATTCCTACGTTTGAATGCTGTTTTCAGTTCAATAGAGATGGTCAGTGGGCTGCCGGGGTAGCAATTCCGTCAAAAGATCCATAAAATGAGCATAGTGGACACAAATAATTTGCCGTACTTTTTCAAAACCAATATTGGCGTAACAAATGGACTGGCGAATGGAACTATGGGCTGTCTAAAGTATATCGAATGCATAAGCATCCTAACCAGGACAACGAGAACGATGAAAACGTCGACAGTAAAAAATGTCAAACGACTCTGGATGGATTTCGGTTCAAATTCACAAGTTGGCGAGAAGGTCAGGTGGCTTGAAGCTGGATGGGCGCAGAAAACGAATATCGACCGATGTTTGGTGCCCATTTCTAGAAAAAGCTCAACTATTAATCGAAACAACAATTAATGTTAAGCATAAACAACAATTAATGTAAAGCGTCGTACCTTCATGTGCCACCACAATTCATGCATCACACGGTGGTACCTACAACGAGATAGTCAGTATATACTCTTATGATAAAAGACACAGTTAACAAATTGTGTATATTGCTTTAGCACGAGTAACGAGTCTCGAAGGACTGTTCATCACGTCGGCTATCGATGATCATGTCGTCTACCATGGACGCAAAAATGGGACCTCAATGGGTCTTCTTCAAAATTAGCTATCGCGCCTCACCACAAATCACCACAAATAATGACGTCTGGTTTTTAACATTGAACTGTCAGAGTCTTAGGTCATACACATCACCTCGACCTAACTGACACAGTCACGCAAGGATGCTCAATTTTCCTGCTTTTCCAGATCTGCGTTCAGTTCAAGAGACACGGTGAGTGAGCTGCCGGAGTAACAATATATAAAAATTCAAATAGAATACTCATACCATACAGTCACCTCGCATAAAGAAATCATCGTTGGACAAACAACTGGTATGAGCGTAACAACACAACTCATTGATGATATATATACGGCTGAACTTCAGCTTCTCAATGAGAATAAGATGCTTTCTGTAGTTGTATTAAGCTCACCGAATAAACCTTTCGAAGACATAATGAAGTTCATACATTTCGTCCTTGCCCCATATCCTAAAGAATTTCATAAATTCTCCAAGGAGACTATCATCTTTTGCCGGTGATTATGAGCGGGGATTTCAATATTAATGTTGCTGTTCCTCAAGCTGAACCACTTATAAACTTCCTGCGAGACGAATTCGATTTGCACATGAACTCAGATCGAAATATATTTACTACTAGATATGGGACGACCATATTGTGCAGTTTTTCAATGAAAATTTTTAAAGTTAGAGCTGACAGTATATAATATATCTTATTTTAGCTACCAAAACCCAATTGCGTCGATTATACCGAAAGAGTAATAGACCAATTTAACGATAATAAACAAATGAAAAACTCTGGTTAGTAAAATTGCATTCCTTCTTCCTTCAAAATAAACTGTACCCACGTACTATACACACGCCATGTTTACACATCTCCTTGAGAGTACTAATGGACTCACTCATATTTTTTTTTTTATACACTACTACAGACTCAAATATTTTGTTACTCAAAAAATTTTTTGTTTCATTCCGCCAACTACCAAATATATATTTTTTTCTTCCTTTAATTTTACTCACAATACGTTTTTTCATAGTGGAATTCCAGCTTTACACCAAGAAAAGTTTACTGTCAGTAAAAACGAAACGAGATAAAAACATAGATATTCTTGATACTAGAATGAAACAAAAAATAAAATCAGTAAAATTTACTGACAAAATATTTGTGTATGTGTTTGTGATGTTGCCATAAAACATTTAAAAAATATGTATCGAGGGTACTTTTTATGGCAACATTTTAATACTTATGAAGAAATATTGTGTAGCGATAAAAAATATTTTTCTCACACATGTACCATCAAATTTTTTATAGTTAATTATGGTAACGGTGTTTTCTGTCATTTTTGATTACATTATTTTTCATTGAAATTTGTTTCAAAAACCACTTTAAACTTAATAATTGTCAAAACACAAAACGAGCCGGACCAAAAATAAATGTGTTTGGTTATGATTTTTGTAGTTGTCCAAATTTAGCTAAAAAATCTTCCTATAACAACAAAAAAAATGAAACATTTGTCTTCTTCACTCCAATGCAATTTTATATCATTTTTCTTTTTTTGGTTTTTCAGTATTTTTTACTGACAGTACATTTTTCTTGGTGTAATAGAGACATAATGCTAAATTTGGTGGGAATGCAGGCGACTTTAAATGCTATACATTTATTGACCTAACAGACGCGTAATGCCAATGTTCTTCGAGCCGTGTCTAGCTGTCGCAAGTACGTTTTTTCGTGACGTCAAAATAATGGGTTAACGGAAAATTAAATCATATTATGATGTCAACACAATAACACTGCTCTCGATAGGCTTTACATGCCTTGTGTATATAGTGAGTATTTCTTCAACAGACAAACAAAAAACTCAGTAACCTGAAATATAGATGAATTAAAGGATAATAGTTTGCTACAAAGCTACTGGTCGACGCTCCTGCTTAAAAATTCAGGCACAATATGGGAAGACGTAACTTACACGCGAAAAAAACACTCTCGGACAAACACCTCTGATATCGCCTGATGTGTAGTTGAGAACAAACGAAGCTTCCTGTTAAATGGGTATAGCTCGGGAGAATTTTCGGAATAGAATACGTTACAGAATACTTCCACTAAAAAAACGGACACAATTGATGAATTTAGTTGAAACATTAGTTTCTATGCGAATGCCTCTCTCTAACTTACTAGTCTGCTTTGATAATCTATTAAACCGAACCAAAGGCGTGTCACCGACGCTTAGTCGAATAAAGAAATTTTTGAATGAAACCTTATCCGACAGCAGAACAAGTAGATCTTGTAATTGCAAGGTTAAAAAATAGTAGGGCAATTTCGGCGGAGTCGCCGCAGAAATGTTGAAACAAGACTTCCCCCTTCTGGACTTTAACTTGTACGATCTAAACGTGCATCCCTAATAGAATTCCTTTAACGTTTTCCTTACAGAAACGTATGAAAAAAAAACTTAAAAATTTTTCAAGTTTTTTTCATACTTTTCTGTAAGGAAAAAGTTAAAGGGATTCTATTGGGGATGCGCGTTAATTCATACTATTTTGGGGTAGGAATAGGTAATGGAAGATACTCGCACTCACTTCTCTCTCTCAAACACTGACTTACCTTTACATGAGAATGATCCAAGAAAAAATTTGGGATTCAATATCTCCGTGCATTAATTCTAACTATAGACGAATCGCGGTTCCGAAGTAATACTCAACAACGTATTAAAGAAATTCCGTCTAATAACTACGGACTACATTTTCAATAAGTCAGGACAAATTCTTCAACATGCAAATAATAATATTATTTTATATTTTTATTTTCAAATCCGCAACGGTTTTATTTTTTTTAATGTTAGGATAGTTTCGTACCGTTTGACTAAACCGCGAGTTGATCTGGTTGGAGAGAAAAGCAAAACGAAATTTCTAACAATATCCAGAAATATCTAGGTCGCCAAAACAGTTCGCGTCAAGTTTTTGTTGGCAATAATGCGCCAAATTTATCGACAGTGAGGCGTTTAATTACAAAACTAGAGACCAAATTTACGCTGATGGATCAAAAGATCATTGTTTGTCATCGTCCTTGTCGGTCACTCCAAAATATAGCGACAGCAAGAGAATTTGTGGCGGAGAATCCATGAACTTCCATTCGGCATCGTGGTCAAGAATTAAACATTTCCAGAAGCACTTTGCAATGCATTTTGTTAAAAGATCTGCATTTGCACGCGTACAAGGTTCAATTGGCGCAAGAAACCAAGCCAAGGGACAATGCTCAGCGCCGTGAATTTGCTGATTGGGTGTTGGAATATCATCAAAGTAATGCGGATTCATCGAAGAAAATCATTTTTTCAGATGAGGCACATTTTCAACTTGACGGATACGTAAATAAGCAAAACTGTCGGATTGGGGGTGCTGAAAATCCTCGTGTGATACTCAAACAACCAATGCATCCACTGCGAGTAACTCTTTGGTGTGCATTTTGGGCTGGTGCAGTAATTTGGTCGTATTTCTTTGAAAATGTGGCTGGAAATGCGCTAACTGTTAATGGAGTGCGGTATCGTGAAATGTTAACGGAATTTTTATGGCCCGAATTGGATGTAACCTGCCACACAGCACGTGACACAATGGTTTTACAGCAGACTAAGTTTCCAGGCTGTGTCGTTTCTCGATTTGGCGATTAACATTGGCCACCGAGAACGTACGATCTAACACTGATGGACTTTTTTCTTTAGGGATATGTGAAGGGAAAGGTGTATGCGAATAAGCCTGAAACAGTTGAACATCTTAAAGAGGAAATACGGGCGTTATTGGTGAAATACAGCCGCATTTATTCGAAAACGTTGTTGAAAATTTCAACAAAAGAATAACCCTATGCCAGAGGTTTCGTGGTGGCCATTTGCCTGATGTTATATTTGCTTAATTCAAAAATAAATGTGTTTTTCTTTAAAATTAAATCCAGCGCTCTTGTTGGGGCACCCTTAGAAATCGCTCGAATGTTAAAATAAAACAACTCGACGGAAATTGTAATATTATTAACGACTGTATTAGGCAGGTAGACCACGTTGATAGGCCTGCCCAAACAAATGATCACAAAAGTGTTCCAACAACAGCTAGCTGGAATACTCGCATAGAAAGTCCGAGACTATACGATAATGTGACGACATCGAACATATCCGTGTTATAGCAACTCTCTGCATGTCAGTATACCTCATCCAGCAGCAATGAGGTATCGCAAAGATTCAATGGAACGATCAATTATAAATGTTTAATACAAAAATATTTTATTTTGTATTATTCGACCGAGCGCTGATTTGTATTTGGAGGATTTGGGTTATATTTCATGACTCTTATCGCTACTGTTTAATGGATTTTGTTCGCTCAAATAAATTCTGTCTCTACTCTCTGCAAATTAAGTAACAAATATAATATTTATTGTACAACCATTTATGAGAAAACGATCTACAATATGCTTATTAGTGTAAATTGTTCGTTATTAAATGTAATTGTTTTCTATATTAGCAACGTTTGAATACTTACTAATTGCGTTGGACTAATTGTTGTATACTTTGATGGATAATTCTTACCTGAAAAAAACAAAATAAAATTTTAAATCTAAAATTTGTAAGTACGTGTTTAAGCACATTTACTTGGAGATAATAAATAATTCAAAAATTCAGGCATCTATCTAATGCTTTTATACTAAAATGTCCATGAACCAATACTATCCGTTTAATGTATATATGTATATATAGACATGAACACGCTCCGTATTGTTTGTCGTACATAATAATAATCACAGCTTTTTGGATCACTGTATAGAACCTCACTATATGTAAATCCTATAATACCAAGAAAATACATCGTTATGTAGCATGTACTACCACTATAGACTCGTACTCTGCCGTTATGTAAAGGCTAATAACAATTTTTCATTGTTTACTTAAAGCAACTAATCCCAATCTTTATATACTCGTACATAATAAACATTCTCATCAACACCAACAGCCATATACATAGATACACAACACATAACACAACCCAACCAACCAACACAATGGATTCATTTTTTTTAATCCTCATGATGAAAATGGAAAATTTAAAAATAAAAAATCCGAACAAAATAAAAATAAATTAAATAAAATTAATTTCCTGATTTTTCACTCAAATAAATAACAAAAACAAAAAAAAAATAATTCAAAAAACAAGGGATGAAAATTCAATTTACAGTGTTTCTTGGTCGTTGTTGTTGTTGACTATGGTGTTATGCGATTGGAAATTCATAAGAAATATCAAAATTGGAAGAATAATTCTTGATGGAGAGATAAATGAAGCCATATCAATACGGGAAGTTAGTTGATAACAAAATGTGCTATGTTGGTATAGGTATGCTAAATTGAAATAGGAATAGGTATAGATTTATAGATATGAGAAAATTATCAAAGGAACAGGAAATCTAATAAACATAAAAATGACAAATGATATTTGAATTGATAAGGGAAAAAGCTTTTTTATGGTTTTCCTCCTGGATATCTGGAATCGATACAATCTATACAACCAAAGATATTATCGGGGAAGGAAATTATCCGGAAAAATGTCATCAATAACTCCGACCTAAATAATCAGATGAATTCCGTAAATGCAGGGATAGTTATATTTGTATAATAATGTGTTCATTTTGACACCAATCTCCCCTATATTCATATATAAAATAAATTCAAATAAATAGAAATCTTATCGCACACAAAATATGATGAAACACGACAATTTATTACCAATTTTTGGGAAAAATACTTTTTGTTCTCAATCAACACAAAAGCTTTTCTCGATACATAAACGAAAATTATTAAAGTTTTTTGTGTAATGAATTTCTAATCAATTTCTTGTGTATTGAAAACTTATTTCTAAGGTTGTATAACGTTGATTTGGTTGGGGTGATAGGTAAAATGTGGTGGTGATTTTTTTTTTTTTTTTTTCGAAAACAGAAGAAATAAAAAGAACACACGGAAAAGTTTTATTTATTGGTTTCCATGAAAGAGAGAGAAACTTGTGATAATTTATGATAGGTAAGTTGTCAACTTCATGAAATTTTTGTAGGATTTTTTTTACTTCTATTTTTGGGTCAGGTACGCTACCGTATTTATACATATATATACAGGTGTACAATGGGTAATTGGCTCGTTTTTTCTTTACTTTTATAAAATATAGATTTTGCACATTTTTTTATTTTATTTTTGTGGGAAATGCAGTTTTTTCAAATAGTATCAAGAATTGATTTTTTTTTTTTTTTTTTTTGCAAGTGGACCATAAATCAAATAATGTTTGTGTTCTTATACAATTTCATTCTGCTTGAAAATTGCGGGGTTGACAAAATTTTGTAGTAAATAATATCAACGATCTCAAAAATGAATTCGGAGATTGCGATTGAATTTCATTATTCGCTACGTTTATTAGAATTATGGTAAAAGGAAATTAAACTTCAAATTTTAATGGAAAATTTAAACAGTGCAAATTACATATGACTAGAAAAAACTATGAAGTGAAAATAATTGTTGCTGTAGTTTATTATATCCTGTTATCCTTCTAATTCATAATGCTACGATAGAAATTCCTAACCAATATAATAAACTAGATAGCAACCCATGCAAGCATAGGTCGGAATTTATGATTTGATTAGAAATAAAAGATGAATTAAAATAAAAATAATAAAATTAAAAAAAAAAATTGCAAAATGAAGAAATTAATATACCTCTAAACATTGTAATAAGTAGTATTTTTATGTTGCAAAATTTAAAAATATTAATTTTTGAATCCCATGTGTTTTCAATGGCACGTTTCTGAAACTTAAATCCGCAACAGCTCATCCCAGGAAGAACCGGTCGGTGTAATTTCAACGGCTATAAACTTTTCTCACCGCACCCTAAAAGCATGCCAAACTTTCTACTTGTTACCCTTCTCGAGTTGAAAAAGCTACGGACATCTGTGCATTATTAATAAGATTACCGTTGAATTACATTTGTTTTACTTGTGACTTTATATGTATATCACATTACGTTAGTTGAAATCTTCAGACTATGATTAATTTTAAATCGTAATACTAAAACTATGTATGTCTACATATAATCTTCTGCACTAATTAAAACGCACGTTAATAGATGTGATTAGGATAATAATATTAAACATTCAGAGAACTCAAATAACATTAAAACTTTTTCAAAATGTGAATGACTTGGGCAAACAGGGTGATAGGGGAACTTATTTCCAACAGAAAGAGCCAAATAAAATTTTCTCGAATTGTTGATCGTGCGAAAGTTATTCCACTTTTAGTGATTTTAGTGAAATCGCATGAAGACCCAAACCAAAAAATTAATTTAAAAGAAACCAAGAGATTTTATGTTTAACTTTTTTTTAATACGATCTAGAAGAGTGTGCCTTTCCAATAAAATCATTTCTATAAGCTGCATTATCTTCAGTCAAATAAAAACTTTGGTTTTGTAAACTTTTTTCTTTCTCAAAAGTTTTTGGTAATGTTTAAGTGACACCAGCGGGAAAAGAATGTACTACAGAAAGTTGACCCACTATTAAAAAAACATGCGACACTAATACAGATTTAAAAATGGTATCACATATCGGGCTATTCACAATATAATGTTTTTTTTCAATCTTTTTTTCACAAAGCAAGTCGTGTTTATTAAAAAAACGCACTTAACCAAATTTCGAGTTCTAAAATAGATGCTTTGTCAGAAATAAAACAAAATGAATAAAATAATTTTTGTTTATTAATTTTTACTATTATTATACGGATTTCCTTCGAATTTCACGAATGCGATTTCACTAAAAAACACTCGGCTGTTTTTGTTGGAAATGAGCTCCTCTATCACCCTGTTTCGTTTGATCTGCCAATTTTGGGACACCCTGTTTATACAGTGCAATTTAGCTCTATTTTGTGGGATTAATCTTATTTATGATAGAAGCCCAATTGTGAAGCCGACAATTTTTTAATGGGGTCAATTAATTGACATAATTATTTATTACTAAATAGCATAGTGCCTCGTACACGAGTACACAAGTAATACACAACGTTCTCAAAAAACACAACTACATACTCAGTAGCATACAGAACTACGAATAAAATAGAAAACCCCGTCAACACAATCAGTACGGCAAAAAACTGTCGGGATGTAAGTAAATTGCCAAATGGTGCGAATGGATCGAAACGGATGAAGGAACATAGTGCAGGCGGCAAAACTCCTTCATGGTTTATGAAAACTAGAGAAAGAGAGGTATTTTGTAATCAACATTTGTAAGCCATTAAAATATAACAAAGGCTTAAACAAAATATAACATTTTTTATTCTACGTTTCACGAGCAACATGACTTGGAAGGATTCGTCCTGAATTCGACAGGCCGTTATCTTATAACAAAGTTTCGTACATTTTTGTTCATTATATGAATAATTCGTTTTCTAAATAACTTCCATGCAAAAATTTCATAAGTTAACTAGTTTAAACACGTCATAATTCAAAAGAGTAAATAAGTAACACCAATAGTTGAAAACCTCCCACTTTTCATACAAAATATATAAAAAAACCCCTTTATTTTAGATTGACTTTTAAATGAAAATGTCATAAATTCTTATTATAGGCGGTAAAATTTAACTAGAAATGGGAGTGTGTGTATTTATTTTGTGGATAACTAACTTTAGTTTACCACGAATATGTAAATCGTGAATTCAATACACACGTAATTTCTAAGGTGAGTCCAAGAAAACTACAAAATGTTATATCAAAATTTAATACCACACTGATATCATATCAACACTCCTTGTCTTTCATATTGGGTTGGTTTTTTGTTCTCTATTCTAGCTACTAAGTATGTCGGGTTACACGGTTGGTAACACACTGTAACTCTTAAAAGTTGTTTGTTCATCATACAACAAAACATTCCACGTCAATAATATGACATAGTCACCCGTATAAACCGTATACATAATTTAAATTGCCAGAGAGAATTAACGTCTAGTATAGCATCGGTACCATTAAATATTGTACCAGTCTATGAAAGCGGTTTTAAGTAAAGTACTGTAAGAAGTATCATTCAGCGAGAGAAAATTAATGACGATGCTTTAAAAGATTAAGCGTCACTGCAGAGTTACCAATCAGCTATCACTAATTATTTAGACCGGCCCCATAACAACGAAGATGCTCCTCCTAACATCCAAGTGCAGTGGCACGAAATACCGTCAGCCATAACCACCGCTGCGCAAAACACCATCGAAAACAGGAATCCGAGGTTCCACAACGATTGGTTCGATAATCAATGCCGCCTGCTCGTCTAAAATAGCTTCGTGAAAATGGTTGGCTCGCAAACACTAGAAGCACTCTAACAGAACCTCTTCGCTAGGAAAGCTACTAAATACCTTTGACAATCGAAAACATCAGCTTCCAAGCGGAACTGGGAAATTCAACGGACTGTTTTGCCAACGCTTGGAATCTCACTAAAAGACTTTGACTGTTGTGCGGGGCAGACGTGTGGCTGATGTATTTCATTGCTTCTGTCACGATACTATCTTGTATATTTTACTTTCTTTCGTGTGGTGTAATAATGTACCATGACTTGTCTTATACTTTGATGTAGTTTGGTGGCTATATCCGTGTCTGAGTAGACTTTATTAGATAGTTAAGGCTAACACGTTATCCACATGTGGAGCACATGTGGCCTAATTGTACTTCACTTTTGTTAATTTAATTTTATTTGTTTTAGTATTTTTTATACAATTAATTATTTATATAGCTTCCTCGATTCATTCCTCAACCAATAAATAAATTTAATGAATTATGAATATCCATATGCGGCAACACATCAAGGTAATTGCAATTAGTGATAAGAACTCCACCCACCGACTCAACCTAGCTGCCCTCCTCCTCCTCCTCCTCCGCAAACGTGCTGGTATCAAATAATTAAAAAATTCAGTGACATTCTGTTAACAGAGCAAATATTCTGTTTTGAATTTTGTTCAAACCGTTACAAAGTCTAATGGGGATAGAGCAATATCCCTTCAGGTGAAGAGTTCTTCGTCGAATATCACACAGTGGAAGAAGTAGACGCAGCCATTAGTAGATTGAAAAGCACCCAATCTCGATGGAATAACATCTGTATATCGATTTTATCCCTATAAATGTGTGAAACGAAATGAGGGTAACCGGAAAGATGTGACGCGCGTATGTTTGTTTGACTTCGCTACACACGTATGGCACGCGTCATTGTTTTCGTTTTTTCTATTATCCACTGTAAACGCCATATTTTTGTGTTGTTTACAAGACAATGTTGACCGGACAAGTGGTGCAGTGGTTAAAGCTTTGGCACTTGGACCAGGAGGTACTGGGTTCGAATCCCATCAGAGGCTAGATGCAAATCGAATTTTCATCATCGATTACAATCGGTGATGTTAAAACACAACTAAGACCCTCTGATGGAGTGCAGAATTCAGCGCCAACCCACCGTCCATATCAATGTACATGTTGAGATGGAGCTTGCAATGTGCAGGTGGTATACTGTAGTTGTGTGAGTAGATGAATGGGTTAATGATGTCTCGTGAATGCGTGGTATCGCAATGGGCCAAAAATGGCCTAAGTGTCAATCACTATGAAACCTAACCTAAGACAATGTTACTTTTTAAATAATTTATCTTTTAGTAAATTAATATTACTTTTAAATAATTAATAATTTATTTTTAAAATTTATGAAGTTTTAGTTACTTATAAATTTTTTTTAATACATATAAAACTAATGTATGATAAAAAAAAATATTAAATATGAAATGTAATCATGTTAAATAATGACACTCCACAGAAAGAGGAAATAAGTACCATAACAAATAAACTGATTCGCCCAGATCGCGTTGTTTTGGTACTGTTCATCATCAATTGTGTATTCGATTATTTTTTCTTCACTCATTTTAAATGAGTATGTCACGGGACAAAATCGATATACTGGTGTTTAACAGAGAGATGCACTCGCACTTGTGCTGTGCAATTTGACGCTTGAATAGTAGTGAGGAAAAGCGACATTTAAAGTTCGCGCTGTATTATTAATAAATCATGAAAAATTCTTGGACATGCAGTCGATATCATGCTTCTTGGCCGAAGACCTAGCGATATCACGGACAGTTTCGAACCGCCCGATCGCTGCGCAAGAAGACTTGGTTTGGAGGAGAACTGTAGCAAAACCAAATTTTTAGCAACACCCAGGAACATTTCCATGGCAAATTTTGAAATTGGCGACTCTAATTTTGATAGCGTCGAAAACTTTAAATAACCCATAAGACCTTTTGGAAGCGAAAGCTGGACCATGACCTCTAACGATTGTAGATTGTTATCTACCTTCGAAAGGAAGGCCATTTGATCAATCTTTGGTCCAATTGTAAGTGCAAACAAGGAATATGGGATTCGTATGAACCACGAAATACAGAAAGTTCTCAGAGGTAGCGATATCATCGGATTTATCAACTCCAATCGAGTTTGAAGACTCGGCCACGTTCAGTTCAAGTGAAGGAATTATACAGTAAACTTATCTTCCTCTACATATGCAATAAATTTTAATTATAATAATACCTTCGTATTTCTAAATGACGACATTTTAATGAATAAAAGCTCTAGTTTTCTAACCGATTCAGAGATCATCTATAGTAATTTATTAATCTTAAATTAGTTTCTATAAGGTTAATAATAACCTAGCTATTGGTTGTCCAGATAATTCCTGTTCCCATCGTTTCTTTACTTGTTTCTTACTTTCATCGGTAACGTATTCCATATGAAAATTTCTATGAAGGTTGTCATTTCTAACGTACCATGAGACATTCACAATAAGTCGCAGTACTTTATTTTGAATTTTTTTATTTTTGGCCTTCTTGGTACCCCCAAAGTTGAATACAATAAGTCAAAACTGGTTCTCATTGGCCTGCACAGAAGCAATTTGTAGTGTATTGGGAGGTCAGAATTTCTACCCATGCACCAGTACTTTTCCCTATATTTAATGTTTAACTCTTTTTTTCTTATTGATGTGTTCTTTTGATCTTAGGTTAGCATCGAGGATCATTCTAAGGTATTTAGCTGTATTTCCATATGGAATTTGCTTTGCGTTGAGGAACCACGGGAATACAGTTTATATTGTGATTTGTAAAGTTGATATATCAATACATGTCAGTGGCTTCATTGAGATGCGCTCTTTTTTAGTTCATTTAGCCACTATGTTCACTGCATTTTGAAGTTTGCTTTCGATATATCTTTTCCAACTGCTAGGACAGCTGAATCGTTTGCAAATGTTGCTACTGTTAGCAGTAATTTTCCGTACATCTCTCGTATAAAGAATGGACAGAATAAGTTCAAGTACGCTACTTTGTGGTATACCTGCTGACACTCTATTTAGTTCAAAGTACTCATGTTTAAGTTTAACTCTAAAGTTTCGAGCTGCTATGTAGGATTTAAGAATTTGATAAAATTACTTAGGCAAGTCTGGATGGAGTTCTAACTCAAGCCTTTGGAGCCAAAATTTGTCAAAAGTTTGAGCTACATCTACGAAAGTACTGGAGCGTGTCTCCTCATTCTCAAGTGCATCCTCAACGATATTCGACCGAAACTCGTGATATCGGTCTTGTCAGTTGTCGCCCTCAACAGCATAGTAAGTAGAGCGCTTGCTATGTAATTCGGGGGTCCCAGGTTTGATTCCTGGTGGTGACAATAAAAGTTACGGCTAAGCGTTTTTAATGTGTTATGTGTGTGTAACATTGTGCATTGTCTTATATATCCAAAGACAAAGTTATTGGCTTGTCTCCATAATTTTTTTTAATTTTTTTCATTTTTAAGATTATTTATAGTTTGCTGATTTAACTGGTTTAGGAATCATAATTACTTTAGCCATCTTCCGTGGAACATAATTCAATCTAAAGGCTGCATTAATTATTTGAAATAATTTACACAAATTTTACTTGGCAATGACTTTCACATTTTGGGCAGTAATTAAGTCGTAACCGGGAGCTTTTCAGATATTTAAAATATTATTTATTTCAGTTTTTAGTTCCAATAAGGTTGCATGTTTTATGTTAACATGAAAAATGATAAATTTTGGTTATTAAATAGAAAAAATTTTTGGAAATACCTATAAATTCTAAAACACCATAAAAATTTCCGCTTTGCTTAGAATTTTTGGTAAACGAAATTACACCGGCTCGATATTATTTATATAACCCATTCTTTCCTAACAATTCCGTTTACTTTGTCCGTCCATGGAACTTTTGCCAGGAGTGCACACAGGGAATTCTTTAACTAAGCACAAAAATTCGCAATTTCAACGCAATTTTAAATACAACTGAATTTCCACAGTTGAATAAAAGAAATAAATATATTTTTATTTATTTATTTTTTTACCAACTTTATACTTATATACAATCTGGTTACAATTTTAATAATTCATTAATATACAGGGTGGCTGAGACCAAGTGTTACAAAATGAAAACGCTGTAATTTTTTTGAATTTTGATTATTTTTTATTGAAATTTCATGGAATATGTTGAAAACATATTACATTTTATGAAAAACATGTTACTGCTCGATATGACCTCCTTTGGCTCTGATTATTTGATTCAGTCTTCCATAGAAAGCATTACATGCTGACCGAACGTGGGCTTGCGGAATTTTATTCCATTCTCAAACAAGAGCTCACTTCAATGCATCAACACTTTCGTATTTTTAGTGGACACCTTACTCTCCAAAATGGACCATATGGAGAAATCCATGGGATTCAAGTCTGGTGAATATGGTGGCCATTCTTTCGACGAAATCAACCGTGGAACGCAATTTTGTAAAAATTGCTGTGTCGCTCGAGCTTTGTGTGACGATGCCGAGTCCTGTTGGAATATCCAACGGTTCGTACCAAAGTGTTTACGTGCCCAAGGTAGCAAAGCATCGTTTAGGATCTTTTGGCGGTTCACCTCTTGGTTTACCTTGAGTCCATGTTCGATGAAAACCAGAGGAGTGCGTCCATCTGCAGTCACTGCAGCCCAAACCATAACATAAGCTGGTGATTGCTTGCGCATGGCAACTCTTGTGTCCAAATTATCGTTGGACTTGTGCTCTAACCAAACACGATCATTTTGTTTATTCACATACTGTTGAATGGTGAAAATTTTCTCATCAGAAAAGACAATTTTTGGAATCTCATCACGTTCGGCCAAGGCCTTCAATGCTCGTGTTCTTTCAAGCCACTTTTTTTGTGCCTCCGTAAGATCTTGAACTTTTTGCATCTTGTAGGGCTTCAAGTGTAGTTCATTTTTCAATATGGTTTGAATGCTGTATCGCGAAACATGTAGACGTGCGGCGGTGCGGCTTATTGATTGGCACTTTGACGAGCATTTTGTTGGATTCGTTTCTTCACCTTTCGTATCATTTTTTTTGATGTTGCTGTCTTTTTAGGACCGCCTCTGTTGCGTTTAGCGATGCTACCAGTTTCGTTGTACCGGGTTATGGTTCGATACACAAACAGTTTATTCACATTCAAATGCTAAAGCTGACGAACTATTGCTGTTTGTGAATTTCCACCCAAATACAGTGCAATTACACTATAACGTTTGAATTCCATTACGATTTTTTTATGAAGATAATAATTTAGAACAATTATTTGTTGACCACCTGTCAGTTTGGTTAGTTGTTTACCAAACTTCAATCTGTAAAAAAATTGACACGCGAAAATGACAACTACACAAATGACAGCAGAGTAAAGTCAGTAACATTTGGTCTCAGCCACCCTGTATACTAAGAATTTAATTAAAAAAAAAAAAAAATTAAACAAACATATAAAATTACCAATTCTTTAAAAGAACATTACATTAAATGCTTAAATGCATGCTTGGATGAATTAAAGTCGAAAGCCGATCGAACTTTATAAAAGAAACAGTAGATTGATAAACAGGTTCATATTTACCGTAGCTATGCCTAATGTAAGGCAGCTTAATTTGAAAATCTCTAGCGCGAGGGGTCCGTAACGGAGTATATATATCATACAACACCAAAATCTCGGGACAGTTAATTTTAGACACCAACAGGCCTCTAACCAATAACGCGCCAATTTCAATTCTGCGGATAAAGAGCGGCTCAATATTTATTAGTTTACATCTACCTCGATACGGTGTGAGTATAAAAGCGGGTAGGTTCCCTTCTCTGGGCAACATTCGCAGAGAAAACCGTAAAAAGCGCTTTTGAACCCTTTCTATTTGGTCTGAACATTTACCATAGAACGGATTCCAAATCTCGAAAATCTTTTAATAAACCCAAGCATGAAATTTGCTTTAGAAATGCAAATATGTGCTTATTGAACGATAAGTTCGACGTAAATGTTATACCTAGATCCATAAACGTATCAACATTATCAATAATACCATCCAGGAGAAAATCAAAACTAGCGGGCGTGATTGTACGGGTAAAACGGATTGTTTTACATTTGGAAATGTTTAGGGTCAAATTCTGAGCTGTGCACCACACACTGAAATTATTTAAGTCAGATTGGAAGTCTCTTGCGTCATTGGTGCATGAAATGGTTTTGAAAATTTGAATGTAGTCCGCATAGATGAGGATGTCGGAATAACTCAAACAATTCACTACGCCATTGATGAATAGTATGAAAAGCATAGGACCTAAATGACTACCTTGAGGCACTCCCGAAGTGACATCAACAACCATGGACGTGAAACCACCAATCTTTAGTATCTGAGTTCTGGAATCAAGATAAGATCTGATCCAGTCCAGTGGAAGAAAACTACAATGCAAGGAATCAAGTTTCTTCAACAGCAAGTTATGATCAATCTTATCAAAGGCCTTTCAGAAATCAGTGTACACAACCTGCACAATTTTACCCTTATGTAAGGCATTAGAGACACAATTTGTAAGCAAGAGTAAGTTAGTAATAGTTGATCTGCCTGGAAAGAAACCATGCTGTTTTTTAGTGATAAAAATTTTCACGTGAAATAATAATTGATCTTTAACAAGTTTTTCAAACAACTTGGGTAAGAGTGAAATTATACAAATACCCATATAGTTCTCAATATTACCACGAATCCCGGATTTGAAAATAGGTTTAATAAGCGATCGCTTCCAAAGAGTAGGGAAATATCCCTCTCCAAAACTTCTACTGAATAGAAAGCACACCGGGGCGGCAATTGCGTTTCCTGTCAATTTTAAAAATAAAGGCGGTATCGAATCAAAGCCGGCACCATGGTTAGTGTCTAGATTTGACAATTCTGATAAGATTTTATCAATTTCCAAACGAAACATTGAAAATTTCTTATTACTCGTGAAATATAATGCTAAAACTTTTACATGACACAAAGTCTTTTATTTAAATAAAAGAATAGAAACTAGACTAAAAATTCTAGAATCTTAAATGTAGAAACTCAGATGGCTAGTTTGAAAAAGGAAAAACATGCAATGTTGAAAATATGTATGTCGTCTTTAACTATGTTTTTTTTTCATGATCACCTTCTAGATGAACTTGCACACCAATACAATTTCACAAGGGAATTGAGAATTCTAACAGTCCGCGTGTCACTAATCCTCAAATTCAAATTCTCAAATAGGGGCCCTGAATTTTTAGTTAAATTCAGAAATAATTGTTATGCCATTTTAAGAAATAAATTTAAATGACTGCTTTCAAAAAAAAATTGGTCAATTTGGGACAGAAATAAAATGATTACGATAACCATTCACATGAATAACCAATGCAAACCATTGATATTTCAAACATTTGCTAATAGGTTGAGCAGCACGTGTACAACGTATACACCAATACATTGCGACGCAATTAATCTTAATCACAATTAAAATCTGATCAACTGAAACTGATTAATCCATATTTGAATATTATGAATTTCGAGGTATTTCGAATTTCGTTCCAGTCCGAATATTAAGTCAAACTAATAAGTCCCTATACATTAAATGGTTGGCCTTGTAATTTCCAAAACAAAAAAATTGCTAAAATTCCAGCACCACTTTCTTTCACCAGCAATTTTTATGATCATTTTGTGATTCCGCAAATTGACGATAAATTTTCATGATTTATCGTTAATCAGGTACACAATATACAAATGTGTGTTTATGAATATTTTTCAACATTCTTGTTTATCTTTGTTGAATTTTAATATCCTAAAATTTGTTACACGTATATGAGAGGATGTTTATGTTCAAAATAATTCACCGTACCAACAAGAATAACACCCGGAAAATTGTTCTAAGTGGATATAAATTTTGATTGCGGTTATTGTTTATTTCCACATGTTTTATACTAGAATATATTGAGATAAATCTACAATGTGAACAATCCTTTGTGTGAAGTTATTTTTAATGGTATATGGTTTTGGTTCTAATCAACAAGTGTGTGTGTGCCCTTGTACTATATTATATTGTATAAATAATAAATATTCAAAAACTCGGTATGAAACCAAATTAAATTTGTGTTAAACCATTAAATCTTATTTCGATTATAGTCAATTGAAAAAGTAACCAAGTTTCTGGTGGGTCACCAACTGTTGACAGTAAAATTGAAGCAATATTTGCATACCATTTTAGTTTGATTAAAATTTAACCATAATATCGTGAATCATCTCCCTACTTTACTCGCAGAACGGAATCATCAAAAACCACTTTGGAAATTGATTTTCCGTTTATTTCTATTTTTATGAGTTTTCTTCATCATCGCCGTCTTCTTATTATTCATTCACATATTTTTCTGATAATATTCAGCATTCAAATATTGGAAATCAAAATTGGTTTGACGCTGCTACGATATGATGATGTGCCGCATGAACATATTTCGCTGTTATGCCTCTCGTCTCAATATAAATTATTACGATTAACCTTTAAATTTGTCGTTATTATCATAATCATCATCATCGTTGACGCCGTCGTCAGCTATCATATTGTCATCATCGTCTACCTATAGTATCATTCGTTAAAATCATAAACATTACCTTTATATTATACTCTGCTGCCGAATTTAGCTCGATTTTTATCAAATATCAATCTATTGAATTGGAAAAATTTGCTATTGATTGCTAGATGATTGACTCACTGTGGCATTATGATTATTAAATTATGGTAAGTACCTCAAAACATTTGTGAATCAGAATTTAGATACGGTTTGCATTTCAACCATTTTAAAATAATTGGAAAGTGTTGTAATGTTAAAAATTAACTCCTATTTTTCCCTTGGCAATACGAGACGTGATTCTTGCATCTTGATAATAACGAAGACGATATCTACTTTAAAATGTCGTTCATTGTGCTGCAATTTTGATCGATCTTGCAACGTAGTATAACATTCTGAATGCTAACGCTTCAAGAACTCTCAAGCCATCATCTCTAAGAATTTCCATCTATCATGTAACTTAACGTGGCTTTGGTAGATTTCCTATCCACTCCGCTAGTTCTCCTCAACCGAGATTGCGGAATATTAATTTGCTGCTTCTCTCAATTATTTGAGTTTTCTTGAGCGGATTTATTTCGTCGTCGTCATTTTCACACGTTTGCGGATTATATTCTCGCTTCGAAGTAAATGATAACTGTTTATCTAAAGCGATTTCGTGATGCCGCGGAGTGATTGGTTAATTTTGAGCGGAGTGATTGATATTACCGAATCGACTGAATGTAATGCCTATTGTGGTTTTGCCTGATCATCGAATATGATTAATACCTCCAACAACAGCTGAAGAAGCCAACGATCCTGAATTTCGGAGTTAGCAACTAATGCTTTCAAACGTCTAAGTAAATCGTAAAAGTTTGTGACAATTCATCGTATTTGGATTTCTGTTTTAGTGGTGAAAGTAGTTTATCTTCTAAATTATAAAATTTTTCCCGCTATAAATTTTACTTGTGAATTCTACATTCATGTCTCGATGTTTGTTTGTTCATTGATGTTCTCAATGGGCGTAGTCGACATAGATAACGCGGGTAGGACACGGGGTTGTTATTAGCACACTTATTAAACAGCAATTAACCGAAAACGTAAATGTAGGTATTTTTCTAACCGAAAACGTAAATTTAGATTTCGTAAATTTAGAATGTGTGGTAGGGTCAAATTGTTAAAATTTATTCGCGGTCTAGAAACTAGGTCATGAAAAGTGGGTAGTTGGGAAGTTGATTGAGTAAAAGTAAGTATTTTACTTTTGGTTTTTTTCGATAGTAATGGTGTTTGTGATTGTTCCGTATATTGGTCTATTTTCAGTATTCTCGAATTAAATACACAACCGTAGGAGATTCTTCCATTTGCGTCAATCTGTATGACAACGACTACGATAATCGACACTTACTTATCCACAATCAACTTCCCAACCGCCCCATACTTTTCTTTCCATTAACGCTGGATTGCGAATAAATTTGAATTTTGATTTATAGATGAAAAATGTGTAAGAATCCCAACAATCAGTTTCGAACGGATGAGAACTTGGTTCGGTTGTGTATTTAATTCGAGAATACTGAAAATAGACCAATATACGGAACAATCACAAACACCATTACTATCGAAAAAAACCAAAAGTAAAATATAATAAAATTCGTAAACACGAAAAAGTTAGTTGCGAAAATAGAATATAGATGATAAATGTAAAAAATAATCGAATTTCGTACGCTATGCAGTAATTCGCTAGTAGTACAAACTACATGGTATTGCTCTATATAATATATAGACAATATACCATGTAAATAATACAACGTCAGTCGTCGAGACCTGATGAGAAGACTGATTTTTTCAAATCATTAATCTCATCCGTTCGAAACTGATTGTTGGGATTCTTACACATTTTTCATCTATAAATCAAAATTCAAAAGTAAGTAGGTATTTGGTGGTCATGTCACACACGCTAAATGGAGAAACTTATATGTTTTTTACTGATTTTTGTTAGTATGTCGGCTAAATACTAATTTTTTTACAGTTACATTAGATTCTCAGACGACTTTTCCATTTACTGTCAACATTATAGGCGACAAGTTTGAGACATGTTATATAATGTTCTTCTTTCATGAAAATGCCTTAAGCGAAACATGTATGACATGTCTTCGATGTTTTATACCAAATACATTTTACAATTATTAAACAATCGAGAAAGATAAAAAATTACTTTTAATTTCGTGTTCACTGTTCCTCGCAACGTCATCTTAATTATTTACAACGGAAAACACACCGGAAGGAAACAGAACGACAGATCGAAGATCCGGTTTTATTCTGGAAATTCCACTCTTCTCAAGCAAGGCCGGTTCCATGGATTCAAGGAGGAGCTTGGGGGGAGCCAACCGTTGCAAATTAAAAATAAACAAAAATCAAAAACAATGGTCATTACGTTCGAGGAGAATGACCTGTGGTTACAGAAAAATAACCCTTCCTGTATAAGACGCTGCGTCTGGCAGGAACAGAAAGAATGAATCTTATAAAAATTGTTAAACAGTTAGAAACAAGAATTCAAAAGATGGAGAACGCTCGCCAGAAACCTAATATTACTGACAGACGAATTGAATAAAGAAGTCGAAATAGACGACGAAAAATGCGGAAATCAATAAATCACCAATTGTGTCTCCTGAACAATAAAACTCACGAAAATAATGAAACCCGTGTATTGATGATAACATAGAATAAGTTTTATTCGCGTGAAACTTCGTATGCCGAGCCCTTTTTTCTGTAACAAAGCCTTACAACCCCGAAGGCTCTTTCCTTTAAGAATTAGTTTCTCTTTGAGCTCAGTTTAATTTTAAACCAGTGACTTGTGATTGTCCACAGGCTCAACAACGAATTAACATCAAGTAAAAACCGCAAGTCGATCAACTAGCAGATTTCTGTAAACACCCCCAACTCACCTAGCATCGAATAGAAAACATTTTTTTTTAAATGGTTCAAATTAAGTATGCAAAACCTGCAAGAAGTTGAAGAAAAACATGAAGACCGACTTATTTGAAAGAGAGATGTGTTCCATGGTGGCTGATCGTTTTTTCCTTTAAAATCTATTTTTTTTTTTTTTTAATTTTATATTTTAGTTCAATTTCTAATACATTTGTATAAGCTGTGAGATATTTGGAAGGCAGATTAACCCTCAATTGAGAAGTGTATTGTCTGCGTGGATATCAGGTTCGATTAAGAAGCAGCGGTAGTGCTTAATGGAAATACATGTTGTTCAAAATTATCATAATTATTCGTCGTCGATGTTACTTTTCGTATTATTGCCAGTTCCAATCTTTATAGAAAAGGGCGGCCAAACCGAATGTCGATAAAACAAACAACTTTATATTGCAAAACATGGAGAAATACCAGAATCTAAACAGGCATTTTAAAACACCCCAAATTTGGTAGAAATCACGAGATTATTCTTGTGTATTTGCATACTGGAGTAACACAACGGATAGGTGTAGAACATTCAATATTATACGTTAATTGATGTATATAGTTTAAGGGGACATAGCACCTTCAAAATTTAAAAAAAAAAGTTTTTCAAAGATTTTTTTTGGAATAAAAAGAGATATCTTAATGAAGCTTTCCATTGACATTTTATTTAACTGAAAGTATACAAAAAAAGTTTTTTTTTAGATTTTTTTTAGCCCACTGTCGTCTGCTACAAGGGTTTTCCAAAAACACTGAAAATTTGCGCCGTGCATCATAACTGCTCTCAGAAACGTCTAAAAAAAACGCGGCATTAAATCGCCCTTGGAATGAACTAAAAGGAAAAAAATTGAACGAAAATAAGTTGTAACTCAAAAAATTGAAAGCCGATTATTCCTTCCGTAGTTCACACTGAGCTGAAATTTATGTAGATCAACGTGTTAAAATTTTAGAACGATTGGATAAGTAGTTTTTTCTCAATCTTGCACGCCAACTTAAATAATGTCATTTCGAGGTAATCGCGTTTAAATTATCGCGCTTTAAATTAGGCGCACTGCGCAATAAATAAAATAAAAATATAAACAATTTTTTTTTTTTAGATTTTCATGTTTATATGATTAAAATCATGTTTTTAAACGATCATTCTAACATATTCAATCATAAAATAAATTTCGATCTTTGAAAATTTGAAGGTGCTATGTCCCCTTAAGTGAAAAGTAATACAACATATTGTTAAATTTTTAAGACATAACCTCAAAATGTACCGGCAAAAAAAGTTGATGTTTGGACTTATTTTAAAGAGTTAGATAACCACAAAGCAGCAGTATGTACTAAATGTTCACGTAAAGTATCAACTACCAGTGCCCTAATTAATCATCTAAAAACACACGACATCGCAATTACTAAATCGATTGTTGAACAAGAATTAATAATGAAAAAGCCTAAAATTGAGGATTGCACAATTTTAGATTTCATCGAACAAAAAATGATCGCTGGGTGAAATACTATCTCGATGTGCCGCTAAAGATGTCCATTCGTGCGATCAATGTTGATTATAAGAAGTTTAAGATACCATCAAGTGAAGCCACCATCTGGAAAAACATTTACGATTATTATAATAAAAAAAAATATTACGACCGCGCAATTTGACCAGTACAAAATGGGAAATGGAAAATTTTCGCTGATTGCGGACGAATGGACCGACGTGCTATACGTTTTTTAAATGTAAGTGTTTTAGATGTATATGAGTGTTTTGTGTTAGGTTTAGTCGAAATTAAAGAAAACGCAGATGGCACAACCACTGAAATGTATGCCAAACAGAAGCTCCTAGAATTTAACATCGATATGGAATCAGGTGATTGCGCGGCTATCATAGTTGTATACGAAAAATAAAATAAGTGTAATGGATTCGTTATATAACAAGAAAATATAGTCGAAGATGATTCCCCTAACAGCTATGATAATACCATTGACACCGAGTCAATTTATCTTGATACAAACTTTCCATTCGAGAATGATAATGATAGTTTTCTTTGGTCTACGAAAGAATTCTGTCTACTGGAGCTCAACATGGGTATTTCTTCTATTACAAAGAAGGTACGGAAAATAGTATATTCAATCGAAAGTCTCCAGCCAAAAATATTAAACTTCAAAAAATATGTAATCGAGCAGGAAAACAAAAACTTGGCCTTATCGACATAAAAACATGATGGAATTCGATGCATTAGTTGACTTGGATATGAAACCGTGGCTGAAAGGGAACCCATTTCTTTACAAAAATTGTTTGACGTATTGACCCTGCTGGAAATTGCGGTCAAAGAACTTAGCAAAGAAAATTCAACACGTGTGGGAACCGAGAGTGTCTGTAAATTTTTATTTTACTCCCTAACGGAAATCAACAGTAATTTAAGCAAAATCTTACTCAACAAAATTAAGAAAATAATGAATCAGAGAAGAGAGTAAGAGACGATACCATAACCAGCTTATTGATATATCTTGAAACTGGAGCTATACCACGATCGAGTGAACATTTTTAATACTCAATAAAAACTACCGCGAAAAGTTTAGCGGAAGGTCTCGCTAAGACTCTTCGCCTTCTCAATCATCAAATATGTAGCAGATTTTAGGAATGAAAATAGACGGGAAATCTAAAATGAGAAGTAGCCAAAACTTTAAACATCTCATTACACTTTTCTTTCTTAAATGCCGATTTAAAATAAATAAATAAAATAAAATTTATAATTTGTAAAACGGATCCTTTATGTTTTTGTTTTATTTCCGTTTATTCACGGTTCCTAGTACTTCTTTTACTCGTACTTTTCGAATATTAACCGAACATTCGGATATTTAAAGAAATAGTTATTTGATATTCGGACAACGCAAAATGTCGAATAACTGAATGCTCTAGATAGGTGGACTACGCTTATTGAGGTAAAGCTGATGTTTTAGAAAACAGTTTCAACCGTGACAAGGAGTAGAATCAGTCAGGAAGTTTAATTAATAAACTGAAGTATTTTCAAATTTATTTCGTTGTTTTTTTTTAATTTAATAAGCAGTCGGCTAATAGAATTATTTTATTTTCTTTTAAAACTCTTTGCTTAGGCAAAAATTAAAGAGATGAATAAATTTGTTAATACTCAATCTTACTTAGAAACTAAAAGCGCCTTTATCGTTGCGTTCGTTCGATTGGTCGAACATAGTTGTTTAAAAGTAATTCTTAATTCATAAGAAACGGGTTACTTCTATTCCAAATAACTCAAGTATGTTTGATGAACCGGTATGATATCAAAGAGCCGAATGTCGAAGGGCGGAATTTCAAAGGCCCGACGTCAAATGGCCGAATGTGTCGAAGGGCCGAATTAGCCAAAGGGCCGAATGGGTCGAAGGGCCGATTTTTTTCTTCGGCCTTTTGAAATTCGGCCCTTTGTACCCATTCCAATGAATTAATTTCATCCAGTAAGAAGGTCCCAAAAAACTAACACTTCGAAAACTCCCGTCCATTTTTTCCGTGTTTCAATAACCCCAGTACATCGTTTAATACAGTCAAAAATAGGGTGCAGCTTTAGCTATGCACTGATCGCTGTGATTGGAGAAACTTATATTTAAAGCGAAAGTAATTCCTAGGTTTTTAAATTCAGTTACCAGTGGCACCAATGGTAGGCAACATGATTAGTTCTCTGATGAAAAAATAAGACCTTACCCTTACACTTAATGATGTTGGAATTGAGCTGGTTGGAATCACACCGAGTCACTAGGTTGTAAGTATATTGTTGTAATTTGTGGGTGTCGTTGATGTTCTGCACGGTTTAAAGATTTTAAGGCCATCTGCAAACATTAAGACCTTTGAATTATGAATTACTGAGATGACTCCCTTAATGAAAATTATGAAGATCAAGGGTTATATATAGGAGCCTTGGCGTACTTCGGAAATGGCTAATTGATACATTTAATTCTTCATTTCTAAATAATGTTTCTATGATAAATTAACGATGAACGTATGCAGCAGCGATGTATTGAAATTTTTGACTGTAAATTTTTATTTTTTTTATTTTTTGGTGTTTTAAGATAAAATATATTTTGCCTACAAAAAGCAGAAAAACCGTTAAATAAATATTAATACAGACGAATTTTAAACATCTTAGAAATTACTTTTGTATGAATTTATTGTTGTTGTTGGCAATGATGTTCATATTTTGAATTGCGAGGTTATTTTTGCAAGGTTTCTATCAACAAATTATTAATTTTTCAGCTAAACGAATACAATCAATCAAATGTTAGTAACTTATTGGTAATGTGAAAAAGAAAATTAATCTGCTAGTGTCAAAATTATAACAGGCAAATTATTTTCTACGGAAATCGGACACCTCCATTGAGAACGGTTCAGCAAGTGTGGTTTAGACCAGGTTACAAACGGACTGTAGAAACCAAATTTGTATAAGCACTCTAAGGATGTATAATGACTGATGGAGTCAAAAGCCTTCGCAAAGTCTATGTATTTCACATCAACTTGCTTGTGATTTCGAATTTTATTTTGTCTAGATGCTGTTGAACTGTGTACGACTGGTTGTAGTTTAACCGAACTGTTAAGAGCTGTTTAACCGAACAACTTTGGAATTGATGAAATTGATGCTATATCTCTACTTATAAAATGAAATATCATTCCGTGTATCAGATTTGATAATTGGTCTTAGTATTTTTTAGTTCTAGAGAAAAATTCTTTCTTTCAATGATTGATTGAAAAAAGTGTCAGAAATTATTTCTTGTTTTAAAGTAACTCGAAAAGTATTAAGTATGGATCATTCCTTATTTTATCTTGAATGCAACAGACGCATCTTTTGAACTTTAGTTGGTAGTCAATTTCGTAGGGTTGGTTACATATTGTGGATTTATGTTTACTAGCTAGCTTTGGAATATAATTATTACATTCAATTTTCTATTAATGAAAAAACGAAAGGCGTAACATAAACATATAAGTGAACTATTGGTGCTAGTGCTACTTTTTATGAAAAACTAGTAGATCCTTGGGTCTGTCCAAATTAGTACATCGTATCTACAAAAAAAATTAGCAGGTACTTGAAATATATTGAGAAATACGAGTAAAATTTTTAATTTATTTCATCAATTTAAATGAATCCCAGAATTTTCGACAAGTCCTAGTATATATCAATTTTGTTTTCACATTTTTATGTTCAGGAAACTTTCAAAGTCAATATAACCAGTAGACTACACTCTTATACCGTAGACAGACTCAAAATTTACCGCGATTTTCATTTATCCAGATTGGAAATTAAATTATAATAATTGTAATAAACAAATTGTGGTGACAGACAGAAACCCGATTTTTGCGAGTGTGCCTAATTTATCGGGATAGATTGCATTTATCTAGTTATGAAAACTTAATAATTCTGTTTTGAAAAAATCGTGTACAGCCAGACAGGCAGAAATAACTTAATATTCTAAATAACGAGATTATTTAGTTTGTGTCTGTCTACGGTATTAGAATACATTTATAAAGATTTCTAAATGAAATACACCCTCACGAATAACGAATTAGTACCAGGCTGCAAGTTATCCCAAATCGTTAAAAGCAGTATATGCACAACAAAACGTTTTTTTTACATAAAGCATTTCTTACAAACAGTTAATGAGTTCCACTTTCCTCTTTCCGTGCGGCTTTTATTCTTTCGACTATATAGTAATAATGTTCACGACAACTTCAGTTTCTCAATTTCCTATTATGTTTTATTCTGTTTATGGTGTGCTGCTGGTGTATTTTATAATTCGTCAAAGTATTAGTTAAAAAATCCACCCATTCCTTTATGATACAAAACCGAAAGATTTCGCTTGCAAATTAAAGTTCAGGTAACCCTCCAAGAACACGGCATTCGAAGAACACGGTTTCGAAGAACACAGATACCCATTTCTTCAACTGACACGGTTCAAACCACACGATTTTCGTTATTCTCTTTTATTTTTTGTATATCATAACAAAAAATAAAACTTAACCTTTTTTTTATTTTATTTTTTGTAGTTTCCAACAACACGGTTTTAAAGAACACGGAACGAATTAATCGTGTTCTTGGAGGGTTTCCTGTATTTTATTTATGGTTTCAGAGAAATGTTAGCAACTACGATAAGGTTTAGGCGATGAGTTTAGTAAAGGAGGTGTTTATATAATAATTATTTTTTTCTAAAATATAAAACTTTTATTTTAGAAAAAAATAATTATGTACTTTATGTTTTCTCACAACAGAAGATCCGTGCCCGCGTAAAACTTTTACCAGTAGGTATGTTCAAAATCAGAAAATATTAATATATATTTTGACTTTCGTATAAATTAAGATATTTCAGCTTGGTTTGAAATTTCGTTAACAGATTATATAGCGGGTTTTATACCAGTTAGGATGATGGAACTGGAGTTGGTAACCTGGTTTAAAAATCAATTCCATTTCTTAATCCCCCCCACCCCTTCCACCCAACGGAACGTAGGAAGGCAAAGATTAAAACAATTGAAATTCGGTACAGAGCAAAAACGTCGTAATTGAAAAGATTTTAGTTGAAATATTTTCAACAATTTATAAAATAGGTGTTAAGCACTTGATTATCATTTTCATTAGGCCACAGAACCGATTAAAACCAAATTACTTTCGCATCATTAATCCCTCCATACTTTGTTGTATACACCTATATTATAAAACAGCCAAGAAGTATAAAAATCCTTAAAATAAACTCAAATTCCGTAAATCAAACGAAATCCCATTATTTGGAGGTAACAATGAATAATCCTTATTCAGTGTAACCGCACACTAAAGTTAAATTTTTGTTGTTGTTTTGTTTTTTATGGATGCAGGATCCATATAATAAAAAGCTTAAAATAAATAAACCAAAAAAGGAATAAATTTTCCTTTTTCACTTGTTTTTGTTTCTGGTTTGAAGATATGTATGTGTATAAGGATTCTTCCTTTTGGTTATTCAAAAAATAAAAAAATATCATATTGTTTCGATTTAACTCCCACTTAACATCATTTATAACGCAACCATAATAATAATCTTAAATATCCTCTTCAATTTAATCAACAAAAAAAAGGAAAATAATAACAATAATAATAATAATAAGAGGAAAAAAATATTTTATATACAAAGCACACATATAATACATCAACAAATACAGCCTTAGATTTTTCCACTGTAAATCTATTATCATTTAAGTGGATTTTAAATGAAAAACACTTAAAAGTATAAAAAACAAGAAATACATTTTCCGATTTTTTCGGTGTTTTGTTACATTTTTTGCTATACGTTTTTGTTGTGATTCTCATTTTACGATTGATTCCTTTTTTTATATGAAATCCATCCATAAAAAAAAATCATCATCATCCTTAATCAATTGCCTCTCTTGAATATTAAATTGATAAATAATTTTTGTTCGATTTTCATCGGCACCCTTCAATTTTCCACTCGAACATGCTGGATCAGTTGTTGTGCGCCAAAGTGGTGAGCAATTTATTGTTCTTTTATTTTATTTTTTCTGTTTAATTGCAACCTTTTAATTTCCTTCCGACATCATTTCTCGACATATTTTAGTCGAAAGCACGAAATGAAAATCTATACGAAAAAAAGGTTCGTTTCGAATTCTTTTAAAACATCGGGAGAACGGTTATCCTCCAAGTCGTTTCCATTTTAATGCTGCTACGATTTAATTTTTCTCATTTTTTGCTCGTATAGTTTTGAAAAGGGTGATATTTGGAATGTAGTCAACAACAACACAAAATTAAAAAATGGTGAAAATTCATCACTGTCAACGAGTGAAATGAGGATTCGAAACGATTACGATTATGTGGATATGGTTTATTATTGGTTTTTGGCCAAATATTTATTTAAATGTGGTTTTTTAAGGACGATGAATATTTTGAAATCGATGGAATTTAAACAAAGATGTGCCATTCAAATTCAATAAAAAAATGCGACCGTAATTTGCATATATAGCAGTATAGTCACGTACCGCGGCCTTAATCAAAATACAAGTAGTATTTATATTATTATGAAATTATTCTGCTCACAATGACTTTTCAGCGACACAAATTCATTGTACTCGTGTGTATAAAACAGAAATTGTACTTTGCACTTGTACATGTACTCGCATAAGACAATAATTCACTGATTAGAATACAAAATTTCTTTATTTTAAACGTGAGGAGTTCTATACATTTTCATGGGTGTGTTAGAGTTTTTCATTATCCAAAAGTGTAACAGAAATTTAACGACATCAGCTACGGTTCAGAATATTAATTTATGTTATGTATAAATTTTAAAACCTACAGAAATTTATTTTTTGTTGCCTATCTTTCTGCAAAAGATGTTTAATGTTTGGTGCAGAACAGTTCGTTGTTTATTTTTAAACTCCAAATCACGTTTCGCCTAATTGTTAATTTCATATATTTTGAAATTATTTATTTATGGTTTTTAGTGTTTTTGTGTAATTTTATTTGTATTTAGTTATTATGTAAAGCGCGAAGATCCTTTTTTCAACAGAGACAACTTGTTGTTATATAACATAGAATGGAAATATGTAGTAGTATTTTGATACCAAAATATATTCGAGGATATGAATCCAAACCTACAAAGTATTGAACTTGTCAGACCACTATCCAAATTGTCAGATTAGCGAAAGATAATCATTTAATTGGGTGCTGCTTTTCAGAACCGACCCTTCGCTTTATATCAAGGTAACAGAGCAAAAAATTTGTTTTTATTTACTGTTCTTATAAAATCCCCCTTATTTATTGTTATATTAATAAGGGAATTAAAAACTTGGCGTAATTTTGCTTTACGTATACATCGAGAAAATCAGGTGAGGAATATAAATAATGAAAATTTTTAAATGCAGGATTGTTTACTATCAGTTTTTAGGAGGGAGAAGATAAATTTTTCCTGAACATTTTTTGATTTTCCAAAAAAATTTATTTTTTCAATATATTTTTTTATAAAAGAGTTTCTATCGCTCTTATCGCTTCTTCTGTAGTGCCACAAATGTTAAAAGAATCAACTTTCGCAAATATAATTTTTTTTAATGTAATTTTAATTCGTTAAAGGATAAGGGCTGCTCCCTCAAATCCCCGCTTTTCCACAATTTATACAATTCTTCAAGTGCCAAAGTAAGTAAAAAAAAATTGAAACAATTTCAAAATTTTCCTGGATAAATTGCAAAATTTTCCCGGAAAAATTACTTGTACATTCGAAAAACTGTTGATTGAATACAATCTTAATCTCAAATTTATTATAAAAATTACACATTTGTACGTATTTTGAATAAAATAATAAGCAATTTTATTTAAGTGAAAATTTTCCCGGAAAATGGGGTAATTTTCCTGAAAGCTTTCCCCTCCTAAAAACTGTTGATAAACAATCCTGCATTAAAAATTTTTTAAAATTTATACTCCTTACCGGATTTTCTCGATGTACACGTAAAGTAAACTTTAGCCAAAAACTTGTCGAGAGGTAAGTAGGAATCAAAAGAAATATTAACATTTGCTGAATAAGAAAAAGCTTATATAAAAAGCTTAATAAACTTGTATAAAATTTATACCTCGCGAAAAACCGCAATACTAATAACGTTTTCCATAACATTTAGAAATATGTTTTTTGTGTAATTTACTGTCTGTCTCAATGGGCGCTTTCAGGACAGGCAACAGTTGGGAATATTTTGAGTAAAACCCAGCGTTATAAAAATATTCAGCACTATGAAATTTTTAAATCAAATTATCGATGATTTCACTAATAAATGGCGACCAGCAAGCGCTCAATGAACGTTTTATTAAATGGAAAAAAATGAAACAGTAGGAAAACAATTTTTACTAAACATTTTACTGAACAGACGTTTCAAAACATCAATCTAAAAAATCGTTCGAAAGCGCTGCTTTACTATTTAATTGGCCGAAAAGGTCAGAGGTTTTAGACCTCATTTTCCGAAAATGAGTTATAAATGTGCTCCTACTAATACCACTGCGCTATTTCATAATCTTAAATTCAGATGCTTTAAAATCGGCCAATTTTTCTTATTTTTTTAGAAAGACACTTTCCAAAGGCACTACCAATGAGTTTCTTAAAAATGTCACGTACTTAAATATACTCCATTAAAAGAAATAAAGGAAGAATTAACAGATATAAAAAAATTTACAGCTAAGAAGAATTTACAATTTTAATGTAAGAAAATAAAGAACACATAAAAGCAGTTCAACCATGTGTATCATTTGGAACGACAAGTAAACCTGCAACCGATAATGACATTAAAACATTCCATACGAATATAGACGAAGTAGATAGTACTTTAAACCAGAATAAAAGCAAGAAAAGAAAAGCTCAACACTCACCAGAAACGGCAGAAACTTCACCATCAACTTCAAAGAGGTTTCTAGAAGCCAGTTAATTATTAAGAAACAACTCTATAACAACTACCAGCTAAACCAAACGAGAAGCCACCTCCATCAATTAACGTCATTGGAATATCAAATTATTCCATTGTACAATCGATTATGAAATCGGTCTCGGTAGCCGAGTACAAACTCGTATCCCTAAATAAGGGTGTCTGGAAAGTCTCTGAAATCTATAAAGCTTTGGTTGCAAAGCTTAATTCTGAGAGGCTTTGATGGTTTTCCTACGACGATAAGAATGAGCAAAGTCTAATCCAATTTATGGCTAAAGGTTTTTACTCAACCTGCGCAAAAGAGGAAATTATTGAGGATCTCAAGTAAAATGGTCAACGGATAAAAAATGGTGTAAACATCGTTAAGGAAGAAAAAATTGAAACTGAACAAGGAGTTCAACTAACAAAAAAGGAATGTTACTACTTATTTATGCTCACTTTTGATAACAATTCATTAAAAAAAACAGCGGTCGCAGTCTAATAGCGCATCGTAAAAAATGTCAGTTTTACTCATATTATATTGAGAGACAAGGTGCATGAAATGTGCCAGGAAGCATTACGTCCAAAGATGCGCGGCTAGTAAAATGTTACAGCAAATGTAATAATTTAAGAAAGCCATATCCCGCAAAATTACAGGGGTTGTGAAAAGGCTAGGGAGCTACAAAGATAAAGAAATAAAAGGCGAAAACTAAGTAATAAAAAATCCAGAAATAGAGGAGAAAACGAATCAAACTTCCATCAAAGAGGAACCAAAACCTCATACTATACTTTTTACACTATTTGCCGTAGGCACTTGGCGAAACACACTTAATAAACACATTTTATTAAACACTTGTTTTACTATTTCGCAAAAATTAGATTTTTGAATATTTTAATTAAAAAATTTTATTCAAAAAGTTCAAAAAATCAATCGATCGATTTCGACTTGTTAGGGCATCATCAGGAGTACCTATCCTGATTTGTAAAAGTAAAAATTTTATTATATATAGTAGATAAAAGGAAGAAAAGAAATAAAAGAAGGAGAGACAAAAAATAAGCAATACAAATTAATCTACTGGTGGTCGGCGATTGATCGTCGTCGAGGAAAGGCGTGTTTTTGTCTCTCCTCGAAATAAATAAATTATTTAATTTAAATTTGTTATAGTTAACTAATAAATAACTAATAATTTTATATGTGTTAAATAAATAAATAAATAATAATAATATAATAATAATTTGTGTAAATTGATAACTAAAGTGAAAAGTTGTACATATTGTATGTTTATATAAATTTGTGTGTGGTGTGTTTGCATTGGTGTAGAATATGTACGTAACAATTTTCATTACATATTTTAATACCGTTGCTTGAATGCATCACACGCGCTATATGTAAACCTTCAATATGTATGACTGTTTTGATTCCAAAGGATGCATAAGATAAGTGTTGTCCATTTATTCATTGTTTTAATACATATTTTAATTATTATATATACTTTTTCCAAATAAATTTAAAGTATATAAACCTTTTAACTGTATTTTATCACTCATAAAGGTGTAGAGTACCAGTATTCTCATCTAGTGGGTCAATCGAGTATAGTTTGTGCGAGAAAGGGATTTTTAATGCCGTTGTTCTGTTTTTGTTACACTCGCTTAACAATTTTTGTTGTTGGTCTGCTACGATTATTTTTCGTTTTTTTGCCGGTAATTTTGAATTCTACGTTTTGTTTGGTTTACATATATATTTACTCGTACATTATATACATATTTTGCATGGAGATTAGTATTTGAGGTGTATAGCGGGGTATACATTCCAATATCCACTGAAAATGTGGTTTTGCGATGTTTATAGCTTGTTATATGCTTTTAGCTTTGGCTATATCGGCCGTTGGGTATATATGTGTTGGTTACGAAGAAACAATTTACAAGATCAGGGAAGTTTTTGTTTTCATATTATTTTATTTATATTCATTACATAATTATTATATATTTGTTATATGCATAGGTATTTACTTTTTGTGCTTGTGTGTGTAAATGTTTTTCGATATGTTAAAAGATACAAAAAAACAGAAGATCAAATCATAGATTTTAGTTGTTGTTTTCCTTGTTGTTCGGCTTTTCATTGATTTTATTTGTGTGATCAATTTTCACAGAGGCGGCGAGGATATGGTGGAGCCGTATTGCAATAAATTTTCTTTGATATTTGTGGTAGAGTGCTTAATAGATTTCGTTCATGATGAGTGGTTGGTCGGTGTCTACGGTTTATGATGGTTGTTCATTGTACATTGTGTTTCTCAACTTACGGAGGGTTATATTCATATAACATGCTCTGTCGTTACCTGTATTTGTAAGCTATTTTGGGCTATTTTAAATCGTTTTGTTTGGGAGTTGATGTCAATCAATTATCAATCAATTGTTGGTACAAAAAGGCAAATTTGCAGTTTTGCATGGAACCCTTGTCTGAGGTTTGGATTTGTGTATCCAGGTTGGTATCTTTGCTGAATATTATAGATGTTTTTCTTAAAGTTTACCGTCGGTTTCGCGGGAGTTGAGTCATTTTTGAAATTTTAGGATGATCGGTCGTACGTTGGGGTTTTTGAGCTGTAGGATTGCCGCGATACTTTTATAATCACGGCTGTATGAAGCATGGGTGTTGTCGATTAGTGATGTTGATGGGAGATCGCTTGGCGAATGGTAGAGGTGTTACGGGGAGAGGATTCAAACCGTCTTTTGGGGTTGTTTCGGATATAACTTTGTGTGTTGCAGTGTGTTTTTTGTTTATAGATGGGGTGGGTATCGAGTACTCCTGGATAAACATAACATATTCTTTAGTACATTTTACTATGACTATTTATAAAATAATTCTTTTCACAATGTGATTTCAGAGATTATTAGAATTTTACTAATATTCCTTCATCCAATTATTCAGCGCTTGACCATTATACATATTTTAATTTGGTGAGAAATTTAGAGTTATCGAGGTTTACCAGGTGTTTATTATTAATACTATTATTCAATCCAGTTCCTGATTAAGCTCATTTATTTAGTTATTTCTAATGCAGATTTTTGATTACAGGATCTTTGAAGTAGTAATATTTTCTAATTAAAAATAAAATTTTAATTTAAAAGTCAGAAGAGCAGACAATAGGAATCATAATGGCTATCGGGTTTCTAATAAATTTGATATTTCAGCGAATACTTTTTGGAATTGCAGATATCTTGGAAGCTACAGATTAAATTTGAAATGCAGTTAAATATTGCTGTACTTAGATAGTTTTTCAGGGATCATGGCTTTTTTTAATTAAATTATTTTCTAGGTTGTTTCGGCAGACTGTCATGAAGAGGTTGTTTGGTAGACAGTAAATTGGTGAAGGTTTTGATTAGCTTGTTCTAAGTTTGATAAACAATTATCGCTGGTTGTTCTTTTTATGATTTATTTAATACGATTGGGTTATTTGGGAAATGGATCCTACAGTTGTGCTAACTACTTATTAATTCTGCCATCTTACAGATTCCTAATTGCTTTAAAATAACTATTCAATTCTGGCTTAATTTGTTTAGGTATTGGGGTTCTAAAACTGTGCCAAATATACATTATTGATATTACCTTACATATATCAGATTAGCTGTTTTTGAAACCAGTTTTCATTTGGCCATTAGGGATGGCAAGGACAAGTGATCTTCACATTATATAAATTTTTTATTTAACTATTTTTTTATAAATAAATCCATTAGTTCAACAGATTCACAAAGATTCTACCAGTTGAAGATAAAAAGAAGGTCGTCCGTTCCTTTCGTGCTTTGATACTAGTACTGCAATATTTAGTGATTTCTGGATTCGATTTGTTTTAATTTATTTTGATTTAACTTGTTTTAAGAGAAATTTAGTTAATACTGATCATAACATTATGTTTATTTCATTCAAGCTAATTTAACTCTTAATAATGACATTTTATTTCAGGAAATTTACTGCAACTTAATTAATAAAATTTTTTAATTATAATTATATTTTTTTAGGATGCTGAGTTCTGAATATATCGAAAAAAGATCAAAAATAATTGTGTTGTCTTGTGCTAACCGTCTTATATTACATTTCAACTAACAATTCACTAATTATTGACTACTTAGGTGTCTGAAACCGTGTCAATTTGCATAATAATTAACAAACCTTTCCTATCCCTCCATCTTGTTATATGTAAAAGAGTGTGCGGATGTGCCCGGCGTCAACCGGGAATCTTACTTAGGTTTGGTCGCACATTCCAATCAATCAATCAATCAATACAAATTAATCTACTGATCGCCGCCAGCCAACTGTTGTTTATAAGGAAAAATTTAAAAATTAAAAATGGGGGAAAAGTATAGAAAGTTAGCGAATTGTCGCCGGCTGAGTAACAAAATTCAAGGTATATTGAAGGTATATTCAAGGTATCACACTTGATTACCCGCCGTATTGGTCATATTATTGCGAAAGTGAGAATAGAACAGGGCGGGATCCGTAATTGGTGAGAAAAAGATTTCTCTCTGTTCGTTAAGGATATTTTGATTAAGGAATATGGACTTTCGAATTTCGTAAGATTCTAAGGTATCTAAACGTCTGCTTTTGGGTTGTATATGTAATATGTCTCAATTGTTCAAGCTAGCTGTATGATTTTCTAAAGTTAAATGGTTATGAAACGTTGATTGATTGCAACCAGATAAATGTTCTTTGGCTCTAACTCCAAAATTGCGCCCAGTCTGTCCAATATAGGAGAAACTACAATCATTGCAATTAATTCTATAAACACCAAACTTGGAAAGGCGATCAACTTTAGGTTTATTGTTAAAAAATATTTTCTTTATTGTGTTATTATTATAAAAAGCAAAATTAATATTGGTATAACCGGACACGATGTTGCTAGTTCGTTGGCTCGTTTTTCCTATATATACTTTAAGCGGGGCCAATTTACCTGCGTGGGACTATCCGGTTGATAAATACCCGTTAGAGTTTTATGCTTTAGCTTTTTATTTAATAACTTTAATGTAGTCCTAGTTGCATATCCGTGATTCGTTGCAATTTGTAGTATATTAAGCTCTATGTTGAAATTTGAATTTGTCAAGGGGATATTTGCCGCCCCGGTGACAAAGTTGTCAGCATACTTGCTCCAGCCACCGGAGGTCCCGGGTTCGATTCCCGGTGGTGACAAGGAAGAAATTTCACGGCTGGTTTAGGATCAATGGATTAATCACTCATTATCCGAAATGAAAACATAATTATGAAACCTCATTTGAGGCGGCCAAATCCCTTGATGGGATATAGTGCCAGAGAGAGAGAGAGAGAGAGAGAGAAGGGATATTTATTAGTGTATCTATGAGTGAGTGAAAAGTTGACATTTTAATATTATGGCGATGGTTTGAAGAACTAAGGACCACAGCGTCTGTATACGTTAGTTTTCGATAAATTCTGGTTATTGTAATATCGAGAAAATTAGTACATTTATTTTGTTCTATTTCTAACGTAAAGTCAATGGTAGGATATTAAGAATTTAACCAAGTAAGAAATAAGTCTAACAGGCTATCAGTTCCATTCCATAGACATAGTATTTTATCAAGATATCTATACCAAAAGATTATATGACGAAAATAAGGATTGTTATTTGATAAGATCATTTGTTTGAAAAAATTCATAAAAATTTCATCTAACAAAGGTGACAGAGGAGAGCCCATGGGTAGACCATCAGCAAAAATGAAATATGTATTATCAAAACAGAAATAATTTTGTTTAATACAAGTCTCAAACACCAACTTCAGATCACGACTAACGCCCTCATCGACAACATCCCTATCTAAGTAATTACAAACTATAAGTATTAATTGGAATAGAAGTGAAAAGACTGGCAACGTCAGACGAAACTAGCTTTGAATGTAATGAAATGTTGACGTTTTGAATTTTTTTAATCAATTCTACCGATTTCTTAACCGCGTAAGCCGAAAATAAATCAGAAAAGAAAGAACATTTCATCACAGCAATCAATCAACTTTCCATAACCATTTAACCTTAGAAAATTATACAGCTAGCTTGAACAATTTAGACATATTACATATACAACCCAAAAGTAGACGTTTAGATACATTAGAATCTTTAGTTACCTTAGAAATTAAAATATTCAAATATCAAATTTTTGCGAAATAGAGAAACAAGTGTTTAATAAAATTTGTTTATTAAGTCATGCTAGTAAAATGGAAGAACCAAAACTATACTTGCAAATCGTATTCAAAAACCAGTTATTACCCAGGACACCGCAAAAAGTGAAGGAGTAGAAAAATAATTGGCAGGCAACGCAAACCATAGCTTACTCGAAACTTGCATAAGCAAGTGAATTAAATTTGTTAGTTAACTTCTCCAGAAAAGCTGAATTATTGGTTAAAATATGGAAGATATCGGAACATTAATGTAATTATAAAACAGCCAAGGCGAGTTGTCTGATCAGTATGAAACTTGTTGTAAGACCTGTCTCGATTTTGGCAAATATTTTAAAAAGCATACAATTTATGAAAAAACTCGTATAAACTACCTAAAAGATTCTAAATTAATATTGCAACAATATCGGTCCAGGTCAGTTTTCCAAAATTTAAACGAAAATGACGATTTTTGACAATTGAACAAAAATTTGCCCCCAATCCACCTGAAGTGGCAGACTTTAGTCCAAGCCTCTTGAATATTCTCCTGGACTTTAGTCCAAGCGTCTTGATTATTCAAAATAAAACTTCACTAACTCAATCCTCAACTTTTTGCATCAATTGGGAAATCCATGTGAAATTTGGTGGAAATCTGCTCAATTTTTGCAATGATGTTGAAAAGTTTAGCATTTATAAAAAAAAATGAGTGAGTCCATTAGTACTCTCAAGGAGATGTGTAAACATGGCGTGTGTATAGTACGTGGGTACAGTTTACTTTGAAGGAAGAAGGAATGCAATTTTACTAACCAGAGTTTTTCATTTGTTTATATTATCGTTAAATTGGTCTATTACTCTTTCGGTATAATCGGCGCAATTGGATTTTGGTAGCTAAAATAAGATATATTATATATACTGTCGACTCTAACTTTAAAAATTTTCATTGAAAAACTGCACAATATGATCGTCCCATATCTAGTAGTAAATATATTTCGATCTGAGTTCATGTGCAAATCGAATTCGTCTCGCAGGAAGTTTATAAGCGGTTCAGCTTGAGGAACAGCATAATTAATAATGAAATCTCCGCTCATAATCATCGCCAAAAGATGATAGTCTTCTTGGAGAATTTTTGAAATTCTTTAGGATATGGGGCAAGGACGAAATGTATGAACTTCATTATGTCTTCGAAAGATTTATTCGGCGAGGTTAATACAACTATACAGAAAGCATCTTATTCCCATTGAGAAGCTGAAGTTCAGCCGTATATATATCATCAATGAGTTGTGTTGTTACGCTCATACCAGTTGTTTGTCCAACGATGATTTCTTTATGCGAGGTGACTGTATGGTATGAGTATTCCATTTGAATTTTTATATATTGTTACCCCGGCAGCTCACTCTACGTCTCTCTTGAACTGAACGCAGATCTGGAAAAGCAAGAAAATTGAGCATCCTTGCATGACTGTGTCAGTTAGGTCGAGGTGATGTGTATGATCTAAGACTCTGACAGTTCAATGTTAAAAACCAGACGTCATTATTATCTCGTACAAAATTCGCCATTACAACGGATAAAGCGGATTTGTGGTGAGGCACGATAGCTAATTTTGAAGAAGACCCATTGAGGTCCCATTTTTACGTCCATGGTAGACGACATGATCATCGATAGCCGACGTGATGAACAGTCCTTCGAGACTCGTTACTCGTGCTAAAGCAATATACACAATTTGTTAACTGTGTCTTTTAACGTAAGAGTATATACCGACTATCTCGTTGTAGGTACCACCGTGTGATGCATGAATTGTGGTGGCACATGAAGGTACGACGCTTTACATTAATTGTTGTTTATGCTTAACATTAATTGTTGTTTCGATTAATAGTTGAGCTTTTTCTAGAAATGGGCACCAAACATCGGTCGATATTCGTTTTCTGCGCCCATCCAGCTTCAAGCCACCTGACCTTCTTGCCTACTTGTGAATTTGAACCGAAATCCATCCAGAGTCGTTTGACATTTTTTACTGTCGACGTTTTCATCGTTCTCGTTGTCCTGGTTAGGATGCCTATGCATTCGATATACTTTAGACAGCCCATAGTTCCATTCGCCAGTCCATTTGTTACGTCAATATTGGTTTTGAAAAAGTACGGCAAATTTGTGTCCACTATGCTCATTTTATGGATCTTTTGACGGAATTGCTACTCCGGCAGCCCACTGACCATCTCTATTGAACTGAAAACAGCATTCAAACGTAGGAATATTAACAAGTTCGTCATTGCGCAGCCAGGTCTCGAAAACCAAATGAATTGAGCATACCTGCGTGGCTGTGACCTGAGACTCTGGCAGTTCAATGTTAAAAACGAGATGTCATTATAACCCCATTCAGTAGAAGACATGATCATTGATAGCCGACGTGATGAACAGCGCCTAGAGACTCGTCACTCGTGATAAAGCAATATACAGCAGTTATCGACTGTGTTTTTAATCGTATGAGTATGCAATTTCGTAATCGTAATTCGTATTTCGTATCGTAATTTTTTTTTTGATTTTTCTGATCGATGGAAATGTCGATGGTTTCTATTTCATTCATTAAATTAATTTTTTCATTTTCCCTACTATTATACATATACATAAAAGCATGCCATGTATAGTAAAAATTGTTTTTGTTGAGTTTCTTGCTTTTTTTTCAAACGAAGTAGGTATACGTCATTTCCGTTCGTTTCATTTATAAGTTTACTCTAATACAAAAAATTTTGGTAGGCGCGCGTAAAGATGTTTACACATCAATAAATTTATAACGCTATAGTTAAACTTTGTTGTTATTTGCAATCGCGCTTGATAGAACGAGTACAGTTGCTGGATAAATTTCTACTTTTGCGGATACAGCTGTGCAACCGTCCAGTCCACGCTATATCTGCATACAGGTCATGTTTATCGTTATCTTGGCATTTTAATAGACGAACAATTAAACTGGAAGGCGCATATTGAAGGGTTGAAATCTAAGTTTTTATTGGTATCAAGGAAACTGTACGTTTTGCGTTCATATTGTCCATTATATTTATTAAGAATGGTGTATTTCGTACTAGCTGATTCAATTCTGCAATACGGTCTCTCCTGTTGGGGTAGTGCATACAAAACCACGTTAATACCATTATTTAATAGGCAGAAACACATTGCTCGAATCATGTGTTTTAAAGAATCGTGTTCACCCTCCTGGCCCATATTCCAAACTCTCGATATCTTGCCACTGCGTCACATGTTTGTCTTCAAGGTATTAAGAATTGTTTACAATATTAGCGGAAACTCATTTATTAACTATTCAGACGACTATAGTCTTCGTTCTAGTCTCCAATTCAAAAAAAATATCCCAAAATATAATTCACATCTCAGAAGATGTTTTTTCAATGTAATTTCACTTATTATCTTTAACAAGTTACCTTGCAAGATTCGTAGGTGTTGCACCTTATCATTATTTTCAAAAGAACTAAAACATTGGCTTAGTACAACCAAGAATATTGAGGAGCTCTACAGTTTCCATATTTAACACTAGTACGAGTAGAATTATACTTTCGTGATGTTTATATGATAATAATTGGATTCATCTGCCATAAATTTTTGTCTAGAGATTATATTATTATTATTATCTATTATATTTATATATTTTTATATATTTTATAATTTTAAACGTTAAAAGGGAATCAGTGTACCTGGCCCGTGTTCTTTTGAACCAAAGGTACACTTTTTCTTACCAATGTACATATTTTTATTATTGTATAATTCTTGTAAATAAAAATTGGTAATGAACCTAAAAAAAAAAAAAAAAAAAAAAAAATATAATCCTTTGATGACTGGGAAAGGTGTTTTCGAGCTTCAACATAATTTGCATCATCGACGCGAAAGTGACATATAGTAGTACACGCTGGTCCGCGAAATTGTCCGACACAATGTGGTATTATCATGAACGGTTGTAGTTTCTATCGAAAACAAGCAATGTCAGTCTCGGTGACTTAAAATCCGATCTGAAATTATTCGTAAAGGATAGTTGGCTGGCATCTTCATTTTTGGAACCTGGTTGGCCCGTAATGGGAACTGATTGGAGGCTAATTGCACATATCAGCATTTGAATTTCCGCGATTAGAGGAAAATACTTTTTTTTCTTTTTTTTGTAAATAATATGAAAATTTAAAGTATTTCGGAGTGCTTACAAATTTATTGCGTTTTACATTTTGTGCAAATTTTACATTGCAAAACTAAAAAAAAAATGTAGCTAAGAGCGAAAATAACATATTTCTAAGATTTGATTAACCCCCTATAGACAGAACAACACACTGCTCGTTGGTTTTCATAAAGCAATATTTCGGAAGATAAAATTAATAATATAATAACCGAGTTCATAAAAATTAAAAACAAAGAATTATAAGACTACTTTACTCCTTTTAAAAAATAAATTACTTAAATTTTCATCATTTTGTATCTTACACCTGCACAAATTAAACGGAGAGAGCAGAAATATTAAAACCAATAATTTATAGCATGCCCTAAAACTCTCACTATAAAAAATAAACCTGTAAAAATCCAGAATCATAATTTTCACCGTCCATGAGTCTCTCTGCAATGGTGTTGCTGTATAATTTATTTATATACAAAGGCAAACACAATAAATTGTGTACCAAGAGCTTTTCATATACAACTTTAAAAATTCATCATCAGCAAATAAAAAATTTGTATTGCTTTAATATTAGAAAAATCAAATTTTCCGAAGTTCCATTGGCATGTATCATTCATTGATCGAAATTATTTATATTGGAGTCTTTACTTAGTTGCGCTATGTATTCATCTTTGTTTGTTTTCGCCAAAACACAAAAAACAACTTTTTTGTAATTTTTTGATTCGTTTTTCTAAAAAACGTTTATCATACATGAAGTTTATATAATACAAGTACGAGTACAAGTTATACTTCATTGAAGAATTATTCTCAACACAGTTTTTACTTGAATTAAGGGCAATAAGCTCAGTTTTCTACCCCTCGCCCTGGTGTTCGCAGTTAAAGGAAAATAATTTATTTTTTTTTTCTTTTGTGTATTGTTATAAAATGAGAATTGAATTTTAATTTTAGATGAAATTTATTTTTGATGTTCTTCTCTGGACTTGGCTTAGTATATAAAGTGTTCCAAGAATCTATTTTCTTTTTATTTTATATTTTCTTATTTTTTTGTTACGAGCATAAGGAAATTGTTGAAATATTCTTTTTTAATTTTTTTATTTTTAAATTTTCCTATCGGTTGGCTTGAATTTTAATAAGCTGGAAGATGATTTTTATTTTATTTTTTCAATCGATTTCTATTTGTGTACAAAATATAAAACTGAATATGTAGAGCAGAAAGTATTTGTGTATTTATTGTATTGATTTTTAACATTTGTATGTTAAAAAGTTAAAAAAATAAGAGAACGTAGGCGAACAGAAAGTTTATATTCCAAAATTTTGAAGTGCTTTGATGATACTTGCAAATGAGCATTTTTAAGTAAGGTTTGGGTTTAAGTAATTTAAATTTCTGCTTTAGTGTGCAAAGCACGTAGTAAAGTTCCAGTAAAGTTTCGTTCCTTATAGTTAGTTTAAAAGGCAGAAAAGTGAATATTTCAAAGTTGCAAATTCAATTCTTTAAGTTTTAAAAATTATTATGTTATATTTTTATTCAGTTTTTTTTTTTAAGAAATGAAAGTTATGTTACGTTTATAATTTTACGCGATACCCATATATATTTTACATATATATATTATAACTAGGAGCGCCGAGGAGGACCATTTCTAGTGCAACACGAACCTTATTAGTAGTTTTATCTGCTACTGAACCCCGTAAAAGTTACCGTGGTGCGATTTAAAATAAAAACTGCCTTCAAACTTATCTTCTCCTACTTATGAAAAGCAGAATAGGGTAAGGCAATTTCCGAATTGGTTTCTTAAAGAACACAATCTTTTGAACCCTCTTTTAGGCATTCATCTAGTCTATGACCTTGCTAACAGCAGCTTGTAAAAATAGTGATTCGTTGACTAGAACCGCAGAAGCAGATGATTTTTTTTTTAAATATTCGTAAATAGTCACTTTGGATTCTCTAAATTCTTTCGCTACATTTACATTACCAAGTAATCACTGGTCATATTACGACCACATCACGACGCCTTGATCATTTCGAATGCCGAGAGCTCAATATGACAGTTTTAAAACGATTTTTTCCGTTAAATATGATAAAATAAATATTTATGCTGAAATTTTAAACCAGGGTGGACTTAATTTTTTAAAAATGTACCAACAATTTTTGGTTTGCAATTTCGGACTAACTTCAAAGACTTTTGAATTTTGAAGCATATTTAGTGATATATCTTACTATTAAATCCTTATATTCTTAAACATTATTTGAGCATGTCAAATGATTCAGATGAATGTTATAATGATATATTCTGAACACACCAACGTTACGCAATTCAATCAGGTAGATATTTTTAGCTTCCGTCAGAAGGATTGTTATGCGCTCTTGAATTACAAATTGAAATTGCGGGATGGACTAACGTTCTTTTTAATCAAATACTGTAATTTTTGACGTTGAATAATCTTTTTTAAAAATATCGCACTGCCGAACTTAAACTATTTATTTATGAACCTAAATCCGCCTGTTTACAAATATGAGTTAAATGAGATGGGACACTAATAATAGCAGCTTCTCCCTTTAAATTCTTTTCTTCATTTAAATGCCTATTTTGACAAGCTAAGGCAGTACAAATGTGATTTAAAATATCGATGCTTTTTTGATGAAGCTTCATTTATTGTAGAATCCTTTCATACTCTCAACTAGTATTTCAACATGTCAGGCTAACCTAACATGAGCAACTCTCCATAACTTTTATAAAAAGCAACTTTCATGGAAATATTCATTGCCATTATAAGTGTAAATTCATTTAAATCAGAGTACACCATGGTGATTTGATTTTCAAATGTTTGTAGTATTTAACACGTTAGTGTATGGATTTATTCCAGGATTTTATAAAAAAAAATACTAACCAATAAAACCAACTTGCGTGAAGTTAGTCTGGATCAGAGTTTGTTTTATTTTATTACAAAATAATAGATAGAAAATAGCAAAATTCGAAAACATGTTTTGAAAATTATTAAATTACTCGTGCACGGCTCGCTTGGCAAACTAAATAAGTTTAGACTAGGGAAAGGATCATTTGATTGACATGATGATGTTAAAAACAGCTCATCGAAAGAGCTCCTCAAAGAAAAGCATATTGAGCTAAAAAAAGGGTCAGACATAGTAATAAATTGCTTAACTCTACGACAGCCAGTTGTGTTTTATTTATTACCTTTATTTATTGGTTTGGAACCTCTTTATTATTTAAAAGTAGTAAAGTTGCAATCAAACATTTCATCCTATGTGTTTTTTAAGAAAGCTGCCTTAACAAACATGTTAAGAAAATTTTGATTGTAACTTTACTACTAAAAAATGATAAAGAGATAACAGGTTCTAGCCAAAAAATAAATATCATGAACTTTTGCCAGATCTGTAACTCGTTACAACACATATCAGGGGGACTGGCACCCACTTGACTGTAACGTTGGTATAACTTCAAAACAAATTTATGAGACGTTCACACTCTCTGATGAGCTTGGAATCAATCAAGGGGAATCATTCAGTTAACGTCAAAGATTAGTGCTTTGGATACACAGTAGGTCAGCTTAGAAACAGGATTTCAGCTTAGAAAACTGAATAATGAGTACGCAGGCAGCCTGATGCCTTTAAGACAAACTTTTGGTAGTAGACTCGAAAACCCCTATTTTTGAAATCGAATTCGATCAATCGAACGACATTTTCGAATCATCGGAATTTGGGAATTCGAAATCAAATTTTTTTAAACGAAAACGTATAACAAGAAACCATCGAATATTTCCCTTATTGGGCAATTCGAACACGACCAATAATTCTACGATCATGAACGAATTTTTATTCGTAGTTAGTTCTGTTCACGAAGGCGAATACAAAGAGCAAAATTTTAAAATGTTAGGACGTTGATTTTTTGTATACCTCTTTTGTGTTTTACTAACACAATTGTGTGGTACGGCAAAAGTATCATGTCAAAAATTTATTTTTGTATGTATTTTGAACCAAGTTACATATTTGTGTATTCCTTTCAAACTTATTTTCGTTCGAAAAAAATACTATAATTATACACACAGTTGTGTTGGTTGTACTTCAAATCAAGTGAAATTTTTTTTATCAAAAACGCCATTACATACTATGATTTTTTACTCATACATTTGTGTGGTTTGGACTTTATTTCAGCTACTTTTTATTTTTTTTTGGTTGAAAAAGGAATATATTTATACTCTCTCTCTCTGGCACTATATCCCATCAAGGGATTTGGCCGCTTCAAATGAGGTTTCATAATCATATTTTCATTTCGGATAATGAGTGATAATGACCACCGGGAATCGAACTCGGGGCCTCTGGTCGCTGGAGCAAGCATGCTGACCACTTTGCCACCGGGGCGGCTTACTACTTATATATTTATTTAAAATAATGAATTAGAAAATGAAATGAATTAACTAAAAATATATTTTTATAAAAATAATCATAATTTTTTATTTATGTAATGGAATTTAGTACAATATTTCTGATCTCCTCGTTGATTATTTCTTGCCTATCGAATAGCACATTAAAGTGAACATATATTATGTAGCGCTGCGCATACGTTCACTATTTGAGCTGCTTTTTTGGAGCGTAACGTAATTCTCTTGCACTTAATAGACATCTGTATCTAGATCCCAATACATATTTCTATGATCCTTCGGTTAAATGATGGAGTGATGATGTATGAAAAGTTAGATATTGCGAACAAGTTAAAGAAGTATGTTGTGGATAGTGTAGAGGATATTATAAGATGAGATGGTGGGGGAGGATTGGAAGAGAGAGAGGGAGGATGAAAAATCGACAGTAGCAGTTTTCCTTGATTTTAAAAGGGCAATTTGAAACAATAGATAGGGCAAGATTGGAAGGAAAATTAAACACGTATGGTGTGAGGGGCGAATTGTTAAGTTGGTTGGACAGTTATTTAAATAATGGAAAGCAGTATGTAAAAATATATGATGTATGCTCTAATCCTGTAGATGTAAAGTTTGGAGTGCCACAAGGAAGTAAGCTGGGACCATTACTATTTATAGTATATAAAAATGATATGCCACAGGTTCTAAATAGATGCAAAATTCAATTGTTTGCTGATGATACGTTGTTGTACTTGTCGGGAAATGACTTAGTCGAGATCATAAGTAGTATGAATGAAGAGTTAGATGTAGCAAAATGGCTTCGTATAAATAAGTTAATGTTAAATGTAAACAAAACAAAATGTATGTATATAGGGAATAATGTAGTAAATGGAAATATTGTTATAGATAATGTTGTAATAGGATGTTGTAATAGGCATTATACTGGATAACAAGCAAAATTTTAGAGAACATGCTAGTTATGTTACAAAGAAGTTAGCAATGAAAGTAGGTGTATTATTAGCTAGGTATAAAAATTTGTTATCGGTAAAAGCGAAAAAGGTAGTTTATAATACTATTGTAATACCTATTGCAGTACTATACTTTTCATTGTAAATAAGTCTGTGATATGTTGCTGGAGTAAGAGTTGTTAACATTGGAGAATACGTTGTATATGAAAGTAATGACTTTTATTTATAGGCTTGATAAAAATTTGTTACCACAATATTTATATCACAGGATATGCATAGTCATGATACTAGGCATAAGGATAAGTTTTATTTAGAGTTTAAAAGACAATCTAGAAGTAAAAAAATCGATATTTGACAAAGGTATATCGATGTATAATGGAGCTACCGGAAAGTATAAGAAATTGTAGAAGCATAAATGATTTTAGGACAGAACTGTTAAAAGAAATTTTATAATTATTAAGTAGATGATGTTTACTCGTATTGTACTGTAAACTGGAAGATTAGCTTAAGAGTTATTTGAAAAAAAAAATGAATTATTGTCTTTCACTGACAAACACAAAACCAAAATATAATTGCAATTAAACGTCAAAATATCGCCAAGACTTAATTTATTGTTACAGGTATAATGATTAAAAATAATTTCCCTAATCTTTATTTGACAATGTAATTTTTTATTTTCGATCGAACTCCCAAATACCAAATCATGTTCGAATCGAATTGATCAATCGAATCGAAAACCAATTCGAATTTGTCCCTAATTTTCTGAGATATACTTAAATCTCTCAATGGATAAATCGCCGGGAATGACTTAGATAATTAGAACCCGGCCAATAAAATGTCATATCTCGTATTAACCAGCTGTGCTATTCACAGCAGCCTTAACAAAAACGTAGGAAGAACTGTTTGATTGCAAAAGAGATAACAGGTTATATACCAATAAATTATGTGTTGAAGCAACTCAATTAACTTCAAATATTAGCGCTTCAGATACACAGTGAGTCAGAGCTGGGATCTTAGCAGGAAAGCTGAACAATGGGTATACAAGCTGCCTGACTCATTAAAGACAAGCTTTTGGTAGCATTACTAAGCCTTGACCAAGGCTAGTGCTCGCGCCATCTGAGTAGAAAACTAGGGGTTTACAGTTTGTCTCTAAATTTCTGACATATCCTTAAATCTCTCGATGGATAAAACACCGAGACAGATTTAGATAAATAAAACTCGAGCTTTAATCTGTCACCGTATAAGACAATAATATAATTTTTTTATTTATTTTAGAAATAGCCGCCTCCGGAATTTTTTAAAAATTCGATTCTGGAACACCAATTTTTGGTCACTTTTTCACAGAAATCTGCACTTAAGGTAAAATACCACAACCCGGATCGTGGTACATATTGTGGATCGTATAACGGTTTTTCGGTTAGAATAGAAAACATCTCGAAAATTCCATGTATTAAACATTGCATTATGTTTATAGATGTATTGGGCTGCACGTGTGCAATTTTTGTCTAGCTCACTCTTATACAAGTATTAGTTTTTTTACTATAAATGCATCATAACTATGAATCAGTAGCAGGAAAGTGTTATGTGTGATGACGTTACTAGAATTGTAAGGATCGTGTACACGCAAAATAAGATTTTAAAAGCGCTAAAATTGTTTTCAAGTAAATATTTGTTGAGTTTAAAGTAAGTAAAGATTATTTATTGAATAAATAACTGTTATTTAAAAGAAAAAACTATTAATTAGCTTAATTTACGAAGATCCGCATTACATGCGCTATATATGCAAAGTGACTCAATTGTGAAACTCGAGATCCACTTTTCCGTCACAAACTAATAAATTTCAATTAAAATTTATTATATTATGAATTACAATAAACTTTAAAACATTTACTTTAATTGATAGCCTGCAATTGTTTCTTTTGAGATGAGCTAATTTGAATCTAGAATTTAGTTTCTATTTTGATTGTTATATGTAGTTAAACTTTCCTAAATTGTTAAATAATTAAAGATTAACACCGGTACATTATCTAGCTAATTACAGGCAAAGTAATTAAAAATTGTAGATCGAATTTATATCCATTCATTTGTCTAATCAATTGTAGTTAAAATTTGTTTACACTTAGTTTCTATTTTACAAATTTAATACAAAATTATATGTTTCAAAATTACTTTTTTTATTTTTTCAATATTATTTTATATTTTTATTAATAATAATTGCTTCGTCAACCTTGCAGACACAGATCAAAGAGTTTCTCTCGCTCTTATCGCTTCTTCTGATAGTGCCACAAATGTTAAAAGAATCAACTTTCGTATATATATATTTTTTTTAATGCAATTTTAATTCGTTTATACCTTAGAGGATGGGGCTGGCCCCCAAACCCCTGCTTTTCCACAATTTATTTGCACAATTCTTTAAGTGTCAAACTAAATAAAAAAAAATTGAAAACATTTCAAAATTCTCCTGGAAAAATTGAAAAATTTTCCCGGAAAAATTATTTGTACTGTTGAAAAACTGTTAAGATATAATTATAAGATCCAAATTTTTATAAAGATTACACATTTCTAAGTATTTTGAATAGAATAATACGCAATTTTTTTTAAGTGAAAATTTTCCCGGAAAATGGGACAATTTTCCGGAAAAATTTAGCTTCCCCTTTCTAAAAACTGTTGATAAACAATCCTACATTTAAAATTTTTTAAAATTTATACTCCTTACCTGATTTTCCCGATGTATACGTAAAGTAAACTTTAGCCTAAAATAATGCACATTTCTGAATATTTGTTAAAAGTCGAATTCAGATTTTTAATTTATAAAATGAAATAAAATGTGCCTTTTTTAATTCATTTTGAAAATGGATTAAGGCAGGTGTTTTAAAAATGAAATAGTGTAAGCCTTTGTTAATTCATTTTTGAGTTTTCTCATTTTTCTAAATCGCTTTTTTTAATTCATAGTTTTAAGTTAAAGATATGAATTAAAATAAGTAGCAGATGTTCATACAAAAATCAACTTTTTTAATTCATTTTTAAAGAACTTTTTTAATTCAGACTTTTTTAATTCGGTACCCCAGCAAGGCGCACCAAGCATGTTATCAAAGGAACAAGAAATGCATTTATGTACTTGGATTGATCACATGGCTAAAATCGGGTTCTCTCTCTCTTTCTGGCACTACATCCCATCAAGGGATTTGGCCGCCTCAAATGAGGTTTCATAATCATGTTTTCATTTCGGATAATGAGTGATTAATTCATTGATCCTAAACCAGCCGTGAAATTTTTTCCTTGTCACCACCGTGAATTGAAGCCGGGACCTCCGGTCGCTGGAGCAAGCATGCTGACCACTTTGCCACCGAGGCGGCGAATCGGGTTCCATATATCAAAAGAAATGCTGTTGGATTCCGTTCAAATGATCGTAAAAAATTTGAATATTCCAAATAATTAATAGTAATAATTTATAATTAATATTTAAAATTTGTAATAGTAATAATTTTACCCGAATAGAAATAGTAATAATTTATAATTAATATTTTAAATTTGTAATAGTGTAATTTAAATATTATTTAAATATTTTTTGTAATTGAATCGTAGCTCCGAAACATTATCTTTAATAAGGAGACTACTAAACTAGTTTTATTTCTGATTCTTTTCGTTTTATGTAATTATATGCTTTATATTTTTTATGGAAATAAAAACTAGGTATAAAAAAAAAAAAAAAAAATTCCGTGACGGTAGACCAGGTACATTTCTTTCAATTTTGTTTTCGATTTTATAATCCGACTTGTCCAAATATATCTGATTTAGGTCGTCATTGGTATAATGGATTTTTGAAAAGAAATCCTTCAATTTCTAAACGAGTCTCGCAGTACTTAGTTAAACATCGGGCGCAAATGAACGAAGCAAAAATTAGAAACTGGTTTCACGAAATAACCACATACATGCTAACGGATTTCTAAATATTTTTGATCACCCTGAAAGAATTTTCAATTGCGATGAAACCGCTTTCTTCTTAAGCCTGATCTCTACTCCCGTAATGGGTAACGCCAAAGGAAACCTTGGTCCCCCAATGGTTGTCTTTCCATATAAACGGATTCCCATTAATATCGCTAAGAGCATGCCAAATAGTTGGGGAATTGGAAGAAGTGAATCCGGCTGGATGACAGACGAACTATTTTTCGAGTATATCGCTAATATATTCTACCCATGGTTGTTAGTAAAAGAAAAACATAATTGTCCTGTTGTTCTCTTCGTGGATGGGCATACTTCGCACATGACCGTGACCCTAAGTGAATTTTGCAATGCAAGAGAAATAATATTAATTTCACTGCTACCGAATGCGACTTCTATACTGCAACCTATGGATGTGGCGTACTTTCATCCATTAATGTGTCTATTATGATTCTCGCCTCACCACACCACTCGCCGTGACTATCTAAGTCACCCGAGTTCAAAATTGGTATTGTGATTCTCCCTTTTATTTTGGCGAGCCGTTGTTTGCGGCGTCGTATGTGGATTCTTGTATTTTTTACAGTTTGTTATTTGTCGTTATGGATCGTTATTGTTTACAAATAGTTTTCATATAAAGATATTTTTGTATGTCTTTGTATGACAAAATTTATAAGGATACGATATTTTCATCGTATCGTAATACAAAATAATTATAAAAAAATATTAAAAATATAAAATATATTATATAAAAAATTGTGTATACTATATAAAAAAATTGTGCTCGAATTTTTGCCTTTCTCCATTCCATGCTTTCTCTAATTGGCGGCCCTAAGCTATTCCGCACTACTGACAAATTTTTCCAAAATTCGTTAATGGTTAGTTTGATTTTTCCAACATCTGGAAATCCACAGGCAATATTCCGGTTTTTTCCATTTCAATATAAATTTACTATTTCAATGTTAAAATATTAATAAAATATTATATTTCTAATACCAAAAATACTTGGTCACTTGACTCTCACCAACATATTTTAGGTGAGCATTTATGACATTGAACTCGCTTACTGTGAGAATTATAATACCAAAAATTATATGCGGTGATTTCGAGTCGCCAAGCGACACGCATGTGACGAACACTCGCTCACTGCGACAATCATAATACCAAAATAGAATTATAGTGACGACTCTTCACCCGGTGACGAGTAAGTGAGATTCATAATAGACCTATAAAGCAAGACTGGAGAAACGCCGTAAAAAATTGGAGAATGAAAAATAATGGAGCACGGAATCGTCGTGAAGATTTTGGGCCTTTGCTATCATCAATTTTGGACAACGTGCGCTTTGAAGAAAATTTAAGAAATGGGTTCAAAGCTTGAGGGTTATGTCCTCTTAACGCCAATGCAATAAATTACGGGAAACTACTTAGCAGTGAACTAACGGGAAACTACTTAGCAGTGAACTTTGAAAGATCTCAAAATAAATATCTTTGAAATGGCCTATTTGTGCAATTCATGGACTGGATCAAAAGAGGATACATGTTTATTCGAATATTGGAGATATTTGAAAATTAAAATTACGGAAATAAATAATAATGAGTCGAAGGATAACTGTCACGATGGACCTTCCAACCTCAACGTTCGAGAAACGGTGAGCAATGACATTTTCGATCTTGATAAAATGGATGTAGATTTGGATAGTAGTTTAGGACAAGAAACTGCTGTGACCCTAAAAGTCGCATTGGATGGTTCAGTAACTAGCGAAAGTGCATATCAAACTACAAATAAACTCGATGAAAACAAAATTAATAATGGTTTGCCTACTCCATTCAAACAGAATTTAATTTGGCCCACACCTAAAGCCTCAACCAACGAAAACTTAATAACTTAAGTTGTGCTCCGTTAGGACCACTTAGGGGAGCGGTACGACCACCAAAATTTTAGAGGTCTGTTGTTTATTTGTGACGAGAAGCGTATAGAATTTTGGTGATTGTAGCACTAACCGGAATGGTACAAACAGCGTGCAATTTAAGCTCTTAAGTGTTCGCTGGTTGAGTCATAAGCTTGAAACAATTTCCAGTAGGCGGGAAAAATTACCGGCAGTGATCTCATCACAACAATGGATTTTATATACAAAAAATAAATTAGAAAAATAAGATAAAGAAATTATTGAAAAGGAAGAAAGAAAACGACAAAGACAAGAAAAATGCAAGAAAAAGTGCAATTTTGATTTAGAATCTGATAACCATGAGAAAACGGAAACAGTAACGTCATTGTCCACTCTCTCTCTCTCTCTCTAGCTTTCACATCCCATGAAGGGATTTCGCCGCCTGCACTAAGGCCCTCCATCCATCTCGATCCACCGCTCTCGTCCTCCAGTTTCGACATCCTAATGTTCGAAGATCTTGTTCGATGTCGTCGCGCCAGCGTAGTCGGGGTCTTCCTCTGCGACGTACTCCGGCTGGTTGTTGGTGGAACACTTTATTTATCATCCGATGTTGTGGAGACCTTGTAACGTGGCCGAGCCATCTCACTCGGTTGGATTTGATGAATCCGATAATATCGCTGCCTCCGAGGAGTTTCTTTATTTCGTGATTCATACGAATCCGATATTCGTTGTTCGCAACTTTAATTGGACCAAAGATTGAACGAATGACCTTCCTTTCGAAAGTTGATAACAATCTACAATCGTTAGTGGTCATGGTCCAGCTCTCGCTTCCGAAAGCCAGCACAGGTCTTATGAGTGCTTTATAAAGTGCGAGCTTGCACGACTGCGATAGATGTTTCGATCGCAATAATCTTGATTTGGCGTAGAAAACTCGTTGTCCGGCAGCGATTCGGCGATTTCTGCCGTCAGCGATTTCTGCCTGCATATTATTCGACGATGTTATAACTGACCCGAGGTATTTAAAGTTTTCGACGCTATCAAAGTTGTGGTCGCCAATTCCGAGATTTGCCGTAGAGATGTTCCTAGGTGTTACTAAATATTTGGTTTTACTGCTGTTCACCTCCAAACCGAGTCTTCTTGCGCAGCGATCGAGCGGTATGAAACTGTCTTTGATATCGCTAGGTCTTCGGCCAAGAAGCACGATATCATCTGCATATCCAAGAATTTGGCCTGACTTATTAAATATACAGCGCGAGGTTTCGATGTTGCTTTTCCTCACTACGTACTCAAGCGCAAGATTGAACAGCAAAGGCGCGAGTGCATCACCCTGTCGAACACCAGATGTTATTTCAAAGGAGTCTGACACAGATCCTTCAATTACGATTCTACATACAGATCCGGACGTTGTTAATTTACACAGAGAAACGAGTTTCTCTGGGATTCCCAGGCATATGAGCGCGGCCCATAGGTTGTCGCGGTTTATACTGTCATACGCCTGTCTGAAGTCTATATATAGCTGATGTATGGCTATGTTGTACTCCCAACATTTTTCCAAGATCATCCTCATGGTGAAACACTGGTCAGTGGTCGATCGGTTGGGACGAAAACCACACTGATAGTCGCCAATGATGTTTTCGGCGAAAGGGATGAGTCTGGCAAGTACAACATTAGCCAACACTTTGTAAGCAGTGTTCAATAGAGCTATGCCACGAAAGTTTTCACATTTAAGACGGTCGCCTTTTTTATGCAACGGACATATGAGCGCGGTCTTCCAATTCTCCGGCAGCTCTTCTTGGTCCCAGATACAAACGACGAGATCGTATAAACTTGTTGCAAGAGTAGCGCCTCCGAGTTTAATTAATTCTGCGGGGATTCCATCGAGACCAGGTGCCTTGCCGTTTTTCAATCGACTAATAGCTGCGTCTACTTCCTCTACTGTGAGATATTCGACAAAGACCTCTTCACCTGGCGGAGCTATTGCTCTAATGGGGGTAACTTCGTCATTCCGATTTAGCAGATTTTGAAAGTAGGTTTGCCATACTGAGAGAACATCAGCCACGTTTGTTCTCAGCTCTCCATTCCCGTCTTTGATGGCTGTACTTCTTGGGTGGAAATCTTTAGTGAGATTCCTGGCGTTAGCAAAACAGTCCCTTGAGTTTCCTAGTTCCGCTTGGAAGCTGATGTTTTCGATGCATAAACTTGTTCGCGCTTCTTTTGTCGAAGAAATTTAGTCGTGGCTTTCCTAGCGCGGAGATATTCTGCTAGAGTGCTTCTGGTGTTGCGAGCCAACCATTTTTCACGAAGCGTTCGTTTATTTTCGACGACCCTTCGGCATTGATCATCGAACCAATCGTTGCGGGGTCTCGGAGGTCTTCTTCCGATGGTATTTTGCGCCGCGGTTGTTATGGCTGACTGTATAGCGTGCCACTGCTCCTGGATGTTAGAAGGAGCTTCTTCATTGTTATGGTGCCGGTCTAAATAATTAGTGACAGCTGATTGGTAACTCTGCAGTGACGCTTGGTCTTTTAGAGCATCGATATTCCATCGAACGGTCTTTTGTGCTTGTCTGTTAAACGTAGATGACAGTTTGCACTTATACTTAAATATGACAAGCATGTGATCGCTGCCCATGTCTGCACCTCTGTAGGATCTAACGTCAGATATGCTGGTGGAGTGTCTTTTGGACACCATGACGTGATCGATTTGGTTTTCCGTTCTTCCATCATTCGATCTCCACGTTACTTTGTGGATTCTCTTATGTGGGAAAAACGTACTTGATACAACTAAGTTGTACGTAATTGCCAGGTCGGTGACGCGTTGGCCGTTGTTGTTACTAGTTAGGTGCAGGCTGTTGGGACCGATGTGCGATGTATTTTCTGCACACCTACCGATTTTTGCATTAAAGTCGCCCACTATGATTTTAATGTCGTGGTGCGGTATGTTATTTATGACTTCCTCGAGCTCGACAAAGAAGAGATCTTTGATGTCATCCGATTTATCTTCGGTGGGTGCATGCACATTAACGATCGTGATGTTAAATTTCTTAGTGCGAAGTCTGACCGTGCATATCCGCATGTTGATAGGGCGGAAATCGATGATATGGTGCTTCACGCGCCGATGGATTAGGAAGCCAACTCCAAATTCTCCTCCGTTCTGATGGCCGCTGTAGTGAAGAGTGTAACCATTGGTGGTGTCATGGATCCCACTCCCAGACCATCTAAGCTCTTGTAATGCGAGTACGTCTAATGTGTAACTCATTGCTTGGTTCGAGAGGTTCCGGAGATCTCCAGGTCTTAAGAGGCTAAGCACGTTCCATGTTCCCATTTTTAAAGCGTTGTCCGTGTACAATTTCCTAGGTCGAGTTTGTGATGAATCCGATATGGTAATCCGAGGCCTTTGTTTAGGGTTCATAACTTAAATGTTTTTATGAGGGTAGGTTGTTGGCCTGCCGCTCAACCCGCTTGTTACGTGTGTGGGTCACGTACTGGTGAGAATCTTAAGGCATCCAGTCCTACCTTGAACACATTTATATAGCGAGCCGCTTGATACAAGACAGACGCCCGCTTCAGCCGCTCCTAACATGGAGAACAGACGCTGGTTTGGTATTGGTTTTAGGGCGCCAATAACCCGCCCTGACATGTAGTGTCCATGACTATAAACAGGATTTAGTCTGCTCGTCTCCACTACACCGCCTGATTCATTTAGCGTTACCCAGGGAGCACCGGCGAGGAGGTATGAATCACGGACTTCACCCCCCAGCTTCACCCCCCTCATTGTCCACTGCCGATTTCAATTTGGAACTTACAGTTCAGCAATATGTGATTGTTAAATACGAGGGGGAGCTGTTTCCGGGAATAATGCAAAATATAAAAGATGATGAATACTTTGTACGGGTTATGTGTATGTCTGGAAATCATTGGAAGTGGCCCGACAAGGATGATGAATGTTGGTATAGCAAAGGGAATATAATTCAAAAAATTGATGAACCAGCATTAATCAATGCGCGAGGAATTTATTCCGTCCAAGAAATAAACTTGTTACGTGAAAAAAGTTTAATTTGAACCAAGACGTGTAAAGGTAACTGTATAACTGCAACTTTATTGCAATGTTAAAAAATTTGAATTTTTATGTGATAATTATAAATATTATATTTATTGTATAATATTTCACTATTTATGTTTATTATATTTTATTAAGTTTTTTTTTTATTATAACTAAGTATTGAAATATGAAGTTTATAAGTTATAATTTAAATTTTGAAATAAAGAATTATTTTTTATAGAAAAAATATTAATTTAATTTATTTATTATTAAGTACTTACTAGTAACAAATTTATTTACTAAATTGATTTATGAAGTGACGACTTTAGCCTGAGATGCACATTAAAAACATTAAACGATCCACTTTAGACGCATGCAATTTTAAGTCGATCTACAATCTGTTCTCTTTAGTGAATTTACATATTTGTTAAAAATAAACTAGTAGAAATGCAAAATGAATGTATTAAACAGCTGAATTTAGAAAAAATAAAACATAAATTGTAAAAACCGAAGTAAAATAATATTGTATTTATTTATTTAATTCTATAGAAACACACAAACACTTAACTTTAAATTAGCGATCCGCAATTGGGTCTTTTACTTTTACCAATAACACAAATAATGTTGATTTTAAGGTCATAGAGGGTTTGTGGTTTATTCTTGGTTTGGTAGCCAGTTCACATCGAAATTTTTGTAGATTACACGGTCCATTAACTTTTATCTCAATAAACTTTTATATTTTTATATGTCATATGATGTATAGCACGTTGCATCTTCATGTGTCTGTAGCGTTCTCCATTGACGGTAACTGCAATGTAATTTTCATTTAAAAAAAATATAGTCCAACTACACCTCCAGACCATAATCCTCTCTCTCTCTCTCTTTTTCTCTCTCTCTCTGGCACAATATTTCATCAAGGGATTTGCTCCACATGCGACAATTATGCCTATTTCCGAAGGCATTTAACCAGAAATTAGCTTCATCGCATGAGCGAAACGTAGCCCGAAGAAATTCATTATTGATGTAAAAAAATAACAATATCTAAACGGTGTGCAACTGTGTATCTTTCCATGGTGATTTGCCAACCAGGCAATTTTTTAATTTTTATAAAATATATAATTGTAATTCGATGGCCCGTTATTAACGAGTTCTACTATGTGTACTGCCTGTACTAGTTGTGTCCTAGTAGATTGATGACCTGTAGTTTGTGTAATTTGCGTAGGATGAGGGCGGATCTATTGAAAAATTAGAACATAATGATTTTTATTTTACACTCAAGGGCGATAAGTAAAGATTCATGCTTGCTAAAAGTTAGATTATATTATTTACCATCACACGATTACAATATGGCATCGGCGCGCTGCAAAATCTACATGGAAGATTAGTCTGCGCTAAAATTAGAGAACCTCTTCCAGAGAATAATAGTTGATTTCATCAAATTAACGATCAAATACCGATGATATTTGCCCCAAATTTACTGTACTCATAGCGATGTCCAATATCTCGGCCTTACGGCCTTTTAGTTGAGTTTCCAGATAACACGGAATTTATTAGAATCGCCGATAAAATTAACGCCTATTTCAGCCACTTTGTTTTTTTTTTATTTATGTTATCGTACCTATATTTTCGATGAAGTTTTTTATTCTTAACTTAACATTCAGATTTGAAAAAAATCAGTCATCTTATCAGACCATGGCGACTAAATACTACAACACACAAAGATCGACCACTTTTAGTGCTAACACTCGTATATCAGTAAATACTTAGTGAATTATGGGGTAGATACTCGATCAGCTAGCAAGCAAGCAATTTGCTAGCCTAAACCTGGCTACTCAATCAATTTTACCAAGAAAATTTGAATTTCAAATTATATTTTTTATAAAATTTTTGTTTATTTTTGTAATTGCACAGTAAAACAACACAAAAAATTTGCTGTTCATTTTTTTAAGCCGCAAAATTGAATGTGCAATCGCATAAAAAACAAAAAATTTTATAAAAAATATAATTCAAAATTCAAATTTTCTTGGTAAAATTGTTTGAGTAACCCGGTTTTGGCTAGCAAATTGCTTGCTTGCTAACCGATCGAGTATCTACACTCACTAAATTTATTCGTACAAACTTTTATCATATTCGCACTGGTTCGATTTTCATGCAATTAATCTTAAATTTTTTTTTTATATTTTTCCAAAAATTAAACACACCAAATTAATTAATTAATTCAAAACGATAATTAATTCAAAATAAGTTGTATATTTGGTGAAAAATATTTTAACAAAATTAAAGTTAATTGGACGGGTGACCAGTGCGAATGAGATGAAAGTATGCAAGAATAAATTTAGTTTTCATTTAATTCACTAGAGTTACACGGGTGTTCTACATATATATAACTCAAAGTAGAATCGATCATTGTGTGTTTTGTAATATTCAATCACAATGGTTTATGAGATGATTGAAATGTTTGAGGATCTTATCAAATCGAAACTGAATGTTATTTCTGCTAGAAAACTTCATGGAAAGTGGTTGGGATCATGCATTTAATTCTGAGTCGATATTAGTGAGCCATATAATAGTATCTATAGTCATATGTATTTAACTGAATCTTTTAAATGTATCAAAGTTAAAAATAATTTAACACTGACGCTTTAAGCATAGTGTAAATAGACACCGTTAACAAAACTTGTTTCAATACGCGATACTATCCTCTTTTTCGTCGCGATTCTATCGCGACCCATCTTACATCGCTAAATCATGAGAACGAGTACGAGTAGTACATTTTAGGTAAGGTGTTATTTGAAAATGGTTGTCCTACACCACACTACTGTGTTATAATTGTGAGAATAATTGAAAAATGTTGTAAAGAAGTTGCGAAACTTTTATTATTTGGATTAATTATCGAAAAAAATTGTCAAAAAATCAAACTTGTAAATTCGTTTAACCAAACGTTTAAGGTTAATAATTTAATCTGTGTGTTTATCCATAAATCTCAAAATCGTTGCGTACATTTGGTTCAAAATATAGGTTGTTTAATTTAATTTATATGTGTAAATAATTGTAATAAATTACAAATATTTCTTTCACATTTTCTTACACAATTAAGTAAGGTAAGTACAATTTCTCACAACTAACTATTCTAAAGAAATGTTATGGGTTTTTTTAAAACAATTAATTTTTATGATATGTATTTATTCGCTTTTACTGTCTCTAATTATTCTCGAATTAAAATGTGCCACGGACATTGATTACCTCGCCATAATTTTTCCTCCGTCACAAACTGACCCGGGTAAATGGTGGGAGAGCAGCCTTGAGATTCAGGTTCATAGTATTTCCATAGTACAATAATAGGTTTTCACATTATAATCACATACATTCAGAAAGGATTCTGATTAGTATTCAAGTTTCATAAGCACTGTAAATTTGAATCTAACATGTCATGTATAATGTAATCGACACGCCTCTACCTACCCACCTAGCAATGTACTTCACACAATTCCAGTTTTATTTCAATATATATACATATAAGATATGCATCTAACAAAATAACATTTTAACCCAACATGAACTAACCATGAACCATATGAATCGGGTGACATGTTCGGTTATATTAACAAATCACAGAAGAAATTTAGTTGATCAATAATTCATTAGAGAGACACAATTTAATTTTTGTCTCTTGAATTTCAATTTCTCGAATCGCATAAACTTAAAGTTGGACCAGAAATAAAACAAAATAGAAAACAGCAAGAACAAATAATGAAACAATCTAACATATAGACAACAATATACTCGAAAGTGTATCATATACATACTTTATTCTGTTCTTGTAAAACATCTTAAGATATTTTCGTTTTGTTTTTTTTTTGCTTTTAGGTATAGAACATAGTTTCACTCCGACGTACAACAAAAAGCTAAATAATTTCAAGTGAGAGTACGATGGTGTATTTCAACAGTAAAGAATATATTTTTTTCGTAGCTGAGATGAGAAAACATCATGATCTTCGTGATTTGAATTTTACTTGTAATTCGTTTGTTTTTTATGTATGTGTGTATAACTTTATACAAGGGTGTGAATGTGAATTTGTATAAAGCGATGAACGAGAATAAAACGATGAAAAAGTTCCATAATCGAGCAAATGCTATATTATAAAAAATCAACAGAATATCTCGTTTTACAGAAATTGGATAGAAAAAAGAATGATTGAAGGTTACTTGACATTGTTAAGACATGGTTATGTCAATATCGTTTGAGATTGTACAATTCAAACAAAACTTAAGGTAATCCAAAATATTTAGGTAAGCTGAGCTATAACAAGAGAAAAGGATCACATTAGTTAGAATAGCTTACAGTTAAACTGAAACTAGATGGCAATAATAACCCTAAATAAACTTTCAAACACTGACAACTTAGGAATCTTAAGTGAATCTATTGTCCAAACGAATCTCAAGATTATTGATATGATTTAGACATGGAATTTTGGTATTATCCATAAAACTATATCAGGTATAGTTTGAAGATTATTTCTTGATATGAAAATGTGTTCTGTTTTTGCGATATTCAATGATATATGATTAGAATTTAACAAAGCATGTCAATAGTACCAGCAAATTAAATTTGGCAATGGTCAATTCATTAATGAAATAAAACAAAAATAAAACAAGGTATCAGTATGTATATTGAAAATAAATATTTTTCTGAAAACAAAACAACCGAATTACGGCAAAAAATATATTAAATAAATCATCATTTCCGCTAAAAATTCATATTCAATTCTATTCACTTCATATTTAGTTCATATTCAATTCATATTCAATTCAATTCATATTCAATTCATGTTCTATTCACATTCAATTTATATTCAGTTTTTATTTAATTCATATTCAATTCATATTCAATTCGTATTAAATTCATATTCAATTCGTATTAAATTCTTATTAAATTCATATTCAATTCATATTCAATTCATATTCAATTCATATTCAATTCATACTCAATTCATATTCAATTCATATTCAATTCATATTCAATTCATATTCAATTCATATTCAATTCATATTCAATTCATATTTAATTCATATTCAATTCATATTCAATTCACATTCAATCCATATTCAATTCATATTCAAATCATCGTTTGTAGGTCGTAGAGCATATGAGCACCATGTTGGTACTCAAGAAACAGTAACCACTGTAAGTGAAAATGTTCATGAATAGCCAAGCATTAACGCGCACTAACAGTAAAATTATTAAAAGTATTTCTTTTGGGGCATTAAGGAAAATGACTTTGCCTTTTTGTTTTGAACACAACACTATCCAATATAAATGTAAACTTTTCTCGTTGATGGGTTACCATATTTGGAAGATTTATTGAGATATCTCCGTTCAATGTCATATAATCGCCTTAGCGCCGATTTGCCCGTTCAATTATTTTCACGATTTCGAGTGGATATAGGCTGAAATCAGCTGACATTTTCCAACTGAATTCAATAATTTTATTCTCTACTAAAATAAGTTCTTCGCTAAATGTGGCATCAATCAAAAAATAACCGCCTGTCCAATACTAGTTTCAAGAAAATTAATATCCTCCTGCATCTATTAGATATACGAGTAATTTTAGCCTTTTATGATTTCTTCTACTAAAATCTATTCCATAAGTCATCATTTCGACACACAGTGAATGAATATTGGTGTCGGTTGTACATCTTTTATTTATCTTTTCTTCTATTATTTCAAAAGCCACTCGATATTTATTTCAAAAGTTTTATTTAAATTTATAGCTTAGGTTTAGAAGAAAAGAAAAATAGAAGGCTCACATTGAATCGACACAATTATTCCAATTGAACATTAGCTTGTAATATTGCAGCAAATTTATAAAACTATTGCATTAGTTCGAAGAGACAGTTGATCGGCATCTGAAATAAAATATTTTTGTAAAAATAAGAACATCACTTGGAAGTGTGCGCCAACAAAGATTAGCAATTAAAACTTGTGTTGTGAAATAAAATTTAATGGCTGTGATGTAAACGGTATTTGCTTTGGGTAACTACTACCAAAAATTGTCCGCCATTTTTTACAACACACGCAAAAAATGGATAATATAACAACCAAAATTATACGTAGAATAAAAACGTTGTTAACATTTACAAGAATTATCAAAAAATAAAAGTTTTTCAAAATTAAGGAAAATTAGGAAAATAATAAGAGGATCGAAAAACTTGTAGCGAATAATGAACAAAATTTTATCCCAAAACAAAGTTGAATGTACGCTGAAAGATTATGAAAAGACTTGTTGTGTCTTACTCCGCGCTTTACCGTCCTTGCCCATGTTTATATTATTTCTCTCTAAACAATTTAATTTAATTTATTTGATTTCATTTATTTATTTTTTTCGCTTCTTGTGTTGTGTTATATCTTGCTGACTGAAAAACCAAATAATAATAAACAACATCAACTAAGAAGATTTATTAATTCATTTGGAATTCATGAAAAACAGTGAAAAATTTATTATTGATACAAGCACATTTTCGTTTCGTTTTGCACTGTTGTTGAAAATTCTTTGGTATTTGAAAAGTAAATTTGAAAATATTAAATAATATATAAATTTATCATCAACGTTAAGAAAAATTACGCTTCGGTTAGGTGGAATTGAATTGAATTAGGTTACACATATATACGCATAACAATGGCGTGCAAATTAATAAAGAATTACATAAATATTTTCAATTTTGCAATACATCAATATAATATTTAGGCAGACAACGATTGTCTATCGTAAAGACTATGCCTTCCCGCGTAGGCTGAGGCTATATTGTGAATTTGGGACATCTATAGACAACCATAAGTGGATCTGACGGCAAAAAAAATAAGCTTGTTCCGAATATTTTTGTATGTTAATTTTTATTTTCATAAAGTATGCCGTACTAAAATTTCATAGAAAAAAACCCGCAATGAGCTTATTTTTAATGCGCTAGATGTCACATTCCCAACTTTAACAGTCGTCTATAATAATATAGGCCTTTAATCTAAAATAATAAAAAATCGCCTTGTTATTGATTCAAAAGATATTACATAGATGGCAGTTATTAATAAAAATTGTACAGTGTAAAAAATATTTAGTAGCAATTATTTTATCGAAGTGAAAGGTTATGGGTTATTAAGCTTTTCAATTTTGTTTCACCGTCAATATTTTTTCTTTTTCAATTTCATAGTGTTACTTTTATTGTCGAAACCAAAGAGAATAGAAAGAACCCATGGGGTGAAATGATATAACATCACATTTTCCAGCTTGCTAGATTGTGATATATCTAGTTCATTCCTATCACCAAATAATTTGATTTCGACACTTGAATGAAATTGGAGAAAGAGGTATGCTCATATTTGTTTTAGTAGGTTGACATAAAATTCGTTAAAGTAACGAAAATTGTGATGCTATAATATGTCACCCCAGGATCTATTGATCTATAGCTCACTTCGTACAATGTTAAAATTACACTAACTACACAATAATTTAAATGAAACAATTAAAAGAAATGATTTCTTCGTTAAAAATATTAAATTTTATTATATTTGAACACTTCGTTTCTTTTTTAGTTTTTTCCAGAAATTTATTTATTTATTTATTTATTTTTTTTTTTTTTTTAACAATTAACATGTTTTCGTCCACTTGGACATCATCAGATGGACTGAAGCAAAACAATTATAATTTTAACAATACATATAATACTAAATTATGTTATTTGTATAAGTGAATGTATAAACAGATATTAAATTGGTTTTATAACATTAAAAGCGTCTAAAAATAAAATAAAATTAAAGATTAAGTAACACTTATACAAATGCAAATATTATACTCAAAACATTTATAGTGTCCCGTATTATAATTAACCACATTCACAATTAAATTGTTTGAGAAAATTGCACAAACATTAACCAAATCTCAATGACGGCTGGAGTAACGGAGAAGAAGATAAGTTGGTTTGGTCATTTAGTACACCTTATCATTACAAAAGCAGACAAAGGAAACACCACGGTTATCCTACCAGCAAGCGACTACAAGCAAAAGGTTAATGAATTCTTGGATGCAGGAGAATTTTGTACTATTCGTAATGACCCTACACCAAGTTATCAACAAGCCATTAGAAAAATCATCAACAATACTAACTTATTTACTAACTTAAATTTATTTTCACTCATTAACATGAATCCCCTTCCTCCATTTCAATATGGTTTGCCAAAGTTGCACAAGCAGAATATACCCATAAGACCGGTTGTCTCATACATAAACGCCCCTGCTTACAAAATTTCTAGTACCAAAATTCTTATCGTTAACCCAATTTAAACCCAGGTACACGGTCACAAATTCTTACGATATGATCGAGAAAATTAGGAACGTAATTATACCACCTAAGGCTAAATTAGTATCATTCGACGTATGCAACCTTTTTACAAAAATTCCTATCAAAAAATGTAAGGAAATTTTGAAAGAGTTGATTTGGTCTTCACGTAATATGGATTTCTTAACAAAAACAGAGTTAGAAACTAGTATGATAACATGCATGGACCAAAATTATTTCCTTTTTGATGACAAGATATATAAACAAGAAGATGGATTGGCAATGGGCTCTCCTTTGTCACCTTTATTAGCTGATATTTTCATGAACGATTTTGAAACTAAGTTATTCTGCAATAATAATAATAATAATAAATGTGCCATGCCAATGTTATATACTGGTATCGCTATGTTGATGACATAATTTGTTTATGGTCAGGAACGGACCGGCAATTGTCCATATTTCTCAAGTATATAAATTCTTTAGAAAGCAATATAAAATTCACTCTGGAGGTTGAATATAATAAATCTATAAATTTTTTAGATTTACAAATATATAACAGTAATAATGAACACAATTTCAAAGTATATAGGAAACCGACATTCAGTGATGCTGTAATTCATTCAAGTTCCAACCACCCAATAAGTCAGAAATAGGCTGCTTTCCATTCGATGATCCATCGTATGTTGTCCATCCCGATGAGCCAAAGAGATTATAAAACCGAACTAATTACAATAAAACAAATAGCAAGTAACAACGGATATGATGGTCAAATGGTAGATACGATTATTAAGAAGAAAAACAGAAAATTGGTAATTGATCATGTATATATGTTTATCCACGAATAAACGCAATTAATGAGAGGAAGTTCTGTAGATTGGCCTTTATTGGCGAATTAAGTCGTAAATTGTCCCATAAATTGGACAAATCAAAATATTGGCCAGTATTCTACTCCAATTTAAAAATCGGGGGTTTAGAAGTCATGTAAAGAACATGAAAGTGTGAATTCTAATTCTAACTTTTCTTTACACCTAAGGACGAATCAACATAAATTTAATATAAATGATATAAAAATTTTACATTTTGAATCTAAAGGCCGCAGACTTAACGCTTTAGAAAGTTTGGAAATAAATAAACACAAAAATGAAGGGAATTTCATGTTACTAAATGACCAAACCAACTTATCTTCTTCTCCGTTACTCCAGCCGTCATTGAGATTTGGTTAATGTTTGTGCAATTTTCTCAAACAATTTAATTGTGAATGTGGTTAATTATAATACGGGACACTATAAATGTTTTCAGTATAATATTTGCATTTGTATAAGTGTTACTTAATCTTTAATTTTATTTTATTTTTAGACGCTTTTAATGTTATAAAACCAATTTAATATCTGTTTATACATTCACTTATACAAATAACATAATTTAGTATTATATGTATTGTTAAAATTATAATTGTTTTGCTTCAGTCCATCTGATGATGTCCAAGTGGACGAAAACATGTTAATGGCATGAATTGTTAAAAAAAATAAATAAATAAATAAATTTGTGGAAAAAACTAAAAAAGAAACGAAGTGTTTAAATATAGTAAAATGAATTTCCACCAAGAAATATCGGTACGAAACGTATCACATATTAAATTTTATGCTTTAATCAGATTGAGTAAAGCATAAATTTTTATATTTTTAACGAAAAAATCATTTCTTTTGTTTCATTTAAATTTTTCGTGTAGTTACTGTAATTTTACCATTGTATGAAGTGAGCGTTGCTAATTTGTATGTTAATAGATCCTGGCGTAACATATTATAACACCACATTTTCGATGCTTTAAAGAATATTATGTCTCTTTTTTCTAAACTGAAATTAGCGTCTGCTTCGTTTATGAATTATTTCTTTTCTGTCATAAACTACTATAACAAACATGAGCAGTACCTCTTTCTCCAATTTCATTCAATTGTCGAGCATCTATAATTTAAAATTTTCATTTCTCAGAAATTACATAAACACAAACACTTGCATAAACCACATTTCACGACAATAAGATAAAACGGAGTGATGAATATGTTGTGACCAAAACCCGACATTCTTTTGGTTTCTAAAGTAGAAAATTAAAATACCGGAATTTTAGTAAAAACTGTCTTGTATAATGAAAAATCTTTATTCCTGCTGAAGTTTCAGAAAAACAACAAGGTCAACAACAATGGTGTTGGTTGAAAATTTAATCTTTAAATTTAATTAAATCTTCTAATTCTATGTCGTTTTATGGAAATGTTAAACTTTTCAACTTGATTGCAAAAATTGAAAACACTCACACGAAAGACGCCATTTCTGGTAAACATATTATAACCAAAATTCGCAAAAATCTCCCAATTAATGGGAAAAGTTTAAATATAAAGTTTCATTCCAAATAGTCAATCCGCCTGGACTGTAGAGATGCCGAGTTTGGATGAAATAAAGTTTTTTTTTATCAAAGGTCGTCATTTCTGGTATAATTTAAAAAATTATTTGAATTAATTTTGTTTGATATTTAATACAAAACGTTTTGTTTTTAATCAGGTTTTCATAAATGTTATATACTTTTCAAAATATGTATATGCAAAAAACTAAAAAGCTACTATGGAAGTTGAAACTTCCCGTCGACCGATTTCGGCCAAAAAGAACTGGGGCTTTTTGGATGAGCTTTATGAAACCCTTTTGTCACTGGCAAAAGTTTTTAAATCGTTTAGAAATACTTTTAATATTAACTAAAATCACCTTTCATTGTTTCTTACAAATTGCTTCAATTTAGGTATTTTTATCACAAGTTTAGTATTTTTAGTTTGACAACTAAAATAATTCTAAGTCAATATGAATTTATATTGTTTACAAATAAATTATTTGGATTTTTAAAATCTAATAAATATTGCGAATGACGCATCTTTTAATAAGAGTAGTCAAGTCACTTCGGTCGGTAGTCTCACCTGGAAGTGAAAAAACCAATATGGCTTATAGACGATTTTGATTTTAAGTTTTTATAAAATTAGTTAATAATCGATTTTGATTGAATAGTTTGTTATTGAAGCTGAAACTAATCTAATTATATATGCTTTTAGTCTTTTACTTCCGTGTTAAAAAAGATTTTTTGGTTTTTGTTACGGTGTTTTTCAAACCCAGGTTTATCACTACTCACCGCTTCAAAGAAAACGTAAAAGAAATGCCACGGTGCGATGACACAATTTCAATTTTTGCAAAGTGATCCTGATCTGTTCATTAGGTTACCCAAACTGATTTGAAATCACAAATAACTTGCGACCAGGCGAGCAGACAATCGATCGTACAGATTTGGTAGCTCGAGTGTTTAAAGTGACTGAAGCTATAAAGGTGCTGATGGACGACCTCACAGTGCATGGTATCTTCGGTCAATGTAAAGCTTTTGTCTACACCATCGATTTTCAAAAGCGCGATTTACCACATGCGCACATTCTGGTTGCACTGTGAGCTGAAGAAAAATTTACAACATCTGAAGGAATCGATCAGTTTGTTTATGCTGAGATTCCTAACATAGCAGAAAGCTCGCGACTTCATGAAATAGTTACTCGCTGCCTGATGCATGGACCATGCCGCAATAATTATACTAACGCTCCATACATAGTAGATGGCCACTGTTACAATAAATTTCCAAAACCGTTCATTTTACAAACTTCACCAAATGTCAATGGATATCTGCTGTACCGTCGCCGCAGTGTAATTCAAGCTGAATTCAGAGGATCTTCTATTAATAATCAACATGTTGTACCGTATAATCATTACATTCTGATTAAGTACCACGCACATATCATCGTCGAGGTTTGCACATCGCTTAAAGCAATTAAGTACATCTAAAAATGTATATTTAAGGGATATGATTGCACATGGTAAGTACTTCTGAAGGTCCACAGGAGCTTCGATATAATGAGATCCGCAACTTCGTCGATGCTCGATATGTCAGCGCTCTAGAAGCTATGTGGAGACTTTTCGAGTCGAAGGTGCATGGTCGATCTCATGCTGTGATGCGTCTTCCTCTGCATCTACCGAATCAACAAATAATTACATTCGAAGCAGGTAATGAAGATGAAGCGTTGCTTGCATTACAAACTGGCCGAACGAAGAGTCATGGTTTCAGCTCAACTTCAATGATCAAAACGCACGTCACTTCCTATTTACTGACATTCCCCACCATTACGTTTTATTTGATAACATGTAAATTGTATAACGTTAATAATTTGTTTTTGATAAATTATTAGTCAGTTTATTGGTATATAGTTATAGTATTGTTTTTTCGGGTGAAAACCTGTTTGAATGGAATGCACGGTTGTGTACGGTGGTGCATATTGCATACAAGGTAAATTTTTGGAATGATTCTTTTTCGTATTCCAATATACACGATTGGGTATGCGGGCCGGAAAACGGATATATATATATAATTGATTGTTTTTTTTGGGATTATTTTAATAATCAGTTTAATATTATTATATTGGTATTGGGGGCTTTCGATTGACCTGAATTGATTGAGTTGCGATTGAGTTATTATTCAGATAATTGAGTTGCTATTCACTTAATTCAGGTGCCAAGGTGGATTGGGTGTTCGTTTCACACCTCTTCACTTCAGACAAATGTCAAACTAAATCATTTTAAATTAGGCTTTTGTTGATTATTAAAAAATCCTGGTCGTTGTCGAAACGTAAATATTCTTTAAGATCGTATTCTAAGGCCATTTTTAATAACTCTAATATTACTTAAATTAATTTAAATCATACAGTAGATAATAATTTAATTCTATTTTATTAAAATTTGTATAATTTTAATTAGAAAATAACACAAACACACTTTTCTAAAAAAAACGCAAATGAAATGAGCGTAAAACAAATATGTAAATGTCAAAAATACAAGAAAAACAACCTGTCTGAATTAAGTACATGAGCAAATTATCTCTTCAGTTAATTTAGTAGCTCAATTTTTTGACTGAACTGAGGGGGTGAGCGCCCAATACCCTTCGGTTGATTCAGTTAATTCAAATGATTTTGTTTGTTCGGGTCAATCCAAGGGCCCTTATTATTTTATGTTTATATTTAATGTTTATAATTAATTGTTTTTATTTTGTAAGCTTCGAGGAATAAATACTCTTGGGATAAATAAGTTTTTACCTGAACAGCTAATATATATGATTTTTTGCTATTATTGACATTTTTTCCATTTTTTACATTTTTCCATGTCCTACATGTAGCAGGAAAATATTAATTTATTATTAAATTTCAGAGAATGTGCAGATAGATGAATTACATGGTGGAACTAAACTGTCATAATAGTTTCCGGTGTATAATAAATTAATTTCAAAATTTTATTCTGGAGTTTCAGGAACAAAATTGACTTGGTGTTGGGAATTTGGGTAATGCACATTAATTTTTATGATTTTTTTTTTTAATTTTGAAATTGCTGATAGACATTCAGCACCACCCTAGAAACCATCTTGTTGTAAATTAGTTAAATATTTTGTTATTAAATCACTTTCAGACAATTTAAGGTTAGATGAATATATAGAACGGCAAGAATCCAGCAAAGTTGGAATGTAATCATTAAGATTATTCCTGAGGTACTCAGTTACGATAGTCCGTAACTGATTAACACTGCAGGATGGTTTCTGGGGTTCTTTCGTTCTTTCTTTCTTTCATTTGTAGCTGATGGAGAATTAAAAAGGCAATTACCATCTCCTGGAATTTTATAAACTTTCATAAGTTAAAGTATTAATAAATAAGTTACAAATGAAATATACTGAGAAGATGAACACTAAATGTAAATTAATTTTTATCTTACTAACAGTATTGTGATGTTATTAAGTTTAACTCTTAACGAACGATTAATTATTTGTTTAAATCACTATATGATTTCTTATTATTTTGTATAAACTCTTAAGATTGTTATTATGTACTGTTACGTGCAAATAATATTTCACTATTAAGCTTGGCTTATTATGAAGGATAGGGCTGTATTGTACTGAGAAAAAATCTTTTAAGTATAGATATTTAATTGCCCCTTTAATGTATGCAATTGATTTGATTCTTTAATAAGCTAAGAATATTGAAATCATGAATAAATTGCTTGTTAGTTCTTACTTAAAGTGCTCATACTTGTAAAATTAATGAATAATTCTGTTAATTTTCATTATTCGGAACTCACATTATTGTTGTAATAATTGAATTACCTTTTTATCTTGGACACATTAATTAAAAAGAGATTCGCGGGATATAGTTAAATTAAACAATGAAATCATTGCGGCGTAAAACAAAATTTATCGTTGGTGTAGTTATCGATAAGATGGAATTTATAATATTTTACTAAATTTTGAAATTTTTACGTTATTTCGAGATTGATCTTGAAATTTTGTATATTTCGATTTGTGTTTCTTACCAATTTGATGTTAAGTGTTCGGCTGTTTGACGATGGAATTCTGAGAAATTGGTTGTAAGTTTCATAATATTAGTCTGACAATTTAGGTACTATACAGCCCAACCATGCTTACAGTATAATTTTTAAATGCTACTGGATTTCAGTTTAGTTTTATTATTAATATAATTCTAATAACTATGATTTCAGGAAGTGCTTTTGTAAATTGTTGAGTTTTAGGAGGATTAATCAATAAATGTTTGTATTATTTAGGAAGCCGAAAAACATTAATGAAGAATTAAATTTCAGGAGTCTTAAGATGTTTGTAGTCTAATACTTCTTTAAAATATTAATTGATGATTGTGTAGTTTAGAATTGTGTTGTGTTTGTATTACTCACTATTGGATTTACCTAGGTGACTGTATTCGGAGTGAATTAATCAATCAATTTTATTTTAGGAAGCTAGAAATTATTAATGTTGAATTATATTTCAGGGAATTTCCAGATGCTCGTGAAATAATAATATTTTTCTATCAGGTTGCTGATTTAAATCAGAAGCAATTTTTGAAGACCAATATCATCGTTATCCATTGAACCTATTAAACCTTTATCCCCCCTCCGTAGATTAGAAGTAGATTAGAATTGTGTTGTGCCGTACGATCGCTACGTGTCTGAAACCGGGTCGTTCTGTCCCAAAAAAAAAAACACCTTTCCTATCCCTCCTATTGTTATGTGTAAAAAGGCTGTAGGAATAGGCCCGGCGTTAACCGGGACACTCGTCAAGTACTTGGTTCTACAGTCCAATCAATCAATCAATCAATTCCCCACCATTACGTTTACGTACCCCGTAAATGGCAACTTTGTCAAAGAGGTGGAGAGAAGGCGAGTGCAGGATGTGTTTATAAGGCACCGATGGACGCGGAAGAATATAATATATAAGACAACGAGAGCGATATGCACAATGTTGCATTGAAGAACTTGTCTCGAATGACGGTGGATCGTGTGTGTTTTGGGGAGGCATATCAGTAGAGGCGAAGGCAGATCTTGTATTCATCACACAAGCCAATACTGGCTATTGATCAAGAACTCGACGAATACGTTTTACCTTTTGCCGGGTTTATTGGTGAATTTTTTTTTGTTTATGCAGGATAATGCGAGACCGCATACGGCTGGTGTGGTATACCAGTAAGTTCAAGAGGTGGATTTGCCTATTATGGAGTAGCCAGCTGGATGCTTGGACCTCAATCCCATCGAACATTTACTTATGGGACGATTTGAAAAAAAGGGTTCGAGCCAGAGATGTTACTCCAACGAGTTTCCAGGAGCGACAACTGGCGATCGTAGAGGAATGAGAAGCGATACCTTAAGATTTTGTGAAAACTTTGGTGAAATCAATGCAGCATAGAATGGCAGCTGTCATTCGGGCCAGGGGAGGGAATGCTTCTTATTAATAAATCTGTTTTTTTTTGTTTTTTTTTTGTTATTTCCATGTTTTAATTCGATTTTTACCCCTAAGTTTCATGCAGACAAATTCATAAAACGTGTACCTCAGATGTTTACCCCCAAAAATCAGGTATTGAAATAGCCTTTCAATCTACATTAAAAAAATTAAACAAATATTTTTGAACTTTTGTGGAAAATTGAGCAATGTGCGATTTTTTTGCACCCAAGTGTATAATGTATACAAAATAATCCAATCTACAACAACTATAATGTCATCTTTTGTCAACTAACAAGTATTAATTTTGTTTTGTATTGTGCATGAATTTGTGAACATGTTTTTTTCGCCATCGGAAAAATCAGGGGCGTTAATTTTCGACGGCTCTCGTTTTCCTATAGCAAGCGTAGAAACAAAAGAGAGAAGAACAGTAAAAATTTCATAAATTTTTCTTTTTTCTTCTTTTGTCTATTATTAGAAAGAGATGGCCTTCGAAAATGAATGTCATATTCAAAAGTTTCAATAGGCTCCTGCTCAGTGTTTCCATGATACATAATGGGATGGGAAATTATAACTTAACATCTACGATGTTCCAAACATTTCAAACGATATGCCACTTGATTAAGTATATCGAAATGCGAAAAAATGTGTCTGCAATCCTTAGCAATAGTTTTGTGTCTGCCAGAAGATTTTTGAATTAAAGACCTTACAAACAATATGCCATACGATTATATGGGAATCTGCTGAATGAAAAAATGTATCTGCTTCCAGTACAACAACGGTAGCTTCTAGTACTGTTATAACCGTTGCACTACTATAACCGAATAATTCAACACCGGTGTCAAAACGGTGGACTTGAGAACTTAAGTGGTATTATCCATAATGTTGCCTGATCCAAGACAAACGATACACTGCACGATTATAAAGGAGTAATAACAACATTATAAAGCTATATCGTGTTGTTGGCTAGTTTTTTCGGATCACTTCATTGAGTGTGTAACGAAATCCTGGTTTTCAAAATCCCTGTTTGTTAAAATCCCGGTTTTTTTTATAAATCCCGGTTTCAAAATCTCGGTTTTAAAAATCCTGGTTTTCCGGGATTTTAGGTTTTCAAAATCCTGGTTTTCAAAATCCCGGTTGTTTAAATGCTGGTTTCAAAATCCCGCTTTTCAAAATCTCGGCTTTTAATAAATCCCGGTTAGAATTTTTAAAATTTGACATGTAGGAAAATGGGACCCTTAAATGACTTTTTTCAAAATTAAAAAATGAGTTTGCGATAAAGTTCTAGAAAATGGCTAATTGGGATGGAATTTAGCCATTCCTTAACAGATGGAAATAGTGAAATAGTTTTTCTGGGATCGATATAAAATATTGCATTTCAAAATGTTGAAGAATTATCAAAATATTGTTTTTTTTTATTAAACTTGCTATTTCAAAATCTTGCAATTACAAAATCTTTCATAACAAAATGGTCCAATTATTTTTCTTTTTAGTAGGTGTCATTAGTTAATAGAAGCGATATGGTGTCAATATAGGTGTCAATATATGGTCAATATACTGTTGTTGTAATTTGACAAAAAAATGGGAGTTCAGTATTTTCCGACTTCGACTCCGATAAAATAGCACCGACTTCACGAAACCGATTCCCGCCTCTGACTTCGCAGCTTTCGTTTTTTCTAGTAAACTTTTGGGTAAGATATCTTATTTTTATGTTAAAATATTATTAGTCCGGCCGGCCCGAAATAATATTTTTTTTTTTTCAAAATCAAGACTTTAGAACTAGAATAAAAGAAAGCCAGGACTTTGTAAAACGAAATTTTGAAAACCGGGATTGCGAAAACCGATATTTTAAAAACCTGAATTTTGAAAACCGGAATTTTAAAAACTGGGATTTGGAAAACCGGGATTTCGTAGCACAATCCATTTCATTTTGTAGCTACCAAATTACTTGACTTACAGGTCTCAAAATCCTTTTAATTCTCCAAAAAAAAAGTAGACAAAAATTGTCGAAAACAATATTGAAACTGACGAAAATTAGCGCTCGACGCAGATATATTTTTGTTTATACTCATGTGGCATAGTTCAAAAGGTCTTTCAAATACATTGGATTTAATTCAACTATAAATTGGATCTATGTTCAAAAACCAATTGTCTAAAAACCGCGTGGTAACAATTGAAACTAAAACCAGTTTGATTTTCCTTAAATTTGTTCGTATGGTATTTATATCATATTTTAAAATTTTAGATGAAATAGCAGATGATAATAATTTTATTAATCACAAAAATAAAGTTTGATGATCAGGATAATTCTTTTCGTCTTGCGATTTTTGAGTAGAAATTTGAGATTTTTACACGGATTTTCCGAGGTGGGTGGGTTGAACCGATGTTTTGATCGCTTCATGAGGCTTCAACCCACAGCACTTTTCTAGGAAAATCGCGTGTTAAAAGCCTGCCGTTTTTGAAATACGCTTGCGTGTCAAAGTATAACGAATTTCTTCGAAACTTGCTTTTCTAATTATTTTGTTTATCTATGAAGTCTATAAAAACCTAACAGTTACCTTCATAAATTTAGTCCTGTGGATTTTTGTAAATAACAGATTTCGCATGAGATATTTTGTTTGGAACGGAGTTCTGGGGAAGTATGGAAGTATTGAATGGTAAGGTGACTGGAGAATATTTTTTGGCTTAGGTTTTGGTGGTGGGATAGATAAACTAGACTGTGTGATGCATGATATTTCAATAGATTTTAGTAAGTGATAGTACAGTGTTTAAACATAGATGCGTCCAGTGTACACCCTTGGCTAAAAGTATAAGCACGCTACAAATTTCGGGCGTACACGATATATATAGCAGAAAACAACCCCTATTGTTTATTGATTATTTTTTCGATATCTAGAAAGGGTTAAAAGCAATAACTCATACCGCAGGTGTGGCAATAAACCATCTGTGGCACTATTCTGGCAATTCCCCGGGAATAGAGAATTAAGGAAAGGTTCAGTTCAAATATTTTTTTCTGGCCTACTGAGGTAAAAAGTAGGTGTTAATTTTTTTCAAAACAAAATTAAATTGGGAATATTTTTCGCAACCAATTTAGGTATGGAAAAATTATTCCCAATTTTTAAATATGTACATGGAACTTTTCTCGTCAATAGGCCGGAAAAAATATATTTGAACAGAAATTATATATAAAATCTTTCCCCAATTCCCTATTCTCGGGGAATTACCAGAATAGTGCCACTGGTACAATAAAATTTGTGATTTTTCCATTTTGTATTTATTCATCAGTGGTCCTGTTCTGGCTTTCCATGGGAATCGAAAATTGAGAAAATTGTTTTCATAGCATTTTTGTCCAAATTGTATTTTTCCGGCCTACTGAGAAAATTAGTTTGGAGTAAATATTTTCAAAACAAAGTTAATTGGGAGACTTTTGTTCCACAAAAATTGTATAGGGAAGAAAAATATTTTCCTATTAAGATTTTTTTCGAAAATAGTTACACCAAACTTATTTCCTCAGTAGGCCAGAAAAATAGAATTTAGATAAAAATACTATGAAAATATTTTTCCCAATTCCCTATTCGCAGGGTAAACCAGAATAGTGCCACAGTTCGTTACTTTCGCTCATTGTATACACATGAAGTGATCTGGTGCGCTTTTGGTGTTTTGATTTATTAAATTTAGTGATATTATTGCAATATGCCGAAGCAAAACGAGTTAAGTTTAGAACAACGTGTGCAGATATATAGCTTCTGCATGACCACGGGAAATCACAAGTAGAGATTTCTGAAACTGTTCACGCCGATCTGTGCAATATACTATTGAGATTTAGACTATGAAAACCAGGATTTTGTAAAGTAGAAAAATACATCCCGAACAGCTTAGGCGGAAGAAGAATAGCTTTGCAACTTAGTAAGCTAATGAACAATAATACAACGAATATTACATTTTTCATCAAGTGTTCAAAACAAGTACATATAGCACTACAAACTACAACAATTAAATGTAGTATGATGCACCACCTAAGGCAGATAAAACATTTATATCAAATGCGATGCGCTGGTCCTAAATTACAAAATGTTAAATCAACTTTGGTGGATAAATTATAAATAAGCATGTGCAGCGGATTTAGAGCAAATATGTATAAACAGAAAAGGGTCCATCCTGATGACCAACGATATCAGATATGGAGACCGATCTAGGCGAAGTTAAAAAATCATACCAGCTAAACATCGTAACGTTCAGAGTACCATCTGTATCGTATCCGGCCATCGAGAGATGGCAGCAGCTAACCGCCGATAAAACTATAAAGTATACAATAGAAACCAAAATAATGATGAGTGACTTCTTCGTAAATGAATTATTATGAAGAAGTAACAGCACTAATCACTGCGCTAAAAATCGCAACTTATTGACGTATTGGATGCATCGACTGATAAATCAAATATAGAAATTTCTCAACTGTTGGCAAATAATGAAACAACTTGGCAGTTTATACTACTGGCTAGTCCACTCCACGATCACTGTACTAAGCAGGCTTGTTTAGATTCGAAACGCACTTCTAGTAATCAAAATTTCTGGAAAGATAAAATAGCGAATGACAGAATTAATTTCATTAATCGGTGAAAAACTAATGAAACTAATAGATGAACTATACGAATTGACCCGCAAGATTAGTAATATTAAAAAAATTTAAAGGAGCTCTTACGCTGTTAGAACTATTTGAAAATAATATTACGAAATTATTTTTAATGTGGTCCAGCATTTATCTATTGGTTTTCGACAAAACCCATTCCCGAGCCTTAGCAGGTAAATCATAACAACGTCCAAGGACTCGACAGTTTCTAACTTTAATTCCCGTAACGGTAGACAAGCTTTTAGGAAGCAAAATTCTTTGTCACACCATCGTGGCAACGATCCCATTACAGTGTACAAAAAAATATTTAATCATGATATTTGTTTCCTTTTACCGGTGTAGATACGTATTTACCATTGTAAGTGATCTTGCGGAGAAATTAAATTAGTCGCAGTGATTATCTTTATGTTGATTTGACTTTTTCTCTTTTCCAGATAAATTTTCTGGTGATTAGGGTTTCTAAATTACTGATAACCGGTTCGGTAAATATTGGTAAAAATTGTATTTAAAAAGTTGGAGAATCATCAAAACTAGCAACCATGTTCCACGAACTACTATCATTCTGCCCTTAGTAAAACGCACTAGAAAGCTTTATTAGAGTTATCTCATACATTCAGAAAAATAAACTGTGATTGATATAAGGAAGTCCTAACTACTTATGAGGAATGTTGCTCAGATCTATCAATGGGAATGGAACACCTTTAGTATCAGTTGCAAGGTTGATGCGTTTATCCCTCAAGAAGATGTACTTTTACATCTCGTGGGTGTATAGACATATCGCGACTATAACACTGATCGGCGCCAGTAAGAAATTCGTATACCTTCCGTGGGGTTTTTGTAGAACCTTTGGGCCGGTGAACGTTCTAATTGAATAACGAAAGTACATATTCAAAACCATAAATTTTCAAGCTTGTATTTACTTGGTGTATAACGGAATTCTACAATGTTGTTTTAAGTTTTAAATATCTGATCTGGTTGACTGAAGATATTGTCTATAAATTTTGTATAAGTGAGGACGTTCGTCCACCATTCGTTCACTAAATGGAATTCAATAAAAAATATTTACCTCTCTTTCCACAAAAATGGTAAACTTTATATTTTGTCGTTATCATTAATCCGACTAAATTAATAACTACATACCCAATCTACAAATAATACATAACAAATCAGCACAATAAAAACCACTATGTGATTATTACTAGATAGATTTGATCAAAATTAATTCCATTAAATTTGTTTCAATTTGCTAAATAACAAAATATAAAACAATAATAACAATAACTATTGTTATTAGAATAACCTACCTAGTTATACAGAACATTGGAATGAGCGCTCTATATACACAAAATTCCCAAAAACAAAAATATAGAAATAATAATAGAAATTAAATTGATTGTTATCAAGTTAAAGCATCAAGCAAAAAAAGGACTGTGCTTCAAAAAAAAGCACAAACATCGTTATACCACCTTTCTTTCTCGTCTCGCGCACATTTACGGGTATTTCGGTGTTCTGCACATTCTTCAATCTTACACGGCAAAAACTTGAACAAAAATAAAATATAAAGGAATCTATTGAAAATAATTTGGATTTTCTGTGCTTTTAATACATATGTACAAAAAAAGCTCACCCGACTTAAAGAGAAATAAAACTCGAACAAAATGATCAAACAATTCACCATACAACCTTTATATTGTTGTTCTTGTGATGAAAAGGCGCGCGCGATAGAATTTCAAGATGATGTCGATGATGATGAAAAGGATGATGTTTTTAATATTTTCGTATATACACAAAAAAAGGGTTTAAAGGACGAATCAATCTAAATTCATTCAAAAAAAAAATCATAAAAATTAAAATAAAATAAAAACGTATTCGTTAGCTTTTTTGTGCTTGTTAAAAATCCCGTTAAAAATTAATTATAATTAAGAACAAAATGAAAAAGTTCTAAAGGGTTTTTAATGCCATCATCAATAAGCAATGAATTATGAATAATTTAATGAAAAATAAAAATTGCCTTGTGCTTTTTGATTTAAAGTTTTTTTTTTCTCAAGATTTGCAATTTCAAAGAATTTTTAAATATTTAATTAAAATTATACATTTGTTTTTCTGTATAGCTACAATTTAATAAGCTTTCGAATATAAACATATTAATCGAATTATGAAGAACGCGAAAAAGGAAAAAAAATTCTTGTTAAAATTTAATTACAATAAAAAGTTGAGCTTTTTATACACACGGTTTAATTTGCTTTTGAAATGAAAAATTTAATTGGAATATTGATATTTTGAGGAATTTTGGGTGTATAATATTCCGCGTTGTTACCGTTCGATTGAAGTTCAACAGATTGGGATTATTTTTTATTTTTCAGCCTTTATAAAAATTTTTTAGTTATTGCTTTAATTTTTGGAGTGTATATGGGGTATAACGAAATAATATAAAACGTTTAAAATGCGCTGATAAGTACTAAGTATTTTCTAATGATGCCACGCCATATTTTGTGAATTAGAAAAATAATATTTTCTTTGATGTTTATTAAACAAGGACGTTTAAAATTACAACTTTTAAATGCAACTGGTAAGTTAGTGGACAAGAAACGCCATATAAAAAACAAAATAAATAATAAATAGACAATAAGGATTCGGGTGTTTCATTATTTATTTGAGACAGCGCACCTATACAACCTTTTGCACAGATCCAGATCAATTTGTACGTGATACACACACAAAGATACAAAACAAATAGGGCAAAAACCACAGTTGTTGATTTAACCAGCAAAGTGATAACAAACTTCAGCATTACGGATGATTAGTATAGATTAAGTATTAATCAATATTGTTTCATTATTGCATGTTTCGTCTAAAATAAATTAAGATTCAATTTGCACGTAAAGGTATTTATTGTATTTCAGACTAAGTATAAGCGACAGTTCCCCATGAGCGGTAGGTTTCCCAGCTGTAAATCAATTTTGACCAAAACAGTAAATAATTTAGTATTTCGGTTAGCTAGTATGTCATGGTGCTTCGATGAATGACATATATTAGTCCTGGGACCGATTTTTGGAACACCGTTAAACATATATTAATTAAACAATATCTACTGGCACATCCTTATAGGAACCATCGAACCAGACTACAAGACCACACAACCAAGCCAGCGCTCAAAACAATCATGGAAGCATAGTTACAAAAGCAAAAACCTATTAAGTAGTTTTTGGCTAACTAAATTAAACATAATATCGAAGATAGTTATGCAGAATATTATTCAGCCGATTAACAAGTGGCCGACATCGGTATACTAAAGACACATCCATATTTGAGTGACCACCAAGAAATAAAGCATGTTTTCCGAATGACTATGAAAAGACGTCCTTAATCTGAAAGCACAAGAAGGCATCCGAAACATCAACAACATTAAGCAAGCAAAATAAAAAATTATGTTAAAATATCAATAAGCAGGAGACTTGGTTTCAACGGTTCAAGCAAAACACAACATCTACTATACAAACCCTGATTGTTTGGAAAAAAAATAAATTGGACAATTCTTCGACAACAAACCGTAAAATTGTGCGTTGCTGTACAGAAAAAAGGACCAACAACAACCACATTACCAAAGGTACAGGACCTTGAAAGCTTGATTCCTTTTCGCCGCCCACGATTCGTTCGCTTACGGTGAAATTGGCATATTGTTTATGATTTCACATGATCTGCTTCTTGACCTACGTGGAACGCAACTTCTTGAGCCAACCACTAATTTAGCTGTTAACGCAATAAAAGCACAGGTCAAAACACATGCACAAACTCAACATTAGGCTAAATAAGTAAAGTGACATCATAAAGACATTACATTACATTATTTACAAAAAACGGCACTTGCCCTTTTCGAGACAATATAGGCCGATTGTTTAGTTAGCTCTTTAAAATTATTTAGATTCACAAGAATTCCTTTCGGTTTTCAGAATGTTGCGAAAGCTGTTCAAAGGTTCATTGATGAAGGAATTCAGGAAAAACTGAATTTTATTTTCAGTCGAATTGACGATTTTCAAATGGCCCGTAAAAATGGAGAAAAACAAGAAGCTTAACAACTGTTTTAAACCCGACCAAACGGCACAGTATAGTTAAAGCTTTGGCTTTGAATCGTGAGGTATCGAGTTCGAGTCCCGATAAGGGCAGGATGCAAAAATGATCGTAGTGCACAACTAATGGGCCGACCCATCTTAAATGCCAGAACTATAGGCTTTCTACGAATTCGATTTGGCAGGCAACGCGTAAAGTAGGAGTAAAAAGTGAACCGCGAAAGAGTTGGTAGTGCTTGCAAAGATTAAATAAAAAAAAATGTTTTAAAGATTAACTAGTTGAACAAATAAGTAGCCTAGTTTCAAAATGCAAATTTGGCCTAGGTACATAGTCCGAATTTGCAGAGTTTCTCTCACAATGGAAAAACTCTTATCTAACTTAACAAACAAAATTTGACTTTATCCGACGTCCATTATGGAAATACAGCGATTCATAGTTATAAACTATTGTCATAAGAATTTTACCAAATAAAAATCTACTTGCTAATGTCAAAATAGTAGACCACCTTCTCATTAACACCGCTTTAAAATGTGTATGATGCTTTAAATATGACGAAGTTTTGCGAGGAAATTTTCTGCAAACTTTCTCAAGTCGATAGTAAATAATCAGCTTACATCGTGAAATTTGTCGTGAGCTAATTTACCGTTTACACTAAGAAACCATAAGCCACTGCAATTTCCTCTCTTAATGAAAAGAGCCAACAAAAGACTAGTCCAGTAGATCTTAGCGTTCAGTTTACGGTGGATGTTCAATTATCCAGCAAGCACAACATAGGGTTGCAGTTCCCTGTAACGATCGTGTAACTTGTTAACATTTCACTGCGCAATGATATTTTTAATGCAAATGGAAACTCACCGCCCATATTTCGCGGAACTTGACATTACATGGTATTCCACATCACTACCACTCGCACAAGATGCCAAAACACTAAGGCTCAATTAAATTTCTAAACCTTAACATTTTTCTCTTTCAGTCGATCCATCTAGGTCCGAACATATTCTTATGAATGTTGTAAAACCACTTTCATGGTCCGAAGGTTGGCCAAAGGTATTCTCCATCCGAGATAGCTTTGCTAGCCGGCTCTATAATCCGCTTGTACAGATTTCTTCAGTTTATTAACAATGGACATATTTGTCAGTACTGCTAAAACGATCTGCACGGGAGGGAAAATTATGAATGAGGTGCATGTTCTAGGCTTTGCATGAGGCAGCAACGAAGAGCGTAACCACTGATTCCATAAAGTTGGCAAGATTGAATTTAAACTCAAGCTTTACATAAATATTTTCACATTTTATATAAACTGACACAATTCGATAATGTCGTTTAGACTTTAAATTCTAAGGACAGATTATAAGGAGCATTTCGTTTATTGAAAAAATATTTATTAAAATAACGGGAAAAATAACCTTTTATCACAATCGCATTTCTTTGTTCACAATCTTTTTCTTTATTTAAAAGTTGAGTATCTTATTAAACACTAATTTTCCTAAGAAATAAATTTTGTATCCTTATAAAAAGAAAAATTTCTTAAATTATAAATTTTATTAATTTTTCATTTTAAAATTATTTTAAATTAAAATATGAGTAAAAATCGACTCAAACGTATCTCAAATCTGGCAAATCAGTTCTCAAATTGAAGTTCATCATAAAAATTTTTTATTGGCAAAATAGTTTCTTTATTCGAAAAGACATTCGATTAATTTTTAGAACTTTATTGGATTTACCCTCAACCGGGTATTTCCGGCTCAATTTTAATCTGCCATATTAATTGTTTTGGTTTACTAGGAATAGGTTTCTACTTAGAAATGGTAGAACAAATACAAATTCAAGAAATGATAATTACAATATGATATATACCCCTTTATGATATGCCTTTAATTCATAGAAGAAATAATCAAGAAAGTCTAGGGGCCAAAACCTCAAAAGATAATTAAAACTGCGGTTCTACTTACTCAACTCGAGAAATCGATGTCAAATGGGGGCAATCGAAAATTTTCAGTCGAAAAACGTAAGACGACAGAAAAGTATGACGATCATCAAAATTGATTTTTATCTATGATTTTGGGATTAAAGCGAATTTGATCATAATTTGCTTCATTGCACATTTCATACAATTCAGTTTATACAATTCGCTATCAAAACTATTCGCCTTTTTTTCGATAGATGTTCAAAGATAATTTTATGAGAAAACAACTGTTTCTAATTTGTACAAATCAAATATGGACGTCGAAATACATGGGTATCCATTCATTAATCGAAAGTACTCATATTTATCAATTGGCACCAAATTTCTTAATTAATCGTAGGTTAGGCAAAGTAATATTTGTGCCTCTAAATGAAATGGCATCCATTCTCTAATAAAATGATGCAAACAACCACAAATAAAACAATAAGATCAGGAAACTGGAATGCAAATTGGCTAATGCGACATATGCCAGAACTAGATAATTTTCTAAATACCGAAAAATTAATAACTTAATATCGGAAACCCATTTTACTTCAACTTTATATATCGAAATTTTTGGATATTAACTAATTTGTTTTCCCCTAGGTATTGTGGAAATAGTGAAAGTAAAAAAGTGCTAAGTAAGTAGTGCTTATAAAGTGAATCAGCTAATTTATAAAATTGGAACATCCCAACACATGACTAAAAATCTCAAACAATAATATAATGTACATTTTTGGACGTCGAATAAATTATTTATCTTCGTCATTCTCATTCTTATTCATTAATCAAGATTGAAGTACTACATTAAGTAAGCATGTCGTGGGAAGAAACAATTTGTGTTTTATTTTTTTCTCAAATATTAATGTTTCGTTCTTGTTTTTTGTATATGTGCAATTGAAATGTAAATTTTTGTTTTAAATTAATTACTTCAATTCATCTTAATAAATGAACTTTATTTGAAAAAATAAGTAAATAAAAATTTAATTAATGATCAAATTTTTATTTTAGGTATTTGCTTTATCAAGTTTATGGGAGATAAGGTGAAATTTCGAGACGTTGATATTTAAGGGGATTTAATATTTATCTTACTAATGTTTTTGCTTGTAGCTGATTTTTATAGACTTGCAGCCATTTCAATTCTTCCTAAACTCTGTAATTCGTTGTTAGTTCAGCTTAATCCCAATAGTTTTTGATTTTACGAGTGTGAGTTGAAACTTGATATAAGCCAGGGAATGCAGCGATTAACCTCTTAAACAAATAATAGTTGACATTTATGGTTGTTTTTGATTGATGAACGTTCGTAGAAAAATAACATCTGGCATGCAAGTTTGAAAGCACGATAGAACCGCTTTCAAAATTGCATACTATAGATTCATTCTTATTCTTAAATGGAATGATGGTAGACTAGCAGATATCTCGATATGTATATATGTTGCATTGGGACGTCTCTGCACTTATTTAACAAAAATGGGTTTAGAAATATTCTGCGATGCAATATGTCATTTCCGAATCAGAATATACCCAACAGATAATTAATAGTTTTTCATTGTAAGAAAAGAATGTTTTTTAGATACTTTCATTAAACACTTCTAATTAAATTATCATTACGGTTTCCAAACAAAATTTGTTGTTTTTTTAAAACCTCTATAGGTATTCTCAATGCTATTTCGTATTCATTGAGTTGCTGATGGAATTAAACTTGGCTACTGAATCTTGTACTCGGAAGTTATTGAACCCTACGAGCAGTTTGCTATTGAATCCTGCAAATAATAACATCGGCTATAAGAAACGTGTAATTCAACACAAGGAATACAAAATGGTTAGCAAAATGAGTACAAAATAATTTAGGAGAACGCGGTTACTGCCAGGAATACTGTACACCCGAAAGCAACACGTCTGGCAACATTAAATTTGATGGTCATTATGCGAGTAAGTCAGATGAAAGTTCGTGTGTTTGTCACAAATAACATAAAAATAAAATACTATAAGGAGATGAAGAACAATGAGGAGGGGAAATAAATTACAAGAAACATGTTTTGTAGTCTTTTTCAAAGCGGATCCAATCCTTGAATTAGTTACACCAGCACTCCGAATATTTGCGCTTAGGAAACAAGTTTCCTTCTGGCACATAAACCCTTAACACAGTTGAGAGAGTCACAAAATGATAATCATTAAACACATCTCGTCGTATTATTTTCTATATAAGCTTTTGCACAGAAGGTCCACAATTATTTCGATGGCTTGTTAACACAGCCAAGCCAGTGGCAATAGAACAAAAGTTTTAGTTTCTATTTAACAATCAAACCATAAAACGAATGAACGCGTCGGATGATGCAAGAACAACCAACAATACAAAATCTTTTCCGTTACTAGGCAAGTTTATATGAAATTCATCGAACAGGAATGTTAAATGTAAGAATTAATATTTTTCACAAATTCTAATTAAAAATATTTCCAAATATCAATTAATGAACGATTTACATTTGTGCTTCGAAGTTTTGGATATTAAAAGAGTACGTGCAGATACTGGCGAAAATTGGCAAAATACTGAAAACTAATTTACCGAAATTGATGATGGAGTTTTATTGGTTTTTTATACTGCGAAAATGACCAAAATTTTTAACAGACCGAAAAATATTTTAAAACCATTTCGACCAAAATTTGCGATAGTAGATGGAATGTGAAGAGTAAATTTGGTAGATATCAAAGGGCCGAATGTCGAAGGGCCGAATTTCAAAGGACCGAATGTGTCGAAGGGCCGAATGTCGAAGGGCCGAATGTCGAAGAGCCGAATGTGTCGAAGGGCCGAATGTCGAAAGGCCGAATGTCGAAGGGCCGAATGTGTCGAAGGGCCGAATATTTTTTTTTTTTTTTAGAAATATATTTTAAATATGAAATATTTATAAAAAAATTTCTTTGTAGGATTGTGCATCTATCGTTTTTAGGAAGTGCTAGCCAAAAGTTTCGAGAAAACTATCACATTTTCCGGGAAAGTTTTGACCTTTTAATTTTTTTTGGTGACAAATTGCGTATTATTTTATTCAAAATATTTAGTACAAATGTGTAATTTTTCTTTTAAATTTTGATATTAGCATAGAACACTTTGCCGCCCTGGTGGCAAAGTGGTCAGCATGCTTGCACTAGCGACCGGAGGTCCCGGGTTCCATTCCCGGTGGTGGCAAGGAAAAAATTTCACTGCTGGTTTAGGATCAATGAATTAATCACTCATTATCCGAAATGAAAATATGATTATGAAACCTCATTTGAGGCGGCCAAATCCCTTGATGGGATATACCGCCAGAGAGAGAGAAATTGTATTTTAACAGTTTTTCGACAGTACAAGTAATGTTTCTGGGAAAATTTTGCAATTTTTCTAGGAAAATTTTATTATTTTTTTTACTTAGTTTAAAATTATAAATAAAATTTGCCACTTGAAGAATTGTATAAATTCTGATAAAGCGGGGGTTCCTCTAAGGTGTGCAACGAGTTAAAATTACATTAAAAAAAAAAATATATTTAAAAAAGTTGATTTTTTAACATTTATGGAACTACCAGAAGAAGCAGTAAGAGCGATAAAAACTCTTTAATCTGTGTCTGCAAGGTTGACGAAGCAATTATTATTAATAAAAATAAATAAAACTAAAAAAAATATTGAAAAAATAAAAAAAGGGGAAACATTTTCCGGAAAAACAAAAAGTTTTATTAAAATAACGCTAAAATGTAATTTGTTACCCGTTTCATGACAGTGTAATTCGAATTTTTATCATTAAAATTAAGATTTGATAAATAAAAACGGCAGATTTTTAATTTTTGGATGAAAAAAATCAAAAAAAATGAAAATTTTCCAGGAAAATGTGGTGATTTTTCGGAAATTTTTGGCTTGCACCTCGTAAAAATGATAGGTATACAATCCTATAAAGAATTTTTTTTTTAAATTTTCATCAAAAATTTTGCTTGTGTGGAAGTACAACCAACACAATTGTGTGTATACTTATAGTGTTTTTTTTCGGACGAAAATTATTTTAAAATGAATGTCAAAACACATACAAAAATAATTTTTTGACAATGTACTTTTACAGTACCAACACAATTGTGTTAACGGGCAAGAAAAGGGATATTGGTGGCGCATGACAAAATTTTCCTTCACCAAAATGTATCGCTGACTGGACACGTGATGAAAAATAGTAAAATACATAAATTCATAAGAAATTCATTTATGTTTAATAAAAAAATGTACAAAATATTCAATAAAACAACTCGGCCCTTCGACACATTCGGCCGACATTCGGCCCTTTGTACCCATTCCGTAAATTTAACTTACATTAGTTTTTGATAGTAGCAGTTTATTTACTGGAAAATTATTGAAGTGTCTACAGGTAGTAGATTTCCATTCAAGAATGTTCGATACTTGGGATTACTTACGTTTTTATTCCGAAACGAAATTTGTTTTATTAGATTCATAAATTCTTGATTACCGAATAAAAATTTCGAAAGTAATTTCCAAGTTGTTAACATATTGTTTCATACATTTTACGTTTAATTATAAGCAAATACAATGTTGTTGTGAATTTTTTGTTTGTTTGTTGCAAGAACTAATTTGTCCGTTCAGATTGTATGGTTTTGCCCCAGTGCCGCAAAAACAAAAATCACTTTCACTTATCGTGAACAGTAATACTATTCGCACTTGATTTATGTGGTGCAGGCAATCTGTGCCAAATTTTGTTAGATAGACGAGCTTCATCTTAATAATCTAAAAAAGTTTCTGAAAATATCTTTCACTCGACGAAGTAAACGTGAAAAAATATTTTTATCAAATCCGGCTCTAATGGACGGTACAATGGTAAATTATCTTTTGACGAGGAAAATATTCAACAGGATGACCGGGTTATTGCACCTTCAAACCCTATTTGATTTCTTGGAAAACAAACTAACAACTAATAAGTACTTTCTAAAAACTTACAATCACCAGAAATAAATGGTAAGTGATACTCGTATGTCATGAACCATTTAAATAATCCAAAAACACGATCCGATCTCTTATCCCGTGATTGAGCAAAAATGGTGATGTTAGCAATTCAACAAAACAGGCACATTTAAGCAGTTGCAAGTAATTAAATAATATTAAACAAAATGAACTTTAATGTTCATTAGAATTCACATAAGTAAATAAGAATTTCTAGGCAATGTACACATTTCACCCCAATTTTTTTTTTACGTTGTTGTTGTTTTATTGTAATGGTTTTATTGAAAAGTTAATTGGTAAAAATGAAGTATAGATGGAGAATATGAAAGAATCGAATTCCGTAGTAATTCGCTAGTGCTACATACACATGGTATTGTTCTATATATAGACAATATTTCTATGTAAAATATCAACGTCAGTCGCCGCGGCCTGATGAGATGACTGATTTTTTTAAATCAATAATCTCATTAAGTTCGAAACTGATTGTTACGATTCTTGCAAATCTTCCATCTATAATTCAAATTAAATTCTAAAATATTTTTAGTTTGAAGGTAGTACGTAAAAGGAAATATTTTTCATATAGCAAAACAATTTAATTTCACAGAGTAAAATTTAAAGTGGAACTGTCCAAGCAGTTTGTCGAAATTATATTTATACTTACAAGCTTGTGATGAAATTTTAAGATATTCCAGAAAACTACTGCAAAACCGAGAAAACAATATTTCGAAATAAACGTTAAGATTCTATAAGTTGCACCGTAAATAAACTTATATGAAACTTATCATACACATCATAAAATCGTTTCATTTGGTGATTAGCTATTTAGAATTCGATGAAAAATATAAACAAAAGTACATCATGTAAATATAAGATTTTTCGAGTCGAAGTCAGTCTTTACTGCTTACCCGATTAAAAAAAGCAAAAGTTTAGTTAGTTTCAACAGCGCCGAGTGACGATACAAAGCTGCCGGCTACCGTATAGAGAAAGCCTTGATTTCTTCAAACATTTAATAAATTAGCAAATAGGTCAAAAGAGTCACATTTAACCCCAAAAATATGGAGCTTATCAGTAGCTTGTAAATAATGGAGTTTAAATTGAAATATCGGGCTAAATTGCAAATATCGGTATTTCGGTAAATACGCTCAGCGATACCGGTACTGTAAATTTTAAAACTAATCATAATTATTTATAAACTATTTTAGGCATTTTAATAGCGAAATGGCAAGTGAGTAAAACACCAGTACAAAAAAATTAAAAACAATGTAAATGGGCTATCCACATTGTTTCAGTTTCGAAATTTTAAGCCCAATTGGCTTTCTCGTGCATTCGCACTCTAATCCAAAGAGTTAACAATACAATAAATCTAATTTTTAAAAAGCCGAAGCTTTTAAGTTTAAAAGGAAATTTTTCTTATTAAACTACACAACCGGATATAGAAAAAATCAAAAAAGCTCATACATTCGGAATTAATCAAAAAAATTTGATTTAAGAAAACCAGAAAAGAAAAGAAGTCAAAAATTTATTATTTTTATTTTTAAATAAATTAATAATTTTCTAAAAAATATAATTGTATTTACTTATTTCTATCCATAAATGTTGGCCTAACCCACCATCTGCGAGTAATTCTTTTCTTGTTTTTTTAATTTTTCCGTATCTCGTATTAAATTTTTCATAGTAAATAACATCATTGTCATCTTCATTAGTAGAATTGTATTGTTATTGTGCTTTTAAATTTATATTTTTAAAAAAATTTTGAACATTCGCAGTAATATAATTTTTGTACCATACAAAAAAAATGTATTTTTGTACCATAAATGTCAAAAAGCGGCGTCTATATGTTTGAGAAAAATTGCAGAGGTGCTGATCCCCTTTGCCAATTTTAATAATAACTTGTACTATGATTCCGAACTCTGTCTGATTGATAATGTTAGTTGTCAAATATCATATGTTATATTAAAATAATTACTTTCGTAGAAAAACGTGAGATGTCATTGACGATTGATGAGCAACATAGAAACTCCACGTAATGAATATTTTAAACTAAGATGGATAACGAATCGAAATTATCAAAATTTAAATTTCAATAGTTCATTATCACTTAGAAAATGTTTGTTCGGCTTCGACTCTAGATAGCTGCAGAGTAGTATGTAAACATTTTTATATGGTTTTTATCCTCCTACATCGAAGACAGCCTTAAGGTTTTGAATCCGGCAGTGTTTAAACACATAAGATAAAAGCGTACACAAATCTTTACATTAATATCGATAAATGTGCATTAGCACATTTTTGTGCTACATATAGCATTTATATATAACACAAAATACATAAAATACAATTACGTGTAATAAAAAATGCGCACATTGCATTTTTTGGTATAAAAATTTGTATATAAAAAGTTAGTAGTCAAAAAACCTTACTCAAAATTCTTTTACTCAGTTTATTCAGGTATTAGCCCCCACCAGTCGTCCGCTCGGAATAAAAAGCAAGAATATTCTAGTTCAAGCAGAGGCTGAACTAACATGGTCCTTAGAGCCAGATCTGAACCAGCGACCTATGAAAAACGTTGAGAATTTTATACAATCCAAGAGATGAGAACTTTCAATTCAGCACGCAACGTTTACAGCTTTCTACTCCAAACATTTAAACTAAAAGAGCAGTGCTGTCGGATTCATCAAAGTTTGTTGGCCCAATGGGCTGGCTTTCTCCAATTACAATCAGCAGTAAGCTGTTAATGCAAGATGTCTGGATAAGTGGAATTGGTTGGGATGACAAATTGCCCACAGAAATCGACAAACGATGGTCAAAATATAAAGATGAATTGAACAACATTGATGCCATCGTCAAACAAAGATGGGTAAACACAATTAAAAGCAAAAAGGTTGAAGTTCATGGTTTTGCGGATTCATCTGATAGTTCATTGGCTGCGGTAGTTTATTACCGAGTTATTAATGAAAAGGTTAAAACAAGCCTAATAATGTCCAAAACGAAAGTTGCACCCATAACGAATAAAATTAGTATCCCAAGGCTTGAACTCAATGCAACTTTACTACTAGGTCAGCTAGTAAACCATATTCGTGAGTCAATACAATATGCCGATGCAAAAGTGTATTGTTTGGCGGATTCTTAAAATAAATATCTTTAAATAAAGGAAGGTGGCCTGAAGATATTGTGTCTGACACGAAATCGGAATTGAAACAGGTAATATCACTAAACGTGAAAATAGAGCACCCATTTCTATAACTATTTTCGAGATCATCGGAATATCGAAAATTAATTAGAGTTATAGCTTATACGCAGAGGTTCATTGACAAATGCAAAAACTTAATAATACCAAGAACAGTGAAGATCAAAGCTGTTGAATTTAAAAAAGCAAATGAAATCGCTATTAGGATGAAACAAAATGAGGAATTTAACGAAGAAATCAAACGATTGCAAACAGGAGAACAGTTGCACAAAGGCAGTAAGTTATTATCATTGAATCCCTTCTTGGTTGATAAAAATATACTGCGAGTCTCATCGGGCGCCGGGCGGAAGAAGATTACATTAACTTAACTGTGGATACCAACAAGCTAGAGCACGACATTAAACTACTGAAGGAAAATCAATATGTTTACGAAATGAATAACACACATCATGTTCACCACTACGTATTAACTCATGCTTTATTTTGGAGCGGCATAATCATTGCAAGTGCAATTGCCATTAAATATTTCAAGAACAGACAGAAAAAGAGGCACCCCGCCCGTCGTGCAATTTTACCAACGGCATCTCCCATTCCAGCCCCAAGAACTTCTAGGGCGCCCCAGGATGTTTAAACACATAAAATAAAAACGTACACAAATTTTTACATTAATACCGATAAATGTGCATTAGCATATTTTTGTGCTACATATAACATTTATATATAACACAAAATCCATAAAATACAATTACATACGTGTAATAAAAAATGCGCACATTGCATTTTTTGGTATAAAAATTTGTATATAAGTCGAAGTTTAATTAATAAAAAAGTTAGTAGTAAAAAACCTTACTCAAAATTCGTTTACTCAGTTTATTCCGGTATTAGCCCCCACTAGTGGTCCGCTCGGAATAAAAAGCAAGAATATTCTAGTTCAAGCAGAGGCTGAACTAACAGGGAGCTTTTGTAAGGCTTGGGTGGTTTAATCTCTTTCCAATATTGCTCAAATTACCGGTCAAAATATTGATTATATTTGGATCTATCTTGCCTGGTTTGCAAATATAGGAAGATGCTTGAATAATTTGTCAGAATCCTTTTAAGTAACGCAACTTTAAACTCGTTACTAAGTCGACCACAAATGATTTATTATAAAGACATCTGCAGATAGAAGGGTGGCATAACGTAAACAAAATGATTACATTGCTAATTTTTTTTTGGTAATAGTATTGTCACTACGGTAAAAATAAAGTATAATTCTCCCTCTCATCAAACGAAATATTAGAATTAAGGCCTATGAAAAATGATTTTTCTGTATTTTTTTCGTTTGGGCTCACTTTAAACCAATTTCGATATTAAAAATAAAATTTTGTGCAGAAATGAAATAAAAAGACGGGAAAGGTTCGGAGCCGAACCCTATAAGCATTTTTGTTGCCTATAAAATAAAAGAAAATAGTTTTACCACAAAAAAAATCACAAACCACCACACCTAAACATTATTACCACCCTCACCCACCATCCAAAACCCCCAAAACCTATCTCACCTGCACCACCCTATACCGCACCACCCATATTATCACCCTTTAACACCTCCATACCCACTTCCACACACACACAAACCACCCATACAAACCCTCATCCACCGAATCCCAAATTCCCACACTAAACCCAAAACGCCTCATCCCACCCCCTCCATCTCCCATACAACCACTCCTACCACCTCCATAACCACACCACTTACACAAAACCTCATCCAAACGAGATATATTTTGATTCCACATTCACATGCTCTATGAAACCAAAATAGAATAGAAAATGAAAAAAAAAATTAACAATTTTAAGGAGGGGGGTTAACAAAACACTACTTACCTCCGAACACCCTAAACACAGAAATGTCCAAATCAATAGGGATCATTCCCAAGAATTGCTTGAACTTTTAGTGACGAAATTAAGTTGATATCTCCATTCGTTCTCAAGTTATCGTGCACACAGACGGACAGACGACAAACCGAAACCATATAGCATTTTTTTAACAAAAATGCTTAAAAATTTTCATTTGCTATTTTCGAAAGTCGAAATCTATAAGAACATATTCGTATGTGGTTATAGGAGTGAGTCTAACTGTCAAATAAAATATAAAGTATTACGCACACAGCCATGTTATTACAATTGGTCAGTAAATAAATATTTATACCCGAGTTATTGTAACTAAGCTATGCATAACTATCACATTTAGTTATATGAGTGTATAATTTTCATACAATTTTGTAGATGGGAATTCTAAAAAGCCGGGTAAATCACAGTCGTCAATTCATAACGAGTAGCTTGAGCCTGTAATTAAATACAATTTTTTTTTTAAGTGAACAGATTATAATTTGTGCATTTTTATAGTTTTTAATACAAAAGTGAAAATGGAAATTATTCTGATATTTGGGAAGGAGATCAAATGGTTAGTGGGTGGATTAAAAAAAGCAGTAATAACTTTGCATATTGTACAATATGCAACTGTGAAAGCTATTAATATGCACACTTTATCGAGCAATCTACTTAAGGATTTGAACGCCATCGAAAATAACATAGCCAAGGTAGAAATTCAACTGGCAGATTTTTGTGTTGAGCAAAATATACATTTTTCTATAATGGATAATCTAATTCCATTACCCAAAAAACTGTTTCCTGAATCTAAGATTTAAAAACAAAGATAACTGCATTGGTGGTAAGATAACTGTGAGTTATTGGAGAGCATTTTTTTCATTGTGCATCGATGAATCAACAGATATATCGATGACTATGTTGCTGCCTTTAGTAGTGTGAACCGAGTTTCAAATGAGATTTTTTTTTTCCACTGGTGAAAGTGGAAACTTGCAATGTTACTTTAATCTACTCAAACATATTTGAGGTACGAATTTAGTCTAATGTTAATTATAAGAAATTTAGGATAGGATTTGCTGCAGATGGTGCTAACGTCATGACAGCCTCGAATCATTCTGTTGCAACTTTTTTGCAAAAAGATTGTCCAAATTTAATAATATTTAAGTGCACCTGTCATTAATTCTTTGAAATAGTTCAAAGAGAGTCGACCTCTTCGCACAATTTCAAACTAAGTATCTTGGATAATGAACTCCGTAAGATGCTTGATCCATCTCAAATCAGATGGTTATCTCTAGAAGCAACTGTAAACCAAATTTTAAGTGGACTGGACGCTCTGAAATTATTCTTCATACATGAGGATGTAGAGAAATTGAGTTCTTATTTCAAAGCGAGGAATCGCAAGTTCATGTAAAGCAAAATTAACTAACTCGCGTATATTTAAATATTTTCGACTGCTTCTGCTGAAAAGTTAAATTTTAGAAAACATTGTGTCGATTTTTACGTCTAACTGTGAAAAATTTGATTTTGAAAATGAGTTTTTTAGAGCTCCGGCAAATGTAATAAAAAAACAAACTGTCTATTTTCAAGATATGTAATCACGTACCGAATGTTATATATAAGCACGGAAAACTACCAAGATTTGGACGACGAATGGAGAGAACTGCGGTTCCTTCATTTGCAAGAACTGAATGTAAAGGAAAATGATAAATTGCAATCTTTCTGGGAAACGGTAGGCACTTTGAAATGGGTTGAAGGGACTGAAACTTTTCCTAATTTACGAAAATTTGTAATGGCAATATTCACGATTCCTGTGGCTAAACACATTAACGGAGATCTTACGAACTAAAGATTATTTAAAAAGAGAGACCGCAACTACAAATAGTATGTTAAAAAAATTAAACTATTTAATGTACCAAAATAAAGGATAGCAAGTATTTAATTGAGTCATTTTCAAGTGATATATTGAAATAAAACAATTTATTATTTATTTATTATTATTTTTATGTTTAATATTTATGTATTCACCAAACTTTGATATATGTATTTATTTTCAAATGATAAAAAACCAAATTTTGAATGTGATGTGATATTGATGTACAAATTAAGCATTTATTTCAATAAATTTGAATTATAAAGTATTATAAGACTGATAAATGAGGCTTTGTTCTATTTTTAAATGTTGGCAGTTATTTTGCTCAAAAATCAAATTTTTTTTAGTTAAGTTTCAGTTTGTACGCAGAAATGATATGGCAACACTGTAATGTACCTTAAAACCTAACGTATTGGGAGAATCGTTGGCGTTCGAAAAAGAAGTGTATAGAAGAAGAAAAACGTGTACATCTCCTACACAATGCATAGGTAGGACGATTTTGAAGAAAACGTCAAAGTATTTTTTGATGTCGAAACAAAGTCGCTATGCGCAAATGAGAGTATGACAAGTCTAAAATGTGATTTTTCAGGAGAGCCGTTTAAATTTTTTTACTTTAAAATCATTTATAACTGATATGCAGCAACGTTAAATTTTACGGTTTAAATTAAAAGTCGCGAGTAATTAGCAGTTCTCTAAGGTTTAGTCATTCGAATTGTAATAAATTAATTATTTTCAGAAATAATTAAGCCCAAAAATTTTATAATAGTATTGGTCGTAATTTTCTTATAATTTACTATGGTAAAATATACTTGTAATACAATCAACCGGAAAATTATTATTTTTTTAGCTGCTAAGCGGCAAAAACTTAATTTAAATTGGAGAAATATTTATAGTAAGGATAACAAAACAGCTTATAATAGTTTTGTTGATTTTTTTTTTTTATTAAATTTTATTCAAAATAATAATAAAACATACTATATCGTACATAAATATTCCAATTACTAAATAATATCACAAAATAAGATAATATAAAAATAAAGAATTCATTATATAAGTAAATCATTAAAATAATATTGCTTTGTTTGATTTTACTCGTCGTCCGAAGATTCCAAATTATGTGCTGAATGCGGCAGGTTTCTATAAAAACTGTGGTATGCCGAATTAATGCTTCTTTTATTACAGAGATCGATTAAATCTTTGTATTTGGCCTCCGTTATCGGAAAGGGGGACTCGTAGGCTTGTTTTAGTTCAATATTCAAAGTGATTGCTTTGGACGAGTTTCGCCCTCTTAACTTATTCTCCTTGACTAGAGCAATCATTCGGAATTGCTCTTCAAATTCATATTTATAGCTTAATATTTGCGGATTGTTTTTATCAATAAAAATATGTTTGATTTCGCTTGTACAAAATTTTTCCCCATTATTGTTTTTGGTAAAGTTTAATCTGTTAGACGGCGTTTTAAAATCAATAAAATCCGCGAAATTCATTTCAATAACTTTGTAAGCTGGTGGTTTAACTTTCGCACATTTTATTAACTGGTACCACTGCTCTGGTATGAAAATTTCTTGATTTTTTCCCATCCTTTCAATACAGGAGGGGACGCTATCACCTTCATTTTGGGTGTGCCCCTTCTCCAAGTATTTATGTGAAATATTGATGTGATAGTTTTTGGAAGCCCAGGCATAAAACGTATATAAGATTTTGTTTCAGTTTTGGCCAGGACAATTATCTGACCAAAATCTAAAATCCTTACAAGATGGATGTAACTCAATAAATTGCTTAAGACAACTGGCCACTTCCGTTCCTCCGCGTTTGCCAAGTGTTTCATGCCAAACAAAGCAGTGTGCAGTTTTACTGTCCAGACAATATACAGTAAAATTATATACGATTCGCTTATAATAAAAAATTGAAGCTCGGGATTGTGGTACCGTCAAAATTTTTTGAAAGTCAAAAACTGCACTAATGATGCTGCCACAACTTTGTTGAGCTTCAAATTTATCTACATCTTTCAACTTCCGTGATTCTTGTTTGTTCGATATGTGCCTGTCTTGGATTAATTTAGCCTTTTCTTTATCTTCGGATGACGAATTGTCAAATCCGATACACTGATCGCATTGATCTTTTTTGGGCACAAAAAATCCTAAATTAAAATTTTGATTAAAGACATCGCGATATTGCCGTTCAGTAACCGTGTGTTCTAACAAGTTTGCTGCCATATATTCTACAAATAACCGATACATTTTTGCTATTGTTAAAGTTCCCTCTAAATATTTTTTGTTTGTGTTTTTTCGGCAATAATGTGAATCAATGCAGGGGAACGATTTTATGTGATCACATATCACATTTCCAGCTTATGTAGGTCTTCAGAACGCTCGAATTTTCCTCTCCGATCGATATCTAAAACACCGTTCCCTAATTTTTTTTTCTGATACGCTGTTACAATCCATTGGCTATTTATGTCTAACGTATTCATAAACATTGTCTTGCATACCTAAAATTTTAAAAGTTTAAAATAATAAAAGAAAATTAAAGTTTGCGTAGTGAAAATAACCATTACCTTCTGTCGAATTAACGAATTATTCTCGCTCGAAATTAATAAAAAATATTCTCGGTTGGCACATCTCTGGCGATTTGTATTACATTTTGTGCGCAATTTTATAGTTTCTTCGGTATTTTGCGTAATAAAATGCCATTGGCGATAACGTTCGCCTAGGCTCCAAAATTGGTTAAAACAAATTTCTCTATCGCGAGCCGTTAATTTTTCTGAACATTTGTTTTGGCAGGAAGTACAAGGTGGCTGCACCTGTCGTTCTTTTATTGGCTGTCCTCTTTCATTTATATGAGACAAACCCTTATTATAAGCCTTCTTTGAAAGTTGGGAAATCCAGTTTCGTTTATCCATTTTACGTTTTCTTACGATAGGTTTTTTCGACTTTGGTGAAGAATTATTGGCATCTACAACGTTGGGATTCTGTAATTTTGGCGTAATTGGACTCCATGCAGGGGTTTCGGTACCTGAATTGCATTGGGTAGTAGCTATATGTATGCTAGACGCTACCCTACCTAAATAAACATAATTGAAATGGTAAAACTTTTACACCGTTAAATAATAAGACTGCGCTGGACAATTTTCTAACCTGGTAAGACTGAGTTTATATTATCCTCTGAAGAACTTAGATCACTCTTACGTGGTTTATACTCGCTGCCACTGTCCGAAAAATTTATCGGAATAAGACAACACAGTATACTAGTTATTATCAAAGTACTTAAATAACCATTATACACAACTTACCAGAGAAACTACTATTAACATTATCTATTGGCTTTTCTATTTTATTGAAATTTTCATCCATTTCAACGTCACACACTAAAACATAATTTTCCCAAAAATCAATATCGATATATTGTTTTAACTTAAAATACGTACCTGGTAAATCCAGCTGTGGCTGAGAACTATCCCCAGAAATATTATCAACAACTGTTTCCATTGTTCTTTCATTATCTATAATAATATTACAAATTAAAAGTTTTAGTTAATGCAATTAATTCCTCAAAAATACACTTATCATAGTCTTACCGATTTTTTCATTAATTTGATTTAGTGCCAGTTTTAATATTTTTTTCGCTCTTTCCGACATTTTTCACTTTAATTTGTATTTGCGTCCGTACTGCTTCAAGCACAAATGAAAACTAATATTATTGAATAAAATATTACCTGTCAAAATTTAGCGCCAAAAATTATTCTCAAATTTCTCCAATTAGAACTATTACAAGACTATATATGATTGATGAAATTCTAACAATTTCCCAAATAAAGTATTACAAAGTACAGTTATAATACATAAAATAAAATAAAATTCATTACAAAGAGTTATTATGCAAGTAGAAAACTAAAAAAATCATCTTAATGTATGATAAACGCGCTTGTAACGAGAAAAGTAAAAAAAATCCCGACCAAGGCTAGATTAAAGCACTTTATTATACCCTATTTTGGAGAAATTTACGCCAGAAAATAGAATGAAACTATATTATGTGGTTTTTAACCACCAGGGAGGGTTTCAATATTAGCGAAAAAAAAATATAATATAAAACCGAAGACGGGCAATCCAAATTTACTATTATCTGAGAGTATGATATAGTTACATGTAATACCCTCATTTGAGATGAGCGAAGTGCATAACACTTTCGTAGGATATTTGATTGAAAATGTTATCAGAGAAATCACAATTGAGCTTTTTATCAGGAATATACGAGTCAATGTATAATCAACAGCGTGATGATCATGATCAAAAGCGTAATGTATCGCGTTTTTAATGCGGTTTGTGTTGTGAATTATCTAACTGAATATTTATTTTCGTCGCATCTCTCAGAAAAGTACACTAAACATACTGCCTCTCAACATGTTGGTAAAAGTACGATAAAATGGACGAGTTGTAGAAGATTTACAGTTGCTTGTAACAAATCTTCAGAGGCTTCTTTTTAAAATCTTATAATTTATGAACAATACACAGGTAATGGTTAAAACGTAACCTGTTGGTGTAATGAGACACTTTCAAATAGCGGTGCAAGCTTTAATGCAAACTATTTTTAACAACGATAAATCATTTAGTGGTAAGAGTCAAGGTTCCTGGTGGCACGTATAGAGTTTCAAAATAGGCGTTCTTTTGAGCTTCAAAGGTTAAGTATTTAGGTTCAAAATTTTATATCATTATCCAATCCTGAAACTGTAGAATCCATTATTTCTTTTCGATTGCTCGATATTATAATGCGGATGAAGCTTTTCATAAACTTTTAGTGAACAGTTATAATGAAATTTTTTAACAATACCGATCGTGATAATAAATTTTACCAGATTTTATATAGAAAACTCGACCTGACGGATTAACGAATATTAGAGAACATGATTTTATTTCAATTTAGAATGTATCACGAAGCTACGTATTAAAATTAAGGATCGGTAACTGTTCAATAAAAATCTGGAATATTTGAGGCTGAACAAATCGAGAACACATTAAACGATTATTAATTCCAATATTAAAATTAAGTACCGACCAAATGGCACAGTGGTTTAAAGCTTTGGCGTTTAGTTCGGGAGGTACCGGGTTCGAATACCGATAGGAGCCGGATGCAAAGGGAATTTCTACATCATCACAAATAACACATCTATGATCGATCCCCTGCCGGAGTCCTCATGCCCTGCTGGCATGGAGCTATGCAATGTGCATGTGGTGATAAAAATCGGACCTATAGCCGTACGACCTCAAATTGGCTGGCAACGGCGTAAAAGTATGGACGGAAAAAGCAAACTGCGAAAAAGTTGGAAGAACCTTGGCCCTAGAACAGATTGCAGTGATAATAAAAAATAACAAGATTAAAAATGCATTCGAGAATTAAAAACGTATTCGTGGATTAAAAACATATTCGGTACAATTTGAACGTAAGAATTTGTGTTTTATACCGATTGTAACTAATTTATTCGATTTCAGCCATGTCAAAAAACTCAGAGGTTTGGAAATATTTTCAAAAGAGGTCAACTAATGAAGCTGGATGTAAAACTTGTCGAAAAACCATAAGGTGTAAGGCATGAATAACTTCCGTATTAATTAATCACTAGCGGGCCTGTGACTGAATAATCAGTCACGTGATTACATTTTATTAAATTTTTGGTTAAGAAATGATTAAGAAAATTTATTAAGATGTAAATTTGGTGCACTTTTATCAAAAATAAAGTAAATTCATATACGCTATTAAATATTTAATAAGAAATGTACAAAAGGATAATAAAATATGAATTTACATGCGTAGAATCTCTACAAAACAACATTCTTTGTTGTAATGCGCTCGTCCCGATCAGCTGATTGATCGCTTGTCTCAACCATAAACACTTTGAGTCCGTCAAATGAGCGGCATCGTGAAAAAGCCACAAATACGGGGCCGGAAAGTACACTTCTACCTTCTTCAAGCTTTGGCCCTAACTCTTGTTCATGGTTATGGCGAACGCGAGCTGGACGGGAAATTGGAGGCGAGACATTTTAAATGAGAAGGTGCCTTCCGAGGGTGAGAGCTTTATATGTGGCAAGAGAACGCGCTCGCCTTTTGAGAAGCCCGTCAGCAAATCACGTTCCAGACTGTAACGGTTTATTTTTGCGACTCGCTTGCGTGTTCCATTGATAAGACCCTTGCTAGTGTTTAAATTCCTCATCAAAAGAACGATGGCGTTTACCTTTAGCGGGATAACATGGCGCGGATGTCCGGATCCTTCAATCTTGTTGAGAAACTCGACATGTAGGCGGAGTTCCTCATTCATGTCGTCACTCTCAACTTTATCAACACTAAGTTTGACTTCTTGTCCGCCGGGCAGGAGGTCAAGCACCTGCTGATTGATTAGCGCACAATCATCATTCTTGGGTGCAAGGGTGGCGTGCTCCTCGATGATGCCCTCGGCTAGTGTTGTGTTGATGTCACCATACACGAAATCGATTACACGTCTGTCTTTGATTATGAGCGCGACCCCTGGCATGATGCTGGCCTCATCTATCATGATGAGTCGCGCGCTTCTCAACTTGGTAGCGTGAGAGAAGTTTGGCTTCACTGATGAACCGGCAGTTTGAAAATGTTGGAAATATTGGAAAAATATTGGAACCGGCAGTTTGAAAATGTTGTGTAGCGTACGTCCACCTTCCATCAAGCTCGTGGCGAATCCAGTGAAGACGGAGCAAATGGACTCCAAGCCACGCCCCTTGGCAAATGCAATGAGTGATTGCAATACAAATGTCTTGTCACACCCATCGGGAGCGTCAACGTAAAAGACCTTTGCTGCCAGGTCTTCATTTGCACTCGCATACATGTTGTCGAAAGCACCATTGCTAAATATTAAAATCTCAAAAGGGAAAAGCACACAATTGCCGTAGCGCGCAACTTTAATCTAAATATTTAATAAGAAATGTACAAAAGGACCGCTGTATTTGTGTGTTATTTTCATTTGTATATGAATAATTGTGACGTACTAAACTAATGTACTTATGTAGATTATATAGTCGATAGTCGATTAACCACAACACAAAAAACAGAAACACTTCACGCTAGTTCAAGCATGAAATTAAGGGCTTAATAAATTATCCGGTTACGAAATATAGTGGGACACAAATCAACCGCATATCGGGACGAAACTTCCCGCTTAACCTTTTCGCATAAATTAAGAGATCCCATGACTTTTGCCTGAAATCGGACGAAAATGATTATTCCAAACTTTCCATAGATATAATGTTTGTGTAAGTACTATGGTCAATCTTCACTCGCAAAATTTTGTCATGACGATAGAGTGCCATGACAAAATTGTCTTTTTACACTGACAGAACACCAAAATGTTTGTATGTATGTAGAATCATTTTATGTTTTCTGTTTTGTTCTGTATTGTCACGGTGTAATGACGGTTCAATACAAACATATTTTGTCATGGCATTCTGGCGTCCTGATTAATTTATAAGAGGTACAGTATAGGAAAAACGTTTCTTGGCTTTTACACCTATTTCCCGTTCACGTACCTTAATAAAACATATATTCTGCACATCTATGAAAAAATACCTTTCACCTGATATATGTTTCATTATGATACGCGCACTGGAAATAGGTTAAAAAGGGTGTACAAACTAAAAATTAAGCGTATTAATATATAAGATTTGCAGAAACATATTATATAAATAAACCTGGATAGGTTATAAAATGCCCAAAAGCCCTTCAACGGTGTCAAAACTTATCAACAGCTTCTTCGAAGCCAAACGTAGCGAGATTCACGCTGTTTTCGCTAATTTAAAACAAATAAATCGAAAAGTTTGCAATCACACTTGATGAATGAACAGATTGTACGCGATATTTAAACGTCACGGCTCATTTTTAGGGGTAGACTCAAAAACGTTTGAGTATCATGTATTGGGTTTATCAGACAACCGACGTTAATCGTTTTTATGTTTTATTGTAGCATGAACGAAGAAATGAAATATTAATGGCACTTATTATTTACCTTGAAAGAGGAAATATTCCACGCTCAAATTAATATTTTAAACATTAGACCGCAAAAACACCAACTTTTTGAGCTTATCGGGGAATTCAGATTCAGATTTTGGTGGAGTAAAATAAAATATCACAAACGGCAATGAAAGAACTGCAGAAAGAACTCCAGAATACCATTAACGGAATAACGCAACAATCAAACTCAACAGTAAATAAAGAAATCGATAGTTTCGAAAACTAGATTCCTTTAAAATACGATCAAATAAATTGGATCTGTTGTAGGCCAACGCCAACAGTCACTGAACGAGATTTTTCCACAGCAGGGGCTGTATTCTCGAAGTCAGTGGAAATTTCCTCAATCGGAATACAATTTGTTTTGTAATTCTCTATATAGAAGAAGAGAAAAATATTAATTTTTCAAAATTGTTGTTTGATATAAATTTTTACATACCTACATTTTTTAACGTCAGAATCGTATAAACATTTACACTTTTATGTTCCCACTTTTATGTTGCCACTTTTTTGTGTACCTACACTTTTTTTAACGTTAGAAACTTCACACCGGTATGCTACACTTTGGAATTTATCGCAAAATCTGGAGATGTGCTCGCATAGTGACGACTATACGGTACTCAAAGGTGATGAAGCGGGTTATCTAAATATGTATGTGCCATTTCCTTAAATAGGTTATGGCTCTGGCCATAAATTTTCAAAAATTAATATTTTCCTCTAAACTCAGAGGAAGCAGGTTTGGAATTAATCGCGAAATTTGGAGATGTCCTCGCATAGTGACTATTGGAATTTTTCTCCGGTTTACTTTAATTATTTTTTCAAATTTGATTCCAAGTTTACTAATATTTGTCTCCCTACTAAGGGAATAATTTAAAATCGTTTTACCCAGTCGAAATTTTTCCCGTAGTAGAGGGAAAAAATCATGTTTCTAATTTAAAAAAATGATTAAAGTAGCCGGCGAAAAATTCGAATAATATAGAGAATTTCAAAGCAAATTGTACTCCGATCGGGGAAATATCCACCGAGTTCAAGAATACGGCCAGGTGCCATAAAAAAAAATAAGGATGCTTCTTTCAACTCTTTATTTTTTTAAATATATGTTTTTAAAAATGAAAAAATATTGCCAAAAAATTTAATTTGAAATAAAATAATTTTTTTTATTATTTGTTACCAATTAACTTTTTTTTGCTTGGACGAATAATTCGAATACTTTCAATTTTACTATTCTATATTCGAATAGCTCAATTGACCGAATAATTGAAATATCTAATTCCAGTAATTTTCGTTTGCTTATGATAGGAACAGACATTTTTAATTTCCTGAATATGAATTCCAAGGGAATGGTATTGTTATCCTCGCGAAGTGTGAGAATGATATTGAGGAAGATTTGTTTCGTCATATGAAAAGTTACATGGCAGTTTGCAATTTTATCATGAGATTAATATCTGTCAGAAAAATATATTATTATTTTTAAAGTTCGCTGGAAACCGAAAGGCTCATTATTAAATTATATTAAAGAAGTATATACTGGCCCCTCAAGTTTTCATATCACAAAAATGAGGGTAAACCCAATTTTTTAATTGAATTTAACGCTAAAATGATCATATTTGGCTCGAATTATTTGCAAAGAAAGTAATACAGAATAAACAAGAGCCCACAATCGAGAATGATAACAGAGCCCAACGTAGCCAAAAAGGCCAATCAATTAAAAAAATTACTTCATTAGGTTTAATAGGCTGAGGAAAGTCAAACATGTTTCATGGTGTTACAAATTACTTATTACAGAAATGCTTGATTCTTAATTATTGTGAGATTTTCGAAAAATAATGTAAGCACAAAATTAGATAAAAACAAAATTTAATTGTACGAGAATCAACAATATTATTGATAAAGATTGTTTTCGTGTTTGAAACTATGCAAAAAATACTTTCAAAGTAGGAAATACTAACTTAGAGATGATTTCCAATTAGCAAAACCTCAAATACTCATGTATTATGGAGATTTTAGGAAAAGTCAAATGATTATCTTAAAAGACGAGAGAATTCTCATTTAATGCTATGCTTAGATGTCAATAACAACTTGGATACATTAAAACTAATTTAAAATATTGCTTAATACACCAGCACAAATTCACTATTAACTCGGAGGGGCTCTCTCCTCTGAAAATAGAATAAATAATGTATCTTACGTCTAATATTTTATTTATAGACCGGTACCTATAAATCAAGGTAACCCCGTTTATATGCATAGCGCAAACCGTCACGTACAGCAAAACGAGTATAAAATATCTTCCTCTAGGAATCAACAGCAAAATAAAACAGATTCACTCCACGTACAAGATGTGTACAATGTTTAGCAATTAGTAAGGTGTAATAAGAATAACCAGCATAAACATGTGTATACAAGTAAACCACCCACAAAAAATATACATACGTACTTATATGCTTATGCTATTTCTAGCACAAACCTACACAACACAACACCATTGGCCTAATTTAAACCCCAACCATAAATTTTACATTTTGGTATTATCCACATTAAAAAAGCTTTTTAAATTGTATAAAAACAAAACAGAAGCAAAAAAGGATAGCAGCAATCCCTATATAAACACAAGAAAAAATCAGCAATAACTTATTTAAATGGATCTTCTACAAAAGTCACTCAGGAGACCCATTTCGAATATATTTTACTGTATAATATACTAACTCTGCAAAATAACTGTTAAATTATGTAAGAGTATTGTTAATTCGATAAACATTTTATTCCTTAATTCACAACAACAACAACAAAACGAGGTATTTTCACTTTATTGACACAACCATCAATCATAATTTGAATCGATTACTTTTATCAAAGGACCTGTGGGTAATACACTCAAAGCACAAACCAAAATATAAATATTAGCTCACCTTATTTTATGATCAGAAGCTTCATATTGAGCTTTTTCATGAAAATAAATCCGCACTCACTAAACTTTAAAATTTTATATCAAATTTCACTCAAAACTTTACATTTTTTTCCTCTAAAACTTTATAGATTTTCACTTCCACTTTATACAAATACAGAGATGAGATCACACAGCATACATACATAAACAAATTTCACAAATGATTTTTTTTTTACTGCTATTTATGAAAAACACTTCACAAAAAACAGAAAAACACTTTGGACACAAAACCCAATTTATTTAATTATATTCACAAGACCGGCCCGAGTTATATAATTTAGGGAAAACGGAAACAATTTTGGAAAAATAATTAAAACGTTTCAAAAAGAACAAAATATTTTTATTTTACTTTGGATAATAACCACAAAGCCGCGACACTGTGTACGACGGTTACACAATCAAATTTACGTCCGTTATGTAAAACAAACGAATGAAAACTGATTATTTTTGTTTTGTTTTTTTTTTCGTGTAGGGATTTTTTTTTTTTATTTTTTAACTGTCGTATTAAGAAAACACTAAAAATCTAGTACAATTTTTTGGTATTGTTGCGACTACATGAATAATTCTCTCTCGTCATGTATAAAATTCTCTCAGCTGGATGCAAAAATGGAGCTTTTGCGCAGATCAAAACGCACACATATACGAGTGAGTATATAAAGAAATAAAAGTTTTTCGATACCGAAATTTTTCTGGTTGGCGGGGAAATCAAAGTATATAAAAAATAAGGGTATGTATATAGAAAACTATTTATGTTTGGTTCCAAAATCATAAAAGCTCATAAAAATATAAGAACAATACGAAGAAACGTATAAAGATGATTTTATGTATAAATATAAGAATAATAATAAAAAAATAGAAATTAATGCTGTATCTCTGTGTCTGTGTACCAACTATATATACAGAACAACAGTGTTCTTAATGACCGCCATATAAATTATAAAAAGTTAACAAGAGCAAACACTTAAGCAGCAGCATAGCTAAGATACAAGAAAAACTTGGTTTAAATTATCTGTATGTTGTGTTTACCGGAACACATACACATAATAACCAAAGGAAGAAAAGTTTCAATTAATTTTTACTTATTTTTTGTATTTAATGCTGCTTATGTATGTTATGTTATGTCCCAACAACAATAAATTAGAAACTAAAGTTATATAAGTCACTGCAGCGCGCACTCTAGAAAATGACATGGTTAGGTTATACGATACAGTAAAAAAGCAACACACAGTCTTCCGTTGTTTAAGAAGCGAACTTTCTTATATACGTATAACGGTTAGGTACAACTTCATGTACTTATAACTTTTTAACCGTCTTAAATATTTAATGCTTATGCTTATCTTATATATTTCTTCTAATTATGTACAGTACAATAGGTGTATGTTATACATATATTGTTAACACTTTGAATTATGTGCAATGTGTTGGGCTCTCACATATGATTAATGGTATGAATATTTAAGATGGTAACAGGTCACAAGGATACACGAGCAAAATAATGTAATTGATACGTCTTCTTTGTATAATTTATACACCTAAAGTGTGACATCCAGTTAGAAAATATATTTTAAGGTGGAAGTGGCGTAAAGTGTTAAGTATAATTTGTTATAATGAGGTTCATGTGTGTGAAATATAATACGATAAAGTCACTTAAGGTCCATTAATTATGATAAGAACTGTGTATGTACATAGATGTTTAAATTTAGGTATTATATTAGGACGCCGTTTAAGGAAGTTAAATTCCAAACCAAGAAAAGCAAACGAATATTTGCATGTATGTACATAGCCTAAACAGTAAAACAACAATGATGTTGAAACGAAATGATGCTCAGATGTTTCATGAGTACTTTGATCTGTAACGACTTAGTGAGGCAAAGTCCTAATTTTCCAACTATTGTGCAATAGCTACGTTAACAGAAGTTGAGAAATCTTGAGCTGATGTCGGCGTGGGAGTGTTTCACGGGAGATTCCACAACAATAGTTCCGTTACAGTGGCGCCCAAACAAATGGCAATCTCCACTTTAAATTCATTTGGTAATTTTGTTTATACAACAACCCTCGTTGTTGACTTTTGAATAATTGTATTGGGGTTCCATCTTATTAAATATCCATTGCTGAAATGTTAATTTAGTTGGAATACGCATTTCTAATAATATTTATTTATCTGAAATTTCAATAATTATTTGCCAAATGATTTAGTAGATTGTTTTACCAAGTTTGTACCATAAACTAATTTCATTTTTTTTATATACATTATTATTGTCCTGAAGCACTAACCGGGTATCGTATGGCTAGTCAACAAGATATAACTAATTTCTTAACGCAGTCTCAACTGTTGATAAGAGTTAAACTTGTTGTTGATATTTAGTTATACTTAAGTTCTAGGAAAGGTAAAAGATGAGTTGGCATATTCTTAAAATTAGGTTGAATGCCTTCTCGAAGTTACCGCTGTACCATTTGGTTACTGGAGTTAATATAATTTGACCGTTGCGAAAATAAAACGTTTTGCAAATTGTTATTTTTTTTCTATGCTAATCAAATGTAAGTATTGGCGTTCAGTGCAATAATATGTATAAATAATTTCAATTAAATTAAAATTATTAATTGCATTTTTTTTATTAATACAAGGTATGATTTGTTCTCATCTATCCTTATTATTAGTGTAAGAACGATTGAATAGGTGGTAAGACATCATGATAGTGGATCTTGTAGTTTATTTGATTTGCTATTTCTTATTAATAAATTTAGCATTACCGAACTTTCCTTATTCAGACCTTCTACCCCAGTTATATTTCTACATTCTTGTATATTCGAAAATATTATTAGTATAGTTCTTAAATATTAGCCACACTAGTTACATTAAGGATATTTTCTAATTATCTAAATATTTGTTAACTTACTCAGTACTCATGAATATTGATTACCTGGATCACGACGAGTTTTTAATTGAGTGCGAGGTTCGATCTTTAAAGGGGTCTATAATCGAGCAATATGAAACCTTAAAATCTATGCTACCAAAAGAGGTTGAAGCCCCTGTACTAATTCCCAACCGTGCTCATAATAATGCCAAGAAAAATCCACTACGTGAAGTTAACTTGTGCTATAGGAAATTATTGCAGGCTCAGCTTTTGCTTGCGGGTCAATATAATGAGCAAGAAATCATCTCGAAAGCAGAATCACGATTGTTTCATATCCAAGGACGATAGAATCGTATTCATTCGTCTAAGGCTGCACAAGATGCATTGCAGACAGTGCGCAATAGATACTTGTCAAAAGCTTCTAGCTTTTGTTCAAGAAGCAAATTCTAATAATATTAGTTTAGACGAAGACTCAATAAAAAATTTGCACACAATGTCTCTCTCGAAGATTTATCTGACGACGATTCCGATAACGACGAGGTCGATCCAAATGTGTCTCCGACCCAAATTAAGACCGCTGTAGTAGGAAATATTTCCGACGCACCTTATGCTTCAATGAATTCTAATAGTTCAAGTTCAACGAGTTGTCCATGTATGGATGCACAACCTAGCACTTTGAGCTTAGCCAACCAAACTGACATGCTTTTAAAGACCGGTAAGTTGGCTACCCAGCATTTGAATCAAGAGGTAGCGAATATGAAAACAATGCTACAGAAATTAAAATCAATGGGAATTAAACCAAAGAAAATGGTTCATTTTGGTGATTCTGTAGAGTTAAATATCTCATAAACACGCACAACGGATTCTAGCATACCAAATGCTATTCAACAATCAGCGGATAGTAGCGCGAGTGAATCTCAACGAATAAATAGGCAAATTCAACGATTAATCCAGAAATTAGAGTATCTTAAAGGAAATAAAGTTCACGATACCTTTTCGCAGCATAATGTTAGTAACGACCGATCGTTAGTACCAATTTCTGAAATACCAATTCATACTCACAATGCAGATCCATCTTATTACTCACATTTACAACAAAACCAAACGAATCTGATGAGATCGAATGTCAATGCATCCACATTCACAAACACAACGCAACCCATAAGTATGCCTAATTTACAGCCGCAATATTTTCCAAATAACATCCCCGGCGCCCCCGTTATGTCAAATCCTGATTTTCCTAATATGAATCAATCATAATCACAAGCCAATGTTCTTGAAGCATTGGAACTTTAAATATAATGGAAATAGGAAAGATAGAGGAGCAGACAAGTTCTTATTCGAGGTAGAATATCTCGCTAATAACTTCAATATACCACAGTACCGATTGGTTAAAGAACTCGGATTTATTCTTGAAAAGGAAGCCTCTGAATGGTACTGGGCATTAATTCGTAAAAATTTTAATGTAGTTATTACCTGGCAGCACCTGAGAAGTGGAATGCAGCGATACTTTCAAGACTCGAGAACTGATGATAACATCAAAACTCAATTAGACCGTCGTTTACAGCAATGGGAAACGAACGAGTCCTTCATGTCTTATTTTTGCGATATGTATATGTTGTCTAGTTCATTACACGTCCCACATACTCCGATCGTGAGTTTATTCGAATTGTTCGTAAAACATGCGCCCTAGTCTCAAAATTTTTACGAACAATGAAATATTTACGACAATAGACCAAATAATTGCGAGATGTCGCTCTCTCGAAGAACTATGGAAGGAGGAGAGGTTTGTCCCAGAACTTGGTTTGAATAAACAACCAGTGCGTAGAGATACACGAAAATCTGAGTTACACGAGATTATGGAGATTCAGAATACCGCATCTCAGACGTTTTCCAATATCCCACAAGTTCCTTTATCAAATGAAAAATTACCACCTTTTCCGACCACATATCATTCGAACTTTGCAAGTATGAATAGTTCCGCTGAATCAACATGTACATCTAGCTCAAATATTGATGCTGTATTTCAAAAGAACTACCAAAAGTCGAATCTTCAATCTATGCCATTTCTACCTAATATAAGCATACCTAAAACGACGATTGCCGGAATTGTGCTGCACAAGGACACTACTTTTCAAAATGTCCCTTTGGAACATTATTACATCAGTTCTGCAAAAAGTGTGGATTACCCAACGTAGATGAGATTATGTGTCCTCGCTGTAAACTATATTCGGGAAACTCGCAAAAGGTTGATCCAGTTGTTGGGAGAGGAAACCCACCGAAAACTGCACAAACAAATCCCATCCAACCGAAAGAAACAACAGCGATGAATACCTGGATAGACCAAAATCAGAAATTCCCGTACCAGAAAAAGTAAATATCTCTGTCACTAATCCTATACATACCACATCTCCGACCGAAGGAATTTCAAAAATCTCGAAACGTAGAACCAGCTCAATTAGTTATTGGCGTAAGCGCAAACTACTCACTAAATTAATAACTTCCTCAATAATTTTCGACTCACTGGATGGTAGACCACGTGCTGATGTTAGTGTTCTCAATCAAACATTTAATGGACTTCTTGACAGTGGTGCCAATGTGAGTGTGTTTGGAAAAGGGTGTGAGGAGTTCATACGTAAAAACGACCTTACAATTTATGAACCGACCATCCCATTTACATACTGCCAGCGGTCAAAAGAAATGTGTTTTTGGTTTTGTTACTCTACCTACCACTTTCAATGGGATCACGAAAATGCTTAATTTCACTTTAACACCAGAGTTATCAGAAAAAGTATATCTCGGAATTGATTCTGGCGAGGATTTGGAATATTTAGTACAGTTCTCTCAGAACTGACATCCTATTCTCTAATCCAATTCCGTCTAAACCAGAGTTAGATTTAAATACCCACGAGCTCAATGAATCTCAAAGTTATCAACTCGAGGAAGTCATTAAGTCCTATCCTTCTTCAGAGATTTTAGGTCTCGGTAGCACGTTAAAGGCCTTCCACGTAATAAATTTAATAGAAAATGCGATACCGGTTAAACAGAGGTATTATCCCGTCTCTCCAGCAGTACAATCCGATCTGTACCCAGAGATAGATAGGATGCTTGCTCTTGGGGTAATCGAAGAGTGCCGTGAGAGTGAATGGAATTCTCCGGTCACATTAGTCCGAAAGGCCAATGGTAAAATCAGATTGTGTTTGGACGCCCGAAAGGTTAACGAGGTTACCCGTAAGGATTCTTATCCCTTGCCTAACATCAAGGATGTGCTAAGCCGTCTAGATCAAACGCGATTTATATCGAGTATTGATCTTGAAGAAGCGTTTTGGCAGATTCCTCTAGCTGCAGGTTCAAGGGATAAGACAGCCTTTACAGTGCCCAGTCGTCCACTGTATCAGTTTACGGTAATGCCTTTAGGGTTGTGCAACGCACCTCAACGTATGTGCCGGCTGATGAACCGGGTGATTCCATATCATCTCCATGATCGGATCTTCGTTTACCTCGACGACTTCCTAATTACATCTGCTACATGGCCTGAGCATCTGTCTCTTCTCCAGAATGTCAGTCGACTTTTACGGGAGGCAGGACTAACCATTAACGTCAACAAAAGCAGGTTTGCACTAAAATCTACCAAGTTTCTTGGTTATATTGTAGGAGAAGAGGGACTTCGAATCGACCCTAGTAAAATTGAATCTATATCACTAACTATCCACCCCATAAGACAGCTCGTAAAATCCGCCAATTTCTTGGAATGACAGGATATTACGAACTACTAAGAACTACTCGATATTAGCTACGCCCTTAACAAATCTTTTGAAAAAACAGAGTAAATTCGAATGTCAACCGATGCACAACATGCCTTCGAATGTCTAAAAGTTGCAATGACCACAGCCCCGGTTTTACGTCACGCTGATTTTTCAAAGGAGTTTGTGATTCAGTGCAATGCTAGTAGCACAGGAGTTGGTAATGTTTTGCTGCAGTACGATGAGAACAGAGAGGAACATCCAATTGCTTTTGATATAGCATTACAGAACTAGAATGCTACGCTGTAGAGAATGGAATTAAGGCTTTTCGCGCGTATTTTGAAGGATATTCCTTTACAATGCATGGTCAGTTATGCTTCTTTGAAATGGCTTATGTCTCAAAGAGATCTTGCCGGACGTTTAGCTCGATGGGTACTTAAGTTGCAACCGTTTGATTTCAAGATTGTTCACCGCAGCGGTTCACAAAACATAATTCTGGATGCTCTGTCAAGAATTAATTCGGATGAGCTGATTTTACAAGGTGTTTCAGAACTAAAAGAAGCAACGTATAATTTTACCACGCCGCTTTATATTGACTTATCTTCTGAGCATTTTAACGACTCTGAATATAAAGATACGATTGAGAAATTTCTGAAGAACGATTCCGATTCTACCAACATCAAATATGAAGATGGCAAATTATTATTTAATATTAACTCTGGTTCAGTTTACGACGATACTATCCCAAACGAATGGAAGCTAATTAGATCGTCAAAACATTAGATCGCCTTCAACGTCAATTCTATTGGATTGGAATGGCCAATGACGTTAAAGGTTATATTAAGATGTGTGCCGTTTGCAAAACCTGCAAACCGGTGAATTGTATATCGCGTCCATTAATGGGTTCCATTCAAGAATCCTTTAGACCGTTTCAATTCTTATATTTGGATTTCTTAGGGCCGTACCCGCGATCAAAAGCTGGTAATTGTTTCATCCTCATTGTGCTAGACAAACTATCCCGGTTCGTTTGCTTGCAACCTTTAAGGCAGGCTACGGCCTAATCTACAATTAACTTTCTCGAATAACTTTTTCTTCACTATTCAGTGCCTCAAACGGTGTTTACCGATAATGGTAAACAATTCTGCTCTGTTGCGTTTACGCCAAGAGCTTTATGGCCCTTGCCATAAAATTCATCAAAATTAAATCTATTCATCAAAAACGTACATCGATGATGAACGTATACGAAAATTAGTTGTGCCCATTCTTTCATTGTTACAATCAATTAATGGTTAAACAAAAATACAAAACAGAAATAAAAAAAAAATATAAATTGAAGTGACGGTTTGTGACGTGACTTGCTTAATCTACCAGTTACCGAAAACCTGGTCCATATAGTTACCACATTCACGTAATTACGCGCTAATAAAAGCCCCGATAAGTTAAAGCGTGATCTTGAATTGGGTGATCGTGTAACAAATAAGTTACATAAAACCAGCGGTCTTGGCAATTTGTAACGAATATAGCCGCTTGTTCGGCTTAAAACAAAAACAACTGAAATGTTAAGGCTGTGACCTTAATTGCGGATATCCTTAGTCCGGTGGCTTGATGACGGTGGTGTGACCTTGCATATCTATATTCGCACCACCGTCTTGATTTGAAAGAACACCACCCAAAATACGGTTTCACCCAAACCGCATAATATTCGCAGCGTGAAAAGCGCCTCGTTTAAGAAAAACCTATATGAAGCGTCCGACACTCTATAATCATAATTATAAGAAGTTTAATTCTGTTAAATGTCATTAGTAATAATAATTAATTATGTTACATAAGTGTGATTGTAGTTTTAAAGGTACAGTTATGTAACATAAATTGTTCTTAATAATTCAGTTAATAATATTAATTTTACTTGTATTTAACCTTTAATTAAGTTTACTATTTAATTACCGGTGTGAAGTTTCTAACGTTAAAAAAAGTGTAGGTACACAAAAAAGTGGCAACATAAAAGTGGCAACATAAAAGTGTAAATGTTTATACGATTCTGACGTTAAAAAGTGTAGGTATGTAAAAATTTATATCAAACAACAATTTACAATAAATTATTCAAAAATAATTGGACAAAAGAGGAAATAGTTTCAAATTTTAAATTTAATCACTATTCATAAGTATAATTTATGTCGTTCGTAAATAATTTATGTCGTTATAAAGTTCGGAACAAATCGACGAAAGCAGCGCTACACTAAAGAAATAATCGCGAAATCTGGAGATGTGCTCGCATGGTGACTATACGGTAATCAAAGGGAATAAATTGAGCTATCTTATTATGTATGTGCCATTTCCTTAAATAGGTTATGGCTCTGGCCATAAATTTTCAAAAATTAATATTTTCCTATAAATTCCGCGGAAGCAATGCTACACTTTGGAATTTATCGCGAAATCTGGAGATGTGCTCGCATAGTGACTATAAGGTAATCAAAGGGGATGAAGTGGGCTATCTTAATATGTATGTCCCATTTCCTTAAATAGATTATGGCTCTGGCCATAAATTTCCAAAAATTAATATTTTCCTATAAATTCCGCGGAAGCAATGCTACACTTTGGAATTTATCGCGAAATCTGGAGATGTGCTCGCATAGTGACTATATGGCAATCAAAGGGGATGAACTGGACTATCTTAATATGCATGTCCCATTTCCTTAAATAGATTATGGCTCTGGCCATAAATTTTTAAAAATTAATTTTTTCCTCTAAATTCCGCGGAAGCAATGCTACACTTTGGAATTTATTGCGAAATCTGGAGATGTGCTCGGATAGTAACTATACGGTAATCAAAAGGGATGAAGTGGGCTATCTAAATAAGTATGTCCAATTTCCTTAAATTGGTTATGGCTCTGGCCATAAATTTCCAAAAATTAATATTTTCCTCTAACTTCCGCGGAAGCAATGCTACACTTTGGAATTTATCGCGAAATCTGGAGATGTGCTCGCATAGTGTTTATACGGTAATCAAAGGGGATGAAGTGGGCTATTTTAATATGTATGTCCCATTTCCTTAAATAGGTTATGGCTCTGGCCATAAATTTCCAAAAATTAATATTTTCCTCTAACTTCCGCGGAAGCAATGCTACACTTTGGAATTTATCGCGAAATTTGGAGATGTGCTCGCATAGTGACTATACGGTAATCAAAGGGGATGAAGTGGGCTATCTAAATATGTATGTCCCATTTCCTTAAATAGATTATTGCTCTGGCCATAAATTTTCAAAAATTAATTGTTTCCTCTAAATTCCGCGGAAGCAATGCTACACTTTGAAATTTATCGCGAAATCTGGAAATGTGCTCGCATAATGACTATACAGTGATCAAAGGGGATGAACTGGACTATCTTAATATGTGTGTCCCATTTTCTTAAATAGATTATGGCTCTGGCCATAAATTTTCAAAAATTAATTTTTTCCTCTAAATTCCGCGGAAGCAATGCTACACTTTGCAATTTATTGCAAAATCTGGAGATGTGCTCGCATAGTGACTATACGGTAATCAAAGGGGATGAAGTGGACTATCTAAATATGTATGTGCCATTTCCTTAAATTGGTTATGGCTCTGGCCATAAATTTCCAAAAATTAATATTTTCCTCTAACTTCCGCGGAAGCAATGCTACACTTTGGAATTTATCGCGAAATCTGGAAATGAGCTCGCATAGTGACTATACGGTAATCAAAGGGGATGATGTGGACTATCTAAATATGTATGTCCCATTTCCTTAAATTGGTTATGGCTCTGGCCATAAATTTTCAAAAATTAATTTTTTTCTCTAAATTCCGCGGAAGCAATGCTACACTTTGGAATTTATCGCGAAATCTGGAAATGTGCTCGCATAATGACTATACGGTAATCAAAGGGGATGAAGTGGGCTATCTAAATATGTATGTGCCATTTCCTTAAATAGATTATGGCTCTGGCCATAAATTTTCAAAAATTAATATTTTCCTCTAAATTCCGCGGAAGCAAAGCAAATCAACTCGAAAACACACACAAAATTTTATTTAAATCGGTTCAGCCATTTAGAAGGAGTACAATCACTTAATATCGTACATAAGAATTATATCTATGAAGATTGGGGGGTGGTGCGGGTGGTGAAATTTTGGGGTTATATATTCTGATATGTGTAAAATACAAAAAATAAAAAAATTAAAAAAATATTTCGTCAAAAAACAAAAAAAAAAGTCCTAGAACCCGATTGCAGTGCCACCTACCGGGTTCAATTGTAAATCTAAACCATCCAGGGACCCACTCAAACACACACTCGAAATTTTATAAAATATTAAATTTTGGAAATTTATGGCCAGAGCCATAATCTATTTAAGGAAATGGGACATACATATTTAGATTGCCCACTTCATCCCCTTTGATTACCGTATAGTCATTATGCGAGCTCATTTCCAGATTTCGCGATAAATTCCAAAGTGTAGCATTGCTTCCGCGGAATTTAGAGAAAAAAATTAATTTTTGAAAATTTATGGCCAGAGCCATAACCAATTTAAGGAAATGGGACATACATATTTAGATAGTCCACTTCATCCCCTTTGATTACCGTATAGTCACTATGCGAGCTCATCTCCAGATTTCGCGATAAATTCCAAAGTGTAGCATTGCTTCCGCGGAAGTTAGAGGAAAATATTAATTTTTGGAAATTTATGGCCAGAGCCATAACCAATTTAAGGAAATGGCACATACATATTTAGATAGTCCACTTCATCCCCTTTGATCACCGTATAGTCACTATGCGAGCACATCTCCAGATTTCGCGATAAATTCCAAAGTGTAGCATTGCTTCCGCGGAATTTAGAGGAAAATATTAATTTTTGGAAATTTATGGCCAGAGCCATAACCTATTTAAGGAAATGGCACATACATATTTAGATAGTCCAATTCATCCCCTTTGATTACCGTATAATCACTATGCGAGCACATCTCCAGATTTTGCAATAAATTCCAAAGTGTAGCATTGCTTCCGCGGAATTTAGAGGCAAAAATTAATTTTTGAAATTTATGGCCAGAGCCATAATCTATTTAAGGAAATGGGACATACATATTAAGATAGTCCAGTTCATCCCCTTTGATTACCGTATAGTCATTATGCGAGCACATTTCCAGATTTCGCGATAAATTCCAAAGTGTAGCATTGCTTCCGCGGAATTTAGAGGAAAATATTAATTTTTGGAAATTTATGGCCAGAGCCATAATCTATTTAAACAAATGGCACATACATATTTAGATAGCCCACTTCATCCCCTTTGATTACCGTATAGTCACTATGCGAGCACATCTCCATATTTCGCGATAAATTCCAAAGTGTAGCATTGCTTCCGCGGAATTTAGAGGAAAATATTAATTTTTGGAAATTTATGGCCAGAGCCATTATCTATTTAAGGAAATGGGACATATACATTTAGATAGCCCACTTCATCCCCTTTGATTACCGTATATTCACTATGCGAGCACATCTCCAGATTTCGCGATAAATTCCAAAGTGTAGCATTGCTTCCGCGGAATTTAGAGGAAAATATTAATTTTTGGAAATTTATGGCCAGAGCCATAACCTATTTAAGGAAATGGCACATACATAATAAGATAGCTCAATTTATTCCCTTTGATTACCGTATAGTCACCATGCGAGCACATCTCCAGATTTCGCGATTATTTCTTTAGTGTAGCGCTGCTTTCGTCGATTTGTTCCGAACTTTATATTTTGACATAAATTATACTTATGAATGGTGATTAAAATTAAAATTTGAAACTATTTCCTCTTTTGTCCAATTATTCTTGAATAATTTATTGTAAATTGTTGTTTGATATAAATTTTTACATACCTACACTTTTTAACGTCAGAATCGTATAAACATTTACACTTTTATGTTGCCACTTTTATGTTGCCACTTTTTTGTGTACCTACACTTTTTTTAACGTTAGAAACTTCACACCGGTTATTTAATTTCATTAAGTTACTAAAATTATAGAAATAACTAGTGTTAATCTATTTGCTGATGTATTTAGGGTTTTCGGTGGTTACAATTTCTTATAAAATTAAATTAAATTAAACTACTCTTTTAAGATACGCAGGTACTAATATTAATATACATCTATGCCATCGGCTCAGTGAAGCGCTTTACCGTTTGGTGTGTGGGTAAGTGATATTGTTGCTAAATTATTTATTTTATTATCTTTACTCATTGGAGGTATGGTTTTTTGTAAAAAGTAAGGAAATAATAATGAAATTTAGTTATATAGTTAAGTTAAATGTGAAAAATTGTTCTCACCGATATTAGAGTACGATTAATTGTCTAAATTATTTATTAATATGACCGTTTTTATATTCTTTAAATAAACTAACAAATTTACAATGACTTAAAGTTGGTTTTTAAAAGGGGTAGTAGGAGGATCTGGATGGGGAGAAATCGGTAGTGCTACGGTAATTTTTTTTACGTGATTTGATATTTTTTTTAAAAGCAGCTTATTATTGTTGTGGAATCTTCCGTGACTCACTCCCACGCCGGACATCAGCTAGCGGGTTAATGGCTGCTACGGGACTCAAAATTCCTCAACTTCTGTTAACAGTGCTATTGCACAATGGTCCGTTACAATGTGTAAGCGAAATATTGCATTTTTTCAACTAATTTCAATTTAAATTTTTATTAGGATCTGAGAAGTGGTCAAATTAAGTTTTTACTAAGCTTTACAAACCTAAACATTTATTTTTTTTTTATTTTTTTATTTAAATTATTACAACTGAATACAATTCATCTAGTAATTTTTCTTTCTTAATTTACTACTTGTTACTTGTGAATGAGAAGAAGCCCATTGGCCAGCTCCATTTATAGGTTATTTACTGATGTAGTCTTTGCTCTGGTGTCCTTAATCCATTAAATCAATTGGTTTCGTTCTCTGCAATCTAAAGTCTTACTGCAGGTGAAGTGTCCAACAAACAACGGAGCTCTTCATTTACATGTTGATAAATACGTTGTCCATGAATTACTGCACGATTTTTTATTTCTTCTTGTACCGTCGTGATATTTAGATCCCTATGAAGGTCATCATTCCTAATGTACTACGGAGCGTTAACTATACCACGTAGCACTTTGTTTTGAAAAGTTTGTATTATTTTAGTGTTGGTTTTCTTTGTACAGCCACAGAGCTGTATTCCGTAAGTCCGTAAAGGCTTTAGCACCTGTTTATCATAGCAATAGCAGTTTATTTTCGGTTGACAATTCCGATTTTTTCACGAGCAGCCAATACATTTTTCGATACTTGATATTAAGTTCATCTTTTTTCTTTTTAACGGGCTCTTTCCATCTGAGCTTAGGCGCGTATTCTTGAAATAGGTGAATATTTTCGTTGGCGGATTATAATTTGCATTAAAATTCTTTATATTATTCGATTTTTTCGCCGTCTCAAATAAATCCGCATTGATGGCGGAAATTTTCACCGATTTTTGTTTAGTAGTGAAATAAATAGCAGAAGACTTGCAAACAAATTTAAAAAATTGATTAAAGTAGCCGGCGAAAAAATCCACCGATTTCAAGAATACGCGCTTTGGTATCTAAGGTCATCCCTAGATATTTAGTCTTATTTGCATACGGAATCTGCTGACCGTTAATGATTACAGGTTTGTAACTGACTTTTAGATTAGTAAAATTCACATGCGTGGATTTAGATTCATTGAGCCCGATACGCCACATTTTAGTCCATTTTATGATTTTGTCACATCCTTCTTGAGGTTTCGTTGTCGATTCCTCGGTGGTGTCTCCAACTAAGCGAACTGCAGTGTCATCAGCAAATGTTGCAACGGTAACATCGTTTAATTGAGGCAAATCACTGGTGTAGAGCAGTTAAAAAATACGTTCCAAAACACTACCCTGCGGGACTCCCGCCGAAATTTTTTTTAGCTCGGAATATCTTCATATTTCACCCTAAAGTGGCGATTCTCTATGTATGATTTTAAAATCATATAATATTGTTTTGGTAAATCTCTATGTAGTTTGAAGAGTAAACCTCTGTGCCACACCTTTTCGAAGGCCTGCGCCACACCTAAGAAGATACTAGAACAAACCTTTTTCCTCTCTAACGTATTCTCAATGACATCTGTAAACCTATGAACTTGCTCAATAGTTGAGTGTTTCTCTCTGAAACTAAACTGATATTCTGGGATAAGGTTTCTTTGTTCTATGGTTTTCTCAATCTTTTAAGCAACAGCCTCTTAAACAATTTCGCTAGTGTTGGTAGAAGTGAAATTCGGTAGTTTGCCCGGTTTCGGAATCACTTCTGCTACTTTCCACTGCATTGACACATGTTTTTTCCTGAGGATCGCATTGATTATGTGCAGTAATTTACTGGTGCCTTTTTCAGGCAGCTCCTTTATTATTTGCCTTGTTATCAGATCGTAACCAGGAGCTTTCATTGCTTTTAGTTTGAAACGTTTTGCTTCTACTTACGTAGAAGCCGATCTACTTCATAGAATTGCTGCTACCCTCTAATACCCCATGTGGCTTAGATTCCCGGTACTCAGATAATAGAATAGATTACCGCACATAAAACAAATAAGATGAGACGGTATGAATTATGCCGTCAAACTGGGGGGTAAACATGAAAATTATAAGTACAATAAATACCAAAAACAACAGATTTTTCCTTTATGGAATTTTCACTTTTCCTCGTTAGTGAATAATAAATACATAAATGTACGCAACTCTTTTAATGAATTCTTTTATAACTTAAAGTTTTTATTTCACGAGTAACTTTTTTATTGATTAAAACCAAAAAAAAAAAAATAATTAATAAAGTCTAAGCAACACGTTTATTTAAAAAAAACCCTAACCGTCGTAATGTCGCTCACGACGCTTACTCTACACCGAAAAACTAACCAGAAAAAAAACTTTCCCAATTTTCACGGCATTTATATCATCTTTGCTGTTGATGATTGTAGGAAAGAGAAGAAAAACGGAGATCGAACGACAAGATTCACACAATCAAACAACGCGTCTATGCTGAACAAGCATAAAATCGCTCACATAAAATTCTACGAATTAACTTGACGATCAACATAGGAAGTATATTTTTGCAAACATTATGCATCGACAAATCAAATTTCGTAGATGAAGAAAAGTCGTTACGTTTGTAAACATTATCGTATGCAGTCATTACAATGTTGCATAGCATACGTTAAACGAGGGATATTTGACCTAATTATGCATTTTTTGGTGAAGTTGTTATCTTCAATTTAATAGCGTAAGAAAAGCTTATGAAACATAATATTTATGCTTTATCTGAAAGAAAGATAAAGCATAAACACAATGTTGGAAGAATTGACACGCAGATCATTTAATTTAGATAAATTTTGGAATATTATTTTTCAAGGCATGTTAGGTATAAATAAAGAAAATTTTATGGGGTGAGTTTGGGAACGGAATGTGATTTCATTCCGTTACAGCGTAGGGAAACCCAAACTCTGAGATGAACAGAAATCTCATGCCCTATTTGGAAAAGACGGCAGGAGTAAAGTAGTTTAGTCTAGGCAGCGAAGAGGTCCCGCTGCCGTTTTCGGAGTCTGCACCCCAATAGTAAAAGCTCTACGATTAGTAACAGAAAATTCTAATTGGCAAATAACGGTCTCCTTTACCCAAGGCTTGCACTTTCTCAAACCTTCCGCCAATATCGGGTGATATCGAGCTCTGTTGTTACTGACTAGCACGTAGTGAAGCTGTGGTTCAATGTATATAAACCTATCTTTATGTTCAGTAGGTACTGGAGTAAGGTTGTATATTTCGGACTTCAAAGATTATCTGATCGTTGATGATTGCCGCTCTGGTTTCTAGTAGTAAATGGGTACTCGGTGTGTTTCAGTACTAGGTAACTGTATGCCACTAGGGATATGCCGGCTTATCTCCCATAGCTGGTTTGCTAATTGGGCAGGTGGCAGCAACCGCGTGCTTGCCCGACCATGATGTACGTCTGATAACATGTCGATTAAATCTCCCTGCGTGGCTTTGAATATGAACGCTGTTGCGGATAATTGGAATAGCTCGTCTAGGTATTCTGAATGCAGTATGATTGCTTGAATTTCCTTTTGCAGTAACCGATAATGTTTCTCGATTAGTGTCCATTGCTTTCGGAGGATGTTACTATGGTGAGCACTAGCACATGCGTTTGTTGTTGCAGCATGGCTTGTGCCTTCAGGGTTCCCGCATTTAACTTTTCGATCTGCTCCTTGTACTTCCAAGCGTCTTGCTGATTCAATACTCCAAACAAATCACCGAAAATGTCGCCACACCCTGGCCGACGGTGTATTGAACAAGTTGTTATTATATTCTTTTTGGCTGGTGGCCCACGATATTGGCATTAATAGTGCCTCACAATGCCTGATATAGTTGGTGGCATTTGGATTAATCCCACATGTTTCTCGGAGGTGATCGTGTGTATGTTTTAGGTACTTCCATTCTTGCCAGTAGTTAGAAAGGTTACAGAAAAGTACCATTTTCCAGTCGTTTGTTGACAATACCGCGTTTCCCACTTCTGCGAAGGAAATTCCCGCCTCTGTTTTAAACTCTTCGAAGTGCAGACTCTGAATGTTTTGTTTTCCTTGTTGATCCACCTCTCTGGGGTTGAGCTAACCTCACCCTCAGTCTAAACCCTTATATTTAATCTAAGCTTTTAACATTTACATCTACATATCTATTTTTTTAATTTTTTTTATTTTTTATTTTTTTATACAATTTGCTTAATTTTAGTAATCCTTAACCTAACCTACCACTACGTGACCTAACCTACCACTACATGTAGATGGCGCTAGTTCAATCACACCTTACTAAGTTTCTTGAATGGGGTTGAATCAACCTCATATTTTCTTTAAACTTAATATTATTCTTTCCTAACTGCTATGCCTTAACTAATGATGCTGGTATATTTATAATATCGAGCGCGGTATACCAGCCTTCACCTTACCATTACATCATCTATGTCGGGCATTTGACTATACATAAATGATCTAAAGGGAAGGTGGATGAAGAACGCGTTTACGTTTTTTACGGCGGCGCTTCCAATTCCGGTATTTACGAGTATCACTACGACCTTGCATTCTGTGAAATAATATAACAATTTCCTGGATGACATGGGATGTGCCTTGCGTAATTTTTACGTTCTTGCTATAGTAAGACTTACAAGGATTTGTTGCCTCATCAACCTGTTGAATTATAAATTGCTTTAGTTTTTGTACAGTTTTTAATTGCCTTTTGTGGGATCCGTATGGTAATGGATTTGGCAAGATACAACTCTTATTCTTACTGTGAGGTGAACCCTTCTTGCTTTTGTAAGATGATGTGATAATTCCATTTCCTAATTTGACAAGTAATGACTACAACTCTCTTGCTTCGCATAAATGAGTTCTACTTCAGTATCACAACTACTTTGTTGCGGTGATCTTGAAGCTAAGGTAACTTGTGGCATCGTTTCGACAACTACAATGCTTGTGCATCATAAACTTTATGTGAATTTTTCCGTTCATCAACCTGGTTAACTACACTACCCGAAAGATTTTTATCGACCTCTATACTATACAGGTTGACGATAAGCTGTTTGATGTTGTATCAACAGAACTGCTTACACCAATTGAATTTAACGCTAATCGCAACGTTTTTTGCGATATTTGTGGCAATGGTTTATTACTAACTTTGTTTTGAACTACCTGATTATTATGTAATTCTTACGTGAGTCTCGAAAATGATCTAGCTGGTGTCATTATAACCGAAGTATATGAATCGCCTAACTGAAGTGTTCGTGGTGCCGGCGGTAGTATCACTACTGATTTATTTGACATGCATTGCTCATTGGTCAATTTTCACAATAGCCTGAGTTCAGTTAACGTGCCACATGGTGGGAGCAGTTGATTCCTTTGCTGGAACGCATCATCGCTAATTCCTGAGTACTCTGGTTTTGTATAACACCACCACTAGTTTGTTTAATTCATTCTCGGACTCTCTTATTGTTGTATCGTGCCGTAATATGGACCACCCGATATCCCTTGGTTTGTCCCGGGTTTGTTTCATCTCAACAATTATATCGTTGAGTATTACCGAATCGGAGCTACGGTCGATTGGACCTAAAACATGAAGTAGTTTGATAAAAAAACTGGTTTTAGCTCGTCCACGCAATCACCACATACCCGAGTTGTCAGCAAATTTTGAATGTCCCCCAACTTATTGAAACACACTCTCGCCTTTTGAAGTGGACATTCTTGGGCTCTTCGCTCTCGTTGAAGAGCTTCTTTTAGAACGATTATCTTTCTTTGCTTTCTGACGATCCTTCGTGTGAATTCCTCTTAACTCACACTCTACCATCACCATCTCTACTTAAATGACTCGGATGTGTCATTATAAGAAAAAAAAATTATATGACGTATTCTTAACCTTAACAAGCCTATAATCTAAACTAACATTAATTAATCATAAATTTAAATAAAACAAAACAACCCTTCACTTTCTCGTGAAGCATAAATATCACTAACTTAGGTCAAAATAAGGATGGGAAAAGGAATTGAATTTAAATTGAATTTCGATGAACCTGTACCTTTGTTCTCCACCTTGCAGCAGTTGTCTTAACCTAAAATACAAGGTGATCCTTGCTGCTATGGTGAACTTGATAACAGATAACACTAACCGTACTCAACAGACCATAGCAAAATTCTTGCACCTTATTCGCAGTTGGCATGTCTTACTCTGACAGGAACTCAACAATTATAAAACCTTTTCCGCGTGTGTATGACCCAACAATGTATCTATCTGGTCAGGCATGCCTCGTGTGGTGGAATCTTTATAATTATCAATGTCTTCTGCTTTATAAACAAATTGGAAAAACACAGCAAACATGTTGGTTATGCCCTGTGGATCACAAAACTTTTGATCATTAAATTTCTGTTTGATCCTGAGAACACAATTTTAGGTTTTCTTTTCTTTCTTTATCTCTTTTGTTTTTAAGACTGATAAGTTGGTCATCGTACCATGTAGGATATTTGTTCAGTTTGCTCATAGGCACGGTAGTGAATAAATCAATTACTTTATATAGATGTGTGTACAATTTTTCCACATTTGCATCTATGTCATTGCTGGTAAACTCTTCATTCCAATTTATTTGCTCAGAATACTGTTGTAAGTTATTCGAATTGGCCTTTCTGAAGTTGTAATATGGTTTCCGATTTTGGTAATTTTAGAACCTGTTATTCACATTGGTTCCAATATTAGTTCTATTGCTTTGTGGTGAATATCATTAATTACAAAAGATGTTGGTGATTTTTCTGTTTTTAATAAGTGGTTCATTAGTAAAAATAAGGTCCAAGGTTCGGTTTTGTTTTCTAGAAATTATTTCTGTTTTGTTTTCTCCTGGTCTACCACTTATTTTTTGCCGTGAGTACCAATTAGCAAAAATTGGGCTTAATCGGTATGGAAAGTTTCATTTTGAAGTTCGAAAGCTTCCATGCTACAGTTACCCACACGTGTTTGCCACACATATTTTTATATTACCTTCTCCAATACCGCTTGTTGCTCTAAGTCCTATTCATGGCGAGTGTTATAGGCTTCTTGTGGCTATGAATAATTGTTTTCCAGTTCGTCTATCATTTGACGAATGAACCCAAAAGACTCCCAAAAATCTTTACCAAGGAATAAAAATTGAGCCAGGTTTGGTGCGATATACAATCTGATTTGTTTTGTTTTTCCAGTTTATGAAATTTTAACCAAAATGTGTTCTATAATACGCTGCTTTTCATCTGCTTTCAAATAACGCACCTTAAGTTATTCTGAGAAAGACATTTCTCTGCACCTGCACCTAGCACTGAAATGGTCGCACGTTATCTGGTAATCCACGGTATGGAATCCCGTTTGTACTCGAAGCTTTAGGGAAATGTGTCTTTGTCGCCCGGTTAATCATCCAAAATGCGACAGATATTGTAGAATTCTGGATCGGTATTAGTCGCGGCTTCCCCTACCATTAGTTTCGGAACATTAGTATCTGTAATTTGGCATCTTGGAGGCGAATTGAATTGAATCATATTTTTGGCACCACAATCAAAACCAAAACAAAACTCGTAATAGGTATGCTACAGTCCTTGAACAAATGAGCAGAGCTCACGCAATTTCAGCAAGTAGTCTTACTCCGTTCTAAACTATTATTGAAAGTAGTCTGTTTAGGTATTCAATTAACGGCACATAAGGAATTCAATTGTATTTGGTCTTCTCGAGGACCACTAAAATTTTGGTTAATTAAATCATCGTAGTCAAATTGATCCAGTTCATTGATCTGTCGCCTAGCTTGAAAAGTTATCTCGGATGTCGATCCTATTCGGTTTCAAGTATCCTCTATGGCTATTGCAGGATAACAAGTATTGATATTTCTTCGAAGACTTGATCGACAAACATCGATTGTAATCCGGGCCTCATATTTCTGGTCAATAAACTAATGGGTTCACTTTCCACCATTGGTGTTTTTGAAAGGACAGTGACAAAATGTCATTGTAAAATTCAATAAACGTCTCCTTAAATTTTTGTTTTCATCGTTCCAGTACCTGTTTAATGTCAGATTCCGTACGCCTGTCTTGAAAACAATGTATCATGGCTGCTCGTAATTGATTCCATTTTACCAATCGGTTACGTGCAAGAAATAACCAATACCAGTCCAATGCTTTATTTTCTAACAGTATATGTATATTGCTGATTAAGAATGGAATTCCGGTGTGATTATAAGAGAAATATTCCACCTATGAATTTCCAACCGGTTGTTCTTCGCAAGCTTGTTTCCCGAATTGGATGAAACATCTGTTAGTCTAACGTTACCTTCTGTACTAATCATATCAGCAGTCAGCACCCATTGATAATTCGGAGGGGTATGATATTTTATCGTAGAAGAATGAACTCCCAAATTGGGAACAACATCCAGCTTTTTCGTTTCCTTGCTATCAAGAACTATGTTATCTAATTCTACTGGAATAGAAAGTCATTTTAAAACAGCTTCAACTAATTTATTAGAAAGATCTGGTCCTACATTTGCACTTGTTTGTTGTGAAGCAGCTGATGGTTCATTAATAAGCAAAATAGATTGTTTTTGTTGCTCGATTTTTCACTCCTCCCTTCTTTCGTTGCGTGACTTTTCGTCTTAGAGAATTGGAATGTAAACAAACACTTCTTTCACCTCCCTCATCGGTTTCATCAGGTCCCATATCTTCAATAATGACTAATTCTTTAATTGATCGTTCAACATCTGGTATGGGTATAATCTTATCTTGCAAGTCTTGAAACCAGCTTAAAAGTTTATAGTTGTAGTTTTAACTTAGGTTGACCCTGTCTTGTCGGTTGATAATTCGTTTAGTTTTTCCATATTAATTTTATCTTCTGGCGTGAACTTTCAACTTGATCTTGTATATAGCGTAACTTTTTTGCAAAAGTTTGTATCTCACAAAGCTAGGTAGAGCAGAACAGAGTCTGCTTCTTCATTAAGCAAAGCTTCCTTAAGTAGCTTAAACCGATTGGTATTAGAGTCATTAATATTTCTAATTTGGTACTCACTGTCCATTCATCTAGGTGAAGAATATCCATAACTGTAGATTTAAACAATATGGAAGCAATAAAAAAAATATTTATAAATTACATTACGCAACCAAAAAATGAAATTTGTTCTAAATACGATGAGTTAAGATTCAACACTCATTTAATAACCTAGTTGAAACTACGAAAAGTATAAGGATATCGAACGGTAAACTGCTAATTACAAACGAACTAACATATATGTTGAGCATTAGAATAAAATAAAATTCTAAGAAACAGATATGACGTCACGAAGGTGACAGACTGAGACAATAGTCAAACGCCTTAGTGAAAATTAACGGGAGAGAACCTTCATATTTATCTTTTGGACAAAATATTAAAATTTCGACTGGATAAATCAAATCGGAATTATTCCCTTAGTAGAGAGACAAATATTAGAAAAAGTGAAAGCAAATATGAAAAAATGATTAACGTAGACGGTAAACATTCGAATAATGTAGGAAATTCTAAAGCAAGTTATATTCCGATTGGGGAAATTTTCACCGATTTCATCAATAACGTCTGACAATTGATGTAATCACGACTGATTTATTAGAAAGTAGAATGTGTATTTTTTTTCTCTTTTCAATAATTAATTCACACTAAAGAGGCGTGATGAGGTGTGAGACGAGCTTGACTTAAATGGATATGTTGCTTTGAAGGAGGTAACTTGCCACTTATTTGAGTACGAAATGTATTTCCAAACTGCAATCATGTGTCTGGATTTTTATTTATCAGATCGGCAAATAATAATTTACAAAGAGAGCCAAGAGAATGCAACAGTTGCCGACCCTAAAAACACGACGTTGGAATCACTCTTCGTACTTAATCAATCAGATGCAAATACACGAAAACTATTATACGCTTAGATTCCACAACATTACATTTAGGATAATAAATAATCAATATGGAGGCCCAGGCAGATTGATTCGAACAAAACAATTGCCATAGATGCACAATCAATAGGCTTTGCACGAATGATAATGATTTACAGTGTTCCTGATCGTGTGTCAAATTATTCAGATAGTTCTCCTTGTTATTTCATGTTATTGAAAACTACTGCTAAGTACTTATAAAAACATTTCTCTTATGATTGAGCTCAAAAATGGAAGAAAGGGAGCTAAAATCAATGGTTTGACGAGTATACAGCAAACAATCAGGAATGAGTAGTGAATCAATATTTCGGAAATGCTTATTTTTAATATTCCTAAATACAGCTCGACTTATACGAGTAAGCAAACGTTTCCACTAATTATCTTAACGACGGCTTGTAATCAAGAAAAGCATTAAATATATGAAGTTTTATCTTTCAAATTAAAATTAGGTCCCAAATGTACCGAACGAAAAATCAAAATCTGAATGACTGAGCATACATTATATATGCATGCATAAACTAGTTTGTATGTTAAAAGTACATACAAAGGTAGATATATCGAATAACTTTAAGAGATTTTCTAATTTTCATAAAATCCCACACACACACATAGAAAGCTCCTTTAAGTCTTGAAAACTTAAGTAAATCTTTTAAATAATAATAATAAAAATCATGTTGATTCCCACCTGAATTTATTGTTTTACGTTCCCGATTTATTTTATATACTTAGGGTAGATTATACTCATATAGGTAACGTATGTTATGTACCAATCCGACACCATATATAAAAACTATTACCAACTAACATACTCGTAGTCGTAGATAGAAATTCCAAACCAACAAAAATATTATTCTTGATGATTATTTGTTTTATACAGTTTTTGCTCATTTCTGCTACTATTACTACTATCATTATTATTATTATTATTATTATTATTATGGAAGAAAACATTAAATAATAAATTTTTAGCAGGTGGAAAAAGGTAGAAATTTTTGTATATACGAACAAAATGATGAGTTGAATGCGATGAAAAACAAATATGGGAAAAATCTGTCGTAATTTATTTTCCTCTGTCATTATTATTCAAAGATGAAATTTTTTATACATACGTAAGAAGGATGTTGAAAAGGATTTTATACATTTTTTTTTGTTTTATTTTAAATGTTTTCAAAAAATTTTGATTCTAAGAAGATTTAAATATTTAAAATTTCCAAGAATTCAATAAGTATGAAAATGTAAATAGTGTAAGATGGAGCTTCTTTGTTTTGTACTTGTCAAATAATTAGTTTATTCATTTAATACTTTATTTTTTCCTAATCGTTACAGAATTATCAATTCGGATTGAAGTTTTATCATTAGTTTTGAGAAATCGACATGTAAGCTTAGGACGTTAATACTATTAAAAATATTTGAATATGGTTGTAAGTATTTCATTTATGTGTTTCATATTTAGTTTTAAAATAATAAAAAAACATTTTCAGGATTTCATATAGTCCAGAAAATTGTATGTATATTTGATATTGTTTTGTTATAATAAAAATAAATAAATAAATAATTATACCCCGCCTTTTGTTGAAACAATAACCTCTAAAATTTCATATACAAGTCCACACAAATCTCAGTACCATTGCCAAACCAAAAACATAATCCTTCGTCGGCATCATCTCGATTCTTTACCAATCCTGTTCCTGTACTATATACACCAATTCTGTTATCTACACCAATCATACAGCGTATGCCATACTAAACCATCAACCAAATTCCACGTCGGCAGCAACTGGCTCAGAATCACCAGTTCCCACTTCGTCACAAACTCATTGATTATCGCTTGAGAGATATAACTGCCACTATTTAAATTAGTTAGAAACAGCTAATCTGTACTAATTATCACTAATTATCATACAGGGTGTCCCAATAGTGGACGATCAAACGATTCAGGGTGATAGGGGAGCTCATTTCCAACCAAAACAGCCAAGTAATTTTTTTTCGAATTGTTGATGGTATACAACAAAAGAACAAAGAGTTTTTTGTGTACCTTTTTTTAATACGATCAAGAACAGTGTGCCTTTCCAATAAAATCCATAAAAAAAATCTGGTTCTCGGAGACCTTAAAACCGCGTCGATTCGCTTCCAGGTTAACGCTAAACAGTTAAATCGGGAGAAAATGAGGGAAAATTTCAATCCAGTGGCTGAAAAACAAGTAGTTCAGCAAAAAATACATTTTACCCACCAACTATTTATTTACGCACTATATTAGCAAGCAGAGTAGTTTCAAAAAATATAGATAAACTTTAAATTATATCCGCAAAAATAAAATTCAAGTAAAAATAATTTATGTAATCATGTTACAAATCAATCATAAATAAAACTATTTATTGGGTACACAGAGATATACATATATTACACTATGGCTGAAGCTACTAACCAAATACTAAATAAAAAATTTATATATTTTGATAATTTAGTAATGATAATTGCGTCTGGATAAAAATAGCATAAAATAAATCTATGAGCATTTGAAAATGATAGTTTTGTGATATGTGAACGTGTTGAAGACTACTCGTACATTAAATAAATGAAACGCTTGAAATGACATTTATATTTTCATACAAATTGAATAATTGCAATTTTTGTGTAATCTATACATTTCATTTTTCTAATGTTCCGATTGTTGTTTTTGTATTTATCATAATCGTAAAGAGAAACATGCATAAATTTCCTATTATACATAGTTGAAATAGTATATAGGGTGATACTTCACTGATATTTTGTTTAGAATTACTTGCAGCATTTAAACATAAATTTAGTTATTCGAGATCGATATTTTGTTGCAGCAAAATTTCGACCATGTTACAGATCGATGGCCCAAACTCTTTAGTCACCCATTATAGCGAGATTAATAATTCTTTCAGTAACAAAAATAAGGTTATAAAAATGTCATATCACAAAAAATCAATAATTTAGATTTGAATTTCTGCCATTTTGGCAGTATATTAATTTCATTTGTTGCAAAATCCCATAAATAGATTTCTGTTGGTTTTGTTTAAATATTATAGGAGATGAAGATACTTTTTGATAATAATTTTATTCAAATTTAAAGTGCAAATGCTTTAAAATGATTTTACAGTAGGTTCAACAAAAGTGTGTATGGCATAACTGTACTTAAAACTATAGGAACAAATATGGGCGGGGCTTAAACCGCGTTTTTATTGATTCTTTTTTGACGCTCTAAAACAAAAATTAGTTTAACTACAACTGATTAGCGGATAACATACTATTTGAAGCGGTGTTTTAAGTACACATTCGAAAGGATCAAAAATGTCGGTTGTAATGTAGCAAAATATAATATAAAAAAGTCGAAAACGTTTGTACAGAAGAGGATTACACAATATTCAATGTATAAAAAATGTTGACGATTTGCCACATAGAGGCAAACTCTGAACCACTACAAAAAAAGAGAAAATTTCTTCGCTAATGCTGGATACATCTGCGAAATATTTTGGTCAAACTACTGGTAACACCAAAATACATTGAAAAGCGACTACAGTGGCGAATAACCATAAAAACAGAGAATGGACGAATATTGTGTTAACCAATGAGTCATACTTTTGGAGTTTGTCTAAGGGTAAAAACAGGTCAAAATGTTACTTCCGAAAGAAAGAGTTGAAATGCCATCCCATATCCTGTATTTTTTCAGTAAAGTTGATTATAATTTTCAATTGGTTTTTTATTGGACTTTGATTTTTATACCGTTTTTCAATTTTATTCTGTAAATTGAGTGTACGGATTTCGGTATCATGTTCCCATGTCACAGCCCTGGAGAAGGATACGCTCATTATGGATCTGACATCGATGAAAATATGTCAAGGGTGGGTGATCCAATAAATTTGTAGAGTTGCTCCAAATGAGTTTTTATTTTTTGTAAATTTTAAGGTTAATTGTTGAATAAATAGTGTTCGTGAGTTATAACTTACTTAATATGCATTCTCTGCATCATCCTAAGATTCGTACATTCCTATGCATAATTTAGAATTAGCATATAACTAAATTAATTTTTCCAACGTCTACTATCGCTTAAGATTTAAACTAGTCAACTAAAAAATTTCTCTAGCATAGTGGTATCATTGAATAATTTCTCAAATTTTCACTATCACTGAAGCCTTAAACTACTCAAGTTTTTAAATTTCTCTGATAATAAAAAATATTCCTCCATCAGCTTCCAAACGGAAAACGGAAACCCAAGAGAATGCTTTGCCAATTGCAGAAGTCCTTATACTAAGTACTTCCATCCAAGATTCACAGCCATCTTATTTTAACAGGAAGATACATACACAGAGTGACTTCTTTTTAATAAGTTACTGCTAAAGCCTATGCGAATAAATGAGAGAATGTCTGTAGAGTAAAAATTAATCCAAAACAAGACGAATGGGATTTTTTTTTTAAATCCGTGGTTGATACATTGTCTTTTAAGGTTTACTCTGAAAAAGATCTTGAGTTTTCGATAATGTGGATTTTTTATCTCCTTCAATCATACTATCAAAAATATTATTTCCAAGAATGTGGCTGACAAAATAAGTGGGTTTATGAACCAAGAAATAAGTGTAAATATGTTAACCTTGAATGCTAAAGTTGCGCCTATATAAAGGTGCGTCTCTGTTGCAAAGATATGAACTGTGTACAGTATTATTATTATTAGCGAAACTCAGTTCAGGAGATAATAGGATCTGCCATCAAATTTTATACTCGAATTGGCTCATATATAGCGGGAGATTTTTTTAAGTTGAAACTTTCAAATATCTCGGAAAATAAGAACGCTACGAAAAAAAGAGTGAGATGTTTAAACATGGCGTGTAGTGCGTCCGTACACGTACAGCTTACTTTGAAGGAAGAAGGAATGTAATTTGTTAGTAAAGTTGTTTTTCATTTCTTTATTATCGTTAAATTGGTATATTACTCTTTCGGTATAATCGACTAACTTTTCTAATTTTCACTGAAAAACTGCACAATGGTCGTTTCATATCTCGTAGTAGATATATTTCGATCTGAGTTCATGTGCAAATCGAATTCGTCTCACAGGAAGTTTATAAGTGGTTCAGCTTGAGGAACAGCAAAATTAATATTGAAATCCCCGCTCATAATCATCGGCAAAAGATGATAGTCTCCTTCGAGAATTTTTAAAACTCTTTTAGAATATGGAGCAAGCACGAAATGTATGAACTTATGTGTCTTCGACAGATTTTTCGGCGAGGTGAATACAACTACAAAAAACATCTTATTCCCATTAAGAAGCTGAAGTTCAGCCGTGAATATATTATCAATGGGTTGTGTTGTTACCCTCATATCATTTGTTAGTCCAACGATGATTTCCTTATGTGAGTTGACTGTATAAGTTCAACTTGTATATATTGCTACACCGGCAGCCCACTGACCATTTCTCTTGAACTGAAAGCATAATTCAAAATTAATAATATTAACATCCTCGTCATTGCGTATCCAGATCTCGGGAGCAAGCATCCCTGCGTGACTGTATCAGTTAGGTCGAGGTGATGTGACCTGAGACTCTGGCAGTTTAATCTTAAAAACCAGACGTCATTATTATCTCGCACAAAATTCGCCATTACAACTGATCTATAGTTAGCGGATTTGTAGTGAGGCGCGATAGCTAATTTTGAAGAAGACCCATTGAGGTCCTATGTTTACGTCCATGGTAGAAGACATGATCATCGATACCCGACGTGATGAACAGTCCTTCGAAACTCGTTACTCGTAATAAAGCAATATGCACAAGTTGTGGACTGTGTCTTTTATCGTAAGAGTATACACTGACTATGTATCTCGTTATAGGTACCACCCTGTGATGCATGAATTGTGGTGGCATATACAGATACGACTGGAAAATGATTACGCTTAACATTAATTGTCCGATTGTTGTTTCGATTAACAGTTGAGCTTTTTCTAGAAATGGGCACCAAACATCGATCGATATTCGTTTTCTGTGCCTATCCAGCTTTAAGTCGCCTGAATTTCTTGGCTTGTGAATTTATACCGAAATCCATCCAGAGTCGTTTGACATTTTTTACTGTTGACGTTTTCATCGTTCTCGTTTTCCAGTCAGGATGGCTGCATTCGATATACACTGTCTTCCATATTAAAGTGCACAGTGATCATATCTCTACACTAGTTTAAATCTAACGCAAAAAGTTCAATTTAATCAAAAATACAGAATTTTTTAATAAATTCTTAATACTATATAAATTAAATAATAATAAACATAATTATTCACAGATTTCTTTTTATAATTAATTTTAAAATTTTAGCTATGGAATCCCCAATTTCACTTAGGGAAAATAAAGTGCACAACACTTGAAATCAATACAAATTAAAAAATAAAATAATAACACAATTATTCACAAGATTATTATGGAATATGGCCGCGCTTTTTGTTAATGATCATTTGCAACCGTTCCGGGATACTTTTAACTAAATTCAATAAAGTATCTGAGGGTATGGCATCCCACTCCTTCTGAAGGCGATTCCAAAACTCCTTCTTTTTTTACCGTTCCTCGAAAGGAATTCTGACATCCAGAATGGTCCACAGATTCTCAAATGGGTTTACATCCGGCGACTGAGCTCGCCGATCCAACATTTCAATATCATTTTCGGCAAAGTATTCTTTAGCAATCCACGGCTTGTATTTGGGATCGTTGTCCAGCATAAAAATGTAACGACGGATGTGCATTTTTTTAAGGAAGGGTGAAGATTTTCCTTTAAAATATTAACGTAGCTCACTCCCGTGAGTTTTTCGTCTATTCTGACGAGGTTTCCAACGTCTTTAGCACAGAAGGCACCCCCATACCATAACGTTACCACCACCGTGCTTCACGGTGGGTTGAGTAAACTTTGAATCAATGCGCTAGGAAGGCTTGCACCACACTCTTTGGGCCCGTTTCGTCTTCCTGATCTCAAATTTTGATTCATCAGTCCATAGAACACAACTCCAAAATTCTACCTGCATTTGAACATACTTCCTAGCGAAGGTTAGTCTTTTATTAATATTCTGTTTCCGCAACAATGGTTTGTTTTTGCATATATAGCTGTTCAAACCCATGAAATGTATTTCTCGTCGCACTGTGGTCTCGGGTACATTCAAATTCAATGCTTCCTGGATGCGTCTGACTGAAGTTTTAGGATTCTTCTAACCTCTCGCTTAATTTTATGCCTATCATTCTCGATTTGGATCCGTTTCCGCCTACCTTTCTTCATATTTTCGAGGCTTCCGGTAGTTTTAAATCGATATAAATGTACCGATTAAAATTTTTTTTAGCACCACTTGATGAAATATGAAAAATGTTTGCTATGTCGCGGTAACTTATCCTCAATAATTTTGCTTCAACGAGAAGCGGTTTGGAATGGAGCGGTAGATTTTTCATATTTCCATTTATTTATTCAATTTAAAAGTAATTTACTAACCGAATATAACCTATTATGAAAAATACATTTTGAATTAATCACCGTAAAATAAATTTATAATGTTGTTTTATTAAAATATTATTTTAGGCAATATAAACTGCGTGTACACTTTATTATGATAGGGCGCAAATAACAAGAGAAGACTAAAAATCACCAATTATATTATTGTTTCACGAATTCAAAAAAAAAATCCATTATTTTGTTTTCGCCTATCACATATACACACAAAAATATTATACCATGCAAAAGTGATAGCTGTGCACTTTAATATGGAAGACAGTGTACCTCAGACAGCCCATAGTTCCATTCACCAGTCCATCTGTTATGTCAATATTGGTTTTGAAAGGGTAAGGCTGACCTATGACAAGTGGAAGTTCGTACGGCAAAATATTTGTGTCCACTATGCTCATTTTATGGATCTTTTGACGGAATTGCTACTCCGGCAGCCCACTGATCATCTCTCTTGAACTGAACGCGGCATTCAAACATAGCAATATTAACATACTGGTCATTGCGCAGAAAGGTCTCGGAAAGCAAATGAATTGTGCTTATCTGCGTGACTGTCACCTGAGACACTGGCAGTTCAATATTAAAAACAAGACGTCATTATAACCCCATTTAGTAGAAGAGATGATCATTGATAGTCGACGTGATGAACAGTTCCTAGACGTGATAAAGCAACATACACAACTACTGACTGTGTTTTTAATCGTAAGAGTATGTAATTTCGTAATCGTAGTTCGTATTTCGTATCGTAATTTTTTTTTTTTTGATTTTTCTGAACGATGGATATGTTGATGGTTTCAATTTCATTTTTTAAATTAGTTTTTTGTTTTCCCTATACTATTATACATATACATACAAGCAAGCCATGGATAGTACAAAATTGTTTTATTGAGTTTGTTGCTTTTTTTCAAACGAAATAGGTACATACGTCATTTCCGTTCGTTTCATTTACAAGTTTACTCTAATACAAAAATTTTTGGTAGGCACGAGCAAAGATGTTTACACATCAAAAATGTCCATTATCAAAATTTAATCATTTCGGGGGACATACATTAGTGCTAAAATTAGTACCCCTCCTCCTCGTCATGTAGGTGGGGGGGAGGGGGGGGGGGGGGGTAACTTTGGAATTAAAATCTCACCCCTATTTTTTATTGCTGGTTCAGATTCTACAGGTTGTGTAGGATTTCTTTGAAACATTTTTTTCGATTCATCTAAACTTTTTTGAGGCGACCTTACTTTCAATTTAGTTGTCAAATGTCATTATTTGGTATTTAATGCAAATGTGTTAATGTGTACAAATTTTTACGTGACTTGTTTTTGTTGTTAAACATTTCGTAGTTTATAATAACATTTGCAAATAATGCAACTTCCTTATCGTCTTCTATTATTTTCATCTAATTTAATATTTCCTTTATCCACGAAATGTCGACAATTTAGTATTTGGAATAGTCAGACACATCTTGTTTTTTGATGCTACTGCCACCTATGGATGTTTATTGTGAACTACTGAGCAATTTAGTTTAGTTCATAATTTTGTTGATCCAGTAGGTTCCGCAGCTCCTCAGAGGAGCTGCGGAGGAGCTGCGGAACCTACTGGATCGCACCAACGGACCAAAGCACCTAAAAAGAAAAAAGCCTTTAGAATTAGTGGTTCCTTGAGCCGCTTAAATCAAAAGACTGGCTGAGAAGAACCGATAGGTCTCATCCCACAAGAGTGGACTACTAAAATAATAAAACAATTACTAGATAATCTATATGATTAGTTGTAATATTATACTGAAATAAAGATTTCTTAAATAAAAAAAATTAAAAAAAAAATTGAATAAATTGAATTACTCCTACTGATAACCAATGCAAACGGTTCTGCAGCTCGATTCTGGTTTTTCCTGTAGGAGAAGGAATTAGGAAAAATATTTTCATAGTATTTTTGTCTAAAATTTTATAATTTAGGAAATATTTTTTCCGTATCGAAATTGGATAGGAAAAATATCCCCAATTTAATTTTGTTTTTGAAAAAATTTACACTAACTGTTTACCATAGGATGCTCTCCGGTCGTAGGAAAAAATATATCTTTCCGTTGTTTTTTCGAAACGAAAACCTCATAATTCCAGTATGTTGTATTTGTTGCTAAGCAACAAGTAATAATAGTACGAGAATATTTTTTTTCTAGCCTAGGCCGGGAATATATTCCCGTATAGATTTTTAATTGTTTAGAAGAAATAAAAGTACACTTATAAGGTCAAACGCATTTATTTATTTTAATTTAACAGTATACATAATAATCAATTTTTATTTGATAAATCTATGCCAAACTAATTATGTGTTAGGTATAGGAGTTTAATTTTACTTATTTGTAATATTAACGGTTATCGTACAATTAGTACAATTATTGAACATTGGTGGATTAGTAGTATCGCATCCCAGCATTGTTGTTGATATATTGCTATTAAAATCATTAACATTATTTGCATCGGCTGTTTCATTTTCCGTTGTATCGAAAATCTTATGAGCAACTTCAATTTTATTCATAATGGATTCATCAATATACCCTTCAGCAACGGTCGATGACTTCCATCCTCCAAATCTTTTTAAGCATTTTTAAATCTGCGCCATTATCAACTACAATTGTCGCAGATGAACGGCGGAAACAGTGCCCTGTGTATTATTTTGCGTCTGGCAATTTTAAAAACGTAGCAACAATTTGTGGCATTTTACCAAACAGATGTATGCCAACTACTTGTTTGAAACTTTTACCATTTGTGTATTTAAAAAAAAAGCAAAGAATTTAAATCTTCTGGACGCGAAGCTATATATTTTCTGTAATATTCTAAATAAGTTTCATTTACGATAAATGATCGTGGTTTATTTGTCTTGTTATTTGGGATTTTAACTAAAAGTTTAGATCCCAAATCACTAATGTCAGTAATTTCCGCATACGGGCTAGTTCATCGCGTCGACAAGCAACAGCGATTCCAAAAATTAACGCAACCTACAAAAAAACAATCATAATATTACATACAAAAAAATATTGCAGTGTGAATTGTATTTTATCCGAAAACATATTTGAATTTAATGTGTAAATATAAATAATAATCGTTTTAAATACCTACATGCTTACTTTAGTAACTAGGAACGCATTATCTGAAGCTTCCAAAATGAATTGTTGAACATATTCCATAGTTAATATTTTAGATTTCTTCGCTTTATATCCGTCGGATTTGCGTTTCAAGAAGACACGTAATTTTTTTAATTTTAGAATATCCACATTATTTTTAACCACTAGCATCGACCTGATCATTGAGTAGTTTGACCATAATGTGGATGATTTCAATTTTGTAGGTAAATCAGCGAAATACGCCAGAATGAATTGATGTGTTTCCGAAAATGATTTGATGTGTTTAGATTGACGATAATCCATAAAGCGTTTATAAGCATTTTCGTATTTTTCCTTCGATTTTTGCGGGAGAAAATTACATGTAGCTGAATTAGCTGCTTCCACTATATCCGGCGGGGTACAAGATAAGGATAATTCGCTTTCACTGTCCATATCCCTTAAATTTCGTTCACACGTTTTTATAAATCAAATAGGTACACAAACTTGACAACTTTTGAAAAAAAAAAACAAAATGTATTTATGTCTTATGATGTCGTGGCTAACTAAGCAATACTTTTTACTTTGTTTTGATTTCTTAATATGATAATTAATGAATAATACTAAAAATTATTTTGGGTTTGTATTCGTTTTAAAGTCTGATCGGAGAAAAATTATTATGCACAATTTGGAGGAAAAGTGCATTCCCGAACTCCCGTGGTTGCCAATTTCCACTATCGTCCGGGAATGCAGTACTTTTCCTCCTAATTATACAATAAACTATTGTGACAAAAATATTATGAAAATATTTTTCCTAATTCCTTTTCCTATATAGGAAAAACCAGAATCGAGCTGCTGTAATGCGTTTGAATTAACTATTATCGTAACCCAGGAACGTGCGAATTAATCTGCTTTCAAATAAATGATTTTTATTGTATTAAAAATATCGTTTCAGTTCGAAGAACATTTTGAAAACAAAAAGACATGTTTGAATTAGGCCATCGACTTTAATTCAACCGTTGTCTAGCATCATTTGATAGACTTGAGCGATGTTATCGTTATTGGTTGCAGTTTTTGGACGCATCTTACGTCCATCGTCACTCAATCTGGTACGATCACGTTCAAATTCTGCTGCCAAAATTACACGGTGGTAAATGATGGTGCAAAGTACCCGTACACATCGTTCAACGCGTCTTTGATTTGCGTAGGCGTATTGCCTTTGAAAAATAAATATTTAATTATAGCTCACTCCAACGATAGTTAAACAATAGCTGCTCATTCAAATTGGCTGACATTTCAGAGAGTTCCTTTTAATGCATCCGTAAATACGCTACACTCCCCACTTTTGTACAACGAACCAGTGAGTGATATAACAAGTAAGGCATTTTTAGCTACTTTGCAACGATTCACGGCCAGAATTTTTTTGGACTATTCCAAAAAAATATATATATAAAAGCAGAAGAAACGAATATCTACTAAAGTATGCAAAAAATCAACCGACAATTCGTTGTCTAAGGCCGATAGTATTTCGTTGACAAGATGTATAAAATCTTATTATTTTGTAGACGCCGATTCATTTGCATTCATTTGCCGGCATTGAATACAACGAGGTTGGGGATTGTTGGCCAACGCTGGCGCGCCTGTTGCACTAATTAGTTCTGAATTTGCTAAATTATCTTACTAAGGAAAGATTAACTTGCCACCCCAATTTTGGATAAATCCGTGATTGATAAAAAAATGATTCTGACTAAAGGAGTTTCTCTGAATGACTTAGATTAGAATTGCTTGGAAGACTATAATGATTGTATTCATGTTTTATAATTGTGCTTGATTAATGAGTACTAGATCATTTGTGCATTCCAATCAATCTCCTGTCATACCTTGGTTTAAGCTCAAACAGTTTGCAAATGAAGCAGATTGTTCCAATGGCCCTAGTTCTCTGTATCATTTGAATGTAACATTAGAGTCAACAGATTTTCGCTCAGATCTCTTAAAGAAACGCACTACAATATACAATTTAATTTGATCTGAAAGGTTAGAATTAGAATTAGCACATTCTTCGTTGGAAATTTTCAAAAATACCAAAAACTTTATCTTAACTTATGGTTAAAATTAAATAAAACTAGATGGGAGTCAATTATCATTGCATTTTTATTATTATTGTAATATTCAAAAGTAAAGTAAACTTTCTCATTATGTATTTAAAATTTTCGAATTATATATTAATAACCTTTTGATATAATCCATCCGTAAAATTTAACCACATCCGTCAACAGAACCAATTCGGTTGGATCACAACGATCTAAATTCGGGATCGATACACCCAGAGATACAATTCCTTTAATATACCATCGTCCTGATTGTTGAATCACCATACCACCACCAGAATCTCCTGTACACACATTCGTACCATTTTTATAGCCCGCACAAAAATTATAGTCATTCAGAAAATTTACAAAAAAATTTCGATTACTCTCTCGACACTCATAGTTTGTGCGAATCGGTAGCGTTGCTTGTGCAAGCATATGCGCCGGATTATTCAGTTCGTTACGTCCCCAGCCGGGTACTATCCCCAAATTGGTTTCAAATATATTCGTATCGTTGGTAATGCAAACGGGTTGAATATAGTCGGTGTAGTCAATATTATTTTTTAATTTCAGTATAGCAATATCATTTTCGATTATGTCGCGTCGAAAATGTTCATGCGGTATTACCGCATCCACTTGAAGCTCGTAACTTTCCGGTGTATGTAAATTTAAATCATATTTTCCGACTTCTACCGTTAAAATATCCGGTGATGTTATACCTAATTCGGACGAGACACAGTGAGCTGCGGTTAAAACAGAATTTTGATTTATTATCGTTCCACCACAAATGTATCGCTTAAAGCCGACACCTTCTCGCCGATTTAAAGCAACATGCCATGGATATTGGCCATGAAACGTAGCCGCCCCGTATGTAATTAATGGTTGTTGCGTGATACGTACTGTGCCACAAGTTAAATGTGATGTTCTGAATTTAGACCAAACGATTGATTCTATCCATTCGATGTGTCTGGCCGTAAATCGAACCGCCGTTAACAAGCTAGTGCCATCGAAATAATATTTTTTTAAGAATACGCCCGTAACATACGCCATGTTTAATGTTCTATTGTAATATAAAATTGGACTGCCATAATTTGGCTCATAATTTGCAGCCAGCTGTGTTGAATATACACAATAATTAGATTGGCTTGAGTTAACGAAATTTTTACAAAACTGTGCCGGCGCCGTTTTAACCCACTGAAATTCTAAAATCATATAGTCAGTATTAAATAAATTAAAAATTGGATTAACAGCGTACCAAAAACTTTAAATCGTTCTTGCGGATTCTCCGGGATGTTCCCATTGTTCCAATCATGTTGCACAACCAGTTGTAATTCTGGAATATTTTCGTTTAACCATAGGCACGCAGGACGATGTCGGCTCGAATCAATAAGATTTTTCAATTTAAACAGTGCAATACTATTTTTAATATCTTCGCCATTTTCCAAATCGTATGGATACACATTGATGATAGCTACAGAACGTCCACGATATAAAAGCACTTGGCTTGAGTGGACCATTAAATCGTCACCGCATGCACCACTGGACAAGAAAAATTGATTGCTTACCAAAATACCGGAACACTTATTCGAAACACCAAAGCCAAATGTTTTACGCACAATAAATATGGCAGAATCAATCGAGGGGCCCACATACTTTGAATATACCGCACATTCCGCTGCACTTTGTTCACCAACGGCACTAACTAGTGGGACTAGCGCTACGATATAAACCGCATTTAAGATGTTGTACATTTTAGTAACGATGTAAATTGCAAACTAAACTATATCTTATGAATTTCATGCGACCGTCAATCGGACTGTTCAAATATTTTATATTTGCACACTTATTATTTGTACTTGTTCTTAGCGCTATATGAAAGCGAGATTGATATTTTAATTACGCATAAAAACTAAAATGTTTGGTTAAAATTATTGATTCTTCTGGAACATTTCAGAATCATTGTTTTACTGGACTGGGAGATAAATATTTCGAAAACAAACAAAAACAAATTTAAAGCTTTAAAACTGAATATTTTATTTCAAAAATTTTTCGTCAGTTTTCGGAACAACAAGTATCGCAATTTTTTGTTGATTTTGTAATGCTATTTTGTTGATGTGATGATATAAAACCAAAGACCAAATAACAACAACAACATAACAGAAATTTTATTTTAATTAGAAATTCTTTGGATTTTAATTTTTTTTTTGTAGAAACATGATTCTATATTATGTTTTCAACCATATTTATGCAAAATAAAATACATGTATTAAGTACAACATATAGGTGAATGTGTGTGTGTGTTTAATTTAAGGTTTCGAATTTCAAAATGGTTAGATGACTACGGAATTTGAAAAATGAAAACCAAAACAACTCTCAAATGAAAGTAAATTATTTAAGCACTAGAATGTGCAAATATCTCAGTACCTACATATTGATATGGACGATGGTTAGGCGGGTATGTATGGTGTTTTTACGAATGTCTAACAAATATTTACAGTAAAGATTGATTGTGTATCCAATCTTTGCACCTATATGTTGCGTATAAGTCTATTTATGTTACACATATTTGTAATAAGTATATATGTATTCTAAGACATAAAAATGTTTATATGAAAAAACGATTTAAAAATGTTTAATATCCGTTCCTGAATTTTCACTTCTACTATGTTTCGGTAATCTAGTATAGTTACTCATATAGAGCATCGTTTTCCTACCTTAAGCCACAAGATGATGAAGGCTTTATGAAGAAAAAATGCTTGTCATATTAGACAAACTTGCAAATAAATTTTAGCGTTTGGTTTAAAATTTAAAAAAGAAACACCGTAATGTAATTTTCCCATTTATAATTGCGTTGGAAAATTGAATCGCGTTGAATATTTTGGTGGTTTTTGGCTTTCAGTGTATTAATTACTGGCCAGATCACAGAGACACTACCAAGTAGTGACGATTGGTCTTTGGCTAAGGATTAAATAGACCTAGTGCTTCTCATTAGCCACATGCATGACCCACTCTTCCATAACCAATAGAATATTTTCATACTTTGGCTAATAATTAAATAGACAAAGTGCTTCTTAACCACATGGATTATAAATAAACCCGGGGTTTCACCGGAAAACCCTTAACGCGATTTTTCCTGAAATCAGGATCCATCGTAATCGGTTGCTGATACTAGAAAACTACCTTCATGCAATTTTCATTAACATAGTTTGAGCGGAGAAAAAATATTAAAAATCAACCCGGGGCCCACCAGACAAGCCCTTACACGTTGTTTTCCGAAATCCGGATTCATCACCATCGGTTCCACTTGGAAACCTCCTTCCAGCAATTTTCATTAAAATCATTTGAGCTGAACAAAAAAATTAAAAAAAAACCCGGGCCCATTAAAAACCTCTTACACGATTTATCCCGAAATCAGGATCCATCGTAATCGGTTCCTGGTACTAGAAAACCACTTTCATGCAATTTTCATTAACATAGTTTGAGCGGAGAAAATAATTAAAAATCAACCCGGGGCCCACCAGACAAGCCCTTACACGTTGTTTCCCGAAATCAGAATCCATCGGCATCGGTTCCTAGTACTTGAGCAATTACCATTAAAACCCGATTTCGTTGTTACAAACATATGTAGTTACAACACAGACAATAATTAGATTGCTTAAACTTTTCATTTACACTTTTTTTTGTTGTTAAAAAAATAATTTGGAAAGTAATATAGTCGTATAATAGTCATTTAAAAGGCTATTTATCTGAGTAAATTGAAAAATATATAAGGTCTTCGAATTTATTATATTTTAGTATTCTGTCTTATTGTAGAGGGCATATTTTCAGATAAACTAGCGTAACGAATTCAAAATACTATATGTTTGTGAGTTAACCCGAAAAATATCCCGAAGAAATGCGTTGGTAACACTATTAAACAAATATCACGACATTTTTCAGTGTCATCCAGAAAAATTGTCTATATTACGCTAGTTTTGAATTTCATCCCGATTTTTTTTTACTAAATTGTGCCATTTTTATTGTCAAGACATTTTTTATTTTTTTGTTTTTTTTTTGTTATCCCGAAAAGAAATTCCAAAACAGAAAATTACAGTAAACAAATAGAGACAGGTGTTCGAACCATCCCGAAACCAAAAAAATATTGAAGCGCAGAAATTTATATCACGAGAAATTAATTTACTAACAAAAAATTTACTGACATGGTTAATCCAAAAAAGCAAAATCAAGCATTCTTGTTATTAGTAAGAAAACAATTATTGTGGATCGAGTCTATGAATCAAATTTACGATATATCCCTGTGAAGTCGTAGTAAGAGAGCAAGGTTGGTATGGAGGTTGTAGAGGAAGGATCCACTTTTTAAACGCCAAAATTGTGGATCGAGTCTATGAATCAAATTTTAAAAATAGCCGTGTAAAGTCGTGGACTAATTCCACAACTTCTTCCAAAAATTATTTAAGAATCTCATTTCTACCCAACATTCCTAATCCCATCATAATCGGTTAAGAATTGATTGAGTTCTGTCCCAGGTGGCCATATCCCAGAATATCTTCCAAAAATCATTTAAGAATACCATTTCCACCCAACATATAAAATCCCATTATAATCGGTTAAGAATTGGACGAGTTCCGTTCCAGGTGGCATAATTCCAGAACTACTTACAAAAATTATTTAAGAATTCCATGTCAATCCGTCCAAGGTTGTGTACACAAAGTTACACAAACCCTTACAAAAATGAGAACTATCTTATATAGCTTCTTGGCAGCTTGGTTTCGTACTGGTAAAAAGTTGGTCTACCCATCACGTCAAAAAAGAGATGGAAAATATTAAAAAAATATTCAAAGGGATATTATTTTTTCGTTGATTAGACTTGAATGAATATTTCTGAGTACGTTGAAGCCAGTTTTAGTTTTTTTTCCACTGTGTGGAAAAATAAGTTTTGATTCCATACTAAATTCCATACTTCAAAATATCAAAGACACAAAAATATCGATTTTGGAGAAAAATAATTTTGTTTCTCTTTGGGTTCCGCGGTAATATTATTTATTTTTTATAAGTTTTGTTTGGAATTGTGCAAAATCGATTTATTTTTATTTTCTAGTTTTTTTCGTATTTTCAGTTTCTTCTGACAAGTCGACGTGCGCGGTTGTACTACTTAATTATTTTCTGTTCTTTAAACTGTTGTTAATGTTTTTCTATTTATTAAAGTACATAGTTTTAAATTTAAGTATATAATAATAATTAAATTTAAAAATTATTAACTAATTTAGTGATCGCGATGTACAAATTTCGACTAAAATATGGCGTCGTCGCGAAATATACCTTTTCGTTTTAAATTTTCAATGAATTTTTTTTTGCAAGATCTCAATATGCTGAAGGTTAATAATTGGGTAGCACGTGGCGGATGCGATACAAAGCACAATTTATGAAATTTAAATATGTAAATAAATTGTTTATGTATATTTAATTAAATAAAAAATAATAATTAACTTTACAAAAACAAATGTCAATAAAATCTATTATTTCGAAAACAAATGGAATGTAAAAAATACTAACGAAATCTGCTCTTTTTCACGCAGAAGCGTATTTGAAATTGGTGTAGAAATGTGTATGGAAAAAATCCGAGTTTCTGACGAAATTCCACCTTCTTTCCAATTTGATTTTTTCTCCTTTTAGTCGGGATTCACACCCACACTGGAATTTTTGTATACTTTCCTTTGGCGAGTAGTACGGATTTCCGTGTACATAACGTGGTTCTTTCCATATAAAGAGTGTGTGTGGTTTTTGAACGCGAATGTAAAAGGAATTCCGCCGGCATTGCATATTGGGACCATTTAAAAAATAAATTGTCAATTTTTGTCACTGTTCAAATTAAAAAGAAAATATGTACCTAATACATATATTAGGTACATTTTTTTTAATTTGAACAGTGACAAAAATTGACATAATTTATATTTTAAATGGTCCCAATATGCAATGCCGACGGACTTCCTTTTACATTCGCGTTCAAAAACCACACACACTTTTTCTATGGAACGAACCGTGTTATGTACACGGAAATCCATACAACTCGCCAAAGTAAAGTATACAAGAATTCCAGTGTGGGTGTGAATCTCGACTAAAAAGAGAAAAATCAAATTGGAAACAAGATGGAATTTCGTGAACTTGAAATTCCGAACATCGAAATTTAATTTTAAATTCCTTTTGTGCAATACCTGGCGCCAAATCTATGGCCTGTGTTGATGAATTATTCTGTAAGTACTGTAATATAATGTGCTCACCGAGAATTACTAAAAGTACGAATCATTTAAAATTTCATTAGGAAAAATTTGCAGCGAACATTATAGGGATATTAAAAATACTCAAGGCTAGATTAAAAGTTAGATTTAAAAATAGATGTCAAAAAAAACAGTTAAATAAATTCACAATTAAAAAATATTTTTCATATTATGGTCCAAATTTTTCTCAATCAGATTTGATGTAAAAGGTAACATATCCAATGCTGGATACTATTTAAAAAATAAAAAGATGAAAATTGAACGAGTTGTCAACGTTTTAAAATACAAATGTGAACAAAAACTAATATTAATCCAAATGCCAGAACCACTGATGCCTACACCGAGAAGCGTAAAATGAAACAATCTTCCAGACAGTATGGTAAATGAAGAGAAATGAAATAAAAAAGTCAGACCATCTAATGGTTCTCCAAAGCATTTTCGTAAAATTGTGTTGGCTCGATATGAAAACCAAAAAATGTTTGCAACTGAATGTACTATTAAAGGTTTCGATGTGCAAAAACTACCTTTATTAAAGAATGAATTTTCCAACAGTTGTGATAATCAGATTATTACGGTAGTGAATGCCTGTGGAATCGATTCTTTAGTATAAATTTTGGCGTGCTTCGGTACGCATATTGAGCTTTTACGGCTTTACTTTAGGCAAATTAATAACGACTTTTTCCGGTTTATATATTCAATAATAACTTCTAATAAAATTACATTGAAAAAGTATAACTTACGTACAGATATCCCTTTTGAAGTTTTTAAAGAGATAAATTACATAAATAAGGCTAATAATATAACTACAATGAATGCAGAGTGTCAAATCACGTATTTGATAAATAAAATTACGCCTCAACCAACTGCTGTTTACCAAAAATACACTGACGTGGTACGAGTGCGAAATTCTCTTAATTATCATTTGGTATTTTTCATTCAATGAAAATGTGATTCGTAACATCAAAAAATCATCGATATTCAAGCTCTTGCTTGTTGAAGCTGAGGGGCGAATCTGAAAATTGATAAAATCGTTAGCAATTATGGTTTAGCAATAGCACACGTTCAGTCATATAACAACGCGAATTACAACATCAAAATTTGTGAGATAGAAAATACCATTAAATTAAACGACGAAGATTATGTCTGATCAAATTTTTGTAAATCCTGCAATTTTATTTTCTGCAAAAATTAAAAGTTAACGATCCCAATGTGCAAAGTAAGATTATCTAAGATTTTAATTTTTATTTACTTTTTATAATAGTACATACAATTTGTTTAGCTTACCTTTGAACTACTAAAGAAGATGAATTTATGAATAACAGTCGGGGAATGTACACTCAGAAAAAAATATGATAAACACATGATTGCATTTACCATAATATCATCATTGTATGCTAAATACAATTATTTAAATGATTGATTTTATCATACTATAATTGGTTTTGATATATGGTTTATGATATTCTTGATCTTCTTCATCATAACAATGATGATCACTAAAAAAATTTTTTTTTTCAGTGATCATCATTGTTATGATGAAGAATTTATTCAAGAAAAATGATCAAGATTATCATAGTATGATAAAATCAATCATTTAAATAATTGTATTTAGCATACAATGATGATATTATGGTAAATGCAATCATGTGATTATCATATTTTTTTTCTGAGTGTATTAGTGCCTCTATTTGCTTCACATCCTTAGAATCATGTAAGCTTGACGCCCCAATTTAGTTACCTCTAGTTTCTAGATCTTGTAGGTTCAGTCATAACCCGCATTGTGGATACAGTTGACAAGACATCTGCTGCTACATAAACAACCGTTAAAGCACTATGCTAAATAAGCATCAAAGGAAAGTACAGGGATGAAATAGAGATTAATACAAGTGAAATAGTGTGACAGATACTGCAACATGGGAGGATTCAGGTACGTATGTGTTACGTACTATCATTATTAAAATGTAGTGTCCGCAGTGTAGAAGGAGCATGTGCTGCTCTTAAAGTTGAAATCGATATACAAATATTTTGCTACAAATAAATTTTGTGATCCAATATCTATCAAAAGCTATTCTCGTATAACATAAATACGAAAAGGTTGAATACTTGCAAATCATTATTATTAAAACAACCCATCATCAATAATACGTATGTACATCCATTTATATGCAAATTATTCAAAATATGTATATAGAAATATTTGATTGATTCGAATGTTTATTTATTTATATTTTGAATTTGTTTAATATTTAAAATCCATCTAAAAGCTTTCCAAATATATAAAATGAAAAACTTTTATTTTAATGAAAACAAAAATAAAATGTTCTCAGTGATTGTAAGCGCGCGCGAGTATAGAAATAAATGATAAGAAATTTAATGAAAATTGAAATAAAACCAGATAACGATTTCCATCATCAATAATCATAAAAATTTTGACCCATTTCTAACCCGTTCTCCTATACACACGAAAAAATTCATTTGTATCGATTTTTCCTTGGATATTGATTAATATTTAGATGTTAGATGCACAGTGAATCACAAAAGTTTACGTATAGGTAAGGAAGGTGGCGTTTTTAAATTTCAAAGGAACCACTAACCAATCAAAATCGCAGAAGAGGTCGTTGACGATTTTTCATGCTCGTGGGAACAACTAATTTAAATCCGAATTGCGGTCTTTAAAATGATAGTCTTGGACTTTTATTCGATATCAAATGGGATCGGTTACGACCCTTTAGGTTCCAGAGGTTTGTTTAAATCTTCAATGAATATTTTATACAGGAAGTGCCAGCTCATTTGCAACAAAAACAGCCAAGTAAAGTTTTTTCGAATTGTTGATGGTGCAAACGTTATTTCACGTTTAGTGTTTTTTAGTGAAATCGCATGTGCACCTACTATAAAATTAATTTTTAATAAAACCATGTGTTTTTTTGTTTAACTTTCTTTTTTAATGCGTTCTAAATCGCCTTTCCAATGAAAGAATGTGCCTTTCCAATAAAATCATTTTTATAAGCTCCATTATCTTCTGTCACCAGCGGTTTTGTAGTCTTTTTATTTTTCAAAATTTTGTTGATGTTTAAGTGACGCCAGTGGGAAAAGAATGCACTACAGAAAATTGACCTACTATCAGACAAATATGCGCCACTATGAATTGGATGAACTACTTGATAAGGTTTCTGTATAAACTCGTGGAAATATGTGGCTGCAGCATAATGTGGCTCCCCTTCACTATGCACTAGCAGGGGGACAACGTAAATTATCCAAGCCGCTGGATTGGAAGGGGAGGGTCCATTGAATGGTCCGCGGTCTCTTCATTTAAATCCTTTAGATTTTTTTCTAAGAAGTTATTATAAAGACATGGTTTATGCTATAGTAAAGTAAACTGAGCAGGAGATCCACGTAGTGTCAACCGAACGAAAATTGGAGCGGCCACGTTTAATCGAAGCGTTAAATATTATTAAAAGTAATGAACGTGCGTTTCGAAGAATTAAGCAAAATTTTATACGGCGATGCCGATTATGTATTTTGGCAAATGATGGAAACTTCGAACACTTACTGTAATATTTAAAATTAATACAAAAAAATTAATTTTATTTATTTCTCACTCGACTAACTTTGTTAAAAAAATGATAAAAACATTCTGATGTTCATAGCCCGGTGTGTGATATCATTTTAAAATCTGCATTAGTGTCGCATATTTTACTGATATTGGGTTAACGTAGTACATTGTTTTCCTGCTGGCGTCACTTTAACATGAACAAGAAATTTTGAGAAACGATTTTACCCAACCCTTGTTTTTATTCACACAATCATTGTAAATCCTTATTGGAAAGGTATGGTATTTATGATTACAACATACCATTTTACGAAAATGTGGCTTGCTTACCTCCTTACTCTACAAGGTGCAAAGCATATAACATGTGCACGCTTGAAAACAGGCGTTTACTTCTGGATGTCACTTTTATCGGAAATATCTTTCTCGGCCACATTGATTCATCCTTCATCCTGGAAAACATATCCATAAATGTCCCAAGCAGGACTTTGCGTAATCATCAATTTTTGGCGCTCGAACACCACCCAACCAACTATGGCGACAACAATCCCATTAATCGATCAGCAAAATCTTTCAATACCGTAATTGATCAATTTGATTTTAATTTATCAAAAACCAGTTTTAAAAAAAAGTTAAAATCGAATTTTCTAAATTTTTAATTAGTCCTTTGACAATTTCATTCGTTGTACTTCAAAACAACTGTTTAATTTAAATAATTGTATTATTTATAATTCTTATTTATTTACAATCTAAGTGTGAATAGATTAATTTTTTTTATTTTCTATTTTTAAAATTTTCTTTTCTTTTTTGTTTTATATTTTACTTTGATAATTTTGAAAGCATAATTGCAATGTACTAAATCGATTTTCTTTAGTATTTAAATAAATAAATAAAGTACGCCCTTTTGGATCGTATTAAAAAAGAAAGTTAAACAAAAGAACTCTTTTTTTTTTTAATGAATTTTTTGGAAGCGGATGCAATTTTACTAAAAAACACTAAAAGTGGAATAACTTTTGCACCATGAAAATGTCAAAAATACTATACTTGGCTGTTTTTGTTAGAAATCAGCTCTCCTATCACCCTGCTACGTTAGATCATCCAATTCGGGGACACTCTGTATAAAATGGATCATCCCAAGATGCTATAGCAACATACGTTTATGTGAATTTGTGATTCGGTTATGTGAATTTTGTGTTAAATAATGGACAGGATGACGATCGAAATAAAAAGAGATCAGTGATACTCGTGGTTCCTGCGAACTATTAATTTAAACCAATTATTCATACATTCAACTGAAAAGGCCATAAATATATCCACCTATTGTGCCAATCTCATGTAATGACTTGCGACATGTTTCGTGTCATTTAAAAATCGTCTGGGATTATTCTAAAAATCTTTGGATGGGATATAATTAATATTACCTCATGAACATTTTATATTTTTCTCTTATGAAATAATAAGATGACGTCACACTAGGGTGGTCCTTGTTTGTATGGGGCGAAAAAAATGTTGAGATATCTAACGGAACACCCCCTAGAATTGTGAGGTTATGCTAAAAACTTATAGAAAAAAATTGGGTCAATCGAAGATGGCTTAGAGGTCGCGACTTGAGTGCGAAGTTCGATAGAAACGGTGGTTTTTTTCAATTTCGCACTTTCAAACAAACAGAAAAATTATTTAAAATTTTTTCTCAGCCTAAAGCCCATTGTGTTTAAATGGAAGAAAACAAGGGCCCTTGTGTCTAAAAGACAGAGGTCCCAGGAGGAGCTGGAAGTCGGGTGTTCCTAGGGATCAAAAACTGAAGCTATTCAGTGAGATCCTAAAGGAGCACGTGTTGGTGCTAGCCGTCATTGACAGATGTCAGGAAGATGAGAGCATCACGTCGGAGAAGTGGAGGGTGGTGTACAATGCACTAAACTCCATTTTTGTGAGGATCCTGAGAGAAAATCAGGGATCCCCCCCGTCTTGCAGAAATGCAAAGACATAAGTATTTAGGTGTTGACGGTATCGACAGCCTTTCGGAACTCGCGGACTGTGAAATGCGATATATTTTACGCTACATATAAGTAGCTCTGGATGGTTTCAGCGGGAGTAAAGGGGAGATAGAATTCTGTGGTATCACAATGGGCCACTATTGGCCTAAGTGTGCGATAGCAGCTACTCTAACCTTACCTAACCTAACCTAAAGCCTATTAGTGGCAAATGTTGTGTTCACGCAACACCGAACAACAAAACACATTTAATACGTTTACAAAAATTTAACATGATCTATCCCCTGTAAAATGCAATACCGTTATTTTTGTAGATAAATGCATGAAATGGATTTTTTTTAAGTTTTCGTTTGTATTCATACGAAAAAGTGTATAAATTTTTAATTAAAAAATAATGGATTCAAGGACAAGGAATTATTGGTAAGTAATTAGTAAATGATATTATATAAAATTTGTTGGTTGGTTTAGAATATAAACCAAAATATATAATAAAAAACCAAAACATTAAAAACAGTATATTACATCCACTGTTATAATCGCCGTTATTTTTGCATTTAAACGCAATACTGGTCATTTATTGATACATTTTTTTCGTGTATGAAAACTCTTTTAAAGAATATTGCCGATATATTAGAAGCATTTGAAAGCATGCCTGATGACTTCCAAGTGTCAACTGGGCTGGCATGTTGTAACATTTTCGATAGAATAACGGTATTTTGGAAGTAAACATTTTTTTCTTTCATGTAAATTTTCATCAAAGTAGCACGGTTTTTTCGTCGAAGCGAAAATAGTGATAGTAACAACATGTCGGCCTTGATGTTTATTTGGAACCCACAGATTTTACAATCGAAACAGATGAAGATATTGGCGACAAGGAGGACTATGATCCTAATTTATTTCATAAAAACCAGCTACTGTCTGGTGTGGAAGTCAGTATAATGATGAAATATTAAACCTCGTGGAACTCGAGCTTGATTATATAGAAGAAGACGTACCTATGCCGCAAATTCAAGATCAGGATCTAGAAAAACTCTATGAAGCAGACAATGAGCAATCTACACCACAGATTCGATCGAACGAAAAATGGAAACGAGTAACTGACGAAAGTTTGAGGTTTTCTGACAATATATACCAACCAAAATCGCGGCCTCGTACACTCATAAGTCCGTTGACCTTATCAGTCGAATTTGATGCATTTGACTTCTTTAAATTATTTTTTACACCACAATTTGTAGATTTGATAATAAATCATACTACAAACTATTCAGCAGTGAAAAAAATAAGTAAATTATAATTTATTCGGATGATATTTATACTTTTATGGATGTGATCATATCGGGCTACAATGTTTTACCTCAGAGTCAATTATATTGGGCCACTGACCCTATGAATGGATCTAATGAATCGAAATGAATTAATATCAAAATATATGAGACGGCGAATGTTTGAAGCAATTTTTACTAATACCTGTTTTTGCGATGTTGATTCTAACAGGATTGTGTGTTTGTAAATATGAACGTGAAGATAAAGCCGGTGGATAAAAAACTAAAGATGGTTACGGATGGAAAACTTAAATGTTGTAGATGGCCGGTTAATGGATTGTAGAAACAAAACACTGCGAGCACGGATTGAATTTTGTATTTTAATTTAATTTTATAAATTTTAATGAACACTAAAATGTCTTTTTACATGAACTTTTACACTTATAGATTTATTATTTTATTATTAGCCAGTCTTTACTGTTCGCCAGATTTGAAGAGAATATAATGTTTTAATTTTTTAATATACAATTTTTACAAATTATACGTTACAAATTATACGTCATGTTTGAAATCTTATAATTAATACTTAAATCATGTTACGTCATGTTTGAAATCTTATAATTAAATCTTATAATACTAATACGATGAAGCTCATTACAATATAAAATGCACTCATCGTATACTACTCTAGTACAATAATAAATATGAAAATAATGACAGCTTGAATAATAAGTTTTTTGTTTACAAAGTGCATCTCACAGTTATACAAAAAGATAAGTACAGAAATTAATTTTAAAAATATAAATTATTAATTAAACTCTTAATTTCAGCTAATTGTTAATTGAATTAACTTTACAATCGTTGGTAAGTATAACTAAGATATTTTCTTGTGTTAAATTAACTTTGTTTACTTTTAGGTAACATCAAATTTTAGTAATTATTTTGTGATCAAAAGTTTAAAAATAAAAAGTGAATTAAATATAAAACTAGTGTTGTTGTTTCTCCAAACATTGCGCGCTTTGTGAAAGTGCGCTCATTTATAAACCATTTGAATGAAGTTTTCTTGAGATATGCTCCTGTAGAAATGAATTTAGTCATCGACGATTGGATGATACCATACTACGGTAAACATCCGTGCAAACAGTTTATCCGGAATAAGTCGATACGCTTTGGCTATAAAGCATGGGTAGCAGCGTCTAGATTAGAGTATTGTTACCAATTTAATATATACCAAGGACGAAATGAGAGGTTAGACAAAAATTTAGTCCTGGGGGAATCCGTAGTACTAAACTTCTCTCAAACAATGGAAGTGAGCTTCCCAGGAATTCAATTTTCATTTTATTTCGATAATGTTTTTACCGACCCAAATCTTTTTTGAGGACTAAACGCACTAAAATTTGGAGGAACTGGAACTGTGCAGGAAAAAAAATTGAAAAATATTAAAATGAAATACAAGAAAATAATAAATAAGAAGCCCAGAGCGAAACTAACACGCTGGAAGGATAAATTTAGTACTAACACGCTGGAAGGACAACCGAACGGTATCTTTATTAGCACATCCCATTGGAACCTCTCGGAGATATGTACATACACAGAGAAAAAAGTAAATATACCGCAACGTTGCAAAGATGTACCATAAAAATATGTTCCGCGGTAGAAAGTGAAGTTAAAAAATAAATGAAGTTTCGTTAGTTATTTTGTTTTTCTTCGTGTCATTACAATATAATTAGGAAATTCATAAAATAGGTCTTGAGTGACCAATGCTGCGTTTATGCAACGTGTCATCTTTTCTTTATTAGTAACTTTTTATTAAGGATTAATATATTTTATGATTGAAATAAACTATATTAATGAAAAAGAAACAAATTAAAAAAAATCAAAATAAAAACTTTGGTCACTGGGCTAAGTAAAAATTTTGGTGAATAGAGGAGATATTTATCATTTCAAAACATTAAAGATATCGAAAATCGGTTAACAAATAGTGAGTTTATTGCCAATTTTCGAAACTAATAAAAACATAAATAATAAACGATTTTTTTTTAAATCCTGGAATTTATATTCAAAATTACAAAAAATAAATAAATAATAATTAGATATAACGAATAAACAATTTAATATTTTATGATGTCATAATAAACTTTATGAGTGATAAGGACTTAACATAGTTGTGTTTTATGATGTCATTATCGTTTATGATGTCATCATCGTAAAAAACAACTATGTTAAGTCCTTATGACTCATCCGTTCGTTAGTTATTGAAACTAAATATGCCTATCGCATTAAATATGACCTGTTATGGCCAATATGTTTCATTGCATCATATAATAACAAAATAAATGCAAATTAGTTTCAGTTTAAATGCAAATCTCTCGAGAAAAGGAAACAAATTTATAATAATTTAATCTAATTAATATTTTTAATAATAATAGTTCTATTAATATTTTTAAGAAAGTGCTACTAAAGTTGACAAAATATCAGCTAATATACGGTACACTACAGTAGTTTATCTTCTTGGCCATGAGTACTGTCAAATTATTAGTACTTCTTACCCTCAGAAAAGCAAGTGATTTCTTTTTTACAATCACCGTACTGTAAAATTAACTATTCGTGAAAGTGCTCTGACAATCAAGGCCGTTTCTATTTTTTGGTCAAAAGCACGAATATCAGCGAAAAAGGAACAACATTCCATTGGAAAATTGGAACAATTGCATGATGAAGTTTAACAGTGAAAGAGAAATTGCCTTTAATAGTAAACTGGATGATCTTTTCGATATTGCACATACCAATGCCTTGCCCATGATGACCAGTGCAGATGACAAGTGATTTTGATTGCTATAGCGTGAGAAAAGCCGTCCAGGATATTTGGCTGAAGCCAGACAAAAAAATCGTAAACGAAGATATCTTGAAGTAAAACGTAAATCAATTCCAATAGACTCACAACCATTATTTCCGTCATCGAAAAGTGATAGCGAAAGGATATCTGATAGCGACATGAACATCGAAAATTTTGATTTATCCATGCTAAGCGCGAGCACCTAGAGGAAGCAAATGTTTCATTAATCCTAGAATATTGTCAGCTTTTGATAAGTGGAAGATTGATCGTACAGCAATGAATTTAAACAGTGCTGTTGCCGAAAGTCTAGCACATTTCATTGATTAGCTCGTTTGGAATCGAACAACACTGAGGCGTCTTCGTGAAGCAAATAGAGTAGAGATTAGAAATAGCGGCATCAGTACATTGGGATGAAAATTACTTTCGGAGTTATTTGGAACGCAGACCGTGGAATGTTCGCCGGTGGTTATTTCCCATATAGATGGAGAACAATATTGGGCGTTCCCAAAATATCAAAATCAACTGCTTTGGAAACGGTGGAGGCTGTTTTTCAAAACTTAATCAATTGGAGATTAGTTGACGATATCGTGGTGGCCTGCTTTGATACAACATATTCAAATACTGAAAGATTGAATGGAGTAGCTATTATTTTAGAGCGGAATCTTCCTTGTTGACATCTAGACAGATTTTGTTACACCAAACACTGAAGATTTTTTAAAATGGTTCAAGATTTCCACAGATTTCTTAAACAAAGATCCGGATATGTGGTCTCAGGATGAAAATTTCAAGAACGGAATGCAGTTTATAAGTCAAATAAAAGTCGTAAATTATATCGCAGAACGTTGCGTTAAGGTTAAACAAGATTATAATAAGAAATTATCAAGAAATGAAGTTGACATGCATATTTACTACAAGTTGTAAAGAACTAAACACAAAACCGTTCGACATATACCAAAATATCCTCGATGGGTTAAAATCATCTTAGATTGATTATTTTCATCATAAAATATAATTCATAATATCATTGTGTAGGAGAAACATTTTGCATATATAATAAAAAAAAATAGTCATAATTTGACTTGTTTTTGTATTTTGGAAATTTGGAAATAATTTCGCTATTTTTCACCGATTTTCGATTTCTTTGATATTTTGGAATGGTAAGTATCTCCTCTATTCATCACAATTTTCAATTAGGCTGAAAAGAATTTTAAATAGTTTTTCTGTTCGTTTGAAAGTGAAAAATTGAAAAAAATACCGTTTTTATTGAACTTCGCACTCAAGTCGCGTCCTCTAAACCAACTTCGATCGACCCAATATTTTTTCTGTTTAAGTTTTTAGCATAACCCCATATTTCTAAGGGGTGTCCCGTTAGATATTGGAACTTTCGAAAATAAGGCCCACTCACTTCACACACTTTTCTATCACACAGGTTTAAATAATGCAAATAAATAAATCAGTGCACAAAGAGCTGGTTAAGCTAAGCTCCATGAGACCAGTTCGATTTATCTTGGCTTTACAAAGTAATAAGAGAATCTTTAATGTCCAAGCATAGCTTATTTCACTCAAAAAACGAAGCTCAGGTATAACTGCCCAAAACGCATCCAGCATATCGCTCATTTACTGCAAGACTGACATAATCCATAAAATTAAATTTTCCAGTAGTGCGATTTGGCAATATCACTCAAAATTGTTTGTAAAAGCCGCCTTTTTCAAAAATAAATAAAAATACATTCTGATTAGTAAAATTTAATCTTTTTATGTTCCTACATCCTCAATCGGCTCTTAATTTTTATAATCCTTTAATATTTTGCAAATTTTCTTAGGATAGTTTCCAATATCTTAAATTGTTAATTCCATTCGCGAATTTAGTAATTTTTTATATGGAATTTAACCTAACTTGCTAGAGAAATAACAGATTATGTTTCGTTATGGGAATCGTCTGATTTGAATATCTTAGAAATGAGTGAATTTTGAGTTGTGTCACTGTTGCAGCAAATTAGCGATATGTAACGTTTTTTGAAAATAAAATGTTTGTTTATGTATTTCAAACATAAATTTTTAGTTTAAAAACTTATGCCATACCACTTGTTAGTTCTTCATCTAGTCCAGTAAATGAAGGAAGAAAAAAGGCCAACCTGTTAGTTATTAGTTCCATTTTCATTTTCTGGTGAAAAGTGGCATTTGGCACCTCATTAAAAATGAGACCGAGTTTTCAAGAAAACATTCTGTTGTAGGGGGAGAAAATGGCCCCAAAAGACCTGGAAAATCCTGTTTCGGCGAATATCTCCCAAAATATGGCAGTTAGAGATTTTTTGTTCAGTTAAGAATTGAAGATCAGTTGATTTTCTGCAAAAATGGTCCTAACGATTTTTTTCGCAACATTAATATTTTTTGCAAAAAGTCGGGTTGAAAAATCCAAAATTTTGAGACTCATGAAATATGCAAGTTTTTTACAAAATTTGAGATGGGGGTGTTGCAAATTCATTATTTTCAATGTTTTGAACTGTGGAAACCAATTGTAGATGGCGCTACTAAAATCCATCCACTGGTAAAATCCTCGGGGCCATAAATGGGAAACACCGTAAACCATGTAATTTTCAAGAATTTTTATGTTTTCGAGCGTCCTGTTTTTCGTGAAGATGAGGGCTCAAGTTGGTGACGAAGCAATGAACAACAAATAGATGAGCATGGTAACCCTGCTTTTCTTGCATCAGCATGTTCCCTTACATTCTTTCTTTCATTGACAAAATATCAAGTTTAAGAGTTCCGGAACCGCAGACTCTTTAGTGGTTTGGACATGAGTATACCCCCTACATGTTTCCATCCCCATTTTCTGGTGACAGTTCGTTTCCGAACCACTGCTGGACTAGCAGATATACCCGATAAAGGTGTTGCCTTGCAGTTTCTGTCTCTGGTGAATCGCTTGAAGTACTTGTAAGTAATTTTTGTCAGGGTTTGTGTATCATCATCTCTGTACATCGATGCAATGGCATACTTTTTACGCTATTTGCCGTAGGCACTTGGCGAAACACACTTATACTTAATAAACACATTTTTATTAATCACTTGTTTTTTGTTTCGCAGAATATTTTGAATAGTTTTCAAAAAGTTTAAAAAATCACTCGATCGATTTCGACTTGTTAGGTCATCATCAGGAGTATCTACATAGATACTCCTGATGATGACCTAACAAGTCGAAATCGATCGAGTGATTTTTTAAACTTTTTGAAAACTATTCAAAATATTCTGCGAAACAAAAAACAAGTGACTAATAAAAATGTGTTTATTAAGTAAAAATGTGTTTATTAAGATGCAATGACAGTTTGCCCGTCCTGAAATACGGTCTCATGGAGAAGATTATTATTTTTAAAACTTTCAAAAACCGCTTCCAGTCCCGTGTCTCTGTTCTTCTTAATCTTTCCCTCTAATTTGGCGACTACTGACGTTTTTTCTTTCCCGAAAAGAGCGGTAGTTGTATCGCTTCCCGAAATCGCATGGAGAAATAAAATATTTTCTCTAACGAAGGGCCGCGCATTCAAGCTCTTGGAGGCTTCAAGAAATAAATTGTTTGAGCTTTTGGGGTTAGGGTTGTTATCAGTACAAGGATATCAAGGTTATCAGTACAAGGATGCCACTACTACAACAGCATATGCCGGGCCGCCGTTGACAGCATATTTCTACAACGCCGTATGTGCGATCAACGAGTCTGCATCGTCTACTGCTTGTCTAACGGAAATGCCATTCTCTCCCAGAACACCCTTCAAATACTGAATGAAGCGAATTTTATTGTTATTATTGTACAAAAACGTTTCCTTTGGAAATAGTAAAACCATGTTAGGCTCGAACCTTATGTCAGGGCATGACATGTTGTTTTGCATGTCGCAAACGTTCTGGCCTTTTATACTATCGCGATTACATTCATAGCCATCGAAATCTACTGTGACTGCCGGGAATATTTATCTCTTAAATGTTTTAGATATCTGCCGAAAGTTTCAACAAATAATTCCTTTCCCGTCCAGGGTACCCAATGTATCAACATTCTCCCGTCGACAACGTGAATACATTTGGTCTTGTCAATATTCGCGGTTTCTGCCAATAATATCTTTATTAGAGCCGATTTAGCGGTTTTCCGTAACATGCCGTTGTCAAATATGCTCATTGGAAATGGAGCTAGTTCATAATTGAAATGGGTTTCTAGGTTCTGGGGGGACTCTTCTTGGGTCAGGCAAATTCTCTGGAAAATTAACATGGGATCTACTGTTATAACTTCTTCCTGAACTTTTATCGGAGACGTTTTATTTATAAGAGGTACTACGCGATACTTGCGTGTTAATGAAATAGCATGAAACCTCTTGCCTTGCACTTGATTAAGGTTACTATTTGTACCAACCGCAAAAGCTTCGTGGCAATTAACTAGTGGCACTCGTATTGAATCCACGGTTAACTAATCCACCACTAACTTTAACCATTCTCATGAAGTCTTGTTCAATCATCATGTCAGTGAAGTTACACGACCAAAATTTGTCTGTACGCGTGATAGTGTTAAACCCGTTTCGAACAAAATTATGATATTCAACTAGTTGTCGAATATATTCACGATGATCTTGACTTTCGTGAAGTTTCTCCATGTTTTCGCAGCAGCGTAACAAATACTCATCAATTCTTCTAACCCACTGCCGGACATAGTGAACCCAATGCTGCCGAGATACGACAGAAGCAAATGAAATCCACCCAGTCTAGTGATAATCCTAGAACTGGCATCACCAGCACCCGCGAACGAAGCAGGTATGAAGACCCAATTCTTGGGATTTTTATGCAGCATATGTGAGGGTGGTAAAAATTTTGTCCTCGTTACTTGGCGGATGATTAACAAACGGCAAGCATATAACATTACTTCGTTGATACGGCATATTTTCGGTTAGTTTCCCCATGAATCCGTTCTACCCTGAAGTCTTCCAAACCTTAGCTCTACCATACATCCACAAGAAATCTGCATTATTAATATTGGCAAAGCTGAAATCTAGAATATCAAGGACTGCGGCAATTATATTTTTGTACCCGATCTCGTTGCCCCCATCATAAGTTCTCAAGCTTATTTTATACTCATCAATGACTTGCTTATCGACATTGTCATGTCAATATCGCGTATTAAGGGCTGCTTGACCTCGTAACAATCTTCGGGTGTGACAGCTAGAATTCCTCCCATTCCATGAAAGGTTTTTTTCAGTCAATCGTATTTGTGTTAAAGTCGCAATTGTCAAAAATGAATTGAGCAAAGGAACCTTTCTTGATTTTTGGGGGCTTAGCGTACATTATACTATTTTGATACTTCATAACCTCCGAATAAGACACGTAATTTCCCAATTGAGAAAGGATATCGATAAGATTTCGAGAATCAAATTTTCGGAAAAGCATTACAAACAAACCGATTTGCAAGTGCGACAAAAAAAATTTCGGTCAAGCTGTCACCATTATAGCATGACTAATGCTAGTGCATTTTCGTTTTAGAGCATGACTAATGCTAGTGCATTTTCGTTTTAAATACTCTAACTTATCTGAGACTCAATATCATCCAATTCGGCCAGGAGGCAGTCACTTGAAGGATACATGACCCTATTACGTTGAAATTTAGCATGTGGCGTTGAATAATTGCTGCCGCTTGGTCCAGAATTTTCGTCTCTTCATCCTCGCTGTTAAATTCATCATGGTTCCATTTTTCCCTCATAATTTCATATTATCCTTGAAGTACATCATTGTTCCACTACCATTCTCAGCAGCTCCAAATAAAACGAAACGGAGCACAATCACACAAAAATACACTGCACGATATGTCACCAACTTTGCTAGAGCAAAAATATACATGACAAGGTAACAAACACTTAGACGGGATAAAAACACACTAAATCTGAACACTCTTCTACAATTCTTGTTTATATAATACATATGAATCACATATGATGATGACCCAAAAATTGTTTCTACGTTGAAAGTTTGTTTGGCCCTGAAAAGGGCCGGTTTTTTTGGAATCGTAATGTTTCTTGAAACACTCACCTGAAATTTCAAGCAAATTAGCTAGGCGGTAAAGTTTTTCTTTAGTTTCCTCAATATACTTCAGAACTCTACCCATTTGGACCAGAATATGCTCCTGCTTGGGACGTCCAGGCTTTGAATGGACAGGTGGAGGCTTGAAAAACTTTGCGTAACATTTTTTGTGGTATCTTGCTTCGGCACTCACAAGATTCATTGCTGAAATTCTATCCAATAATGTTTTACAGAGTTCATCCTGGGTTCGAGTTTTGGTTTCTGTCATAATGCGCGTTTGGAATTCTGATTTTTTAGCTACATAAAAAGGGTCCCCTAGACGTCCTTTCATTTTATACAACACATTTTATTAAGCACTTGTTTTTTATTTCGCAAAATTAGATTTTTGAATGTTTTATTTAAAAAATTTGTTCAAAAAGTTTAAAAAAATCACTCGATCGATTTTGATTTGTCATTGGAAAGATCCGTCATTCCGTTTGGATAATGTAGCGTCTCCTGCACGCATTGTGCATTTGCAAAGACGACTGTTTTTCCAAAACTAAATGTTGCTCATCCTTTCTTTCCTTGCTAACAATAATCAAATTTTAAGTGCCGAGTTACGGTGACGGCATCATTCCCAGAAACATCTTCCTTACAAAGGAAACACACCGGTGTAGCGGAGTTAACCTCCATTTCTCTATAACCAAGATAGAGAGAAGATTTGAGTCAGACTAGACCAAGATTTGAGTCAGGATTGTTACTTGTAAACAAATTTTCTTGAATAAAAACAACATAAACAAATGCTCACCTTTTGCTCCAATTTGACAAGATTTGAATCTTCATTTTCTATGTTTTAGGTTGGTGTTGTAAGTTAATTTAAAAGAAAACCCTCAATATTTCTTTAATATTCTTGACTTTTATCACTCTTTTTCTCTATAATTGACTATAATATTTATCACGTTGATTCTATGAATTCTTCTATTCTTCTTGAAAAGTCTTCTTCACTAAAACAAAATAAATCAAAAATAGAATAATCTTCTCTTTTGCTATTCAGTGTAGCAGTGGGATTCTAATCTTCTATTTTTATTATCGAAAGGTCGAAATCGATTTTTTTTCTTCTATTTGTTCTTGCTGTTATGTCAAAAATGTATTATTTCCCAAAACTATAGCATTACGTTTAGGACTCGGGTTTTTCCCCACGTATCAATGAGATGACTTTATATACATTGATGGAAAGGTGAGAACTCCTTAACACTAGTCAAGGTGTCAAAACGTCAAAATAAAGAGCCGGGAGAAAAAGCCACGAAAAAAGATATTCGCGGAAAACCGATTTTCCATGTCTTTGTGGCCATTTTCCCTCCCTACAACAGAATGTTTTCTTGAAAACTCGGTCTCATTTTAATGAGATACCAAATGCCACTTATCACCAGAAAATAAAAATCGCAACTAATAACTTACCGGTTGACCCCTTCATTTACTGGACTAATCTCACCAATAAAAAAATGATTCATATAAAACACTAGCTAGCCCGGCAGACGGTGTCCTGCCACAAACCGTCTTTTTTGTAGACCGCATTTCATGTAGACCGCATTTTATCTGGTAGCACGGGTGTCCGATATTTTATGCATTTCACATACATACAACATATGCGCCAGTCATATGCAAATAAAATGTGATTTACATATCTTAAAGTTACGGAACAGTGTGACAGATTGCCATACGAATACTATCCATATAATACTAACGTTCGATACATATTTTTTATTTTATTTATTAATCACCTAATGTTCAATTGTAATTATAGTAATGAATTTAAATTTAACGTAGTGCGATTTTGTGAACAATATTTTTGTTTTGTTTTTTGGCCAATAAGAAGAGATTTGATAGTTTACCCACATGTGAGCATCCAACGTATAACTGGCCATGAGAGAAACATGAATTTTTTTCAAACGAATCGGAAATTGAAGCTGTTTGAATACAGGGGTATCATTCAGGTACGTGGTAAACGAACGACTTCTCGTTTAAACTTTCCGTTCAAAGTCGTTGTTTAAATAAAATTTCCGGTGATCCGCTTGATGACCAAACACGTGCCGTTGCATAATCTGGCTGGGCTTAAATTACAAAGCAGAAATCGGCGAACCAATTTTTAATCTAAGATTGTATGGTGTTCTTTCTTTAGGTCCTGGCATATCTATCGAATTTAAAAATTCTGTTGGAAAGTTTACTGCGTCATTTCATCAACGACATCTTGTATCTGAAAATGTCGTCAACATCAACATTTTTCGCTGCCAAAATACCACGTTCACTGAGCCAATTATGGTTCAATTAATTATTCAGAATGTCCGGGAAGACATTCTCAATTAATTTATGTTTTGAATTAATTTGATGCATATTACCGTTGTCAATATCCAGCAATTGTTCAGAAAAAAATTGTGCCGACGGGTCATTTTGCAATTGTATGGGAAAACTAAGAATACGCCAGATTCGTTGCTGCTGATGTATCTGCCCATTTGGTATCGTGATATTTCATCGTTTTCATTTATATTTTGTACTTCAAATACTGCCAAATCACTGCCTTTATTAACATATTTGCAAATGTACTTGATGGACTGTACAGAACTTCAAAACTCGAAATTAATATGATGCTTGTGCGTTTTTGAAAGTTTTGGTGAGTATGGTACCATCCACTGATAATCAATTTCAATTTAATTTGTAGTATTCGACATTCGCATTGTGAATGTGTGGGCACGATTCTCTGCGTTTCTGCGTCGATACAATGGATAATCGTTGATATCAGTAATGGTATCATTAATATATTACTTTGGGAAACGCTTTGTACATTTTCTATTGTCCATGCATGGCGATGTCATGTTAAAAGCAGCGCATGGACTAATCCTTGGTCAATTGATCCATCTGGAATTTCATGAGACATAATAGAAAATTAAATTAAATTTTCACTTGCTCTATATTTTTCATAAACTTTTGGTATTTTAATTTTTTTCTCCAAATTTTTTTTGCCACGTATAAAATTACAATTACGCACACACAATAAATTGACAATTCAATATTCAACTTTAATCTACAATACTTCAGTTGGGCGTTTTCGGAGATTAGCGTGTATGACCAAATGTCTCACGTAATTTTTATATATTAAGAAATAAGAAAATAGCGTAAAAAAATAATTATGGGTGGAGTAGGGGAGTTAAAATTTGCAGTTGTATGTTTTTACAAATGGGAAATCTAAAAAAATTTAAAAAAATAAATTTTTCTTAATAAAATTGAAAGATTTTTTAAATCTCGACCACAGCGCCACCTATCGGATCCAAAACTATCCTATCTTTTAAGCTTGAATTAACCATATACATTCACAAAATTTCATTCACGAATATCGTGAATATATATACATAATATAGAAGAGATGATATTAATACATTATCAAAACAATGAGAATTTAATTTGCTGGTTAATGGATTTAGTTTTACATTTTAATTTTTATTCACCTAAATATACCTCTAATTTTTTAAATTATGTTTTAGTGCTACTATTTAGGGGAATATTTTACCACTAAGTATACGTAAAAACTTTACTTTATTGCTACGAATTTTAACTTGCAAATATTTATAAAACTGTGTAACGAATCCCAAGTACAGTCCAGGTGGCCACCCCTTGGTTTATTAATTTATATTTTCACTATTGAAGCATACTATACAAATTTTCTGAATGGAAATTGAATTTACCGAAATTTAAGCATTTTGTAAATATTGGCAAACTGGATTTTTATTCCACCGTGAAAAACGATATAAAAAAATATCGTATGATCATTTCGGTTGATCATTTCGGTTGATATCGTATGATCATTTTTGCAAACACGCGGAGAGTTGTGTCTGGTATTGCATGGGGATTAAATCAAACAAAAAAAAATCTTTATTATATTTGTTCGGGATTTTTTTAACTGAATTAAAACAAATTTATTTTGCTGTGCTAAGAATTCACATAAGTCAAGTAATGATAAAGAAAATAATATAAAAAAAAAAATCATATTTATATCACATTAAAATGATAATATTAAAATCAATTATATTAAATTATAAATGGATAATAGTGATTCTAATATTAGTTTGAATACATAAAATTAAAACAGACATTGATTAGTGATGGTAATATTAGTTAAAATAAATCGAAATTCATGAGCTGTGAATGGAAAGTGTTGTGGACAATGATGAAACAGTGAATACGTGAATGTAAAACTAAATCTAAATAGTAAAATATAATTATAAATGAAAAAAAAGAAACAAATATTAACAAAACGATTTTGCAAAGTGAAAATCTGAACGTTAAACTATTACTTAGTGCACGTTAATTCCTAAACTTTAAGTCCTAACTGATTAAATCCTGATTAAATTAAAAAACGTAAATTACTTCTAATTACATCATATATGGATTACGTGAACAACCATGCCGGCCAACGCGTCGAGAAGGTACCTCAGTAAATACGGTTATTGTCCTACTTTTGTTAGATATAGATTTTTCTTAATTATCCGCTATTCACAATTTTTTCCTAATCGTGCTAGTTTTCTTTCCGGAATACCATCATTCGGCGGAATCTACTGATCCATAGCCGAGCTAAATCAATAACCAGACGTGGAAGCCGCTGCCTAAAATAAATTCCTTTTCTATTAACGATCTGGGCAGAAACAAGTTTAAGACAGGAACATTTGTCTACTTCACCACCTCGCACGTCTTGCGGACCGTTACAACTGCAGACATTCTATTTAAACGGGGCATACATTTATTCCAATTATGGAAATTTGTTACGGAATTGACAAGATAGTTTGAAAGAAAAATGATTGGTTTTTCCCTTAGACGCGGAACCTCCTCGTAATTTGAGATATATATACATATAAAGTCAACTTCGATTTAATCACGGCGTATGTACAACCGTACGACTCGTATCATCCGTTTGCAGGGTATCCCGTATGACTAATTTATTCCATTCCTATTACTTTTAATTTAATAACGAATTAAACAATACAAATTTTACGATCTAGCGTAGCAGTTTGAATTGTGTTTTGCCTTAATTTAATCTTCAATTTTTAAATTTCCCCCCATTTAATTTTTATATGCTTGAGAAGTAGAATAATTGTTATTTCCTAGTTGTTGTACGAAGATTTTATGACCAACTGTATGTAGCTACTTCATGTAACTTACTTATGATTAAACCATGAATAAATTTATATTTAGCACTAATATATAAAGACACTACATTGAAGTTCATGTTGAATAACGGTTTCTTAAAAACTTAATGGAATTGATTTTTTTTTTATATCCTAATATCTGTTTTGATAGATTTTATGGAAATCTGAGCTGAATTTTATTTGATTTTTCTTGGGGTGTATTTCTTCCGAACCACGTAACGTACTCATTCAAAATGATTGTTTTATGGGAGATTCATTAAGCGTATAATTTTTTTGATGATTTGAAAGCAGACTTTTTATTATTTACCGTAATATACATTTTATGAGGACATAAACCCAGCTATTATTCAGACACGCGATTATTCTTGGATAATTTATGACTCTAACCTATATTTTTGTATATAGTACTCACATTTATAAATATTTCTCGTAGGGGTCTAGCTAGCTACTTATTTCTATTATATTCATTTACGTCGCTGTGGATATGTTTAATTTAGGGCAATCATTTATTTTATTATTATTCTTGTATTTATTATTCCTTCAAAGTACCGTCATTTATTAGTAGGTCAATTATTGCTTTCGGAAAATATGATTAGGATTTAGTTTTTTAAACAGATTTTTGAAATGTAACAATCTACATGAGAAAATAAAAATATTTTTATAGCAGCTATTCCTTAGCCGGTTAGACCGAGGATTAAAGTTTTAATTGTATTTGAAACAATACTAGATAACAATTAGAAAAATTCCAGCAGATATCTGCTTTTGAAATAATTAAAATTTTTAAAAATTCAATGGAAACGTGGTGTTTATACAGCACGTTTTATAACTATACATATAGATGGCTTATTAAGTCATAACATCAATTTTTCGAAGTTACGTTTTCACTGTAAAACGCCGGTACGCCATATTATTGTTCGGTATTTTTTATAAAAGTCGAAGTTATGTCATGTTAGAATTAGCGAAAAAACATATTGTAAAAGGCCCAAATACACAAATTTTAATGTAACAGAAAATAAGTTGAACAGCAAAAATGTATGTTCTTCACGTCGTAGAAGAAACCGTTGGCAACAATCACAGTTTTAAGGATAAAGAAATGGGATTTGAAATAAATGCAAATGAAGAGACACACAGGGAACGAAGTTAGTAACGACCAAAAACGAAATATCACACTAGAGAGTTCTTATTATGCAAAAAGGTTTTGAAAAAAGTTCGAATGGTTGGGTCGGATTACCAAGATTATGAAAGAGCCGCAAGTAAGGAAGTAACTTTTGACATAAAACGGTCAAAAAGGATTCTTGGTAAAACGTATTTTTCAAAATACTGTCTTAACAGTAAAATGCGAAACTGTTCTTTGCTTACTCAACCAGAAAGACAACACCTTTTTAGAGAGTTTTGGAAAATGGCCTGGGACCAAAAATGTATCTAGGCTTGTAATTTAATAAAACAAATAACTACGAAATGGTTGTATGGACACCGAAAGCCCATCAAGAAGAAATAGATGACTCTGTTACTATTTGTTCGGGCTCTATGTAAAATATGTATGTACTTGCAAACAAAACAAATCAAAACAAAAATTGTAAAACCGGCTGCTGTCATAATTGCGTTTAACGCAAATACAAGGATGGACTAGATTTGGGTGCGCGCAGTCTATTCGTAATATCTTTAGTACTTTTTTTGTGTATTTTTATCAGTACCTTTTTGTTGTATTTTTTATCAGTACCTTTTTGTTGTTGAAAAAAGAAAAAAGTCGAAAAAGACAGTCGTGTGAAAGCCATCCATCGTGAAACATAAAAATAAAATAAAAGTTAGAAATTCAATAAATTCGGTGTTTCATTCAAAAAAAACCAAGTTTGGTTTAAGCTTATTAATTGTGGTGCCTTAAGCAAATACAGGAACGAGCAAACACGCCCTGTCAATTGGTCCTTCGAGCCGGATAAGGGGCCACAGTAAGAAAATCCAACCTCTTCGAGAAATTTCTACACGTGGTAACGATATTGGTACATTACAATACCGCTACTTTTACATTGTTCAGTTAGTCGAAACAAGAATCACATTTAACTCGGTGGTACCGGAGTGCAGTTTAGTGGTTAATTAAAATACATAGTGCAGCCAATATATAGTCCGATGGATGGTTTAAAAAGACAAAACTCTGCTTGCAAAGGTGGTTTAACGAAAATCATGAAATTTGCCAATGACCTAACAGATGGTTCAAAGGTGCCGGTGGACGAGATTAAAAACTAAAATGGCGTATGCAAGAGATTTGCTCGATCGGTTTCTCAAGATAGAAGCAACAATACTAGAAGACGCTGCTGAAGAATCACAACTCGGTGACTTCGAAGATGAATATCTATCAGCAATATCTAAGTTAAGTGCTGAATTACGCAAACGTCAAGCGCTACCACGTAAAGAATCACTCGCAGGCAACAACGATGACAGCCTCAACCTCTCCATGCAACAACCAATCAATATCGTCAAGTATGCGAAAGTCGATATTCCTACGTTTTCGGGCGATCCAACTGAGTTCCAGAGCTTTATGGACCTATTCAACGCTGCTGTTCACAATATGGAAACGTATACGCAGTCACAAAAATTTCAACTGCTGAAGCGATATTTGTCTGGTGAAGCCGCTGCGCTGGTACGTCATCTCCCTATCACGGACGCAAACTATGCAGCAGCCATGAAACGTTTAAATCATCGCTATGATCGTAAAAAACCAATAATTTACGCATTCATTCGGAAGTTCCTCAGCATACCAAAACTGTCAAGGGCAACTGCATCAAACGTAAGATCAGCACATGATACAACAGATGAAGTATTGCGGGGTCTGAATGCATTAGGTGACAACGCTGATGCGCGAGATTGGTGGTTAATATACCTGTTAACTGAAAGGATGGATGATGAAACGAAGTCGTTATCGGCGCAGGAAACAGTTAACAAAGATACACTTGAATTTGGCGATTTTCTGAAACTTCTGGACGCACGAGGAGAAGCTCTTGATGCAGTTCAAGTACCAAACAAATCCACAGCTGCTGTTACGAAAAAAGCTATATATCCCACTTTAAAATCAACTGCGCTTACCACATCTGCAGAGCCAGTTGAGGCAAAATCCAGTTCGTGCCCACTTTGCTTGAAGGAAGCTCACTGGTTGATCGATTGCTCAAAATACAACGCCATGGAAGTCAAAGAACGGCAAGAACACCTTATTTCAGAAAACCGATGCTTCAACTGTCTCAACGCTGGGCATCGGGTTAAGTTTTGCAACTCGAAGAGCAGATGTGCTATTTGCCACCGGAGACACCATAAGACGTTACATATTGAAGAAAACCACACCGCCGCTGATTCAAAACCAGAAACCGTCACTTCAGCTTTGACTCAGCCGAGTACACAATTTCTGCAAACAGCCTCAAAAGTTATGGCAGTTCTACCGACCGCTATGGTTTGGGTAGTCGACAATCATGGAATCGAGCGAGAATTCAGAGCATTACTCGATTCCGGATCACAAGCGTCGTTTATAACAGAGTCATGTTCACAACAACTCGGACTAAAGCGATCCAACGGTCGAATCAATATTGTGGGTATTGGAAATACATCAGCTGGCACCTCTCGAGGCATCGTCACAATTTGCATAAAACCTAGACTTCAAAATAAGTCTGAGGAAATGACCATAAACGCTCTAGTAATTCCGAAAATAGCAGCTAAACTGCCTGAATTGATGAACCGTGACGACGTGAAGTGGTTATCTACCGTGCAGCTTGCAGATCCGAGGTGCTATCAGACGAGAAGCCTCGACATATTGCTGGGGGCAGATGTATTCTTTGATATCTTAGAAGACGGTAATCTTTGATATCTTAGAAGACGGTCGCCCAATAGTAATCTGGTCGTGCAAAATACCAAATTTGGTTGGATATTTGGGGGAAGTGCAGTTACCAAAGCCCAAGAGATCCAAACGTACTGTACTCTCTTCGACGTGGACAGAACGTTGCGGCGATTCTGGGAGATAGAGGATGCAGGAGACAGCAAGCAAGAGGTATTGGCTACAGAAGAAGAAGCCTGTATCAAGCACTACAAGGAAACTACAACGCGCTCCGAAGATGGACGCTTCATCACGCGATTGCCGTTTCAAACCGGATATAACCAAGATTCCAACCAATTACCAGATAGCCGTTTCTCAACTAAATGCATTATACAGACGATTCAAACGCGATCCAGAACTTCATCGTCTCTATAATGAGTTTCTGGATGAATACAGCAAGCTATTTCATATGAGAAAGGTTGATGGTCCCGTTGATCCCAACGCTTACTTTATGCCACATCATGAAATTTTAAAACAGCAAAATATTACCACCAAGCTAAGGGTAGTATTCAACGCCTCATCTAAAACTGGTCAGAACCCGTCGCTCAACGACATGCTTATGATTGGCCCAACCGTCCAATCTACACTGTGGGCCATTCTTCTACGTTTTCGCCTGTATAAATACGTCTTCTCCGCAGACATCGAGAAGATGTACCGGCAGGTATCTGTACACGTGTTGGATCAGCCATACCAGTTAATCCTTTGGCGAGACGATGAGAATAATTTATGCACCTATAAACTCACGACCGTTACCTACGGAACATCATCGGCTCCCTTTGTCGCTACAACCACACGTTGAACGAGTTGGCCTCCTATTTTTCGCGAGTATATCCAAAGGCCGCCAAAGCGATACAAGAAGATGTTTACGTAGATGATGTTCTCAAGGGCGCAAATACAATCGAAGAGCTGATTACGTTGAGAAGGGACATATGTGCTATCTTGCAAAGTGGTAAATTTCATTTAAGGAAATTTGTAAGCAATCATCCAGAAATCCATGACCCGTCACCAACCAACAATGTAAAATTGTTAGATGAGCATAAGGATACAATCAAGGTGCTTGGAATCCAGTGGGATCCAATTCAAGACGAATTTCGCTTCACGACACACCTTCCATTCAGAAAGCTTCACACCAAACGATCGATCCTCTCTGAAGCGAGTCAAGTATTCGACCCGTTTGGATGGCTGTCTCCGCTGCTAATAAGGTCAAAAATCGTTCTACAAAAATTATGGCGCAGTAGTGTAGATTGGGATGACAATCTACCAGAAGATATACTCAACGAGTGGCTCAAATTACGAGGAGAAATCGAAAACTCAAACTCCATTCAGCTGAACAGATGGTTGGGCAGTACATTTAACGAAGATGAGGAACTCGAACTACATGGCTTCAGCGATGCGAGTGAGATGGCTTACTCAGCAGTGGTTTTTCTGCGTGTCATCCGAACCAACCAAGTTACTTGTCGCATAATCAGTTCCAAAACAAAGGTCGCACCGCTGAAACCTGTGAGCTTACCAAGGCTAGAACTTTTGGGTTCGGAACTCCTGACTAATCATGTACAGTCGGTGATCAACGAAAGCAAGCTGAAACTATCACGTATCATCCTTTGGACTGACTCCAAAATAGTGTTGGAATGGCTGTCCAGTCAACCAAGAAGATGGGCTACGTTTGTCGCCAATAGAGTAGGAAAAATCACAAGCCTGTTCTAAAGAAGTTGTTGGCGCCACATTCCTTCGCAACTCAATCCAGCAGATTGCGCGAGTCGTGGTATATCTTTAAGGGAATTAAACAATCATCCGTTATGGTGGACTGGAGCAAGCTTCTTAACCGAACCAGAACACTATTGGCCGGTACAGACAAGCCTTGATGTATCCCAACACATTGAAGAGAAATCATCGAAGGTTGCCAGCAACATAGTAACCCATGGCAAGCAAGATACAGGAGAACATGGCAGGGAAAACAAAACACTACACTATCTCTTCGCAAAATTTTCAAGCTAAAAGAAAATTCTTCGCGTCAGTTCATATGTTCGACGGATTTGTAGTCCTGTCAAACCTAAGTGTTGATGAAATCAACCAAACAGAAGCCGTATTATGTAGAGAGATGCAACGCATAGAGTTTTCGAACGAGTATAAACTGTTGTTGCATCACAAGCCGTTAGTCAACAAAAGTCATCTACTACAATATGCACCCTTCCTAGATGATGACTTGGTTATGAGAGTGGGTGGTCGAATTAAGAATAGTTTGGCACCATACAACACGAAGCACCCTATCATATTGTCGTCGAAATGGACAATAAGTCAACGTATCGTATATCAAGTCCACAAGGATCATTGTCATCCTGGACCTGCACTGTTAATGGCCATGATTCAAGAAAGATATTGCATCATAGGAGCACGAAATTTAGTACGCCAAACATTCCAAAGGTGTATTGGATGCATAAAACAACGCCCACGCTTGGAGACACAAATCATGGGAGACTTGCCAAGGGAACGTGTGAATAAATCTGCTCCGTTTGCCTGTGTCGGTATAGATTTCGCAGGCCCATTCAGAGTTCACACCATCCGCAAAAGAGGATACAATCCGCAGAGCAAAGCATATTTGTGTGTTTTTGTTTGTATGGCAACTCGAGCCATTCACTTGGTACTATGCCTACAACTGACTACCAAGTCCTTTCTGGCGGCATTGAAACGCTTTGTTGGCAGACGTGGATTGTGTCACACCATCTTCTGTGACAATGGGACCAATTTCGTTGGAGCTGCCAATTTTCTGAAGGAAATGCAAAATTTCTTTAAACATAATCAAAACGCAATCACCAATAATTTGATGGACGAGAGAATTCAGTTCAAGTTCAACCCACCGGGTGCTCCTCATATGGGCGGCCTATGGGAATCAGCTGTCCGACTGGCAAAAGTTCATCTTCACCGTACCATTGGAGAACAAATTCTCACAATCGAAGAATTCAGCACATTACTAGTCGAAATTGAATCAGCTTTGAACAGTCGTCCTCTGTGTTCTTCATTATCACCGACTGAATTGATCCTTACACCTTCGCATTTTATTTTACATCGTCCAGCACAACAAGTACCTGATATAGTTAATGAGAATGATTTGTCACCAAATGATCGATGGGATTTGGTTCGCAAAATCACTCTAAACTTTTGGCATCGGTGGCAACGGGAATATCTTATATCGTTACAAACACGGTCAAAGTGGAAGCACCCGCAACAGAACCTGAAAGAAAATGATATCGTCATGATTTGTGAACCAAATTTACCACCCGGGAAGTGGATGACAGGACGAGTTACTGAAGTGTATCCTGGTAAGGATGGCAAGGTACGTGTAATCCAAATGAAAACGTCAAATGGAACGACCCTGGAACGTCCAATATCCAAGTTTCGCAAATTACCAGTTAATGAATCAATTGATTCATGGCCGGCGGGATGTTCGGGCCCTATGTAAAATATGTATGTACTTGCAAACAAAACAAATCAAAACAAAAATTGTAAAACCGGCTGCTGTCATAATTGCGTTTGACGCAAATACAAGGATGGACTAGATTTGGGTGCGCGCAGTCTATTCGTAATATGTTTAGTACATTTTTTGTGTATTTTTATCAGTACCTTTTTGTTGTATTTTTTATCAGTACCTTTTTGTTGTTGAAAAAAGAAAAAAGTCGAAAAAGACAGTCGTGTGAAAGCCATCCATCGTGAAACATAAAAATAAAATAAAAGTTAGAAATTCAATAAATTCGGTGTTTCATTCAAAAAAAACCAAGTTGGGTTTAAGATTATTAATTGTGGTGCCTTAAGCAAATACAATAACGAGCAAACACGCCCTGTCACTATTTAAAATCCAAAACGATAGAAAATACAAAGAACAATGTACCAAACACAGAATGAAATCCTTGACTGTTTGTGGATTTTCAAACTTCTTAATACAGAACTATTATTCAAATTTTAAGTCGCGTAAAGGTCAGTGTGACACGTGCACGGAATATAAAATTGGAAGAAATATAACGATCACAGATCTTGCGTAGAAAAAGCGCGAACAAAATGGAAGTAAATCAACAATTGGCACAAGATGGACAAATATTGGTATATGGGTGTGGATGTAAAAGCCGTGAAATTATGTCCGCAGCTTTATGCAAGTTCACAATACTACAAAATAAAATTTCAAATCCACAATTTCACTATTGTAGCTTCTCATGGTTCAAGCAACTATATGTGGGATGAAACTAAAAGACAATTACTGACAACCTGTTTCACTACACTAATATGCAACCAGATAATAAGATGATATGAAGCAAACGACGCAAATAAACATATCATAATTTATTCTGATGGCAGTCGTTGCTAAAACCGAAATGAAGTTCTTTTGAATGCTTTTTCCAATCTAGATTCAAAACTGAACATACCTATAAAATAGAAGTTTATAGAGAAAGGACATAATCAAAATCATTGCAATTTTACGCATAATCCACTTAATCGAAAAACTAAAGCCAACTTTGTCCCCAACTTTGTCCTCAAATTTGTTCCCAAACTTGCCCCCAAGTTTGTCTACAATTTTGTCCCCAACTTTGTCTCCAACTTTATCCCAAAATTTGACCCCAATTTTGTTCCTAAATTTGCCCACAACTTTGTCTTCAGTTTTGTCCCAAATTTGTCCCCAATTTTGTCCCCAACTTTATACCCAATTTTGTCCCCAACTTTGTCCCCTAACTTTGTCCCCAATATTGTCCCCAATTCTGTCCCAAATGTTGCCCCCAATGTTGTCCCTAATTTTAACCTCAACTCAACGTTGTCCCCAACTTTGTCCCCAAATTTGTCCCCAACTGTGTCCCCAATTTTGTCCCCAACTTTGTTTCCAACATTGTCCTCAGCTTTGTCCTAAACTTTGTCCCCAATTTTGTTCCTAATATTGTCCCCAACTTTGTCCCCAACTTTGTCCCAACTTTGTCCACAATTTTGTTGTTTCCACAATTTTTATTGTTCCCAATATTGTCTCCAAATTTTCCCCTAACTTTGTCCCCAGATTTTGTCCCAAAATTTGTCTCCATCTTTGTTCCCAACTTTGTCCCCAATTGTGTCCCCAACTTTGCCTCCCAACTTTGTCCCCTAACGTTGTTCACCATCTTTGTCCCTCAACTTTGTCCTCAACTTTGTCCCACAACTTTGTCCCCCAACTTTCTCCCCCAACTTTGTCTCCCAGCTTTGTCCCCCAACTTTGTCCCCCAACGTTGTCTCCAAACTTTTTTCCCCATTTTTGTCTCTCAACTTTTCCCCAACTTTGTCTCCCAACTTTGTCCCCCAATTTTGTTCCCAAACTTTATCCCCCAACTTTGTCCCTAAACTTTGTCCCATAACTTTTTCCCCCAACTTTGTCCTCCAACATTGTCCCCAAACTTTGACTTTGTCTCCCAACTTTGTCCTCCAACTTTGTCCCCACCTTTTTTTTCCTTTATTTTGAATTACATAACTACGCTACATGTATTTATAATTACATAATTCAATAAAGTTAATTATAGATATAATTTACAACATTCCTTTCTTTAGTTGCTCGAACCACTAGAGGTTTTTCTTGCAACTATTGTACAAATTGTAATATTGTTTTTCTTCCAGATAAAATCTCTGAGACGAGACCAGCTTTCATACAAATAGTTTATTTAAATTTAACGATACAGTTTTATAAGAAAAGAAAAAAAAATAGAAAATTATAATAATATTTTAGAATTTTAAATTTTATGATAATAAAAATTTTAATATTTGATTTTACTTTTAATTATAAAGGTTATTATTAATAATATTGTCTATTCTTTTAAACATGCTAGTAGTTAATTCTTAAATATGGCTATGGTTGATGCCTTTTTAATTTCGGAGGGCAGTTTATTGAAATCAGTTAATCCTGTGCAGAGATCTTTGTCCCTGAACTTTGTGACACCTTTGTCCCCCAACTTTGTCCCCCAACTTTGTCCCCCAAATTTGTCCCCAACTTTGTAATCCTACCTTGTCCCCTAAATTTCTCCCCCATCTTTGTCCCCAACTTTGTCCCGGAACTTTGTCCTCCAACTTTGTCTCTCAACTTTTCCCCTCAACTTTGTTCCCACACTATTTCCTCCAACTTCGTCCCCCTACTTTGTCGCTCAACTTTTCCCCCCAACCTTGTCCCCTATCTTTGTTCTCTAACTTTGTCCCCCAACTTTATACCCAACTTTGTCCGCCAATTTTGTTCCCAAACTTTGTCCCCCAACGTTGTCCCCTAACCTTGGCCCGCTACTTTGTCTCTCAACTTTGTCCGCCATCTTTGTCTACGACTTCGACCCTCACCTTTGTCTCCCAACTTTGTCCCTCAACTTCGTCCCCCAACGTTGTCCCCCTTTTTTGTCCCCCAACTTTGTCCCCCAACTTAGTCTCCCAACTTTGTCCCCCAAATTTGTCCCCTAACTTTGTCCGCAAACTTTGTCCCCAACTAAGTCTCAAAACTCTGTCTCCCAAATTTGTCACACAACTTTATCCCCAGCTTTGTCTCCTAAATTTGTCCCCCAACTTTGTCCATCGATTTTGTCTCCCAACTTTGTCCTCCAACCCCCAAATTCTGTCCTAAACTTCTGTGTCCAAATTCTGATCTTAAATTCCGTCCCCAAATTCTGTCTTCAAACTGGTCTCCAAATTGTATACCCAAATTCTGTCCCCAAATTGTGTCCCCAAATTCTGCCCCCAAATTCTGTCCCCAAATTCTGTACCCAAATTCTGCCCCAAATACTCTCCCCAAATTGTGTCCCCAAATTTTGTCCCCAAAGTCTGTCCCCAAATCCTGTCCCCAAATTCTGTCCCCAAATTCTGTCCCAAAATTCTGTCCCCAAATTCTGTCTCCAAATTGTGTACTCGAATTGTATTCCAAAACTATGTCCCCAAATTATGTCTTCAAAATTGTGTCCCCAAATTCTGTCCCCAAATTGTGTACCCAAATTCTGTCCTCAAAATTGTGTCCCCAAATTCTGTCCCCAAATTCTGTCCCCAAATTGTGTACCCAAATTCTGTCCCCAAATTCTGTCCCCAAATTCTGTCCCCCTAATTGTGTCCCCAAATTCTGTCCACAAAAATTGTTCTCAAATTCTGTTCCCAAATTTTGTCTACAAATTGTGTTCCCAAATTCTGTCCCCAAATTCTGTCCCCAAATTTTGTCTACAAATTTTGTCCACAAATTCTGTCCCAAAATTCTGTCCCAAAATTCTGTCCTAAAATTCTGTCCCCAAATTCTGTCCCCAAATTCAGTCCCCAAATTCTGTTCCCCAATTTTGTCCCTAAACTCTGTCCCCAAATTGTGCCCCCAAATTCTGTGCCAAAATTCTGTCCCCAAATTCTGTCCCTAAATTCTGTCCCCAAATTCTGTCCCCAAATTCTGTCCCCAAATTTTGTCCCCAAATCGTGTACCCAAATTCTGTCCCCAAATTCTGACCCCAAATTGTGTACCCAAATTGTATCCCCAAATTCTGTCCCCAAATTTTGTCTACAGATTTTGTCCCCAAATTTTGTCCCAAAATTCTGTCCCCAAATTCTGTTCCAAAATTCTGTCCCCAAATTCTGTCCCCAAATTGTGTACCCAAATTGTATCCCCAAATTCTGTCCCCAAATTTTGTTTACAAATTTTGTACCCAAATTCTGTCCCAAAATTCTGTCCCCAAATTCTGTCCCCAAATTGTGTCCCCAAATTCTGTCCTCAAATTAAGTACCCAAATTGTTTCCCCAAATTATGTCCCAAATTCTGTCCCCAAATTCTGTCCCCTAATTTTGTTTCCAAATTCTGTCCCCAAATTCTGTCCCCAAATTGTGTACCCAAATTGTATTACCAAATTCTGTCCAGAAATTTTGTTTACACATTTTGTCCCCAAATTCTGTCCTAAAATTGTGTCCCCAAATTCTGTCCCCAAATTGTGTCCCCAAATTCTGTCCTCAAATTGTGTACCCAAATAGTGTCCCCAAATTCTGTCCACAAATTCTGTCCCCTAATTGTGTCCCCAAATTCTGTCCCCAAATTCTGTCCCCAAATTTTATCTACAAATTCTGTTCCCAAATTCTGTCCCCAAATTATGTCCCCAAATTTTGTCTACAAATTTTGTCCCCAAATTCTGTCCCAAAATTCTGTCCCACAATTCTGTCCTCAAATTCTGTCCCAAAATTCTGTCCCCAAATTCTGAACCTAATTCATGTCCCTAAGTTTTGTCCCCAAAGTCTGTCCCCAAATTCTGTGTTCAAATTCTGTCCCCAAATTCTGTCCCCAAATTGTGTACCCAAATTGTATTACCAAATTCTGTCCAGAAATTTTGTTTACACATTTTGTCCCCAAATTCTGTCCCAAAATTCTGTCCCCAAATTCTGTACCCAAATTGTGTCCCCAAATTCTGTTCTCAAATTGTGTACCCAAATTGTGTCCCCAAATTCTGTCCACAAATTCTGTCCCCTAATTGTGTCCCCAAATTCTGTCCCCAAATTCTGTCCCCAAATTTTATCTATAAATTCTGTTCCCAAATTCTGTCCCCAAATTCTGTCCCCAAATTCTGTCCCCAAATTATGTCCTCAAATTGTGTACCCAAATTCTGTCCCCAAATTCTGATCCCAAATTTTGTCCCCAAATTTTGTCTTAAATTGTGTACCCAAATTCTGTCCCAAAATTCTGCCCCCAAATTCTGTCCCCAAATTCTGTCCCCAAACTGTGTCCCCAAATTCTGTCCTTAACTTGTGTACCCAAATTGTGTCCCCAAATTCTGTCCCCTAATTCAGTTCCAAAATTCTGTCCCCAAATTGTGTCCTAAATTCTGTCCATAAGTTCTGTCCCCAAATTTCGTCCCCAAATTCTATCCCCAAATTCTGTCTCCAATTTGTGTACCCAAATTCTGTTCAAAGATTCTGTCCCAAAATTCTGTCCCCAAATTCTGTCCTCAAATTCTGTCCTCAAACTCTGTCCCCTAATTTTGTCCCCAAATTGTGTCCACAAATTCTGTCCCTATATTCTGTCCATAAATTCTGTCCCCAAATTTTGTCTACAAATTCTGTCCCAAAATTCTGTCCCCAAATTCTGTCCCCAAATTGTGTCCCCAAATTCTGTCCCTAAATTCTGTCCCCAAATTCTGTCCCCAAATTTTGTCCCCAAATCGTGTACCCAAATTCTGTCCCCAAATTCTGATCCCAAATTGTGTACCCAAATTGTATCCCCAAATTCTGTCCCCAAATTTTGTCTACAGATTTTGTCCCCAAATTTTGTCCCAAAATTCTGTCCCCAAATTCTGTTCCAAAATTCTGTCCCCAAATTCTGTCCCCAAATTCTGTCCCCAAATTGTGTACCCAAATTGTATCCCCAAATTCTGTCCCCAAATTTTGTTTACAAATTTTGTACCCAAATTCTGTCCCAAAATTCTGTCCCAAAATTGTGTCCACAAATTGTGTCCCCAAATTCTGTCCTCAAATTATGTACCCAAATACTGTCCCCAAATTGTATCCCAAATTCTGTCCCTAAATTCTGTCCCCTAATTTTGTTTCCAAATTCTGTCCCCAAATTCTGTCCCCAAATTGTGCACCCAAATTGTGTTACCAAATTCTGTCCAGAAATTTTGTTTACAAATTTTGTCCCCAAATTCTGTCCCAAAATTCTGTCCCCAAATTCTGTCCCCAAATTGTGTCCCCAAATTCTGTCCTCAAATACTGTACCCAAATTGTGTCCCCAAATTCTGTCCACAAATTCTGTCCCCTAATTGTGTCCCCAAATTCTGTCCCCAAATTCTGTCCCCAAATTTTATCTACAAATTCTGTTCCCAAATTCTGTCCCCAAATTATGTCCCCAAATTTTGTCTACAAATTCTGTCCCAAAATTCTGTCCCACAATTCTGTCCTCAAATTCTGTCCCAAAATTCTGTCCCCAAATTCTGTCCCTAACTCCTGTCCCTAAGTTTTGTCCCCAAAGTCTGTCCCCAAATTCTGTCTTCAAATTCTGTCCCCAAATTCTGTTCCCAATTTTGTCCCAAAATTCTGTCCCCAAATTCTGCCCCCAAATTCTGTGCCAAAATTCTGTCCCCAAATTCTGTCCCTAAATTCTGTCCCCAAATTCTGTCCCCAAATTCTGTCCCTAAATTCTGTCCCCAAATTCTGTCTCTGAATTTTGTCTCCAAATTGTGCACCCAAATTCTGTCCAAAATTTTGTCCCCAAATTCTGTCCCCAAATTCTGTCCCCAAATTCTGTCCCCAAATTGTGTACCCAAATTCTGTCTCCAAATTCTGATCCCAAATTTTGTCCCCAAATTTTGTCTTAAATTGTGTACCCAAATTCTGTCCCAAAATTCTGTCCCCAAATTGTGTCCCCAAATTCTGTCCTTAAATTGTGTACCCAAATTGTGTCCCCAAATTCTGTCCCCTAATTCAGTCCCAAAATTCTGTCCCTAAATTGTGTCCTAAATTCTGTCGATAAGTTCTGTCCCCAAAGTCTGTCCTAAAATTCTATCCCCAAATTCTGTCTCCAATTTGTGTACCCAAATTGTGTTCAAAGATTCTGTCCCAAAATTCTGTCCCCAAATTCTGTCCCCAAATTCTGTCCTCAAACTCTGTCCCCTAATTTTGTCCCCAAATTGTGTCCACAAATTCTGTTCCTATATTCTGTCAGTAAATTCTGTCCCCAAATTCTGTCCCAAATTCTGTCCACAAATTTTGTCTACAAATTCTGTCCCAAAATTCTGTCCCCAAATTCTGTCCCCAAATTGTGTCCCCAAATTCTATCCCAAAATTGTGTACCCAAATTCTGTCCCAAAATTCTGTCCCCAAATTCTGTCCCCAAATACTGTCCCCAGATTGTGTCACCAAATTTTGTCCCCAAAGTCCGTCCCCAAATTGTGTCCCCAAATTCTGTCCCAAAATTTCGTCCTCAAATTGTGTCCCCAAATTCTTTCCCCAAATTGTATTCCAAAATTCTGTCCCAAAATTCTGTCACCAAATTCTGTCCCTAAATACTGTCTCCAAATTCTGTCCCCAAATTTTGTCCCTAAAGTCTGTGTCCAAATTCTGTCCCCAAATTCTGTCAGAAAATTCTGTCCCCAAATTGTGTCCCCAAATTCTGTTCCCCAATTTTGTCCCTAAATTCTGTCCCCAACTCTTACCCCTAAATTCTGTGCCAAAATTCTATCCTCAAATTCTGTCCCTAAATTCTGTCCCCAAATTCTGTCCCCAAATTCTGTACCCAAATTTCTGTCATCAAATTTTGTCTCCAAATTTTGTACCCAAATTCTGTCCAAAATTTTGTCCCGAAATTCTGTCCCCAAATTTTGTCCCCAAATTCTGTCCCCTAATTGTGTCCCCTAATTGTGTCCCCAAATTCTGTCCCCAATTTCTGATCCCAAATTTTGTCCCTAAATTTTGTCTTAAATTGTGTACCCAAATTCTGTCAAAAAATGTTGCCCCCAAATTCTTTCCTAAATTTCTGTGCCTAAATTCTGATCTTAAATTTCGTGCCCAAATTCTGTCTCCAAACTGTGTCCCCTAATTTTGTCTCCAAATTGTATCCCCAAATTGTGTCCCCAAATTCTGTCCCCAAATTCTGTCCCCAAATTCTGTACCCAAAATCTGCCCCAAATACTCTCCCCAAATTGTGTCCCCAAAATTTGTCCCCAAAGTCTGTCCCCAAATCCTGTCCCCAAATTCTGTCCCCAAATTCTGTCCCAAAATTCTGTCCCCAAATTGTGTACTCAAATTGTATCGCAAAATTCTGTCCCCAAATTTTGTTTACAAATTTTGTCCCCAAACTGTGTCCCCAAATTCTGTCCCCAAATTCTGTCCCCTAATTGTGTCCCAAATTCTGTCCAAAATTCTGTCCTCAAATTCTGTCCCCAAATTTTGTCTACAAATTGTGTTCCCAAATTTCGTCCCCAAATTCTGTCCCCAAATTTTGTCTACAAATTTTGTCTACAAATTCTGTCCCAAAATTCTGTCCCAAAATTCTGTCCAAAAATTATGTCCCTAATTTCTGTCTATAAGTTTTCTCCCCAAAGTCTGTCCTAAAATTCTGTCCCCAAATTTTGTCCTCAAATTCTGTTCCCCAAATTTGTCCCTAAATTCTGTCCCCAAATTCTGCCCCCAAATTCTGTGCAAAAATTCTGTCTCTAAATTCTGTCCCTAAATTCTGTCCCCAAATTCTGTCCCCAAATTCTGTCCCCAAATTGTATCCCCAAATCGTGTACCCAAATTCACTCCCCAAATTCTGATCCCAAATTTTGTCTCCAATTTGTGTACCCTAATTCTGTCCTAAATTTTGTCCCCTAATTCTGTCCCAAATTGTGTCCCCAAAATCTGTCTCCAAATTCTGTACCCAAATTGTGTCCCCAAATTGTTTCTCCAAATTCTGTCCCCAAATTCTATCCCCAAATTCTGTCCCCAAATTTTACCTACAAATTCTGTGTCCAAATTGTGTCCACAAATTCTGTCCTCAAATTTTGTACCCAAATTCTGTCCCAAAATTCTGTCTCCAAATTCTGTCCACAAATACTGTCCCTAAATTGTGTCCCAAAATTTTGTCCCCAAAGTCTGTCCCCAAATTCTGTCCCCAAATTCTGTCTTCAAATTCTGTTTCCAAATTCTGTCCCCAAATTGTGTCCCCTAATTGTGCCCCAAATTCTGTCCCAAAATTCTGTCCACAAATTCTGCCCCCAAGTTGTGTCCCCAAATTCTGTCCCCAAATTCTGTCCCCAAATTGTGTCAACAAATTGTGTCCCAAAATTTTGTCTACAGATTTTGTCCCCAAATTCTGTCCCCAAATTCTGTCCCCCAAATTCTGTCCCCAAATTCTGTCCCCAAATTGTGTACCCAAATTCTGTCCCCAAAATCTGTCCCCAAATTGTGTCCCCAAATTCTGTCCCCAAATTCTGTCCCCAAATTCTTTCCCCAAATTCTGTCCCCAAATTCCGTCCAAAAATTTTGTATACAAATTTTGTCGCCAAATTCTGTCCCCAAATTTTGTCCCCAAATTTTGTCCCCAAATTCTGTCCCCAAATTCTGTGCCCAAATTTTGTCCCCAATTTTTCTCCCCAAATTTTCTCCCCAAATTCTGTCCCCAAATTCTGTCCTCAAATTCTCTCCCCAAATTGTGTCCCCAAATGGTGTCCCAAATTGTGTACCCAAATCCTGTCCCAAAATTCTGTACCCAAATTCTGTCCCCAAATACTGTCCTAAATTGTGTCCCCAAATTTTGTCCCCAAAGTCTGTCCCCAAATTCTGTCCCATAATTCTGCCCCAAAATTGTGTCCCCAAATTCCGTCCAAAAATTCTGTCCCCAAATTCTGTCCCCAAATTCTGTCCTCAAATTCTCTCCCCAAATTGTGTCCCCAAATGGTGTCCCAAATTGTGTACCCAAATCCTGTCCCAAAATTCTGTACCCAAATTCTGTCCCCAAATACTGTCCTAAATTGTGTCCCCAAATTTTGTCCCCAAAGTCTGTCCCCAAATTCTGTCCCATAATTCTGCCCCCAAATTGTGTCCCCAAATTCCGTCCAAAAATTCTGTCCCCAAATTGTGTCCCCAAATTCTGTCCCCAAATTCTGTCTTCAAATTCTGTCCACTGCCCAAGTTCTGTTCCCAAATTCTGTCCCCAAATTCTGTCCCCAAATTCTGTCCCCAAATTGTCCCCAAATTCTGTGTCCAAATTGTGTCCCCAAATTCTGTCCTCAAATTGTGTACCCAAATTCTGTCTCAAAATTCTGTCCCAAATTCTGTCCCCAAATACTGTCCCTTAATTGTGTCCCAAAATTTTTTCCCCAAAGTCCGTCCTCAAATTCTTTCCCCAAATTCTGTCCCCAAATTCCGTTTCTAAATTCTGACTCCAAATTGTGTCCCCTAATTATGCCCCAAATTGTATACCCAAATTCTGTCCCCAAATTCTGTCCCAAAATTCTGTCCCCAAACTCTGCCCACTTAAATTGTGTCCCCAAATTCTGTCTATAAATTCTGTACCCAAATTCTGTCCCCAAATTCTGTCCCCAAATTCTGTCCCCAAATTGTGTCGCCAAATCTGTCACCAATGTATGTCTACAAATTTTGTCCCCAAATTGTGTACCCAAATTCTGTCCCCAAATTCTGTCACCAAATTATGTCCCCAAATTCTGTCCCCAAATTGTGTCCCCAAATTCTGTCCCCAAATACTCTCCACAAATTTTGTCTACAAATTTTGCCCCCAAATTCTGTCCCAAAATATTGTCCCCAAATTGTGTCCCCAAATTTTGTGTCCAAATTGTGTACCCCAATTCTGTCCTCAAATTCTGTCCACAAATTCTGTCCCTAAATTCTGTTCTCAAATTGTGTACCCAAATTCTGTCCCAAAATTCTGTCCAAAAATTCTGTTTCCAAATTCTGTCCCAAAATGTGTCCCCTAATTGTGTCCTCAAATTCTGCCCAAATTCTTTCCCCAAATTGTGTCCCCAAATTGTGTCCCCAAATTCTGTCCCCAAATTTTGTCCCCAAATTTTGTCCTTAAAGTCTGTCCTAAAATTCTGCCCCCAAATTCTGTCCCCAAATTGTGTCCCTAAATTGTGTCCCCAAATTCTATCCCCAAATTCGGTCCCAAAATTCTGTCCCCAAATTCTGTACCTAAATTCTGTCCCCCAAATTCTGTCCTCAAATACTGTCCCCAAATTGTTTCCTCAAATTTTGATCCCAAAGTCTGTCCCCAAATTCTGTCCCCAAATTCTGTCCAAAAATTGTATACCCAGATTCTGTCCAGAAATTCTGTCCCCACATTTTGTCTACAAATTTTGTCACCAAATTCTGTCCCAAAATTCTGTCCCCAAATTCTGTCCCAAAATTGTGTCCCTAAATTCTGTCCCCAAATTGTGTACCCAAATTCTGTGTCCAAATTGTGTCCCCAAATTATTCTGTCCCCAAATTCTATCCCCAAATTGTGTCAACAAATTGTGTCCCAAAATATTGTCTACAGATTTTGTCCCAAAATTCTGTCCCAAAATTCTGTCCCCCAAATTCTGTCCCCAAGTTCTGTCCCCAAATTCTGTCCCCAAATTGTGTATTCAAATTCTGTCTTAAAATCTGTCCCCAAATTGTGTCCCCAAATTCTGTCCCCAAATTCTGTCCCCAAATTGTGTCCCCAAATTCTGTCCCCAAATTCTGTGCCTAAATTCTGTCCCCAAATTGTGTCCCCAAATTCTGTCCCCAAATTGTGTCCCCAAATTTTGTACCCAAATTCTGTCCCCAAATTCTGTCCTTAAATTCTGTCCCCAAATTGTGTCCCCAAATTGTGTCCCCAAATTGTGTCCCCAAATTCTGTCCCAAAATTCTGTACCCAAATTCTGTCCCCAAATACTGTCCTCAAATTGTGTCCTTAAATTTTGTCCCCAAAGTCTGTCCCAAAATTCTGTCCCATAATTCTGCTCCCAAATTCTGTCCCCAAATTCCGTCCCAAAATTCTGTCCCCAAATTGTGTCCCCAAATTCTGTCTCCATCTTGTGTACCCAAATTCTGTCCAAAAATTCTGTCCCAAAATTCTGTCCCCAAATTCTGTCCCCTAATTCTGTCTTCAAATTCTGTCCAAAATTCTGCCCAAGTTCTGTCCCCAAATTCTGTCCCTAAATTCTGTCCCCAAATTCTGTCCCCAAATTTTGTCTACAAATTTAGTCCCCAAATTCTGTCTCAAAATTCTGTCCCAAAATTCTGTCCCCAAATTGTGCCCCAAATTCTGTCCCCAAATTGTATACCCAAAGTCTGTTCCAAAATTCTGTCCCCAAATTCTGTCCCCAAATTCTGTCCCAAAATTCTGTACCCAAATTTCGTCCCCAAATTCTGTCCCCAAATTGTGTCCCCAAATTGTGTCCCCAAATTGTGTCACCCAAATTATGTACCTAAATTCTGTCCCAAAATTCCGTACCCAAATTCTGTCCCCAAATTTTGTCTACAAATTTTGGCCCCAAATTCTGTCTTAATATTCTGTCCCCAAATTATGTCGCCAAATTCTGTCACCCATTTATTTCTACAAATTTTGTCCCCAAATTTTAAACCCAAATTCTGTCCCCAAATTCTGTCTCCAGATACTGTCCCCAAATTGTGTCCCCAAATTGTTTCCCAAAATTGTGTACCCAAATTCTGTCCCCAAATTCTGTCCCCAAATTCTGTTTCCAAATTGTGTCCCCAAATTGTGTCCCCAAATTGTGTCCCCAAATTGTGTCCCCAAATTGTGTACCCAAATTTTGTCCCAAAATTCTGTCCCCAAATTCTGTCCCCAAATTCCGTCTTCAAATTCTGTCCCCAAATTCTGTCCACAAATTCTGTCCCCAAATTGTGTCCCTAAATTGTGTCCCCAAATTCTATCCCCAAATTCGGTCCCAAAATTCTGTCCCCAAATTCTGTACCTAAATTCTGTCCCCCAAATTCTGTCCTCAAATACTGTCCCCAAATTGTTTCCTCAAATTTTGATCCCAAAGTCTGTCCCCAAATTCTGTCCCCAAATTCTGTCCAAAAATTGTATACCCAGATTCTGTCCAGAAATTCTGTCCCCACATTTTGTCTACAAATTTTGTCACCAAATTCTGTCCCAAAATTCTGTCCCCAAATTCTGTCCCAAAATTGTGTCCCTAAATTCTGTCCCCAAATTGTGTACCCAAATTCTGTGTCCAAATTGTGTCCCCAAATTATTCTGTCCCCAAATTCTATCCCCAAATTGTGTCAACAAATTGTGTCCCAAAATATTGTCTACAGATTTTGTCCCAAAATTCTGTCCCAAAATTCTGTCCCCCAAATTCTGTCCCCAAGTTCTGTCCCCAAATTCTGTCCCCAAATTGTGTATTCAAATTCTGTCTTAAAATCTGTCCCCAAATTGTGTCCCCAAATTCTGTCCCCAAATTCTGTCCCCAAATTGTGTCCCCAAATTCTGTCCCCAAATTCTGTGCCTAAATTCTGTCCCCAAATTGTGTCCCCAAATTCTGTCCCCAAATTGTGTCCCCAAATTTTGTACCCAAATTCTGTCCCCAAATTCTGTCCTTAAATTCTGTCCCCAAATTGTGTCCCCAAATTGTGTCCCCAAATTGTGTCCCCAAATTCTGTCCCAAAATTCTGTACCCAAATTCTGTCCCCAAATACTGTCCTCAAATTGTGTCCTTAAATTTTGTCCCCAAAGTCTGTCCCAAAATTCTGTCCCATAATTCTGCTCCCAAATTCTGTCCCCAAATTCCGTCCCAAAATTCTGTCCCCAAATTGTGTCCCCAAATTCTGTCTCCATCTTGTGTACCCAAATTCTGTCCAAAAATTCTGTCCCAAAATTCTGTCCCCAAATTCTGTCCCCTAATTCTGTCTTCAAATTCTGTCCAAAATTCTGCCCAAGTTCTGTCCCCAAATTCTGTCCCTAAATTCTGTCCCCAAATTCTGTCCCCAAATTTTGTCTACAAATTTAGTCCCCAAATTCTGTCTCAAAATTCTGTCCCAAAATTCTGTCCCCAAATTGTGCCCCAAATTCTGTCCCCAAATTGTATACCCAAAATCTGTTCCAAAATTCTGTCCCCAAATTCTGTCCCCAAATTCTGTCCCAAAATTCTGTACCCAAATTTCGTCCCCAAATTCTGTCCCCAAATTGTGTCCCCAAATTGTGTCCCCAAATTGTGTCACCCAAATTATGTACCTAAATTCTGTCCCAAAATTCCGTACCCAAATTCTGTCCCCAAATTTTGTCTACAAATTTTGGCCCCAAATTCTGTCTTAATATTCTGTCCCCAAATTATGTCGCCAAATTCTGTCACCCATTTATTTCTACAAATTTTGTCCCCAAATTTTAAACCCAAATTCTGTCCCCAAATTCTGTCTCCAGATACTGTCCCCAAATTGTGTCCCCAAATTGTTTCCCAAAATTGTGTACCCAAATTCTGTCCCCAAATTCTGTCCCCAAATTCTGTTTCCAAATTGTGTCCCCAAATTGTGTCCCCAAATTGTGTCCCCAAATTGTGTCCCCAAATTGTGTACCCAAATTTTGTCCCAAAATTCTGTCCCCAAATTCTGTCCCCAAATTCCGTCTTCAAATTCTGTCCCCAAATTCTGTCCACAACTTCTGTCCCCAAATTCTGTCCCAAAAATCTGTCCAAAAATTCTGTCCCGAAATTCTATACCCAAATTTTGTTCCAAATTCTGTCCCCAAATTTTATCTACAAATTTTGTCCCCAAATTCTGTCTTAATATTCTGTCCCAAAATTCTGTCCCCAAATTATGTCGCCAAATTCTGTCACCCATTTAGTTCTACAAAATTTGTCCCCAAATTTTAAACCCAAATTCTGTCCCCAAATTCTGTCTCCAGATACTGTCCCCAAATTGTGTCCCCAAATTGTTTCCCAAAATTGTGTAAACAAATTCTGTCCCCAAATTCTGTCCCCAAATTCTGTTTCCAAATTGTGTCCCCAAATTGTGTCCACAAATTGTGTCCCCAAATTGTGTACCCAAATTCTGTCCCAAAATTACTTACCCAAATTCTGTAAACAATTTCTGTCCCCAAATTCTGTCCCCAAATTATATCCCCAAATTCTGTCCCCAAATTCTGTCCCCAAATTGTGTCCCCAAATTGTGTCCCCAAATTGTGTCCCCAAATTGTGTACCCAAATTCTGTGTCCAAATTGTGACCCCAAATTTTTCTGTCCCCAAATTCTGTCCCCAAATTTTGTCTACAGATTTTGTCCCCAAATTCTGTCCCCAAATTGTGTCCCCAAATTGTGTCCCCAAATTCTGTCCCCAAATTGTGTACCCGTATTCTGTCCCCAAAATCTGTCCTCAAATTGTGTCCCCAAATTCTGTCCCCAAATTCTGTCCCCAAATTCTGTCCTCAAATTCCGTCCCCAAATTTTGTATACAAATTTTGTCCTCAAATTCTGTCCCCAAATTGTTTCCCCAAATTCTGTCCCCAAATTGTGTATCCCCAAATTGTGTCCCCAAATTCAGTCCCCAAATTTTGTCCCCAAATTGTGTCCCCAAATTTTCTCCCCAAATTCTGTCCCCAAATTCTGTCCTAAAATTCTGTCCCCAAATTGTGTCCCCAAATTGTGTCCCCAAATTCTGTCTTAAAATTCTGAACCCAAATTCTGTCCCCAAATACTGTCCTCAAATTGTGTCCCCAAATTTTGTCCCCATATTGTGTACCTAAATTCTGTCCCAAAATTCTGTCTTCAAATTCTGTCCCGAGATTCTGTCCCTAAGTTCATTCCCCAAATTCTGTCCCCAAATTCTGTCCCCAAATTCTGTCCCCAAATTTTGTCCCCAAATTCTGTCCTCAAATTCTGTCCCCAAATTCTGTCCCCAAATTGTGTCCCCAAATTCTGTCCACAAATTGTGTACCCAAATTCTGTTCCAAAATTCTGTCCCCAAATTGTGTCCCCAAATACTGTCCCCAAATTGTGTCCCCAAATTCTGTCTCCATATTGTGTACCCAAATTGTGTCCCAAAATTCTGTCCCCAAATTCTGTCCCCAAATTTTGTTCCCAAATTCTGTCCCCAAATTCTGTCCGCAAATTCTGTCCCCAAATTCTGTCCCCAAAATTTGTCCCCAAATTCTGTCCCCAAATTCTTTCCCCAAATTCTGTTCCAAATTCTGTCCCCAAATTCTGTCCCAAAATTGTGTACCCAAATTCTGTCCCCAAATTCTGTCTCCAAATTCTGTTTCAAAATTCTGTCCCCAAATTGTGTCCCCAAACTGTGTCCCCAAATTGTGTGACCCAAATTATGTACCTAAATTCTGTCCCAAAATTCCGTACCCAAATTCTGTCCCCAAATTCTGTCCCCAAATTCTGTCCCCAAATTGTGTCCCCAAATTCTGTCCCCAAATTGTGTTCTCCAATTCTGTCTCCAAATTCTGTCCCTAAATACTGACTCCAAATTCTGTTTCCAAATTTTGCCCCCAAAGTCTGTCCCCAAATTCTGTCACCAATTTCTGTCCCCAAATTCTGTCCCCAAATTCTGTCCCCAAATTGTGTCCTAAATTCTGTCCCCAAATTCCGTCCCTAAATTTCGTCCACAAATTCTGTCCCCAAATTGCGTCCCAAAATTCTGTCTCCAAATTGTGTACCCAAATTCTATCCAAAAATTCTGTCCACAAATTGTGGCCCCAAATTCTGTCCCCTAATTTTGTCCCCAAATTCTGTCCACAAATTCTGTCCACAAATTCTGTCCCCAAATTCTGTCCTTAAATTCTGTCCCCAAATTCTGTCAAAAATTCTGCCCCCAAATTTTGTCTACAAATTTTGTCCCCAAATTCTGTCCTTAAATGTTGTACCCAATTTCTGTCCCAAAATTCTGTCCCCAAATTGTGTCTACAAATTCTATCCCCAAATTCTTTCCCCAATTTTTGTCCCCAAATTCTATCCCCAAATTCTGTCCCCAAATTCTGTCCCCAAATTTCGTCCTCAAATTGTGTCCCCAAATTCTTTCCCCAAATTGTATACCCAAATTCTGTCCCCAAATTGTGTCCCCAAATACTGTTTCCAAATTTTGTCCCCAAATTATGTCCCCAAAGTCTGTCCCCAAATTCTGTACCCAAATTCTGTTCCAAAATTCTGTCCCCAAATTCTGTCCCCAAACTCTGTCCCCTAATTCTGTCCCCAAATTCCGTCCCCAAATTGTGCACCAAAATTCTGTCTCCAAATTGTGTACCTAAATTTTGTAAACAAATTCTGTCCCCAATTTCTGTCCACAAATTCTGTCCCCAAATTCTGTACCCAAATTCTGTCGTAAAATTCTCTCTCCAAATTCTGTCGTAACAAATCCTCGAGGAAATTCCCCGGGGAAACCCCTTGGTAATTTCCCCAGGGAAATCCATAGGAAAATCCCCGACAAAATCAATGTATGGGGAAATACACATACAATTTTTCGGGGACCTTCCCGGGAAAATTCTCATACCAATCCCCGGGGAAATCCTCGGGGGAATCTTTGGGGAATTTCCCCGGGGAATTCACCTAATGTATGGGAAATTGTCGTGGAAATCCCCGGGGAAATGTGTGGGAAAATCTACTGGAAAATCCCCGGAGAAATCCAGAGCTAATTTCCCCAGGGAAATTTATAGGAAAATCTCCGACAAAATCGAATTGTATGTGGAAATCCCCGGGGACATTGCCGAGAAAATGCTCATACAAATCCCCGACAAATTACGCATACAATTCCATACAATTCCCCGGGGACCTTCCGGGGAAAATGCTCATACCAATCCCCGGGGAAATCCTCGGGGGAATCTTTGGGGAATTTCCCCGGGGAATTCACCTAATGTATGGGAAATCGCCGTGGAAATCCCCGGGGAAATGTGTGGGAAAATCTACGGGAAAATCCCCGGAGAAATCCTGAGCTAATTTCCGCAGGGAAATTTATAGGAAAATCTCCTACAAAATCGAATTGTATGTGGAAATCCCCGGGGACATTGCCGAGAAAATGCTCATACAAATCCCCGACAAATTACACATACAATTCCATACAATTCCCCGGGGACCTTCCCGGGCAAATGCTCATACCAATCCCCGGGGAAATCTTTGGAGAATTTCCCCGGGGAATTCACCTAATGTATGGGAAATCGCCGTGGAAATCCCCGGGGAAATGTGTGGGAAAATCTACTGGAAAATCTCCGGAGAAATCCAGAGCTAATTTCTTCAGGGAAATTTATAGGAAAATCTCCGACAAAATCGAATTGTATGTGGAAATCCCCGGGGACATTGCCGAGAAAATTTCTCTCTCTCTCTCTGGCACTATATCCCATCAAGGGATTTGGCCGCCTCAAATGAGGTTTCATAATCATATTTTCATTTCGGATAATGAGTGATTAATTCATTGATCCTAAACCAGCCGTGAAAATGTTTCCTTGTCACCACCGGGAATCGAACCCGGGACCTCCGGTTGCTGGAGCAAGCATGCTAACCACTTTGCCACCGGGGCGAGAAAATGCTCATACAAATCCCCGACAAAATCCCCGGGGAAATCCTCGGAAATCGCCGTGAAAATGGGGGAATGGGGAAATCGCCGTGGAAATCCCCGGGGACATTCCCGCGAAAATGCTCATACAAATCCCCAGGAAATCCATAGGAAAATCCCCGACAAAATCCCCGGGGAAATCCTCGGGGGAAATCTTTGGGGAATTTTCCCGGGAGAATTCACCTAATGTATGGGGAAATCGCCCTGGAAATCCCCGACAAAATCTCCGGGGAAATCCTCGGAATTTTCCCGGGAGAATTCACCTAATGTATGGGGAAATCGCCGTGGAAATCCCCGGGGAAACCTACGGGAAAATCCCCGACAAAATCGAATTGTATGTGGAAATCCCCGGGGACCTTCCCGGGAAAATGCTCATACAAATCCCCGACAAAATCCCCGGGGAAATCCTCGGGGGAAATCTTTGGGGAATGGGGAAATCGCCGTGGAAATCCCCGGGGAAATGTGTGGGAAAATCTATTGTATGGGGAAATCCCCGGGAACATTCGCGCGAAAATGCTCATACAAATCCCCAGGGAAATCCCCGACAAAATCCCCGGGGAAATCCTCGGGGGAAATCTTTGGGGAATTTCCCCGGGGGAACCCACCTAATGTATGGGGAAATCGCCGTGGAAATCCCCGAGGAAATCTACGGGAAAATCCCCGACAAAATCGAATTGTATGTGGAAATCCCCGGGGACATTCCCGGGAAAATGCTCATACAAATCCCCGACAAAATCCCCGGGGAAATCCTCGGGGGAAATCTTTGGGGAACGGGGAAATCGCCGTGGAAATCCCCGGGGAAATGTGTGGGAAAATCTATTGTATGGGGAAATCCCCGGGGACATTCCCGCGAAAATGCTCATACAAATCCCCAGGGAAATCCATAGGGAAATCCCCAACAAAATCCCCGGGGAAATCCTCGGGGGAAATCTTTGGGGAATTTCCCCGGGGGAATTCATCTAATGTATGGGGAAATCGCCGTGGAAATCCCCGGGGAATTGTGTGAGAAAATCTACGGGAAAATCCCCGGGATCCCTATGGGAAATTTTTCGGGTAATAATTGAAGAAGTTTTTTCAATGTAACTTCACCATAAATTTTTGTCTAGAGATTATATTATTATTATTATTATTGCCATAACCTACTAAAATTATACTTAAAAGATCCTTATTCTGGTTCTTGTGTTATCTTAATTAATACATAAAATACACTGATATTGGTATTAATTTAATAACACAATATACAAAAATTATACTTTTAACTAAATAATTTGCGAAAGTATAATTTCTGTTTAATTTTAAAAATTATACTAAAATTATATTGCCATAACCTACTAAAATTATACAAAAATTATCATTAAATTTCTATGAAATCGTAAGTTTATTTTTAGCCTTTCAAGCTACTCAGTAGAATATATGAGTGTTTCGATTTGTATATGATGGAATAAAAGTATTCTCTAGAGCAAACCTGAACAGTGGCACTATTCTGGTAATTCCCCGGGAATAGGGAACTGGGGCAAGAATTTATATGTAATTTCGATTTAAACATTTTTTTCTGGCTTATACTGAGGTAAAAAGTTAGTGTTAATTATTTTGAAACAAAATTAAATGGGGAATAATTTTTACTGCCAATTTAAATATGGACAAATTATCCCCAATTTCTAAATATTTACATCAAACTTTTCTCCTCAGTAGGCCGAAAAAAAATATTTGAAAAGAAATTTCATATAAATTCTTTCCCCAGTTCCCTGTTACCGGGGAATTACCAGGATAGTGTAACAGGCGATCTGTTGTGAACCGACTGTAATTCACATCGAATTTTTCATACCTGCAAATTATTTTATTTGTTTAAAAATATTTCTATGTTAGTATACTGTCTGGAGTTTTATACGATGGTCAACATTTATTTCAGCTAAATGCGGTGCCCGGTTTAAGTCCACTGTTACCTGGTTTCTGCCAACTTTACCCAAGTTGGAAGACTAGCAAAACTTTAACGTTAAGGTATTTGAGATTTATTTTGCCTTAAATAAGAGTCTATCATCGCCGTTACTGCAAATCTCAATGATGAAATACGGCTATATTAGAAATGTTTGCAATCGTTGTGTAATTTCTACAGAGCATTGAAGGAGCTTTTTGTTTACGTTAGAATAGCCTGAGCACAAAACTATGAAATTCCGTAGCTGCCTTCAAGCGGCACTCGTCGCTAAATATAACCTATAGAAGTAAGGCTCGTGGAAAGAATATTTAAGTTAACCGATAGATTGATTTATTAAAGCATGTTTCGTATTCCCTTTTGGTTTCAAATCTGTAAATTTCAAGTGCTACATTATGTATACTACATCATGTGCATTATTATCATCACGATCATTTATATTTTATTATGTGTGCTAATTTGGTACTTGTTTTTATTTGATACTGTATTGCAATATTTAGAACGTTCCAGATATAACTACAGATGTGAACGTTATAAAAACTCGAATTGTAACGAGCAATTTTTATTTTCCCAAATTAATTTGGTCGCGCTTGTTATTTGCGTAAAAATATGACTTATAATTTTTTTTTAATTTTTAGGCTAGAATCAGTTATTGCATCGACCATAAACCACCAACAATTATAAATATATTGAGTGGAGATTACCCTCCGACGAAAAGCAACATTCGTATAACTCCCGATTCGTTTAGGAGGATAATACAACACATACCCCCCCAAAAATCATGGTTGGAGAACAGAGGAAGAGGTAATTGTATTTTTGTTGGTGGTTGGCATACGGAACCAGCTACCATAGTCAAAAATATAATTCATAAATATTTAAATATTTTTGAAAAGATGGCTGCAACAATAGTTCAAAAGCTACCACAACTTTCGGCGTTTAATGAAATTGGGCGCAAATTCGCGAATAAGGTAAGCATTACAGTGTGTAATAACTTTTATTTCACTTTAAAGTCGTCCAAGATTAAATAAGGTTGGAAATTGAATAATAAATTCAATTAATGTCGGAAAAGTGCAACGATTTTAAAATTAAATAAACTAATATGCAATATCTTTTTTTGTAAATTTGGATAGGATCTATTTTAATGGAATGTTCATCTTTTTATCATTTAGGCGCGGTCCGAGGTTTTTAATAAAGCAGTGGGTGCAATTGACGGGTGCCATATTAAGGTTAAATGTCCACCTAATCAAAAAGACCAGTATATCAAGCAATGCAGGCGGTTTGCGATCCAACATACAAAATTATTAATATGTGTGTTAGATACCCGGGCTCCGTGCACTAAGTGCACTGAAAAAAATGCATCTGTTAAGTCTCCACAATATTTGAGGAATTTATAAAAAAAAATTAAGACCTACGCGCTTAGAATACGAATAAAGAATTTCGTCTTAAAAAAATGTATTTACAAAAATGATCCTAGGAAAGACAGTCTTACGAGTCTTAATGCTAGAATCGGGGTGTAAGTCTCTGCTTATAATACTTCCCCAATATGAAATGCCGACGAAATTTCATATAAATTCGTGAGCAAGAACCACACTCTTTCTATGAAAAGAATTATGGAAAATACACCGAAACCTATACTAAAAGAAAAGTGTCACAAAAATTCAGGTGTGGGTTAAAAAGAGAAAAAATCATATTGGAAAGATGGTGAAAACCATCGTGAAAAGAAAATGACTACGAAATTTTTTAAATTCAAATGAAAATTATTATTCAAATTCCATTGAAAAGTGTTATGGAAAGCTGCTGTATTATACATCCGTGTTAAATTGGTATCGAAATATGTATGGAATAAACTCGAATTTTCTATAAAATTATATTCACAATATGTGAATATATTTTTTTCTTTTTATTTGGGATTCATTACCTACACCGGCATTATTGTGACACTTTTCTTTGGCGAGTAGTACAGGTTTCCTTGTATTTTCCCTGGTTTTTTCCACCGAAAGGGTATGGGAAAATTTAAATGGAATTTCGTCGTTTTTGCATATTGGGAAATTAGAAAAATATTTTATTTTACGTCAATTTTGATATTATGGCGGTACCCAATAAACCAACATTTTAATTCTAATCCTATAACCCTAAATCTGTAATGAAAAAATGGTTGTCAAATTATAAAATAATCAATATGTCATTTTGTGTTAGTTTTTGAACGATGTTGACTACTCCATATACACTTGCGCATTCTTTAGTTAAGATATGTACATATATAGATGATATTGATAGTTCAAAGTAGTTATTGGAAGAAGGAATTAGATTATTAATGAAACTAACGTAGCGTGGTTTTAATCTTCATTCTCATCATTATTTCCCATCAGATTGATGGTAATCATTACTCTTATGCGATGAATTCCTAACTTGCGTGTGTACATGTTAGAAAAAAGAATCTATCATTAATAATTATCATAATTAGTAATTATACCACCTCACATCTCCCATGAATCTGCTTATATTTTACTACTTATACTACTTATTCATAAATAAATAATTAATTGGAATTAATTACTATTATCCGAAATTCTTCAATCCAATATACCATGTAACACTATTTGGTATCAACTAATGCTACTGATTTTCTTCAAAATATTTCAAATCCAATTATAAAGGAACATAAAAAAAAAATCTTCCTATTTAGCCTCTCTCTACTTCTTATATTATCGTATAAGCATAATTCAAATAAATTATATTAGAATATTTACTAATTTAAAATTAAATAGTAGTAGCATAAATCCATAAAGATGGATGTATGTAATACGTATTTCGTTCACATCAATAGAAACTTAGTATTATAGTGTTATATAGGATGTAGATGAGGTGAGACAAAAATTAAAATACCGAAGACGATAAGGATGAAATAAAAGACGAAGCTTCTATTCTGATGAAATATTCTTCATATCTCAATTCTTTGATAACAATATATAAGGATTACACATAACATAAAAATGTTAAGAAAAACAAAAAAAAAACAAACTTATGATGATGATGCTGATGATGAAAAACAGGGTGGATTATCTTTTGATAAGAAATATTAAATAATTAATTATTTTTGAAGATCGAGATGGAATAATAAATAAATAATAAAATTGTATGTGTATATGTGGGTGTGTAGCAAACACGTAAGTATGCATACGTATATATACAAAATTACAGATTTTTTTATTTATTTTTATTAAGTAAATTAAAAATTCATGAATATATAAAATTAATCGTATTTTTTTCTTTTTTGGTGTATGGAGGGGGTGGTGCAGGTTTGAGAAGTGTAAAGATAATTATTACTTTTTTGTTTTTCATATACAAAAATTATTTTATAAAAGAAACTTTATTTTATTGTATTGTGTTAAGATTTATAATTATTATTTTTATGGATAATTTTTAGTTTTTGGTAAAAATTTATTATGATGTCAAGTGGGAGTTCTCCAAAAAGTGTGGGTGTTATAAAGGTTGGTTTATAATGGGGGTTTCAATGTCTGATATGAATGATTTATTTTTATCAGATAGTTAGCGTTGTATTTCTAATAAATCGAAAATTTCGAGTTAACATTTTTTTTTATTATCTCTATACTATACACTGAGTGCTAAGAGGTAAATAATTAGTAGATGTTTCAGGTCATTAAACATTCGAGAAATTATCGCATCGCTACATTAAGCGTGAATAAGATAAAAACATTTGGCTGAATTATGTACGAATACAGCGAAAAAATGCATAACGTAATTTGATTGTGTAGAATATTATTATTTTAAATTATCTGCTTTATTTATCATCGCATCCCCACGGTTAAATCACAAAAGGCCGAACGAATCAAAACACGTGAACCAAAGAACTGGTGTTTTAGGATGGGGTTTTACAATAAGACATTGATCTGAACTCGATGTGGGTGGCACGAGCTAACTATACATCCAGTTCAGAAAGATGAACAATAAACTTAATGATGAAAATCTGGTATTGGTATTTGTTGATATTTTTTTGGCTTGGTATTTGGTTGGTGGTTTTAAATAAAACACAAACTAGTGTAAACGATACAATTATTCACACTCGTAAGGAAATGTTGTAATTAATCAGCGTTTGTTTATGCAATTTTAAGGTATATATAAATCCTAAAGCAAATGATTAAGTATTTTCGTTTTTCTTAATAAACCCTTCGGAAATATACGATTATTGACACAGTAAGATAGTTATAGACCCCATAAAAAGTACAGTTATTGACACACTTGAATAACTATTGACCCCCCAAAAAGGTACAATTATCGACATAAATATACTTAATGTATTTTTGAAAATTTTCTCTTTGCCATAACGCCTTAGCTAACTCCTCAGCTAATAATTAGAAACCATTTTTTGTTAATATTTAATTAAGAAACTTTATATTTTCAATAAATATTATGTATATATAAGTCAAACATTTCAATATCACAATTTACGTAAAATAAAAAATAAAATATTGCAAATTCGTTCAATATAATAAACTTAAAAATAAAGTGGCTAAATAAAGATAAACCGTTCGGAGTCTTATAGTTCAAATATAAATATTGCACGCGCTGCAAACAAATGTTGGAATGTAGGCCACGCCCATTTTTTTAATGCAAGAAATATGGAATTCTCTGGAACATTTGTTACATTTTATTCCAATCTTTTTTTTTTAGAGAAAACGTACATTTGTAGCACATGGATCCAGATGCAAGTCTATTCTCTCCGATATAATCAAGATTTTCAGCTTCTTGGAAAAGCTTTTTCACGTTTTCAGTTGTCTGTGCATCTTTTTCATTTTTATTCCATGGGTCCGCCTGAGATTCCTTATCATATTCAATATAAGGATCAACTAGTTTTAATTTAGGTACGATATTATCGATCTGGCCAAGTGCTGAAAAACATTACAATTTAAAATGAAATTCAAAAATTAATTGCAAAAATAAATCTTAAGTGATTGATTGGGATGTGTAATTATTGCGGCGGTAGTAGTAGAAGGAATGGAATCCAATGGATGTAAATTATTCAAATAATCATTATCTTCATACTCTTGGAAAAGATTTTTTATGTGATTTTGAGATTTTGCTGGATCATTTCGTCCATTATAGTTCGATTGATTTCCTTGAGGTTCCATTTGAATATCAATAAAAGGACAATCCGGCTTAACATTTGGTACGTCTTTATTGATCTGGAGCGCTAAAACAATATAACAAATTAATATGAAATAAAAAAAAATTGTAAAAAAGCCTTACGTGAAAGTTTAAATAGTGTGACTGTTGTTGCTCTGGTGGCACTAGCCGAAGGAAGAGATCCGGGTTGAGTTATTTTATTAGTTTTTTTCTTATTAATCTTTAATTTCGGTATTTGCTCTTTTTCCCTGATTTTTTTATTTTTGTTTTCCAACCTTTTAATTTTCTTTTGTTCTTTGTCTACTATTTCCTTTAGTTTATTTTCCTTTTTGATTTGTCCAGACTTAATCCACAATGAATCGGTAATAACAAACGGTTTTCTTTGTTTCATAGGTTTGATACCTTGCCTTTCAGGCGTTATCGGCCAATCCAAAAAATTTTCAATCGTAGGAACTACCTTAAATGAAGTTATTATAGGGATAGAAGGCTCGTTTATAGGCGCTAGGTCAATGTTGCCAGGGTCCTCTTCGACAGTTATTTCCTCGTTGACAAATAAAAACTCATTGATCTCCGATATATCCATATATGAGCAACTTAATTGGTTAAATGATAATAGCTCATATTCCGGAACTGTGTTACTGTCGTTAACTAAACGAGCAATTTGTGTTTTTGGAACAAAGTTGTCGGGTTTAAATTGAATGAATAAAGTAAAAGCACTTTTTTTATCATCTGACCAATGCGAGGTATTGCATACACTATTGCACGCTTTTTTAAATTCGTTGGTGTTTCTTTTACCTATTATATTTTCGAATTGCTCATAAGAAATTGTTTTGCTGGTTCGAAGGTCAATTGAGGTACCTGGTGCTTTTCCCAAGACAACGGGAAAAATCAATCGAGTTGTAGTTCCATGGGAAGATACCACAGGCTCGAAAACCATTCTCAATGGTTTGAGCTGTAATACTGCTTTCAACTACTTGCGCAAGCAATGGTGCGAATTTTTGTTTAGACAAATAATCCTTAGGGCTTTGCCGCCGCCATTCATGTACCTTTTTATTCCATCCATTTTTCCGGGGTTTAAATGCACTTACGTCTGCAAGTTGTAAGATGCGCGTTGCGTTTGGATACAAAGCGACCAATACAATTCTTAGTTGGACGCAAAGTTTGCTTAATGGAAGGGTTTGATGCGTGCTGTGGCCATCTATGAAAAATATTACGGGAAATTTCGTTTCAATCTTCACAAGGTATGGATGGAAAACTTTAGAAATATACTCGTAGAACACTTCTTTCGTCATCCACCCATTATCACTTATACCCTAAAGCCCAGTCAGTTGGTAACGATTTTCTAATATCCTCATGAATTCGTTTGTACGGGTATATTACCATAGGGGGAACTAAAGCTAAAGAAGCTGCAAACGAAAACATCACTGTTAAATTAGCCTTAGCTAATCCTCGGTCAACTTCATAAATGTGTCTCGCTCCTTTTGCTGCTAACACCGTCTTAGTTTTTGGACACAATTGAAAGTTGGTTTCGTCGCCATTGAAAACTCTTGTTGGATCGGTCAATATTTCAAAATATTTGTTATCCTTCAAATATTTTTCGATTGAATGAAACCAGGCCTCAATATCATTCGCGCCTACGGTGGCGCTCGCTGCAGTTACCGGATCGGGTGTTCTTAAGGAAATAGCCGGGGGTCTATTAAGGAAAGCTCGAAACCATCCATTACCGGGAACATTATTAGAACCGAAAGGATGTTCCCGTTGTGTACATTCTAAAAAGTCTTTCACAGCATGCTGGACATCTTCTTTTCTCTGAGGAAATCCTTTTTTCTGAGAAGTTAATATCCATTCTTCTAAAATATTTTCTTCCTCCACAGTCAGTACTGTCGAAGGGCCGGGTCTAAGTTTTTTGAATTTTTCACCCATACGGAATATTAGCGTAGTTCTGGGAATGCCATAATATTTTGCAGCCGCTTTTTTTGAAATTTGTTTAGTTTTAATCGCTGCAAGAGCATTTTGGACATCCTCCTCGGAGTAATTATTATTCTTTTTAGGCATTTTTTACTAGAAATAAATTTTGTAACCATCTTAGTTATTAACACTCTATAAAACTACAACTATTGACATGCTGTCAATTATTATACTTAAATAGATCACAATTATTGACACTTATGTCAATAAATGAATATTATTCCCAGATTAACCTAACTATTGACACCTTTAATATTTTGTTAACTAATTAACAGAAACGCAATTTACACAGTACATTTATAAATTTTGTACTTAAAAACACATATTACATTGAGAAAATTATTTAAATTTAATTATTAAATTAATATGAAGTACTTACAAACTTTAATTCCTTAGAAAAAATCGGTCTGCTTGGCCACAAAAACTTTTTTGTATAAACACGCGTCTTTAACAGGCAAAATTAACCAACAGACTAAATTTCTAGAAAAGTAAAAATATATTAAAGAGAAAAAGAATAGGATTATATTTGTAAATATGTGTGATATGGAAGAGATGTTTAAAACGAATACTCTATAAACCTGAAGACACGGAGGGGTGTCAATAACTGCATCAAAATTTTTGAGTGTCATTAATTGTATCGGTTACGCTATTTACTTTATTTTCCGATTAACAACTTGTAGGTTTGATGATTGATGACAAAGAGAAATTTTATTTTGTTTTATAAAATTTAGTTACAAAATTTATCTATTTACCACAGAGGGTACAGATTAACATTTAACATATTAACATTTAGCATTAGATATTACATATTTGGTATTAAACGCACCTCTGTAGCACAGTTTAAGTTGATTTTACAATTACATTTGGATTAGTAAACAGACGTCAAAACAATAATACTAAATGGTAAGAAAATAATTTACATGATAAATTGAATTTATATTAATTTAATATTATAATTTTAGGTAAATGATTATATTCAATATGATTTATAGGTAAGTAATTACTTGTTAGTAAATATAAGTGAAATTATAAGACAATATTTGTGTTCCAATATGCTTGACATAATTTGTTTTGATCACCGAATTCAAGATCAAGTTCAAGGACAAATTATGTTAAGTATATTGTTTACATATGATTTGGATTATTTTGAACTGATAATATTTAAACTAATTTTAGGTACTAATTGGCGAATTTATACAATAATAAATGTAACGTTATGAATAATTAATAATATTTATTTTAGGTTGTACAATGTATTTCAGTTGTTCTATGTGTTTCAGGAAGAGAATTTTTCCAGGTACGTACAAAATGTTGGTGTTTACGACAGACAAATTGTCGACAAACCATATTAGTTTTACGATTAATTCGAAAGCATTTGTAGAACTGCTCTGAATCTATTTCAGTATGATTTTGGATTCCAGTGTACAGTAATATGAACCAAATTAATATAAACTATGTATTTTTTAAATATCTTTTTAATTACTGTAAATTTTCATACAACAAAAAACAGTTTTATTACATATTTATATTCCTTTATATATATTCCTTGAGCCTATGAAACGAAAAATGATACCCATTCTAGATTGGGCTGATAATTCGTCAGATATGAACATGATTGAAAATGTTTGAACTGTATTAAAACAGCAATTGTCTAAAAAAGCCGAACATTATTACAAAAATAGTTTAGAATCTTTGAAAGAAAGGAAAAGCTCCTATGGAAGTTACCACTTTAGGTTTAAAAATGTAGTCAAACATCACTAAGATCTTCCATTTTATGGAAAAAACTTAAATATTTGTCTGGAGTAAAGAGAGGCTGCAAACTTTGAGGTTGCACAGATCACACATGGAGATTTAAAAAAAAACACTGTTTTGACTTTGGCGATATTTCGAATGGGTTTTGACTTTGGCGATATTTCGAATGGTAACGTTCCATGTCTGCAAATATCTGGAGGTAGTTTTTGTGAAACAACAACTACATATAGACTTCCGATAGGCATATGACAGTATAAATGGCTATAACCTATGGAGTGCACTTATATGTCTATTCCAGAGAAACCCGTTTCTCTGTGTTAATTAGCAACTCCTGCGTATCCTGTCTCCTGACTTTTGAAATAACATGTAAGGAAAGCAACATTGAAACTTCACGCTGTATATTTAATAAATCAGGCCAAATCATTGGATATTGTTACGACTCATTGGTCATAACATTTAATTCCTTTCCCGATTTAATTTTTTCTTAATTTTTTAAAAAATAAGCAATTTGATAGGTATCTCATGCAGTTTTTTAGTTACAAGCTATTTTCTTTTTTAAGAGGTAAATTTTACTAATTGTTTAATGTCGGTTAACATTTTTACGCATTGTTATTTTAATTTAGAAAATTTAATTTTTATCATTTTTAATTTCTTTAAATTTATAGTGCAATAAATTTTTTGAATAAAATAATTTTTAATTTAAATACTTAAACTGCAAAATTATCACTCTAGTTTCCTATTAGAATCTTAATATTTCTTATTAAGCAGTGTAACACACTGGAATACTTCACACTCGTCATAATTTGCTAGGGTCCCGTTGTTTGGGTAACCCACCTTTTCTTTGTCGCCAGAGCCTCGTTGGTTGATTAGCAGGAATGTTGACATTTGGGGTGGTATATAGACCACCACCATTTTTCCTCAACAAATTAAACGTCGAACGATAAAATTGTTAGAAAGGGTTTGAACAAAATCTAAAAGCAAATAATTATACGATATTTTACCTTGTGAAAAGTATTTTTCGAAAGAAGACTGTCTGATAAAAATCCTGCATCAAATTTAATGTGTACCAAGCAAAAAAATTACACACAACTATCACAAATTAAAGAGAACAAAGAATTTAAACAAATAATTTAAACTTCATAAACATTTTCTATAAATGGACAGTGAATAAAATATTTTGTAGTTTTAACCAAATTACTTCTTCCAGTTTATTTGACAATTTCATCTTTTTTGTTTAACTTGAACTGAAAACTTTAGAAAATTTAATTTGTTCTATTTATATGCTTGTTTGTGTTTATTCTATTCCTTATAACGAACAACAACAATATACAAAAAAACTTTCAACTGGACTTTAAGTTATTTTCATTCTCAAGCAACATTAAACTCCCCAAAAACTTAAAAAACAATTCAAAGTAAAAATTCCTGTTTTTAGTTAATTTTGTGCCATAGAACGACAACAGACGTACAGTAACTTTTTTTAGGTTTACGTAGTTGCTCGTCTATATGGTTGCATATTACGACTATATATTAATATTATGTAAATTCATATAAAGAACTATGTTGTTGTTGTTGCACAGTTAAGTAACAGATAAAACTATAAAGTGTGCATACTGCATAGAGTTTTATGAAATTAGTGTTTTTTCTGTGTATCGAGGTATAATAGCAAAATCTTGGTTATAAAATGTTAGATTGCTGTTAAATTTTGGTTTGTATGGTATCTACCCGAAGACAAACAATTGTAGTTTTATTAGAGATTTTTTGTAACAAAACCCATAAAATTAGTTTAGTAGTGTATTATCTATACCGTAAAAACTGAATGTTTTATAAAGAATTACAGCTAAAAAAAAAGTTGGCAAAATCAAAACAATGCGAAACAAATTATTTAATGTTATTTTGCAAAATATTAATTGTACTTCTTTACGAATACTAAGCACGCTTATCATCGCCATTTAACAGATACTACCATAAGCACTTAAAATAATTATAAAGAATTTCAATTTGTTTTTTTTATAATGCGGCGCAGCAAAAACTTAACTAACTGGAACAAGAAATTTCCTTCTTTTATAAATACTGTGCGATACAATAAGAACAACAACAACAACAACACCAAACGGGAAAAGAGAGAGGAAACTTTAGTAGTTGTGTGCAGGAAACAGGAATGCAAGAAAAGTTTTAATTTTTCCTCTTTAGTTTATTTTCTATGCTGCAAGTAAGTCATTTTTCATTCTTGTCTTAATAAATTTCAAGTACTTTTCTTATCGTCAGTGAAAATGTTGTCCTATATGTTTATTCAAAATTACGTTACAAACATTATATCATAAATATAATATGATGATTAATTAGGTTTGCGGAGATGGAAATGTTAGCATGTATATGCAGCTGATGATTTGGTCTTTCCTTTTCATGTAACGGATACGTATTTTGAAATTAATAATATATAGAAGAAAATATTTTATTTTTGAATTTATACAATAGTACCCCATCATTATCAGACTTAACTTAAATCGCTTTACGTAAGATCGATGAGCAAGTGGGTAACTAAAAATTACGAAAAGGTTTCGATTTTGGAGTTTTTAGTAAAGTACTTGTGATAGCAGATTTAAATACGACAAAGAAGAAACCCGAAACCAAAATATTCACCAGTAGCAATCATCGCCAACCTAACCAGCCGACCATTCATCGCAGTGTACATTGTTGCCTGTACACCATATGCCAGATTAGCACAATACTCTGACTTTCAAATTATAAAGTGCTAAAGACTGAAACCTTAAGAGGTAATCAGAAATTCGGCCGGAAACTTGGCAAACCCGAAAAATACACTGGAAGAACGGAAAAATCGCAAATTTCGGTTAAGAAAATTGGTCGCAAATTGACTCAGAAATACATGCTTTTAATATGCTATGGTCATTATTTTTGAAAATTTTCCATGATAAGCGATATATCGAGAAATTAAAAAGTACTGATTTGCCTAAAATTTGCTAATAATTATTTGTATATGAAGAAAAACTTATCTAAAAATATAATTACAATTGTACCAACCCGAAAAATTCACACTCGAAAATCGTAAATTTCCAATAAAAATGAATGACAACATGTTACATAATTTTATTGGGCTGAGCTAAATATAGTTTCCTCCAGCGCCACAACTAACGTGCCTTAACTTGTTTTGTGTCATTCCTCCTTGTGTTATTCCAAAATAATAATTTGCCACTAGCGCAACAATCTTCAAGAACGAAATGCAACATGATCAGATCAGAGTAAGAAAAAATGTATTTATCACCAGCGCTATAATAGAAATTTTGAGTACTATATGTTTCAACTAAACTTGTGACATTTTTCAAACCCTTTTCATTGACATGTCACACTTATCTATTCTATAATAAATTAATAACCAGCTACCCGCGCCAAAACGGCATATTTGTCAACTAAAGCGCTAGTAACAAAATTGTTGCTCTTCCCTAAACCTTTCAAATGATATGCAACACGCTTTTATCGGAATAAGAAAAAATGTAACTGATTTCAGCGCTACAACGAAATTGTTGTTTGATCCTCCTCAACTTTTCAAGCGACATACCACACGAGTACATGAGTAAATTGTAGTAATATCGTGGTATTGGCTAGTATTTTGGGTGATTTTTTATGGCGGGTACTTGACTTTCTTGAGGTAGAGATCCTAAAAGCTATTCAATTCTCAGAATCTTTTAGAGAACTCACAGGTATCCATCTATCCAGATGGACCGAGAAACTTTTTTGTTTGAATTTTTGGCATAAGGGACATTCAAAACGTCGTTTGTGGCCCGAATTGGATGTAATTGATGTGGAGGACATGTTTTTCCAACAAGACGGTGTGACCTGCCACACAGCACGTGAAACAATGGTGTTACTGCAGACTAAGATTCCAGGCCGTGTCATTTCTCGATTTGCCGATCAACATTGGCCACTAAGATTGTGCGCTCTAACACCGATGAACTTTTTTCTTTGGGGCTGTGTGAAGGAAAAGTTATATGCGAATAAGCCTGAAATAGTTGAATATATATTAAAGAGGAAATACGGTGCGTTATTGGTGAAATACAGCCACATTTATGCGAAAACCTTATTGAAAATTTCAACATTTCGTTATTCAAAATTTTACTCTGTGCCAAAGGTTTCGTGGTGGCCATTTGCCTGATGCTGTATTTCAGGGTTGAAATAAAAATCTTTGCTTAGTTCAAAAATAAATGTGTTTTTCTTTAAAATTAAAGCAGAAATAACAAAACTGTTACTTTTCCAATACCTTTAAAACGATATACCACTTGAAATCGGTTCACCGAAAGTGACAGCGTTCATAGGAGTTTTTTTCCGATTTTTGCATATATATTTTGAAAGGTACATAACAACGACCTCCACTCACCACTCGTTTGGTGAATATGATACGGCCTACACCCGATTTTATTTAACCATATGAATGGATATGAATGGAGTAAATTTTTAATACCCCACACTTGATTTCTTAAGCGAAAAATTAAACCAATCGGACTTTTTGTAAAATCTTTTTTATATTATCAAAAATGTTGCCACTTCCGGTTCACAAATCTACAACAAATTTTGTAAGTATCTCCTAATAAATGAAAAATAATTCCCAATTCGCCTGGACAGTAGAGATGCCGAATTTGGATGAAATACAGTTTTTTTGATCCAACTATCACTTGTCATTTCCGGCAAAGCACCCGCCATTTCCGGTTTTATCAAATTATCACTCACCATTTCCGGTAATTTGCAAAATACGAAAAGGCTCCTTTGGAAACTGTCACATCCGGCGTACCAATTAAGGCCAAAAACCACTGGCATCTTCAACTTTATGGAAAAACTTATTTATGAAGAGAAAGACTTAAATATTGGAACACAGATTGACCAGTATTGTTGCAAAATTAATTTAAAATATTTAATTTCCGGAAAACGGATACCGAGTATTACATTTGTAAAGCGACAAAACGATTGAAACGACCTAAACTACAAATTCCCCAATTTAGAAATGACAAAAGGGACATTTGTTATTAGGACAAAGCAAAAAGCTTTTTTGTTTGCACTCCACCTCGGAAACACGTGTCAGCCTCCATCAAGACAAACAGCCGATGAAAACATACCACCAATAAATAAAGTGGATAACAACAGTACTTCTTCTGTCACAAGAAGAACTTGTCTAAATCAGATTTAACTCAAATGCAAAGAAATCTCCAGGATATACTTAATTACCAGACAAATAATAAAATCTCTTCCTGAAAAAGACCACGAAAACTCCCCAACTAATGCCGTATTCAGATTTAAACACGTTCCCAATCAATAAGAAGTCGCAAACGTTATCGCTAACTAACAACAATTTGGATAGGCCAATTTCCTTACTACCAAGAATTTCAACCGTTTTTCCTTACTTCGCAACAGTTGCGTTGACCCAGCGCCCACCACACACACATAGTCGCCAGTAGTGCTTGGGAGCCGATATGAAAATGCCTCTTGTCAATAAACGTAACCAAATTTTGATAAATTGATGGGAAGGAGGTAGTAGGATGGGATATTTTGAGAAGTAAAGAAGTGAGGATAATTGAAGTTTACCACCGACTCTAATAAGGTGTAACGATTTCGAATGACATCGTTACAAGTTGCTGAATTATTTTTGAATTTGTATGTGAACCGCCTGAAGTACGTTTTGTGTATGTCAGCAAACTTTCATTTAAAATATCCCTAAATGTTGACTCCGATATTGTGATGTGCGAATCGGTAATTGAAAGTTATCGTCAAAGAAAAATATCGATCGATCGATAATTTAAGTCAGTTGATTTTGAAAAGAATATCGAGTGGTCGATAAAGCAGTTGCAATGACTTAGCAAAAATAGATTTTTTTGATTTTTTTTCGCAATTTTTTTGGCGAGGGTGAAAAAGAAAATTTTTTGCGGGGAAGATCAGTTTTGAAGTAAATGTCGGGATATAAAGACGAAAGCTAAATTTTGAGAACGCAAAAACTTTGATTGGAAAAAATTAATTTACAATTTTATTTTATTTGATTTAAGTATAAAATCAGGAAATGGTGTAAAAATTTAAAAAAATAATAATGTATAATTAGTGATTAAGTTATTTATTCATCTATATATGTTGGAAAAAAACAATTTTTTTTTGATTATTAATTCTGGTTCTAAATTAAGAAGAATTGAGTCCGTTTTTTTTTGTCGTATGAAAAATGTGAAAATAAACAAGGTATACGCCATTTATATAAAAAAACAATTTTTTTTTCTTGTGTAAGTGAAAAAGACGTTAACCGAAATAAAAAGGTGAATAATAATATGAACATGGTTCAAGTGATAAGTGCCCGACAAGAAAAATAAATAAATTAGCAATATGAAAATAAAACATTTCTTTTATATTCGTTGAATAATTATCGGATAATATATTGCATAAAATTTAATCGAGAAGTTCAAGTTTTTCTATGTGACAAAGGTTTTTACGCCTAAATGACAGTTATTTCAAGTACAAGAAAATTGTGCAATATGTATTGAACATTAAAAACAAATTATAACTTGTCTAGCATATTGTTCGTTAATAATAATTTTATAAATGAATACAACAAAATAGTCATATGTGAAACGACTTAGACTTTTTTTTTATATAAAAATAAATAAATAAATAAATATAAACTGAAATTAATCTATACTACAATATAATATAACAGTGAAATAAGAAAGCTGTATGAAAGCTTGTAATTTGTATTCCCATCAACTTATTCTACAATCAACACTATTTAACGGCCGGATTCTTTTGGTCATCATTCAACAGTCATACAACCTTCAACCAAACCGTAAGGATTTACAACATATAATTACCCTGGTCTTAAATTTTAATTATTTTGTTCTTGCATTTTATTACCTTTAAATTAAATTTATTTTCGGCTTATATGAATTTTTAGTCAAGATTTTATTTTCTTATATAATAATTTGGTGGTGGGTAGTTAAGACTTAGTTAAGTCCTGTTAGGTTATGTAGTAGCTAGTTAATTTATATCTTTTTTTTTATTATCCATAATTAATTTTTTGTAATCACTGAATTTTTTTTGTTTTACTTTTTTTTCGATTAATAAATTATGATTTGTTGTTTTACGGAAAGTTATTGCTTTGTCAAATTAATTACAATGAGAGAGTGAATTATTGAATTGAGGATGAACTAGGGTGAGTGTAACGGTCGGTATGTCGGTATATAGGTAATTAGTATTTCCTAATAGCGGTTAACCCTGGCCTACTCATACTCTTATACCCACCCCACTCCCCTGACGCTTAGCCGCGCAACAACCGCTTGAGTCCCTGAGTAGGTCAAATCTATAGCAAGCATGGTGTGGACAGTATTTTTTCCCCTGTTTCTTTATTTTACTAGAATTTCCATTTTATTATTTGTATTTGTATTTTTATTTATTTTTTTTCTTGTTTCAATTAAATTTTTTTTTATACGATACACTCCAAATCATGCTAAACGCTACAAAGGCCTCTTTCATCTAGGAAGAGTGATAAACTTTCAAATGATTGGTACGAATAACAATTTCCTTGTGTTGTAATCCAACTTTTACATCCGGAAAACAATCAAATTGTACAAGATAAAGAGTCATTGTTAGTCCTTCTTTGAAATCAGTGCACGTTAGAGGAGCCAACAATTTATTTTGGCTGCAAATATTGTGTACAAATCTGGCAGCATATGTCATCAAAGATAATTATCAACATATTTAATTTTTGAGAAATAACTGTCTGTTGGTTAAGCGTTTTTGTATCCGTAGTGTTCTGCTGACAAGCTATGGTGAATCTGAATATCGTAAGAGTGGTGATCCTAACCACTGTATAGTTTGTGATTGATCAAGGCAAAATGCATCATATTCCGAGAAACGACATGTGCATGGTTCTCATTTCGATCAATGTAACACCGGGATTGTGGGTGTTGTAGAACGAATTTTTGAAGTAATTGACATCCAATGTTGCAATTCCTCCCAGAATCCAAATCCAAATTAGACTTCCGAACGATTGTGGTAAATCCAGTGAAATTCAATAACACTACCAGTCGTAACACACTGTATATCTTGAAACTGATCCTTTCAGTTCAAGAGTTTATTGCAAAGAGAACATTTTACATTTTTGTTTTACAATTCTTGACAAGCTTAATTTATAAAAATCTAAATTATAATTTATAAACATTTTATAAATTTTTTTAGAGAATTTGTTGAAAAGTGCGCTAAGTTTAAATTAATTATAACAGAGATTTATATTAGTACAACAATATTAGTATCAAACGCATTCTCTATACCGAACACTAAATGGTATAATCTATTACATTTTTACTTATAATTTAACAGCTGTGTTTACTTGTCAACTGTCATTTACAGTTTGTTTTTGTTTGTTTACTAATGTAATTATATAAAATTAAATTATGTTTTTGAATTAATTAATAAATTAGTTAAATATATACTTCTTCTGTTAAATTAATTAATGGTAAGTAATCATAAATCATTTATATATAATGAAACTATTTTCTATTCTAGGTTATGCGTTGGTAATGCTGGAGTTGGACGATTTCAATACTGGAGTTTAGTATTTATAAACAAAGTGTATCAAAAGTAAAAGTTTGTTGTTAGTCGTTTGAGTTGAACCGAAATCCTCCAACAAGTGTGTCAATTCTCGTATTTGTATAATTGGCACTCTGTTTTATTGGCTATAAAGGTTTTCAAATGTGACGGTGATGAATTTAACCAACGTAGATTGGCTGCTTCCCATCACTTTTCTTTCGTTTCCAAATCGAACTTATTTATACGATTAAGTCATCCCAAGGCGGTCGATAGCGAGAAACGCAAATGCGAGTTAAAAACATTTAAAGGTCCATTAAACGATGCGGGCACATACTCGCATCACAAATGCAATTTGGTTTGTTGAGCCTCTCGCGTAGGATGTTTCTCGACACCTCATAATTTTCTTCCGTAAAATTTAATGACTCGCAGCCCATGCTAGCTGACGCATCCTTAAATGTATGTTTCAAATACTCGAACTTCTCAATAGTAGTCAGTGTATACGATTTGAATAGACAAGCGAATTAAAACTTTCGATGAATTGACAAAATTTCATAATGTCTCCCGAAAATGTGGTCAAAGCGATCTCAGCAAGTTTCGTGCATAATTAATGTGTCAGCTATGATGTGCGGCTACACAAAAGTTCTGCTGCGCCTTTCCAATCGCGCAAAATGCCACATCTCGCAAATAACCAGGACAAGGACAATATTTAAGATACATATTCAAATAAATTTTAAGTTTTACGTTCATGTTGTAAAACTTTTCATTTTAATTATTGTTTCATAAAAATTTATGTTGTTTCCAGAACTTCCATACGTAAAATACACATATATGTTAATATTTGCATAAATTATTTGGAAAATTGAAAAATGTTCAGTCATATGAATGTCCATGTATTCTCAAGCGAACTGATCTGCTCTATGAACATATTTTAAGTAAATTGTTGTTGTTGTTGTCAATATGTTAGTAATAGTTATTGTTATCATAATAAATTTGTACAGAAAAACATGTTTTAATTATGACATACATAGATAGGACCCAGTCCCATGTTATTAAAAAAATCTACGGACTAATATGTTTGTAGTTAGTATGTTAATGTTTTCGCGGATATAAACGTGCGACACAACAATCTTCTTCGTACGCTAAATTCAAGATAAAAATATTTCGTTGTAAATTTATTCAAAATATTGGAAAATTTATGCCAAAACCATTTTCAGAAATTCAAACGAGAAACAATAAAAGATATTATTCCGATGGACCATATATACAGAAGAAAAGTTTTGTGATCAAAAATTCGTAAGGAAAATGTTAAGCTGTATCGAAATTTATGAATATTATTCATGAGGATTGAAATGAATATAAAATGTGTTATTGAAAATATAAATATAAAATTTGAATACCATTAATCTGTTTTTTTTCTGTTATGAATTTAAATAACAGATGCCACCCTATGGTTGTGATATTACACGTTCAGGAGTAAGACTAATGGTGTAATTTAATTAAACACTGAAGCAGAAAAATAACATCACAATATAAAGAAGTTACAATTTCTTTAGATTACCGTTTAATTAAACATGACATCTGCATTATATTTGCACTGTATACATTTGGGAACGATAAAGACTTTTCTATATAGTTATCCCATAATTGTATCCCGTAAAATAAAACAAAAAACATCACACAACAAATAATTCACTTGGTGTTTTATTAAGGCCTCTATGCTGTAACCATGGTATAGGTTGAGATCTGTTCAAGACTAAAGAGTGTTCCGAAAAGAACGAAAGAGTTAATTGTGTCTTTTATAAAAAATAAATTAAGTATGCCACTATTTTAAATAAGAATATATAATAGTTTTGTGCAGACAGCTCGCAAATTTCGGTTAATTTTCAGTTAAGAAATCGGATCGAATCGTTCAGCATTTCGGCTATAACTAAGCAATTTAATTAGCTTTTCCACAACTGCGTTTTGCAACCGAATCTCACGCCGCATATGCCTTTTCACGCCAAACTCACATAGTATTCGTTTTTTACTGTTCGCATACTACTTTAAAATTGTAAAGCCCCCCTATTCCTGAATCAAAACGAAAATGCAAAATTCATATTTGTATTGAATCATATTCGTATGATTCTTATTTAAAATTGAATAGAAATCTTATATGTACTTTCGTTTTCGTATCGTATTCAGAAATAGGGCTGCAGTACTTCTTGCCTGTAGTTACGTTTTTTGTTTTTATTTTAGTTCTATCAAAAGCGTAAACAAAGATATATCTAATTAGTTCACGTGGCAAAAAATCAAAAAAATGAAAAACACAATAAAAATGTCAGATAAACAGTGTAAACTTTTAGAAAATAATAAAATTACTAGCTGACCTGTGACTGAATAATCAGTCACGTGATTACATTTTATTAAATTTTTGATTAAGAAATGATTAAGAAGATTTTTTAAGATGTAAATTTGATGCACTTTTATCAAAAATAAAGTAAATCCATATACGCTATTAAAAATTTAATAAGAAATGTACAAAAGGATAATCCTCATCAAAAGAACGATCGCGTTTACCTTTAGTGGGATGGCATGGCGCGGAGGTCCGGACCCTTCAATCTTTTTGAGAAACTCGACGGGTAGGCGGAGGTCCTCATTCATGTCGTCACTCTCAACTTTATCAACACTAACTTTGACTTCTTGTTCACCAGGCAGGAGGTCAAGCACCTGCTGATTGATTAGCGCGCAATCATCATTCTTGGGTGCAAGGATGGTTCCCTCGGCTAGTGTTTTGTGTTGATGTCACCATACACGAAATCGATTACACTTTGAGAACTGGAACGGCGTGCCGGAAGTGTGATCGATTCGGTTCGATCATTGCCGTTTCCAACAGAAAGCAAATATTGCGCAAACTCGTCCTCACCTTCATCGATGCGCATGTTCTTGGTGAGTGAAAACTAGTTTACTAATTTCCAAAGCGGGTTCAACTTGATGGTCGATTCGCAAGTTCACGCGCGTCCCGCCTTTGGTACTACAGGCAAGCACTATCGGAAGTCACCACTAATGAGGATGATTTTTCCAACGAATGAAACACCCTCTTCCGGCTTTCCTCTGTACAAATCTCGTAATAGTCTGTCTATGATTGTGAGCGCGTCCCTGGCATGATGCTGGCCTCATGTATTATGATGAGTCGCATTTTTTTCAACTTGGTATAGGGTGCGAGGAATTTGGCTTCATTGATGAAACTGATAACTCATCCATTGGAACCGGCAGTTTGAAAATGTTATGTAGCTTACGCCCAACTTCCATCAAGCTCGTCGCAATTCCAGTGAATGCGGAGCAAATGGATTTCAAGCCACGCCTGGCTTGAAATGCTGGCAAATGCAATGAGTGATTGCAATACAAATGTCTTGACACACCCGTCGGGAGCGTCAACGTAAAAGACCTTTGCTGACAGGGTTTCAGATTTGAGTGCGCTTCGGACCTCATTAATGATGCGCTTCTGGTCTTCATTTGCACTCTCATACATGTTGTCGAATTGAGCCATTTCTAAATATAAATATCTCAAAAGGGAAAAGTACACAATTGCCGTAGCACGCAACTTTAATCTAAATATTTAATAAGAAATGTGCAAAAAGACCGCTGTATTTGTGTGTTATTTTCATTTGTATATGAATAATTTTGACGTACTAAACTAATGTACTTATGTAGATTATATAGTCGATTTACCACCACAAAAAAAGCAGAAACACGTCACGCTAGTTCAAGCTTGAAATTAAGAGCCTTATAAATTATCCGGTTACGAAATATAGTGGGACACAAATCAACCGCATATCGGGACGAAACTTCCCACTTAACCTTTTCGCATAAATTAAGAGATCACATGACTTTTGCCTGAAATTGGACGGAAATGAATATTCCAAACTTTCTATAGATATTGGGTATATCCAGCCCATATAGGCCTCACTAAAAATAGTAGGCCTCACACATATTATGGGCTGGATACAAAATATCTCACTAAAAATATGTAGATATCTCAATGTTTAGTGAGGCAAAAATTTTCTGTCTACTTTTGAGTAAATATTTTTTGGTTTGAATCTGTACTATTTTGTTTGACATTTTACATCGTCCCACTGTTTTGCTATTTTCGAGGCGAGAATCTAATAATAACTAATAATAGATTTTTTAACAAAATCATTAATATTAATTGCATTACATACTCATAAAAAAATGGATGAAAATTATATGTATGGTGGTATAAGTATTACCAAAATTAACGTTATATTAATAAAAGTTTGGAAAGTCCAGTGAAAACTGATTGTGCAACTGGAAATTATAAACTAGCCTTGTTTTTTTATTAATAATAATACAATATAAAACTCTTGTGTGTATTTGTTTAGATATTCATTATGAAGAATTTTTGGAGGATTGTGAACTACAAAATTCTACTGAATTCTCGGGAAGAGAAAAGGTGAATGAGGATATGCTACCCACAGAACGAGCGTCGAATGTGGAAGGTGGGTTTAAATGGAATAACGCGCTCGTGAAATTTTTGTTAGCGGAGTATACTCACAGAAAAGATGACTTTCGAAATCCAAAAAAAATAAAAGACAGTCACCGTAAGATGGGTCGCGGGAGATTTATTTGGGAGTATTACGAAGAATTTCAAACCAATTTCCAAGAAGATTTAACGGTTAATTTACCCAATAATTTACAGTCGACTACTGTAAGCCAGGCACTGGATTTAGAGCAAAATTTTGACTTGGAATCATCAAATTGCAGCACATCTTCAAATGGTAAAACCACAGAACTGCGAAGATATCGGCAAGAGCAGCTTCGCATTGAGGAGGGAAAAATACGGGCCGTTGAATGGTTGGTTCAAGCAGTTGATAATAATACCAACAAAATGCTTGAAGTCCAACAGCAAAGAAATGAAATTTTAAAAAGACTGTTAGATGCTACTCTACGCAATTAATAATTTTCTAATAAATAAATAAAACAAATAAACATTGGATTTTTAGAACAAACTAGCCAAATATATTTTTTTATTTTCTGACAAACTATTTACAGGTTGAGTGTCATCATGAAGATGAATGGATGATGGTCCAAACATTCGTCTTCCATGTTTCTATCTTCCGTCAATACAAAATTATGGAGAACAAATGCTGCAACCACATTTTTAATAGCAATATTACCATTATTGACATCCATAAATTTAAGTCGTCTAAATTTGCCCTTCAATTGGGCGTAAGCTCTCTCTATAACAGATCGCACCAAACTTAGATTTGTGTTATAAATAGTTTGTTGCTTTGTAAGATGACCATTATCTCTAAAAGGAGTTATTAAAAAATCAGTTGCTCCATATGCTGAATCGCCCATCAAGTGAAATCTTGCTTTAATTGGCGACTCTTTACTCTCAAGTTGCTTGAAAAGTGGACTACATGGACTGCGTTCCAACGAATATATCCGTAAAGCACATGGTTTGGTCACAAACACCTTTAAAAGTTAAAATTGGTTTTTAACATTATGTAATTTGTCAATATTATATTGTATAACTTGCCTTGTAGTATGATGGACTAGAAGTTTTTTCGATTATAAAAATCCGTTGCATTATGGCAAGGTTGCTTTATCGGAATGTCCATCAATAGCACCAACTATCCCGGCAATTTTGAGATTTCACCTGGAAAATCAAAAAAACAAAATAATAATCAATAATTGATGTTACAAATAATTATATTCGAATATTACACCAGCAATTTTTTTTTTGATCATCGAAGTTTGGAAATTTTATGTATTTTCTCTTTAGCTTACTGATAGCTTCGGCTGTTTCGGTAAAAATAAAATGAGTTGTACTTGGTGATAAAGCGAACCGGTCACCGACAGAAAGAAATGATTCTTGCTTGCTCAAGATCCAAATTGTCAATAATAATTTCTTTTGTGAAGGCACAAAAGTATACTTTTCCTTTTTCATGGTAATTATCACTACACTAAACAATTTCTGAAATTGGAAATATTTTTTTCAGGTACTTATATTTAAATTGCACTAAAAATACAAACAATCCAAAATCTCAAAATAATTGTTGTTCCGTACAGGTGATATATTGGATTCCGCTTGTTCCGTGTATTTATATTCAAAAACCGCTAATGTGGGCAGCAATACGTCACGATGCAGGTTATCAATATCCATTGTTGAAATCTCGTCTAACACAATATTTTTAATTATTTTATCCATTTTTCGAAATTGTTAACACAAGTTACGGACTAAAACAAAAGTTTATACTGTCAGTGTCAACTACGACGCAATATTGACTTGAATGTTTACGTAAGACTCAAACCCAAAATAACATGTAGATATTGCATCCAGCCCATGTAGAAATCTACAATTGAGGAAAATCTACATATGAGATATCTCAAATGTAGGCCTACATGGGCTGGATATACCCATTATGTTTGTGTAAGTATATTAAGATTCTTTACTCGCAAAATTTTGTCATGACGATAGAGTGCCATGACAAAATTGTACTTTTACACTCACACCTCTTAACACCAAAATGTTTGTATGTATGTAAAATCATTTTATGTTCGCTGTTTTGTTCTGTATTGTCGCGGTGTAATGACGGTTCAATACAAACATATTTTGTCATGACATTCTGCCGTCGTGATTAATATATAAGATGTAAAGTATAGGAAAAACGTTTCTTGTCTTTTACACCTATTTCCCGTGCACGTTCCAATAAAACATATATTCTGCACATATATGAAAAAATACCTTTCACCTTAAATGTGTTTCATTAAGATATGCGCACGGGAAATAGGTTAAAAAGGGAGCACAAACTAAAAATTAAGCGTATTAATATATAAAGATGATTAATAGCACTGTGCTAGTTGAAAACCGTGACAAGTTGGGCACCCACGGCGTCCCATTTCAAAGTTAGTCCCCATTTATGAGATATCGCTTTCGACATGTTTTGGCTCTGAGTCAAAATATACCCTCATTTTCAAGTTGATAGCTCTTGATCCATTAAGATTTTTGTTATGCTTTCTTCAGCAAAGTTGTTGCGCAAGCCAAGACAAACAACTTTACCGAACATATCAAGACCGAAAAACCACATCTACATTTTTTTTGCTTTTCATTTCGACGAAAAACACATTTTATCATTTTGTTGAATTTAAATCGATTAAAATCGAACGAATAAACATCGCATCGACAAATATAGATTCAATAGAAACTATTTAAAAGAAAGTAAAATCGATTCGGTGGATTTTACCGGGATTTTCGTTTTGCTTTCTTCAGCAAAGTTGTTGCGCAAGTCAAGACCAACAACTTTGCAGAACATATCAAGACCGGAAAACCACATTCACCACTTATGTGCGTTTTACCTAGGCCAAGGTTAGGTTAGACTAGGTTGAAGCGGCTGTTTCCGCACACTTAAACCAGTAGTGGCACGTTGTGGTACCACAGGATCCTATTTCCCATTTACCCTTGTTCAAAACCATTCCTAGCTACGTACGTAGTGCAAAATATCTCGCACTCCACAGTCAGCGAGATTTGAAAGGCTGGCCGTACTGTACATGCCCAAATACCTATGCCTTCTGTATAATAGTGCCGGACACGAGCATAGGAAGTTATCTAAAGTCTCTTCCTCCTCTTCGTCCATGCAACTTCTACAAAGTCATTCGTCTGTAGACCCAGCCTTCTCGCGTGTTGGCCAAAGCTTCTCACAGAAGACTCCGGCTCTTACATTGCCGTCTAGAGAAACATGGGTCCTTCTGTGCAGAGATCCGCATACACAGGTTAGGCTAAATACAACTTGAGATAAATAGGACGCTCATTTCAAATTACAAAGAAAACATCAATGACATAACCAAATTTAAAAAAAGTACATAAAATCATGTTTCACTCAACACATAAAAACTGAAACCATAGGTACAATATAAATTCAATAAAAATGTAACCATTTTACACAGAACCAACAAGGGCCGAAATTAGACAGGTTAGAAGATCTTGGTAGATTTTGGACACAGTTTGACTCATGGGTTATGAGATATTTGTATAATGTACGTATACAAATTTCTCATGAGTCATCAGTCAAATTGCGGCCAGAAATCACACCTTGAAAATATACAAACACAAAAACACGAACAATTTACTTAACGATAAAATCAACTTAATAAAATTTACGACTTATTGGGGTTAATACCCGATCCGCTAGCAAGCAAGCAATTTGCTATCCAAAATCCTGTGCTGACTACTCAATCAATTTTACAAAGGAAATTTAAATTTCAAATTATATTTTCAATACGCTTTTTGTTTTTTTTAGAACAACAGTTCTTTTCTATTGAAAATATAATTTGAAATTTAAATTTCCTTTGTAAAGTTGATTGAGTAGTCAGGACCCCTATTCCTGAATACGATACGAAAATGTATTTGTTACGAATATGCAACTCGATTCGAAAATAAATTAGTATTTTTGAATTCGAACGTACTCCATATTTTATTTTTTACAGTGTACATAAAGGGAAATATTTTTTTCTAAAATTTCCTTGAAAATGTAAGACAAAAAATTTTAAATTTTGACATTTCTGTTTTTTTTTTTCATAAATCATAATTTGTGTTTGGTTGTGCTATTAAATATTGTGTGCTATTAAATAAATTTTTTGCGGAGTAACAATCATATACCAACATAGTTTGTTTAGTTGAATAAATATTCAATATAATGGACTCTATTTATCCAGCGACGAAGAAATTGAAAATACATGCACAATTAGATACCGGCAAATTCGGGATGAGTCTAACATGTTTGCACTTCCTGATGTTAAGTAAGTAAAATGTCCCTTATTCCTATGAAAGTATATATTGAACAATGTTTTCCGATCCAATTTCAGATATTTGTGTTTATTTAGACTCTCTAAACCGGCTGTTAAGTATTTAATTGATGGGTTAGAAGATGTGCTGCCGATCCGATCAAGATCAACATCAATTCCAATTTCAATAAAAATAGCTGCAATGCTTAGGTTTTGCGCACTTGGCAGTTATGAGGGTAGCGTGGGTCAAGATCTTTTGGTTGAAATGTCACAATCGAGCGTTTCAAATATATTGAAGGAGATGTTTAGTGCCATTGAGGCTAATATGTGTCGTAAGTGGGTTTCTTTCCGGCAATCAGAGAGCGATAAAGAATTGGCGGTAGAACAATTTTATCACCAAACAGGATTTCCAGGTGTTATAGGATGTGTAGACGGGACACATATAAATATTGTGCGCCCGATTGAAAATGAACATTTATTTTTCAATCGTAAAGAAAAACATAGCATAAATACTATGATAGTAAGTAAACGTACCTATAATCTTTGAAATCGGTAGACATGTAGACATTTTAAACCACAAATTATTTTCAACAAAGGCATGCGACCATAAAATGAGGATAATGGCCGTAGATGCTAGATACGGAGGTGCATCACACGACTCGCTTGTTTGGAGTCTCAGCAGCTATCGTGAACACCTACACCGACATTAACAAAACACAAATAATTCAAGTTATTGGCTGCTTGGTACGTAGACATTTTTGCTAGAAATTCTTAAATTTTAAAAATTCAATACTGTTATTTTTATTTTTTTATAAGATGACTCTGGATATCCTTTAGAGCCATGGATAATAACTTCATTCAGATCAGCTGCCGAAGGTAGTAGAGAAGCTTCGTTTAATACGATTCATTCCAAAACTCGCAACATCATTGAACGATATATTGGATTGTTGAAAGCGCGGTTTAGACGTCTTTTGGGAGCTCGCGAAATGCATTATGCCTCGTTAAAAACATCGCAAATTATGCACTATGCTTCATAATATTTGCCTCCATTTCAATGTTCCATTTCAAATTCTCAATGAAACAGTCACACCTCAACAAGATGATGAAGTCAGTCAATCAGCTGAACCAGGGAATACTATAGCTCGGAGAATACGTCAAAACATTTTAGACTCAATTACTTTATTTCATATAGATCACATATTTATTTCAAATTGGTTATTATAAATTTATTATTTTTCTAATATATTAAAAATTGATTATTGTTGCATACGTTTATAAAATATTTAATAAAATAATTCATGTTGTATATGTTTTGAAATTGATATCACATTAGTTTTCTTGTACATATCAAATTTTGTTTATAAAAATAATTATAAAATTACAACTAAAATTGTTAAGGCTGAAATTCGCTTATTGTTCAGTTAAAGAATACTTTGTTGTATCTCTAATTTTTGCCTTTTAATATCTAGCTCCTCAACTTTTAGCTTATGATTCTCGAGGCGGTCTTTTTCGTTTAAATTTATTTCCCTTTCTTTTAATTTTAGTTCCAGTTCCTTAAGGTGTATTTCTTTTTTTTTAATTCATTGTTTTTTCGTTTAAACTAACTTGCCGCCTTAAAGATTTGCTACAATCATTTAATACATTGGCTAGTGAATCTATTTTGGTTGTTATAGTTTCGTGAAAAGTTTGTAGTAGAATTATTTGTTTTGATAATAGTTGGTCCCTTGAAGCTTTTGTACGTGTGGTTCTTTTTGGTGTTTGTGGTTCAGCATTAATGGTTTCCCTATTTTCATCTAATAATTCGTCCGACAAAGATTTAGTTTGGTCTTCAGTTACATTCGGTAATTCGATTGTATTGTCACCCAGCGACGGTGTATTGACGAAACCATTAACCGAAGTTTTCAAATCCATAAGGGCAATTACCGCCTCTTCTGTGAGTGAAAATGTCTGGATTCGAGATGGGCCTCCGCCTGTGCCCGAAATACTTAATTTGTTAAGTTTCAGTTTTTTTATATGTTGAACTTGTAGTCGGCCCATACTTTCTTTCAACCTTCTGGATCTCTTATTGGCGGTCCATGGCTGTTTAGTTGGCTGCTAATATCCGCCCATAATGATTTGGCAGATATTCTACCATCTGCTGTGGTATTATAGCCTTTAGCCAAAGCCGAATGTCCCTCCATAAATGAAACGAGCAATTCGTATTGTTTGGTTTTAGTTACTTTGGTTCTGAAAATACACAACATTCAACATATTAAAAATTGAAATTGTAGTTTTGGGATAAACATTTCTTTAAATTATTAACAAATACGTGTACTTTAAAAAATAATTAAATGAATAAAATAACGTTTTAATTATTAAAAATTTTAAAACAATTTACTTACATTGTAATTTTTCTTGTTGTAGTTTGGTTGTCGTTAACTAAAATGTCATCGTATAAATTTTCGTTCATGAACGAGCAATGACTACTCGAATTCGTATTGAACGATAAGGGAAATTTAGAAACGTTTCGTACTTATATAAATATGTGTTGAAAATTGTTGAATTCGAATTCAAGAATATCAATGATACGAATTCGAACCATTTTTAGTCGAATTCGTATTCAGAAATAGGGGCCCTGGTCATTGAATCCTAATATATGTAGGTAATAAAGCGGAATCGATGAAATAGATGAACTATTTACATTAATAGAGACAGCAATGACGTCTAGACAATTAAATAAAGCAAATAAATTCGTAATATTGTGCTAATTACAAAACACCAATTTACAAATAATTTGAAAATTGTATTAATTAAATTAATTCAATTTGCGTCTTAGCTTTAAATTAAAATTCATTCACCAAACAATTCGTTTTACTTTTATTTTGACATCATACGAAACGAAAGCAATGGAACATCAATCCACTATGTTATCATATTTCGTAAAATGAATTTCTCTTTATTTAAATTGACCTACAGATGCAGTGATTAACTTACAACAACAACAACATAAACATAAGATGCACTAACCCTGACGAATAATAAATACGTGGTTTCCCATTTTTTTTTTTGTTTTTGTTCAACAATTTGAAGAAATGTTTTAGTACCTTTAACTGTTCAGTGCTTGAGGTAAAATATACGAACGAAATTAAGAAATAACAGTTCTTACTTATATTTAAGATCATGCAGTGCTTACGCTCGCATCATACAAAAGTCAAGTGATGATGTAGAAAACATGTAAAAAACCCAAACGCTAACCCAATACAGGCTTGTTATTGATTACTTTCCAAGAATAGATTTCTTATCGAGCATAGATTAAGGTTGGCTTGGGTTATTGAGAAGGTTAACAAAATTATTATTTTTATATTGTTGTTATTTACTAGAAACGTATATAAGATCTCGTTATACCAGTTTTTATTTCACGTGTTGTAGTGTGTAACATGTAAGGTAAATTAAATTTATTTATAACAGTACGATTTTAGTGTTACCCCAATCTCTACAGAAGTATAATGTATAGTCGAATTTTGATTGAGTTAGTGATCTTGACTGTATTACTACAGTTTACAGTATCAGAACGAATTAGTGAAACAAGTAAGTGTGCACATTTTATCGCAAGTGTTTCTTTGTTGTTGATGACTGACTTAGAAATTATTAATTGTTTATTCAGAATGTAAGGAATATTCAAGAATTCCTCGAGATACCGCCAAACCACAACCGCATATGGTTTGGTTACGCATCGCAACTGAGAAAATTATTGTCGTTGGTGTTTTGGGTACGCTAGTCAGTGATAAGTTTGTTTTGACATACGCCGTATCCGATCTAATATTATTTAATAGCCAGGCGTATTTTGTGCCCGATGAACAATACAATATTGTGGAGAGATTTACCCATCCATATTTTGCTCACACGGCCCATCATGATATAGCACTTTTGCGGCTCGAAACAAAAATTAAATTGGATAGTTTACATCGACCGGCATGTATTTGGACAAAAAATTATTTTGACTCTACCCATGCTGAACTAATGAAATGGGATGATAAAACATGGACGGATGATTACAGTAAGTATACCTCTAATTTGTAGCATTGTATATCAAAGTACCAATAATTTTTGTATTTATTTCAGAAATTAAATCTCTTAAAATAATAGTTGGAAAAGAATGTTCCGGATTGCATTCACAAAATAATGCATCGTTAATTTGCTTGAAACCGGAAAATCCTGAGGATAATAAATATGTACCGGCACCCGGTTCTCCGGTTCAGGTGTACCGCCCTGAGGAATATCTCCCCGATAATCATTATGTTTACGGCATTTTCTCGTTCTTCTACCACAATGCTGATCCATTTATATCGATAGGTGTGAAGACGTACGTGCATTTAGATTGGATTGAAAATATCGTGTGGGGGGTAAATAAAACTTTTACAAATACTACTAACAACGATTGCCGCCCCATCATAAATATTTATAATTTTTTTATTTTGCAATCAGATACAAATAAAAATTTTACTCCATCTGCCTAAAATCTATACTTTCGCCATCCATCTTTTTGTTTATTGATTCATTCATCGCTTTTATTCCGCAGGTGGGCAATAAAAATTGTGGTCGCCCTCAAATTCGTTTCAAACCATTAATAACATTTTCAATGCCAACGTTCCATGGAGAATTTCCATGGCATGCTGCCATCTATAAATCAGAAGGACGTGGAAGTCGTAAATATATTTGCGGTGGCTCATTACTAAACGAAAATACAATATTAACGGCGGCGCATTGTGTATCATTCGAGACTGGTATTGTATCGCCGTCACTATTAATTGTATCGCTTGGGAAATACGATTTGGATACATCGACCATTGACAGCCGAGAAACTCGAGTCGATCGTGTCATACCACATGAGCGATTTAACCGGAACTATCTCGAAAATGATATCGCAATTCTGAAATTAAAATCTTTAATAGATTTCTCAAGTTTCATTCAACCAATTTGCGTAACAAATGATGCGGGTATTTTTGAATCAAATGTTGGTGTGGCAACGGGATGGGGACGTAACGAATTTAATATTGCTGAAAATGTACTCACCAAGGCCTCCCTACCGATTAAAACGGATACCGAATGCCGAAACAGTAATCGTGATGTATTCCCGTCATTGCTGAATGGGAAAAATTTCTGTGCCGGCTACCAAAACGGAACGAGTGTATGCTCTGGAGATTCGGGTGGCGGTTTAGTATTTCAACGGGATGAGCAGTGGTACATAAGAGGTATTGTTTCGTTAGGTGTTGCGCTACCTGATCGTAATCAATGTGATACAACACAATTAGTTTTATTTACCGATGTGGTTAAATTCTACGATTGGGTAATGGATAAGTTATAGAATATATATACAGGGAACAAAAAAATACGGGCGTGTGTGTGTATGTGTGTTTGTGATAAGACAGTGAAAAAATAGTTTTCGTAATAAAAAATTTTAATGTAAATATTACAATTTTTTTTAAATAAAATTGGCTGACTCATAAACTAGTGAAATTGGATTTTCTTAAACTATCAAGTTTAATTGTTAAAAACTGTCACTGACCGTTATCATCGGACAAAACTAGTTCATTTTTCAGTTTATCATTAAATCATGTAAAGAATGTACGACACTACAAAAAAACCAAACCGGTTTCGATATCATTTCAATTACGAGTGTCGCATTGTTCGGATAGTTTTATTTATTTACCAAGATTAAAACACTCAAGATGAATAATAATATCTTCATCATACAACTGATATTTTTAAGTTGTTTTGTGAATTCTTTATTGTTGATAACTGGTCAACGTATTAGTGATGTTAGTAAGTAAATAATTAGCAAGCCATTCAAAACTAGATACATATATGTGAAGCTGAATAATAAATTATAATTATAAATCTAACTTTTCGCAGAATGCTACGAGTATTCCAAAATCCCTAAAAATCCCCATAAATCACAGACGCATATGGTATGGTTGAGAAATTTTGCACGAGGTCAATACGTGACAGGTGAACTAGCGATTTTAATAAGTGACCAATTTGTTTTGACTTGGGGCGTTCCTGATTTGGTGCCAAACGAAAGCCAAGTGTATTTTTCGGCAAACGAGCGATATACGATTATTGAACGATATACTCATCCATTATTTATGAAGGAGCGAGTTCATCATAATTTGGCGTTGCTGAAGTTAGAGTTAGAAAAATTAAATTGGATAGTGCACATCAACCAGCGTGCCTATGGACAAAAAACTATTTTGAAACAGATTTGGTTGAGGTCTTGAAATGGAATTATCGGGATTGGACGGATGAATATTGTGATTAGAATTATATTTTACATATTTGTGGTTGACGTTTTATTTATTTATAGATGTATCCCAAATGGAAATCATACCGGACGAGGACTGCCATCGACACGATCCTAAGAATAACGGGTCTGTGTTCTGTTTAAAACCAGGGAAATCTATAAGTAGTAAATATTTTGTAAGTAAAACGACGATAATACAGCTTTATATGCGTTGCATTAATATATTACGTTGTGTGTTAGCCAACAATCACTGGGCCGGTGCAAATAAATCGACCATCACGAGATCTACCAGATAACCATTATCTTCTTGGAATCGTAGCATGGGGCTATTGGGACGAGGATCCGGTTATAACACTAGTTCTTAAATTATATCATCTACTCAATTGGATTGAATCGCATGTGTGGAACACCAGTGATCCAAATTGTGGTCGCATTCAAATTAATTTTAAGCCTCTCATAACATTTTCAATGCCTACGTTCCACGGTGAATTTCCGTGGCATGCCGCACTATATCGATTAGAAGGAGCTGGTTCGCGAAAATATATTTGCGGTGGAACACTTTTGAATGAGCTTACAGTCTTAACGGCTGCTCATTGCATTTCTGATGAACTAGGAGTAATATCAACTAGACGATTAATTGCGGCTTTCGGAAAGTATGATATCGAGACCAGTACTATTGATACACGTGAAAGTCGAGTGGATCGTATAATACCACACGAACAATACAATCGAAATTATCTAGAAAACGAAACTGTTAAAATTAACAACATACATCACATATTCTAATTATATTCAGCCGATATGTTTGGCCGACACCACCGATATATTTCCATCGAATATTGGTGTTGTTGCAGGGTGGGGGAAAAACGAATTTAATTCACCCGAAAGTCAACTGACTAAAGCATCACTTCCAATTATTTCTAATGTTGAGTGTCGTGATAGTAATCGTAACGTATTTCAAACATTGCTGAACGAGAATAATTTTTGTGCGGGATACCAAAATGGTACGAGTGTCTGCTCGGGCGATTCTGGGGGTGGTCTAATATTTAATGTGGATGGACAATGGTATATTCGAGGAATTGTTTCGCTTGGCGTTTCGTTGCCCGATCGCAATCAATGCGATTCAACACAACTGGTTTTATTTACAAATACTGTGAATTTTTATGACTGGATTACTGAGAAAATGGTTAAATAAATTAGTCTTGACATTTAAATAGTTTGTTGTTTTTGGTATTCGGTAAACTAAATTGTTTCTATTTAAACCATGACAAAGAAGAATATTTTACTGTGTATCAGGTGTCCTCAACTCGTTTAGATATTGTTTATTCTGGTATATACAGTGGGTCACAGCCAAAAAGACGCAATATTTTTAATTTACATTTTATATAATCTTCCGTATTAATTGTTAATTTCATGAAACAAAACAAATAAAAAATTTCAATTTATAACAAAATAATAACAAAAAAAAAACAATTTCCACATAAAAACAGGTTACAGCTAAAATGATACACTCTCTTTGTTTTGAAAATAGCGGTACTTTTCCTACACAAAACAAAATTTTCTATGAAAACAATTTTGATTATCAGTTTTAACCCTATACAGTGCGCAATGATTCATATATGAATCGTTTCTATTTTCATTGTTATCCTTTGAGCAAAATAAGAAATATAAAAATTGTTTGCTAGATTTATATTAAGGGGAGTCCCATTTGTAGAATTTATTTTTTTATTTTCCATAAAATTTACTTTTACTCGCGTTTAGAGCAGTGTGATGTGACAAGTGTTAGTATAAACACAAACAAAAGAGTCAATCAGACCCGTAACCCTTTCCTGACCTGCCTACACAATTGTGTGGGTAAATTGTTGTTACTCTGTTGAGTAACATTAAAAAATATTTTATAGATAAGTTTAGGACCAACTTACACAATTTTGTATTTCTCTTAAAATATAATACTCAAAATTTAGATGATGTTAATTAAAGCCCAACTGGCGCAATTGTGTAAGATGGGCTTTTTTTCTGATGAAATTTTATGATGAAAATTAGTTTTCGTAATATACGTATTTACTCACACATTTGTGTGGGTTAGACTAAAATTATGGTGCAAATAAAAATATTTCTGTAGTAATCATCTAACGTATAGTTAGGTTCTGGTTCTTTGGATATCGACCAAGGAATATTAGGTTTAAAACCAAAAACTAGTTCATATGGCATATAATTAGTGGAACTATGTGGGGTAGTGTTGTAACAGAATGTAACATAAGGTAATAAACTATCCCAGTTTAAAGTATTTGATTCAGCAAAATTTCGTAAATATTCGGCTAAGGTTTTATGAAACCTTTATTTTTTATTCTAAGAAGTTTACATATATTTTTAAATAGTTTGCTCATAAATTCGGAGCCTTGATCGGTAAGGATTTCATCAGGAATACCATAAATACAAATAAGTTTTTCAACGAAACATTGAGCAACAACCTCCGCTTCATGATTAGGTAATGGATGGGCAACCGAAAATTTACTTAAATCGTCCTGCATTGTTAGTATGAATTTATTATTATTATATGAGGATGATAATGGTCCCACAATATCAAGAAAAATTCTTTGGAATGATTTTTTAGAAATTGAAGTAATTTTCATCGGTTCCTTGGTATTCTTCCCGTGTTTGTTTATTTGGCAAGATGAACATGTTGTTATAAAGTTTTTTATCCTTGAATACATATTTGGAAAATTATAGTATTTTTGCATTTGTAAGAAGGTCCTGTATTCGCCTTGGTGTCCACCTAATGGTGACACATGGAACTCATTTAATAATTGCTCAATTTCCGATTCGTTAGTAATATATTTTATTGTATTTGGATGATTTTCATCGGAGTTTAAAGTTTGGAAGAAGCTTTCGTCCTCCAAAGGATTTGAACTAGTATGATTTGAAATTGTTTCGGTTAATTGAGTTTGATCGTTTGATTTATTTAAATGTTGATCAGAATCGGAATGATTCACGTTTGAATTTTCGGGTGAGTTTATAGTGAGCCGTTGTTGTTCGAGTAATTTTTTAGAACCTGACCGAGTAAGTATAAAACAGTCAGTTAATTTGATACGACTTAATGCGTCAGCATTTTTTATTAAATTTCCAGGTTTATGAAGTATTGTAAAGTCATAATCTCCAAGGCAAAGTTGCCAGCGGATTTGTCGAGCGGTTGGTGTCTCTAATTTAGACAGCCATAAAAGCGCTCGATGATCTGTTATTAAAACAAATTTATGTCCATATAAATATGGTCGAAAGTGTGACATGGACCAAATTGCAGCGAGAAGTTCCTTTTCAGTGCATCCATAATTTGCTTCAGCTGAGTTAAGCACACGGCTAGCCATAAGCGATAGGTAGATGAAATCCATCTACGTCTTGTGAAAGCACTGATCCTAAGCCAATATTACTGGCATCGCATGTCAACTTAAAAGGTTTTGTGAAATCAGGATAGAGAGATTAATGAGCGAATCTTTCAATGATTCAAAAGCGGCCTGAGAATCTAAGGTCCAATTAAATGGTGAATTTTTTTTTAATAAGTTCGTGAGTGGTTTAGTGATGCTAGAAAAGTGTGGTATAAATTTACGGTAGTATCCCGCTAATCCAAGAAAAGATTTTATTTCAGATTGATTTTTTGGAATTGGGAATTTCTTTACTGCTGTTATTTTCCCGTCATCCGGCATAATTCCATTCGGTGTAACCACATGGCCGAGATATTTTATTTCTTGCCTTAAAAATTGGCATTTATAGGGATTTATTTTTAAGTTGTATTCCCGAAATCGTTTAAATACATCTATTAGTTAGTCGGTTGTTATGTTCTAAAAGTGTGGTGCCAAAAACAACGATATCGTCTAAATAAGCAAGGCATTTTATATTATTTAAACCGCTAAGTACGCTATTAATCATTCGTTGGAATGTAGCAGGGGCACCTTTGAGCCAAAACGGCATACAAACAAATTCGTAATGACCTTCGTCAATGCTGAAGGCTGTTTTTGGGGAATGTGAAGGAGAGAGTTTTATTTTGTTATATCCACTTTGGAGATCGAGAGTGGAGAAGTATTGGGCTTTTCCGAGTTTATCTAATATATCAGATATAATATTAGGTAGAGAAAAAATGTCATCAGCTGTGATTTGATTAAGACTACGGTAATCAATTACTACACTCCATTTTTTATCATTAGTGGTTGATTTCTTTGGCACTAATAATAAGGGAAAGTTCCAAGGGCTTTTACTGTCTTTCACGATCCCTTGATCTACTATTTCGATTACTTGCCGTTGTATCTTGGCCTTTGTAAAATGAGCTTGCTGAAACGGGTGAACATGAATCGGAGGTGTATTTGGTAGAGTGTGTATATTATGTCTCAATAACTCGGTCGTACTTAAGGTATCTCCTTCTAGATAAAATATGTCATTAAAATTGTTTAAAATTGGCACAAGTGAACTTAATTCCTCATTATTCAAATGGTCGAAATTAATTGAGGTTTCTAAAATAGATATGCGTTGGTTTAGTTCGTTATTAGTTTTTTGTAAGGTAACTATTTGATAATCCTTAATAGGTTCAATAATAAATTTTAAATGTTGAATTTGCATTTGTTCGTCTGATAAATTTACAAATGGAAGAGTGATCTGACTCGATTGTACCTTTTGAATTTAATTAGCTATGAAAATTGATGGAGATACTTCTTGTGAGGGACAGATAAATTCAAAATCATTTGGAAGATTTATTGGTAATGTTATAATTTTTTCGCAACGACATGAAAGTTCAATACTTTTTAAAGCTTCTATTTCGGTATTAGGTAACAATTTTAATGAAATTGTTTCAAATTCGCTTGGTATTTCTACTGATAAATCTAGGAAATTTATGTTACACTTATTTTCGCTTAGGAAATTTTGACCAATAATACCAAAAGCATTAATTGGAAAATTATCGTCGACTATATGGAATGTCACTTCGATGGTTTTTCCGTTTGGTAACAGAACGGTTCCATCGCACTCAGCGAGTGTTTCTAACAGATAGTCTGAAATACCTTTCAATTTGCAATTCGCATCTGGATAAATAATAGTTTCTTCATGAATAATTGATTTCTTTATAATACAAATGTCAGCTCCAGTATCAACTAAAAATGGTATATGATTGTATTTACAAATATTAATGTCTAAATTTACATATTTATGCAAAGAGTTTGTCGGATTGGTAATTTTATGTAATTCTTTTACAGTCATATTATCTTCAAATTCGATATGATCGTTTAAATTTTCGGATTTTGTATTGGACTCTGTTTCGAATTGGAGGCATTCTGAAGATTTCGGGCTCTCGAAGGAACGCCTCTGTCTGGCTTCGAAAGTCCGCTGACATTTCCCGAACTTGTGGGTGTATTAAAACTTGTGGTACTGTAATTCTGATTGGCTTTGAAAGAATCACTTCGTTTTTTTAGGAAGCAATCATGAATTTTGTGACCCGATTTTTTACAGTAAGCGCAAATTATATTAAAAGAGTTAATTGTTCTAGAATTAAATGTACGGCTATTGTTATTCGTATTATATAGATAATTCGATTTTCGATTGCAATGTTCTGTGCTTTGTCCTGAAAGTTTACAATTTCGACAATATTATAAGCTTTGTGTATATCGAGATGGAGTACGAGGATAAGGAAATGAACTGTTTGAATATTTTAATGTTAGTTCTTCCTCCATTGCTCTATTGATGGCCTCATTTAAATTATCAAAACGGCAGGCTTTGACTATAATTTTAAATGAGCTATCGAATCCTTCTTGGAAACTTTTAAGGGCTATGTTGGAATTTAAACTACGAATAGTTTCAGCTGCAGCTTGCCCTTGCGATTTTATACATGCATCATTTAAATCATGTAGCAACGATTCCAAACGATTTGCGAACGACCTTACGTTCTCATTTCTCTCTTGCCTTATACATGAAAGTTCCAATTGGAGATGAAGAATCGATCTCGTCTCCATAAATTCTGTTTCGATCAAGTTTTTAAACTCTTCCCAAGTGTTTAATGTTTTGTATTTCATAAGATTGTAGGCCTTCCCATCTAACTTTAGTTTTATTAATTGTAAAAATTGGGGCTTGTGCAAAACTTGGAACTATTTTCAATACAAATTTTGCATCAAGCTCAGCCATTATTATTTCTTTTGGAGATTGTATTGAAGAAGAAGATTGTTCAGATTGTAAAATATTAATTGAATTTGGTTTTATTTGAGCTGATTCTGGTGAAATGGATTCTAAAAATTTATTGTTGAAGTTGGTTTTTTATGTTGATTGCGTTTAACCTTTTGACATTCAATAGCAATTTTTCGTAAATGTAAGAAGCTAGTAGAACTATTTAATTCATCTTCATTTTCAGGATTGCTAGAGTCACTATTCGATGATGACATAATAATAGCAAAATAACATGATAATAGATGGTTTAGTAAGTTAAAACATTATTCCGAATTGAATGAATATAATAATTATATGCAGGTTAATATTCAACCTCAAAATTAACTGTGCAATTAACGATTGAATTATAATTATGTACTAAAACTTTAATTGAATTAAATTTAAATAATTGATATACCTAGTTATTTGTAATAATTTTAAATTTAAATATAGTTTTCTTAAATAATTTCGATATTTGATCTTAAAAATGTTTGTTTTGTAAACTAATAGTAATAATGTTTTTTATATACATAGATAGTTTTAAATATTAATAAATTTTATAATTATGTATATTTGGTTTATTTATTTAAAGTTAATGAAATGTTTTTTGTTTTTAAATTTATAATATTGTTTGTGTTTGCCAAGATAGTCGGATCCGAAATATGTGAAAGCATTTCCACCCACGACATAAATATTCTGTGTATGCAAGAGCCACACTCTGTCAATGGTCAAATCAGCTACATGCCTTCTACAGCCAGAGTAGCAACAGGATGCTCTGAGAATCCCAAGACTGCAATTAGTATTCATAGTGTCGGCATGGACATGATGAAGCTAACTCAGGCTTGTGTTGTGATAGCCACTGCACATGTGTTGAAATATCATCGGAAGCTGGTTCATTCTACCTGCTTTCAATATACGCCCAATATAGTGAACCGATCGAGTACCATCTGTGCAAAATCGAAACGATCCTAGGCTCTTTATCGGGTTAACAAAAAAAGGTAATGATCGTCGTAGACTTCAATGCCAGAAGTAAAATGTGGCATGACCGTTTAACCGATGAAAACGGAAGAAAAGTAGAGGAATTCGTGTCTAGAAATGACCTCTTCATAATGAACTTGCAGGGACACCCAACGACGTTCTCGTCTAATGGGTGTAACATTTGTGTAACTTGGAGGATCGACGCGAACGAAAGTAAACTAAAAAATTTAAAGCACAACCAAAAAAAAAACGCAAAAGAAGGAATGTAGAATTTAAACGAAATAAATTCTCCAAATTACACTAGTGCTATAGAAATTGGGTCACTCAGGGACTCTTCCGCGGTCGTTGCCGGCTAAGCATCAGGGTTGGGTGTGGGATTTGAAGAGTATGAGTGATCCGTGTGTAACCGCTAGGGAAGGAATGATGCTAACTACCTACCTATATCGACCGGATACTTACCCTAGCCCATCCTCATCATGCTAATTCACTTAAATACACATATTTTAATTACACTTCACTCGAAAGAAAATAACAAGAATGAAAAAGAAAATCATTGCACATTTTTTTGTTTATCAAATTAAATACGACCAAAGGAAACCGTTAGAAAAACCCAAATGAGAAAAGAAAATAAGTCTGAATTTTGTTTAAGTAATTCATCAACATACAAGAAAATATTTATTATCATTTACGTGAACAATTTTAGCCAAACTTGGAGATAAATAGTTTAAATAATGTTAGGGTTTAGTGTATTAGTATGATATATTTAACTAAATAAATCTTAAAACTAGGGTTTCACCAGCAAGCTATTTCAACCAAAGAGAAACAAATATTATCTCATTATCGATAATACGGATCTGAAAATTAATCATCAGATGAAATAATTTGCGTAGATGAAAAGAAAAAATATATACTAAAACGATTTTTTTTTTTTTTTTTGCAATAAAATTAGGACAAGAAAACTTAAATTCTAAAAATTACGAAGGATTATTTATGTTTAGTATTATAAAGTAATATAAAAAAATAACTTCCCAAATGCAGCAGCCGCCATGATGTTGAATCCAGATTTAATGTACCGAAGATGATAGCGTACGCTTATTTATTAATTATTATTATTAGTTTTAAGGTATACTATTTAACCGGTATCACTCCATATATTAGTTCACCTTTTATTTTAGTTTTGTTTAATTAATTACTTCCAGCTATTTTAATAACTGCGCTGGATAACACAAGTGTAACACAATTGTTCGTGGACACTGTATAATTTTAATTTATCGATAGCTATATCACTAATTATATTATTTGTTGTTTCTGGTACGGTTATGAAGATGATTCATAACTCATCGTTTCGTATAATAGTATGATACGTACGCAAATTATACTTGGAGGGTTTGCGTTACAATTATATAAAACCGTTGAGTGTAGTGCGCACACAAAATTAATTAATTACCCAACTTATTGTGTTTCTCACCGTACAGTTTATTTATATGGGTGATTTCACTATACAATTACACTGGTTTTAATTATTATTATTATTTAGTAGCCCTTTTTTTATTTGGTACGAATTGTTTACAATTTTCTTAATTTATATGGGCACACAACACAGTCTATAAGTTCTGGTTATTTACAATGTGCCGTTTATTTGGGTGTGGCTGCACCCTACACAATCGTCCACTTTTTGTTTTTATTTTAGTTAGTCTTTTGTTATATTACGATGTAAATTCTTATTTTATTTATACATTTTATTAACGCACAAAATTCACTTAGATTAATTATATAACCGAAATTATTATTTTTACAAACAAAAATTTAACTAACATTTTAACTTTTGTCTCCAACGCTAAAATTTTTGGTGTGCCTCGCACAAAATTTAAAACTAGACCGCCCCGTTCCACTGCTGATCGCCTTTTTATATCTTTTTTTTTCCTATACCCGCCAAATTTTACGCGGGATCTTTTGACAAGCCTCACAGGGTTTCACAGAAGTTTTGCCAATCATTTCCCACACATATCATCCAACTGGATTGACCGAGGTGACATCTATGTGCGTCGAACCAGATATTGTCGGTAACACAGTGTACTATGTGATCGTATATCTAGCTGACATTAAGGGGTGTAATTATTCGCATACTTTAATGATTCGCACAGTATTTGGATATAGCATAGTTTCAAATATGTAGTCCACTGTAAGCACAGCAAACAAATAATGTTTTTGTCACGGGCGCGAGGCACCGTTACAAATCGTGGGGACGACCTTCACCCTGAGCCTGTCTCATGCCGGGCATATCACTTGGGGTTAATGGAAGTATGCGGATTAGCTAAAATAAGCAATGGTTTAAACGCGAATATCTTTGGCGTGATACGTTCCCAGTAGTTTCCCTTCTAAACTTCTCACGGCATATGCGACGTTGCCTACTTTGGCGTCTATAATGGCTGGTACAAATTTAGCGGCCAGCTTGGCACAAAACCTTTTCGGTGCATCACTTTGCACAAAAGATCTGATAAAGACGTGTTGTCCGGGGTTAAAGTGACGATTTCGGCTGCGCAGATTATAATGTCGAGCGTTTTTGTCATGAGCAACACGTAGGTAGTGGATGATTTGGTCCCGGACGAGATTTAATCGGTCGGATTTATTGAGTAACTGAATTTCGTTTGCATCGTTCCAAATACTAAATAATGGGGCGAAAATTGCGTAGTGTCGTGCCGTACGTTTCGTAGAGCAGCGGCGACCTCTTGAAGGTGATTATCCCAATTGTTGTGCTCGTGATCATCAAGGTATGACCGTATTGCGGCAAGTAAAGTTCTGTTCACTCGTTCCGAACAATTACTCTGTGGGGAGTAAACTGGAGTGCGCACATGTACAATTTTATATTTTCTTAACAAGTCTTGGAACAGTTTCGACGTAAATTGTCTACCATTGTCCGAGGTGATTACTTCCGGGACGGAAAATACCAAAAATACCTCATCTTCCAAAAAAGAGCACAGAAGCTGAGCGGATGATTCGCGCAATGCTTTAATCAGTACAAATTTAGAGTAGTGGTCTAGAAGTATAACGACATACGAATGGCCTCGTTTAGACCGAGGATAAGGCCCTAAGAAATCAACGTAAAGCTTCTGGAATGGCCGCGTAGACTCAGTTGGCGCTCCCATGGCGGGTCGCGTCGAGAAGTTCACGCTTTTATTCATCTTACACTGAATGCAGTTTGAGATAAAAACTTTAACATCTTTCGCCATGCATGACCAATAAAATTGCCGTTGGAGTTTTTCGAGAGTTTTGGCTACTCCCATATGCGCCGAAGTGGGTGAAACATGGGCCTGCGCAACCAAGTCATGAGTCATAGAAATCGGAACCACTAGCTTCCATTCAGGTAAATCAGTGTCTACATACTTTAATCCATAGGCTGGGGAGATTAACAGTTTGTTGCCTTGGATTCGGAAATTGTGTTCGCAGGGAGGTAGTTTTCGGGCACGTTCTATTTGATTAACGTACTCTTCATCTGAGAACGAGGGTGAGTCTAAATCAATTTGTAAAACGGGCATCAGAGGAGACTTATTCAAATCACTTACGGTAGGTTCCGTCATCACCGAAGCACAGGTTATAGTCGATTTCGCGGAGTCCACGGTATCGCAGGGTATTGAGCTAGGGTTGGGGTTGATGTCCGAAACAACGGATGGACTTTCATCACAGAACGCCCGGGATAAGGCGTCCGGTACAATATTGATGGAACCTTTTCGATATCCGATTTGGAAGTCGTACGCTTGGAGTTTTAGGCTCCATCGAGCGAGTCTTCCGGACAAGTCCTTTTGGGACATTAACCAACGAAGACTAGCATGGTCTGTATATATCGTAAATGTGTACCCTTCGATATAATGGCGAAACTTTTGGACGCTCAGCACCGCGGCGTAGCACTCAAGCTCAGTCACTGAATAATTTCGCTGGGCTGCATTTAATTTGTGCGAAATATATTCAATCGGATGTTCTCCGCCTTCTGAGTCGAGCTGAAATAGCACACTGCCGACTCCGACGGCACTGGCGTCACACTGAATGTAGAAGTGTTTGCTAAAGTCGGGGTTGGCCAAGACCGGAGCGGTAGATAGCGCGTGCTTCAGAGCGGCAAACGAGTTTTCCGCGACAGCAGTCCATTTAAGCTTTGATGATTTACCGGTAAGGTCAGTAAGTGGAGCGGCGAGTGATGCAAAGTTCTGTATGAAGCGACGATACCATCCGCACATCCCCAGAAAGCGTCGAACCTGTTTTGTGGTCTTTGGGACCGGAAAATCCATGACCGCTTTACACTTATCTGGGTTTGTGCGGAGGCAACCGTCACCCACGATATAGCCAAGGTAATTAACCTCCCGCAACACAAACTGACTCTTACTGATGTTGATGGTAAGTCCGGCTTTGTACAGTAATTTCGCGACCGTTTCGAGCAACTCAAAATGTTCCTCCATCGAAGCAGAGGTGATTAAGAGGTCATCCAAGTAGACGAAAATTTTATCATGGAGCTGGTACGGAATAACTCGGTGCATCAGGCGGCAAAGCGTTTGTGGGGCATTGCACAGCCCGAATGGCATGACCTTGAAGTGATACAAGGGCCGCCCAGGGACCGTAAACGCCGTCTTATCTCGGGATTGCGGGTCGAGCGGGATCTGCCAAAAGGCGTCTTTCAAATCAATGGCTGAAATGTAGCGGGTTTGATCCAGACGACCCAGCAATCCGTTGATAAGAGGCAACGGATACGCATCCCGGACGGTCACCTTGTTCACCTCGCGGGCATCCAAACAAAGCCGTGCCTTGCCATTCGTCTTTTGCACCAGAGTAATTGGGGAGCACCACGAGCTATTACTCTCTTCTATAACATCTAATGCCAGCATTCTATCCAACTCATCGTACATCACCTGTTGCTTCGCTGGGGACATAGCGTAAAATCGCTGTTTCACGGGTTTGGCGTCGCCCACGTCAATCAAGTGCGAAAGCAGTGTTGTTTTTCCCAGACCTAGTTTAGCGCTTGAGGGGAACCCTTCGATTATCTCATCCAATTTCAATCGATCGCCAGGCGAAAGCGCGTGATATTTGGGAGAGTCAGACTGTTCGGACAGATCGTTTACAAGACTGATAGAGGAGACCTTTGGTGTGATCCTGAACCGATTCCAGAAATCTATCCCTAGATAGAGTTCCTGGTCTAACGTGGGCACGATGTAGAGAGGCAAGGTATGAGTTTCGTTATTGAATTTAACCAAAGCATGTATGTACCCCAATACTCGTTGAGGTTGTCCACTGGCCGTTCGAATATGAGTTGGAAAAGAGTGAAATTTAATGGCTGAATCGGACAAAAGTTTTTCGGAACCTCGACCCAGCACACTCACACTGGCACCGCTATCCAAAAGCCCTTTGTATGGTATATTATTTACAGTGAGATTGGCGTACGGCCTTTTATCGAACGAGTCTGCGCTTATAAGGGAGGAAACTACACTGGCCCGGGTGAGTTTTCGTCTTTCCCAATACTTCCGGGCTCTGATTCTCTTGACAGTAGGACTAAAGCAACTTTGCGATCTGACAGTATTCTCCCGCAGATGTCTCCCATCAGGGGGTTGGGAGGTCAGCGATGTAACGGGCACATAAGCTCTGGCATTTGAATCCAATGGGTTACTTCTTTGAGACAAATTTAATGGAGTATCCGATCGGGTTGAAATGTAAAGGTTTGAGGAATCATAAATACTGGTAGGTTGATCGGGGGACATGATTCGCGGATTGACGGTTGTTTTGACGGGGCATACCGCGGGGTAGCAATTGTGGGAAGTTAGAGGTTCGACGACCCCGTCCGATCGAACCGCGGATCGGTACTGTTGGCTGTCTCTTCTCGGATTCTGGGAAGAGTTGGTCTCGGTGGTCCCTGATTCCCAGATCTCCATGGACCCCGTGATGTGTTTTCCGCCTTCCCATTACATCGCCAACATTTCGGTGTTATGGTACCTTTTAAACCACAGCGGTAACAAAAGGGACCGTTCGGTGGGATTGGACAATCCACGAAGTTGTGACCAATGTCGCAACAATTGTAGCAGATGGTATAGCTGGTATTAGACGAGTTCGGAAGATTAGTTTTCATGGGTTCGCTTACCTCTCGAGTAGAGACTTTATAGGAGTCATTACGTGCGTGCAGTGCCGAGACAGATCCGTACAGCTCGGATTGCGGCATAAGCGTCTCAGATGGACCGTTACCCGGCAAGTTGACATCGAAGGCACAATTTTGTATCTCGTTTACTACGCGGCGATTGGGGCATACGCTCTCACTTGGGAACCGAACACGCTTAAAGGTATCTTCCCAGGCAGAACAAGCACGAATAAGATCATTAATTGTGGCAAAGCGTTGATTGGTTAACTGGAATTGCAAGGCCGGTTTCATATTAGACATGAGCAACTGGATGAACTCCTCGTCCCGATACGGAGCTCGGCACTGTAGTGTCAACGCCCAAACATGATGGTAGAAGTCGACAAAATTCTCGTTAGGCTGTTGTTTTCGAGTTTCAATAGATCTGCGGATTTCATACTCGGTCCTTCGATCCTTGAATCTCTCTATAAATTGGACCTTTAGTTCCTGCCATGATGCGAAGGGATTATGTCGGCGATATGTCCAATACCATGGGAGAGCTATATCTTTGAGCACAGTGCTGATCTCGACTATGAGGTGGTCTTCGGGTATCTTCATCGAAGCTGCAATGGTTTCGAGTTGAAAGAAAAACATATCGACTGTTATTCCAGATGTCGAACCACTATATGAAATACCACTCTTTGATAATTGTCCCCGACTATAAGAGTTTGAATGGTGAAGCGAAAACTCTCGATTTTCGCCTAATGCTAGGTTTTGTCCATACTCCGGTGATTGAAAATTACTATTAATTTGAGAAGCTGTTATCGGATTCCATGGTGTTCTAGCAGGGGGAATGACTGGGATGGTTTTGAATGCCTGGTCGTTTGTCGCCAGAGCTCCGCGTCCTGGTGGAACGGGATTATCTGGATTCTCGCTAATTATGTTCGATACTGGGCGTGGCACGGGAGGTGTAGAGAGATTCTGCTTTGGGGACGATGCTGCAAGAATGGACACAGTCTTTCTGTCTGAATTGTGCGCACCTTCAGGAACGGACGTTTGAGAATTATTTCGTTCGAGACTCAAAAGCATAACTTGGTCCGATAAAAGCTTAATTTGGGCCATCATGGCAGCCAATAGAGAATGGGGTTCAGAGATATGGAGTTCCGCCATGGTTTGTGTAGTTCCTCCTGTTTTTCCCATCCTTGTGTTAGTTCCGACGACATTCGTTAGATTGGATTCGGCCTCTGTAGGAAAAGGTCTCAAGGTTGACTCGGTTGGATTGGCATTCGGGCTCACCGTCTCAATGGCAATCTTCTCTGCTGAGTCAATCGACTCGTCTAATTCAGTGGAATGATTTAAATAACTATCCATAGAATCTAACAAACCTAAACATGATTTTAATAGTTTTAAGGCCGGGTCTTGATAGGTGGGAGATTGAGAAACCCGTTCCAACCGTCCGCGCACGTGGGATAGGCGCGACCAGATTTGTTCTGCTCGAGCCGTTCTTTCGATTTCGGGAATCGATTTTATCGTGGGAATTTCGTCCTGCAACCGAATTAGCTTATTCCGACAGCACTCTATTTCGGCATTCGGATTTTTGCTGGCTCGACTGTGCATTCGGGTGGGAGCGTCTTTAACACCCGACTTCTCCTCTGTTAATTGCCGTTGCAACTCAAGTACGGCGTCGGTAGCTCCCGTCAAAATAGCGCGCAACTCACACTCGACCTCGATTTCGTCAGACTTTAAAGCAGTAACTTTCATTTTGTGGTTTCTTATTGAGAACGCAGCTTCCAAAAAATAAGATAAGGGGAACTTTCACGCCTACGATTTTTAAACAAGTTTTTCTTTTACTTTTTTCTTTTATTTTTTTTTTTTTATTTTACTTTATTCTTATGTATTTTATTATTATCTAGTGTAACAAAAAAATTACCGCCACTGGGAAACTTGGTAAATGACCAAACACGCCGTAGAAAAATGTTTATATTAAATATCAAAAATTCAAGATGTATGCTATTAAATTTATAACGTAGATATATAAATATATGTATACAAGTATTTCTAATACTGGTCAGCTGAGAATGATCAGATATGTTTGGTTTTGATGCGAATAATTAGTACCCCAAATGCCCATACAAAAATAGTTTGAATAACCACAAATAATGAGTAAATGATTCGCAAACTTTCTGGTTTCTTATTTCTCAACAATAAGATAAGAAAATTCAAAACGACATAAAACAAAAAAATATAAACTTTCACGAAAAGCAGTGAAAAACAATCAATTTCATTTGTAAATTCGAGAGAGAAAAAAAAATTACTATGACTTAATAATAATATGCAATGAATAAAGATGAATGAAGTAATAAAATATGTGTAACTCAAACAAAATAACTGAGCCGAAATTAAATTAGAGGAATGGGATTAATATAACGCAGGTGAGGATGAACTAGAGCTATGTATGTTTTGGCAGTAGGGAACTTATTTATTGTAGGTAGTTGGCATCTTAGGGAAAGGAACTAGGGAGGAATGAAGATAACAGTGAAAATTTAATTTACAATTCAGCATATCAACAAATCAAACAGTCTAAAACTGGAACTCTGCAATTTGCTAAACTGCACTTATACGACCAGGTTTAACATCAACTAAATCAAGCTTTCAAACTCCTAAGAGGGAATCATGTCCGCTGATGTAACACAATTAGTATAACGTATTAGATCAACTAGAATTTATAACTTAACTCTATACAAAAATGCAGCAATAAGAATATACGAGTTGATCAGAACTACTATATAAGATAAAAGAAAAATTTAAAAAAAAATAAATTTTATATAAACACTATGCCCTATTTCTAATTCAACAAAAGGAAAAATTATAAAATTTTATCCATTTTGGATATTAGGAAAAAAAACATGTGGAACAAACATGACAAATAAAAAAAAAAGATGGATACCGGAAAAGGAAAGGATTTTATAAGGGAAAGCCATGTGCTTGGGCGCCACTGTAACATTTGTGTAACTTGGAGGATCGACGCGAACGAAAGTAAACTAAAAAATTTAAAGCACAACCAAAAAAAAAACGCAAAAGAAGGAATGTAGAATTTAAACGAAATAAATTCTCCAAATTACACTAGTGCTATAGAAATTGGGTCACTCAGGGACTCTTCCGCGGTCGTTGCCGGCTAAGCATCAGGGTGGGGTGTGGGATTTGAAGAGTATGAGTGATCCGTGTGTAACCGCTAGGGAAGGAATGATGCTAACTACCTACCTATATCGACCGGATACTTACCCTAGCCCATCCTCATCATGCTAATTCACTTAAATACACATATTTTAATTACACTTCACTCGAAAGAAAATAACAAGAATGAAAAAGAAAATCATTGCACATTTTTTTGTTTATCAAATTAAATACGACCAAAGGAAACCGTTAGAAAAACCCAAATGAGAAAAGAAAATAAGTCTGAATTTTGTTTAAGTAATTCATCAACATACAAGAAAATATTTATTATCATTTACGTGAACAATTTTAGCCAAACTTGGAGATAAATAGTTTAAATAATGTTAGGGTTTAGTGTATTAGTATGATATATTTAACTAAATAAATCTTAAAACTAGGGTTTCACCAGCAAGCTATTTCAACCAAAGAGAAACAAATATTATCTCATTATCGATAATACGGATCTGAAAATTAATCATCAGATGAAATAATTTGCGTAGATGAAAAGAAAAAATATATACTAAAACGATTTTTTTTTTTTTTTTGCAATAAAATTAGGACAAGAAAACTTAAATTCTAAAAATTACGAAGGATTATTTATGTTTAGTATTATAAAGTAATATAAAAAAATAACTTCCCAAATGCAGCAGCCGCCATGATGTTGAATCCAGATTTAATGTACCGAAGATGATAGCGTACGCTTATTTATTAATTATTATTATTAGTTTTAAGGTATACTATTTAACCGGTATCACTCCATATATTAGTTCACCTTTTATTTTAGTTTTGTTTAATTAATTACTTCCAGCTATTTTAATAACTGCGCTGGATAACACAAGTGTAACACAATTGTTCGTGGACACTGTATAATTTTAATTTATCGATAGCTATATCACTAATTATATTATTTGTTGTTTCTGGTACGGTTATGAAGATGATTCATAACTCATCGTTTCGTATAATAGTATGATACGTACGCAAATTATACTTGGAGGGTTTGCGTTACAATTATATAAAACCGTTGAGTGTAGTGCGCACACAAAATTAATTAATTACCCAACTTATTGTGTTTCTCACCGTACAGTTTATTTATATGGGTGATTTCACTATACAATTACACTGGTTTTAATTATTATTATTATTTAGTAGCCCTTTTTTTATTTGGTACGAATTGTTTACAATTTTCTTAATTTATATGGGCACACAACACAGTCTATAAGTTCTGGTTATTTACAATGTGCCGTTTATTTGGGTGTGGCTGCACCCTACACAATCGTCCACTTTTTGTTTTTATTTTAGTTAGTCTTTTGTTATATTACGATGTAAATTCTTATTTTATTTATACATTTTATTAACGCACAAAATTCACTTAGATTAATTATATAACCGAAATTATTATTTTTACAAACAAAAATTTAACTAACATTTTAACTTTTGTCTCCAACGCTAAAATTTTTGGTGTGCCTCGCACAAAATTTAAAACTAGACCGCCCCGTTCCACTGCTGATCGCCTTTTTATATCTTTTTTTTTCCTATACCCGCCAAATTTTACGCGGGATCTTTTGACAAGCCTCACAGGGTTTCACAGAAGTTTTGCCAATCATTTCCCACACATATCATCCAACTGGATTGACCGAGGTGACATCTATGTGCGTCGAACCAGATATTGTCGGTAACACAGTGTACTATGTGATCGTATATCTAGCTGACATTAAGGGGTGTAATTATTCGCATACTTTAATGATTCGCACAGTATTTGGATATAGCATAGTTTCAAATATGTAGTCCACTGTAAGCACAGCAAACAAATAATGTTTTTGTCACGGGCGCGAGGCACCGTTACATGGGAACTCCAACATTGACCTAACAATAGTCAACGGAGCCTTGCTGGGCTCGATAGTTGGGTGGTGTGTAAGAGAAAATTGGACCTCTAGTGACCATAGAGTCATCACGTTCGAACTATCAAACGCGAAACAGAATAGTCCTCTTGCAAGTAGCAAAACTCCGAGATTTGCCATAAAGATAGCTGATTGGGGTCTATTTGGTAGACACCTGGTCGGCTCTTGGGACAGTGTAGAAGCACTTCCTGAAATTAACTCGATTGACGAAATTGATGATCGTGTGGAGCTGATCACAACGCAGTTAACCAGTGTCTGCAACAACTCAATTCCAAAGAAGAGAGTGGCAAAGAGACAAAATAGTTGGTGGAACTCTAATCAGAGGAAACTTAGATCCTCGATGCACAAGCTCAGAAGAGCATACCAGAAGGAAAGAAACCAAATAGCAAAAGAGTTGAAATTGTCTCTCTTTAGAGCGGCAAGGAATAAATACTTCCATGAAGTATTTATAGCTAAGCGAAGTAGTTTCCAAAGGTACGTCACGGAACATGACAACAATGACCCATGGGGACTTGTATATAAATTTGCCGCCGGCAAAGCAAGACCACCTGAAGTCTTAAACACCATCAGGAAAACAAGTGGAGTCGTCACTGATACGTGGCATGACACACGCTTGGAGTTATTAAACTCGCTTTTGCCGGACGAAACACCTGACGTTACTGGGCCTCAAGCTGAAATGCGCGAGATCGCCACCAACAATAGTTGTATATCTGATGCTGAAAACCCCCCATTTACGTAGGAGGAGGTCAACAGTACCCTTACTTGTTTTAAGCGTAACAAGTCTCCCGGACTTGACAACTTGAACGCTGAAATAATCCAACTGGCTTGGCCCATAATAGGGACTCCCATAGTAAGATTATTAAACAGCTGCTTAAAATTTGGCTACTTCCCGAAGGCGTGGAAAAAGGGTGAAATGATTATAATCAGGAAACCTGGGGATAGAGATCCACTTTCTCCGAAGTCTTATAGACCAATCATGCTGCTACCTGTCATGGGGAAACTCTTAGAAAGGCTACTATCGGTTCGTATCTCTCCAAGAATCGAACAGAGCGGACTATTCTCGGACAAACAATTCGGCTTCCGACGTAGCATGTCTCCTGAGGACGCAATAGTCCGCCTAACAAACACTGTCAAAACCCAAAATTCAAAATATGTTATGGGTATTTTCTTGGATATAGCTGGAGCATTTGATAACTTAACGTGGCCTAGTTTCATTGCAAGTTTATCAGTTTACAATCTACCTGGAAACATCATAAATGTTTTTAAGAGTTACTTCAGCAACCGAACCGCAGAAATCAGAGACAAATATGGTTCAGTAACAAAACAAATTACAAAAGGATGTCCTCAGGGCTCAATCCTAGGACCCCTAATCTGGAATATCGTATTTAATACGAGTATGATGAATGACCAGGATGAAATAGCATTCGCAGATGACAAAGTCATCCTGGTGCACGGAAACTCGAGGCTTGAACTTCAACGCCAGGGTCAAACCGCCATAAATAACATGATACAATGGTGCGAAACGAATAAAATGTCACTATCTACAGAAAAAACAGTGATGCTGCAGCTAAAAGGCAAATTTGACTCTAGTTGACCACCAACAATATCACTAAACGGTCGAAACATGAAAATGGTCAAGTACGTTAGATATTTAAGAGTTGACCTAGATGAACGAATGGGCGTAACATATCACGTTCTTAGAGTCTGTGAAAACGCTAAGAAACTATTCCACTCATTGGCGAGAGTATCAAGAGAGGGATGGGGACTGAATCACAAAACACTTGTAATAATATACAAAGGTGTGGCGGAGGCGCTTTTCACGTATGCCGCAGCTGGTTGGTATGACAGGTTAAACTGTCACCACATCAGATCACTAGGAGTAACAAAGGCCTACCGAACGGTATCTAAGGACGCTGTTGTGGTTCTGGCCGGCGTGCTCCCAGTGGATATTCTAATCAAAAAACGAGCGCTCATGTATCACCTTAGAAGAAGCGCCATGAATGAATCAGGTGACCATATACATGTCTCAGATAGTGAACAAATTCAATATAGCAACAAAAATGAAATCGCGGAAATGGCTGTTGACCTGTGGCAAAGAAGATGGAATGAATCAGCAAATGGAAGACACACATTTGCATTCATTCCAGACGAAAATGTTTGTCTAAAAATGAAGCTACAAATAACAAGCTCGGTTAGTCAAGTAATCTCTGGGCATGGTAAGTTTAAGGCCTACCTCCAGAGATTCAAAATAATAAACCATTGTCGATGTCTATGCGGTTCGGAAGTAGAAGATGTAAACCACCTACTTTTCGAATGTAACGAGGTGACGGTCAAGTCAATAAAGCAAAAGTGGCTTGGTAACTCAAACATACATGAATTATCACTGCCAAAATTACTGAGTGCCGAAGTACTCCCACAGTTTCGGGCATATTGCGCCGAACTGATCAGCGTCTTAAAAGAACGTAACAGTGCGCTAGAGTAGACCGGGTAACCGGACGGTACATGTCTCCAAGCGACTAGGGATGGTAACGATACAATTTTTGAATTGTACGGCTAAACTGTACCTAGCACTATTATCAGCGAACTTGCTAATTTATTAACAATGCAATCACTGCAAAATGAGGCTTATGACCTGACACATATTTAAAAATTCTTAGTTTAAGGTTATACCTAGGTATAAGATTTAACGTAAATTTTACGGAAATGTTGACCACGACGGATAATGAATCAATATTCCTCATTCACAGCCTTGGCGACTCATATATTTCTGGACGTCAGTTCATTTTTTAATGTGTTTGTATAGTGTTATATGGAGGAGATTTACTTGTAGTTAACATCAACATTTCTTGTGTGGTTGCTTTAAATAGCAATTTAGTGCCGTTTTGTTAGATTACTTATTCTAAATTCAGATTGGTAAAAGAAATCTCTCATCAAACGTGGTAACCTTCGTCCGCCGTTTGTTATATTTGATATTTTCACTGCTACAAAGTAAAAGAATTTTAGTAGCCTAGGGACAATAGTACTTTCTAATAATTGAAGTGTGTTACCCAAATAGTTTTTAATTTTCGCTAATATTCTGATACTGATTAAGGGTGAACATACGTAAATTAAATTGGTAGCCAAATTGATGAAGACAACCATTTGACTTGTGACATTCTACATATATTTAGAATCCACCAATTATGCTACTAAAAAAGATTTTATTAAATAGATAAAGAAAGTAAAAATCCCAACACGTCACACAAACCAAATTAAATATTTGCACGTTAAAATAAATTTGCTAATTTATTCACGTTGAGTCTGCTGTAGGTTATCAAAAAGGTGATCACCATTGTAATGATGGTTTTATTAGTTAAGATTTTGTTATAAAAGCGATGTGTATTTATAGCGAACTGATCATAACACAACTTTATATGTTAGTCTAATCTCTGAAGGAGCACAATGTATAGCTGTATTTTAGTGCCTTTATTTTTGACTGTAACATTACAGTTCTCTGGTTCAGACCGTATTCCTCAGACAAGTAAGTGTCGTGCTAAATTTGTTACGAAAATATTACTTACAGTAATCGGTTTAATTTTTAGAACACAACGAATATTCGAGAATTTGGCGGGATACCGAGATAAGTATGAATTAAGGGCCGGAAAACGCTCAAATAAAATTGCTTGTTGTATAATGTTTAATTTTATATCATCAGGTAGTCAACAAAAGCTGTGGTCGAGTTCAAATCCGATTCTTACCTTTAATAACATTTTCCCAACCAACGTATCACGGTGAATTTCCATGGCATGCGGCCATTTACCGAATGACGAGTCGTGGTAATCGTCAATATATTTGTGGAGGTTCATTATTGAATGAGAATACAATATTAACGGCAGCAACCTGTGTAACAGATGCGAATGGTTTGGTGTCACCATCATCTTTAATTGTAGCGGTTGGAAAATATGATTTAGATATGGCAAACATAGACACTAGAGAGAGTCATGTCGTAACAGTCATACCACATGAATTATTTGACCTGCCCCATGTGGAAAATGATATTGCAATTTTAAAATTAAGCTCTGTACTAGAGTTGTCAAGTTTTATTCAGCCAATTTGTATAACCAATGACACGGAAATTTTTAAATCTAATATCGGTGTGGTTGCTGGATGGGGCCTTAATGAACATGGTATAGCAGAAAATTTGTTAACTCAAGCAGCTTTTCCAATCAAAACAGATGACGAATGTAGAGGAAGTAATCCTGAAGTACTCGCGCCACTGTTGAATGAAAGTAATTTTTGTGCTGGCTATCAAAACGGAACAAATGTATGTATAGGAGACAGGGGTGGTGGTTTATTTTTGCAACATGGCCAACAATGGTACATTAGAGGCATTGTTTCGGTTGGTGTAGCGTTGCCGAACAGTAGGAGGTGTGATTTAGTGCAATTAGCTCTATTTACTAATGTAGTAAAATACTACGATTGGATAATGGATAAATTATAAACCTGTTGAGCTATGTGAATTGCAAATGAACCAGTTATATAAAAACAACCTTATCAATAAACTTACATTTATAATTTTTGTAATAAATATTAATTTTTTTTATGATTATCGATTAATTGAACTTGACCGGTATATTTATTTGGTTTCCAAATTTCGTTTTAAATCTCAATACCACGATTATATTTCACCAAAAGTAGCAGTTTCCGAAAGCGATATAGATTACTAAAAATGCGCCAGACGCACCGCTTAAAATAATGAACAAAATTGCACGTATGCGGGTCTAAAGTCAAACTTTTGACTTTAGAGAATTGTCTTTTGTGGTTTTCTCAATTTAAATAGGAACTAAGCCGATTATTTACAAATTTGTATGAAGCTCGAGTTAATTGATCGCAAATTGATACAAATCTTTGCTGATGACGTGAAAATTGTTCGTACTGTTAATGGAATGCTAGATACGGAGAAACTTCAAGAAGAATTAGATATGTAGATTAAGCGAGTGGGGTTTATCGAAACTTGTTATAAATAAATATTTGAGAAATGCAAACTAATGTTACAAATATTGCAAAAAGTCAATGAGATTATGGATTCAGGTGTTACATTTGTCTAAAGCTCCAGTTTCAAGGCATCATAAATATGTATTGCGAAGGCCAGTACCATGTTTGGATTTGTCAAAGGATGGTGAATTTAAAGGTATTGAAACTTTTTATTCCCTCCATTTCGCTTACGAACGATCTTATCTCGAATCCATAATAATGTACTCAAGAAAAAATTGAAAGCATTCAAATTTTTTTTTTTTTTTTTTTTTTATTAAAGAATACAAATTAGAATTTGGATTATGACTAACATTTCCTATCCCAGGAAATTGTGGCTTGGTTACCCCGAACTCAACAAGAGGCACAGATTACAAAATATGGACCGATGAAAATAAAAGACTTCTCTTGTTGGGTGCTTCTCTTATTGGTAACGTTTAGCTTGGTCGCATTAATTCAGCTTATATTTTGGACAGTATTTCAAAGTAGTTGTCATGCAGGACAATTCCGCAAGCTATGGAAAAACAACCCGATTTATAGATTGCCAAAATCATTCAACATCGTTGACTTTATTTTATCAAAGTACAATTTCAAGTAAACTCCGAAGTATTATTTTTAAAATTTTGGTTTTGATGTTAATTTAATTTTTGTTTTTAACTAAATGTTGTTTTCAAATTTGAAATCATACATGTAACTCACAGAATAGATATCTTTAATATAAATAAGTAAATAATAAAAGTCAACGGAGGAGCGAATGAATCTTTCATTACCAATTAGAGCAGCGATGCATTTGGAAGATGAACAAGAAACGTTCAGTAATAGTATCCTACGAACAGCATGGGAAAGTTCTTCTATTCCCCATGCCTACTCCTTGTTCTTAAAACTAATAGTAATGCCTTCAGTGCGATGCAATTAATTTTTCTAAAAATTCGAATATTGTGGTCTAACGAAAAATATGGATTTTGAACCATTGCTGCTTAGTGGTTCCACACTGGAACCACCTTTTAAATTGCATTTTCTTAACAGCATAGTGGTACTATTATGATACCTCCTGAGAGAAAGAGTAAAGTATGAAATTATGAATCATGTTTTATCGTGATATTTTTTTCTTTTATCTTCTCACAAATTTTTCTCTTATTAGTCATTTAGTTTGAAGTGTTTGATTAATGCAGAATGTATTTATAATTAATAATGAAAATTGGCAAATTTATAGAATTTTGGGTAAGTAATATGCAGTTTTGTGTTTAGTTTAATAAAGGGTGCTTTTTTAAGCCTGACAGAACTTGAAATTGTAAAAAATAAATTAAAAATTAAATTTTTATGAAAAATATATAAACTATTAATATAAATTTATTATCATTATAAGGAAGAATTAATAAATATTGTTAAAAGTTCAAAAAATTAAACTAGTTTTATTTATAATTAATCAATTAATGAACCCGTAGGGGTCAAACGGCTTGGAATATCCAGAAGACATGTTTCTCAGGTTGTTTTCAAAGAATTTGTTGGAAATGATAGTCTTAGAAACTAATTTATATGCAATTCAGAAACAGTGAAGCATCATTTCATTGAAGAAATAAAATATCTTTTAGCTTTAAATCTTTTTATGGGCATAAAAAAGCAATGCAGCTATCGTGATTATTGGTCATCAAAATATCAATCAATTGAAAAATTTATGATAAAGAAGCTGACGGAAGAAAGAAGTAGCTTACGTCAATATATGCCTATGAAACCGATTAAAAGAAGCTACAAAATATGGGTTCGTGCTGACCAAAATGGATTTGTTTCCTAATTTCAAATATATACTGGCAAAATTTCAGATATTGCTGAAAAATATTTAGGAGCCAGAGTAATCAAAGATCTGAGCCATGATTTAGTAGGAGAACATTATGGCAACAGACAACAAAAGTTCAAGGGGGAAACACAACTGGAAACTAACCAAAGATGAAATATTGGCCTTGATTTGAATGGATTAAAACCTATTTTATTTCTTAGAAATTTTCATAGCCCCAAAGATGAAGAAGTAATTGAAAAAAATTAAAAGATGGAGCTCACGCTGAAATGTATAAAATTAGTAATAGTGTTGTGCCTGTTTTTTACGTTACGTAATATTCTCGGTTTTTTACATGTAAAATACGTATTTTACACATAACAATTTTTTACAAATTGTAAAATACAAAAACTATTCGTAACTAATTCAACACTACTTATAGTTCATAATCTCAATTCTTTCGTATCTATATAAAGAAAATTGAATATAGGTATGATGTAAAATGAGAATTAAACTTTAAATAATTGAATTGAATTGAATTTATTTATAATTCTTCTAATTTATTAATTATAATTAAAAGTAAAATATTTGTAGAAAAATATAAATAAAATTATTTTTTTTTCAAAGAAAATATGGTTTGTTTCTCAGCTACTAACTTATTTTTTAGAATAGAAAAACAAAATCTACAACACTATGGGATTGAAGTGTAAAACGATTAATCATTGAACACATTCAATATTAATGCTATAACATTTTAATGTTATCGGTTACAAAAATTGTTTAGATGATTACGAGAAATCATTACCATCTTTCGGCAAGATTATTTAACTTGTCACAGACAGAGACATCTGTAGTGCAATTTGTTCTCTATCGATTATTGCTTAAAATAAGAATTACGTTGCTTCAACTTCATACTGCTCTAATGTTGTAGCAAAACGAAATAAAAGAATTGTTGCGCTATGTGACGTGAGAAGATAAAATCCAAAAATTTAGGTGTCATTTGTTATTGTCAAATGTCAACACAAAAAAACAAAAATAAAAATCGAAAAATAAAATCAGGTATATAAAAATTTAAATATTATATTATATCAAAATAATATAATTATATCCACCAGCTCCAAATACACCAGCTCCAAAACTAGAGGATTTTATTACGGCCAAGGAATCAAGGATAGTGCAAATTTGCTTGAAAACGATATTTCGTATGAATGAGTTGGAGTTCAAAACTATGCTTATTCGATTTATCGCTCATCTTAGCATTAGCTATAAGAATACGGCAAATCAAAATTTGGCCCGAGATATTAAAATTTTGCTAACCGTTTTCGAGTGAGTTTTCTATTACTTATTAAATTACAAGTCAAATGAAACTATACCAATGGCTCTTTGGCTCGAATATTTTAATTTTCTTAACTAAGTAGAATTTTGACTGAAAAATAAATATTTTGTTTACTTATGCTTATAATAATTATTAATAAAAACAAATATGTTGTATTTCAAAAAGATTGTTTATTTATTTATTATTACTTTTAAATGTAACATTAATGAAATTTTGTTTATCGCAACATCACTATCAACAAATCGATTTAGAATTTCTTTATTATTTAAAGAATAATATTAATAAATATGAATTTATTTTTTAGACCTATTAAATGTCAGGCTATTTCGAATTAGGCAAGGAATTTGACCCCGATTTGAAAATATCCGTTCAATCTGCGCTGTCGATGCTTGAAGATTTAATAATTTCAGTGCTAAGTTGGATCTGGATTCTTTTGAGTATAAAGTTTGGAAATTTCCACTTTGTTTTTGTAAATGTGCCAATCCTCAATCCTCAAATTTCCGTGGCCAATTAAATTTGTTAGACACCAAAATAGTTATGGAAAATATATCAAAACTAATTTTTGATAAAGATTTTATCAAAAGCGTACAAAACTCAAAAGAATTGTTTGATCCCATATGTAATCGTATAAACACTTTCCAACGTAGAAAAACCACTTTTATTTATATTTTTCTACAAATATTTTACTTTTAATTATAATTAATAAATTAGAAGTAATATAAATAGATTCAAAAATTTCAAATCCATTTCTCATTTAACATCATATACCTATCCAAATTTTTTTTTCATATTCGTAAGAATTGTTGTTTTTGAATTAGTTACGAATATTTTACGACGCAGTGTTCCTCGCAGTAATTGCATTTGCGAAGTGTATATTTGGATAACGACTTCTGTAGTTATGTCGTATTTTATATTAATTTAACTTAGCATCCTTTATTAATATAGTTTTTATCGAATAAAATTAAATCTATTAATATGATACAAATTTACTTTTCGTATATTAAGGTTTGCGATTTTACTAAGGTTTTTAAATCCGCGTTTGTTGATTTTATACAATATTATACGTATTATACAGTAATTTAAGTATATTACCATTTTTTACGTAAAAATGTATAAAACAGTTTTTTACATACAATTGCACAACACTATAACAAACATATGTTATTTGTGTCATATATTATTTACACATGTTCGTCCATTTTCACATTTACAGCCATAGTAGTTATGGCTTTGTCCTTAATATTTACATGGGTTATGTCGATCTTTCTGACATGTTAAAATCATGCTATGAGCTAGACAGAAAATCTGAGAAATGGTGGTATTGAATTTTTTTCCTCTTCGTAGATGTGACTTATATAAAATTGGAAGAGAATGCGCTGGCTTGACTTTCAACCAATTCAAATTGGCGGTTATTATCGGTAATATGTAATATATTGGTACCGCAAAATAGGTAGAAAAATCAGCATTGAAAAGTCAATAAATAGGTTCAAAGTTCAAGTTCCGTTAGAGCAAAGAAAGGATAAGGATAAAGAAGCGCATTTACCCGTTAATGGTAATAAAGTAAGATGTGCCAACTGCAGCACAAAAAACACAGTACCAGATGGTATTGTAAATCTTGCAATGTTGGATTATGAGTGCTCTTAACTTGCACCGACCATATTAGCCCGCCTCAATGAAACCTATACTATAATTTGTTACACATTTATTACAATTTATTACAACAAACCCCGATTTTATTACAGTTACCGTTTTCGAGGAACGAGTGGTCGGTTTAGCTTGTAAATAAACCTACACCGCCAAAATTGTAACTTCTGATGTAGCTGTGATATCGTGATGGTTCTTGGTCCAGAATTTATTACAAATTAATTACATTTATTAAATAGTTCAAGATCAACCCTATATCTTGACTAGGAGTAAATTTCACCCCAAACGATTATTTATGACAAAAACATCGATTTTACCAATATTAATAAATTATTACACCAGACCGCCACCAGATATTGAGCCAACCAAATGTTACTCCTTGGGCCTTGTGGAGGGCAGATCAACCTTATCCAGGTGTGTAATAAATTATCTTTGTGTCAGGTTATACGGAATTGGCTCCAAACCGTAAAGGGTTCAAACGTCTAATTTAAAGTCCGATTTTATCACATTCAACAATTTATTACACCAGACCGCCACCAGATATTGAGCCAAATGTTACTCCTTGGACCTTGTGGAGGGCAGATCACCCTAATTCAGGTATGTAATAAATGATCTTTGTGTCAGGTTACACGCAATTGGCTTCAAACCGTAAAGGGTTCAAACTTCTAATTTAAAGCTCGATTTTATCACCTTCCACAATTTATTACACCAGACCGCCACTAGATATTGAGCCAAATGTTACTCCTTGGACCTTGTGGAGGGCAGATCAACCTAATCCAGGTGTGTAATAAATTATCTTTGTGTCAGGTTACACGCAATTGGCTTCAAACCCTAAAGGGTTCAAACATCTAATTTAAAGTTCGATTTTATCACCTTCCACAATTTATTACACCAGACCGCCACTAGATATTGAGCCAAATGTTACTCCTTGGACCTTGTGGAGGGCAGATCAACCTTATCCAAGTGTGTAATAAATTATCTTTGTGTCAGGTTACACGGAATTGGCTCCAAACCGTAAATTTAAATTTCGATTTTATCACCTTCAACAATTTATTACACCAGACCGCCACCAGATATTGAGCCAAATGTTACTCCTTGGACCTTGTGGAGGGCAGATCACCCTAATCCAGGTATGTAATAAATGATCTTTGTGTCAGGTTACACGCAATTGGCTTCAAACCGTAAAGGGTTCAAACGTCTAATTTAAAGTTCGATTTTATCACCTTCCACAATTTATTACACCAGACCGCCACTAGATATTGAGCCAACCAAATGTTACTCCTTGGACCTTGTGGAGGGCAGATCAACCTTATCCAAGTGTGTAATAAATTATCTTTGTATCAGGTTACACGCAAGAAAAAAAAAATAAATGAATTATTAAATTTCATATACAACAATTCTTTGAATAAACCGTTAGAAAAAAAATATATGTATTTATAATATGTCTTGAATTGAAAATATTTTAAATATTTAAATAAAAATTAATTTTTTTTTGTGTTTTTCAATGCTCTTTGGTATACAACATTTCTGGATGTTGATAGTTTTCCTACTCGTGAGCATCGAACATTTAACTGACCGTATGTGAGAAGCATGCGGATATTCCAATTTTAAACCGCAAACTTGAAGTGACTGACCTTGCGATGTGTTAATGGTCCTATCAAAAGCGAGACGTATTGGAAATTGTGTTCTTTTAAAATTAAATGGCCTATCTGACGAAATTATAGGGGTGCGTGGGATTAAAACTTCTTCTTCTTCTTTGTATTTGCCAGATAATGACCTCTATTCCTGTGACAAAATTTTATCATGTTATCATGTTACATAAAATGAAAAATGCTATTTTGGTATTCCGGTCTATTTCAATTTTATTATTTTATGTTATTTTGATATAACATAAAAGTAATAAATTAGGTACTTTTATGAAATGTTATAGACAAAAACGGAATCCAATGTGTCATATTCTGTGATAGAATCTTGTTTTTTAAAATAGGCAAATAATTAAAATAAGCCGAATGATAAATGTCATATATTCTACGGTATACGAGAGAACAAAACGAAAGATGTGCCAGGTACGTAAGTGCATTCCTGATTTATTTGTCGTGCCAATCTACGGATGCTCCGAGATGAAAGTAATCCTTATTAATTGCCCTCATTCCGATTCTCGAAATTGTTTAGGCTTAACAAGCGAACAGTAGAATTTTTAATACTAAAGTTGGATCCAATTTCCATAAAAGAAGACACAAGTCTAATATGCACTAATATATTTTTTTAACAATAAAATTATAATGTCAATTCCCCAATGGATTTATTGTACTTTAAAGGGAAATTAACATTATTATAAACATATTTCTCATACATGTGTCAGATATAAGCATTTCAAAGTTATACAATTTAAAAAATATAATTATTTACCAATTCTCTATAGTAGATCTTTAATTGTTTCTTGAATTGATGAATATTCATTACGGTTTTCAATGACTCAGGCAATCTGTTGTAAATTGAGGGACCGGGAAGTCGGATTGATCTGCGTCCAAATTCGTTTGTAATAGATCCGCATGATATGTTATTAGCAAATCTGGTTCCATATTTATGATTACTATTACTAAATTCTAAATTAGATAAAGTAGAAGAGTCATTTAATGTCCTGTACATATACAATGAAACTTGGTAATCATACAACGCATTCAACGGCAAAATTCCTTTGGATTCAATTTCATATAAATACAATGTTGATAATCGAAAAGGGAGCTTCAAGAAAGCTTTCACACTTTTGTTTTGCATGATTTGAAGAGGTTTTAACCTGCTCCGACTTGCCGTTCCGTAAACAAAAATTCCATAAAGAATTCTGGGATGAATAAATGCAAAGTACATCAGTCTTAATACATAACGAGGCTCAAAATACGAGAGTTTCCTTACCAATCCTACTAACGGAGCCATTTTACTACAAACCGATTTAATGTGTCCAACCCAAGACATGTGCGTATCAAAAGTCACTCCTAAGTACTTGAAATATTCAACTCTATCAACTACAACGTTATTTATATTAAGATATGGCAAATCAATTGGACTTTTTTTGTGGTTACTTTGTTTTATTTAAATTCAATGAGATCACGTTCGATTTGAAGTATTCCAGTAAGATGTTCATATCATGCTTCATGCTATTCTGTATTGTAGAAGGGACTTTTGTTTCATAAAATATTGCAGTATCGTCTGCCAAAATTTGAATTTTGCCAATCATGGGCCAATTCGAGATGTCATTGATAAATATCAGGAACAGTAATGGTCCCAACAAACTGCCTTGAGGAACCCCACATTTCACAGTTAAAATATTACTGCTAATTGTATTAATCATAACATATTGCTGACGATTAGTTAAGTAACTATTAACCAATTTATAGGCTACACCACGAAATCCATAACCGTATAGTTTATCGAGAAGCAGCTTGTGATCAATAGTATCAAAATCTTTTTTTAGATCTAGAAAGAGGGCTGCAACATACTCCTTTCGATCCAAAGCATTGTAAATCATGTTTGTCCTTTCAACAAGAGCCACATCAGTGCCCGCACCTTCTCTAAACCCATACTGATATGCGTAGAAAAAGTTGGATTCATTTAAAAAACTCCTGAATCGCTAATTTATAACTTTTTCAATAATTTTATCGAATACAGACTGATAGGATCAATAGGTAGGATACAATTAGGATACAATAGGATACAATTGATAGGATCAATGAATTAATCACTCATTATCCGAAATTAAAATATGATTATGAAACATCATTTGAGGCGGCCAAATCCCTTGATGGGATATAGTGCCAGAGAGAGAGAGACAGATAGAGTACAAATAGGTCTATAGTTAGAAATTAGATTTTTCTCACCACTTTTGAAAACTGGGACAACTATGGCAATTTTTAATTGATTAGGATATTCACCGGTTTGAAAAATTGTATTTATTAACATCGCAATAATTTCAGAGAAGAAGGCTACATTACGCTTCAGAACCTGATTACGAATATTATCTGGTCCACTACCTTTACCATTATCTAGAAAACAAATAATATTAAAAATCTCCGCAGGAGTAGTGGGCGATAGAAATATAGAGTCAGGATTCGAACGCAATGTGTTAAATTTATTAATATCTCTATCACTTCCAATTGCTTCTCCCAGCGAATTACCTATACGTACAAAGTAATCGTTAAATATATCAACTATATCAGATATACTACTATATTTGTCATCGTTAACGACAATAGTTTGAATATCGGAGTTATAATTATTTCTATTTAAAAACTGGTTGATATTTTTCCATAAGTGTGTTTTTTCACATTACTAAACATAATTTCATAAAACTGTTTCTTCGCATAATATTTCTCGGATGATATCTTTTTATTTAAATTACACAATTGTTCACGAATTACCATGTTATTGGAGTCTAATTTGTGTTTCTTTAATAATCTGTTGTGTTTCCCAATGAGTTTCCACAAATTGTAAGTCATCCAGGGACAAGAGTTGGTCTTCAATTTAGCAACAACACTTTTGATTACTGTAAATTTATCAACTAACTGATTATATTTCTCAATAATCAGTTTAAAAGTTGTATCAGGATCATTAGTATCAAAATGCGTGCTTTCGAGAAAATCAACAAAACATGAATCAACTTTATCAAAGTTAATAACTCGTTTTTGCAGTTTTCGTCGGAAGAAAGGGAAACCTTTGAAGTTAACCGACGTAAAGACAAAATTATGATCACTAATATTAGAGAAAATGGTGGAATTTTGAACTGTGCTAATATTAACAAAACTAGATACAACATGAGAATATTGTTACTAATTGATTTCGTAGCAAACGTGTTAGTAACAATCATTCCTGAGCTCATCTGAATATTTTTATAGTCATAAACTAAATCCGATTTTTTATTTACAGGTATATTTATGTCTCCAATAATAATAGTATCAGTTTTGCCCATATTAAAACCATCCAAAAATTCTAAAAATCACTTAACCTCTGAATTTGGTGGTCTATAAACAGCTAATAATTTGGTCCATGTGTAATCAGTAAGCTCAATACATATAAAATGAAAGAGAAACTGATTATCATTGCACATAACAATATTAAAATTCAGATTAATTTTAACAAATATAGCTAAACCACCACCTATTATATAAATAATGGATATCCATTTTTTATGGTTGGTGCTGTGGCTTTTATCACAATTTTATTATATTTTGTTTTAATTGAAATAAATCAACTAATAATTATTATTACTTATTAATAAAACTTTTAAATTTAAAAAAAAAACATTTCACAATATAAAATATCAATATTATTGAAACAGATTTAAATGATACTATTAAAACAATAAAAACACAAAACTTTCATTAATGTGATAATAAAACATATTTTTCTCTTACTGGAAGACCAGTTTCGGATATTCGTCCATCATCAGTTCCTAAACGTAACTAATTTGATATTTCTGAAGATATACGTAATCGATTGTCGTTTCTATATTTGTTTCCAATACCGTATAATATAATGTCATATATTTTGTTGGTTTTCGTATTACGTTTATCGTTAAGTAATAGCGGGTTGTTTGTTGTTTCTATTTTTATATATTTCGATTTCTTCAAGTCTATCCATCCTATGGCCTTTTCTGATATTGTGCATGACGTGTAGGTTCGAGTCCATGTCTGTACATGTATGGTTTTCGCTTATTAAATGTTGAGCGTAGTTCGATTTTACATTATTGTTATTGTGTGTATGTACTATTTCATTAATGTGTTCTTCAAATCGTTGTTTAAATGTTCGGCCGGTTTGCCCGATGTAAAATTTATGGCAATCATTTCATGTTAACCTGTAAACCCCACATTCATATTTTTTGACATGATCCGTTCGTATTGTTTGTTGTAATTTTTGACATGTTCTGTGCGCGACTGTGTAATTGTATTTATTTAGGATTTTGTTAATTATGTAGCTGGTGCTTTTATCGTATTGCAGTGTTACATATTTTTTGTTGTTATCGTTGGTCTGATTGTATTGTACACCACCTATTCTATCATCCCGATAAGAGAAAACACTCCGAAAGTTATTTAGTTGGAATGAAATGGCGTTGTGACTATGAACCCAAGTTTCACCAAGTACCAAGATATCAATGTTTTCGTTTAGATTTTCACTAAATAAAATAACATCATCAAACGTATTCATATTATTCATACAGCGTACATTATATTGCAGAATGTTTAATTTTTTTGAAGTAGTACGTTCAAGAAACAACTATTTACACAATTTTTTTCTAGTGTCTTACTGAATTTGCTCATAAAAATCAATTTTATAATTATAAATGTAACACATACGTAAGGTTAAACTATATTTGTGCAGAATGCATTCAATCTACCAGTTTACACGAGTTGTGATTCAACCAAAAATTTCTTCTCTTCTTTCCTCCGTGCCTATAAACTAAATTTTGTTTAAAGGCGAAGGGGAAAAGAAGAGAAGAAAATTTGGTTGAATCACAACTCGTGTAAACTGGCAGAATATTTGTTAGAACAGATACGTTTCGCCAATATAAAACTAATTGAAAATAAAATAGAGAGAGAATCAAAATTTTCACAAAAACAGCGTAACACCAAATATAGTAACACTTATGTATTATTAGGACTATATTATAATGAATTACAAGAAAAACATTCAACATTTTGGAGTTTAAGGAAATTTGTAATGATATGAACTATAAATAAATTTTAACTACAGTAAAAGAGACAATAAAATTGTACTACGGAAAAATACAGTAATTTGTGAGACGAAAATATAAACAAAATAAACAAAAAATGTCATTTGACATATTCGGTTTATAGTTTATTTTTGTTATTAGATGATATCATAAAGTTCCCAAAACATGTTCTTCATCAAGCGGAAATAAAATTGGATTTTGCTAGAAAATTTGGAATACCGGAGTGCTTGGTGCGATCGACGGATGCCACGTTACAATAATAGTGAATTTTTTCGTGGGAATATATTTCGCAACAGGAAAGGACACCACAGTAAAAATGTAGTGGCTTATTGCGATTCAAAAATGCGTATAATTTATGCAAATGCGCACTTTCCAGGTTCGGTGCACGACTCGGCAATCTGAATGACATTGCAACTACGGAAATATTTTGTCGTTAATTTCTCAAATATTTCTAACCAAACAAAATTTACTGTTGTACTATATACCGTACTTACAGTAAAATACAGTTGTTTATTCAATTCACAAAAAATAAGAAGTCGAAAGATTGCAAATTTTATTATTAGAAAAATAACAATAAATCAAAATTGGTGCGTATTTTTGGAATAGGCTTTGTTTGCTACTCAGTTTTTCTTGAACATATAAATGCAAAGGAATAGGCACGATTCGACTACTCGCAATGACTTTATTTCTTTCCTCTTAAAGTAAATTTTTCACAGATAAAATTCACAACATAATTTTAATAAAAATAAATAAAATTAATTTCAATATAAAATAAGTAAACAAGAGTTAGATTCGAAAATCCTCGACCTCCAGATTCGCCTCACAAATTGAATCTTCATTTCGATCAGTGATAATTGGCTCACTTTGCATTACGTCTTTGTAAAAAATTAAAATTGGATTTCTTTCCATTCAACCCCAAAATGCTTTTGCAAAAGCCTGACGACGTCTGTTTGCTTCTGTTTTATTACGGTCACTCCTGGTTGAATCGTGGCTGGTCGCATTGATCTGATTGTTTTAACTATTTTCTGAACCGATCTGTGCGGTGGAGTGAAAATGACCGGCAACCGGCAATATTAGTTCACTTTACATTTCAGGATGCTGATGATCTCAGCCAGTAAAACAGCATGCCAATCATTGTGTTGTTCTGATTCTGACCACTAATCTGATGTTACTTATATTTTGAAGGTCCATATTACATAGGCGGTGATAGACATAAGATGTAATTTCGTTAGATCCATTTTTGTGTACGTTTTCCCATCCAATGTTACAAGAAAACATTATTTTATATTAGTTTTGAGCGCCCCGTGCCGATTACCCTTCCAAACAGATATAAATATAGTATATAGCACCATATTTTTTTTTTTGACAATTTTGACTAAAACAAATAGAACAAGGCTAAATAAAAGGCTAATAAAACGTAATTAATAAACCGTTACTAAACAGTAAAAATAACAATTAATCAAAATTGGCACGTTTTTTGGAATAGGCTTTGTTTGCTACTCAGTTTTCCTTAAACATACAAATGGCAAGGAATAGGCACGATTTGCAACGAGTTATGGAATAGATTGATTTTGCTTCTAAGACTGTGTCCGAATTGTGTGATAAATATTTTTTAGTACAAACATTGTGAAAATACCGAAGACACACGAATTATCATAGTCAGGTACAGTAATTTTTGACAGATAAGCGATAATTTAATCGGATGGAAATTATCGAATGTACTTGTTTAGGGCATTGATTATGATTAGAAGCTGTTTAATATGTCATTGTATTTCGATTTTTAAATAATTCAATGCAAAGTTAAAATTAAATAAACATAACTGGATTTATGATTTCAAGTGTTTTTAATATTTTATAACTAAGACTGTGTCCGAATTGTGTGATAAATATTTTCTAGCACAAATATTTGACACTAACGTGAAAAATTTTCTCTTCCGGTAATTTTTTTTTTCAAGTTGCTGCCCGAACTCTGTGATAATTTTTTTGGCAAAAATTCCCCGCCCTCATTTTTAATTTTAATTTGAAAATATTGAATTTAATCATTATAAGATTAAGATTAAGTTATAAATTATTAAAAACACTTGAAATCATAAATCCAGTTATATTTATTTAATTTTAACTTTGCATTGAATTATTTAAAAATCGAAATAGAATGATATTGTGGAACATTTAACCTTAAATCCATTTTTTTCATAATAAACAGCTTCTAATAATAATCAATGCCCTAAACAATTACATTCGATAATTTCCATTCGACTAAATTATCACTTATCTGTCAAAAATTACTATGCTCATTGACTATGATAATTCGTGTGTCTTCGATATTTTCACAATGTTTGTACTAAAAAATATTTATCGTACAATTCGGACACAGTCTAAGCAGTACTTGGAATGGAATATAATCGTTTTGCGTTCAAATATGGGTTTCAAGTATTATTTTTGAAGGAATAAACCGATTTAGTGGCACCTAAATTATGTTAGGTTATAGATTTTTATCCGTTGAACAAACCCAAATTAATATCTTCATTTTTTTTTTAAATGTAATAGATATCGGTTTGTTTCTAAACGACATATTTATTCCTAAGGCTTTTCCATCTCTGGATACAGGTTTGATCTGTGATATAATGATAGTATATAATATAATAGTCAAATAAAATTAATTTTTATTAATTATTTAGGACATAAACTCAAATTTACAATTTTACTTGCTTCTTCGAGTTTCTCTCCTATTTTCTTCCATGCTGCAAATTTTTTTTTGGATATTTTTATAGAATTTTGAGGATTTATTATACAAAATAGTATTTTTTTGAACTAAAGCAATTCTAAACATGAAATGAATAGCAAAAAATTTGTAATAGGATGTATATCAAAAAGTTTCTGTTAGATGTCACTTTTGATTGTCCACCAACAAAGAGTTAAAGTTGAATTAACTTTTCTTCTGTTACTTCTGAGTCGCGTCGAGTATAATCGCTTTAGCACAAACTCATATATTTTAACTTATTATTTTTTGTTAGTCACGTCGGTCGCTTCGAGTATAGCTCAGAGGTTAGCGATGAATCCCGACTTGAAGCAATGAAGGAGAGTGATAGTTTCATTATACGAAGACCCAAGGAACGTTATAATGATGAAGCTGTACAGAAAAAAATTAAACTCCTACCATCAGTCATGATCTGGACATGCGTAATCGCGAATGGCACCGAACCTCTTTATTTTGTGGAGGGCACTAAGTAACTGTAGAACTAAGTAAATGTAGAAGAAGGGTCATACACCTTCATGCAGGGTGGAGCACACTTAGCAGATAGCATACACCTTTTGTCGGGATCCGGAAATTCACCCGATCTAAATCCGATCGAAAATGTATATATCATGTTAAAAACGGTTGGGTACTCATCCCCGAAGTGGTAAAAACTTGTATTCCCAGTATGCCAGCTGAGGATTAACAAAATATGTAATATCTACTAACAAACATAAATAAACATTTTGTATTATTGATATGTGTCTGTTTTTATTTTGTTCCCGATAAATTTGGAAAAAATACCAAAATCAGAAGGTGGCTCTAATTCAATTGCCAGGTACTGTACTTATATTTCAATCGCGCTGTTTTGCTATGCAAAAAATTTTATTGGCTAGTATTGGATTCTAACAACTAAATACGAAATGATTTTAATCCATTTTGTAAAATACTTATGAATAAAACAGTAAAGTTTACGGATGCTTTGGAATAGCAAGCAGAATGATAAAGTTTATTGTAAAATTTTAATTTATGAATAACAAAACTGACTTTATAACGAACCCTCAATTTGTAAGTTTAAGTAATAAATTGGACTTCATATGCAACGGTTATTCATATCATATCAAACATATTGTTTCAACCGATACAATGTTGGTCTAATTGTTTTTGTGCAGTTAACTAAGATAAAATTATATTAAATTCTAACTATAAGATGCAACGAGAAAAAAGCTGCCCGCCACCAACTATGCTACATATACATATGTATGTACAAGGAGTCACAACAAATTTCATAGCTAGTTCATGTGGATATAAGACGGTAAACTTTGTGTTTATTTTAAACAAGACAGCAAAAACCGGATACAAACAATTTGGAGCATAAGACAGACATTTTTTTAGTTTTTGCTTTTTTATTCAATTAAGGATTGTAACCACAAAGTTTGTCTCGTCTTTTGCTTTACTTTGCGCTGGCTTGTTTATATTTTTAAACGTAGCGCACACAAAAAATGCATTTATTTATGCTTTAAGTGGATAACATTACTACAAAATATATGTCGTATACAAAGTTCTGCTGCTTTTAATAGGTTTAACATTTAGTTGAATAGAGTTTAGTAATATTTTTTCCAGTATGCGTTCAAGTGTTTTGTTAGGGTGTACTACGAAATCTCGTTTTTCAATATCCCGGTTTTCAAAATCCCCCAGAAGATGAAGATCGATCACAAAACAGTTTTAAGCCATTTGCATAAAGCTGTCTTCGAAAAGAACCTCGAAGTTTGGGTGCCTCACGTTTCGATCCGCGAATCCTTGGCAAAACGGAATGAAATCGAGCCATTTCTGAGTGGAATGGTGAATGGCGACGGGAAATGGGTCACATATAACTGTGGTCATAACTTGGCATCAAGCGATTATCATCTGTTTTTGCCCATGGCAAGTGTTCTTGGTAGTGTAAAAATGACCTCAATAGAGGCTTATAACAACTGGTTATCTTAGGTTTTGGTAATAGGGACAAGGGGATTGGAGAAACGGCAGAATGAAATTGCATTATAAACCGAGTTATCGAAAAAACGGCGCATATTTCAGCCAAAACAAATGATTATAGCCATGTTAAATAAAGCCCCAAAGTAAACGTAAAAATAATGAATTTATTTTTCCCTAACCTAATATAATTGACGTCATTATAAAATAGTGTGTAATGTACGTAAAATTAAAATTAAAATTGAAATATATTAAAAATTGTACATCTAGTAAAATCGGTAAAAAACCCTAAAAATATTGAATATTGTCATGAATTAAAGTAATTGATGTCGATTTAGTTGCACGTGCACCCTTTCTAATTTGGACCATTCAAGAATCAACCAGAACCAGCCCAGCACATATTTAATCGGGATTTAGGTACTCATACATTATTACTTTATAATTATTAGTATTATTATAATTTTTAACTTCGTTCGGTAAGACCAAAAAATCCTGAGAAATTATAAAAAACGACGCTGGGCGCGTGTTCTTGAAATTGGTGGAAATTTCCGCATGCGAAATATAATTTGCTTTAAAATTAATTATATTATTTGAATTTTTCGCCAACTATTTTAATCGTTTTTCCCCGCTAGTAAGGGAATAAATCCGCATCGATTTACCAAGTTGAAAATTTCCACCGATTTTTTTTTTTAGTAGGGAAATAAATATAGAAAACTTGCAATCAAATTTGGCAAAAAACGATTAAAGTAGCCGGCGAAAAATTCGAATAATATAAAGAATTTTAAAGCAAACTATATTCCGCATGCGGAAATTTCCACCGATTTCAAGAATACGCGCCAAGAAATTTCGTTGCAAAATGACTCAGGAAAGTCGAATGGTTCGAATATATTCACGACCTTCGATTTTGAAACCTAGACTATTCAAAGTTTTCCACAAAACAACTCTGAAAATTTTTCTAATTGTTCATTGATTTTGTAAATATTTGATTTTAGTACTATCAGGTTGGATTATAGTATATTATTATATATTCTATGCCAAAGGATTAATTTGTCACCAGCGCCAACGCGATGATTTTGTGAACTAAAATGATTGTAATAAAATTGTAGCTTTTCCAATACCTTTCAACCATGAATAATTTATAATATGCCACATAGTTTTAATGGAATGGGCTAAATGTAACTGCTTCCAGCGTCACAACGGTAGTTTTTACAACTTATTTTGTGACGCTCTTCAAGACATTTTCAATGAGATACGTATATTCTATAATAAATCAATAATCATTGAATCATCAATGATTATATAGCAATGAGATAAATTGTAACTGCTGTAACGTTAGTGCGCTATAACACTATTTATTATTTCGACTTACGTATACAGGGTGTGTGCCTTACTTATTATATTTATAAGTTTTTATTAATTGCCCAAAAACCTCGCCATTAAATGGTCATAACTTTTTTGTTTGTAGTCGTAAAGGCACGAAATAACTTTTACATATTTATTTATTTATTCAAAGAAATCTATTCTGTGATACATGTATGATTTCAAATTATTTAGTTTAAAACACAAATTTATTAAAACAAGTGTAAAAAAAAATTAAAACATTTAAAAATTTAACGAAAAAACTTTAAACAAAAACAGAATATAAATCAAATTTTGATTTAACATTTAAAAAATTATTCTTCAGGATATTTTTGAATTTGTCCTTTGATAAATTAAAGTCGAATAGGTTGTCGATAATGTTGAATGATTTAGACATCCTATTGATGGGGTTGTTTTGTCCATAGTTTGTAGAATGGTGTTCTAGTGCTAAAAACTCATGGTTTCGAAATGTTCTGCATGGCACATGAATTGATATGTTTCCCAAAATGTAACCTGCATCAGTGCGACCAAGCAAAACGTTACAAATAAAAGCCGCGCCCAAGAGAAGTCGTCTATTTTCAAGCGTGCATATTTTGTATTCCGTGTATCTTGTTGAGTATCGAGCCACACAGAAAAAAATGAAATAGAAGAATTATCTAATCTCAATTAAATGATAATGAATTATATAATTACATTTAATATTTTATTTGTATTAACTAATCATTTAACAAAATACGAAATGAAAATTCAATGATTTGGCTAAACAAAATTAATTGATTTTTTACATTACAAATTATATAATTAATTAAATGAATTTATTATATTATTGGGAAAATCAAGTAATATCTTTCGCTGAAACAATAAAAATATTTGATAAAGTTTATTTTACGCCAAATTTATTAAAACAGCTAAACATTGGTTGATTTCTACGAAAATCATTAAAAGTGGCTATTTGAGTTTACTAAACAAATTGATAAATCATCTAGATCAATAGCAGAAACATAGAATTAACTTTTGTTCTTTCATATAATTCAAATGGATGAATGCAGCTTTATTTTGAGAGATGTTTCACAAAATTATAATAATTCGCTAACTTATTGAGTTTTTATTTTATATATATGGATAAAGCATTTACTATTTCCTTACAGTTCAGTCGAACCTTCTGATAAGATGATCGAATTTTTTAAATAAAGTATTCAAAAATCTTATTAGTTCGAAAACCAAAGTGCCAAAGCGAAACGCTTGGTATTGATTGATTTAATAAAATCACTCACTATTAATAATTTAATTTAGAACAACAGTTTTCTAAAATCTAAACAAATTTTTTGTTTGGTTTCCTTGGAAATTTATGCAAATCATTAAAATATTTAATCAAATCATAAAAAATGATTGATCATTAATTTTAATTTATAAATAAATGTTTTATCTAATATTTATTTAATTTTACTAATTAATTTATTTAATCACTAACTATTTGTTAATAAATCAAATAAATATTTTATATGTTTTATTAAATGTTTTAGTTGAAACATTTATTTTAAGGTCCATTCAATGGCTAAAAATCAATCCGCAACTTTAAATGAAATTGATTAATCCTTATTTGATAAATACTAAACTTTTCTTTCTGTGCACATTTTCATGGAATGGTAAGTTGTGGTCGTAATCCCAGTCACTTTTCTTTAACAAGAAAGTCAGAAACATCTTTTGAATGCTTTCAATCCTTTTAATGTGCACAACATAGTATGGATTCCATACCGTTACAGCGTATTCCAGTCGATATCCAACGTAAGCGAATTAGAGTGAACATGAGGTTTGAATGTCTTTAAATTCACCTGTCCATCTTTAAACAAATCCAAACATGGCATTCGCTTTCGCAATACAATTTTCAATATGCCTATTGAAACTGGCATTTTCGACAAATTTAATACATAAGTCTGTAATCTCATTGCCTCTTTACAATTGTATTCTGCAATGTGTTTGTATTCTAAATAAACTAGCTGGCCTGTGACTGAATAATCAGTCACGTGATTACATTTTATTAAATTTTTGGTTAAGAAATGATTAAGAAGATTTATTAAGATGTAAATTTGGTGCACTTTTATCAAAAATAAAGTAAATTCATATACGCTATTAAATATTTAATAAGAAATGTACAAAAGGATAATAAAATATGAATTTACATGCGTATAATCTCTACAAAACAACATTCTTTGTTGTAATGCGCCCATCCCGATCAGCGCTTGTCTCAACCATAAACACTTTGAGTCCGTCAAATGAGCGGCATCGTGAAAAGGCCACAAATGCGGGGGCCGGAAAGTACACTTCTACCTTCTTCAAGCTTTGGCCCTAACTCTTGTTGCTGGTTATGGCGAACGCGAGCTGGACGGGAAATTGGAGGCGAGACATTTTAAATGAGAAGGTGCCTTCCGAGGGTGAGAGCTTTATATGTGGTAAGAGAACGCGCTCGCCTTTTGAGAAGCCCGCCAGCAATTCACGTTCCAGACTGTAACGGTTTATTTTTGCGACTCGCATGCGTGTTCCATTGATAAGACCCTTGCTAGTGTTTAAATTCCTCATCAAAAGAACGATGGCGTTTACCTTTAGCGGGATAACATGGCACGGATGTCCGGATCCTTCAATCTTGTTGAGAAACTCGACATGTAGGCGGAGTTCCTCATTCATGTCGTCACTCTCAACTTTATCAACACTAAGTTTGACTTCTTGTCCGCCGGGCAGGAGGTCAAGCACCTGCTGATTGATTAGCGCACAATCATCATTCTTAAGTGCAAGGGTGGCGTGCTCCTCGATGGTGCCCTCGGCTAGTGTTGTGTTGATGTCACCATACACGAAATCGATTACACGTCTGTCTTTGATTATGAGCGCGACCCCTGGCATGATGCTGGCCTCATCTTTCATGATGAGTTGCGCGCTTCTCAACTTGGTAGCGTGAGAGTAGTTTGGCTTCATTGATGAACCGGCAGTTTGAAAATGTTGGAAATATTGGAAAAATATTGGAACCGGCAGTTTGAAAATTTTGTGTAGCGTACGCCCACCTTCCATCAAGCTCGTGGCGAATCCAGTGAAGACGGAGCAAATGGACTCCAAGCCACGCCCCTTGGCAAATGCAATGAGTGATTGCAATACAAATGTCTTGCCACACCCAGCGGGAGCGTCAACGTAAAAGACCTTTGCTGACAGGTCTTCATTTGCACTCGCATACATGTTGTCGAAAGCACCATTGCTAAATATTAAAATCTCAAAAGGGAAAAGCACACAATTGCCGTAGCGCGCAACTTTATAATCTAAATATTTAATAAGAAATGTACAAAAGGATCGCTGTATTTGTGTGTTATTTTCATTTGTATATGAATAATTGTGACGTACTAAACTAATGTACTTATGTAGATTATATAGTCGATAGTCGATTAACCACCACACAAAAAGCAGAAACACTTCACGCTATTTCAAGCATGAAATTAAGAGCTTAATAAATTATCCGGTTACGAAATATACTTTGGACACAAATCAACCGCATATCGGGACGAAACTTCCTGCTTAACCTTTTCGCATAAATTAACAGATCTAATGACTAGTGCCTGAAATCGGACGAAAATGATTATTCCAAACTTTCCATAGATATTAGTTGCTTTCCAATCGACCATGGCAAGTACTTATAAGCACTTATGGTTTTTGTCTTTGCTAAATTTACTACTCACAACTGCTCTTCCATTTTATTATGAGTAGTTGAAAGCAGTTACGATAAATTTGTCCGCTAGGTGATTGTGTATACTATTTTTCTGTCAAAAATATAATTGGATGTCGTATGTGAAGCGCTAATAAAATTTCGGTATAGATATTTTTTTATTAAATTGTTATCACAAATAAACTACACATTTGTAGGTTATGTTTTGCTTTTGTAATTTTTTGTGCTTTCCAATCGACACTTTAGCCAATACACATTTTTTGCACTTACAAGTACTTGCGGTGGTCGATTGGAAAGCAACTATTATGTTTGTGTAAGTACTATGGTCAATCTTCACTCGCAAAATTTTGTCATGACGATAGAGTGCCATGACAAAATTGTCTTTTTACACTGACAGAACACCAAAATGTTTGTATGTATGTAGAATCATTTTATGTTTTCTGTTTTGTTCTGTATTGTCACGGTGTAATGACGGTTCAATACAAACATATTTTGTCATGGCATTCTGGCGTCCTGATTAATTTATAAGAGGTACAGTATAGGAAAAATGTTTCTTGGCTTTTACACCTATTTCCCGTTCACGTACCTTAATAAAACATATATTCTGCACATCTATGAAAAAATACCTTTCACCTGATATATATTTCATTAAGATACGCGCACGGGAAATAGGTTAAAAAGGGTGTACAAACTAAAAATTAAGCGTATTAATATATAAGATTATTATTTAATGCAATTCGGTTAAGAAAAATAGCTTATGGGCTTAACTTAAAAGGTATTATCTTAACCCTGACCTCGGCAAAATAGTATCTCTTATTTTGACCACAAAATGAGTGATTTCTGTGGCATGTAGTATACCATTGGAAAGGGCATAAACCAAGGAACAAAAACAAAGCTAATTTCCAAATAACCTTTGGTTTTTAAGCATTTTTGTTAAAAAAAATGCTATATGGTTTCGGTTTGCCGTCTGTCCGTTTGTCCGTTTCTGTGCACGATAAATTGAGAACGGGTGGAGATATCAACTTAATTTCTTCACTAAAAGTTCAAGCAATTCATGGCAATGATTTGGACATTTTTGTGTTTTTTGGGTTTTCGGAGATAAGTAGGGTTTTGTTAACCCGCCTCCTTAAAATTGATAGATTTTTTTTTTATTTCCTTTTTTATTTTGGTTTCATCGAGCATGTAAATGTGGAATAAAAATATATCTCGTCTGTAAGTGGGTTTGTGTGGGTGGTGTGGTTATGCGGGTAGTATGAGTAGTGGTATGGGGAGTGGTGGGGGTGGGATGAGGCGTTTTGGGTTTGGTGTGGGAATTTGGGATTTGGTGGATGAGGGGTTGTGTGGGTGGTATGTGTGTATGTGTGGAAGTGGGTATGGAGGATAATATGGGTGGTGCGGGATAGGGTGGTGCGGGTGAGATGGGGTTTAAATTGGATAGTGGGTGGGGGATGGTAATAATGTTTTGATGTGGTGGTTTGTGGTTGATTGGGGTCAGTTGGGATATGGTGGATTGGGATCGGTTCGGCTGGGTGTAGATGAGGCTAGGTGGGTGTGGGAGTGGGTTGTCGTAATATTTGAAATACGCAAATCATACTGCATATAAGTTCATATAGGCAACAAAAATGCTTATACAGTTCGACTCCGAAACTTTTCAGTCTTTTTTGTAATGAATATGACATTTTTTATATTTTTACACATTTTTAGGATTTGGAAGTACATAAGGCATGTTTCTTCCAATTGCATAGAATAATGATTTTTTTGGAATGAAATCACATTGCAGAATACAATAAAAGTTATTTTAAGCCTTTACGACGCTAGTGGGATGATAAGTGGAAGAATTTCCTACGATTGTGGATTTAATTCGACAGTGCTGAAAATAGACCCATATATGGAACAAAAACACCATTACAATCGAAAAAAAATCAAAGTAAAAAACTAAACTTGTATCGAAATTGTTGTCAAGACCTTTCAAAAGATATATTACATGAGTATGGGAAAACGTAAAGCAATAGCGTGATATTGGGTGTTTTTAGGGTGATTCCTATTGCAGGTTTCCGACCGCCTTGAGCTAGAGGCTCCAAAAGCTTTTCAATTCTCCGAATTAAAAATAAAAGTAGAATTAAAAAACGAATCGGTTAAGCTGTTCTGGAGATATCGTCGGTAACATATTTAAACTTTTTCCATTAATTGGAAGATAATGTTGAAAAGGTTAGCATTTACAAAAAACGGGAAAAGATTTATGTGATTCAAACAAATTGAAAGGTTAAATTTTCAACAAAGTTGACCTTGTTGATTTCTGAAATTTAGGCTGGAATAATGATTTTTGATTATACGAGAAAGTTTTCGGTAAGTTTAATTTTTCGGTTTATAAATCAAGTGTTGTGTATTCAAAATTTACGTGTACTTTCGTGGTAAAAGATAGTCGGGTGTTGGCCACAACATATTCACCCTTTATTTTTTCATTGTCTTATAATGAAATCGTTGTTTTATTGGTATGTACATACTGGCTTTTTACGCTATTTGCCGTAGGCACTTGGCGAAACACACTAATACTTAATAAACGCATTTTATTAAACACTGGTTCTTGAATATTTTAATTAAAAATTTGTTCAAAAAGTTTAAAAAATCACTCAATCGATTTCGACTTGTTAGCTCATCATCAGGAGTATCTACTCCAGTAGATACTCCTGATGATGACCTAACAAGTCGAAATCGGTCGAATAAGAGGTTTCATTTTGAATAGCCTGCTATTTGGGCAGCTGTCAATTAGATGACAGCTTCACATCTTTTGACATTTGATAAGTAAAAACTACACCAAAAATACACGCTTCAACAACGCATTGAAATTGTTAAAATCCACTACAAAATGGTGAAAATTTTGTAGTCACAGGTCGCAAAACTAAAGCACTTTTGGGTTGTCGTGAATCACCTTCTCGTCCGGCAATAGTGAAACTGGTGGAAAAATTTGAGCTGTTGAGACAAGTTAGTGATGTGAAGAATCGATACCGTGTGCGTCACTTAAGAAGAACTGAGAATATTGCTGCTGTAGCCCGACAGGTTTGTCGATTCCTCGTCGATCTTTGGAATTAGACATTCCAGCTTTTAAATTTCAGTTAACACAAGAACTTGAGAACACAAGATCTTGAAACAGATTGGGTCCTTCAAATGCATCAAAATGATCCGAATTTCCATCGAAAAATCATCTTCAGTGATGAGGCTCTAGGCAATAACGAGAGATGTCGCATTTGTGGCTCAGGAAATCGTAGACTGATTGTTAAAAAGCCTCTCCATCCTCAACGTGTCACTGTTTGGTGTGGTTTTTGGGCCGGCCGTGTGATTGGACCTTGCTTATTCGAAAATGAGGCTGGTGCAACTGTTACGGTGAATGGATTGCGCTACAGAGCTATGATTAATTAATCTTTTATGGCCGGAATTGGAAGATATTGATGTGGACGACGTTTATTTTCAGCAAGACGGCGCTACGTGCCACACAAGCAACGAAACAATCGCGATTTTGCAAGAAAAGTTTCCTGACCGTGTTATTTTTCGAAGAGGTGATCGCAATTGGCCACCAAGATCTTGTGATTTAACACCTTTAGACTTTTTCTGGCCACGTGATTTCTCTTAAAAATACTTGTTTTTTTAATATCAAAATGAAACCTCTTAATGGAAACCCCTTTATGATTTTTTCTCTCCAAAACCTTGATAAATTGTTATGAAGATTATCACGGTTTATTTTGTATTTGGTAAAACATTAAAATCAAATTGTACATGGATTATTACAAATAATCGTATGTAGGTATCCTAATTGTTCTAATGGCCATTTATCGTACTGAGGTTACCAGTCTTTTGTACTTTTTTTTACTAAGTAGCACATTACACGTTAAAAACACTCAGTAGAAACTTTTTACTTATTTTCTAGTTACCACCGGGAATAGAATCCAAGACCATTGATTAACAAAAAGAGCCCTCAACCTTCGCTGATACGGGTGTTTTAGATTTAGTAATTTGGTAGACATTTAGTCTTTGGGTAAACTTATAATTTTATGACATTTTCTTCAACTATGGTGCTATGAACACATTTTTATAAATTATTTTAAAATTATAATTCATTCTTATTTGTGATCAGAATTGCTTCTATAAATGCTGAAGCAATGTTAATATAAGTAGAACTAGAATTAATATTTGTTACTAAATTATATCTTTAATTTATTATTTAAGATTTTAAATTAAATAATATCTTTAAATCGAACAAGGTTCTTTATCGTTGCTACATGTCTCCTTTTTGTTTCTTTTATACTGAAAGGCTACTAAAACACAATCAAAACAATGAAAATTTGTAAAAATAGTTACCACAGATCACCCAATCTTAATAAATTATGTTTGATTCAAAATCCAATTAAACTTTTCCTAGTAACTAGCTATCATATGGTGTGACTGCTCCTCTTGCTTTTGAGGTATATACCACTGAATTAAGTTTTCTGCACAACCGTAATATTTATGGCAATTAAATATTTAATTCATTCTATAATTATTATTCTACAACAAAACACGGTAACAATTTACGAGAACCATAAAATAGCCAAGTTTTGTTATCTAAATTCATGTATGAGATGAAAATCCTATTTAAATTTATGGAAAAAGTTATTCAACTCAATTAGAACATTAATTTTATGCGGTGGGTGAAGAATGAAAAATAAGCAAAAAGGTATGCAGCCCTTATTAGACTAATGTTGGCATTTTAATCTCAGTGTCTTAAATTATAAATTAAAAATTTTATAATTCAACTAGGTAATATAATATGTCCATACTGTAATATGTTCAACCTCATCACTTTCGAACTTATAATAGTTTTAAGTTCAACTCGTTCAACGTCTAATCTTTAAAGCTTATGCCCAAAGATTAACATATGTACTTACACAGACACATTTTATTATTATTTTTAAATCAAATAATACATAAATTGGCTACTGTTGTTGGTTTTGGAAAAACTTTTTTCATAGAATTTAATTTACCAAAAATTTTCCTTTCAAAATCAATCAACAACATTCAGCTTTTCCTTTTTTTATTTTAAAACTAACCCTTGTCAAGCATTTTTCGTTTATAAAAAAGCAAAGCTTTAAATATTCTAAATACAAGATATTTCTTTCAGCAAACGGTAGACATAACAAGAACAAAACGAATGGAGAAATTAAATCAATTTTTCATTACTTGATTGGATGTAACAGAATACTTCCAATGAACGAGGCGCACTAGACAAAATGCTTAAGTCAATAAAAAGTTGGTTTCTAAAAAAAGTTTTAAAAATTTGATTGATTTTTAATATTTTTTAATGTTTTTTACGCACGAAATGTAGGCTAGATACGAGGTTTTTAAAATTAAATCTTGGTAGCTGAAAATAATTATTTATGGTTTGAGCCATGCGAAGCCATATACATTATCGATCGATTTAGCAGTCGCCTATTTTTGACATAGGCAATATGTTTACAGAAGTCTTGAAGTGAGATCGCTAACTAGAATGGAAAGCCAGCTTATTTGTGGCTGGTTTTATTAATATTTTTATTGATTTATGGTTTTTATGTTATATTTTGAAACTTTTATTTTCCGGTCTTCCATCACTCTTCCGAGGGGCCAACTCCTACATTTATATCTCTTCACGGTGCCCCTGGGTAGTTGTTAATGAATCATGCGATCTATTGGAGGAGATGCAGGGGTAATCTTGCTTATACTCATTGCCACTATACGGAGTCATAAAATTAACCCATCATCAAAAAGTTTATGGTTTGCTATTAGTTTTTTATTTGATCTGTTGAGTTGAAATAAAATTTAATTATTAAACACAAAATTAAAATAATAATAAACAGAGTTAGATCACCTAAAACAACCAGAAGTTATAACTAAGTGTAAAAGTATCGGCGGTTTGATGCTGCCTAAGCACTTTTTGCAGCTTAAGTTATCTTGTCAACAATGATAGAATTGTGTTTAAGGCCCCGATTCAAGATAACACGTGGTAGATTTTCATAGCTAAGATACAATAAAACTGATTAATTTTTCTAAGAGATAAAGGTACAGTACCGTTTTGAACTCTTAATACAAATTGTACCATTCGTAATTTTTAAACTTTTCATTTTTTTATCTGTTGGAGGCCGTGCATCGAACGAAAGTGAAAATAACAATCGAGAGTGTGAAAAATAAAAATGTATTTTCATATGCCTAATAGTTTGGTCACTACACAAACTTATTTATACATAATTTGATTTTAAGTGCTTATGTAGTAGCTCAGTATATCACATCAACTAAGAAGTAGCACGGACCCCCTTGACTCCAATTAGAATTAATGGGATGCTTAAAATTATTTATATTTTAGGTGAAAATGCTCATAGCCATGAGTCACCCAAATGTCAAAGGACAAATCTAAAAAAGGTGATAGTATCTCCCCGAATTGCAAAAATATATTGCACATTTTTCGCGATGGATTAAATAGTGTATATGTATATAAAAATATTTTCTGAACGTAATCAAATTTTTAAAACATTTCTTCGGCGTCTGTTTTTACACTTTTGCTAATTTCTGGAAAATCAGTTCAGATAATCTTTCGGTGGTGCCGGGGTCCTTTTCTTTAATTATTCCCGATCGCACGATTTTTATAAAAATTGCTGGAGGAGCGGTTCTTGATTACCAAAAACGGATTGGGATATGGGTCCTAATTTCGGGAAAATTCATTTATGTGGTCATCCGATGGGTCCAGGTGCTGCTTTTAATTTTTTTTTACTCGTACGATTTTCATAAAACTTGGTGAATGGCGGTTGTCAAATGATGTTGCGTCTTGTTGCACCTTGTTGTGGAATGATGCTCCATGTTGTTTGCTGTTGCATCATGTTGCGCCATAATTCGCCATGTTGCACTACGTTGCTTAAAGTTGCATCATGTTGTAGGATGTTGCATCATGCTGTATCATGTTGCACATTTTGTGCATTTTGTATCATATTGCGCCATGTTGCTTCTTGCTGTGTCTTAAGTTCTTCGTTAATTATAGGGAGCGTCATATTTTATGTCGGTACGTAAACATTGAATAACTGTGACATTTGATCAAAGCGTTTCAATCAACTAGTTGAAGCGGTCACAGATAACGTTGCCCAGAACCCAAAAGTACCGTATCGTCGCCGCGCTAAGCATTTTGGCGTCAGTAGTACCAGTTTGCGGCGTATTTTGAAAGATGATTTGCATTTTTTCAGTATAAAGTGAAACTAGCACAAAGAATATTGCCGACAGATCGTCCACGTCGCTTGGAATACGGCAAACAGTCGCTCGAATGGTTGACACTGAACCTGGCTCATTTCACACTTTCTGGCGGCGCTAATAAGCAAATTTGGGGAACGAAGAATCCACACAAAGTCCATGAAACGTCATTGCATGACCAAAAGGTGACGGTTTGGGTTGGTGTTTGCGCATTTCATTGGGCCATATTTTTCAGAGAAAACGAAACAGTCAGTGGAAATCGATATCGGATGATGTTGGGCTCCTTATGTCCACTCGCAAATGCTCGAAAAAGTCTTGACGGTTACTGGTTTCAACGAGACGGTGCGACATGCCACACTGCATATCAAACCAGTTTCTGCAACGAAAACTCCCTATGGACGCCTGGTGTCGAAAACAGGCGACGTTGACTGGCCACCCAGATCTCCAGATTTGCCCCTCCGGACTTCTATTTGTGAGGTTATTTGAAAAGCAAAGTGTACGCCAGCAAGCCTCATACCATTGACGAGCTCAAGGCAAATATTCGTGCCGAAATCATCGCTATACCGCCCGAGATGGTCGAAAAGGTAGAGAAAACACAGCAAAAAGGGCACATTTTGCTTTGGTCAATAAAGGCGACTTAATTGATATTGTATTCGAAAACTTGTCCAAATAAATTGCAAAGAACCAAATTGAATAAAATTACCTTATATAAATCGGTTGTTTTTTTCAAAGTTATTCAATGTTTAAATACCGATGTAAAAGATGGCACACCCGTTAGATATGTGGCGCCATGTTTCATCATATAGTCAACATTCCATAATATGATGATGCATGACGCCAGACATCTAATAAGTGCTATTTAAGTTGTGTAGGTATCGTTACGGCCACATTATGGATAGTTGAACTAATCGGGTCTTTGTTGAAATGTTGGTTGTTATGCGTAGCAATATACATATTTACTTGTAATTGTTATATATCCAGCCATATCCAGTATTCGTTCAGTTTTGTCTATATGTAATCGCCTAAACGTGGCTGCAACAATTCTTCTTCGGCATTCATCGAGAGCATCGCCATACCTGCAACGAGTTCCTCATTTTCTTGTAAGTTATACCATGTACATATTGAAATTTGTGTTTGATTTTCTCAATCATCTTACCTCTTGAATGATCACTTTCTTCAAGTTTACGCACAACCCTGGGTTACAGTCGTTCTCCGTTACTTAAACGATCTCTACACCAAAATAGTCAATACTATTCCCACCAAGCGATATGCAGTCATCATCAATCACCATGAACATCGCCTCTCCTAGCGCCCGCTGACCAACTAATGGCTCACTATGAGCCGATCGATTCTGCTTCCGGTTGAGCATCCAAAATTCGAAGTAATTTGTTTCTTTATTCTTGAACTGTAGCAATTTTCCGGTTAAATTGTTCATTATTTTCGAGCCAGCTAAACTGATTATTATCATTATCTGTGATCGCCTCAACAATGCTCCCCATCGTTTCCTAAATGCTCGACCTTCTGCTCCGGATCGCCGACTTTATCATTACTTTTGCCAAATATTTTGCCTTTCAATTGTTCTAGTTTCTGTACGGGATTTTGAATTGGCTGCCTGAGGACCTCTTCACATTGCTATAACTTTGAGTTTGTAGTTGAAAACCCCGATTCAGTTGTTAAAATTCTTCAATTTGTTGTTAAAAGTTTTGGTTCATTTGTTGCTAATGTTGATAAAACATTTAAGTTATACAGCCAATAATTGCGCCAAACCAATTTTTCAGAATTTATACTATTTGGAAAAATTGATTGAATTATTTTAACAACCAAACTTTTGTCAACAACATCTTCCAAACTTTAACCTTGTGATGGCACTGGAACGTTTTTTGGCACTGGAACCGTATCAAGTTAAAATCTTGTGCCGACCAACGGTCATTGATCCTGTACTAAAAGGCTGTAGAGCCTACCTGAAGTCTGGAAAATTTGCAGCGGAACCCAGTATATCGCAAAAAAAATTGGAAATGCCACAAATTAGAAATCCTTAACACTTTCAGTGCCACCGTATAGGATGCCAACGTATAAATACCACCACAAATTATTTTATTAATTTGGGATTTTTTTTATTTATTTCATCCTTTTTTTTCATGCCTCTCTTCATTTTGGGCACGTGATGTATGTTTTTTAGTTTTCTATAAAACCTGCTAAAATGAGAGAATTCGGTTTAGTTATTTTTCTTACGTTTCCTTCTCCATATTTTTTTTTTTTTTTGATAGTATATGTAAAGTACAATTTATTTGTTTACGCAACGTTAGTGCGATAAATGGCTGCTATGCTAGCAGAAGTGTTTTATGGTAAACGTAAAAGAGCTGACGAAAGTGGTAATGAAAGTGATGAAGTTGATTTTGATCTATCAGATTCGGACGAGTATATTCTAAATGATTCAACGTCGAGTGATTCAGACGAAGATATAGTAGACGATAATGCTGAATCGTCCGTCGAATGAAGATCAAAAAATAATATCCATATTCTAAAAGCTATTCGGGAAGAGTGACTGGAAACACCATTAAAACATTTCCATATATTGACGATGCCAGGCCATCGGTGATCACCATCTCAAACAACGCAAAACCCATAGACATTTATAATACTAGCCAATATGTGGGAAGAAATTTTGTTGCAGCCAAATTGCCTGGGGAAAAGTTAGTTGTGGTTGAATCTATGATACCGTGGCGTGGCAGACTTATATTCCGACAATAAAATCCAGGGAAGACTCATAAATATGGAGTGAAACTGCACAAACTCTGCGATCCACATGGTAATACATACACCAGCTCCATCTATTGTCGTAAATCAGATAATGCAACCAGCAAAGGACGATGGTGCTCCTCTTAGCACCAAAATTGTCTTAGATCTTGCGGATAGAAGTTGTTACTGCAAAACTAAAAAAAAATAAACTATTGGTAGAGAGAAAGAGAGAGCAGGAATTTTAGTTATAAAATGGATGGGCAAACGAGAAGTACTGATGCATAGTACCAGACATGATATGAGCGAAAGTTACATAGGCAAAAAAATCGAAACAATGAAGAAATGTAGAAGTTATAAATGATCATTGATTACAATAAAACAAAACATGGAATTGATTTGTTGGATCAAATGTCTAGCTATTCCACTCTTTTATAAAAAAGAGATATAAAACCAAACGTAAAAATTGTTGATTTCCGAAAACTGATTTGCAAGTGCCTCTGTGAATCATCAATTGCTACGGATAACGGTGTTGAACTTCTCCGAAGCTCATATCCTACAAACATATGCTACAAGAGACAATCGAAATACTATATAACAATTAGGAAACGATATATCGAACGCTATCGTAAAGTTAAAAACAGTGATGGGCGAAGTGCAGCCATAAAAAGTACAAACAAAAATCTTAACTTTCTGCAATGGGTGTGTTGATCATCCTCCATTCTGCATACCATTATATTTGATAAAATGCTTTACAAAAATTCACCAATTTTCTAATTTTTCTTATAATTTATAAAATTCTTAAAGCAAATTTGATATTGTTATTACTTATTTTCTTGGTTGAAATATTAGAATAAAATTATATATTTTGGTTCAACATAATCTTATTTTTATTCATCCTAACTCACGTAAAATCAAAAATACTCCAAAAAATTTAAAAGTTTTTAAAATCTAGGTGTCATACCATGGTCATAGTTTTTGTTTAGCTAAAGAGTCGCGCAGGAAATATTCAACATAAATTTACTCTGCATGTGCCCCGCATTCGGTACACATGGAACAAGAGGAAAAGAAAAGTGTGTACCGCCGGCGGTACACGTGGTACTAAATGTGTAAACTACTGATCGCCGACTGGAGAGTGGCCAAGTTGGAAGAACCAAAGACTGATTAGAGGGCACTATTATAACGATACAAGAAATTGGAGTCATAATGGGAAGTGATGAAAATTTACATCACACAATTTGGGGAAGCACTGATATGAATGAACGGGGTTAGTTACTCCTTAATTTACACTTTTCAGACATTACACTTTTCTCAGACACCATTATGGATAGTTTAGTAAATCGGAAGGTGGCGGACGATCATTCCTTTTCTGATCATTATTAACTCCAATTGTAATTGGAGACAAGATCCATCAACACACTTAGCTATAGAAAAAGGAGGAAAGCCGACTGGGAAATTTTTAGTACTATTAGAAGTAATTCACTACCGGTACCGGTTCCAAACCCGGTACTAATAACGCAATATTAAGAGCGTGTCCGCCTAGTAAACCCCTGAGCAAACTTTGACCATCGTGGTGGTCGACAGGACTCCAAAACACCCGTAAAATATACTGGAGGGTCTTAAGAGAACAAAATTAACGCTGCTATAAGGGCTCGGACTGCTGCAAAGAAATCTTCAAAACATACAAATATGAAAAAGAAATGCCAAAATAAATGCTTGGATGCTATACTGTAGTTAGTTTATCTGTAAGTCGTACCCACTTTCCAGGTAACTCTGAATCTGCACCACAAAGGTCTAAGGTCAAGAGAGTACCAGGTCTTACCAGTAGACAAGACTCGATGGCATTATACCGGACGATGTTCACCAAACTACCGACTTAACCTTACCTTGAGGCAGCAAGATATCTTCAAGGGCAGCCTAGAACTCGTCACATTCATAATAAATGGTCTGAAGTTATGCATATTGCAAGGGGAAATCTGTGGAAACTGCTCTCCAATCCCTTATTGCCCCTATCGAGAAATTTCTTTTTTGTATTTCTTCTCACACCGCATGGTGGGGTATTATACCCTCTTGGGGGAAGAGAAATTGGAACTTTGTCATAAATAACCAGTTATTAAACCTGGACGGATGTGGCTTTAAGGTGGTTGGTTATGCGAAATAATGAATCCACACAAATCTGGACGACCCTTCTCTCCAGGAAATAAAAACTTGCTGAGATCGACCTCCTACCTTAAATAGTATTGGATTGCCCTTCACTAATAAAGGGAAGTATCGGAGTCCCATTCAGGATAACTAACTAAGCTAGAAACCTAACTTACTAGAAAGAGTAAAAAAAACTGCAATAGCGCTTTATTCCTGTTAAAATGTCATTGGGAAAATATTGGGTTTGGAGCTCCACATTGTACATTGGCTCTATATTTATACTAGTAGGTCCATTTTATTAAATGGGATTACTGTTTGGTGGTCAGCTTTAAATATTCTGACCAACCAGAAATCCTCGGGGAAAGTACAGTGAACAGCTGCCTTGTATGTTAGTGGGGCTCTTAGGAACACTCCCGGACACTAGTGTTTTTAAAGCTCAATTACTTGCGATAAGGAGAACCGTTGACTAGTTGAGGTATAATGTAATGTCTGCAAGGCATGTCAGGCTTTGATTAAGGCGCCTTAATCATATTTCCTTACTGCGAAATTATTTCTTGAGGTGGTGTTTCTTATTATGATGTCCCTAAGAAACGTACTATATCCAATATTTGTTCTATCATTCGTTCGGTAAGGTTCACTAGGACTGGAGTGCAAGTGAGTATTTGAACTGGTTCTAGTTAATGGCTGACTTGAATTGATTTGCTAATTAAACAACTGTAATAGTCAATGTTATATGCGCATATTACAAATGTCATTTCATTTTAATTTAACGAGTATGTGAATGGCGCGTGACATCTGATGATTATTTTGAACTATACAACCCACGATGTAATAATATTATTATTTTTTCACGTTTGCCAGCTACAGTTACAGGTAGCAATTGCATGTTTGCGTGCGATCATCGCTACTGTAATATTAAAACTAAACCCAATAAGATAAGAAGAGGCCAATAAAATTATTTCAATCGAACTGTAGTTCAAAATGGTATGACCTTTAAATGATAACAAGAATATGTTAGCCATTGAACATGAATTTAGACATTCAAAATCAGTGTACTGCTATCAATTTGAGCAATTTGTTGAATAATTGAAATGAAAGTCATAATCAATTTAATCATTTTTTTAATATTCCATTGTACTTGCACTTTCGGTCAACGGATTAGTGAAATCAGTAAGCGATTTTCTATTCAAAATAAGGCAATTTTAAAAATAGTTTTCCTTTTTCACCAGAATGTCACGAATATTCTGCCATCCCAACAAATAGTTTGAAACCACAACCGCATTTAGTGTGGTTGCGCATTGCAACCGAAGGTGTTATTATCGTTGGTGTCGTAGGCTCACTGATAAGCGAAAATTTTGTGTTAACGTCTGCCGTTTCGAATTTAATTGAACATCAGAGTCAAGTATATTTTAGACCTGACGAAAGCTATACAATTGTGAAAAGATTCACGCATCCATTTTTCGATGGAAGGGCCCATTTTGATGTAGGATTATTAAAATTACAACGTCCGATAGAATTAAATAGTTTCCACAGGCCCGCATGCCTATGGACAAGTGAACAATTTGAATTGACAAGAGCGGAATTAATTACATGGAATATTGATAAATGGACCGATGAGTTTGGTAATTTATATGGAAAGTATGTTACATTATCTCAGTGCAATTAAATTGTATTGATTCATTTCAGACGTTAAAACAATAAAAATCCTAGAAAAGCCAGAATGTGGAGGTTTACATCCACAACAAAATGAATCCCTTGTATGTACGAAACCAATCGCACCAGAAGATAATCATTACGTAGTAAGTGCTCGTTGCGCAAGTTTTGTTATTTTTAAATCTGAATTAAACAATTAAAATATTTTGCAGCCCGCATCTGGATCACCCATTCAAATTCACAAACCCCATTCTTATTTGCCGAATAACTATTATATTTATGGTATCCATTCATTCTTTTATTCCAACACTGACCCACACATAAGTGTTGGAAGCAAAACTTACGGATATATTAATTGGATCGAACTGAATGTTTGGCATGTAAGTGATTCAATTAAATATTACGTACAAATCAATAAATATGTAACAAAAATTACAGCAAGATGTGTGTGGCGTTGTTAGTACAGTTCGCTCATCGGATGCCTCTGTCACATTAGCTGGAGAATTTCCGTGGCAGGTAGCTATTTATCGTACAACAAGGCACGCCGAACGGTTTTATAAGTGTGAAGGGATTCTTTTAAATGAGTTAACGGTGCTGACGGCCGGTACCTGTGTTTTTTTATATACTAGAACACCCGGGTTATTGCTTGCGATACTGGGGCTACATGATTTGGAACTAGTTACGAATTATCGGCAAGAACGGCGTGTTGATCGAATCATTATTTTACCCCAAACAGAAAGTGACTTACATCAAAACAATTTGGCCATATTAAAACTAAGAACGATGGCTAGCTATTCACTGTTTATTCAACCAATTTGCTTATCGTCTGATTTAAATTTATTTAAAAATCACATTGGAGTATTACCGGGCTGGGGCCTATCGGAGTTTGATATCAGCGCTAGTAGTTTATCAAAAGGATTTTTATCCATAGATGGGGTTGATGGAAAAAGTTTTAGTAAAGTATATTTAAACAAAACGGGAGCATGTTCTGGAGGGTTAGGTGGTGGTTTAGTAGTTGAGGTCGGTAAACAGTGGTATTTACAAGGAATTATGTCGAGTGCAACTGCAGCACCTGGTCAACTTAATTGTGACCCATCGATAGCAGTATCATTTACTAATGTGGTAAAATGGAACGAGTGGATTCAAGGGAAAATGTAAAATTATGTAATAAAATAAATTAAAAAAAAATATTAAATTTGCTATATGCAAGAAATGTTTTCTAATTCGATTCATGGTACCCATTTCGTTTATAATTCTATGTATAAAATGTCAAATCTCCATATTTTCAAATAATTTCGAGTAGTATTTGATCATTTGCCCCTCTAACGGTAAAATGTGTGCTTAACGTACTTTTCGAAATAATGTAAAATTTAGGACCAGATTATCACACTACAAATCCAAAGATCGGAGGGTAATTTATTGTTTTATTGTACTGTTTTCTGCATTTTTAAAAAATGTTTGAAATTCTTTGGCTGTATATAGTAAATCTTCCAATTTTTCAGTAAAACCATTTGAGCCTAGATGTACTTAAGGTCGATATGGATCGAAAATTTAAGTACGACTTGCCCAAATAATTTTACTGAACAATTTTGGGATTTCAAACAACGTCAACAAATTCTTTATATCATACACGGTTTCGGATGTTGCCATTCTATCATATTTTCTAGCATATTTTTTAGGAAACCTAAATTATTTTGGCATTAACAATTTCGTCCAACTTAACAAAAGTAAAACATTTTCTCCCACGTTAATCGGTTTCTTGGTGAGATAATCATGCCAAAATCCCACATTGGGGGAAAAATATAAAATGCACAAAGTATACCGAACGAAATTTTACTCGAAAAAATAAGAAAATCATGGGATTTCCAAAATGGGATTTCTGGTATGATTAGCATTTAATTTATTAGAAAGAATCTCAAAAAATTCCTTTCATGTAGATTGTACCTATACGGATTTACTTTTATATTATCATTGTTTCGGTAGACACAAAAATAAATAATTTATGATTATCCACCGTCAACTCATGAACACTCACGTCTATCCTCACATTAATATGTAACTTTTATTACGAACATATCGAAATATAAGAAAATTAATTTTGTCGAGTTCATAAGAAGTACTTGAAATTTACACACGCACACACAACACAATCATTTAAGTGAAACACCAATGGAAACCTGCGCTCGAGAAGAAACACTCCACTTTTATCATTTTGAAGTTTTCATCAAAATTTTTGGAATGTAATTCAAAAGAAACGCAATAATTTAATATGAAGTAAACTTACGTGCTTTTGCACATATAGCAAGAAAATGTCAAAGGTGTGTATCCATAAAGCTTTCAGTCAAAAAATTATTTTGATACAAGATCTCGTTCCCAGACGTAATAAAGAAATATTTTTAAGTTATTGGTGAGGTAACCAAACCATTATTTGCCGTAGGCACTTGGCAAAACACACTTACACTTAATAAACACACTTTATTAAACACTTGTTTTTCTATTTCGCAAAAAGTCGATTTTTGAATATTTTAATAAAACAATTTTGTTCACAAAGTTTAAAACATCACTCGATCGATTTCAATTTGTTAGGTATAATATACCTTGAATTTTATTACTCAGCCGATGACTATTATCTTATACCTGTTATACTCCTCCCCCTTTTTACCACGCTTATATTAGCTCACTCTGCGTGTCTGTTTGTATCGTCAAATTATGTACTCAATTTTGTAACGATCTAACGGAAAGGCATGTGGTCACAACGAATAGATACTTCTATTGTGGAACTACAAGCCCAGATCGAAAACAGAAAAAAATACGTTAATCAGGCAGAGACTTCCTTGGTGGACTCTTGAAGCGCGGCTATGGCTCAGCAGTTTGGGCGTGGGATTTTGGAGGGAGAAGCTTGCCTAATTCTGGAGTTGCCACCAGATGAAATTATATATTTATTATAACCAAGAGTTGGATCGCTATATACCACTAGCTCAGACAGTCATACTTACCACGAGAACTCACCTATCCTGTCTCGGTCACCTCCTCACTTTCACTTAAATCACTCCATCTTAGACAACTAAATCACTTGACAAAGAAAATACATCGCAAAAACGAGCAACCGACAAGGTGAATTAAAGCAAAAAACTAGTACTTGTAAGTTCTGAATAAATCATTATAAATAAGTTTTATTTAAGAAATTCAAAATGGAGAGGAAAAACTTTTACTTAAATCTATCAAGGATTAGTTAATGTTAGTAATTATAGGTAATTGTACAAACTCACACAATCACCAAAAACAATACATAACAAATTATTTCTACCCGTTGGAATATTATCGAAATAGCAATAATATTCGCCAAACCAAGAAAAAAAGAAATCAGAAAAAAATATAAAAAAATTGGAAGTAATTTGTTATGCAAAAACAAAATTTATGAATATATTAAAGATTAGGCGATTTATGAAATTATTTAGGGATTAGTTTTAAATATTTATAGTAATTAATAAAAAAAAGTATTATTAAATAAAATATTAAATAACTTAACGGTTTGTAGTTTGACGCCTTTATCAATCCAATTTTTCTTCCATATTGGTTGAGTGGTGGTTTACCATACGTTATGCCGTACGGTGTATGGAAGCCATGATGAAGATAATTTTAATACACATACTCAAAATTTTCCACGGTTTTTGTTGGATTTTATTTCACAGTTAATGCGTTTACTTAATCAATTTAACCTTTTGCGCATATGGGTTTGTAATGTTCGTGCACGTATAAATTTCACTAAAAGTTTGTGATCACTAATATTTCGTTCACTCATGCTTTTATGTGTACGACTAATTTTTGTATACACTGTCCTTATACACATAAGCATTTGTTATTACACAATAATGAATGAAAAATTCCGAATATAATTTATAATACTACTAATTCATTCAATGTAAAGCAATTAGTACAATGCCGTGATTTAGTCGCTATTTTTCATCAACGTTTTTATAAATTCTAAACCCACTTATAGAATTTGTGAGTTTTAGAACGCACTATCGATTTTGGAATTTTATCATTCCATTCATAATTGTAGCTTTTATATCACAGGCATTTATTGGACTTTTAGTTAGTAATTTTTTTATAAAGAATCATTATTATTATTTGATATAAATTATTATTATTGAATTATTTAATAGTTTAGTTATATTATATATATTTTATTACATGAATTATTATTACTGTTTATATCAGTCGATACACAAAATTATTAAAATGTTATAATAATATAAGTTCATATAGTTAATAAATTTCATATATATTTAGCTTAGAATTTATTTAGTTTTAGATAGTATAGTACGATAGTTAACATTTAATTTATAAAAAAAAACAATTTTTAAGTTAGATTTTACTTAATTTAGGCAAATCAATATTTTAAGAATTTTTTTATGTGAACTATTCAGAACTTAAAACTTGACTCGCGTGTTGATTCAATTCCCTTTTTATAGGTAAACAAAAAAACCGTAATCATCATCGTGCGATATTTTTTTTTCGTTGTCAAGATCGGAAAGCGATCTCGTTTATAATCAATGGATGGTTTCAATGGATCGTTTATAATCAATGGTTTCTTTTAACGGAAAAAAACAAATACTTTTCGCTAGTACGTTTCAATATAGGTAACATAATATAAACTAGGGGATGACCCTGATCTTGGGGCGAACAAAATTCGTAACAATTTTTCAACCACTTGCGATAGTCCAATTGAGCTGAAATTTTTCATGCAGGCTTAACTCCGATAGTCCGATGACAATACAAGATTCTAACATTTTTGTACATTAAAAAATTTCGATGACTAAAAAGTAGAAAATAAAATATATTTAAAAAAAATTTTTTAAAAAACCACGCTTATATTTAAAGGCTCTAAAAAGTAGATAATATATAATAAAAGACTTTGAAAAGTAGAAAAAAAAAATTCTTCCTTACTCCTACAAGATATATTTATAACAAGTAGAAATTTAAAATTAATATGACTAAAAATATAAGCGTCTGGGGCGCTCCTTCTGAATGTATATACTATCTCTCAATATATCATTTTTACGTTAATACTGAAATGCTCCAGTTAAAAATCTATTTTTAGGATACATCAGAATAGACTGTTCCATTAGTGCTACTAAAAGACTTTCCTAAGATTCTACTTCGTGTGTCTAGTAGTCTTAAATTACTAATGCTGTAAAGGAGCGCCCCACGCTTATATTTTTTGTCATATTAATTTTAAATTTCTACTTGTTATAAATATACCTTGATAGGAGTAAGGAAGAAAATTTTTTAATTCTACTTTTCAAAGCGTTTTATTATATATTATCTACTTTTTAGAGCCTTTAAATATAAGCGTGTTTTTTAAAAAAGTTTTTTTTTTTAATATATTTTATTTATTATTAGTTTTTCCGTATAAACAACAGTTGGCTAGGGCGATCAATTGATTAATTTTTATTGCCTATTTTTTGTGTTATTGCCTATCTTTTATTTCTTTTTGTCTTTTTTCTACTATATATAACTAAATTTTTACTTTTACAAATCAGTAGACAGTTCTGATGATGGCCTAACAAGTCAAAATCGATCGAGTGATTTTTTAAATATTTTGAACAAAATTTTTTAATTAAAATATTCAAAAATCGAATTTTTGCGTAATACAAAAACAAGTGTTTCATAAAATGTGTTTATTAAGCGTAAACTAAAATTATCAGTAGCAGTTTTAAGCATTTCTAAATGTGTCTCCCACTTCACTACAATGGGTCTATTTTTTAATTCAACCCGAGCTAGCAGGCTTGTCCTGGGTATTGTACAACGAGCACAGGTTGTACAGTGCCAAATGATCCACTGTGCATAGAGTAATAATTTATTTTTTACTTTGCATACTCTTCGTACACTGGCATTCTGTTCAGAGTAAAATTTGAAGAACCGAGTAAGCGCGGTGTAAGCACCGTTTTCACAAATAAAGGGCCTTTTTTTAATTCATCCCGAGAAGGCAGTGCGCTGTCAAAAAATACTTCGTATTTTTTAATTCAACCTGTGTAATTTTATACACGATTTACATGTTCCAATTTTTTTTTCCAGTGAAAAATGAAGGATTAAGTATATCTATTTTTCAGTAAAAAACTTGTTGGAAAAAAAATTGGAACATGTAAATCGTGCATAACTCTGCACACTTCGTTTTTATTTGTGAACTGTGATTACATAGTGCATACTCGGTTCAGTCAGATTAATGTCAGTGTACGAAGAGTGTGCAAAATAAAAAACAATTTATTATTCTATGCACACCGGATAATTTTACCCAGTACAACCTTTGCTCGGTGTACACTACCCGGGGTAAGCCTGCTTGCTCGGGTTGAATTAAAAAATAGACCCAAAATTACAGTGTACAGAGTAAAATTACTCAGGTTGAATAAAAAAAAACACAGAGTATTTTTTGACAGCGCACTGCTTGCTCAGGTTGAATTAAAAAGTAGGCCCAATGACAGCACGAATGTCTGCAAATTTGTGTGTTATATAATGCAGGCTATGATAAGCAAAAAAAATAATAATAATTGTCCACACTGAGAAAAATGTTGGTTTGTAAAATTAAAAATTCCAGTGTATTATTTACGGATTACTTTGATTTAATAAAATTGTGTGACATTTGTTAAAAAACAATTATTTAAAAATTAAAATAAATCTTTTAAAGCTAGCCAATAGTTTTTTATTCATAAAAAACAATCTATTAAAATTTAAGAAAACTATTTGACATAAGTAAGGAAAGTAGTTTTGAAAATAAAAACAATACTTTTATTTTTATAAACAAATTTGGCGAAAAAATTTATTTTAAAATTAAAAAGATTATCCTTTTGATTTTAAAAACGACACTTTTTGCCTAAAATATATGTCTGTATATTTCGTTGATTTTATATGTATATTTTTTTACTTTTACTGGTTTTTTTCAGCACAGGATTCACTTTTGAGTTAATTTCGCCCCGTGAGCTTCAGCAGAATTTCGTTGAAAGTATCAAAAAGAACTATCTCGATTTCACAGTTTCAAATTTCTTGGTTCATTTTAAACCCTTCATTAATTAATTTAATCTGGAAGCAAAACTGTAAAACCAGCCCGATCTCATAAACCAGGTTTACGCCTACGGCGAGAGGGGAAAAACGAACCGCAAAAGAGTTGGGAGAGCCGTGGCTTCAGAACAGAAGTTCAATTTTGGTACCAAAAATCTTTTTTTATCAAAAATCTTTCTGTACTTTGTTCTTAAAATTAATAAATAATTTTAGAATTCGATTCCAAATCCATTTCTGTGTAATCATGAACAATTTTGATCTGGATATTTTGACCGATTTACCTTTCACTATATCGCCGAAGTAAAAAAAATAGATTTTCGAAATCTCTGTGTGTGTCTCTCTTTGGGTTTGTGCGAGGTGGCGTGGTGAAGACTTATTGTTATTTTTTCTCTACAGCCCAAATGGGTTCATTAAACAGGATGAAACTTCATACTTAAGTTTTTTTCATAAATTGTCAGATCACAGTGAGTTTTGGCCGAAATCTATTTTCAGAAACTGGCAGCTTCCATTAGAGGTTTGTGGTTTCTTTCAAATTCATACTTGACAAACTGTTTTTCAACAAAAATCGTCCCCTCTAAAATAGCCCGATGAAACTTCATAATTAAATTTATTTTTATAAATTGCAAGATCCGAATGATTTTTGGCCGAAATTGATTCACTGGAATTGGTTCCATATAGAAGCTTTTTCAATTTTTTCAAATGTCTTGAAAATAATACAGTACCTTAGAAAAAACGGTGAAAAACAAAAACATTGCCGGTTAAGTTTTAAATAAAATTAGTTCAGATCTTTTTTTAAATTTTACTGGAAGTGGCGAGTTTTGACAAAAACCTTTGTTTCATTAAATTGCATTTCTCCAGTATTTGTCATAATTTGGAAGATCCAAGTGTGGTGAGCATCTGTGTATCAGAAGTAGCAGCTTCAGAAGGAGCTTTTCGATTTTAGCAATGAGAAATAAATTTTCAACAACGGTTGATCTTATTGGTTTTCTGTAATTTAAGCATTGATAATAATTTTTGATTATACAACACAATTTTTATTACAAATCCGGTAGGTTTAATTTTAATTTACATTTGTTGTAAAACAACGTCTGTTGTAGTCTGTGTAGTTTAGATGCTATAATTTTACAATATAATCAAGGAACGAGGCAAAATCCCCGTTGAAGTTAGTACTTCCGGTGGCCCAATTTTCGATAAATTTCACTAGGACCTGCCAATTAACGAAACAATCTATTTTGTATAGTATCTTTCACAAAATATGAATTATTTTTATTAACAAATGCCTCTTTTCGATGAAACGGAAACCATGATTGGAGTACTAACATTAATTACGGTCTTGTTGTGAACACCAAACTGTACACCAAGATTTCAATCTTTAATTTTTAATCGCTTTTTCGTAAATGCTATATACTTTTCAAAATATTTGCAAGACAAATAAAAGCTCACGTAGAAGCTGCTACTACCGGTAGATCGATCTCGGCCACAAATTACTTTGATCTCCCAGTTTATGGAAAAAGCTTAAGTATGATATTTCACTCCAATCTGTATGGGCTTACAGGGATGGACTTTTTACTGTAAAAGTTTTTTTTTACAAAAAATCGTCATTTCTGCTTAAAATTTCAAAAACGTGAAGTGTTGTAAAGTATTCTAAATTTACATCATAACAGTTTTTCTCGTAAAGGATAAACTTTTCAAAATACATGCAAAACACTAAAAATCTTCCCAAGCTATTAGAGCTGGGATCTTTCAATTTGTAAAAAAAATTGGGTATGAAGTTTCATCCCGATCAGTCAGACCATCTAGGCTTTACAGGTGCTGAATTTTTGTTGAAAAACAGTATATTGCAAAAATCGCCATTTTAATCGCCATTATAATCGATTTTCTTGTAAACGATATACTTTTCAAAATTTGTGCAAAAAATGAAAAATCGCCTATGGAAGTGGCCATTTTGGCTGAAAAGCTCTACTATCTCCGAATTTAACAAAACACTTAAGTATGAAGTAGAGGACATGCACACTCGAACACTCTGAGATTTTACTAAGTAACTAGATTTACTAAGTAAAAGGAAGTAACAGATAATGTGATAGTTAATTGCTTTCTGAGTTTAGATCATTTTTCAAAAATGTTAACAAATAATTGTAGCAAATACTTTTTTTAAAGGAGCTTGATCGTTTTTTGCAAATATTTTGAAAGGTTTAGAATATACAAAAATCGTAGTCAAAACACACATATTGCAAATTAAAATTGGCAGAGTAAAGTAGTTCATGTTGATTTTCTAATAATTAAGCGGAAACGATGATTTTTGTTGAACAACTGTTTTTTTTGTCAAAATTCTATTGTTATCGTTTTATTTTTAGAAAACTTTATTTTCGAAACAAAATTTCTTCTTACTTTAGAGAAAAGCCGATTATATGTGGCACATTCATTTTTGAAATCGACTAACCGAGTGATGTCCATGATTTTTTTTTCTCTATAGGTAAAGAGAACAGAAAACACGGTGCGATATCAAAAATAAGGCAGGCGATATAAAAATGTTGTATTGAATTTTGACATGTGAGCTGCATGAGTTCTGTAGTCGCCATAGTATTGAATTATACAGTATGTTCGCGATTTAAGTACATTCTTGATAGAAGAAAGTCGAATATTGGCCACAACATCTGCGCCCTTCCATTTTTTCTGTAGTTCTTATGTCATTATTAGAACACACTTCAACATACCAGTATACAATTTAATTTCACCATTTCTTGAGCATTGAGCTTTCTTGAGCTGGTAGTAATAATACTGTTTAAGGAGCAGCCGTTAAACAATAAATAAATATGATATTTACATTTAGTCTGCCTGCACGAAACCAGTCACAGATGCGGGTAATATTTACAATAAAGAATGGGGAGTGTTTAATTTGTTCTGGCCCATATCCGATTTTCTTTTACCCCGAATATACCAATCGCGATTACTAAAGCGAAAAAATAAACTTAACGGTGTTTTAGTAAAACTGCCTTATATAATCAAAAATCATTATTCCTACTTTACATGTCAAAAAACTCAAAAACCCAACAAAGTCAATCCTTTAATCTTTATTTTTATTTAAATCTTATAATTCTTTGTCGTTTTTGTAAATTTCAAGATCATTACAAAAATTGAAAAACTCCCGTAGAAGCTGCCGCACTTCTCGTATACAGATTTCGCACGGATCTCCCAATGTATGAAAAAGGCTTAAGTACGTATAGTTTCATCCCGATCAATCAACCCGTATGGGATGTACAGTCCGGATTTTTGATGAAAAACAGTTTTTATCAAAAAACCGTCATTTCAAATTTAATTTACAATTTTTCAATTAGTTTTAGTGATATGTAGAAGCTGCAAAATCGGATTTTAAGGGTGCTAATTTGCTATGGCAAGTTTGTACGGTAAATTTCGGTAAAATATGTGTCTAATTAACAATATCAAAAACGCATAATATCTGAGTGGTTAGACCATATAATTACAATAAAGAAACCTCTTGCAAGATAAAATTTCTTAAAAATGAACGACACCTGTGGTACTATTCTGGTTTTCCCTGGGAATACTACTAATGGAAATACTTTGATGCAATTATTTATGTTAGAAACTTAAATTGGGATTTTTTTCCATATAAAAATTTCAGATTTCCCAATTAATTTGTTTCGAAATTTTTTACACCAAACAAATTCCATTAGTAGCCCAAAAATTCTGGGAATGAAAATTCGGTTGAAATAACTAACATAAAGTCCGATAATGCAGATTCAAACGATTAAAATAACCACATCAGCCGAAAAATTTCGAAAAGCCAGGTTGCATCGATAAAGTAGATTAACTTAAATATGTAGTCTAAAATGCCGGTAAAACTGAAAATATCAATAACAGACATTTATAAATTATACAATAGCCAGGCAAAAGTTACATTTAGCTGCTGATCTGACTGTACCAATTCGATAAGCCATGGTCCTAAGAAGAATCTCATGATGTATTTAAAGTGGGTTTGATGAGGTTGTAATGATGAAATGTTCCTTTTTTCGTTGTTTTATCGATAAAATTGCCCACCATTCGAGATTTTACCAAATGACCGGTATCTGCCTGACAATGCCAATTCTCGATAGCCTAGCAGATAGAGACCGGTCGCTCTGACTATGCCAATTCGAAGACCTACGATCCTAGGGAGGTTTTAATTATAGGGGTTTGTGGTTGGTTATAGGTTGGAAATTGATTTTCCCATGTTTTGTCGATAAAACCTTTCGTCATTCGAGATTTTATCAGTTAAACACCAATATGACAATGTCAATTAGATGACTCATGACCATAAGTAGACTTTGATTATATATTTGTTTTATATTTTGTTGCTAATATCGTTTATTATGCTAGATGTTTTCTAGAAGGGTCTAATGAGGTTTTGGAATTTTCTTTTTTCAAATTTTTTGTCGATAAAAGCGTTTGTCTTTGTCAAACAAGTACCAATCTGACTATGCCAATTCGATGGCTTATAACCAAATAGACACCAATTTGACTAAGCCAATTCAACCAAAGGTTGGTTTTGATTATAGGACTGCGGTAACCGCACTTAACTTAACTCAAGACCGGACTTTGAGGATATTAATTTGTTATTGCAACTAGGATAAATTTAGGTAAAATAGGTTGAACATTTGCAAAACCCAATACGTGAGCGGTTAGATAATATAATTGCAATAAATAAACACTATTACATGATAAAATACCTTAAAAATGAACTGCACATGTAGAGAAAACCATTTGTTTGCTACAGCGACTATAGGGCAAATATCGGTAAAATTCGTTTCCTATGAATAATTTGCAAATAGTAATTTTGGATGGTTAGAGGTTACTTAGTATCTGGATTTAATCGTTTAAACATGGCCGCACATTCTATTGATCTGGTGGTGGTGCGGTTTTTTTGGCTGGATGGCATATCGCCTGTGACAAAAAACATTGACACTACTCAACAACATGAATTTTTCAGGAGAGCACTAAAACAAACATTGTTATACAAAAATCATAAAACGAAGAACGACCTTTGCGCTTTGTACTTTTCGGCGAAGGAAGCAAAAATGTCTTTATCGCAGGATATGAAGTTTAACTTTACGCATCTAGCGAAGTAACTCAAAAAGTACATTTTTTTGTTTTGCCGCTGTTCTCACGTGTGACGTAGATCAGAAAGAGCTGAATAATTAAATCATTAAGCCAGCTGAGATGTAAAATCGCATCATAAAAAAGGTCATGAAGTCGGCCAGAATAATGAAAACAAAACCTCGTGGGAGGTCCTCTATTCGGTGGATGACCGACGTAGAACAGGACCTTGAAACTCTTGGTTATCGTGCCTGATGCCTCCTTGTTATCGATCGAGTTACATGAAAGAGCATTATGAAGGCTATCACTTCCTTTTTGGGATGTTTTAGAAGACGATAATCTTTCTTATGTATGATGGATTACGATTTAGAATCTTTGTAAAATTCATTTAATTATATTTGTTTTTATAATAGTCAACCATTATTTCCTACCACCACCTAAAAAATGTAGTAATATTTCTAATAATTAGCAGAGCTCATGGTTATTACATAGCCTTTCTTCGAAAAACTTGTAATTCCCAAAAATCTACTCTTGCATGATTTAGTTACTTAAATTATACATATATGTATAACGCAAATATTTACAGTTTACGTTCGAATTGTTTTGCACAAACAAAAAAAAAATCCTCTTAACAACCTGTCAATCCTTTATCAAATTGATAAATAAATCGAAGCTAAACAAAATTTGGTTGACTTCATCATTATTCTTCTACCAACATGGTTGAAAATTTTTCTTTTAAATGCGGTCGGGTCGGTACAAAATATCGGTACATAGGCATAACAAAAAATGACCGCATAACAGTGACAACAACACTTCAACAAACAGAAATGTCGAAGATGTCAAAATTACATTAGGAAACCGAGAAGTGTTGGTTAGGAGTATATAGAAAAATACTTTATGACCTCCCCATGACCATCGTCTGCTTTTTGTCAGTTTTATTTTAGCATCCGATGTTGATTTAATTCATATTATACAACAACAAAAAATATGGTGGTTGTTTTTGCTCTAAATAATTAAATTTTAATTTAAATTAGAAATTAAATTATAAAAATAGAGCAACGTACAAAACAACACATCGTGTACCGCCGAACGGAAACAAACACAAAATAATATTTATTCTTAAAGTGTGGGATGTTGTGCGACGCTAAAAGAAAATCTTTTTTTTTATTTTTTGATAATTTTATTATCTTTTATTCATTTTCGTCTTAAAATTTTCGTCTTTGTTTTTCTGTCTTGTGTGCTATGTATTCGTCATTTTATCACAAGGAACAAAATAATAATAAAACATTTCGTATGTACACAAAAAAGCTTAAAACCAAATGTAAATAATAAAGAGAAGGAAAAATAAAAATTTAAATTAAATTTTCTTCCTTTTTTATTTCTTAATTCTGCTTACAACAATAACAACCACTACACTCCGTATGAGCTATACACAACAATAAAAGAAGCAACAAAGAAAGGAAAATATCTTAATAATGAAATAAGACGAAGAAAAACAATTTACAAGGATAATAAACACGAACAATTGAATGAATACAATTTTTTTCCGTTATGAAAAATTTTGTGCACTCATATACATTACAGTGTTTTTCATTGCCTTTGCTAAATTGGAGTAAAATAAGATTTTGTATATGTATTCCGTATACATATATGTAGTACATAATAATACATGTAACAGTGTATAACGGTTAGAAGATTCGTGATATACATGAAACTGGAGGTGAATCTCTACATACAGTTGAATGAATGCAATTTGCGTCAATAACAGAAAATTGAATTTAGTATCTCGTACGATAGCGGCGAATTAATTATTTTATTACACTGCTATTGAATGTAACAGTAAATTTAAATAAAGTGTGGCACATTGATGGAATCAAACTTTTTTTTATTTTACTTAAGCGAAATTGCAATAATATTGAGCTGAACTTGTATAACGTTGAATAAACACGTTTATATATTAAAAAAGGTTTGCACCCGATACTCTATAGAATGTCAGTAAAGAATTGATTGATTGATTGATTGATTGGACTGTAGAACCAAGTTCTTGACAAGTGTCCCGGTTAACGTCGGGCCTATTCCTACAGCCTGTTTACACATAACAATAGGAGGGATAGGATAAGGTTTTTTTTTTTTTTTTTGGGACGGAACGACCCGGTTTCAGACACCTAGCGATCGTACGGCACAACACAATTCTAATCTACTTCTAATCTACGGAGGAGGGATAAAGGTTTAATAGGTTCAATGGATACCGATGATACTGGTCTTCAACAATTGCTTCTATAAATCAGCAACCTGATAAAAAAATATTATTATTTCACGAGCATCTGGAAATTTCCTGAAATATAATTCAACATTAATACTTTCCAGCTTCCTAAAACAAAATTAATTGATTAATTCACACTACTCAGAGTCATCTAGGTAAATTCGATAGTTAGTAATACAAACAACACAATTGTAAACTATACAATCATCAATTAGTATTTTAAAGAAGTATTATTCAACAAACATCTTAAGACTCCTGAAATTTAACTCTTCATTAATGTTTTTCGGCTTAGTAAATAATACAAACATTTATTGATTAATCCTCCTAAAACTCAACAACTTACAATAGAATTTCCTGAAATCATAGTTATTTGAATTATATTAATAATAAAACTAAACTGAAATCCAGTAGCATTTAAAAATTATACTGCAAACATGAGCTGTATAGTACTGAAATTGTCAGTCTAATATTTTGGAACTTACAAACCAATTTCTCAAAATTCCATCGTCAAACAGCAAAACACTTATCATCAAATTGGTAAGAAACACAAATCGAAATATACAAAATTTCAAGATCAGTCTCGAAATAACGTAAAAATTTCAAAATTAGTAAAATATTATAAATTCCATCTTATCGATAACTATACCAACGATAAGTTTTGTTTTACGCCGCAATGACGATTTCATTGAGTAATTTTAACTATATCCCGCAAATCTCTTTTTAATTAATGTGTCCAAGATAAAAAGGTAATTCAATTATTACAACAACAATGTTAGTTCCGAATAATGAAAATTAACAGAATTATTCATTAATTTACACGTATGAGCACTTTAAGTAAGAACTAACAAGCAATTTATACAAGATTTAAATGCTCTTAACTTATTAAAGAATCAAATCAATTGCATACATTAAAGGGGCAATTAAATATCTATACTTAAATAAATTTTCTCAGTACAATACAACCCTAAATTAAAATTTAAATATAATATATAACACAATTAAAATATAATACGATTATGTACAATAAAAACAATTCACCTGTTACAAATTCTAAATAACTTAACTATTTATTATTGATTATTGATGCCATCTATCGGAATTTATAAACTCAAAATAACAAATGACCACTGATAGATGTCACTTTCTTAAGTTACCATTATTTTACTTTGGTAACACTAAAAAAATCGATTACTCATATTTGAGTTTATTACTCATCCTCATTATCCTTTAAATAATAAGCCAAGCTTAATAGTGAAATATTATTTGCACGTAACAGTACATAAATAACAATCTTAAGAGTTAATACAAACTAATATAATAATATATCAAATTATTTTTAAAATATTAAAATGATTATAAATAGGTAAAAAGAACAATCAATCATATATAAATATACACATCCATATATATAACTAAACATATACATATATACAAATACATATGTACATACACACATATACGCATATACATACCCATGCACATGCACAAATATACACGTTTAAAAAAGTCACTCGTTAAAATGTATTATTCACTCTACACCGATCGAACAATAGTAGTGTTGCTTTCACAAATCTAATCGGATTAATCGGAACAACAAAAATAATGAAAAGAGACAAAAAATATTTTGTTTTACTATTCACTTCAGAATAGAGTAGAAAGAAATTATATTCTCCATTCGATCGTTCAATACAGAGAATAATACATCTTATCCAATCAGTACTACGATGAATTTTCGCTTTCTGATTAGAATAGAAAAGTAAAACAAAAGAGAAGTAGATCCCGTTCACTAACACACAAAATAACATCAACCGTTTCTCATTATTCGCTCACTATTTATTTTTACTGTATAACCTTTTTAAAAATTCATTTTACTATTCAAGAGCGAAGAGAAATTAGCATAAAAAAGATCATATAAAAATGAACGGAAAATGAATAATAAGCAACCAAAGAGTATTTTTCTATATTATTTTCATCCTTTTCTCTTATTTGACTTTAAATAAGCTGCGTAAATATACAAAAAAACAAATTTGCATAAACGTATCATACCACACCACTACTACGACAACATATTATTACAAATGCGTACATTAAAATATTTTTTAAAACATATTCATATAAATAAAATCAAAATTTATAAGGATATTTTATAAAAAAATATAAATTAAACAAAATACATATAAATAAAAAATTTGAATTAACACAAAAACACTTAGCTTGTGATGCGTTCACCATTGCGCGTCAGTGCGCCACACAAATTATTTTTATTTATATACATACATACAAATAAATATTCACGTTAATTTTAATTTTACTTCACTAATATTTATTTATTAACAAATTTTTATTAAAACACACTTTATATTTAATTTAATTTATAACTTAATGATTATAACATTTATTTATTTATTTCACACACAATAAATTTTAGTTTTTCTATGCAGAGAAAGACAAAACGCGTCTTTCTCCTACGACAATCGATCGCCGACCCCTATAGAATGTCAGTAAAGAATGAATAAAAAGTCTGTGTAAGAATTTAGTACTCTAAAAAGAATCTGTTTCTTACGGATCAATTGAAAATGCGTGAGCGTAAGATTTTGAGAATATATGTATTACGGGAATTGAAATCTTAACAACTTTACATATTAACTTAAATTTATTGCTGATCCCACTGTTGTGTAACTTCAAATATAGTAACTTATACCTATGGGTGCCAATTCATGCGAGTTTATTATATGAATTAAATAGTAACCAAAAGACTTTTAAAAAAATATCGAAGCATTATTTACGGCTATTAAGAAACACTACAAATTAACACCGGTATGAAGTTTGTTCAAGTTAGGCCATCACACAATTTTTTAAAATATTAGTAAAAATGTAAAAACCTTAGTTATAATGTTTTAAAGGAACTTCACGGAATATGTAATTAAAGTTGGAATCTTTACCACTTAACAAAACTATAATTGACATATTTGCTTTATCTAAAGAAGATTCAGCTATTAAAATAAACATATCAAGCAAAAAAGGATAAACTATTTCATAAATTTATGAATATTCTATTAATGAGACCGATGGTTGGCGTGAAGTATTTCCTAAAACTCTTTAAATATTTTTAGAATCTTTTTTAAGGAAAAAATTCACGTTTTTAGCCAGAGTTGTGAAAAATTTCCTAATGTTAAATAGTTGAGAATGTATTTGTGCAAAATATACAAAATCCATATTAAACAGAAATATTAATTTTTTAATCTGGATTTTATGTTATTGTTTATTAAGTAGGACGCTTAAAATAGAAAAGCATGAATTTGTGTTGTTTATATATATACCTTACTAAAGTAATGTATAGTAGGTTGATGAACCTGTACAGAAAAAACTTGGTTTTGTTTTTCCTCACTTCCACTGTGCAAATAAGTTAAATTTATAAGATCACTAAAATTATTACTGTGTAAAATAACTATAGTTTGTTAAGTGCAATTTGTAAATCTAGCTCAGCAACTAAATATTTGTTGCTGCAATTTAAGTATAATTTTTGTTTGTGTGTCGGTTATATATGTACCAGGAAAATTGATAAAATATATTAGAACAACTTAAAAAGCCAACCTGCTTGTTCAGTTCGATAATTGAAATTATAAAGTTTATTTAATTGAAAAATGGTCGCATTCCCCACCAGAAGTAAGCACACTACTCATTAAATAAAACTATTCAGTAACAAAAGATCTAATTCCAGCCTGTGGTTGGAATTATTCATATAGTCTAGACAGTTAGATTAGAATATCCATGATCCTTCGAGCCGGATCTCAGAGACAACGAGATCAGCATAGTAGTTTTCTGAGACATTGAGTTCTTAGGTCTAAAAGTAAAGTGGCATTTGGTTGAGCAAATGGTAAGAAGCTTCTAGAAACGTTGGTGAGCTGAATATATCCATCAGTGGTTCTGTTGAAAACGAACAATTGCTCGCCACACGCTGGAAGTGTCGTGATAATAATTAACGGGTAATTCCGAGGCAGTCTATTTCTCGCTTTCAGAAAATTAACAATGATGACTTCAAACAGTTATAGTCGAAAGACAATCAATTTGGTAAAACTTAACAAAAACCTTACCACAATATTGATATACATCATGATTAAAGACATCGTTTGCGACAGGAATTATTGGAATTTCAAGATTATACAATATTTGAAGACAGAGCCTCCGGGATACACAAAAATTTCTATCATGTCCATCAAAAAATCTTGCATCCATCCAAACTCACACCAAGTCAGTTAGCAGAAGAGTTAACATTTATTCGGCAACACGTGCCTATAATTGGAAATTATTCTTCTGTTATCATTCATGTTCAAATTATTGATATCAATCATTGAAGCACTCAGTCACACATCATAAGTTTTACTAATTATCGAGCACTGGACAACCTGCGTGAACAGTTTGCATTCTTAACCAGAGAAAATGTGAATCGATGAACCTACACAATCAACCAAATTTTACACTACCAACCGAATATATGTGGTGACCAACGAAACCACAGGCACTGTTATCATGTTTGACTTGCAGAAAAAACAAAGGTACTTGAGTGAGAGAGGCGAAAAGTAAAAATAAGAGTTTTGGCTCTGTGCCCTAATCCTCTAAAAACCAAGATTAGTTGTAATGTGTAAAAGTGATAATTTTTACACACGAAAAAAAGTTATCATAGAAGTCTAGATTTATATTCTACGTGTGATTCTAGATGGCTTTGATGTATTTGCAAGAATTTCCGTTTCTAGAGATTGTATTTTTAATGTTATCTTGTTCATTTGATTTGTTCATTTATCTTGTTCATTTGACGTTAATAGTTTTATCTTGGGTAAAAAAATGTTTGTCCGTTGCATAAAAAAGGCGACCGTCTTAAATGTGAAAACTATCGTGGCATAGCTCGATTGAACGCTGCCTACAAAGTGTTGGCTAATGTTGTACTTGCCAGACTCATCCCTTTCGCCGAAAACATCATTGGCGACTATGTTACGAATTTAGTTCGCCCCAAGAGCAAACACGGTGGTTATCCCCTAGTTTTTATATTTGTGAAATGTACTGTATCTAGCTTTTATGAATGAAGAAATTTTTTTCTGCGAAAAAACTTTGTTTTCTATTTTAAAAGAAACGATAATAAATTGATGGGGAAACGGGATTGCTATTTGATCTTGACAACGAAAAAAAAAATCGCACGATGATTGTTACGGTTGTTTGTTTACATATAAAAAGGGAATTGAAGAAACACGCGGGGAGTTGAATGTTAAGTTCGGATGCGGTAGCACCAAACCATAATTTTTTTTTTCTAACGAACAATTTGCATAAATTTAAGTGAAGTTTAACATAAAATTAATTCCATTTATAGTTCTTATTCTTATAAAAAAAAACAAGGAAAATATCAAATGGAAAAAATTCTAAGTTAAGAATAAGAAAAACTACCTGAATTAAATAAATAGTGTAATTGTTAAATTTTGTTGGCTATAATATTTGATAAATACGAAAATTCATTTAATGACTACACCTAGAATCAGAATCCATATAACCTATTCATAGAATAATAATAATAATAATTAATAATATAAATTAATAATAATAATTCATAATAATACATTTAATTCATAAATTTAATAATAATTCCTAATAATAAACTATGTGTGTTTAGAGTTGAAAAAAACCTTTGTACAAAATTGACTAACGTTGAGTGGTACAGTGCATTTAAGTACTTATGTGGAACAAAAACTGTTTTAGAGAATCGTTCTGAGTGATAAAAACGTTAGCATCAAGTGATACGTGTAAAGTCCGTTCTTGCAGAAGTTCTAAAATGGGTATTGTACTACTTTTACGTACAACCGAATGAATGAGTGGTATTGTAGGTAGAGTTATAATTTATCATTCAGTTTTGTGAGTAACAAATTGTTTATGTGTATAAAAACAGTGAACCATACAATTATTCATATACACAGTAATGGTACCAATTAGTGATCACCCTAGTAGTGAAATTATATGTGCACGAACAGTGAATAATCATATGATTAATGATTTCGAGTGATTACGAAATCCAAATTCCTGCGATATACAGTTCCATGACAGCGTGGAACATTCTATACATCAAGGCTTTCATTCACCGTACGCCATAACGTATGGTAAGCCCCAAATCGACCCAGAGGGATCATCAAGTGGATACCAACCGTTAAGTCCGTTAATATTTTCTTAAATAATAATCTTTAATATTAATCATTATCCTGATTTAAAACTTAATCTATAAACAAAAGAATCATTCAATTACCTAAACTTTCATAATTATTCATTAGATATAAAATGTATATTTTCTATTTCCACATAGCAAGTTACTTCCAACATTTTTGTGGGTTTTCTTTTTAATTCTTTCATTTCTATCCCAATAGTATTGTGATTCAAATAATATTCGTACAGTTGGAAATAATTTGATATGTATTTTGTAGAGTTAATGTTACAAAACTAACCGAAACTAACCCTTTATAGATTTAGTTTTTTTTGACATTTTCGATTTTTTTTTTTTATTTTAAATAAAATTTATATGAATTGCTTTATGCCGAATTTAAAAGAACTCGTTTTTCGTGTTGATTCGCTTTGGTTGTTCTCTATATTTTACTCCGTGGTATTTTTGTTGTCAAGTGATTTGGTTGTCTAAAATGGAGTGATTTAAGTGAGAGTGAGGATGGGACTGTGACAGGATAGGTGAGTTATCCGTGGTAAGTATTACTGTGGTAGTGGTGTAGCGATCCAAAACTTGTTGATATAGTAAATCTATGGTGGCAATTCCAGAATTAGGCAAGCTTCCTCCTCTAAAATCCCACGCCAAACTGCTGAGCCATAGCCGCGCTTCAAGAGTCCACCAAGGAAGTCTCTGCCTGATTAACGTTGTTTTTTTCTGTTTTCGATCTGGACAGTTTATAGCTCCACAATAGAATCACCTATTGTTTGTGACCACATGCATGTCCGTTAGGTCGTTACAACTATGTGGGTTTCGACCCAACTGATCCCAACCAGTGTTTTACCATAAGGATGATCTATGAAAAATGTTGGGAGTACAACATAACCATACATCAACTTTATATAGACTTCCGACAGGCATATGACAGTATAAACCGCGACAACCTATGGGCCGCGCTCATATGCATAGGAATCCCAGAGAAACTCGTATCGCTGTGTAAATTAACAACGTCTGGATCTGTATGTAGAATCGTAATTGAAGGAACTGTGTCAGACTCCTTTGAAATAACATCTGGCGTTCGACAAGATGATGCACTCACCCCTTTGCTGTTTAATTTGGCGCTTGAGTACGTAGTGAGAAAAAGCAACATCGAAACTTTGCGCTGTATATATAATAAATCCGGCCAAATTCTTGGATATGCAGATGATATCGTGCTCCGAAGACCTAGCGATATCAAAGACAGTTTCATACCGCTCGATTGCTGCGCAAGAATACTTGGTTTGGAGTTGAGCAGCAGTAAAACCAAATATTTAGCAACACCCAGGAACATCTCCAACAGCGTCGAAAACTTTAAATATACCTTAGGTCAGTTATAACATCACTGAATGATATGCAGGCAGAAATAAAAGTCCGAATTACTGCCGGACAACGAGTTTTCTATGCCCAATCAAGATTATTGTGATCGAAACATCTATCGCAGTCGTGCAAGCTCGCACTCTATAAAGCACTCATAAGACCTGTGCTGACTTTCGGAAGCGAGAGCTGTACCATGACCTCTAACGAATGTAGATTATTATCTACCTTCGAAAGGAAGGTCTTTCGTTCAATTTTTGGTCCAATTAAAGTTGCGAACAATGAATATCTGATTCGCATGAACCACGAAATAAAGCAACTCCTCGGAAGCAGCGATAATATTGGATTCATTAAATCCAATCGAGTGAGATGGCTCGTCCACGTTACAAGGTCCCCACAACAACGGATGATAAATAAAGTGTTACACCAACAACCAGCCGGAGTACATCGTAGAGGAAGACCCCGACTACGCTGGCGTGACGACATTGAACAAGATCTGCAAGCATTAGGATGTCGAAACTGGAGGACGAGAGCAATGGGTCGGGATGGATGGAGGGTCATTGTGCGAGCGACGAAATCCCTTCATGGGATGTGAAAGCCAGAGAAAAAGAGAAAAAAATGTTTAGAGAATACGATTTAAAAATGCCAAGATAATTTATTGTATAAAATTTTCATCTGTAAAATTAGCCACACCACAACCCATAACAACTTGAACCATTGTTTGTGAATAGATGCTATTTAGAATAACTTATGTCCATAAAAATTATGTTGAAATATAAATGGGAACGGTAGTTATTGTTCACCACGTTGTGAACAAGAAATTATTTTAGGTAAAGGAAGTAGATTTTCTCGTCCGACTAATTATAAAATACACGGTATATAGTATATTACGTTATAAATTAAACGTTTTAACTTGCACAATTTATTTGTATAGCTGGGTATTTATGTATTATATATACCTTCAATTTTTTATATTAATTATTAATTATTATATAAATTATAAACTTGTAGTCCTGCGATCAACTACGACAATTTTCGCGTTTTAACACCAACGACATAACTAACTAAAGTGCAGTACAACAATCTATATACCCGCAAAAGCCGTGTTTTTAGAATTGAAATTTATGTTGGTAACCTTGTTTTGAATCGAAATAATTTTAGTAGACAAGTTGATTACGGTAGCTACACTATTGTTGGTAAGTTCTTAAGTTTAATTGCTTATGTTTACTAACAGGTTTTACTTTTATTCTTGAGAAGTACACAACAATTATTAGGTTAATGGATCTAAATTGTACGATTCATTAAATAGAATATTTTCATTTTTAGAAACAACGATTAGAATGACGAGCAATTCTCATCTAACAGTTATGGGTCGTCAAATTCTAAATATGAATCTACATAAATCATAAGAGTGTGTTAAGTTTTGACATTTATTTATCGTAACAGTTTTAAATTTTAGCTTGGAGTGCAATTAGTGAATGCGAATATTAGCTGCATTTCATGACACCACCATGATCCAGACCAGATCAAATTTTACATGTGAAACAACAACACGTGATCGTATTGTTGTTGTTTCACATGTAAAATTTGATCTGATCTGGATCATGGTGTGTCATGAAATGCAGCTATTGTAAAAAAGCAAGATTAATTATCGTTTACACGTTTACAAATTATCTTACTGCTGAGAGAATTAGGGCACTGGAATGTGTAGTTGGTTTTAAAAAATTGTTTACTTTTTATTTATTTCTAAATTTTTTTTAATATATACATAATTTTATTCAAATTATTTTTCATCCAGTGAATTACAGAAAATACAAATATTATTATAATAGGGCAGAAACTCCTGGCAATAAAAATGTGTTCTTCTCTTGCAATATTGACAAATGTTGTTTTTTTCCCATTTCCCGGAACAGTAGAAACAATGTTCCTCCATAGTTTCGTAATTTTGTGCTAATATGCCCTGGATTTCTTTGCGGAAAGCTTGAAGCGCCAATTCATTTTGTTTTCCATTTCTCGAATGTTTATCTTCAATGGTCCTTCCGTTAATAATTAAAGCTACGCTGTAAATGATGTATACTCCACAATTGTATCCATCTGTTTGTTGCGGTAAATCCTTTCCCTGGACAATTTCCAAGTTTCACGAAGTATCTATCATTCAAATTTATTCGTCAATTTTCTTAAAACTCTATCCTTTCAAAACTTCACTTCAGTAAAATACATCGGACAAAATTAATATAGGTCAGTAATTTTTCTTAACTATTTATTTTGAAAGTATGGTATAAGTTATTAGCCGTAATGAAAAATGGCGATTTTCAATGAAACGAAATTATATTTATATACTGAGAAAAATATAAGTATCCTGAGGTAACAAATAAAAGTAAATCTTCTCGAAAGTTGGCATCAATATTCTTAAACATGTTAAAAGGCAAACCCTTAAATATCTTGATTTAAAAAAGCGACTTGTGCCTCTTTCAAAATAAACGGCGGCTCGTTTACAGAATATTTTAATACTATGAACATAGAAATATAAGCTTACTATAGATTTCCCATTTTTATAAATCGAGAGATAAAAATTAGTCGATGAAAAAACTTCCATGAGTAAAAAACTCCACTGTCATTGCGCGCAATGTAAAGTCACAAATACAATCATGAATTATCAGAAGTGTTTTACTGAACTCATTTTTGACTCTCGATTTATAAAAAAAAAGAAATCTATGTTAAACTTTTTTTTTGTTAAAACCTACGTTAAATTTATTTTCAGAAGAATTAAATAAAAAATTTTCTTCAAACTCCAAATCAACTTTGCTTTGTTAATTAACATCTACTAGAGCTTTATACCCGTATCAAAAATTTAACTCATTGACTTGATTTGCCAGTTTATCTGTATGTTACTGTAATAAAATTTTAAATTTCAGCATTTTTCAACCATTTGACCATTATCACTAATATTTTATTTTTACAACGATTGTTACACTTATATTAAATGCAAGAATACGTGATTTTGCATTATAGGATTAACCTTGCCAGTAGTTTATTTGGTATTAAATTAATATTCCATTTTGAATAATTAATTTCTGCGCTTCAATATATTTTTAGATTTCGGTTTGGTACGAACAAACAGTCGCGACTTTTTTCTCGCTGTTAAATAGTAGTAAACAATTTTCGCGATAACATTCAAAACTCAAAACATTCAAAAATACAGGAGTTTTTTCGGGATAACACCGAAAAAGTTCTTCGGGATATTTATCGGGCTAGCTTCTCAGACATATAATAGAGGTTTCCATATATTATTTCATTATGTATGCAGATACAGCACAATCATTTAGTTTTTTGATATGGAAATATTTATTTTGGAAAGTGAGTAGAAAGATTTCAAATCTTAAATTTCCATTTCTGAAACTTGTTAACTAAAAGTTAATTCGAAAAATTAATTAGATCTACAAACCAATTGGATATTTACAAGCCTAATATTTAAAACTTTTGAGTTTTACTCGAATTTCATAAACAAAAAATATCAAATTTTATAATTTATAAGCTAGAGGAACCTAAATCGAAAAACGGACCAATAGAAAATCCAATGCTAAAAAAGACACATGTTGGCTAGAACTAATTTTAAAACCTAATTTCCACGCAAAAGTGCATTTAAACGAGTATTTGCAGCTAAATAAATTTAATATTCGATTTAACATCCATAAAACACAACTCCCGAAAAATTAATTGTGTCCCAAAATTCATCGCCAAATTATGTTGTGAACAAAAATGTTGACAATTTATATGCCTCTGAAGATTCTACTAAATCGTACTATATGAATATAGTGCAATTTGAGTAAATTCTTCATTGGTCTATATAGATGATAAAACTTTTTATTAAATCTTACTAAATGTTTTTTTTTATTCATTTACACATATTCAGAGGCAAATATTTTAACTCTTTAAAATATTAAATATATTGATTTCGCTATTGTTATCTTGAAGACTCACATTTATAATTATCGAATATATTAAATATATTCTAATTTATTTTGTCAACATGATTTAAAAATCTAATAAATAAATATTTAATTATTTTAAAGAATTTAATTAATCAAAATTAATTATTTAAGTTAATTTAATTATAATTAAGATTCAATTTAATTAGAACTTGACCCTAATTTATTTATTAACAAACCTAGTTGTGTTAAAAGAACAGAATATTCAGCAAAATTACTATTTGCGTTAAAGTATTTTTAATTAACTAATTAGTAATACCACAGACAATCACAAAGCGATTATTTATTAAGATTCATCGTCGCAATGAAGAATACTAAAGGCAGTTCCGCCAAAATACCATCGCTCTCATGCTATTTTTATGTTAGGCAAGAAACCCAATAGCCAAAATTAAATAAGCATAGAACCTCAAACAAGTTACAATACTAGTAACGAGAGTGACAATTCAAAACAAAAACAACGAAACACATGCGACAAACAGTTCCGTAACTTGCTTTAACATTTGTGACGATTTAATAAGAAAAATGTTCACTAACATCGCGAAGTAACTAGAAGTTTATGCTCTACGGAAAAAAATTAGAAAGATTTTGCTAATCAGCTCACAATCTCATTACGATTTTCTGTTACTCCATTAAATCAACAACGTGTGTGTTGAGTTTTAGAAAAATTCCTTAAATTTTGCTACCCTTAAGGCATATGTTCAACTAAAATTGAGAGGTAACTAAAAGTTTCTGTTCAACGAAAAAAATTAAAAAAAGATTTTGCCAATCAGCCCACAATCTCATTACGATTTTATGTTAGTCCATTGAGTCAACAACGTGTGTACTGAGTTTTAGGAAAATCCCTTGGACTTTTCGATTTTACTTGTAAATGGCATACGAGTAGCAAAATTCAAGAGATTTTCCTAAAACTCAGCACACATGTTGTTGACTCGATGGACTAACAAAAAATCGTAATGATATCATGGGCTGATTGGCAAAATCTTTTTAATGATGCTGGTATTTCTTTGTTTTCGTGTTTTTGTTTTGAATTGTCATCTTTGTTACTAGTATTGTAACTTGTTTGAGGTTCTTTGCTTTTTTAATTTCGGCTAACATAAAAATAGCGTCAGCACGATGGTATTTTGGCGGAACTGTCATAGGAGTAGTAAAGGTCAAGGGATTATCGTGAAATTTTTTAGTCAGAGTATTACTAATTAGCTATTATAAAAATAGTTTGAGACGAATAGCAATATCGCAGAATTTTCTGTTCTGTTAACACTTATACCTTTGATAGACTAGGATTTAGCTAAACGCGTTTAGTTAAACTAGTTTAGTTAATCTACTACAAATCCAATTAGGTTGACACACTATGAAGTTTAGCAAATCCTGTTTCAATAATAAAATACGGTAGCGCTATGTTTGTTCGGAATCGGTATTAAACAAATGTTATTGTGGTACAAATAAAAAAAATATTTTAATTAAACGCAATTTAATTTATAAACCTAAACTTTGTGTTTTTATTGTATCCAAAAATTCCTATTCCATTTTAATACAAATTCAACATAAAAATGTAAACAATATAAATGAATGAAATGAATGAATGAATGACTCTACGGTAAGAGGAATGCATAAATGTGTATGTTAGACCAGAACAGATACAAAAATAAATTTTGACATAATACGTTTTCGTTACCCACACAATTATGATGACAGGCAGGAAAAGGGATATAACCTTTTCCCCACCTGTAACACAATTGTGTATGTAAATTTCAATTACGAGAAACGAATGTGTGAAGCATAGAATTATGTGTAAGTTGAAGACCACAATACACATTTGTGCATATCGCTTAATATTGTTTTCGTCAGGAAAACAACACTAACTATAATAATAATAAAATAATTTATGTTATCAAAAAGAAATAATTAACATGTTATTTAATTTATGTGTTATCAAATTTGTGTATTTTGAACTTAAATTGGAGCAAAAAAAAGCTCGAAAGGGATAACTCAAAAAGTAGGCGGCATCTATCATTGTATCACAGTACTAAATGGCACTATCCTATTTATAAATTTTAACATTCATTGTTAGATGGCGCTCTCGCTAAACCCATTTTTATGCGATAAACTTCAAAATATTGGGAGATTTGTGCACTAAACCGGTTTAGTTTCTAAACCTTAAATCTCGAAGTTGACACATTAAGAGATAAACTCGAAAAAATGATTAAACGCGTTTAACTAATCCTAGTCTGTCAAGGGTATTAAATTAATTATACATAAAAACTAGTTATAATAAAACTATACTAAAAACGGAGGAAGGATTATTTTCGAAATCGATCTTTAAAATTACATACTAAAATAACCCAATTGAAGTTTATACTAAATTAATGCTAAACCAACAAAAACAAAAATTAATGAGAGTGTATTGGTTTAAAGCAGTCATTTAGGCTAAGGCGAACCGCAACAAATATTTCTATTGAAATAAAATATTAAATATTTATTTATTTATTTAATTCAGAGTTTTAAATTAAAAACAATAATGTTTACATATAATTATAAACTTTTATGAAAGTCTAAAATCTAATAAAAAATTATCAATATAACTCTAAATTAAATTATATTAATTTAAATATGCAGAAATATTTTCCGAATCATAAAATTTTGCCGGTCAAGAAACAGGTCAGTATAATATTATTAGATTTATATGTATACTTGACAAATAACAAACCGATTAAAATTCTAATAGGGCTCGCATATCTAAAACGACATTCAATTAAAGAACAGAATTTCGTAGTAAATTTGATTCTAAGAAAATTCGTATCTCTAGATTTTCACCGATTGGCAAACTTGCCACTACAATATTTTTGTAGACCTATATGTGTACTCTAGTTGGGCCAACCCTATTAAAATTCTAATGGGGCTCGCATATCTAAAACGACGTTAAATTGAATTTCTTCGCCGTTTTAATTTTATCTTGAAATTCCGTTCTTCAATTGAATGTCGTTTTAGATATCCGAGCCCCATTATAATTTTAATCGGGTTGGCCCAAGTAGAGTACACATATAGGTCTACCAAAATATTATAGTGGCAAGTTTGCAGATCTGTGAAAATCTTCAGATATGAATTTTCGTAGAATCAAATTTACTAAGAAATTCCGATCTTCAATTGAATGGCGTTTTAGATATTTAACATTCATTAGAATTTTATTTTGGTTCGCGCTAGTAAAGTACATATTGTTTAGGAATTTTTTTAATTTTAGTTGTAATGTAATTGTTTTCTGATAATTCTCACTGTTTACCCTATCTTTTTTTATTTTTTTTAATAAAATCTGTGAACGATGTTTGTTACTCCTAGCGTAACATAATTTCTTCTCAATTTTACGGTTAGTAGAATATTGAATTTTGATCAAATTGAACCTAAATAAACATTGTGAATTTAAATTATTTGTAAACTTAACAATGTTGTAAAATCGCCTAAATGTTCGCAACTCACTAATACATCTTCAAATTTTGTTTTATTTTGAATTATAGTATAAACTTCATACTTCAGGAGAAGTTTGAGTTTTTTCCTAAAGTAGTACTAACCGCCATTTTTATAATTTAGGATTAATTTAGGACAAACTTCATTCGCATCTAAAATATTATTTTCACTATAATTAATTCATTAGAATAAATATTGTTAAAAGTTCAAAAAATAAAACTGGTTTTAATTTATAATTAAATAAACTAAGGTCTACTTATGATTAAATTGAATCTTAATTCTAATTGAACTAACTAAAATAATTCATTTTGAGTAATTAAATTCTATGAAATAATTAAATATTAATTTATTAAATTTTTAATCATGTTTACAAAATAAAATAAAATATATTTTAGATTTTAAAAGAATTAAAATATTTGCCCCTGAATATATGCAAAGGAAATAGCAAGCGTCATTTAGTAATCGCGTCTATTTATAAAGTTTTTTTTGTGAGTTTATTGTGACAAAATGAGTTGCAATAAACCCCTCCCAAAAAACATCCGGGGATCTGCATAATTACCGGTTATTATTTATAATTTCCAGTGTGTTTGGCAACTTAGATTTTCATGGTAAATATAAAAATTGTGGTTTGCAAATGAAGAAATTAAAATAATGAATTTAATATCTCAAAAATTGAAGAGGGTGTCGCAACCAATAAGGAACTAATTGAATCGCTTTCATCTAAGCTCGACTAACTTTTGTTATCTGTAGAGAAACTATTATTTAAACACTCAGGTCCAACAATTTGACCGCAAACAGTTCTAGTTCGTACAGCGATCTACAAACTTTCGAGCTTCTTTAGCAAGCTTTCCGATGTTGTAACAACATCTAGTGCAACTTCAATCGATTATTTGGTTCTATCAACTCCGATTTCATGTCGATTCATGTGGCACTGCCGACCTCTGCTGAAAACGACACATTCTCTATATTCAATCGAGTTTTACCGGACTCCACAAATCGAAATTGACCTGAAAATTTTTTCAGGTGTGAGAATCATTAAGACCTTTCATTTGAATCTATTTCCAGCCACGACACTTTAAACGGTCAGTTTTTAGAAGTTTTCAAATTTTGCGTGTGCGATATATTCAAACGAGTTTTCCCGGACTCTCGGACTACATGCAATTTGACCTGACGTTTTTAAATGATAACCATTACAAGGTACTTTATTTGAAAATTTTTCCAAACATGTCACTATAAATGCATTTCACGATTTACCTCCCTAAACATCTAATACAGCAATTGGTTTGGTATATTAGTTTTATTTGTTTTGAATAAAAAATTCTTATTTGAAATTTTTTGTTGGTTTTTAGGAAGAGCAAAATATAAATTTCTAAAATAAATAATTACATTCCGACATAAAATTTGTATCTGCATTATCGACATGTATTCGGCTGGAGTCGGCTGACTTTAATAGGGTGCTTCAAAGACAACAAAGCTGGAGATGAAAAATAGATTTATTATGAGAATCCAAAACGCAAAAAAATCGGATGAAGCCTGGTGAAGCCGGTCCAAACCAAAGTGCGATATTCATTACAGTAAGCAGGTAATGCTCTGTATGTGTTGGGATCAGAAAATTCGCAGAGATCGAAGAATGGCTTATTGATTGGATCACCTCCAAAGGTCAGGATTTCTTCTAAGAGGAAATCAGTAAATGGTCTGAAAGATGGAGAATGTTGTAGCTGCGGACGGAGCATACTTTTAATAAATAATTGCTTCATTTTCTAAACAAGCAAATGCGTTATTTTAATAAAAAAAGGGCAGAATTTGAGAAAGCTATACTAAATATGTTCCTACACCCTCCTTAAATATTTTTAACATTTTCATTTTTTAGAGCTTTTTTTTAGAACTATAAGAAAAATGCAAAACAATATATTTTTGGTATAAAATTCATGTTTGAGACATATAGTTTTTAAATTGGATTTGCACTAAGTTTTAGAATATAATATTTGGTATGAAAATAAAACAGAATTACTGTATATATTTAAAATAAGTGTAAATAATTTCCCGCAGAGGATGACCGTAATGCTGTTATAACTTAGATAGCCTGAGTTTAGGCACAACGAGACAAAAACCACAATCGGCGTTAAGTGTAGCCATATTAAAAGGAATATTTAGGAAGCTGTTTGAAATAATATGTTTATGTGAAATGGGTACAGAGGGCCGAATTTCAATTGGCCAAATGTCGAAAGGCCGAATGTGGAAGGGCTGAATGTGTCGAAAGGCCGAATGTATTAAAGGATCGAATTTCGAAGGGACGAAAGGGTTCAAGGGCGGAATTTTTTTTTTGTTTTTAGAAATATAATTTTTTAAATTTGTTGTTTTATGGAATATTTTGTAAATTTTTTTTTATTAAACATAAATGAATTTTTATGAATTTATGTATTTTTCTATTTTTCATCTTTGGATATTCATGAAATCCCACGTATCCAGTGAGCGATACATTTTGTTGAAGAAAAATTTTGTCATGCGCCACCTGAGACATTCTGCCCTATGTCAGCCTTCTGATAATGGGTATATGTTACTATGTTTGTAAGAAATAAAGAATAATTAAATTAAATAAATAAATAACAAAAATACATTTAAAATAAAAATCCAAAAAAAATGGCCCTTCAACACATTTGACGCTTCGACATTCGGCCATTTGACAATCGACCCTTCGACACATTCGGACCTTCGACATTCGGCCCTTCGACGAATGTGCCCTCTCAAATTCAGCCCTTCGACATTCCGCCCTTTGATATCATACCGTTTATGTTCTTGTACGTTAACACACTTGAATCGAATTAGATATGTATTTATTATAAGATGTCAGTTGCAATTTGAAAAGAAATGCAAGCACAAATAAATATAATTATAGAAGCGGAAATGCACGCGAAATTATATTTTCCTTAAACAGTCCAAACGGATATGAAATTCATGAATTTCGAATGCGGATGTTTTTTTAAACATTAATGGGATTTAGATTAAATGTTTATGTCGTGTCGTGTATAAATACAATGTTGTACTATATAAACACATATATATTATGCTACAGTTATGTAAAATCCGTATATTGTAATGCTGGGGGAATATTTAAGACGTTCTTTCTAAAATAGAATGTCAAAGATATATAGACAAACCTTTTTTTATGATTACTTGACATGTCTTTTGCGTATTTGCCACAAAAAATATTATAAAGGTTTTTATTTTGGACCTTTTCACAAACAATGATTCGGTTGGTACATGGCATATAATTCTATATGATCCTCTTATAAATTTTGTACTGAAATTTTGTGCTTTCACCGTCGTGTATGTACCGTACATACATAATTTAATTTAGATTTACCTTTTTCATATTTCTTTAAAAAAAACATACATTCTTATGACAGTTTTAATGTTACAGAATATGTTTTCATTTTGTTGTTGTTTTTATAAAATGTTGGATGATTTTATATATACATACATATACATATATATGTACCTGTGCCATACGTAATAATAATAGGATTTATGTATCATTTATCATTTAACACTACAAAAACATTTAACTTGTAAAGTGCCGTTGCGGTTAATTTGAGCAGAAGGTTGAAACAGCAATCGATTCTCTAAAACGGTAGCTTCAATATTTTACCAAATTTAATCACCATTTTAAAGTACCATAAATACAGATTTCTTGTGAAAATCTGTTTTATGTGAATAACTATAAGAATAACTATAACTTGCCTTTATTAAAACCGGACAAGTGGTGCAGTGGTTAAACCTTCGGCACTTGGGACAGGAGGTACTGGGTTCGAATCCCATCAGAAGGCTAGATGTAAATCGAATTTTCGCCATCGATTACGATCGATGATGTCAATAAATACAACTAAGACCCTCTGATGGAGCGCAGAATTCAGCGCCGACCCACCGTCCATGTCAATGTACAGGTTGACATGGAGCTTGCAATGTGCAGGTGGTATACTATAGTTGTGTGAGTAGGTGAATATGTGAATGGGTTAATGATGTGGCGTGAATGCGTGGTGGTATCACAATGGGCCAAAAATGGCCTAAGTGTCAACCACTGAAACCTAACCATGTTCCAAAAAAACAAAAATAAATACCAGAGGTTTCAAACATATAAATACAAATACCAAATAAATCAAGATGAAATTCACAAAGCGACAAATGTAGTGATGGACGATCGCTATTCTATCTATAGTGAAGAAATTATACTCATAGGGAAAACGGTACACAACGGTCAGATCGCTACTTTACAACGTACCTATGAAGAAAATTTGAAAGTGAAGAAATTTATTAGAGTTAGGCGACGAAATTCGCGGGTCTATCGAACGACTTAGAGTAAGCAGAGATTGTACGTTCCACACGATTAACACACAAAGCAGGTGAGCATCAAGCATTCAACAAAACAATTGAACATTTAAAATCATTATATTATGTCCCGAAAATGAAAAATTTTGATAAAAGATTTTTAAAATAAAGGATATATATATATATATATATATATATATATATATATATATATATATATATATATATATATATATATATATATATATATATATATATATATATATATATATATATATATATATATATATATATATATATATATATATATATATATATATATATATATATATATATATATATATATATATATATATATATATATATATATATATATATATATATATATATATATATATATATATATATATATATATATATATATATATATATATATATATATATATATATATATATATATATATATATCTATATATATATATATATATATATATATATATATATATATATATATATATATATATATATATATATATATATATATATATATATATATATATATATATATATATATATATATATATATATATATATATATATATATATATATATATATATATATATATATATATATATATATATATATATATATATATATATATATATATATATATATTATATATATATATATATATATATATATATATATATATATATATATATATATATATATATATATATATATATATATATATATATATATATATATATATATATTATAAGCTTGTGCTTAGTAGTATAGTACATAATTGATAATAAAATCATTAAAGTGTAAGTAATTTTTCATCTTGCTAGAATTAAATAACAACCTTAAATTATTAAAATAATTAAAAAGAAGATGATTTTGCTTCCTTTTATATTTTACATCTTAATGAAATTATAATTTTTTTGTTCAGTTCTTACAATAATACATTATAGTTTTTCTCCTCTATAACTGTACTTCAAATTTATTATAAAATTAAATAAAATGAAAAATTAAATAAATTATTCAAATTTTTACCATTGCAAAGCTTCATATTTTATGGTATACATAGTTGGATGGCAGCAGCGCTAGAAATGTTGTCTAGCTGACATAACACGTAAAAAATTAGAAATCTTTAGAAAAAAGGGAAATTATTTAAGTGCATTTTAATGGGTTTTAGATATTTTGATTAATTGAAATTGGTTTATTTTGCAAAAAATTGATGAAGATGTTAAACATAAATCTTATTTGTTAAATTATACTAATTAATAATATAAGTTGCTAATTAAATTTACAATAAATTTTTAAAGACGAGCAAAACTTTAATAAATTGTCACGTAAGAGAATCTTTCAAAAAGTACTAAAATTGGTAGAGTGGTTAAGCGTTCCGAATCGTGGTCACGCTTTTAAAAATTTGTCGGTAGGCAATTCTGACATATTTTAGAATCTTTGTGGGCAATTCATAAATTTCTTAAAGGTTTTTTTAAAATTTCAATTTCCTTTTATTAATTAATGAATAAAAACCCGATTTAAGCTTAAATTATTGTATCCAAAGTTTACCATTGCATATGATACGGTGAAGTCAGAAATCGGTAAATGTGAAAAAATTGAGAAAAACTGTTTTATTGCTCCGAAATCTAGAAAATGAGAGTTCTATATTCCCGAAATGTTAAACTTCTTCGAACGGACTACCTTTTATGATCAGTAGAAAACTGCTAAACAATTTTGAAATAATTAAACCAATTCCTATTTATGGTAACTCTGAAATAGCAAAGAAACTGTAAAAGATCTGGCCCAACTGAAACATTTAAATGAAAATGCGAAAATTTACTGATAATATCTGACAATCTATGACAATCAACAAGCGCTGCTAAAACAACAACAAATAATGCAACAGCAGTTTTCACAAAAGCTTATAAGATATCACCATTACCTTAAAAAATATGTGGAGGATCAAATACAAAAAATGTTAGATAGTGGTATCATTCATCACCCAAACATTATTCAGCAACGTGGGTAGTCCCCAACTCCTCACACGACAAGTTTCCTCCAATATCTAAAATTGAGGAAATTTGAGACAAGTTAGATAAATCAATTTACTTCTCCACATTGGGTCTGAAATCAGATTTCCTTCAGATCCCGATGGACAGAAAATCTCAAGAGCTTTTTCTACAGACAAAGGTCATTTTGAGTTTTCTATAATACCATTTGGGTTGAAAAACGGCCCAGCTACATTTCAACATACCCTATCGATGATATTCAAAAATCACATCGACAGCCTTTACAAAGTATTTAACCCTTAACCCTTGAGTCATTTATGGTCCATATTCATGTTCTTTAAAAATGTATAATTCCCGAATGCATTCTGTTTGTGATGTTTATTGGGAGTATTACAGTAGTTTTCGTTTTGTCTATGTTTTCGTTCATCGAGCTATTTTAACATAACCTATTTTTACTGTAGTTGAAAATCATACATAAAATCGCTGCGCTCGCGCTGCCATTTCTCTATGAAAAAAACTAATAAATAAATCAAAATTATTATGAAATTTATTTTAAAATAAAAGTTTTTAGTGAAATAAATACATTTCAATATTCCAAACCAAACTAATTGGCTAATAATTTGTCAGTAAACTTTATGTGTCATATATGACACACAATTCGTTGATGTCGTTTTTCAAATATGTGTCATATATGGCCTGCAGTTTTATATTTTGAGTACATTTATTTAAATATTTTTAGGTTACTAAAATTTATTTAGTCAAGCTCAGAAGGTTTTGGCAGCCCAAATGCCTAGACCAAAATACAAGAGATAGAGAAAATCTTTGAAGAATAGCCTGACTGACAGTAGCGAGGATGAAAGTGAGGAATTAATGTGCAGATGTAAACGACAATGAAGGTGATGAATGTTGAATCGGACGCAACCGTCGATTCAAAATGGGAATTCACACTTCAGTATTTATATATAGAAACTATTCCAACAACGAAGAATTAGTAACAAGGAAAGCCAAGTAAATCAAATTAGAGAAAAATATAAGAAAACTGCTTTAAAAAAACGTTCCCTTTGTTCTTAATCCAGAAACGTCTACATTTAATTCAAATATCTTAAGATAATAATGGATTGCGAAACTCCTTTATCATACTTTAATATGTTATTGTGTGACGATGAAATGCAAAATCTAGTCGTAGAGTAATCGAACATATTTTCCGCACAGAAAAACATTTCAAATCCTTTTGTATTATACAAAATGTATTTAAAAAAAAAAAATGAGTGAGTCCATTAGTACTCTCAAGGAGATGTGTAAACATGGCGTGTGTATAATACGTGGGTACACTGTACAGTTTACTTTGAAGGAAGAAGGAATGCAATTTTACTAACCAGAGTTTTTCATTTGTTTATTATCGTTAAATTGGTCTATTACTCTTTCGGTATAATCGACGCAATTGGATTTTGGTAGGTAAAATAAGATATATTATATACTGTCGACTCTAACTTTAAAAATTTTCATTGAAAAACTGCACAATATGGTCGTCCCATATCTAGTAGTAAATATATTTCGATCTTAGTTCATGTGCAAATCGAATTCGTCTCGCAGGAAGTTTATAAGTGGTTCAGCTTGAGGAACAGCATCATTAATATTGAAATCCCCGCTCATAATCACCGGCAAAAGATGATAGTCTCCTTGGAGAATTTTTGAAATTCTTTAGGATATGGGGCAAGGACGAAATGTATGAACTTCATTATGTCTTCGAAAGATTTATTCGGCGAGGTTAATACAACTACAGAAAGCATCTTATTCCCATTGAGAAGCCGTATATATATCATCAATGAGTTGTGTTGTTACGCTCATACCAATTGTTTGTCCAACGATGATTTCTTTATGCGAGGTGACTGTATGGTATGAGTATTCTATTTGAATTTTTATATATTGTTACTCCGGCAGCTCACTCACCGTCTCTCTTGAACTGAACGCAGATCTGGAAAAGCAAGAAAATGGCGCATCCTTGCGTGAATCTGTCAGTTAGGTCGAGGTGATGTGTATGACCTAAGCTCTGACATTTCAATGTTAAAAACCAGACGTTATTATTATCTCGTACAAAATTCGCCATTACAACGGATAAAGCGGATTTGTGGTGAGGCGCGATAGCCAATTTTGAAGAAGACCCATTGAGGTCCCATTTTTACGTCCATGGTAGACGACATGATTATCGATAGCCGACGTGATGAACAGTCCTTCGAGACTCGTTACTCTTGCTAAAGCAATATACACAATTTGTTAACTGTGTCTTTTATCGTAAGAGTATATACTGACTATCTCATTGTAGATACCACCGTGTGATGCATGAATTGTGGTGGCACATGAAGGGTATGACGCTTTACATTAATTGTTGTTTATGCTTAACATTAATTGTTGTTTCGATTAACAGTTGAGCTTTTTCTAGAAATGGGCACCAAACATCGGTCGATATTCGTTTTCTGCGCCCATCCAGCTTCAAGCCACCTGATCTTCTTGCCAACTTTGAATTTGAACCGAAATCCATCCAGAGTCGTTTACATTTTTTACTGTCGACGTTTTCATCGTTCTCGTTGTCCTGGTTAGGATGCCTATGCATTCGATATACTTTAGACAGCCCATAGTTCCATTCGCCAGTCCATTTGTTACGTCAATATTGGTTTTGAAAAAGTACAGCAAATTATTTGTGTCCACTATGCTCATTTTATGGATCTTTTGACGGAATTGGTACTCCGGCAGCCCACTGACCATCTCTATTGAACTGAAAACAGCATTCAAACGTAGGAATATTAACAAGTCGTCATTGCGCAGCCAGGTCTCGAAAACCAAATGAATTGAGCATACCTGCGTGACTGTGACCTGAGACTCTGGCAGTTCAATGTTAAAAACGAGATGTCATTATAACCCCATTCAGTAGAAGACATGATCATTGATAGCCGACGTGATGAACAGCGCCTAGAGACTCGTCACTCGTGATAACCCTTTTTAGACCAAAAAAAAATAAAAAAATGGCTAAATTAAAGTCCAAACCACACAAACGTGTGAGTAAAAAATCATAGTATGTAATGGCGTTTTTGATAAAATATTTCGTTTGATTTGAAGTACAACCAACACAATTGTGTGTATAGTTATAGTGTTTTTTTCGGACGAAATAAGTTTGAAAGGAATGCGCTAATGTGTAAGTTGGTTCAAAACATATACAAAAATAAATTTTTGACTTGGTACTTTTGCCGTACTCGCACAATTGTGTTAGTAAATCACGAAAGGGATAAAGCAATATACAGCAGTTGTTGACTGTGTTTTTAATGGTATGAGTATGCAATTTCATAATCGTAATTCGTATTTCGTATCGTAATTTTTTTTTTGATTTTTCTGATCGATGGAAATGTCGATGGTTTCTGTTTCATTCATTAAATTAATTTTTTCATTTTCCCTACTATTATACATATACATAAAAGCATGCCATGTATAGTAAAAATTGTTTTTGTTGAGTTTCTTGCTTTTTCAAACGAAGTAGGTATACGTCATTTCCGTTCGTTTCATTTACAAGTTTACTCTAATACAAAAAATTTTGGTAGGCGCGCGTAAAGATGTTTACACATCAAAAATGCTGAAAATTTATTTGATTTATTCTATCTATTAAGTTCCTAACACAAAACTATATTGGAATGCCCTTATGGAAAATAAAACAGTTCAAGGTTTCGAAAATTATGATTACGACGTCATCTATAAAGAAGGAAAAGCCAACGTTGTTGCAGAGCATTTCTCTTAGCAGAATACGAACAATCAAAGAAGTGAATGTTAATATAACAACAGATAACACTTCACGTGAGTCTGTACTAATCACAGAAAATCTGAACACTGATAATAGCGATATCGAAATTGTTAGCTCAGAAAACGCTTCCGACGCTACAATATTCACTTCTCGAACCGTCAAATAAAAATCGTTTTCTCAATATCAAATCTCGATATAACAATTTTTGAAGATGTATTTTCTATTTTCAAACGAGTAATAATTTGCATAAAATTTTCCTCGAAAGACGAAATTACAAAACATTTAAAACAATTCCATAGTAGTAAGCAATCTTAGCACCTGAATCTCTTTATCAAAAAAGTCAAAAATCATTTCAAGAAAACTTTTCACAGAACGGCCATTTTATTTTCGTCACAAAAATGATCGAGGATGTTATGAATGACGATTGCCAGAATGTAATTATGGTAAAACAAAACGATAGAGCTCGCCGCGGAATTAAAGAGGTGGAAAATCCACAATTTGGAACAAATCAAACCCCCAAAACAGATCAGCCACAGACGTTGTGACGTATTAGGATCAGTGAGAAAATGGTTGGCTAGGAACCCAGTAGTGCAGTGCATACGTGTTATAAACAGGTCAATGAATGAGTTAAATGAAGAGGACAATCAACAAGTCCTGTAAACAAATAAATTAATGAAAGAATTACACAAACAGTAAATAGGGCAATCATACAAGCGAACTGTGCCTAATAAAATAATCCTCATAGTGTTGCAAATATTAACAACAATAATAAACCTTGACATCGTGAAGATATTCAAGAAGCAGTAATTAGAAGAAAGGTCATTTTAACAAGAACATACTAGGATTTTATCATTAAAAGAAACTACGTTGATTAAGGCTCTACTTGTTAGTCAAGGCGTCAATTTAGTACTATCAGATGTTGTTCCATTAATAGTCAACAATACCATCCTCAACATCTCATTAAATCTAATCAAAAACCATTTTTGACGTTAAACTATAAGAACTTTGTCCAAAAACACTCAGAGATAAAACAAGATGATTGCATCACCATCGCAATCAAGGAACTGTTAGCCATTGCAACATGTCATCTAAAACAGAAACATCAATACATCTTATGGCCGAGGACAAACTCTTAATATATAATGTTAATAATTGGTGGTTATCAACAGATTGTGGTCGCAACAACTGTATCTTGATGGTAAATTTCTTGATAATATTATGGAATTGTACAATAGAAAAAGATAATAAAAAATTCCTATCGTAAGAGACCCTATTAAAGTTAGTTTCCAGCCGAAAGATAATGCAGATAGTGTCTTGACTATTTTTAAACACTCTTTATACTCTCGCTCCTATCGATTTTTAAATTCCTATAAACTGAAATAATTTCTCCTTCACCCGAATGATGTAACCCAATCCTAAATTCTCCTAAATTCGAGTTCTTAACTGATTTTTGCTGTATGCAAGACACTATCTGCATTATCTTTCTGCTGGAAACTTTCGGCTAACTTTAACAATATTCGTAAGAGTGACATCCAAGAAACCCAAGGAGCTTCACACAATATCCAAAAAACTCGACAGTTAATCAGACATATCGGTATCGAGTCAATCAACAGAGTATTAAAAACCAAAATGAAATATTCCTTGTCTAGTTAAATAAACAGGACATCAATACTGGATTTGGCCGCTAAGCGGTACCCCTATTATCACTGAGTATCTTGGCTCACAAATTCGTATCAAGAAAACAATAGTGAAAGATTCCAACAAATTCTGCTCACAAAAAGAAAACAAGGATGAAACGGCTCAAACTACAAACACTACATACTTTCCTCTTTTTAAAGGAAAAAAATATTATATTCAACCCCATTTTCGAATTTTTGAAAGAAACTTTTCTTAGTAGTTTAATGAAATCCATGGATAAAATCAGAGATATAAAATTATTCTTGTTGTCTAAATTATGTTCTCTAGAATTCTTTAAAATTATTGTGACTTCTCACTGATTGATAAGCAAAAACATGGCTATCGGAGGTAAAAAACAAAACGCTGTAACAAAAAAAAAATTGAAATTCTGGAAGATGTTGATCGAGGCGATTGATCAAAAACAGAAATTTGTAAAGAATTTGGGATTCCAAACTCTACTTTATCAACGATTGGAAAAAATCATCTAAAAATTCATCCTTCATATGGAAAACGCGATTTCCAAGGAAGCCAGAAGCATTTGCGTTTTCCAAAGTATGATTTAGATTCGGGATTGCTGCTTTTAAACAAGGGTGATCTATCTCAAAATGCTCGTATTCCTCGTCCTCTAATAATGGAAAAGGCTTATAAAATAGCCACCGAAATGGGAATTACCTTTAAATTTAATCTTGAATGGCTAGAACGTTTCAAAACACGACACGGAATTTCCTTTATGTGTAAGTGGAAAGGCAAGACAAGTATCAGCTGATATGACTTTTGATTGGATATCTTCAACTTTACCTAAAATTCTGAATACTGTTAAAACTAGCCGAAAGTTTCCAGCCGAAAGATAATGCAGATAGTGTCTTGAATACAGCAAAAATCAGTCATGAACTCGAATTTAGGAGAATTTAGGATCGAATTACATCATTCGGGTGAAGGAGAAATTATTTCAGTTTAAAGGAATTTAAAAATCGATAGGGGCGAGAGTATAAAGAGAGTTTAAAAACAGTCAAGACACTATCTGCATTATCTTTCGGCTGGAATCTTTCGGCTAACTTTAACAAGGTAAATTCTGAAGGATTACGATAGAAAAGACATTTTTAATATGGATGAATACGGTTTATTTTTTCGTTGCATGCCAGATAAAACTTTAATATTTAAAGTAGAAACTTGTTCTTGTGGTAAACAATCGAAGGAACATCTTACTAGTACTTGTTGGACGTTCCACCCCCGATGGGGAGGTGGAGGGGGTTGAATGTGTTTTGGGTTTGGTGTGGGAATTTTGGATTTTGTCGATGAGCGTTTGTGTGGGTGGTGTGCGTGTGGGAGTGAGTATGGAGGTGTTAAAGGGTGATGATATAGGTGGTGCGGCATAGGGGGGTGCGGGTGAAATTGGTTTTGGGGGTTTGAATTGGATAGTGGGTGGGGGTGGTAATAATGTTTAGGTATGGAGGTTTGTGCTTATTTTTGTGGAAAAGCTATTTTCATTATTACTTTTGTGGAAAAGCTCCCTCTCTCTCTAGGTTTCTAAGTGCGAGCTTTCATTTGCCATGGAGGTTCCTGGCTGTTGTTAGAAATTTGGTTTTACTATTGTTCTCCTCAAAACCAAGTCTTCTTGTGCAGCGATTGAGCGGTATGAAACTGTCCTTGATTTTGCCAGGTATTCGACGAAGAAGCACGATATCATCTGATATCCAAGAATTTATTATATTTTATTGGCAACAAAAATGCGGCTCCGAACCGTTCCCGTCTTTTTCTATAATTCGATGTGTATTTTTTGTAAATTAGTACCTTTATGAAGTTTGTTTTTCATTACCTTGAATGAATTTAAAAATACCTATTTGTTCATATGTAATTATTTGTTTCTATTAATTTTAAGGAATCAAATTTATGTAAGTATGTATTGCCTTTAATTTTAAATTTTTTCATTGATATTGTCATTAACACTTCGTGTTATACGATTTCTACTTAAAATATAATCTTTTTTTTATATACTTTCAAATATTGGAATCGGAAAAATATAACAAAATTTGGAAAAGAAGTCTGGGCTATTTATCCGCATCACGTCATACAACAACTAAATAGTTCAATTAAAATTGTTCTCTTAATTAGGGTTTTGAACAAGTAGTCTATTATGTATACGTCACAATTTTGTGAAATTAAGTTAACCCACATTATTCCAAAGACTATATTTGCCTACAAATAAATAATCCAATAATAGGTTTAAACATATTGAGGTAGAAATTGTGTTTGACAAAATGACCAAGCAATTTCTCTACCATCCTACCTACCAAAAATATTGAAAAATGACAAAATAAAGGTTTTAATATTTAATCACTCTTTTCCACTTTCACATGCTATTCCCTATTCACCCATTTTTTTTTTGTGAAAATTATGGCTTAATATCATAATTAAACCGAACATTCCTTAATTATTTAATATTTCTTCTCTAATGTATAAATTTTCAACAAAAATAAAAAAAATGTCTGGGTAAATATATTCACAAATTAATTCGTAATAATTTTCATTTTGCGTAAACAGATGGATACGTAGAAAACCCAGAGTTGTTAACAAAGTAAAAACAAAGGAAACTTTTTATAAATAAAAACAAATGAAAATGTTTTAATATTTAAGAAAACCCTTAAATTCTTACTTCTAATGTTTATACAAGAGATTTTTTACTGTCTTCCTTTTAAATTTATACAAAGTATACAACACACAAACATACATACGATTTATGCTTAAATGTACCATAATTAAGGGGGCTTTGGGTTCACCCATGTTACCTGTTTGTATGTATAATTCAAGACAAGAGATAAATTCAGTGCAAAAGTTCATTTTGTCATTTCCTGTTTTCGAATGTTCTCGCTTTGCAGGATGCTTGTTTATAAAAAAAATCGTTAGTAAAAAAAAAAAAAAAAAATAGTTAACACAGAAATGTCCCTCATGGGATGTTCTTGTACGTATGCCAATCACATATCAATAAAAAGACATCGTTTTATTTGTTTTATACCGGCAGTTTAGATATGGTTTATATTTTTCTAAATAATGAGTTGTGGTGATACATAAAGTGCTTAATGTGCAAGGTGGTGATTGATTAGATAGTTCGTTAGAACATTTTTCTGTAAAATTATTTGGTATGATGATAGGATAGAAAAGATTTCCTCTCGTGCTATAAACTGATCTCATGAAGATGGTTAAATTTGTGCTTGACCCAATTATGCATCGAAAATTATTTTATTTTATGAAGTTTTATTTTAAAAATATTTGTATAACATTTTTTAATTGTAATATAGTGTTTAAATAATTGTATATAATTTAAATATTGGTGGTTAGACTCAATTTTTGGAACATTTTGGGAGTTTACCAACAGTGTACATATCTTCGTTATTGTCAGATTATTATTAATTTTTTTTTTCGTTTTGGTGCCTGCAAATAGTGTAGCTACCATGGAAATTAGAAAGGGTGATAGACCTTAAGAAGAATGAGAAAATTTCCTGCTCCGGTTTTTGCTGCAAATCGTTTTACTATGCTTTTTACGCTATTTGCCGTAGGCACTTAGCGAAACACACTGTAGCGGCTAGTTTCTTCAACCATAAGAAACTCCGCACAATTAATTCTCAACGGACAATCCTCCGTTCACCTAATTCTTTATAAATCGACAATTATCCATCTAAAGAATTATTCTAAATTATATACAACAATCTTGTATAATTATATAAATAATGTACATAACAACTTGTACATAGTAATCGTACAACAACACTTGTACCTACGAAATTTGTGTAAGCAAAATAGAATTGAAAAATTATATTTTGGTTACACAACAATTTTATGATAATACCTCTACACAATCACATCATTTAGAGATGCATAAAATTCGTATTGATTTTGCAAAACCAAAGTCATGTAAAACGCACTTATACACCGCCATGCCATCGCACAAGAGATGGTATCGCAAACGTCTATGTTTATTAAAACATAATTTAAACGGGTGCACCGAAATACTTGGTGCAATTAAAATGCAACGAATTTAAAAACCAGAAAATCCGGTTTTGGGTTTCTGAGTTTTGTTGGATGCTAGCAAAGAAAACAAAAAATTAATATTAACTCTGCCTATTCAATTTTGGATTTTGCCGGAGCAACATCGCATGAACACGGAGCGGCTCATCACTCACCGGCAATAAATAAATTAATTTTTTTTGCTAAATAAAAATTCAATTAAAATTAAATTTTAAGTTTTTTTATTTTTATTTTATTATTAAATTAACAAGTGCTCCGCTTCACTTTTCGCCGCATCATACTCAATATCTGGTGACCCCGACGACGGTTTTTACCGTATCAGGTGAGTGATTTTTTATTTATTAAACAAAAGTGAAATAAAGTTAATTTTATTAAAAAAAAAGTGCATGTGTTTTTTTATTTGTTTATTAAATTCAAAATATAAGACGAGTTTTGTGAGATAGCGGCCTATGCCCCGACCACTGGTAAGCGCGCTATATTTACAAATCGTCCCAACACCCTGGTCGCTTTTTAGAAATCACGTGTCCATTCCGACACCAATTCTAAAAATTCATTCCTTTTTTTTTCTCTTGCTCTAACCAAAAACCGCGTGTTGCAAAATTTTTTTTACGTGCAACATAATTTTTTTTAAGTGTGTGAATTTTTGTTAAATATTAAGTGTGTGCACCGTTAAACAATTGTCATCAAAAACATGGCAAATAATGGTAACAATAATATCGTGGTAAACAATGACGCAAATCGTCAACAGAATGTGCATGCCCAGTCGGAAATAGCCACATCAAAACATTTGATGCGGCTACCAGCATTCTGGGAAACCAACCCGAAGATTTGGTTCATATCAGCCGAAATATTGTTCGACGCGAACAACATCACCAGCGACAAACAAAAGTTTGCGCACACTGTGTTGTCCCTCTCGGCAGCACAGGTGGAGAAGGTCGAATACATTCTACAAGACCCTCCACCCAATAACAAATACGACGCCCTCAAGAAAGTCCTAATCGATCGCTACTCCATCTCCGAGGGGCGTAGATTGGATACTATTTTGGGCAAAGTCGAGTATGGTGATCAAAAACCTTCGGACATACTGCACCGAATAAAATCGTTGGCCGGCAACAATTTCACGACCAACGTCATCATAAAACTATGGATCAGGCTCCCTGATTACTTACAAGCGGCGTTGATCCCTCAACAAGACAAACCAGAAGAGGATCTCCTTAAAATCGCCGACAAACTCCACGACATCATAGGCACGCGGACTCAGAGCTTGAGTTTAATCGATCGCGACACGCGGATACCAAGCTCAGAGATACACGCGCCAAGCTCTAGCAGTAGCCCTCATGAAAAAATGCTAAAACAAATTAGCGACCGGCTACTGAGGCTAGAGCATAATACACACACACAGCGACAACCCTCGCATCCTCAATCGCCATGGAGACAAACTCCATCCCCTTCAAAACATTCACCAACACATACAAACCAGGGAAGTTCATTTCCACAAAACAACCGACAAACGCCAAGATACCAAGTTCCACACAACTGGTGTTGGTATCACTCAAAATTTGGCAACACAGCATCAAAATGCTCACAACCATGCACTTTTGTTACACAACAAAAGGGATCCGCAAATCGGTTCCCTAAACCAACAAGTCTTAAGGTCGTAGCGGCAGACCTAAGACAACCGCAATACAGCCGCCTATTTCTACGGGATACGGTTAATAAAACCACATTTCTGATTGATACCGGCGCTGATCTAAGCGTAATCCCATACAACAAATACTATCGCCACGGAACAAATCGCAATCCCGATTTAGTTCTGTCAGCTGCAAACGGTACCACCATAAACACCTATGGTACCAAACTACTCGACGTTGACATCGGACTAAGGCGTTCATTCAAACACGCCTTTATTCTCGCCAACGTGAACCGCCCCATTATTGGCGCGGATTTCCTAAAGAAATTCGGTCTTTTAGTGGATTTGAAAAATCAGAAATTGATTGATCCATCCACTAAACTCTCAATCAACGCAACATCAGCACGCGTTGATACACCATCACCATTGCATTATACACTTAACAATGGCTATGGAGCACTGTTGAAGAAATTCCCTTCTTTAACAGCTCCACCAAACTACAATGCTCCTGTAATGCACAATGTAGTACACCACATTGTGACTACAGGGCATTTACCATTCACAAGACCAAGACGGCTTGATCCAATACGCCACAAAGCAGCTTTCCTAGAATTCCAACATATGGCGGAACTAGGAATCTGCCGACCTTCTTCATCAGCAGTTTCTTGTCCATTACACATGGTAAAAAAAAAGGACAACGACTGGAGACCATGTGGGAACTATAGAAGGCTTAACGCAGTCACAATTCCTGACCGTTATCCTATCCCCCACATACAAAATTTCTCCATGCAACTACATGGTTGCACAATTTTCACCAAAATCGATCTCGTCAGAGCATATCACCTCATTCCGATTGCTACTGACGACATTTATAAAACCGCCATTACCACTCCATTTGGCTTATTCGAATTCACCCGAATGCCATTTGGACTCCGAAATGCTGCACAAACATTCCAGCGTTTCATCAACGAAATCGTGAGAGATCTCGATTTCGTTTTTGTATATATTGACGATATTCTCGTAGCCTCAAAAGACGAGAAGCAACACCTACTCCATTTGGAAAAACTCTTCCAAAAATTATCAAAGTACGGTGTCAATATTAACACGGCAAAATGCGTGTTCGGGACAAATAATCTTGACTTTCTCAGTCACAAGATTACATCTAATGGCATTCTGCCGTCCGAAGGACGAATTAATGCAATTAGAGAGTTCCCAGCACCACAAAACGTAAAACAAATACAACAATTCGTCGGCATGGTAAACTATTACCACCGATTTATACCAAAATTAGCAGAAGTACTTGCCCCAATTCACACGCATTTGGCAAGTCTTCTTAAAAAGCCCAAAACGCCTCAAAATTTTTCTTGGACTGAAGAATGTCAAAAAGCATTCCTTCAGCTCAAAAACAGCTTGGAAAATGTTGCTCTTTTAGCGCATCCGCTAAATGCAACCAAATATAGCATCACTACTGATGCATCCAACACAGCAATAGGCGCGGTCTTACAACAACTAAATAATAAGACCTGGGAACCTCTTGGATTTTTCTCCAAGAAATTATCAGATGCAATTAAACATTTTCGTTACTTTGTTGAAGGTCGGGAATTTACAATATTCACCGACCACAAACCGCTTACTAGAGCAATTACCTCTAAAGCGGAACGAAATCCAAGGCAAGCACGCCACTTGGACTATGTCTCTCAATTCACGACAGACATACAACATATTCAAGGCAAAGCAAATGTGGTCGCCGATACACTATCTCGGACTTCCGATCACGAACTTGCCTCCGCAGCAACACGCTACGATGTCACAACAATCGCAAAGGCACAAGCTAGCGATCAAGAACTACAAGATTTGCTCTCTAGTTCTACAAATCGGCGCACTTCCAAATGGAAAATAGAAAAATTTCCATTAGCTGATTTGTCAATTTATTGTGAAATATCTACGGGTAACAATCGCCCGTACATTCCAGAGTCATTGCGTCGAACTATCTTCGACACTCTGCACAATATTTCACACCCAAGTGTACGAGCAACTCGCAAACTCGTCACTTTAAGGTATTTTTGGCCCAGCATGAACAAAGATTTAACCCTGTGGGCGAAATCTTGTTTATCCTGCCAAAAATGCAAGATACAAAGACACACCAAATCACCTCACGGGAATTTCCAAATTCCACCAGGTAGATTTGAACATATCCATATAGATATTGTTGGACCACTTCCACCATCTAATGGATTTACATATATCTTAACCTGCGTTGATCGTTTTACGCGTTGGCCAGAAGCCTACTGCATAAAAGATATCTCCGCACAAACCATTGCAAAAACGCTCGTCGAAAACTATATTGCTAGATTCGGCGTTCCGGTCAACATTACGACCGATCAAGGCACACAGTTTGAGTCCAAACTATTCGCTGAGCTTATGCAACTCTTAGGCTCACATCGAATACGGACCACTGCCTATCACCCACAAGCAAACGGTATGGTTGAGCGCTTTCACCGCCAACTTAAAACAGCTCTCAAAGCTCGTGAAAATACCGTTAACTGGAGCTCAGAGATCCCAATCATATTGTTGGGAATCCGAGCGACAGTCAAAGATGACCTAAAATGTTCACCAGCAGAACTGGTGTACGGTCAAAACATTAAATTACCTGGGGAATTCTTTGTGGATCATCCACTTTCACCCCAAACTACCACTGACACAGTGATACATCAATTGCGCTCCACGATGAACAAACTCATCCCAACGGACACGCGCAAATCTAATCAAACCGACATATTCGTACCTAAGTCACTGCAAACCTGTGACTACGTTTTCGTACGAATAGACAAAGTACGAACAGGCCTCACACCACCGTATGAAGGCCCCTACAAAGTGATACGACGACTTCGTAAGCACTTTGTATTACAAATTAAAGACAAGCAACAATCTGTCTCTATCGATAGACTCAAACCAGTCTATGGAATTTTGAGTTCGCCCGATCAAATATCGGGAGTGAAGAAAACTGTCCGCATTTTCGGATAACACAAACTTCACCAAACTCAAATATTATCTTAAACTCCAACACACGCTGGTGAAGACATTATATTTCTTATGACGATCATACATCGTCACAATGATACATTATCTATCATTAATTCAATTTTCAGTGATAAAACCATTTACATTATCACTACCATTACAATGATTATACATCATCATAATACAACTAAAATCCATCCACAAACGCCAGCGGACAAAGAACCCACGGTGGGGGAACTCACTGCGCGGTGGGTGATGTAGCGGCTAGTTTCTTCAACCATAAGAAACTCCGCACAATTAATTCTCAACGGACAATCCTCCGTTCACCTAATTCTTTATAAATCGACAATTATCCATCTAAAGAATTATTCTAAATTATATACAACAATCTTGTATAATTATATAAATAATGTACATAACAACTTGTACATAGTAATCGTACAACAACACTTGTACCTACGAAATTTGTGTAAGCAAAATAGAATTGAAAAATTATATTTTGGTTACACAACAATTTTATGATAATACCTCTACACAATCACATCATTTAGAGATGCATAAAATTCGTATTGATTTTGCAAAACCAAAGTCATGTAAAACGCACTTATACACCGCCATGCCATCGCACAAGAGATGGCATCGCAAACGTCTATGTTTATTAAAACATAATTTAAACGGGTGCACCGAAATACTTGGTGCAATTAAAATGCAACGAATTTAAAAACCAGAAAATCCGGTTTTGGGTTTCTGAGTTTTGTTGGATGCTAGCAAAGAAAACAAAAAATTAATATTAACTCTGCCTATTCAATTTTGGATTTTGCCGGAGCAACATCGCATGAACACGGAGCGGCTCATCACTCACCGGCAATAAATAAATTAATTTTTTTTGCTAAATAAAAATTCAATTAAAATTAAATTTTAAGTTTTTTTATTTTTATTTTATTATTAAATTAACAAGTGCTCCGCTTCACTTTTCGCCGCATCATACTCAATACACACTAATACTTAATAAACACTTTTTATTAACCACTTGTTTTAATAATTCTGCGAAATAAAAAACAAGTGGTTAATAAAATGTGCTTATTACTTTTTACTATGGTTGTGCAGCACGCAACCTAATTCGGAAATGGGCAAATTTTATATGGTTTTGTGATGAATGCAGAGACCCGATCAAGAATAAAACATTCCGTTTTCTTCAGCAATACCAAACAGTGGCTGATAATGTTCAGCTCACAATTTTTCATAAATTGTCGGATGAAGTGATGAAAAACAAAGAACAGATTGAAATAATTTTAGAATGGATTTCTCACATTAGACTACCTTCTGTTTCGTCAAATAAAAATGTACAACAAAATGTACAAATCTGCAATGTCACCTGCGCCATATGAAAGTTCTGCTAGTTTGCCGTTGCATACCTTGCCAATAACTTCTTGCTCATCATGTTGCCGTAACTTCTAATACGAGTCTGTTAGAAAATCTATTTTCTGAATTGGCTGCATCCAACCCATCTTTCACAGTCACGAGGTTGAGAAACTCGTCCTTGTCTGTGGGTTCATCATCTGCTGCGTCTACAGCAGTCAATCAATCATTTATCGGTGCTGATATATCTGACCTTTCAAATAGCATTACACCTGTTATTAAACCTGCAAGTCATGACATTAGTTCTACTTCTGTGGCACTATTCTGGCTTTCCCTGGGAATAGGGAATTGGGAAAAATATTTTCATAGCATTTTTGTCTGAATTGAATTTTTCTGGCCTACTGAAGGAATAAGTTTAGTGTACAAATGTTCAAAACAAAGTGGAATTGGAAAACCAAATCAGTAGGCCAAAAAAATACAATAAAGGCAAAAATGCTATGAAAATATTTTTCCCAATCCCCAGGAAAAGCCAAAATAGTGCCACAGGTGTAAAATAAACAAACCGCGATGTGTGGTACTAAGAGCTATGGTGAAAATTTTGTTTTTAAATTTTAGACTTATAGATGGTAAATGTGTAAGAATCTCAACAAACAGTTTCGAACGGATGAGATTATTGATTTGAAAGCATCAGTCTTCTCATCAGGTCGCGACGACTGATGTTGTATATTTACATTGTTTATTTATTTATTATTACCAACTTTACATGTCTCGTTACATTATTATTTACATAAAAGTATTAAAAAATATATAAATATAACTAAAAGTTTACATGTTACCAATAATTCAAAAGAAGCTTCGACATTAATTCCTTAAATGCACTTCTAGACAGATTAAAGTCAAAAGCCGACCGCATTTTATTAAAGGAAGCAGATGAATGATCAACCGGCTCACATTTACCGTAGTTTTGCCTACAAAACGGCAATTTAAGTTGGAAATCTTTATCGCGAAGCACGCGTAATGGAGTATATATAGCAAACCCAATATTTCCGAACAATCGATTTTATTAATTTTCATCTGCTTCGATAAGCTGGGTGTATGAAAGCAGGGACATTCGCATCTCTAGGCAACCTTCGTAGTGCGTACATTAAAAATCGCTTCTGAACCCTCTCTATGCGATCTGAATAGTTATTATAAAACGGATTCCATATGACAACACCATATTCCAACAATGAACGAACAAAAGAGACATACACAGTTTTAATCACGTAAGGACCATGCAAATCCTTAGAAAACCTTTTAACAAATCCAAGCATAGAATTCGCTTTCGAACGGCAACCTTCAACATGTTTATGAAACGATAAATTCGAAGTAAAGGTTATACCTAAATCTTTAAAAGTATCAACACTTTCAATAATACAACCATCAAAACAGTAATTGTAACTAGTGGATAACAGTACACGGGTGAAATTCATTGTTTTGCATTTGGAGATGTTTAGAATCAAATTATGCGACGTACGCCAAGCAATTAAAATTTTTCAGGTCGGACTGAAAATCAATTACATTATTGGCACATGAAATGAATACTGAGTCTTGCTTTACTAATTCAATACATCATAAAGCATTAATAACCAACTATAGCCTATCTACTTCACCTTGCAGACTTCAAAACGAACCGATATACGCGTATAATTTCAAACAAGCTAATTTTAACTCAATTAAGACAGAAATTGATATGATTAATTGGCAAGAAGTATGTTCCTATGATAACCTAGATTTCACTATTGATAAATTTCATACTATTATTGATGGAATTATTTCAAGACATGTTCCCTGGGTAAAACAAAGAGGAAATAGAAAAGAACCTTGGTTAGACAGACGTCTCAGGAATCTACGCAATAGAAGGAACAGAGCTTTTAAAGTTTTCAAAAATAATCCAACAACGAACAATAAAACACGACACCATCAGTTATATGAAGAATTTGAGTCCGCATCAAGAATAGCTTACAATAACTACATCAAACAACTCGGTGAGCACATAATTTCAGAACCTAAAAAGTTTTATGATTTTGTTAACTCTAAACGGAACACTAAAGGATACCCAGTAACAATGTATTTGAACGAGATATCGTCCTCGAACCCTAAAACTCTCTCCGATCTTTTTGCTGAGCGTTTTCAATCCATTTATAAAAGAGAAGCCAATGAAAGCAGTTTACCTGATTTCTACCAGGAAAACATATCACCCCGTTATGAGCTACAGAAAGTGGAGTTGGAGGAGAGGGACATTTTGACCGGACTGCGAAGTCTGGACATTAAAAAGGGATCGGGGCCTGACGGCATTCCGCCCATATTTTTGAAAGAATGTGCAAACTCTCTAGTTAAACCATTATATTACATCTTTAACCGATCTCTAGTGGAAGGAATCTTTCCTAGTTTTTGGAAATTTTCATTTTTGACAGCAATTTACAAATCTGGCGGAAGGTGTAATGTAGCTAACTACAGAGGAATTGCTGTCTTATCTTGTATTCCCAAACTGTTCGAAAAATTAATTCATGATAAGCTGGCAGAAACCATTGTCTCCAATCTTAATGATCAGCAACATGGATTTATCAAAGGTAGATCCGTAACAACTAACCTGACAATCTTTACTTCTTACTTATTAAAACAAATGGAAAAAGGATTTCAGGTTGATGCAATTTACACTGATTTCAGCAAGGCTTTTGATAGAGTGGATCATAAAGTGTTGATTAAAAAACTAGAACTCATGGGAATAGGTGGCTCATTACTCAACTGGTTGAGCTCATATCTAAAAGACCGAACTCAATATGTTCGCTTTCAAGGCCACATATCTCAAGCAGTACAAGTAAATTCAGGGGTTCCACAAGGTAGTCACTTGGGGCCATTGCTCTTCAATCTCTTCATATCAGACTTGTCTACAGTATTGCAAAACATCAAGCATTTATTCTATGCTGATGACCTAAAAATATATCAAAAAATCGAAAATACAGACGATGCAATTTGTTTACAATCAAATCTAAACAAATTGATATCGTGGTGTAACAGTAATAAATTAGACCTAAATGTTGACAAGTGCCACGTGATCAATTTTACAAGGAATGTTGTTCTTCATAATACTGATTACGTAATTGATGGGAGGAGTTTGAAGAGAGTGGACGAAATAAGAGATTTAGGTGTAATAATTGACACGCGAGTCAATTTCCATAAACATTATGATGTAACGTTGGGAAAGGCATATGGGGTACTGGGTTTCATAAAAAGAAGAGCTAAAGAATTCAACAACCTATGAGTAACAAAATCACTCTATTGCTCATTTGTGAGATCTATCCTTGAGTATGCTTCGGTAACTTGGATGCCATATACCGAAAAGTATGCAATAAAATTTGAATCAGTACAGAAGCAATTCTTATTGTTCGTGCTCAGGCATATGTTCGATCCGCAAGATTGTACCAACCTACCAAGTTACAATTCTAGACTCGACATAATAGGTTTAGATACTCTTTCATCAAGACGAAATTTACTCGCGGCCAGTTTCATTTTTGACGTGTTAAAAAAAAACATGAACGTCGAAGAAATTTCAAATGCTGTGGTTTTAAATCAAGGACGCACTCGACATGCAAAGTACTTAAAAGAAGTTCACCACCCTACCAACTATGGAATGAATGAACCAATAAATAGAGCATGTAAAATTTTTAATAACCATATTGATGCTTACAAGCCAGGCACTAACTTGACGAAACAAACATATAAGAAAAATTTTAAGATGGCAATTTAAATAAATTTTTATTTTATATAACGGAATCTATTTTTGGGTTGCTACCTAACTACTATTGGTGAGGACACTAAGTACTCCGAGTCACACCAATCGTAGGTTTGTATGAACCCGTAAGAATAAACGTAGCAAGAACATCTTATATTTAATTTTTAAGTATCAAAATAAAAAATAGTAATAAAATAAAATTTGTACGAATAAGTTAACGAAATATTTTATATTGAAAATGTATTACAAATTTGTTAGAAAATATGAATTTATATATTTAACTATGATAATTACTTTCATAAGAATACTTTTATAATATATACCTTGTTTGGTAAATAAATAAATAAGAAAATAAGAAAATAAGAAATAGTTTTGAAAATTTTTATATCGTCCGCATAAATGAGAATGTCGGAATAACTTGAATAGTTGACCACATCGTTTACGAAAAGAACGAAGAGCATGGGACCCAAATGGCTGCCTTGAGGGACTCCCGAAGAAACATCAATCACTCTTGAAGTGAAACCGCCAATTTTCACAATTTCAGTTCTGCATTCCATATAAGATCTAATCCAATCAACTGGCAAGTAGTTACATTCTAATGAAATGATTTTCAGTAATAGCAAGTCAATATCGGATCTTGTCAAAAGCCTCACATAAAACAGTGTACACAACCTGCACATTATTACCATTTAAAAGAGCACATGAAATACAATTAGTGAACAAAACAAAGTTAGAAATAGTTGACCTACCTGGAAAAAATCCATGTTGTTTGGAAGAAATGAATGTCTTAACATGAAAGAGTAATTGATCTTTAACTAGTTTCTCAAAAAGCTTTGGTAAAACTGAAATAATACAAATACCTCTATAGTTCGCCACATCACTTCGAGATCCAGATTTGAAAATCGTCTTAATAAGTAAACGTTTCCATACCATAGGGAAGCAACCTTCAGTGATAGACTTCTATTAAACAAAACAGCGATATGGGGAGAGATTACCTCGCCGATTAATTTTAGAAGAATTGGTGGAATAGAATCAAAACCGGCACTTTGGTTAATATCAAGATTAGACAATTCGGATAAAATGGTATCCACTTCCAGACGAAACATTGAAAATTTGGTTTTACTTACAACATTATTCAAATTACCAAGATTTGATTTGGAACTATATACACTCTCAAAGAAGTCAGCAAATAAATAACAAGTATCCTGTATATTATCACAGGAACGGTCGTTTCAATACATCGTGGACGGGTAACCATTAGATTTACTTTTGTAAGTAACAAAATGCAAAAAATGACTAGGCTTTGATTTAATTATTGTGATTCAATGTCCAGAATATAACTGCTGTAAAGAAATCGGTTTATATATATATATATATATATATATATATATATATATATATATATATATATATATATATATATATATATATATATATATATATATATATATATATATATATATATATATATATATATATATATATATATATATATATATATATATATATATATATATATATATATATATATATATATATATATATATATATATATATATATATATATATATATATATATATATATATATATATATATATATATATATATATATATATATATATATATATATATATATATATATTTATATATATATATATACTTCTTACGCAATACATCAAACGAGTTGTAATTAACAACATTAGGATGCAATTTATATTTCTTGTGAGACTTGTCCTTTCTATTTTTTAGATTTATCAACTCACTATTATACCACGGTTCCTTCATAACGCGGAAAGCTTTCTGTCTAGGGATAAATATCTCAATACCTAAATTAATTATTCTATAAAATTCACTTAACATACCGTCGATAGTATTACAACGATAAAAACACGACCAAACATACGTATCCAGAAATAAATTTAAAGAATGGTAATCGCCCATTTTAAAGTTATAAATCCATGAACTAACATTTTCTTCGACTAACTCACAACTTTCAAACATAACTGAAATATTCAACGGAGAGTGGAAAATACTAGACGATCCAGCCAAATCCTCACACGTCGATACGGTCACCTCATGCTCAAATGGTACAAAACCCAGATCTAACACATTGCCACTATTATTCTTAACACTGTTACATTGCTTTAACCCCAACGAAAATATTTCCGAGATGAAATTTTCCACCTCATCGTTCATGTTAATAGGGGTCAAATTGTGATCGACATACTCCCATACAATATCAGGAATGTTAAAATCTTCAAAAATAAATAGACGATCCTCCGGCTGAAGAAGTGGAGCAATATTTGATTTCACAGTTTCAACAAAACTTTGATAAACTGACATACTCGAATGACACGGTATATATGTGACACAGATGATCAGCTATAATGAATGGAACTGAATACGTACAGCAACAATTTCGGCATTGCAATTGGTCAATGTTATCGGAGTGGATGAATATTTGTTGGAGACTGCAACTACAATACCGCCACCCTTTTCATAGGTGTCCCTCTGTAGGTGCCTATCCCTCCGGAAAACTGCATAAGATGATGGAAAATACTTCTCCGTTTTGAAGTGGATTGTTAACCACGTTTCAACAATGCAAATGACATCAAAATCTTCCTCCAGTATTGACAAATACAGAGATTTTGATTTAGCTCGGATACTATTTGAGTTATGGTAGTAGATATTTAATAATGACCGCGGCTGGAGAACTGCTTCTCTGCTACAAGCGGTAAACAATGGTGTGTTTAGTAACGGGCAAGTTACTTTAGATGTTGAAACATGGTCCCTGTCCCATAATTTGTGAATGGCCGGATTATTACCCCAGGAGGCCAAGCATTGGAGCTATTGAACACTTCGAACAACAGTTTACAATTGACTTCCTCCGGTGAGCAATTTTGCAGTTTTTCACAGATGTAATTAACAATCTGGTTAGATGATACGGATGGATCAATACGACTGATATATAAATATTTATTATCAGGTATAGATACAGTTTTAATGGAATTGACGGTTGCACCTGTCTCCACGACAACTTGCGCTGATCTCGACGATTCACAGTTAAAGGAGTTCTAGCTGGACTCTACAACTTTTGCGAAACATGGTTTAGTCGCGTTATTGTCACCCAATTTATTTATCAAGGCATTGATCAATTTGCAATTTTCAGCAACTTTGTTTCAATTTTCTTTAAATCCAAATTTTAGGCAGCTGTGTCTACAATCACGTCAATTTTCTTCAAAAGCCTAGACATGTTGTCGTTCTCGATCAGTGGTTTGCAGCAATTGCAAAAATAGCATATATTACCATATTTTTTGATTGAATTAATCACAGCACGGTCAATCGTAGCAAAATTGATTATCGCATAGACTATATTTAACGATGTCCATAAACGTAGCAGGAGACGTTTTTTTACACGTGTTACAAGCCATTATAGGTAATATGGGAGAGGGGGGGGGGGGGGGGGTTATATAGATGCGATTTTCTATCAATTTTACAATAGTTGAGAATATCGGGAAGAGTAAGTTGAATTGTGTGGGTGTTTGATGGCGATTAACAAATAATTCAAAAGATGACTAGCAAAATATGAGTATTCTGCGCCTTCTGGCAAAGAGAAGCCCTTTTTGAATTATTTGAGATATGCGGCATAGAATTACGACCCTCGGCCATCAACCACCCACACGGTTCAACGTACACTTGTCGATATTCTCAACTGTTGTAAAATTGATAGAAAACTTCCCGAGGGCAAGCCTAAAATGCCAGAATACTCATATTTTTCTAGCCATCTGTCCAAATATTTGTTAATGGCTATCAAAGTGTACGTTTTTAACTAAACGAATTATATTTGAAAACCCTTATTAATTCAAAATCATAAAGATTTATTTTATTCAAAAACATTCTCATTCATCATTCAATATTTTATTTAAAATATTCACATAGATTTAAATTGGAAAAATTAATTAATAAAATTCACTCTAAATTACTTAGTGTAAGTTACTTATTGCTATTTTGACCCTTCGTATTTTTTTAACTCTACCTTTTGTTTTTAGGTTTAAAAAGTGGGATATAAATTTAAAAAAATTATAATTGTAACCCTTCCACATTTTTTCTGTGTACAACTGCATCTTTTGATAAATTGTGTAACTACATTTTTATTTTTTGTTAATTTGTGTAGAGCTACACTTTTAATAAACGTTAAATACTTCACTCCGGTGTGTAGTTTTCTGTGCGATGTTCTCTTTGTGCTCTCTGATTAAATTGAGCATTAACACATTAATACTCAATTACTCAGAGAATACAAAAGCAAAATTGAAAATTTAGGATCAAATTCCAGTACCATACAAACTAAATTTTGGGAGAGCTAAAGTTCGAAAAATAAATCCAAACACGGGATTGTCAACACCTATCCATTACGTATAGACATCTTTAGTTTACGTCAGCTGGTCCGATGAAGTTTCTGCCTAACTATTAGGTAATTGTCTAATTATCCTTGAGGCGAAACACTTTTACCTTTTGATACTAAATCACACAAATAATTTGTTAGTATTTACAGACTACTAAGCTAGGCTAACAGAAACTAAGTGAACCACTTTAAATGATTTTTATTCGACTTGATTCAACCTTACAGTAAGTGGTGCACAAGTAAAATATGTGTAATTTACATTAATATTTATTTAAAACTAATTCTATCTTTTACAAATATTTTCTAACTAAAAATTTAAAATTCTTATTTTGCTAGTACTAGCTGCTACTAATATAAATTTTAATAAATCATTTGCTTTGCGCGCCGTCTTTTATCAACTCACACTTACTTGTTGCGATGGAAAAAATCCATCACCATCAGCATAAATAATTTTTTTCTCTGATAATATTTTGACATCTGCACTGTTTAATTAATTTAAACGTGAAAGAAATATTGTTAATTCAGTAAACAAAATATTGATAATTAAATTCAACTTCATATTTAGTTTTTGGCGAAATGTTAGTAGACGTCAAGAAATATAATATGAATTTTTTAACACTTTTATAAATAGATGTCACTGTGAATTTTTTATTATGGTTTTCAAACGATCGTTTTTTTTTTATGTTAAACAACTATGACTGTGAGCTTGACATCGGTTAATTCGACTAAATTGCCGAGATTGAATTTTCTAAATTAATTTTTAATGAGCATCTGTCATTAATAGATGGCAGTAGTAACAATAGCAGAAACTGTCCCTGACTATTTGTGATTCTAGACTGGAATCTTTTTAAATTGTCAAAAAAATTTAATTGACAAAAAAATGTTTCTTGCCAAATCCGAGAAATCAAAAATAGTCATGGAATTTAAAGATGAACAACTTTCACTTCAAAAATTGAGTTACTCTTCATTTAATTCAGTTACTTAAGAAAAAAGGCGTTCGTTTGATACTCGTAAATGTTAAAATAACTACATAGTTGTCAATTTTATATGTTTATGTATTTTCCAAAGTATTTAGACAAAATTTTGAATAAAATTAAAAAAATATTTTATAGGTTGTAATTAAACTTTATAAATTATAATAAAAAAATATAATAGTATTTCAACCTTTTTTATCATTTCATTTTATCAGGTATCATTTCAAATAATGTATTTTTAATGTATTTTTTGTATTAAAGCCTATCCGCTATTTTTTATTAACTCGACCTTCTCCTTTTCCAATTTAAGAAATTCCTCTTTCCTTTTTTCTTTTGATTCTAATATTTTTATTTTTAGTTTATGATATTCCTCCTTTGCGCTTTGACGCTTCGTGTCGCGAGTCAGAAGTTCGGTTCGGATTTTCGGCATCGGAATTTACATTAACTACTTCGACTTCCGATGAAACACCTACCGATAACTGCACACCAACATTACTATCCTTGGTTCCAAGAACATTGTTTAAAACTTCAAAAAAGACAAATCGTTAGAAAGTTAAATTAAGATTTAACTCACTACCACATATAGCGCATGCCAATGCATCGAAACCATTCCACAAACCATTCCTCAATTTACACAAATATTTTATTTTACATGAGATCTGAATAGTACTTCACTTGCGGTTCCACTGGAAATTACGACATCTCCTCCACTGCAAACTCCACTTTCATCTACTATGTTATTTTCTCTTTCTAAATCTACAAATTCATTCAGTTGCTCATTCAATCGAACATTCTATTCACTTCAAATACTTCAGATGTAGTTACTACTTCAGTTAATTCAGTCCAATCGAAAGTGCCTAAGGATACTATTGTTATGAAAAAGTGCAACAATCAAGTTTGAGATACTCTAATAAATTCAGAAATGTGCGTATTTTGAGTTGGGGTTGTTTTGAAATTTCGCTTAATTTTCTGAGCTTAATTTTATTTATTTATAAATAAATTAGACTAAATTATGGTCGTTTTTCTCTTCCTCCAGAGGTCAAAATATTTCTTGTTTGGGATTCAACGAAATAAAAACACAACCGCCGTGTCGGTGGTCAGTGTTACGTTTTGTTATTATCTTTCATTATTTTCCTCAGGTTTCAGTCAACAAATTTCCACCTCTTTATAAATTTTCTTGCATTTTAATTTTTCTTTTCTTTCTGCGGTTTATTTAAGCACAGAATTTTGTCTGCAAAACCCACGCCTACGTCACTGAACCTTAGCCGAAGCTTCATATAAACGCGAAGACCTTTTACGCTGTGCCTGCTAATGAAACTCTTCTTGTTTCGTTACACACTTACGACGGATTTATCTGATTGTTGTTGAGGGGTAACCAATCAGCTGACCTATTTTTGGATATCGAACCCAACAACAAAATTTATATGCAAGCGCAATGCGATGTAAACTACGATATTAAAGATTAATTAACGTGTTGAAGGTCAAGATTATATTCACCACTTCAACGAAATTTACGAAATCATCGTAGAAACAAAGTGGATCCAACCCCAGGGCGTTACGCTTATTAAACTATCAGCTTTCACTGGTTAAATTACTACTGTGTTTGCAAGGCAGTTTGCTCGGGCTTATATTTATTTGGCTTCCGCTGTTCGAGATTATCCCTTTTAAGGTATCGCCATGTTATTATTATAACACCTATCCCCCGATTTACACGGTACTTTTTTTACACGATTTCGCTTTTACGCAATTTGAAAAACAAATTATATTTTTAAGTTTCTTTTTGTTATTTCTAATTCATTCTATATTTTTACGTTAAAATAAATGAACTAACCCAACTGATAATTTAAGAATTTTATTGTATTTTTTCGTTTATTAGGTTTTTCATACAAATAGAAGTGATATCTTCAAAAGAACGAAATAAGCCTATAATTATTGAGTTGGCACTCATTACCTATTTTATAAATAGGAAGAAAGATGCGAATTTTTAAAGTTTCATGAAATACACCACTTAACTTAAATAAGAATCTTACTACGTTCAGCAATTTTTAAAAATTATATTTTCTATTCCACCCATCCCCTTGGATGGCTTATTAGGCAATCCTTTTATTTCATACATAATTTCACAGGAATGTATAAGCTCGAAAAGCAGGAATTACTATTAATTGATGGGAGAGCGAAGAACATATCTATGATAAGCTGCTTCATCTTTTGTACAAGAGCGCTGGATTTTTGATTGATATTTATAAATTCGTGTTATTGAATTTGCGTTTAAATTTCTGCGAAGTACATCATCAATTCCTTTTCATATTAGCTTAAAGTTATTCTCTACGCTAGATTTAACATATGAAGCTAACCCAGTTTTTCATCCCAGAAAAAAGTAGAATTTGTTCAAAGAATACTATTTTATCTCATTCCAGTTTTTTCTATTTAAACTTGTATAAAACAAAAATCAATTTTATAATTTTTTACTCAACAATAAAATTATCCATCCCAGATCATTTTTATTTAATTTTGGTTTTTATATTCTACGTATGTAAAAATAATAATAAATAGTTTTTCTCTTAGAATATGGTTTGTAGGTATAAATTGTTTCTTTTGATTAAAGAAAATGATTTGATACTGTTTTGAGTGGATAATGGGAGGGACTTACAATGACTAAAAGGACAATACCAACCGTATGGTACGATTAGCGTAAATGGCCAAGTTCCATATGGTTTCATATAAAAATATGAAAAAATCGTGTCATTCTCCTAGAAATATGATTTGCCGGAAGTGATTGTTTATGTTTACAGCCTAGTAATGAACCGATTACATAAGGCAATCCTGCAATTATGAGTCAAAACAAAACTATACTATTTTACTATAAAATCTGAAATTAAATAAAACAATAAACTGTTTTGTCCAGATAACCTATAATTAAGCCACGACGCTTCTAATAAGCTTGTTAGGCTTATGGCAAAGATTCCGCATTTATTTTATAAACAGTAAACAACTTGCCATTTATCCAAAATTTATACATAAAGCTTAAATAAAAGCGTAATATATTGGGTATCAAATTTTAATGTTAATTTTCCAAAAAAATAATCATCTTTCCACAGGTTGGGAGAAATAAAAAGAACAACAATAACAAACTTATTCAACATACATACATATGTTTATTGTATTGTTAAATGGGTTTCCTCGGTTTTCATGTTTTCTTACACTGTCCGACCATTTTCCCTGTTTTCTGGCAAATGAAACTTATAATATAATGAAAAATGAAAATTAGTTAAAAAAAATTGCACACATAAATTTTATTTACGCCAACATAAAACATACAATATTTTGTTTTAAACAGAAAAAGAGCTTTTTGGGAAAGTTTCATGGGTACAACTTTTAGTATTTCTGTTATTTCGGAATTTTTTATTTAAATTACATTTGTTACCAGCTTTGCATATTAATGTTCAGATACTGCCGTTAGGCACCAATTTAATTATAATATTTTCATTAGAAGCAGGTTTCTATGTTGAGAAATTAAACTGATAAAAGTGATGAACGAATTAATTAGATTTTTTCGTAAGCAACAGAAACATTGTTTACAGCAAGCCTGTAATTCAAATTAATTTTGTAGTAATCTGTACGAGAAACGCGGGGTTAGATAAATTTCTCTAGGCGCAACATCACATTATAAAGAGTAACAATATTTTCTGTTTATTTAGTTAACATTTTTTTTTTAATTAAGTCAAAAAAATTATTTTGTGTAAGGACATTTATGTTCTGTTTTACAATTCCACCCAGTTAAAAGATTAAAATATTCGTTCGCTTAGTTGTGAGTATGCAATGAAATTTGGGAAAGAGTTGTGTGAATTCGGTGCCAACGGTTTATAACTTTTGTGGAGATGGTTCAAGGTTCCCCTCCGAAAGTAGACAAAATCTTCTTTCTTAAAAATCGTATTTTTTTGTTTTATTCGAACTTATTATGTTATGTAAAGTATGTTTTTCAAAATAATCAATTCATACCTATTCGAAGTTGGCCCAAAATTCCAGCCCAAAAAATGGCGGATTTAAAACCTGGTAGCACTAAAGCAAGTGTCGTGAAAAAATGAAACTATCGTGATAGAAAATATTAAGATACAAAAATGATAAGTCTTTAAAAAAGACCTTTGTGAAGATAGCCCAAATTTCTATCCCAAAAAATCGAGAAAGTTGCTTATGGCAATACTATACATGTTTATGTATACTATTGCGATATTTAATTAACAATAATTATAGCAATAAATCTAAATTTTGCAATTTTTCAGTTGACACTTGAAGAATTGTATAAAATGTGGAAAACCGGGGGTTTGGGGGCAGCCTTCATCCTCTAAGGTATACAACGAATTAAAATTACATTAAAAAATGTTTTGTATATACTGATAGTTGATTTTTTTTAACATTTGTGGCACTATCAGAAGAAGTACAAAAAAATATTGGAAAAACATTTCCAAAATTTATATGTACTCCTTACCTGATTTTCTCGATGTATACGTAAAGTAATATAACGCAAAATATACCGACAACGAAAATCAAAAATAACTTTAAATATTCCTCCTTCACCAAAATGAAATATTTTTACTCTCAGCCCAGAAAGATGTTTGTGTCATGATAGTTTTAGCTGTCGTAACAGTAAATTTTCGGGGCTGAGAGTAAAAATGTCGTGATGTTTTGGGCTGAGAGTATAAAACATGTCATGATAGCTATATAGTTATTATTGCCATCGCATTTTTCGGGGATGGAATTTGGGCTATCTTCACATACATTTAAAAAAGTTGTTGTGGTTCCTTATGTATTTGAAGTTGGGCTAAAAAGGTACTGTAAAATATACGAACTACTTTACTGCATACACTACTTTACTGCATATCTGCCAAATATTTTGTATTTTCGATATGTTAAATCACAAGTTATTCTGTTACTAGAGCAAAACCGCCATATTTTAATGTCAGCCCAAAAATAAATACGTCGTAAAACTATCAAACCCGCATGATAGTTAAATCAATTCTATCAAATCAAAAATTAAAAATTAACGAAATAAATAATACGTTTTAGTTCCGTAGCAGTTTATTTTGACACTTAATTTTTGACTATAATTAGAATTTATGTTAAAGGATACATCAGACCATTAAACGACATAAACATTTGTTGGGGAATCGGAGGTTTAAGGGGCCCCTTTGTGTTGAATTAATTTCAGTATGACCCCTGAATATGAGTAGCGTAATGCAAATTAATCAGATACTGAATTAAAATTAAAATGCATATTTCGTTTCATTTTACGTATTTGGGTTGACAGTAATAGTTTCTTTAATGATAGTATCACGACAGATTTATTTTGGGCTGACATTAAAACATGGCGGTTTTTCTTTCGTTCGATAGAATAATTTTTGGGTTGGTATATGGAAAACAGAATCTTTTTAAACATTTTTGGGCTGACACTTGTCTATAGTCAAAGTCTGTATATTTTAGTATTGCCATCCATTTTTTTGGGTTAGATTTTGGGCCAACTTTATATACATTCAATTCATAACATCAGAATTACCTACACAACAAAATTTATCTAATTGATTTAAAATGTTTAAAAGTGCGTTAATAGTTTTGTGTATGAGAAAAGCTTACAGTACCTGGAAATTGAACTAGAGCCATCTTTGCATATCAAGTAATTTGTAATGCAAGCAGTTTGCATTGAAATATATTTCAAATTTTCGTTTGTAATTAGTTGTTAATTTAATTGTTCAAAAGTATCTATTTATATAAACAACAACGCTTATATTATTAGTGTGAAAAAGTGAAAGACATTAGTAGGGTGGATAAAATTAAAATATAGACTTTATTAAAAACATGTATTCATTTGAACCGTCAAATTGCAATAATGCAAAAAATTTCTCGTCATATAGTCGACCGAATAGCCGCATTAATTAAAAAAAATATATTCCGTCAACATCTGAATTCCGTCAGGCTGAAGATTAAATATATTCCGTCAGGCTGAAGATTAGTAAAAGGTGATGATCTTGGACTTCAATGATTCAATGATTTGAAGACATAATTTGGACTCATTTACCAAATTATGTCTTCAAATCATTTCTTCAAAGTATCAATTTTTATAATAAACTTCATTTTTACAACTCATTCCTCTTTGGTGATTTTCAGCGAAGAACCCTGACCTGAAGCAATGACGGAGAGTGTTAATTCCGATAGACGAAGCAATGTTATAGTGATGAAGCTGTACAGAAACAAATTAAACTCCCTCCATCAGTCATGATCTGGTCATGCATAACCCCGAATGTCACCGAACCTCTGTATTTTGTGGAGAGCACCATAAATCAATTGCAACAGTGTCCTAAACTTACTAAATCAAGAAGAAGGGTCATACACCTCTAAGCAGGATGAAGCATCGTGTTATACAGCGAAAAAGATAAAAACTCTGTTTCAAGAGCATAGCACACTCCTTTTGCCATGGCCCGAAACTCACCTGATCGAAATCCGATCGAAAATATATAGAGCATGTTGAAAAACGTTGTATACTCATCCCCGAACCCAACAATAGCTGTTCTGAAAGATAATAATCACAGGCATTGGCAAGAGAACGCAAAACTGCAAGAAGTGGTAAAAACTTGTATTTCCAGTATGCCAGCTAGAATTAGTGCAGTTATTAAAACCAAAGGAGGATTAACAAAATATTTACATCAATCTACTATAAAACATTTTGTATTATTAATATATGTCTCTTTCTATTTTGTTCCTGATAAATTTGCAAAAATACCAAAATCAGATTGTGGCTCTAATTTAATTTCCAGTGGCCCTATTCTGGCTTTCCCAGGGAATAGGGAATTGGGAAAATATTTTGCTGTAATTACAAATTGCAATAATTCCCTAATATTTATTCCCCGTTCCCAAATGTATATTCTGGTAGACTGGGAATAATTTTTGGGGGAAAAATTTTTTATTTTGTTTTTTATAAACTAAAACGCATGTTGCGACCTTATTACAAGTTTAATTTATTTTTAAATGTATATATTTATTACAAAAAATAATGTTTAAAAATTCGAAAAAGTACGAATTACAATTCCCTAAAAAAATAATTGGGAAAAATTAACGTCAAAACTGCTATAAAATGGAATTATTTTTTCCCAATAAAAAAATTCCCAAACGCCAGAATACACTCTGGGGAATAAATAATTCCCAACTGCTAGAAATACGTCACTAATTCCCAATTCCCTATTCCCGGGAAAAACCAGAATAGGGCTACAGGTAGTGTAAGTTTGAAGTTCTACTATATCCGTTAATCCGTCTCTCTCTCTCTCTCTGGCTTTCACATCCGATGAAGGGATTTCGCCGCCCGCACAATGGCCCTCCATCCATCCCGATCCATTGCTATCGACCTCCAGTTTCGACATCCTAATGCCAGTAGGTCTTGTTCAATGTCGTCACGCCAGCGTAGTCGGGGTCTTCCTTTACGACGTACTCCGGCTGGTTGTTGGTGAAACACTTTATTTATCATCCGTTGTTGTAGGGACCTTGTAACGTGGCCGAGCCATCTCACTCGATTGGATTTAATGAATCCGATGATATCGCTGCCTCCGAGGAGTTGCTTTATTTCGTGATTCATACGAATCCGATATTCGTTGTTCGCAACTTTAATTGGACCAAAAATTGAACGGATGACCTTCCTTTCGAATGTAGATAACAATCTACAATCGTTAGAGGTCATGGTCCAGCTCTTGCTTCCGAAAGTCAGGACAGGTTTTATTAGTGCTTTATAAAGTGCGAGCTTGCACGACTGCGATAGATGTTTCGAACGCAAGGTATTTAAAGTTTTCGACACCATCAAAATTGTGGCCGCCAATTTCGAGATTTGCACTAGAGATGTTCCTGGGTGTTGTTAGATATTTGGTTTTACAGCTGTTCACCTCCAAACCAAGTCTTCTTGCGCAGCGATCGAGCGGTATGAAAGTGTCTTTGATATCGCTAGGTCTTCGGCCAAGAAGCACGATATCATCTGCATATCCAAGAATTTGGCCGGATTTATTAAATATACAGCGCGAAGTTTCGATGTTGCTTTTTCTCACTACGTACTCAAGCGCCAAATTGAACAGCAAAGGCGCGAGTGCATCACCTTGTCGAACGCCAGATGTTATTTCAAAGGAGTCTGACACAGTTCCTTCAATTACGATTCTACATACAGACCCAGACGTTGTTAATTTACACAGCGAAACGAGTTTCTCTGGGATTCCTAGGCATATGAGCGCGGCCCATAGGTTGTCGCGGTTTATACTGTCATATGCCTGCCGGAAGTCTATATATAGTTGATGTATGGCTATGTTGTACTCCCAACATTTTTCCAAGATCATCCTCATGGTAAAACACTGGTCCGTGGTTGATCGGTTGGGTCGAAAACCACATTGATAGTCGCCAATGATGTTTTCGGTGAAAGGGATGAGTCTGGCAAGTACAACATTAGCTAATCCGTCTGGCCTGTAGAAAAGCTACAGATATTTAGTCTACATGGAACCACGCGCATACAGCAATTTATAAAAAACAAATTTTGCAAAATTTGCGAATGATAAATTTTCAAAATTCTTGCGGTCAAAATTGTTCATAATTACTATACTTTATTTTACTTTGTAAAAAAAATAATTTATTTATTAATGTATACGGTAAAATTTAAAACATTTGTAAAGACTTAAAGATTTTAGTACTATAAAAATAAAAAGAAGGAAACAAGCTTTCTCGTATATAACTAGAAACTATAGTCGTTTATAGTAACGGGGGATTTTTTTGTGGTTAGGATTTTCATGCATTAGTATTTGACAGATCACGCTGGATTTCAGACAAGGTGTCAAAGAGAAAGATGCTCAGTATGCTTTGACATTTCATAATGAATAGACTTACTAACGAGCAACGCTTGCAAATAATTGAATTATATTACAAAAATCAGTGTTCGGTTCGAAAAGTGTTTCGCGATTTACGTCCGATTTATGGTCTACATAATCGACCAAGTGAGCAAACAATTAATGCGATTGTGACCAAGTTTCGCACTCAGTTTACTTTATTGGACATTAAACCAACCACACGAATGCGTACAGTGCGTACAGAAGAGAATATTGCGTCTGTTTCTGAGAGTGTTGCTGAAGACCGTGAAATGTCGATTCGTCGCCGTTCACAGCAATTGGGTTTGTGTTATTCGACGACATGGAAGATTTTACGCAAAGATCTTGGTGTAAAACCGTATAAAATACAGCTCCTGCAAGAACTGAAGCCGAACGATCTGCCACAACGTCGAATTTTCAGTGAATGGGCCCTAGAAAAGTTGGCAGAAAATCCGCTTTTTTATCGACAAATTTTGTTCAGCGATGAGGCTCATTTCTGGTTGAATGGCTACGTAAATAAGCAAAATTGCCGCATTTGGAGTGAAGAGCAACCAGAAGCCGTTCAAGAACTGCCCATGCATCCCGAAAAATGCACTGTTTGGTGTGGTTTGTACGCTGGTGGAATCATTGGACCGTATTTTTTCAAAGATGCTGTTGGACGCAACGTTACGGTGAATGGCGATCGCTATCGTTCGATGCTAACAAACTTTTTGTTGCCAAAAATGGAAGAACTGAACTTAGTTGACATGTGGTTTCAACAAGATGGCGCTACATGCCACACAGCTCGCGATTCTATGGCCATTTTGAGGGAAAACTTCGGAGAACAATTCATCTCAAGAAATGGCCCGGTAAGTTGGCCACCAAGATCATGCGATTTGACGCCTTTAGACTATTTTTTGTGGGGCTACGTCAAGTCTAAAGTCTACAGAAATAAGCCAGCAACTATTCCAGTTTTGGAAGACAACATTTCCGAAGAAATTCGGGCTATTCCGGCCGAAATGCTCGAAAAAGTTGCCCAAAATTGGACTTTCCGAATGGACCACCTAAGACGCAGCCGCGGTCAACATTTAAATGAAATTATCTTCAAAAAGTAAATGTCATGGACCAATCTAACGTTTCAAATAAAGAACCGATGAGATTTTGCAAATTTTATGCGTTTTTTTTTAAAAAAAAGTTCTCAAGCTCTTAAAAAATCACCCATTATATAATGACTGCAAAAATTCTCATTGCATTGGTTCGTCGATGGTTATCGGTGGAAAGCTTTTCAAGTCAATTTGGATGTAGGGAGTTCAGGAAAGTTTAGTGTCGTGAAATAAACGTCCAAAAATTCGTAAAACTTAACGTTTAAAGGGTTTTGACTGCAAAATGTCTCATTTAAATTGGTTTGTCGGCGAATATTGCTAGAAAATTTTCCATGAGATTTTCATGAAGATGAAATGCACGTGTAAATTTCAAAAATTCGTAAAAACTTAACGTTGAAAGGATTATGTCTGTTAAGTTTCAAGTTGGGAGTTTTGGAAAATTGGGTTAGTGGAATGTATGTCCACAAAAGATTCGTTGACTGTTATCGTTGGATAGCTTTGCAGGTCAAGTTTCATGTTGAGAGAAAATTGGAAGGAATGAAGTACACGCGCAAATATGTATCAAAAATCGTTAACATTTAACATTGAAAATGTTATGTCTGGGAAAGCTTTCATTTGACTCGGTTCATCGACGTTTATCATTGGAACATGTTCCAGGTCATGTTTTATGTTGGAAGTTCGGGAAAATTGGGAGAGTAAAGTTCACATGAAAACCTAAAAAACGAACTCCTTGTTAGTTTGTGCTAAATCTGCTTCTGTCGTCCATTGAAATTGAACACCAATCACGAAGATGTGTGATGTCGCGATCAAGTATTCATATTTTGGTATGAAACGACGATACCAGCGCTTCGGCGCTGGAATATTTTTAATTGAATCTCCTGTTGGCAGATCTATCCCTAATCCTTCTTCTTTAAAACTATGTGTCCCAAGTATCGCGTCGCTTTTCGTAAAATGTGTCTTTTTTTAATATTAGGAGTTTGTTCGGCTCTAATTTCCGCTGTTATTTTCAACAGTTCCAGGTGCCCGTCAAACCCAGCTAAGATGATTAAGAGATCTTCTAAATAAATTAAGATGTTTTCTTAAGGCTTATGTGGTATTACTCGATCTTTATATTTGCTTGCTGTTTTGTTCTACGTATCTTGTTTACTAGTTCACACACCAAAAACGTGAATAAATAGACTTTCAAAAATGAACTGATAAGGTAACATAGACCAATACAGCGTTAACATTACAACCAGTAATTTGAAAAGTAGAATAATACAGCATTTACTATTTCATGGGCACTTTGAATAGAGGAATTGAAATTTTACCTTATTGTTAAATGCACGATGCAATACCCAAATATGGTGACCCTGTACCGGTGTGAAGTACTTAACGTTAATAAAAAGTGTAGCTAACAATTTAACGAAAAGTGTAGACTCAAAAGTGTAGATACACAAATTATCAAAAAGTGTAGCTGCAAAAGAAAAAAGAAGTTTGGAATTCGAAATACATACGTGGTTTAATTAAAATTATTAAAAATGTACAAAAATATTGAGAAGCACAGTACTACATAAATAAGTTTCTATATTAAATTCTTTATAAAAAAAAAATTTTAAGCATTTTTATTAAAAAAAAAAATGCTATATGGTTTCGGTTTGCCGTCTGTCCGTCTGTGTGCACGATAACAATTCATGGGATAGGGCCGCATCCCATTGATTTGGACATTTCTGTGTTTAGGGTGTTGGAATTTATGTAGGGTTTTGTTAACCCCTCATTTTAAAGGAAGGGGGGGGGGGGGCCTTAAAATGGATAGAATTTTTTTTTTACTTTCTATTCTATTTTTGTTTCATAGAGCATATGAATGTGGATTTAAAATTTATTTCGTGTTGATGTGGGGTTGTGTGGTTTGTGTGGTTATGGGGGCGATAGTAGTGGTGGTATGGGAAGTGGAATAGGGTGGGATGAGGTGTTTTTTGTTTGGTGTGGGAATTTGGGTTTTGGTGGATGAGGGTTTGTGTGGGTAGTGTGTGTGGGAGTGGGTATGGGGGTGTTCAAGGATGATGATATGGGTGGTGCGGTATAGGGTGGTGCGGGTGAGATGGGTTTTGGGGTTTGAATTGGATAGTGGGTGGGGGAGGTAATAATGTTTAGATGTGGTGTGTTCGTTTGCTGTTGATTGGAGTCGGTTGAGTTATGGTGGATTGTTATCGGTTGGGCTGGGTGATGATGAGGTTAGGTGGGTGTGGGTGGGTGTGATATTTGAAATACACAAATGACGCAACAAAAATGCTTATAGAGTTCGGCTCGAACCTTTCCCGTCTTTTTTAATTCAGAAAATCATCGGAACCACAAGTACCGAGTGGGTGGTTTAGTGTTATCAACTTAGCATGGTGTCTGATATTTGTACAAAAATTTTCAAAACAACTTGGATGTCGTTTATTTATTTATTTATTTATTCAAAGAAATCTATTCTGTGATACATACGATTCATACAATTTCAAATTATTTAGTTTAAAACACAAATTTATTAAAAAAAAAAACAAAAAAAAAATTAAAAAATTTTGCGAAAATGCTTTAAACAAAAAAATATTAATCAAATTTTAATTTAATTTAACATTTAAACAATTAAAAAATAATTCTTCAGGATATTTTTGAAGTGTTTCTTTGATAAATTAAAGTCGAATAGATCGTCGATGATGTTGTATGATTTAGACATCTTGATCCTATTAATGGGTTTGTTTTTTCCATAGTTTGTATAATGGTGTCCTAGTGCTAAAAACTCATGGTTTCGAAACGTTCTGCATGGCACATGAATTGCTATGTTTCCCAAGATGTAAGCTGACTCAGTGTGACCAAGCAAAACGTTACCAATAAAAGTCGCGCCCAAGTGAAGCCGTCTATTTTCAAGCGTGCATATTTTGTAATCCGTGCATCTTGTTGAGTACGGAGGTAGCCGAGCCACGTTTTCATGGAATGGTAAGTTGTGGTCGTAATCTCAGTTGCTTTTTTTTAACAAGAAAATTAGAAACTTCTCTTGAATGCTTTCAATTCTTTTAATGTGCAACAGCGTAGTATGGATTCCAGACCGTTACAGCGTATTACAATTGAGATTGAACGTCCATCTTTCAATTCTTCCAATTTCCTCGGGAACTACTAATAGCCTGCAACGAAACCGCGTTTATATCTGTCTTAAGCAGATCATAATTTCTTCGTTGTTGGAGACGAAATGCCCTATTTAGCTCTTTCCACACATGCGAGTTAACAATACAATTATAGTATAGTCATAGTCGGATCTCGGAAGCCGAAATATTTGCTGTATGCTCTGGATTGTCTTACTAGAGTTTTAGGATTTCGAATAAACTACAAAAAGCTATGCGTTTTAAGCAACGAAGCTCATTTAACCATCAAATTTAGTTAGGCACTGCGAGTTTTCCGAGCTCCACGAGTTCCTCATCCAATAATTTTTCTTATGTGCCTTATTAATCGAAACCATTTCTAAATTTTAATCTTTGTAAAATGCTTGGGTTAACCTTAAGGATCGGTAACGAGTAAGAGGTGAGACTTGGATCAATTTTATGCAATAACCATCTTTTTTGACCTTAGTGCTATTTAAAAGCTAGTTTTAATGCACAACATTTGGTTGATTTAACAAAACAGTTGGCCACTGTTACCAATTTTTTTACACTTATATCCATAAAAATAACCAAATGTTTTTGATTAAATTAACTAAGCTAAAAATAAAATAACCACGATTTGGTTATTTAAAATTAAAATTCTATTCAACTTAGGTCTTGTTCGTTTTTTTAACTAAGAGGTTTGGTTGATCGAAAATCACTTGGGTCACCAAGGTTTTCTCTGAGTGTACGGCTCATACTGAAACACGGATGGTTATACACTTTTAAAATGCGGTGGCAAACCTCAGATCCAATGAACCATGAGGTAACAAATTTATTCAATCACAAGCAAAACCTATTTATATATCTCATCTTACACCGCGAGAGCGAAATTCCCTGAACTGACACGGATTCGATATAAAATGTCTTCTAACATGTCATACTCGTACTTGTTCCACAGTTGGATTCGATGGGAAGCATGTCGAAATAATGATGCGCAAATAATGTGCGTATCTGACGAAGATGCTGAAATAAATTTTTCACCGATTGTCATTTCCCCTTGAGCATCGTTTTCAAGTAAATTGATCTGTGGACATGCAGCTCGGAATGTTGGGCACAGTAGTGATTCAAATGATGTCGGCCCATGAACAATCACCAGCAACAACCGCAAATGAAAGCATTCGTCATTTATAGCGGTGTTATCGGGGTTTTTTACTTAAAATGATTAACACTCACTATATTTATATTTATATTATATTTATTATTTTGTACGTTATCACTTAAATTATAATTATTAATTTCGTTCACCAAATGGCGTGTGAACGATTGTTCGGCACTATTCACTTTCATTATTATTTATTGAGACTGTGTCTCATGAACTTCTAAAACGCGACTATTCTTTTTCGTTTCTTGATTTCCGGGTCGTCGATAAATATCTCGATATTTATCGATCGTCGATAAATATCGAGATTCGCGGAATTAATTTTTAGTTGGCGAAATGGCTCTATTCAGCAAAACGAGCAATGCCTCGTAATTAAGCGGCGCGGTGTATAAATAGTTTTGCTACGAGGAGTGCCACGAAGTGAAAAGGATTTTAATGATTTTTGAGCCGCTACATCACTCCCCTCCTGGATCGAAAACCGTAGTGTTTTAAATTAAATGTTACCGTTTTTGGAACACTACGTTTTTCGACTGGGTTTACCACAAGTATTCCGTACGCTGGCTTAAGCCTGTCGATGCCAATTGTTGTGGATTTTCCATTTACATCCACAACAAAGAATTTGCGCAATTTGCGGGTTACTGGATACGGTCCAGAATAGGGTGTACTCAATGGACCTCTGACTCTATCCACACGTACGAATACGTGTGAACAGGTTTCCAGATTTTTGGGAATGTACGTTGCCTGTTCAGGTGGATGTCTTGTGTCCGTAGGAACTAGGGTTCTCATGGTGGTACGAAGCTGATTCACGAAATCCGAAGTATCTGTGTTTGGGTTCGAATTTTGATCGTTGATGAAGAATTCACCGGGAACCTTGATGTTTTGACCATATACTAGCTCTGCTGGTGTGCAGTTGAGGTCTTCCTTGACGGAGGTTCGAATACCCAATAGAATCGTTGGAAGTTCTGAACTCCAATGGGATGTATTACATCGAGCTGTTAAGGCGGATTTTAGTTGCCTGTGGAACCGTTCGACAAGACCATTCGCTTTCGGGTTGTATGCAGTTGTCCGAATGCGATGGGAACCTAGGAGCTTCGTGAGCTCGGTGAACAACGTTGATTCGAATTGTGTTCCTTGATCTGTCGTGATGAAGAGTGGGACACCATATCTACAGATATACTCATTGTAGAAGATCTTACTTACGGTTTTTGCGGTCATTTCTCGGATTGGATAAGCTTCTGGCCAACGGGTAAATCGGTCGACTATCGTTAAAATATAATGATAGCCATTCGATTGGGGCAGTGGACCAACCAGGTCCATGTGGATGTGTTCAAACCTGCCACTTGGTAGCTCGAATTTACCAAGTTCTGATTTTGTGTGGCGGTGAACTTTGGACTTTTGACATGGGATACAAGATTTCGCCCAATTGCTTGTATCAGTATTCATTCTTGGCCAGAAGTATTTTGAAGCAATAAGTTTTCGCGTAGCACGGATGCCGGGGTGTGATAAGCCATGTAGACTATCGAAGATTGTCCGTCGCATGTTGAGAGGAACGTAGGGTCGATTTTTACCTGTTGAAGTCTCACACCAAATTTGCTGCTTGTCTGGTAAGTCGATCCGTTGCAGGTTTACGCTTGATTTCGGTGTGTGTGCTGAAATCAATTTCTGCAATTCGTCGTCGCGTTGTTGTTGTACAAGTAATTCCTTCGTGTCGAAGGAGAAGACGCTGAGTTCTGTGAGAAGTTGTAACATGACCAGAGGTCATGCAACATGACCAGAGATCATGTTAACAGAAATTAAGTATTCAGTTGCCTAGGTGGTCATTGTTCGTTGGCTAAAGCTCAGGGTTTGGGGTGGGTATTTCTAGACAACTGAATAATCCTAGTTAGGACCGCATAAGGAAGGGGAATAGGGAAAGGTAGGATAGGGAAAAGAAAACCACCAGGCAACTCACCTTGTTTACACTTTACTTACCTAAACTCCATTCAGATACACAAATTAGTTATCCATTCTATATTCACTAATTAAATCACTACACGAACTATTAACCATAATGCAAAAATGATGCGGAGAAAAGAAAAGAAAAGAAAAACTAGAGAAAAAGAGGCACATCACAAATAAGATGGCAGACGAGAAAGGAAAAATGAAAAATTAATAAATTTGATTTGCACATTATAAAAATTATATATTTAAACTAAAAATCACCTTCACCAAGAAAATTAGGTTGGTTAGTACTTAAATAATAAGAAAATTAAGTAGAAAAATAAAAAAATATATAAATAGTTTGAACCATTTCCTTATCAATTTAAACAAAAACTCAATTTATCTCAAACAAAATCAATTATGTGGAAAAATCAAAAGGAAATGCTTAAACCTATTTATGGTTATACTTAAATGTAATAACTAATTATTAAACTAGAATATTAAACTACAACTAGCTTACGGAATTCAAAACACGTTGGGCGCCATTGGTAATCCATGTGATATTTGTTGCGAACCGTATTTTTTTTTTGATCGCTTTTATGTAATATTATTTATTGCGATTATATTAGATTATAAAAAGTACAATATTTGTACGTATATACACATATGTTTTGTATTATTAGGTAAATTATTATAGTAATTATATTTATATTAATTATATTATTATAGTAATTATATTTATATTAGTAGTATTTATTATGTAAAATATTATTTAGGTATATTATATTATGTGCGCGTTTCTATTTCGTCGCATTTTTAGCACTACCTGTACGAGTTCGTTACCAATTTCAATTCTATTTTTGTTCACTAATTGCAACCACAGAAAGTCTATTGTTGTTGTTGCACTGGTAGTCGTAATAGGTAGTGCCCAAAAGGGGTATCGTTATGTTCACTTTGTTAAATTTTTTCAGTTTTATTGAAGGAATATTATAGGTATATCTTAATTATATTTTAATTATCACACACTCGTAATTCAGGTGTATTTGTGGCTTAATTATTTTTCATAAGCCTAAATAGAGTTTTTGTTTGCACAACCACGTTTTTCGTGCAAATTTGACCAAACGTCCACCATTCTTCGATCACTAAACGCTTTGCTTTATTATTATAACTGCACTTATTATTATTAAGTACATATAATTAAAGTAACACTTAACCAATTAACACTAGTATATAGTTCGATTATAAATTATTTAACTTAACTTAAATACAATGATTAGAAAAAAAAACTGAACATTAATTTTATTCACTAACTTTAGTACATACTATACACTAGAAATTTTTCATTTTTTTTTCTATTTTTTTATCGACCCAATTTTATTACTTTATTGGGTTTTTTATTAGAGAAGGTTACTCTACAAAAATCTATAATTAACTACCGGTCTATTTTTTCCTTTTCTTCCTCCTAGGTTTTATTTTTGCATTTATGGTTCAACTGATTTATTTAAAAAAAAAATATATAATTTCTCGCTTTTAAAGACAGAGGTCTCAAGATGAAAACTGGAACCATAAATCATGTTCCACAACAGTCCGTTTCACCATATTCCGGACTTGGTGTTATGAAATATTTTTTTTTCGTTTCATATTATTTTTATCACAAAATTTCCAAGTACATGGCACGAATATAATTTCGTTACATTCGTGGGGACGTACCCATCGCACCCTGAGGTCTCATTCTGCTGGGCATCCGATCCAATAACACAACAACAACTACACATTCGGAATACTAAATAGAGGTTAAGCAGAACACGACTTTATAAAAGGTGAAGTTAAGACCTAACATCTTTAAAATGGTATATTCCCAAAATATTTCCATGATCGTCGACTACTTCACAAGACACGTTACCGACAAGTCGAAGAATCTTGGCTTTAATAAATTTAGGAGCCAGCTTCGCAGAATAAAATTCAGCGGCGTTACTTTGGGAAAAATTTCTCACGAACACATTTTGACCAACCGTGAACTGAGGAGGCCTAGATCGAAGATTATAAGGAGTATGAGCTTTAAGCTGAGCTTTAGAAAAATTATCTTGCACCTTTTCGGTTAATCGATATAATTCATCGGGTTTGTGTTCGGGTAACATATATTTGCCCGTGCATGAGTAGACGTCACGAAGCAAGCCGTACAAGGATCCATGCATAATGGGATGCTGGCCGAAGACTAATAAATGAGGTGCGAAACCGGTTGACTCATGAATAGTTCCACGTATTGCTTGCGTGATCGCTTCGAGATGGTTATCCCATGTTTTGTGATCGTTACCCACATAAGCACGTATGGAAGCTAGTACTGTTCTATTCACTCGCTCGGACGAGTTGTTTTGAGGAGAATACTTGGCTGTGAATATATGAGACACTCCATATTTTTTTAATAATTTTTGAACCATATTAGACACAAATTGCCGCCCATTGTCAGTCACAATAGTTTCCGGAACCCCAAACATCAAAAATATACTATTCTCGAGAAATTTATTAACCTCCTCGGCGGTTGCCTGTCGCACGGCTCGGGTTACAACAAATTTCGAAAAATGATCGACAGCTATTAAAATTGATGTGTTTCCGGTACGGGTCCTTGGATATGGTCCAAGAAAATCTAGGTACACTCTTTGCCAGGGTCGAAATGTAGCAGGGAGGGAAGCAAGAGGAGGTCGTAATGTATAGTTTGGAGCTTTAATACATTTACATTTATCGCACGAAGCAATAAAACGACTAACATCATGCTTCATACTAGGCCAGAAAAAATAGCGTTTCAACATGTCAAATGTTTTACGGCTTCCTAAATGTGCGGATGTAGGAGGAGAGTGTGCTGATTTCATTAAATCGAAGCGAAGAGATTCTGGAACTATCAACTTCCAATCAGGTATGTCTAATGCTTCATCATCGTTTACCGGTCCCTTTTGTATATAAAGCTTACCATTAATTATCTTTAAATTGGATTTAGTTGAGGCAGAGTTTACGTGCTGAAGCTGTGACAGGTATTCTGCGCTTTCAAAACAATTGGAATTTAAATCAATATGAAAAGGATATTGGTCATCCAAAAAAGGAGTTGTTTTACTTGCTTTTAATGTCTTCCCTAATTCGTCCATGAACATTCGAGATAATGCATCTGGTACACAGTTTTGGGTTCCTTTACGATACTCAATGCCAAAATCAAAACCTTGTAACTTAAGACTCCATCGCGCTAACCTCCCTGTTAAGTCCTTTTGCGACATTAACCAGGTGAGGCTAGCGTGATCTGTAATTACCGTAAAAGGGAGTCCTTCTACGTAGCATCGGAACTTTTTAATGGCCAAGACAGCGGCCAAGCATTCCAACTCTGTCACGCTGTAATGTCGTTGAGCGGAGTTAAGTTTATGTGACATGTATTCAATCGGCGTGTCTTGTCCATCATCAGTTCTTTGAAACAATACGGCACCCACGCCAGTGGAGCTGGCATCGCACTGAATGAAGAAGTGTTTTTTAAAATCCGCAGTATTCAAAACAGGAGCAGTAGTGAGGGCGAGTTTAAGTTTCGCGAACGCCAGTTCAGATTGTTCGGACCAAATGAACTTTTGGTTTTTCTTGAGCATGTTCGTCAAGGGAGCAGAAAGGGACGAAAACTGGTCTATAAACCGTCTGTACCACCCACAGATGCCTAAAAATCTCCTCAGCTGACGGACTGTTTTTGGTACCGGGTACTCTGCAATGGCTCTTACCTTTTCCGGATTTGGTCGCAGAGTGCCCCCACCAACCACATGACCAAGATAATCGATCTCTCTCAGTAGAAATTTACTTTTTTCCACGTTAATTGTGAGCCCTGCTGCTGCTAATCGAGATGCTACGTCGGCTAGCAGAGACAGGTGCTCATCAAATGTGGAGGATGTAATGAGCAGATCATCGAGGTATACGAAAACCCGATCATGTAGGTGATGAGGGATCACTCTGTGCATCAAACGGCATAAGGTTTGAGGCGCATTGCAGAGCCCAAATGGCATTACAGTAAAATGGTATAGCGGGCGTCCTGGCACGGTGAAGGGAGTTTTCTCCATTGACTCGGGGTCTAAGGGGATCTGCCAGAACGCGTCCTTTAAGTCGATACTGGACATGAATTGTGTTCGTTCCAGTCGACTTAGCAAACCGTCAATTAAGGGCAAGGGGTACGCGTCTTTACGAGTAACGCTATTCAGTTTACGAGCGTCAAGACAAAGACGTACTTTTCCGTTCGCTTTCAAGACTCTAGTCATGGGTGAACACCATGGACTTGTACTCTCGGTGATTACTCCTAAGGTTAGCATCCGATCAAGTTCCGAATATATGTCACGTTGGACAGCAGGCGAAACCGAAAAGAATCGTTGCTTGATTGGCGAGGCATTTCCTGTATCTATTTTATGCATTGCCAAAGATGTTCTACCAAGACCTAATTTCTGTGAGCTAGGGAACAGTTCGATTATTTGCTGTAGTTTTGCTGTCTGATCCGGGCTTAAAATGTGATGTTTAGAAGTTATAGTCGAAGGATTATCCATAGAGTTGTGATTTGTAGAAAGCTCAATTACTTCCTCTATCATCGTGGGTTTAATTCCAAAACGTGTCCAGAAATCATAACCCAGATACAGTTCTTGATGCAGTCCAGGAATAACAAACAATTGCATTTTAAAAGACTTTCCATTATAAATTATTGGCACGTAAACGTAACCAAGGACCGATTGTTTTGCACCATTCGCTGTTTGAACCGAAGCAGCTAGACGATAAAGCGGAAGATTATGTTTCTCGACAAATTCAACGCCGTCCTTTCCTAGCGCACTAATCGTAGCGCCACTATCGAGAAGGCCTGAGATATTTTTACCTGCAATGTTAACTATGGCATACGGACGATTGTCGATAGGATCTTCTGAGGTTAAAACTGAAGCGAACGTGGCGTTAGCTAATTTCTTATATAGTAATCTCTTGGTACGAAAATATTGAATTGATCTGAATTTATGTTTCTTTGAGCTGTCAAATTTACGGTAAAAGGCAGAATTTGGGGTAGCAGTATGTAAAAAGTTTACTTGCGTTTGATCAGGTTGTAAAACTCGGGATCCGTATTCGCTGCCGCGTCTTCGGTATTCCGTCTGGGAGGCATCAGATTTTGCGGATGGAAATGAGGATTCCCAGAATTTCTCATTCCCATTTGCGAGTTTTCCGTCTTCCAATAGCAATTAGGGCAATATGGCAAGTGGTGAAACAAGGGTTTACCACAATTCGAACAACGTACTAGAGGTGGCAAGTCGCGTGTATAATTAGTATGTTGAACTGGAGGAAACTTTTCATTAGCACTATAATTTCCATCAATTGATGTGTAAGGTTGAAGCATGTTCGAACTATTTTGCGCTGTGTGACTGTAGTTCACCTGGGGAGTGGAATTGTTCGAAGTTGGGACTATTTCATGAATACTACGGGAAAAGCCAGGTCCCATAGCAACCTCCGGATTGTAATTCATATTTTTCCACGTCTCCTCAATTGCAACGCACCTATTCACCATAGATGATACAGACGGAAACATTTCTCCAGCCACGGTAACTCTGAGTCCCGGACGCATGTTTTTTCTTAAAATATCTATGAGCTCGAGCTCGGTTAGTGCGGTTCTTAAAGGAAGCGCTAAGCTTAAAATATTATAATAAAAATCAACAAATGGTTCCTTATTTTTTTGTCTTCGATGTTCCAGAGTAGTTTTAATATCATGATCAGTTCGACCATCTTGAAAACGATGAAAAAACCCATCTTTTAGTTCCTTCCAGGTACACCTAGGGTTTCGCTCCATCAAAATCCAGTAATGTTCTCGAGCTGTCCCATGAAATAAGGATCCGATATCATGAACCAAATGGTTGGGTAAAATACCATGAGTTGCAGCCATAAGCTCAACTCTATAGAAAAACTTTTGGACTGATATACCACTAGTAGAACTGTTGATCGAACCATCAAAGGATATATTCCACTTTTGGATATCTACAGGGACTGGCCGAATTTGTCCCATTGTAGGGGTATAACCAGTTGGAAATGCAGTTGGCGGCTCAAGCAGATATGTATGCCTCACATTATAAAAATTATTATTTGGCGTGGGACAGTTTACATTTGAAACTGGGGTCGAACCAGTAGCGTGAGTAACGACAGGTTGATATGGATATTGAGTTGGTTTATTCTCACGACTAGACATTATAGGTTCTTGGTAGCTAGCCATATCTACAGGTGGCCGAATTTGTCCCATTGTAGGAGCATAACCAGTTGGAACAGTAATGGGCGGCTCAGGCATCATATTATACAAATTATATGCTGTAGGACCATTTACATTTGAAATTGGAGCTGACCCAGTTGCTTGAGTAACTTCAGTCTGATATAGAAATTGAGTTGGTTTATTCTCCCGACTAAATGTTCTTGATTCTTGGGAGCTAGCCATAAACCTCTCATTCGTATGCAATGGTGGTCTAAGAATATATTGATCCGCTCCGCATGATGGAGGTACATATGGCACTGACTGAATAGGAGGGAAATTTCGAACTGGGACCTGAGATGCATTAGCAAAAGATGTTGCGTAATCCGACTTGAACTGAGGCGCAGTGATGGGCGCCATAGTGGGAGCAGGGACGTTTCCCGCGGATTCCGTAAAATTAACCTGTTTTGAGAAAAGATTTTCAGGAATATTCTTTTGCTCTGGTAAGTAACAATTGATAAGATTATTGGATTCAGGTTCTTCGTCACAATCTTCAATTTGAATGGATTGCCGTGGATCGTCTTGATATTCTTCAATCTGGAGGCCATTTAAGGTTTCCAAGGATGTATCTAGTGAATTGACGTCTCGGAGTTTGGGTATTAGTTCTAGAATTGCTTGACAAGATGCTGATAAATTTGTAACCGACGTTTGAACGCTTTTTGATGCTGACATTCGAGTTAATCGTAATTGTACGTGTCTCAATCGGGAAATCATTATTGTAAACAACTCTGCATCCGGGTTATCATTTGACTTTAAAAATTGTTGTAATTCGGAATGAATAGACCTTAATTTAGTTGTACAAACGGAAACCTCCCTTCGGGGAGCTTTTGCAGCTCGCGAGTGTGCTCGAACTGGCAATAATTCCGGATCTTGCAATTCCTGGTCGAAACATGATTGCAGTTCGGAAATTTGTCGCAAAATTGGACCCTTTAAGTTCCTAACTTCACATTCTACATCGATTTCATCGGATTCTAAATCTTTGCTCCTAATTACGAGTTCCATTTTGAATATAAATGGAAATTTTAGTTGTTGTTGTTGTTTAAAATGGACTCAACGCCCAGTGGATGGTAATGTAAATAGAGTATTGTTAATATATTTATCGTAAATCAAAATTACAAATAACGAGCTTACCAGTATTAAAATTAATAACGTTTACTTTTAAAATTAAAATTTTTAAAGAGACCAATATATTATATAAAAGAAGTTAATTAATAGTAAATATAAATTTGCAAAAATGTATATTAAAATTATTTATTATTAATATGTAGTCTATCGAAATGGAGTCCAGGCAACGAGCGAAGCGGTGGAACAATTATTGGTGAGCTTTTGGTGGAGTTGCTGCTGGTCTTCTTAGGAGGAAAAAAAAATAATAGGGAAGATGGATGAGGGAACAGGAGAAACTAATAAAAAAAAATACCTCTCAATTAACTAACAAAAGAAATCTACAATATAAAGGTTGGAATCGTTCGCGACTGAGAGATGTTTTTTTTTCTTCTTAACGTAATTGTGCCACGTTCCAAACTAACATGGTGATCTACAATAAAATGGATGACCCATGCGAAAACGTGATACAAAATGAACTATCTACGGATTGAAAGAATAAACGATTTCACACGAGAATCGACATTAAAAAAAAATGGAGCAATCGCGCTACAAATACTCAATCAATGCGTCATGACTAAGCAAAAGAAATGATTATAAAAGATTAATTAAATTGGAATAACAAAATTAAAATAAGTATAATAGTATTAACCAAACTATGTTCTTACAAAAGAATCAACCGTATAAACTTGAACTTAAACTAAATTTATTAAAGGAAACAAAAAAAAATGAATTTAAATCTAAACGGGAAAACTTTACGAACCGATAAAGTTTGGTTTAACTTAGGTTGCACTACACTGTAACAACCGTGAAGCACATTCAAAAAAATTAGATTAGGCTGAAGGCCTTATGAAAACCGTTGTGTTTGGGCGCCACTGTAACATGACCAGAGGTCATGCAACATGACCAGAGATCATGTTAACAGAAATTAAGTATTCAGCTGCCTAGGCGGTCATTGTTCGTTGGCTAAAGCTCAGGGTTTGGGGTGGGTATTTCTAGACAACTGAATAATCCTAGTTAGGACCGCATAAGGAAGGGGAATAGGGAAAGGTAGGATAGGGAAAAGAAAACCACCAGGCAACTCACCTTGTTTACACTTTACTTACCTAAACTCCATTCAGATACACAAATTAGTTATCCATTCTATATTCACTAATTAAATCACTACACGAACTATTAACCATAATGCAAAAATGATGCGGAGAAAAGAAAAGAAAAGAAAAACTAGAGAAAAAGAGGCACATCACAAATAAGATGGCAGACGAGAAAGGAAAAATGAAAAATTAATAAATTTGATTTGCACATTATAAAAATTATATATTTAAACTAAAAATCACCTTCACCAAGAAAATTAGGTTGGTTAGTACTTAAATAATAAGAAAATTAAGTAGAAAAATAAAAAAATATATAAATAGTTTGAACCATTTCCTTATCAATTTAAACAAAAACTCAATTTATCTCAAACAAAATCAATTATGTGGAAAAATCAAAAGGAAATGCTTAAACCTATTTATGGTTATACTTAAATGTAATAACTAATTATTAAACTAGAATATTAAACTACAACTAGCTTACGGAATTCAAAACACGTTGGGCGCCATTGGTAATCCATGTGATATTTGTTGCGAACCGTATTTTTTTTTTGATCGCTTTTATGTAATATTATTTATTGCGATTATATTAGATTATAAAAAGTACAATATTTGTACGTATATACACATATGTTTTGTATTATTAGGTAAATTATTATAGTAATTATATTTATATTAATTATATTATTATAGTAATTATATTTATATTAGTAGTATTTATTATGTAAAATATTATTTAGGTATATTATATTATGTGCGCGTTTCTATTTCGTCGCATTTTTAGCACTACCTGTACGAGTTCGTTACCAATTTCAATTCTATTTTTGTTCACTAATTGCAACCACAGAAAGTCTATTGTTGTTGTTGCACTGGTAGTCGTAATAGGTAGTGCCCAAAAGGGGTATCGTTATGTTCACTTTGTTAAATTTTTTCAGTTTTATTGAAGGAATATTATAGGTATATCTTAATTATATTTTAATTATCACACACTCGTAATTCAGGTGTATTTGTGGCTTAATTATTTTTCATAAGCCTAAATAGAGTTTTTGTTTGCACAACCACGTTTTTCGTGCAAATTTGACCAAACGTCCACCATTCTTCGATCACTAAACGCTTTGCTTTATTATTATAACTGCACTTATTATTATTAAGTACATATAATTAAAGTAACACTTAACCAATTAACACTAGTATATAGTTCGATTATAAATTATTTAACTTAACTTAAATACAATGATTAGAAAAAAAAACTGAACATTAATTTTATTCACTAACTTTAGTACATACTATACACTAGAAATTTTTCATTTTTTTTTCTATTTTTTTATCGACCCAATTTTATTACTTTATTGGGTTTTTTATTAGAGAAGGTTACTCTACAAAAATCTATAATTAACTACCGGTCTATTTTTTCCTTTTCTTCCTCCTAGGTTTTATTTTTGCATTTATGGTTCAACTGATTTATTTAAAAAAAAAAAAAATATAATTTCTCGCTTTTAAAGACAGAGGTCTCAAGATGAAAACTGGAACCATAAATCATGTTCCACAACAGTCCGTTTCACCATATTCCGGACTTGGTGTTATGAAATATTTTTTTTTCGTTTCATATTATTATTTTTATCACAAAATTTCCAAGTACATGGCACGAATATAATTTCGTTACAAAGTGTTTCACCAGAACGAGACAAACAGTCGCTCACCACATTGTGTTTACCTTTGATGTGATGAATGTCGGTAGTGAACTGAGCAATGTAATCGAGGTGTCGTAATTGCCGGGGACTACGTTCAGATTTTGACGCAATAGCTGTTGTAAGAGGCTTATGGTCGGTAAATAAAGAAAAATTTCGGCCTTCGACGAAATGGCGAAAGTGTTTGATTGCTAGATACATAGCAAGAAGTTCTCTATCGAAAGTAGAGTATTTGATTTCCGCAGGGGAGAGCTTCTTTGAAAAGAACGCTAATGGTTGCCAACATCCTTTGTTGCGTTGTTGTAAGACAGCTCCAACTGCTACATTGGAAGCGTCGGTAGTTATGTTGAACTGCGCGTCGTTCAACGGGTGTGCCAAAAGAGTGACAGCGGCAAGAGAACGCTTGACCTTATCGAAAGATTCTGTACAATCTTCGGGCCAAGAGAAGTTTCTTCTGTTTTTGCCTTTCTTGAGTAAGATGGCCAAATGCCGGTGAATAGGCGATAACAGTTCGGCTAACCGTTGTATAAAGCGGTGGTAATAGTTCACCATACCGACGAACTGCTGTATTTGGCGGATTGATGTTGGTTCTGGAAAGTTTGAAATGACATCAACTCTGTCTTGCGACGGGAGGATGCCATCTTTCGAAATTGTGTGGCTCAAGAAGTCGAGTGACTTCACGCCGAAAATACATTTCGAAGCTTTTATATTGATTCCATATGCGGAGAGACGTTTAAATACTGACTCGAGATGTTCACTGTGTTCCATCTCGGACCGGCTCGCAACGAGGATATCGTCGATATAGGAGTAGACGAAGTCCAGCCCTTTTAACACTTCATTAAGGAATCGCTGGAATGTCTGGGCTGAGTTACGAAGGCCGTATGGCATTCGGGTAAACTCAAAGAGCCCGAAAGGAGTGGTTATCGCTGTTTTATGAATATCCTCAAGAGCCATGGGAATTTGATGATATGCCCTTACCAAGTCTATTTTAGAGAAAATAGTGGCGCCGGCGAGTTTCAACGAGAAACTGTGTATGTGGGGGATAGGATATCTATCTGGGACAGTGACAGTGTTTAACTGTCGATAGTCTCCACAAGGGCGCCAGTCCTTGTCTTTCTTTTGCACCATATGTAATGGTGAGGAGACTGGTGATGATGAGGGGCGGCAGATTCCGATGTCTGTCATAAACTGAAATTCTGTTTTTGCAGCTTTTAGTTTCGTTGCGTCGAGTTGTCGCGGTTTAGCACAAGGTAACCTACCTTGTGTGACGACGTAGTGGACTACGTTATGCTTCACTGGGAGGTTCTAGTTCGGAGCCTCAGTGAGCGATGGGTATTTCTTTAAAAGAGCGCCGTAGTCGTTGTTGACGCTGAAATGTTTTGGAGATGGCGTATCAACTTGGGCGATGATTGCGTTCACAGTGAGGGTAGTAAATGAATCAGAAAGTCTTCTGTTCTTCAAATCGACCACGAGACCATATTTGGACAGAAAGTCAGCACCTATAATAGGCCTGTCTACTGCCGCGATGATGAAGGGATGTGTGAACGAACGCCTGAGACCGAGATTAACCTTCAAAAGTTTTGTGCCGTAAGTGGAAATTGGGGATCCGTTTGCTGCGGTAAGAATGCAAACGGTGTCTTTAGCATGTCGGGGAAACTTGTTAACGGGTATCACAGATACTTCAGCCCCCGAATCGATCAGAAATTGTAAGTTATTTTCATGATCGTGGATGAAAAGACGGCGAGACGAACCAATCCCACTGTTTGCCGTAGAGACAGCAGGATTTAGTAGTTTTCCGAAGGCTTAAAATGTTTGGAAGTAGCTTGTCCATGAGCTACCGGTCGGAAACTGCACGGCTGATTACAGTTGCGTGCGCGTGAGCCGAAACGACGGTGGAAGTAGCAGAGTCTAGATCGAGATGACGATCTCGACCTTGGCCTGTGTCGGTAATTGAAATTCCGTCTGTTGTTTGGCGATCTTCCACGTGAACCAATGTTCATATTGGCCAGTGTTCGCTGTAGATCTGCCAATTGTTGTTGCGTCTTGTCAAGTTGTCGTTGCATTAAAACAAGGGCTGATTCACCGTCAGCAGTTGCCTTGCTTGAGGATGGCTGGTTGACAGCAGCAATTGGTTTGGGTACTCTGGATTGAGCGTAAATCCAGATATTGTCGGCGACCGGTAGGATTTCCTAGATGTCGTTCTTGATATCCCGCGCCATTATCGCTCGTAAGTCGTCTGGCAAACGTTTTAGCCAGAGGTTTTTGAGTAAATCGTTGTTTACTAATTTGGAATCACTTGCTTTTTGTTCAAGCAGGCGATAAAAGTGGGACGGTTTAAGGTCTCCCATTTGTTGGAAACCGGAGAGCAACTCGTCAAGTCGTTGCTCCTCGCTAATAGTGTAGCGGTTGGTTAACGCGGATTTCAGTCGCTTGTATTTTGTGCCTGGCTGCGGGTTCCTAAAAATATCCGTTATGAACTGTACCGTCTCTTGTGGTATCGCGCCGAGAGTATAAGCAAATTGTTCATCGTCGTCGACAATGCGGTGGATGCCGAACTGGTGTTCGACAAGGATGAACCAAGCTGCTGGTTGCTCATTCCAGAAGGGAGGTATTTTAGGTGGCATTTTAAATTGATTCTTTTATTTTTCACTTCACTTTGATACCGGCGTAGCAGAAATATTTATTTTATTCACTTGTCTATCTAATCGTAGACTTAAAAAAAATATTCGAACGCGAACAAACTAAATAGAACTATTTTTCCAACCAAGGAGTATTGCGAATACGAATAAGGGAATGGGCAGATCGAATAAGAATTAAATCAGCAAAAAATTAATTAAATAGCAAATTGTATCAAGCGAAATCAGAAACGAAAAAGGTAAAAATCAACTGAAATATTAACGAAGTTATAGTAAAATGGTGCGAAGTTGAGGCGAACAATCGTACACTTACAATAAATATGCTTAATATGTAATTTAATATAATGTTTTTAATGAAAATATGTTTGTAAAAAAAAAAAATATTTAGATTGAAATTGTTTGAGAAAAAAAAATTTTATATACACCAAAATATGAAAAAAAAATAAACGAATTCGACGAGTTTCGAACTTGCGACTTGAATATCTATAGCCATCAACGCTGACCGTTAAGCTATGCCGCTTATGACATATACAGAATATCGTAAAATACATATATATATAATGATATATGGAATATAATATTTAATATAATGTTTTAGTAATTTATTTGTAAAATAAATTGAGAATAATTTATTGTTTTTTTTTCTTTTATATATTAAAAAATTGTTTAAAAAAAGTTTTTATTGCAAAAAAAATGTTTCATAAATTTTTAGTTTAATATTTACTTGTTTGTATGTACATATATGTATCCATTAAGGTTGATTTAATTTGTTGTTGCTTGTTGCTGGTGATGTGTTGTTTTGTTGATCTGCCGACCGTAATTCCATTGCTTTGTAATTTTGCCGCATTCGAAATGTTGTTGCCAGGTTACTGGCTCCTTCGATGGCGCGATCGCCTTTGTGGGGGCAATTGGCCCAGAATGTTACGTGTTTATGTGTGTTCTTCACATAATGTAATTTGCGGTTTCGAGAAAAAAAAAATTTTTTGTTTTGTAATGGCTTAACCGCGTATCGAACTTGCTTTTAGTTCGTGTTATACAAAGTTCGTGGTACACTAATCCACTGCACTAAATTCACTACGTTGGTATAGTTTTTACGTAAGTTCTTATAACTGTTTTTTTTTGTGTTTTTATTTTAGAATTGTTCGCACACACTTGGCGTTTATGTGCGCCTGTTATTTTAAGTTAGCGTTTTAGTTTTTATTGTTGTACGCGTTTTTTTTTTTGCACTAAGTTATATTATATAGTTTATATTATAATAGTTTTTTAATAAAATGCACTTTTAAAGCACATTGAAAGAAAAAAATGTGCTCTTGCGCGGTTTTTCTAACGGTCGACTGTTTTTGATACCGTTATCCGCGCGTCGGGGTCACCATTTATAGCGGTGTTATCGGGGTTTTTTACTTAAAATGATTAACACTCACTATATTTATATTTATATTATATTTATTATTTTGTACGTTATCACTTAAATTATAATTATTAATTTCGTTCACCAAATGGCGTGTGAACGATTGTTCGGCACTATTCACTTTCATTATTATTTATTGAGACTGTGTCTCATGAACTTCTAAAACGCGACTATTCTTTTTCGTTTCTTGATTTCCGGGTCGTCGATAAATATCTCGATATTTATCGATCGTCGATAAATATCGAGATTCGCGGAATTAATTTTTAGTTGGCGAAATGGCTCTATTCAGCAAAACGAGCAATGCCTCGTAATTAAGCGGCGCGGTGTATAAATAGTTTTGCTACGAGGAGTGCCACGAAGTGAAAAGGATTTTAATGATTTTTGAGCCGCTACACATTCTTCGGATGAACGGTGTAAATGCGAGCAAGAGAATTGAACGCACATCCCGGTGATCAGGAACCGCATCGCCTTGATTCCGACATTGAAATTTCTTCGATGAAGCGTTCCAAGTGTAATAACATGGTATATCAGAGTAGAGCAATGTTTGTGCAAACGGGTCACTTTGGCAAATCGAAAAGAAACTGGTCAATGTTGTCGCTGGAGGTGTTTCAGCATGTTATTGCTCAACATGCTGAAACACCTCCAGCGACAACATTGACCAGTTTCTTTTCGATTTGCCGATGCGTTGAAATAAACTCGTTGACCATTCTCCGCCAAATGCATACAACAATAGGATAATGTTCATGAATGGGCAATGAGAATATATACCAAATCGCCTCATTGCTGCTCACATATCGAAAACCGGTTTGAGAAATCGGCCGACCATTAGTAGATTTTAACAGTACAATTTGTTTCTTCCAAAAATGATGATTTAATTTGGATATAAAAAATTCTACTTTCAACTAAAATGTTACTATGAATAAAAACAAATGGTATGGGAATATGCCATGATGCTGGTGGTATTTTTTAAAAATGGTGGGGTGGAAGTCGTATAGTATAGTGACTTTACACCATTAGGTTAGGTTTCAGTGGTTGACACTTAGGCCATTTTTGGCCCATTGTGATACCACGCATTCACGCCACATCATTAACCCATTCACCTATTCACCTACTCACACAATTACAGTATACAATTGCAGATTTTGCTTAAATTACTATTGCAGATTTTGTTTAAAACATAAAAAGATGTCGCAACGGCTCACTGAAGAAGATGTAACCTGTTTACGTAATCCGAAAAATTATAGAGAACACATTTTACTTAATGATTATAAAACCACAGGAATTCATTCTGAATCAATTTTCAATACCATTCCATCATTTCACGTGACAGAAAATTTTTCAGTTGATGTTATGCATGACGCATTATCAAATATGGGTTAGTAAAAGTCCTTAATTATTTTATACTTAACAACTTTTTTGATTTGAATACATTCAACTTTCGACTACGTAATTTTAACTATGGACAAATAGAGTCGACAAATCGTTGTGAAGCTATTAAGGGGCAACATCTCAAAGCAGAAAAATTGCACTTGTCTTCTAGAGAAGCTTATAGTTTACTTCACTTTTTTACATTATTGGTTGGAGATTTGATCGATAAGAATAATGAAACATGGAAATATTTGCTAATTCTGGAAAAGCTAGTTGATAATATGTTATTACCTGTCTACACAGAAGACAGTATTAAAAATCTGAGTAATATTATCAAAAACCATCATGAACTCTATCTTAAAGTATTTGCATGCAATTTAACACCCAAACACCATCTTATTACTCATTACAGTTAAATTATACGTAAAAGTGGCCCTCCGCGTCATCTTTGGTGTATGAGGTTCGAATCCAAAAATCGCGAAATGAAGAATTATACAAATGTTACAAGCAGTCGAAGAAATTTATCACTTTCGATTGCTAAAAAATTTGCTATGAAATTTAGCTATTTTATATTGAAATCATCTTTAACAGAAATTCATCAGAATTCAAACATATCAAGTTCTGATGTCATCAGAACGAAGCCCTATTTTAAAACCCTTGCACAAACATTTTCAATTTCTCAGCTACAAAGCGCAACCATTTTAGAGAAACATTATTTTAATGTATCGATTTTTTTAACGGGTCTATACTTATTTCAAAATAATAGGCTTTTCAGGATTCTGGAAGTTACAAAAATAAATCATATTATATATTTAGTCTTAAATAGTTACAACATAAAGTTTGAAGATAGTTTAAACTGTTTCTTGATTTCAGACATGATAAATAAATTTTTTGTAATCGAAATTACTGAGTTTGTGAACAAACCTTTTCAAATTTTTCGGTTATTCAATGGAACTAATTGTTTTAAACCGAGATTCTTGTAGGATTAAGTCAAAATAGTACTATTCTTATAATTTTTGTATTTTAAAATGTGAATTTATTTTTAGTTTCATAAGGAAAATATTTGTGATATAAGTTTAAGTACATAGATGTAAAAATTGTAATTTGTACCTGTGGAAATATATTTTTTAATATTATTTGGAAATTATGGTTTTATATTTTTGTATTTTGATATTATAATGATTTTACAAAGTTTAAAAGTAATGTAAGTATGAGTATAATTGGCTTAAACCATGCAAAGATTTACTGGAATTAAAGATTATATTTTGCTTATAATATGCGTGAGCAACAACAAAAATCATGCAGAATATGCAGTTTGAATTAAGTAATGTATGCACAATTTTTGAAAATTGTCTGTATAATTTCAGCACAAACGATAAGAATTACTGTGTTTTATTAACATGAATTAAGAAAATATTGCATGATTTGCATAATACTTTTCTTATTTCATGATAAGATTTGACTAAAATATGAAAAATTTGCTAATGATTTAAAGCAATTTTTGCTAAATTTTAGCAATATATACTGATTATCTATTTTTAAAATTTACGTATAATAAGCAAACCTATCCATATTTTGTGCCAGCTTTCACTAGGCTCCAAAACGATAGGGTATATGCTTGTTTTATATCAGTTATGCACATTGCAAGCTCCATGTCAACCTGTACATTGACATGGACGGTGGGTCGGCGCTGAACTCTGCACTCCATCAGAGGGTCTTAGTTGTGTTTATTAACATCACCGATTTTAGTCGATGTTGAAAATTCGATTTGCATCTAGCCTCTGATGGGATTCGAACCCAGTACCTCCCGGTCCAAGTGCCGAAACTTTAACCACTGCACCACTTGTCCGGTTTTTACACCATTACACTTGTCTTTATATACTTATCCAGGCACGACCAAAAAAAAAATTACGAGGTCGAAGTTGAAATGTTTGACCTTGATGTCGACTTCTTGACCTGTTTACGTATACGAGAAAAACGATGAAATTCCCTTGTATTGATATTCGTGACCATTTCAAATTTTCTTAAAATTACATGTGCAGCCGTAACAGGAGTTTATATTTTAAATACTTTTAATTTATTTATCATAAACCTCAGTTTATAAGCCCCCAAGTTTAATGGTTGGTAATGTCATCTACTCTTGTAAAGCGGATCCTGCTAATAACTCCCTTTCGAACGCCATTTTTAAATAATATAGCAAAAAAATATTTGGACTTTTTTTGGACTACTTGATTAATTTTGAAACATTCTTTAAGCATTTCATTAATTTTTTTGACGGTTAATCCTTTTCCTGGGCACCTGAAAATGTACAATATATTGTACAAGGAGTTTTAAACGGCATCTATTTCGTGTGAAAAGGAATTCTTTATTGCACATTTCATAACAGATAATTTGTCAATTTACAATAATAATAAATTATAAAAAATAAAATTATGAAATAATATAAATTTAATTTCATCATAATTTTCATTTCATTACAATAAAAATTACAAAAATTTACAATAAAAATTTTTCAGTCGAGACAATAAACATTACGTTGTTGATCACAATTAGAAGATTTTTGTATGAAATTGTCCAAAACAATTTCGTACTTTATTTATACAAAGGTGAACTTTACATTGTTTACATAAGAAGAATGTTCTTCTTTTACAGCTTAAATGTTGGCAGCGAGTAAGTTTCAACTTCTTGTCATGTGCGGCAACATAACCCATATCATTGAAGCAAACATCTTCGATTGTCCGCGGATTTGCATTTTTTGTTGAAATTTCGGCCAAAATGTTTTCCATAAAAGAATTTTGAGTTCCCCGTTTTTGGGGTTCACCGAGCACTCCGCATGAATAAAAAGAGTTGTCAACTACAAGGTGAAATTCTTAAACATCTTTAATATTTTTTTTGGTATGTTTCGTAATTCGCTATTCCGCTTATACTCAAGCCAGCCTGAACAAATTACGAAACTAATGAAATATGTTGTGATGGGCAACGGCCCTTTTCTTCACTCAGAAAACTGAATCTTTGGGATGAGATTGTAGTAGAAATTTTTTCATTGTGATAAACGAAAATTAGGTTTTATAACATAATTTCATTATATGCAAATTCAATTAAATTGATATAAACATATTATGGTAGTCATTAGTACTCATTCAATTGCAAGAACTTCGTGTGTAAAACCTTAATTCGTTTATCAATCAATTTATGATCAATCGTTGTTAGAACCGAATAAATCTATATATTTTTGAAAATATTAACTTCGTTTCTTATTCCGCAAAGGTGTCTTTTTTATACTAACTGAATAAGTTATTTGTATCTACTTTAGAAATAAGGATTGAACTGTGCGTTTGTGATAATCGTATTTATTTTCCACGTAAGCGCATCATTCCGTTGTTACACCAAACTTATAATGTTGATGTAATGTTCATCCTAGCGATCTTTCTGACTGTTTACTTTGAGCGAAATGGATTATTCTTCAAGCAAGTCTTCAGAAACTTCGGACGAGTGTAGTGAAGTGAAATAATTTTTTATACGGTTTTCTATTAGTGTTTATTTTTTATTTTAAAGTGAAAGTGTTTCAATACTAATCATGAAAGGAAGCACATAACCGCGTAAGTAAGCTTTGCATTTATAAATATTTTTTTATACTGAAGTGGGTGAAATTATGTATTGTCGTCCATTATTAGTGTAGTGTACATGATTGAGTTTTCGGTCGGGGATTATTTTCTTTTAGTAAAAGATACACACGTATAATTTTCAATTTCACTAGTGGCAATTTAACAAAATTTTCGAATTTTAGAACTGTGTTTGTATGGCGCAATTTCAGTTTACGCGTTGAAATTAGAATTTAGAAATTATTATATTTAAATGAAATTTGAAATAATCATAAAGGTTAACATGATTGGAAAAGTAAAATTTACTCACAATTCAATATTAATTTTAATACTAATATTTTATTTTTATATCTTTTTTATTATATTATTAATCAGCATGAGTGTTTACGTTAGCGTTTCTAATAATAACGTTGCTGCCGTAATTAAATTAGTTCCATCAGAGAATTCGTTAGAAATTTTTTTATATTTTATTTTTTTTAAATTTATTTAGTAAACAAAAATTAACATTGAAAAAATATAAAGTTTTACGATAAAAATACATCGTGTGTATTTTTATGTGACAACGACTTAGTTGACTATGTTAACTAATACAAGTCTTCGGTAAGCTGGTCGCTTGGAGCAATTGATAATGAAGAACTCGAAGAAGGTTATTTTTTTAACTCTTTCTCGTAGCTTATAATTAAATATTTTTTTATATTATTTATTTTTATGAACTGCAAGCTAACATATCTTGTATTGACATTTTTTGATATAAATATTATCTTAATCTATTTAACCAAAACTGTAGAGGAAAAAGAAAGTTCATTAGTAAAAAAGAAATTATATTTAACATTGTCTGGATATTTACTGGCGGAGCGCAAAATACCGTGATAAATACGCTAAATACAAGTTCGTTCGAACAATCACAGGACATCGAAATAATAGCAATACCCTTTAGAACGAGTTGTTGTCATTCTAAAGAAGATTTTGGCAAAAATATTCTACAAAGTTACGTAAGGAACACTTTAACAGCTGAGGTATTTTAATTTTAATTTAGTTATACTTTAATGAAGAAATTTCTAATTTTTTATCTTTCAGAAACTTTGCAACGTTCAATTAATTGACTTTAAAATAGTATACGCTGTTTTCTGAAAACGAATACAGTTACAAACGCCGATCGGATAAAACTCTCCAGAACAGTTATAAATTTTGTTTTAGAGAATAATTTGAATTTAGAGTTAGAAATAGTGCATTAATTCTGGGTGACGGTCTCTTTATCGTAAACAATTTATCGTGTTTCAATTTAACGTGAACATTTAATCGTAGAACAGTTTATCGTGGACACAATTTACCGTGGACACAATTTATCGTGGGACAATTTATCGTAGAACAGTTTTTCGTGGACAATTTATCGTAGAAAGGTTTTATGCGTGGTATCAAAAAATTAGTGGGATTCTTTAATGATTTTTGGAAGAAGTTCTGGAATATTGCCATGTGGGACGGAACTCGGTAGTTTCTTAACCGATTATGATGGGATTGGGTATGTTGGATGGAAATGGGATTATTGGATGGTTTTTTGGAAGAAGTTCTGGAATATGGCCATGTGGGACGGAACTCGGTAGTTTCTTAACCGATTATGATGGGATTGGGTATGTTGGATGGGAATGGGATTATTGAATGATTTTTGGAAGAAGTTCTGGAATATGGCCATGTGGGACGGAACTCGGTAGTTTCTTAACCGATTATGATGGAATTTGGTAGGTTGGTTAGAAATAGAATTATTGAATGATTTTTGAAGGAAGTTTCTGGAATATGGCCATGTGGGACGGAACTTGGTAGTTTCTTAACCGATTATAATGGGATTGGGTATGTTGAATGGGAATGGGATTATTAAATGATTTTTGGAAGAAGTTCTGGAATATGGAAAACTGGGACCGAATACAGTAGTTTCTTAGCCGATTATGATGAAATTGAGTATGGTGGATGGAAATGGGATTCTTAAATGATTTTTGGAAGAAATTCTGAAATATGACCACCTGGTACGGGACTCGGTAGTTTCTTAACCGATTACAATGGGATTGGGTATGGTAGATGGAAATGGGATTCTTAAATGATTTTTTGGAAGAAGTTCTGGAATATAGCCACCTGTGGCACTATTCTGGTAATTCCCCGGGAATGGGGAATTGGAGAAATATTTTATATGTAATTTCTGTTCAAATATATTTTTCCCGGCCTACTGACGAAAAAAGTTCCATGTAAATATTTATAAATTGGGAATAATTTTTCCATACCTAAATTGGTAGTTTAGTTTTGAAAAAAATTAACACTAACTTTTTACCTAAGTAGGCCGGAAAAAAAATATTTGAACTGAAATTACATATAAAATCTTTCCCCAATTCTCTCTTCCCGGGGAATTGCCAGAATAGTGCCACTGGGGCGGGACTCGGTAATTTAATAACCGATTATGAAGAGATTGGATATGTTGGATGGAAATGGGATTCTTAAATGATTTTTGGAAGAAGTTCTGGAATATGGCCACCTGGGACGGAATTCGGTAATTTCTTAACCGATTATAATGGGATTGGGTACATTGGATGAAAATACCCTATTAAAGTTAGCCGATAGTTTCCAGCCGAAAGTAAAAAAAAATCGATAATGTAGATAGTGTCTTTGCTATCTCAGCCGAAAATGTAATATGAAATGTCAAATATTAATATGCTTCAGCCGAAAGTTATCAGCCGACATTTTTCAGCCGGCATATATCAGCCAACATATCTCAGCCGACATTTCTCATTCGATATTTTTCAGCCGAAAGTACCTTTTTTTACAAAAAATACTTGTTTTTTACAAAATAAAATCAAATGAAATTTAACCAATAAAACACTAAACTAAAATATAGTATAAATAACCTAAATACTAAAAAATACCTTGTTAAAGTTAGCCGAAAGATTCCAGCCGAAAGATAATGCAGATAGTGTCTTGACTATTTTTGAACTCTATACTCTCGCCCCTATCGATTTTTAAATTCCTATAAACTGAAATAATTTCTCCTTCACCCGAATAAACGAGTTTTGGAAGAAGTTCTGGAATATGGCCACCTGGGACGAAACTCGGTAATTTCTTAACCGATTTTGATTGGATTGGGTATGTTGGATGGAATTGGGATTCTTAAATGATTTTTGGATGAAGTTCTGGAATATGGCCATCTGGAACAGATCTCAGTCATTGCTTATCAGCATCTCGATCGGCCGAAAGTCCATGATAAATTGTTGTACTCGCTATTTGATGAAAAAGCCAAATTCTATTTTTTATTTTTTCTAATAAATTTTCTACTAAAGTGTGTAACCATTGATAGAAAAGTTTCTGTCCTATATCGTCAATCTTTTTTATGATATGTGACGATAACATTTGGGAGCACTGATATAGGTTTTTAACTCTTTGTGGTGCTGGTTAGTTACTTCTAAATGAATACGGAAGTCGAGAGAAAGTAATCAAGATGAATTTTGCTTATGGCCTTTCACACCACATGTCAGGGCGAGTTATGGGCGCCACCAATTAAATACCACATCAGCGTATATTCTCCAGGCTAGGGGTGGCTGAAATGGGCGTCTGTTTTTAGCAAGGAGCTTGCTGAAAAGAGCGGCAAGCCAACTGCCTGCTCTTAGAAAAATCTGGTTGTAAAACCTGGTTATAAAAGGCCTAGGATAAATTTAACATTTTGATAATAAGAACAACATCCAAAAATGTATGAATATGGGGTGTGTAACGAAATCTCGGTTAACAAAATCCTGGTTTTTTATAAAAAAAACCCGATTTTAAAAAAATCTCGGTTTGAATTTTTTAAATTTGGCTTGTGGGAAAATGGGACTCTTAAATGATTTTATGAGACAAAAATGACTTTGCGTTCGGATTCTAGGGTTCTAGAAAATGGCTAATAGGGATGGAATATAGATGGTTTTGGATGGAAGTGCCCGTGGGAGTTTTCTAAGCCGTCAGCCTCTACAGTTATTGCATTTCAAAATGTTGCATTAACAAAATATTGTTTTTTTATTAATCTCGCAACTACAAAATGTTACAATTACAAAATGTTGCAAGTACAAAATCTTGCAATTACAAAAACTCGCATAACAAAATGGTGCAATTATTTTTCTTTCTAACAGGTGTCATTGATAGGTTCTATATAATCCGCTCCTACGTGCGGCACGCAGTGCGACATGTTTGCTGATCCTGGCTCCTACGTCCCCCGAAGTTCAAATCTAAAGCCCCCCCTTAGAGTTATCGAAGCCGTTAGCATCTACAATTAGTGCATTTCAAAATGTCGCATTAACAAAATATTGATTTTTTATTAATCTTGCAACTACAAAATGTTGCAAGTACCAAATCTTGCACTTAAAAATTTTAACAATTATTTTGAACAATTAGAACTAGAAGAAAAGAAAACCGGGATACTAAAAACCGGGATTTTGAAAACCGGGATTTCGAAAAACGAGATTTTGAAAACCGACATTTCGTAGTACACCCGAGAATATGGAACATACTAAGCCTATTAAGACCTGAGATCTTCAGAACCTTTTAAATCAAGCAGAAATTTGCACTCTGGACGTAGTTATACTACAATAGATTAGATGGTCTGGGAGTTGGATAAGTAACTCCACCGATGGTTACACATTTTACTAGAAATGTTATTAGAAAAAAATAGAAATTGGCTTTTTGATTCAACAGCGAGTACAGCAATTTACCATCGCCTTTCGTCCAATCAATCAGGTAACAACTTTTCCAGAACTTCTTCCAAAAATGAATTAAGAATTCCATTTCCATCCAACATACTCAATCCCGGAATGTGTTCCGCCCCAGGTGGCCATATTCCAGAACTTCTTCTCAAAATCATTTAAAAATCCCATTTCCATCCAACATACCCATTCACATCAAAATCGGTTAGTAAAAAGAACATGGAGAATCCATATTCCATCCAACATACTAACTCCCATTATAATCGGTTAATAAACGACTGAGTTACGTCCCAGGTGGCCATATTCCAGAACTTCTTCCAAAAATCATTTAAGAATCCCATTTCCATCCAACATACCCAATTCCATTATAATAGGTTAAGAAATGAATCTGTTCTACGATAAATTGTGTCCACAAAAAACGTTCTACGATAAATTGTTCCACGATAAATTGTTCTACGATAAAGTGTTCCACGATAAACTGTTCTACGATAAATTGTTATACGAAAAATTGTGCCACGATAAATTGTTCTACGATAAATTGTTCTACGATAAATTGCTCACGATAAATTGTTCACGATAAACTGACAGTAAATCATTAATTCTAGATTGGGAAAATTAATTTTATTTGGCCACATTTGCGACTTTTTTACGTGAGAGATCCCGGAACAGTACTATTTTACCTGTGTCAAAAATCCGATAACGCTTACCGAATTGTCGACGATTGCTGTGTTCCGCTAACCTAATAAGTAGACGACCAACTACTCCACAAGCTCCTCTCCAAGCATAGGTTTGTATATTTAGATAACTATAGTAAACATCAAAATATTCTATAACTCTCTAAAATAAATATTTTATAGTATTAGTATTTTCCCACTGGATTTTTCCACTGACGATGGAGCGTTTTGTTAAAAGAACGTCACGCCATAAAATGAGGGCAGTCAATTTCAAACAGTCAAATCACATTTTTGAAGAGTTTCTCAATATTTAATCAAATTCACACGCATTACTTCGCTTATCAGAATGAAAAATTAGACAAATTCTAGTAATCGATTTAGAAAATATCAATTATCTGCACACATCTTCTATTGCATGCAACATGTGCGAATAAAAATACATTTGTTTTGTGGGATTACTAATAAGTAAAGTTGCAAATTAAAAGTAGATAGTGTAATTAACTCTATGAAATAATTTTATAAACTTACTATTACTTTTAATTTACAAATAAAAATTACTTTAAAAGAAATTTATTGTTTATTATTTCTATATTACACGCTAAAAATATTGGAACCAGTACTAACAACAATTCTGTTCTATTGGAGTAAACGAGTTAGATCGTTTTGGTTAAGGACTCCCGAATTTGTTGTAACCGAAATACGATTGCACTAATATTGTCAAAAAATTATTGCAATAACCGTCTCTATTATTATTTCAATTAGTTAGCAGCTGTATCAAATAATAATTTTGGTAACCCTGATCAACAAAGCCGTTTACCACAACCGAATGTAAATCGTGAGAAAAATCCAATTCGCTTCTAAAGTCGATCTATTCATTTGATGCAACAGGAATGGAAGACGCTACTACTTCGTAAATAGTTCTGATAAACGAAACACAAAGGCACCATGTTTTTCTTGCAGTTGCGTCAAATGCAATCAAGAGGTTGTAACAAACGATCATTAAAAATGATTTCACAATGGAATGATTCGATAGGGCAATTTATGCGGTTGTCACAAACGGGGTAATTTTCTAGGTGTTGATTGAATGAACACACGGTAATAGCTAATAAGCTGGTCGATCATACATCGAGTCGATCATGATTTCTATTGTATAACCGAACGATCTCAGGTCAATTATGGGTTGGTGTATTTACAGAAATGTATTTATTTTTTAATTTTTCCCATCTTTCAGCCGTATCGGTGAAGCTAACTCCAACAAAATTCGATTCAAGATTTATTGGTTTACTAAAGCGCCATTTAACTAGAGTAATACTTTGCCATCGTAATTCCTTAGCTTCTCAAAATTTCACATAGATTATAAGAGCTGAAAAAATTATCAAAAAATAAGCTGTATTCCCTTGATTTTGTAGTCTCTCTGCTATAGCTTCAACACTACGCTGGCATCGAATACGAAGCCGATAAAATATATCAGTGGAAGCCCTGTAATAGCTCCTTGATATATGAATAAGCCGTACTCATATGTTATTTTACAGACAATCGCCCTTTAAAATGAATTATTTGTTCATTGATGCAGATATTTTCATCCACATTCATAAGCAAACAACGCGCACGGACTGCATCGATCAAATGTCTAGTTATGTAAAACTTATCCGAGCAGATATTCGGACGTTCTACATTATCAGCGGCAAGTAGGTTTTGCCGTCGTTGAAAAAACCGCTTACTGATGATATTTTTAATAAAAATTTTCAAATCCAAAGCTGGTGACCAATACAAACATACATGAGGAAACCAGACACGCCATTAGTAGTATATGTAAGCCGACCAATATTTTTATTTCGTTTACATTCGTTGGTTTCTATCCAGTGAAAGTCCTTTGCTGGTCGTATTGGTTAGTATGAGAGGCATATTTTTCGAAAATTGCATTAGGGATATATGTTAAAAAATAATTTATAGGGGTTAAAACATTCTTTCTATCTTGGGAGGCTCAATAAATAGAGCAACCGTGAGCTCGGATTCCGTTCACCGCCATTGAATGTTGTGCTAATTATACAGCAATATTTATCGTACACATCGTTTGAAACGCCATGTACAATATATTGTACATTTGTTTTAGGATCGTTAAATAATTTATTTTAAGATTAAATTTTCACTAAATTTGTCAAACACATATAATTCCTATATTCTAAATTAAAAATCAATAACCCAAATGACATTTTAGAATTTATTTACGGAAATAATAGCTAAATAGTAATCTCTTAATTTAACAACAAGGAAATCACACAACCTTACACTATTGGAACGGTCATAAAACTAATTTTTATGATTGTTCAAAAATTCACAATACTAAAACAATAAAGAGTATATAAAGACAAATGATTTAATACACATTTGTGAAGCAAACAATTTATATTACGCCCGCTAGGTGCGTTCCAAGTCGATGTACAATATAGTGTACAAGGCGTTCGAAGGAGTTAACAACTTTTAGGTTTACGTGTGATTTGCTTTAAACCAACCAAAATATGTATATATCATTCGAATTCCCCTTTACATAGATTTAATTGTTACATCACATTTACCATGAAAAATTGTCCATTCTTAAATTTTAAAATTTTTAACATTTTTTGTTTTCAATTAGCCATATTAAATTAAAGTTTATGACAAAACAAAAAATATTTTATTTTCTGCCCACACCAGAACTGATACTAACCAATGCCCTATATTTAAAAGTTTCAATCAATTGGAAATCTTTTCATGAAAAGCGGTATGGTACACACACAAAATCATTACCGTACGTTATGGTTCAATAAATTTCTTATATACGGTACAACAACAACAAATTCAGATTTATAAACATTTCTATTCAATTTGAATACCTTTTGGGTAAAATATGATTAAATTTAAAATAAGATTCAATCATTGATTGCAAAAAATATTCTCTTCAATATAATGACATTGATTATGAGTTCGTTGTCTAAGATGCATGAACCATAAACCTTTTCAATTTCATGTCGTAAGACATGTGGACGAGAACGTCTTTAGTACTTTAATGATTTGGTGTACTATATACCAAATGTATCGAGATGATTATTCTTATTAATTTAATGAAACAAATGATTTTTGCTATTAATAATTATAAGATTTATTTTTTTTGGCAAATTATTTATTTAACACCTGTTGTACGTCGAGGTGCAGATACAATTCTGAATTCTAAAAACTTTTTATTTTTCTTGTTAATTACATATTTCATAATATTACCAATACAAAATATTATACAATACAAACACTATTTTAGCATTGGAAATAAGATATCAACAAACAAAAGATATAATACAATAAATATTAACACAAATACAAATACAAGTATATATATACTGTACGTGCAACTGGAGACATTACCGTACGCAATTGCATCTCGATGCAATTGCGTATAAATATACTACTGCATTGTACAAATACAAAACTACGCAACGAGTTGGAATTATCAATAAAGTTGTATTACACGATACATTTATAATTTATATACACGGAAGTATATTAATAATTTGTGCAGCTACAACACTCCCTCCGCAGTGATAGCGTTAATATCATTCAGTTTAATAATAAATATATTTAAGCGAAGTATACATGCTTTTCATTTGGAAATGTTTTCTGAAGTGATTCAGTCACGTATGCCGGTTTTAGTCGGTCAATTGAGATTGTAGTAGGCTTACCTTTTACTTCTACAATAAAATTTTTACGAAGTTTTTTTAATACCTTATATGGCCCTTCGTATGGAGCAGTTAAACCAACTTTAACTTTATCTACTCGGACGAATACATAATCGCAGTTCGTTAAATCTTTAGGAATAAATATGTTGTCTTGCGTATGGCTTCGTGTATTTTTAGGGACAACATTGCGCATCAACTCTTTAAGTTGTTCGGCTAAAGAAGAAGGATCAGTTGCTATCGTAGACTCAGGATGTATTAAAAGATCTCCAGGAACTTTAGGTGTTTGTCCATAAACCAGGTCCGCTGGAGTACAACCTAGATCGTCTTTGACCGAAGTTCGAATGCCAAGGAGTATAAAAGGAAGTTCGTAACTCCAATTCATTGTATTTTCGCGAGCATACAAAGAGGCTTTCAACTGACGGTGAAAACGTTCCACCATTCCGTTAGCCTTAGGATTATAACTTGATGTACGTATTCTATATGATCCTAGTATTTTCCTAAATTCTTGAAATAGATTACTCTCAAACTGACTACCTTGGTCCGTCGTTATCTCTAAAGGAACTCCAAAACGTGATACGTACTGTTCTATGAACGCGTGAATTACCGTTGATGCCTTCATATCGACCAGTGGTATGGCTTCTGGCCAACGAGTGAAACGATCGACTATGGTTAAAATATACGAATATCCGTTTGATGGAGGTAAAGGTCCAACCAAATCCAAATGAATATTTTCAAATCGACCGGACGGTAAGTTGAATCTACCAGTTTCTGATTGAGTGTGTCGATGTACTTTAGCTTTCTGGCATGCAGTACAGGTTTTTGCCCAATTTCCTGTGTCTGAATTCATCTTTGGCCAAAAGTATTTACTTGACACTAATTTTCGAGTAGAGCGAACTCCAGGATGTGACAAACCATGTAATTGATTAAATATGGATCTACGTAATGATTTAGGAACATAAGGCCGATGTACTCCCGTTGAGATTTCTGACCAAAAACTTCGACCTGAAATATTATCACGAATATGCGCCATTTTCCATTTGTGATCCCCCTTGGGATTATTACAAAGAATTTTAAGTTCTTCATCCGTCTCTTGACACGTAATTAATTGGTCAATATCCGGAATAGACAGACGGCTTTTATAAACATAATCAATATTAGGTCTACTAAGAGTGTCAGCAACTATGTTACTATCACCTTTAATATAGCGTATATCTGTAGTAAACTGTGATATGTAATCTAGCTGTCTCGCTTGTCTGGGACTACGTTCCGATTTCGACGTCAGTGATGTACATAGAGGTTTATGATCCGTGAATACTGTGAATATTCTACCTTCAACCAAATATCGGAAATGTCTGATAGCACAATAAATTGCTAATAGCTCTCTATCGAAAGCCGAATATTTGCGTTCAGCCGGAGAGAGTTTTTTTGATAAAAATCCGATAGGTTCACGGATTCCATTCCTGTGTTGCTCGAGTACACCCCCTAGTGCCGCATTAGAAGCATCTGTAGTAATGCTTAAGCAAGAATCCTCGTCTGGATGTGCTAAAAGGGCACAATTTGCAAGGGCTGACTTAATCCGATCAAAAGCTTGTACACAATCGGTATTCCATGTAAAAATTACCTTTTTGTTTACCTGTTTAAGATTTTTTACATGGTCGTTTATTGGAGCAAGTAATTCTGCCAAATGTGGTATGAATCTGTGGTAAAAATTTACCATTCCGATAAATTTTTGAATTTGTTTCACTGAAGTTGGTTGTGGGAATTCTTTAATTGCCGTTACTCTTCGGGGTGATGGTAATGTTCCATCTTTCGATATTTCGTGACCCAGAAATTCAATCCTACTAACACCAAATTCACACTTCGAGGGTTTTATATTAATCCCACAATCAGACAATCGACCGAATAAAATTGTTAAATGTCGTTTATGTTCTTCATGTGAGCGGCTAGCTACTAAAATGTCATCGATGTACCCAAATATGAAATCTAGTCCCTTGGTAACTTCGTTTAAAAACCGCTGAAATGTCTGCGCTGCATTTCGTAACCCGTACGGCATTCTAACAAATTCGAAGAGTCCAAACGGAACTGTTATTGCTGTTTTATAGATATCTTCTGTGGCAACCGGAATTTGGTGATAAGCCCTGACCAAGTCTATCTTCGAAAATACTGTACAACCACGAAGATTTAAAGAGAAGTTATGAATATGAGGCAGAGGGTAACGATCAGGTACGGTTACTGCATTCAGTCTTCTATAATCTCCGCATGGTCGCCAATCATTGCTATCTCGCTTCGGCACTAAATGTAAAGGTGACGAGACTGAAGAGTCAGACGGTCTACATAAACCTAACATAGCCATGTGTTCGAATTCAGAGCGTGCGATTTTATGACGTTTAGCGTCTAGTCTTCTGGGATTACAATAAGGGAGATGACCTTGCGTGACAATTTTGTGTACGACCTTGTGTTTGACTGGTAAGTCGTATCTTGGTTCTTGAGTCAACGTAGGAAATTTGCGAAGAAGTTCCCCGTAATCACCGTTAATGATACTGGATCGTGGCGAACACGATACATCTTGTCTCATTATTGTATTAATAGACAGGTGAGTTTTGTTGTCTTTCAAGATACGATTTTGTAAATCTATCGTTAATCCGAATTTGATAAGAAAATCGATACCTAGTATTGGTTTTGTAACCTCTCCGAGCACGAATGGATGCTTGAAATCTCGACGAAGACCTAAATCTACCACAACGAGCCGCATACCAAAAGTTTTAATTGGGGTGCCATTCGCTGCGAAAAGTAATGGTTCTTTATCTGGGTGCACATCGGTAAAATATTTTGGTGGTATGACTGATGTGTCAGCTCCAGTATCTACTAAAAAATTTAATTTTGTTTTTAAACATCTTACAAATAAGCGACGACTTGCTACAGTCCCATCGCTCGTCGAATCTACGATGGGACGATCGAGTTTTCCGATTTTCGTGATGTGTCGGAATTCGTATTCCAATTACAACTTTGCTTAATACATTTCAGTGCTCTATTACCAAATTTATGGTGATACCAACAAAGATGTTTGCCAGAGTTTCGGCTTCTCGAACGGTTATTATTTTGGCTACGATTTCGTGAATTAGACCTATGGTTAAATCTATTATTGGAACGTGATCTCGATTTCTTATTTTCCAAGCGCTCAAATCTTGAGTGCAATTCATTTATTGAACGCACTAAATTCTGAATTGAAAAATTATCGTTTGCTATCAAATGTTCATTTGTATTTGATGTAGCATTTATTTTAGCACCCGATGGTGAAGTGATTTGCCAAATTTTATCTGCCAATTCACATAACTCTGTGATTGGGCCAGTCTCTCTAACCATTACTACAGCTTTAATGGCATCCGGTAATCGTTTCAGCCACAATGTTTTCAGTAGTTGAGCATTAACTGCACCAGATGAACCTGCCGTTAGTTCTAGACTGCGATAAAATTCGGAAGGAGACTTGTCTCCCATTAATGTAGTTTCTATTAGTTTTTCTACCCTTTGGGCTTCTGATAATGTTTTTCTTTTAATTAAACTTTCGCGAAGAACATCATATTTATTTACAGCTGGCGGATTAGTAATAATGTCCGAAATTGATGTTATCACATCCATCGGCAAACATGCGATCGTATTTAAATATTTTTTAGTGTCGCTTGCAATTTTTCTCACTTCAAAAACCGCTTCCATTTGTGTAAACCATAAATCGGGCATATGTGCCCAATATGGTGGATATGGAACCGTGACCTGAGATCCAGCTATTTCTGGTTTGTTTAACTGTTCGTCTTTGACGGTATCATCCGTTTCATGAGGCATTTTGATAAAAAAAAATATAATCAAAACTTTATTCAATAATGCTGACGAAATTACCGAGAAAATTTAATCCAGTTATATTAACACTAGCACTGTACACGAAATTATATAAAAAAAACACACGAAAATAATTTTGATGGGGAAAATTTGTTATAGCCACAAAATCGGGAAAATGTGTATATAAATATAAATATGCAAAACAACTCACCCGTTAACCAATTTAGAATACTATAAATTCCGTTTTATACTTGTACTTTATATTTATTGATATCCTCCAGCTCACGTTTACCATATATATATATATATATGTGTACTTGTAAATTCCCTGGCAATAATAATGCTAAAACAGAATTAGATAGAATGCAACAATTAGTTGGTTGAATATATAAATTTTGGTAATAGCTATTTAATTAATAAATTACATAACTTATTATTTTAATTAAATGAAAACTAGTATAAAAGATTTGACCTTGTCTACGGTTTAACAAAAATTTTTTTATTTGCGTGTATCCCGTAATTTGCATCTACCAAAGATTCCGTAATCCAAATGATCCAAATTGGACTGATAATCAGTATTATTATTTGGGTTCTACCTTCGATTATAACGTGGTCCGCAATATGCTAGTAGTTCTGTTGTCCAAGCTGTATTTCTACCCGTAATATGATTTTCTGGAACCACACGTGATTTTCCACTGTTCGCCTGGATACCGTTTTTGATAGTATACTGCACTGTTGCGTTGTTATAATGTTCGGCAATAATATTATCAATCGACGTACTACTGACACTCGACGTCTTGTTGAATAATTCGTGGGTGTTATGATGTAGTATAAACTTCGATTATCCTTATCCCTCCGATAATCACCAGTTTTCACGCAATACTATGCTTGCGCGCCCATTAACTACAGGGTCACCACTTTAGTACTTTAATGATTTGGTGTACTATATACCAAATGTATCGAGATGATTATTCTTATTAATTTAATGAAACAAATGATTTTTGCTATTAATAATTATAAGATTTATTTTTTTTGGCAAATTATTTATTTAACACCTGTTGTACGTCGAGGTGCAGATACAATTCTGAATTCTAAAAACTTTTTATTTTTCTTGTTAATTACATATTTCATAATATTACCAATACAAAATATTATACAATACAAACACTATTTTAGCATTGGAAATAAGATATCAACAAACAAAAGATATAATACAATAAATATTAACACAAATACAAATACAAGTATATATATACTGTACGTGCAACTGGAGACATTACCGTACGCAATTGCATCTCGATGCAATTGCGTATAAATATACTACTGCATTGTACAAATACAAAACTACGCAACGAGTTGGAATTATCAATAAAGTTGTATTACACGATACATTTATAATTTATATACACGGAAGTATATTAATAATTTGTGCAGCTACACGTCAGCAACAAACCGGGTTTTCAGGTAAGGGATTCCTTTATTCAATAAATCTTTTTTAATTATCATCTGCAACTATTTAAAACATGTATTTTTGTACCTGTCTATTCATGGCAACATTATATCATCCGGAAAATTAAGTTTTATATAGAACACGCATAAAACAAGGCGGATGCGTGTGTTGTGAGTATACCTTTGCATAAAAAGAAAGAAAATTAAGAAAAATTAAAAATTAAATTACATGATATATTTACATTTAATTATCATAAATTAACATCAGTAATTAAGGATAATTAATATGCTAATAAAAGCTAACTAATAGCGTATCCTTTATGTACAGGGAAGATGAAAATAGAAATTAAAAATTTCAAAAAATAAATAAAATTAAAAAATGAGCGAAAGGAATTTTCCTTTATAGTATAGATAAACAAGTACTGTACGATATAAACAATATAAACGATACAACAAAAAGATCCATAAAATATGTAAGTTCGCTGGAACACGCGTAAATGTGAATTGTTATTATCATTTATTTATAATTTACAGCTTTTAACAAAACAATAAACTCTCGCGATATTTTATTTAAAAAGGAAAACAGCTTCAATTGTTTTTTAATTTTTCATTTATTCAATTTCTTTTCCTTTGTATATAGCTACGGGTAAGTGGAAAAATTTCTAATTCAATGTGGCGTTGCTGCACAAAGAGCAAAATATGCAGCAACGAATATTGTGAGTTGAATGTCTTTATGTTGTTATTTTGTCCTTGTTGGTTTTTTTTATGGAAATATACGACGCAGTTTAATAACAGTGGGGTGTATAATTAAGACTTGGAGGCACATTGAAATAGGTGTTGGAGTGACAATTACTATATCTAGTAGGGAAACTCAAGAAGGTTTGATTTTAATGTAACTAAAGATTATTATAAATTGAATATTCGATGCCATTTAAAGAGAAGTCTCGTTTTATAGAAAAGCTCCATTTTAGAAATCAATACTCATTTTAAATACAAATTTAGTTTTAGAATAATTGAATACTATTAAGACAAATCAAGGTTTTTAACCAAAATAAAAATTTTAGGACCAATACTAGCACCGGCGTTCCCATCACTCAGTTTTAGTTTTAATAGCAAAATTTGAGACTATAGATTATTTACCATTCGCTAAGTTGTCGAAAGTCACAAATAGTAGTTTTAGAAAAATCTTTGTATGGTTGTGTATGATCTGTACAAACTAAACGTTTAAGAAATCTCAACTACCCAGACGCGACTGATCGGGGTGAAAATTTAGACTAATGTTTTTTTCATAAATTGGGTGATCCTAGTGATTTTTGGCAGCTTTCTGAGGAGTTTTTTCTTCGTACTTTCTAAAGTCCGAACATTCGTACGAAAATTCGTACTTTCTAAAGTCCGAACGGACTGACTGATCAGGATCACACCTCAACATACGATTTTTATTTATTTATTTGTTTAATTATCAATAATGACATTTTATAATACATTATTGTTATTTAAATTATTTAAATTTTATTTTATAAACTAAATATCTACTTTTTCTTTAACGAATATATGCAATAATTTAATAAATTGACCGTATTCTAATTTTTGAAGGTCACCTAGCATGTAATTACCCAATGAATTATACAACTTTACTTCATTATATCCCAGCGACCGTTGTGAAAATGATTTACTATACATTGGCAGTCTGATGTGTGTTCTCCGAGTATTATAAGTATGAACATTTCTATTAGAAGAAAGCAAGTATCTAAATATTTTGGCAGCTCTCCCTTTTCCAGCCTAAACAATAATTTTAGCACATTAAATTGTATTCTCTGTTTGATTGGCTTCCAGTTTAATGTCTTTTATGTGTGTTCTACTCTCGCGTTCAATATACGCCGCATGAATCGATTTTGAATTTTTCGAAGACGTGTAATTTGAGTTTGATTCATGATAAACAGCACAGAAGAACAATAATCAATATGTGGAGCCACAATTGATTATAAAAAATAAATTTTTTCTGCATTGGTAATTTGTCTTTAATTCTGGTGAAACGTCCAAGTTTTTAATCATCTTTTTAGCGATATAATCCAAATGATCGTTAAAACTTAAGTGCTCGTCGATAATAACACCAAGATATTTATACTGGTTTACTCCTTCGATAATTTGGTTGTTAACTACTATAGGACCATGTACCTCGTACTCGAGATATTCAGTGATAGTGTTGAAACATGAGCCGTTTCCGTAGACTCTCCAGATCTTCCTTTACTTTCTGCACTGCCGTTGATGCCGAAATAGTAAGTAAAGTATCATCTGCGAACATATTTATTTTTGCAATTTTGTATAACATCGACTATGTCATTGATGTACAGAATAAAGAGTAACGGACCCAGGGCTGAGCATTGAGGTACTCCGAGACTATTTCGTATTAGTGACGATGTGATATCAATTTTCGTATATTGTTGCCTCCATAGAAGATAACTGTAAAGCCACTCTAGTTCTTTTCCAACAACTCCGTACTCGGTTAAAATTTTAAATAGAATTCCCCTTTACCAATAATGTCGGAGTACAGCTAGATTTATTAAATTCCTCAGGAGGTTTAATGCTGTACTTTTATCCCGAGTTGTATTGTTTGTTAATGTAGGTGTGAATGGTTTTCACGTGGTATATAACTATGTAGTTTATGGAATAAATGTTAAAGTTGATGTCTTTTATTGTTCTTCTTGATTATCCTCGGAGGCTGGGAAAACGCATAATTTATGTATCGGGCGCTTGATGTTGGTGTTTTGGGTTTTAAGGGTAACTACTCTGACGAGACCGTCAGAGCCGGGATGAAGTTCTATGACTCGTGCCGTGGCCACTGGTTTACGGGTAAATTGGTGTCTTTGATCAGCACAATGTCATTCATTTGGATTGAGGTTTTTCTGGTTCGCCATCTAGTTCGCTGCTGGAGTGACGTGAGATATTCGTTGTGCCTTCTTTTCCAGAAATGCTGACTGAGTTGTTGGACAAGCTGCCATCTATTTAAATGGGATGGTTTCAGATGGGTTATATCGCATTCTGGAATTGTAGTGTATGTGTGGCCAATGAGGAAATGCGCTGGGGTAAGCGCTTCTATTTCTCTGTCGTTAATTACGCGTAGCGGCCTCGAATTTAGGATGGCTTCTACTTCGGCTAACAAGGTATTCATTTCCTCCAGGGTTAATATATTCTTCCCAATGACTCTTTTAATGTGGAACTTAGCTGCTTTTATTGCTGCCTCCCGTAGTCCACCAAAGTGAGGAGAACTAGGCGGTATGAATTTCCAGGTGATTCGATTGCTAGAAAGATAATTAGAAATGGTATTAGAAGATTGAATTAGTTTGTTGAATTCTTTCTGCAATTTAGTGTTGGACCCAATAAAATTAGTACCATTGTCACTCAGCAACTCACAACAAACTCCACGTCGCGCTGTAAACCTTTTTAGAGCTCCTAGAAATGCCTTGCTTGACAAATCAGTGACTAGTTCCAGATGAACTGCTTTTATACTAAGGCATATAAAGAGAGCTATGTATGCTTTGTAAGTTTTTTGACCGCGCTCTTTAGTTAATTGGATGGAAATGGGTCCTGCGTAGTCTACACCTGTTTTGAGGAAAGGTAGAATAAATTGCACGCGTGACTTAGGCAGACTACCCATCAGTTGCTGTTGACAATCAGCTTTGAATTTTATACATGTAATGCATTTTCGTATAACTTCTTTGGCCTTCATTTTACCTCCTGGTATCCAATATTGTTGTCGTGATATTGATAAAAGAAGAGTAGGACCTGCATGCTTATGTTCTAAATGCATATCACGAAGGATTAGAAACGCGATTCTTGACTTTGGGGAAATGATTGCCGGATGCTTAGTTGAATATGATGCCAAGCTGTTACGGAGCCTCCCTCCCACTCGAAGTAGTCCCGAGTCGTCAATAAGCGGATCCAATGATTTAAGTGGACTTGATTTATTGATTTGTCCTGTGGATTGCAATGCCTTTATGTCATCTTTGTAGAATCGACTTTGTTCATGTTTGCAAAGTATATGCACAGCTTCGGAAAGTTCTTCTCGTCTTAAATGGATTCCATCAATTCTCGCGACTTTGGGTTTCGTTGAGTTGTTAATATATCACAATACATAACATAAAACTCTTTGCAGTTTGTAAAATGACGAGTATTTGGAGATTTGGTCATCAAACCAGTCAGTTGACTGAGCGCAAATAATAGTAAATGTAGTAATCCTTTTTGACTTTTCTTCTTGATGGCCATAGTCGCTTTTCTGTAGAGGCCAAGAATTAGACGATTGCAACAACCAATTTGGTCCATTCCACCACAAGAGATGAGATTTCACTTTAGACAAGCATCTAGAGGCGCAATCGGCAGGGTTGTCGGCCGAAGGAACATGCAGCCAATGTTTTCTTGATAGGCTGGTAAGAAATTCCGCGGTTCGGTTACCAACAAAAGTACCCCAACGTCTTGGATGATCCGCTAGCCAGTCGAGAACAATCTGGGAGTCAGTCCAGGCAAATGTCTCGTTTGTAATTACGTTTGATTTTTTTTTCACAATTTCGATTAGCTTTGTTAACAGTACTGCTGCGCATAATTCGAGTCGTGGTAGCGTTTGCTGCTTCATAGGTGCTAGCTTGGTCTTAGCGGAAACAAGTTGAATGGAAATTTGACCATCGGACGTGATTGTTTTGAAGTAAATTACTGCCGCGTAGGCAGACTGACTGGCATCACAAAATCCGTGTATATCTGTAATAGACCCTCGAACAGTGTTAATAAATCTTGAAATAGAAATGAAGTTTATGGCCTGCAGATTGTTTCTTATTTTCTCCCACACAATTTGTCTATCGTGTGGTAGCGGATCGTCCCATTGAAGATTGTCGCCCCAGAGAAGCTGTAAGAAGATTTTAAAAGTAATAATAATTGGAGCCAGCCAACCTAGTGGATCAAACAATCTGCTCGCTTCAAACAGAACTGTTCTTTTGGTGAAGTTTTTGGAAGCTGGTAACCGTGACGTGAAAGTGTAACTGTCTGTTTTCGGATTCCACTCGATTCCCAAAACCTTTATAGATTCTGCTGATGTTTCACTATGATCATGAATTTCTTTGTGGTTTAATTCTTGTAGTTCTTGAGGAGTTCTGCTTAATATTTTTTGGTTGTTGGATTTCCACTTCCTAAGGTGAAATCCGTAGCCTTGTAATATATCAGTAACTTTTTATTTTAGTTGCAGAACCTTATTTTCATTGTCGGCTCCTGCCATAAGATCATCCACATAGATATTTCTAGCTATTACTCCGGAAGCGTGTGGTTCGGAATTTTTATTTTCCTGCGATATTTGATTGATGACACGGGTGGCTAGAAATGATGACGAAGCTAAACCATAAGTGATTGTCTTCAAGCGAAAATAGCTAAGGGGTTCGGAAGGATTGCACCGCCACAAAATTTGCTGAAATTTTGAATCCTCTGGAGATATGTCAACCTGAGGGTACATCTTTTCTATGTCCGAAGAAAATGCGTACTTGTATTCTCTGAACCTAAGAATAACAGCGTATATCGTTGATTGCACGGTTGGCCCAACAGCTAAACAATCATTCAAGGAAAAACCCGTGCTAGACTTGGCAGACCCATCGAACACAACTCTCAATTTGCTCGTGCTACTGGATGGTTTCAGTACACCATGACGAGGCAAGAAGAACTGATTTTCTGATGATTTTGGTGGGGTGATTTCTACCATGTGGCTTAGACTCTGATATTCGGACATGAAATCTTGATAGAGTTTCGAAAATAATGGATCACGAATGAAACGACGCTCCACACCTCTCAGTTTTTGTATCGCTGCTGGTAATGATTCTCCCAGCTTACTTGGCGGTTCCTTGAATGGAGGTTTGACGACGTAGCGACCTTGGGAATTTCGTTCTAAATTCTCGACAAAGTGACGTTCACAGAATGATTCCTCGGGCGACAGAATATTTTCTTGATAATGGAGGGATTCCAATTCCCAAAATTTACGAAGAGTTCGATCCACGTTAACTATATCATTATCTTTACTCGGTAGACTCATCATCGATGCTACTTCAGGTGCTGCGAACTGTCCAGGGGACCCTGAAATAACCCAGCCGAATACCGTATTTTGAAGAACTGGCCCATTTGGATTTGGTTTAATTTTCCCATCTTGAACAACATCGAAGAAGTGGTCAGCGCCGATAAGCAGATCTATGGCTTTGGATTTGTTGAATTTAGGATCAGCTAATTTGATACCATTATAGGCTGCAATATCGATGTTTATATTTCGAGGAGGCAACTTGCTAGTAATTCTGGACATAACGAGTGCTTCTACAGAAAATTCTGGAAAGAGAGTTGGTTTAAGCGTTATTGTCACAATACCTTTGGAAGTTCCCGAACTGGGCTGCCCCAAACCCCTTATTGAGATACGTGCGTTTCGTTTTTGTAAGCGTAAGCGTTGCGCGAAAGCTTCTGTGATAAAACTGGCTTGTGACCCGGAATCTAACAAAGCCCTGCACAATATAGTTCGGCCGGAATAATCAACCGCGGATACTATTGCTGTTGGAAGTATCGCGTTCATGCTTGTGTCGTGAACATGTAGAGTTGTGATCTCCTTTGTCGATTTGGTTTGGATTTCTGGTGCTGAAGTACCTGGAGTTTCCTCTGAATGCAGCAGGGTGTTATGTTTTTATCGCATTTCTGGCAACGACGTCTTGAGGTGCATCTGAAAATCGAATGGCTACTACTCAAACAATTGAAGCACCGATTCGTTGATTTGGCAAACTCTTTCCGTTCATTTGAGTTCAATGCTTGGAACTGGCTGCATTGGAAAATTGAATGACTTGTGTCTTGGCACATTGCACATTTATAGCTGAAAGATCGGACTGCCGCATGGCCTTCAATTTCACTCAATGTATTTTCTGACGCGACATGACCCTTTATTTGCGCCTTCGAATTGGTCTGCTTGGTGGTTGAACTAAGCGTTTCTAAAGTGTCAATTCGACGATCTAAAAATTTAAGAAATTCAATGAATTCTGTGTTAACTATATCTGCCGAGTGCTCGGCCCACATTGTTTTAGATTTATCATCAAATTTTTGGAGTAGATTGTGGATTAGCCAGGGATCTCGAGTTTCCCCCACATCTCCAAGGGCTTGCAATCCACGAGTCACTTCATCAGAAGTGTCCATTATTCGTTTGATGTTAGCAACCGTGGGATGATAAGCTGCAGGCTGCTCAATAAAGGTTCGGATAAACGTGCTGATGATGTATTTCTTTCTGTCCTATCGCTCTTTCAGTTTATTAAGTGCACCCATGTAGTTCCCCTCGGTAACAGATATGTGTCTTAGAAGTATTGCAGCTTCCACTCTAAGAAGCCCTTTCAAATATTGAAATTTTTGGACAGGGCTCAAGCTCGGTGCCTCGTGAATAATTGTACTGTACATATCATAGAACGATTGCCATTCTGAGTAATCCCTAGTAAACGGAGGTATATGAATTTTTTACAATTTAACTTGAGAGTGTTCGCCGGTTTTTGTTTCGTTGTGTGTGTTATCCAAACTTATCACCCCTTGGTGGAGACTTTTAGATCGAATAACATTATTTAGCGTCGTAATATGGGTATAATAATTTTCTTCATATGCAAGGTCACTTTCTTCGGTAGGATCGGCTGTGAAGATACGCGTCTCAATATCTGTAAACTCCTCCATGAGTTTTTCAACCCGACGTAACCGCGTGGTTAGTTCGCCTAAATCGGTCAGTTTATGATCTTGCCGAGCATATTTCACGAGGTTTGTTAACTTACACTTATTAATGCTACGTTGCTTTTTAAGACCAGCGATAAGTACCTCGGATATATTGAATTTTATTTAGTTCACAAAATGGTTCACTAAGAGTATTATCACTAGATATGTAATTTCACCACATTTTATTTGAACGTACCGTTCGATTTTTAAGGATCACTGTTTCTTTAATACGATAGTTTATAAGAACGAATAGCAGAAACTCGTACTACGATCAAATTATTGAGAATTGAAAATAGAATAAAAGTAAGAAAAATGTTTCTATTTGAACGAATACTTCGATTTTATTAAATATGAATTTCAAATGGAATATAGAAATTGAAGAAGAAAGAAAGCTACTTATCTTAAACACGAGGTGGTTCCTTTTCATCAAAATGGCCGTAAATTTTGATGATTTGTAACTTCTAGATTTCACTGGATGTGATGCGAGTGGTTAATATAAATTAACTGCAGCACGTTGGTTGATTCCTATAGCGTTGATCTGAATAATGCGTATGCCTCGATCCGGCTCGAAGGACCATTAATGTCGGGGTACAGCTAGATTTATTAAATTCCTCAGGAGGTTTAATGCTGTACTTTTATCCCGAGTTGTATTGTTTGCTAATGTAGGTGTGAATGGTTTTCACGTTCCCCGTTTTATATATTAATAAAATTCACAAATGGTTTAAAGAAATATTACTAGAAATATTATTTATGATTCTTTGATTTTTAATATACACTCTAAGGGATTACAGAATAAAGTGTGCCAAATTTCCGCTTGTTAGTTGTTACAAGTTAAGGAATGAAAGAAATTGCCTGATTACATAATTTTAAATTCAGTTATAGTTGAACGATATAAAAATAAATGTAGACTTAATGTTCTATAAAATTAAGGTAGAATTACAAAATATTAAACATGCTATAAAATTAAAGTAGAAGTACTAATTACTAATAGAACATGGAATAAATGTACTAATTATAGATAATGTTCACTGAACAATATTTACAAGTGACATTTCAATAAAAATAATAATAATTTTGTGTTTATATACAAAAGGTAATTAAAGATTATTTAATTATATATATATATATATATATATATATATATATATATATATATATATATATATATATATATATATATATATATATATATATATATATATATATATATATATATATATATATATATATATATATATATATATATATATATATATATATATATATATAGGCAACATAATGAAACTGCAATTTCCAAAAAACCACTTGGTTATCTTAAAACGTTTCTGAAATATTGCTTGAGACGAATCATAAATACTTAAATATCAAAATATTTATTTTTCGAATTAAGTTGCACTGAAACGGTTATAAAACTGATAATTCACGTTCCAAAATTCGCTCTTTTTATTGTAATTTCATAACGATTTTGTTTTGTTTCATGGTGCTCTAAATAATACTTTTAAGTTTTTAGAAACGTTTTGAACCCCAAATTAAACGTACTAATATAAAACCACACATTTTCAGCATAAAACGCACTTTAACACGTATTTTAATATGCCGTTAGAGAACGTAAATAAAAAATTAAAAAAATGCATCCTGGAAAGAGAAATTGAGAGCTAACAATTTTATTGTTTTATAAATTTTGTGCAGAGAGGACGTAAAAACGGAAAATTAATTAAAAATTAGTGAAGTTAAACAAATATATACATATTTATAATCGACGATATATTTAATAGAAACGTGTGCTGATCTTTGAAGTGCTTAGTGAAACAGTGAAGACATACGTAGTTTTGGGTATGTAAAAATATTAGCAATCACGATTTTTCATGTTATCTTGATAAAAGTGTGTGAATAATATTCCTGCGTACGTAAAATCAAGCCAGATTTTTCTAGAATTGTTTATATAAAAATAACGGTACTCCTGGCAAAAGTGATAGTTTTGTTAATATTTTATTACAAAAATATTAAAAATTAATAATAATTGAATGTGTTGGAATCGAAAAGTTAGGGTGTAGAGAAAAAATTATCAGTGCGTTTAAAATAAAAAATCTTAAACAAACGTGTTCTAGAAGTGTGTGTGGGTGCATGCAAAAATTCAAGTTCATAAGGCTACATGTGATGGCGGACGTGCGATGTTTTGTATGAAAATCGGGACGTAATTTGGCAATATTTGCTGTGTCATTTGTGTGCGTGTATAATAGCCTCAATTTCAATGCCTAAAATTTACAAAAACTTGGATAGACGTGTTCTAGAAGTGTGTGTGTATGCATGTGGCTACATGTAAAATTCCATTTCATAATGCATGTGTTAAACGCGTGTATATTTGTGCGATGTCTTGCATGAAAATCGAAGCGTAATTTGTCATTCATTTGAGTGTTTTTTGCGAGTGCGTATTGGTGTGTGTATGGTTAGTGTGTTCGTGTATTATTTCATATATTGGCCGTAATTCAAATCCCAAATGTTGAGAATTCCATCATATAGGGTTGTTAAAGAGCACTGAATATTCTGTATCTGTTAGTTGTTTTATAATCGATTAATGTATAAAATTAATTGGACTGGCTTGATTTGTTGCTCAAATTTGCTAGGTGAAATAAATCAATAATCGGTTCTTATTTCCTTATATTACAGTATTATACGGCAATTTAATCTTAAGCAGAAGTTAAAGGTAAGAAAACTTTGATTATTTCTCCCTTCCTAGATGCATAAACGGAAAATTTATAATCATATAAATCCGAGAACATTTAAAAGAAAGGTTTTGAATTTATTAGATACATTTAATCCTGCACCGTTAGCACCTGTACTAAATAATAACACGAATGCTAATTCGGCCCCTATTGTTGAAAATACAGTATTAAATGACGAAACTATTCCAGGAATCAGTAATATCCATAGTGCAAATATACAAGACTGCCCTGAATCTAATAGACAACACCCATTGGGAGTCTCAAAACTCGACATTTCTGAAGTTTCTTCAATCGAATCTGAACCAGAATTACGTGACAGTTGCGCGATAAGAGCAAATCCGGATGTTGAAGATATTTATTCTCCTACTATAACTTTTAGAGAAAATCTACAGCAATGGGCTCTCGAATTTAACATAACGCACACTGCAGTAAATGTTCTATTAAAATTATTAAAAGACAACGGGCACAGTAGTCTTCCATTAGATGCACGAAGCTTATTACGAACAAAAACGCGAATTGGAGCAATTTCTACTTTAGATCCGGGAGCTTATTGGCATTGTGGATTACGAAATTGTCTGGATGCATTAAAATGTTTCGATTGGCCGCAAACAATTGAAATATATTTTAATATTGATGGTCTTCCTATAAGTAGGAGCTCTCGCGATCAATTCTGGCCTATTTTAGGTAGAGCACCAGATATAACAAGTATACCATTTGTAATAGGTGTTTTTAAAGGGAAATCTAAACCTGCAAACGTGAATGAGTACCTTAAAGATTTTGTCACTGAACTAAATCCTTTGCTATTAAACGGAGTTTTCAAAAATCAAACAAAATACGAAATAAAAGTCGAAGGCTTCGTTTGCGATGCTCCAGCGAAGGCTTACGTCAAATGTATAAAATCTCATAATGGTTATTTTGGATGTGGTAATTGTATTAATGAAGGAGAATATTTTCATGATCGTCGTCGTTTAGGCTTTTCGACTAAATCCGAAACTTTAAGGACCGATCATTCCTTTAGAAACAAACTACAAGAAGAACACCATATTGGTAATTCCCTGCTAGAAAGCTTGCCTATTGATATGGTCAAACAATTCCCGCTGGATTATATGCATTTAATATGCCTTGGCGTTGTTAAAAAATTGGTGTTATTTTGGATTAAAGAACGTAACTTTTACACTAAATTAACCGCTAATGAAATTGAAAAAATATCGAATCGACTCCTATCTTATTCATTAACGCAACCACTGGAATTCAACCGCAAATTCAGATCCCTAAACGATATTCACTTCTGGAAGGCATCTGAATTTCGTGCTTTCCTTTTGTATGCTTCACCAATGGCACTGAAAGGAATTTTAAAACAAGACGTGTATGACCATTTTATACACCTTCATTGTGCTACGTTATTGTTGTCAACTAATAGATTTGTGAAAAATTTTCATTTGGCGAAAACAATTTTAGAAGTTTTTGTTCGTAACTGTGCAGTAATTTATGGCGCTGACAGTATTAGCTATAATGTCCATAGTTTGCTTCATCTTTACGACGACGTGATCAGATTTGGGCCTTTAGACAACTTTAGTGCTTTTCCTTTCGAAGACAAATTGGGTGCTGTTAAAAGATTATTGAGATCGGGTTATAAACCATTAGAGCAACTAGCAAACCGAATATCGGAACAAAATAAATGTCCAAGTTATATAAAAAAACCAATTCCAATTAAAGAAGGTGTACATTGTAATGGCAAGGAGGTTATTTTAAGTAATTTTAAACTTAACAACTTAAATGCAAATAAATGGTTTTTAAGTTCAGAAGATGATATCGTGGCAATGGAATATGCTGTTTCGACAGATCTTGGAATACAAGTTTATGGAAAGAAATTGAAAAACAAAAGTGAATTTTATGAAACACCCATAAAATCATCACTTTTGAATATTTATAAGGCGGATCTAAACTTTGAACTCCGTACGTATTGGTCAACCGATAATATTAAATGCAAACTTTTTAGGATGGAAATCAACCATAACACATCTGTATTTTATCCCCTTATTCATTCCAATATTTAGATATTATTAACTAATAATTGTTATTTTTTAAATTATAAATACACCACATCACTCAAATCAAACATCACACATAACACTGAAGACGATAACACCCAAAATTTAACTAATCCCTACTTAATATGTACTGCGTGGTTGAGACGATTGAGGAAGGCGAGCGCAATAGCACTGCAGTTCCCTGTATTTGGGTTGACAAGCTTACTCTGCGTTATCCTTCTCAAAGCAAGGAAGTAAATATCGCACGAAAAAAATGTACCCTTCCAAAAGCGGACTGGATTGATATGCCTTGCACAATTTTACGGGATAATATTGGTTAGTTCGTGCATAAATATAAAACCCTGCATATCAGAAATTTAAATAGTTTTCATTTAATTTTTATAATTATAGAGACTCTTAAAGAAGCAGTGGAAAAGGAAAGAGAAACGACCATAATTTCTTGTAGCGAAAATGAGGCTAGTTCAACCCGGAAACAATTACAATGCGAAAATAATAATGTTACGGGCTTATTTATGCAAAATTTGGACAATAATAATCCCAGTCCTCCTAATGCTTCGGACCTTTCCACTCCAGTTAACTCATCACCGTCCACATTTAGTTATGCTTCAAACATTCCTGATGCATCAGATGCAACATCAACTCATCAACAACAAATCAGTTCCAATTGTAAGTATAATCTTATATTTTATGCTCGGATGATACTGGTTTTGTTCTATATCAATGACTAAATGATTTATGTGTCTAAAATATTTCATTCTAATCAAAAGTCAAATTTCACTTAAGCCTTTAACTAAGATTCTGCTGATAAGTAACAATCTAAGCCTTAATTTAATTAGCAATTGAAAGGACATATCAAGCCAGCACAGCATGTATGTTGCTTTTTTTTCGCATAAGTACTACGAATTGGCCATAAATTTAGTTTAACCATTGACTTAGTGTAAACAATGAAGTTCATACAAATGAAACATTCCCTAATTATGGTTTTCAAATTTTAGATAA